>JAHLJS010000004.1:30803333-32110737 GCA_038502445.1 Eremochloa ophiuroides
GTGTGAGCTCCCTGATGTCTTTCCTGATGATCTACCTGGACTTCCTCCTGATCGAGAGGTGGAGTTTGCAATAGAACTTATTCCCGGTACGGCACCTATTTCTCGAAGGCCATATAGAATGCCTCCTCATGAACTAGCTGAACTCAAGAAACAACTCTAGGAGTTATTGGACAAAGGGTTTATTCGTCCTAGTTCTTCTCCGTGGGGCTGTCCTGCAATCTTTGTTAAGAAGAAGGATGAAACTTTGCGTATGTGTGTGGACTACAGGCCACTAAATGCTGTGACAATTAAGAACAAGTATCCTCTACCTCGTATTGATATCTTGTTTGATCAATTGTTCAAGGCCAAGGTTTTCTCCAAAATTGATCTGAGATCTGGGTATCATCAAATTAAGATCAGACCACAAGATATTCCCAAGACGGCTTTCTCCACTCGGTATGGATTGTATGAGTATTTGGTTATGTCTTTTGGATTAACCAATGCTCCTGCACATTTCATGTATCTAATGAATTCAGTATTCATGCCTGAGTTGGATAAGTTCGTGGTAGTCTTTATTGACGATATTCTGGTGTACTCTGAAAACATGGAGGATCATGCTGAACACTTGAGAATAGTCTTGACTAGACTCAGGGAGCATAAGCTGTATGCTAAGTTCAGCAAGTGTGAGTTTTGGTTGACTAAGGTACCTTTTCTGGGACATATCTTATCTGCTGAAGGTATTTCTGTAGATCCGTCAAAAGTTCAGCAGGTGTTGGATTGGGAGTCACCAACAAATGTGTCTGAGGTTCGTAGCTTTCTGGGATTAGCTGGGTATTATCGCCGCTTTATCCAAGATTTCTCTAAGATAGCTAAACCTATGACCAAGTTATTGCACAAAGATACCAAGTTTCTGTGGAGTGAGGAGTGTGAAACAGCTTTCCGCACCTTGCGAACGTTGTTGATCACTGCTCCAGTTCTCGCACAACCTGATATTGAAAAGCCTTTTGATGTGTACTGCGATGCTTGTGGCACTGGGTTAGGATGTGTTCTCATGCAAGAAGGCCGAGTCATTGCTTATGCCTCGCGTCAATTGAGAAAACATGAGCAAAACTATCCTACTCATGATTTGGAACTTGCCGCTGTAGTTCATGCATTGAAGATTTGGTGCCACTATTTGATGGGTCACAAATGTCATATCTATTCCGATCACAAGAGTCTCAAGTACATTTTCACTCAGCCTGAGTTGAACATGAGGCAAAGAAGGTGGTTGGAGTTGATCAAAGACTATGATCTAGAAGTACACTATCATCCGGGCAAGGCCAACGTCATCGCCGATGCTTTGAGCCGAAAGTCTCATTGCAATGTATTACAGCCTTTGCTAGCAGACGGACTCAACCTTGTGCATCCAGTGGTGTTGAATAATATTACTCTTAGTTGTACTTTGGAAAGCAAGATTATTGAAGGTCAGAAAACAGATCCCGGCATATATCATATCAAAAGGAAGATGAAAGAACAAGAAATGCTTCATTTCCGAGTAGATGAAAAAGGTATATTGTGGTTCAAGGATCGATTGGTAGTGCCGAAAGACCGTGAGTTGAGGAATCAGGTTATGGACGAGGCTCATTTTTCCAAGTTGTCTATCCATCCTGGTAGTAGTAAGATGTATCAAGACTTGAAACCCAGGTTCTGGTGGACCAAAATGAAGAAGGAAATTGCAGCCTATGTGGCCAGGTGTGATACCTGTTGACGCGTGAAGGCTATTCATCTTAAGCCAGCAGGTCTATTGCAACCTTTACCAGTTCCAGGTTGGAAATGGGATGAGATAACCATGGATTTCATATCTGGGTAACCTCTAACGCAAAAAGGCCATGATTCTATTTGGGTGATTGTGGATCGATTGACTAAGATTGCACATTTCTTACCAGTTAGAACTACAGATCGTCCTCATCAGTTGGCATAGCTCTACTTTGCTCAGATACTTCGGTTACATGGTGTGCCGAGGACGATAGTTTCCGACAGAGGCCCGCAATTTATTGCATGCTTCTGGGAGCATCTACACAAGTGTTTGGGAACCAATTTGGTTCGCAGCTCAGGTTATCATCCTCAAACTTCTGGTCAAACTGAAAGGGTAAATCAAATCCTCGAAGACATGTTGAAAGCTTGTGTTCTATCGTCTAAAGGTTCGTGGGAAGAATGGTTACCTTTGGCCGAGTTCTCATACAACAATAGCTATCAAGAGAGTATTCAAATGGCTCCTTTTGAAGCTTTGTATGGGCGCAAATGTAGAACTCCTCTCAATTGGGTTAAATCAGGCGAAAGGAGATATTACGGGATTGACTTTGTGAAAGAGGCCGAAGAGAGAGTGCATACCATTCAAACACATCTCAAAGCCGCTCAGACTCGTCAAAAGAGCTATGCGAACAAGCGAAGAAGGCCATTGGAATTTGAAGTGGGTGACTATGTATACTTGAAGGTGTCACCTATGAAAGGCGTGCAACGCTTCGGAGTGAAACGAAAGTTAGCTCCAAGGTTTGTAGGTCCTTTTCAAATTCTGGAAAGAAGTGGGAAAGTAGCATACAAGTTACGGTTGCCACCACACATGTCCACTATCTTCAATGTGTTTCATGTATCCCAACTCAAGAAATGTTTACGAGTACCGGAAGAACAAGTGGATTTTGGTGATATCAAGTTGAAATCAGATTTGACCTATGAAGAAAAGCCTATTGAAGTAATAGATTACAAAGAGAGAATCACCCGTAGCCGAGTGATCAAGTTCTATAAGGTGGTATGGAACAACCAAAGTTATTGGGATGCGACTTGGGAGCGAGAAGACTATCTCAAGGAAGTCTATCCTTCTTTCTATAAACAATGGTAATTAACTCTAATCTCGGGGACGAGATTCTTTTAAGGGGGAAAGGGCTGTAACACCCTAGTGTTAGTTACTATTTTCACACTTGCATTTGCATGTCATCAAGCACCTATCATGTCATTTCATGCATCATCACTATTCAAGTCAAATTGCATTTCTTTTATACTATATGTTTCCTTTATGCTTATGTGTGGTAGATATGTTAGCATGCAAATGTGATGCTTGTTTACTGTTCTAAATGCTTTAGACATGTTTGGGATAACATTTGGAACAATGTTCATGTTGGTGAAATCCCCAAAATACCCCTCTAGCTCATAGTTGACTAGAGAGCCCTCTAAAAGCTATTCTGTTTGACCAAACAAGAAGGGAATTTTAGAGATTTTGCATGTCAGTGCACCCTTAATCAAAGTTGTGTAGAATTTTATAAGCAACAAACTTTGTTTTTGGGTCAACTCATGAAAATGGGTGGAAGGTGATCAAAAAGTTGAATTAGTGCAGATTTGGAGCTGTTTTGAAGTTTCAAAATTTTCCTAAGTCTAAAACTGGTTTTCAGTTTCGGTGTACCCCTGTTCATCGACCTGTATCTCTCAATCCAGGCCGATCTAGAGTAAAGTGTCTTAATACCAAATGATCTACTCATGTAGCTTTTCAATCCATATTAGTGAAGTTTTCGCTGAAACGCCCTGGATCGCGAGTTATAGATCGATCAAAATCGAGTTTCAGTCGGTTCATTGAAACTGAATCGGAGCGATTCAGTTCGGCCGTCGGTCGTCGCCGCGCGACCGCCGTCAAAAGAACCGCGCCAGGTGGCGCCGTACGCCGTCGTTGCCCTGCCGCGCCGGTCGGCTTTACAAAGGCGACACTCCATCCTGTCCCCCGCACGCTCCTTCACTCTCACTCGCTCGCTCTCGCCTCTCTGCTCTCCTCTTTCCCCTCCGCCGTCGCCATTTCCGCCGCGCCGTCGCCGCGGTGAAATCCGCCGCCACCGAGCCGTCTCCGACCGCTCCATCTTCGGCGTAGCTTCGCCTTGCTCTGCTCTTCATCCTCGACCCGTTGCCGACCTCAGCTGACCTAAGGTATAACGGTTTGGCCTTCTCGCCGCCGCGCCATTGCCGGAGCACCGCCGAGCTCTCGGGTCGCCGCGACGAGGGCGATGCCGGGGTCGGCTTCTCTCTCCATTACTCGTCTAGGAGTATCCGTTAGCCGTAGATCCATTCTAGGCCGTCGGATAGGTCCATCTCGCCGTAGGTTCGCCGGAATCCGAGCTCGCCGTGAACCCGCTCGCCGCCGTGCCGCCATGCGAGCGCGGTCAGTGAGCTCCCGTGCGCAATAGTTCGATTCGTCGCACGTATAGGTCCGCTAGGGTTCCAGGGACACGGAACGAAGCTTAGCCGCGCGAGCAACGGCCGGAATCGGCCGGCGCAAGCTCGCCGGACCACCGCCGTCTGCCATTGCTGCCGTCGAGCTCGCTCCGGTGGGGTACGACCCTCGGCAGTTGGTCCATCGGGTTCGTCTCGTTGCCACGAGTCGGTAGGTAGCCTCGGCGTCGCCGGAGACCTCGCCGTCGGCGAGCTCTCGCCGGTCAGCGCCGGCGGCTCTGCTCCTCTCTCTGACACGTGGGGTCGGGTTGACCCCGGGGCCCGCGAGTCAGCCGTTCGGGTGCGCCTCTGGTTCACTGAGCCGGGTGCACGTAGCAGTTTCTATCGGGTTTGGGTTTTATGATTTATAAAATGAATTTCCAGAAAATGTGTAAAATCTTCCAAAATTCATATCTGGAGTTAGGAGTGTCCATTTGGGGTGAACCAAATTTTGTTATGTTTATATTTCTGAGCTCTATCAGGAGAAAATATAAAATGTACTTTTGGAATACTTTTTCTGTGCAGTTATAATTAAATTGTTAATTGCTTGTAAACTTGATAAATGCATAAGTAATTGCAGGAATGTGCTAAAAATGTGATTCCACTTGCATTCATCTTGTTTAGGGAAGTAGAATTTATGAAAAATATGTTTGCTGGTGTTTCACTGTTATTTATATGATGTCTAGTACAATGTGCCTTTTATGCTTTAATCTTGCAAAAATCACCATGCTTAATGTGTTAAGGTTATGGTCATGAATATTTTTCCTGGACTATGTTATGTTGGAAAGAAGCTAAAAAAATTAGGAAATCTATTGTGTGATACTTTTCACTGTGTTAAGTATTTTCCATTGTTTAAAAGGCTGGTTGCTTGTTATTTTTGTGTAGACTGTTATACTTGTCCAAATGACTTGAAATTTTGTCAGTAGGCTAGTCTGGATGTGTAATAGCTACTGTAATTTTTATGGATTTTTCTGGTCACAGTAAACAGTAAGTCCAGTTATAGGCTAGGGCTTATTTAATTGTTTTTAAGCAAATATCTTTTGGGTGGGGAATGTTTTTATGCATTTCTGTGATGCTCAGCATTACCACCTGTGTTAAACAGTAGAGTTAATCCTACTTTGAGCTTAGGGTAGCAAGGTTAAAGTTTTGTTTATATGATGTTGCTCGCGCTTGTTAATTATAAGTTGGTTGTGGTAGGTTAGTTGATGCATGTTAATTATTAAGTGCAGGTTGTAGACCCCTCACCCGGGACGAGAAATTGTTCTATGCCTTGCTTAAGAAGGGTGAGTATGAGTTGGTTGTCTAGGGAAGAAATATGCACATACTCAGTAAATGAGTGTGGATTGTTAAACTGATTGCATATCATGGGTTAATTCGTGCATCTCTATCTTGCATTTCATGTGCATTCTCAGTTCTCATATATGCATATCATGCATACAGGATCGCCAGGAGCCGTGATGCTGTTGCAGTTCGATCCACCGGAGGAGGGAGTTCCGCCGGAGATTGAAGTGCCAGAGGTTCCCGAAGGTCAGGAAGAAGAAGCTGAACTTCCAGAGTGCCCTGATCACCAACCTACTAACTTTGTGAAGGAAAGCCCCGGAGCATCCCTAAGTCTCCACCTACTCTTTTTACAAATGCACTGGTCTTTATAAAATCGTATGATTGTGCACTTAAGTATAGGAGTTGATATGATACCGTTGCTGCATTTATACCTTGTCCACTTACACTTGATCCTGGAGTTATTACTAGACAAGGGGATGGGTTCGATCTTATGCTTAGCCATGCTTAGACCGGTAGAAGTCAAGGGATTTCCTGTCCTTCGCGAGCATAGGTGGTTACTAATGATGATGGGGTTGGATTCCACATGATGGACTATATGTGCCACCATGCCACAGTGTCTAATGAGAGAATCAAGGCTAGATAGCGGGAAGCCGCATGACATGGTTGAGGTCATGCCGTCTTCGGTGCTGCTTGCGACCGACTAGGACTGAGGCCACCAGACATCAGTTGAGATTGAAAGACATCGTCACATAGCTGGCCAGTTAAGTCGTTCTGACCGCGAAGCCGAGTATTTCTTTCTGAGCCGGGAATTGGTGCGACTAGGCAGACATATTCTGGAGGTAGGAAGTATGTGCGGAGACACCATCTTACCAAGGGCAGGTCAGGGACCTGATGCATCCTGGAAGTGGGTTGGTCTCTGAGAATATGGTCCCCGCCAAACTCGCGACATATTGTGTCTCAGAAGGATTTAACGGTGGCCCAAGAAGCCAGTGGCTCGGCTGACAGGGTTTGTGATTGGCATATTTGCCAGCTGGTACAATCGATTCGAATCGCCATCTCTCCTGGTTAGTGAGAAACTGAACTGATCTTCTGGTGAGGTAGAGGCTAATAACTTGAACCTAATGATTATGGTGAGATGAGGTTGATATCTGTGGATATTGAAAATCATATGGTTTTATTGATTGCTACAATATTTAGTGAATGCTTAGTATATTGGCTAATCTTAGTAAATAGCTTAACTGAAATCGAAGCTTATCACAATTAAAATGAATAAGTTGAGGTTCTACTGTAGTAATGCTTTTGATGCAAAAATGATGCTACCCTCTGAGCTCCACCAAATAAGCCTAGCATATCCTTGAGAGTCTTTTTATTTACTCCCTGTCGGGTAAGTCTAGCTGAGTACAATTGAGTACTCAGGGTTTTATTCCCATTGTTGCAGATGGTGTAGTCTACTACGCGTATTGCAGGAATTGCTTCACCCCTGCGGGCGAAGAAGACTAGACCCGAGGGCAGGGTCATTATCTATTCTTAGATGTTGTAAGAATGCTGTGACAGGGTCATTTGATGGTACTCGTATTTGAACTCTGTGGTGTAAAACTATGTTGACTTCCGCTACTACTATATTTGTGTAAAAGACTATGTTGTACTCTGATGTTTAAATTCGGTTGCGAACTTATGTGTCATGTGATCGGGTATTGCTGAATGAATGATCCTTGGGGTATGAAAGGTTTGAAATCCTTCGAGATTTCCGGACTACCGGGTTTATATTGGCTCAAGTGCGACTGGATTGCGATTAAAATGCGATCGTTGTACTTGTGCTCGTATAAATTGGTCGGTTCTGTGACAAAAATCACCACACAATCATCGAGGCAATCATACACGAAGCAAACAAGATTTAGATTAGAAACAGTACACCAATAGCAGAAAAGCAGATTGAAAAGTTTATAAAAATAATCTACGCGTCGCTACGATTCCAACGATATAAAGATCACGAAAATCGGAGTTCAAACGGAGAAGTTATGAAATAAACAAGTTTTACTTTAATAGATTAAATATAATCTCGAATTTTAAAAGTTGAAAATATATGAAACAGTGGTACCATCAGATAGATTATGAAATTACGACTCTAACGCAATTTGAATCGTTCAAATCGGATCTAAAACGAGTAAATTATAGCTAAAACAAATCTAGTGGCAAATCTGCAATTTCAGAAAACATCTTTTCATTAAACCGAGACAAACTACGTTTTCTAAATCGGAAAGCGTAAATGGAGGAATGCGCCAAGGGACTGTGGGTTAAGCATTAAAAACTACAGGGGGTTACTCGTAAAAACACCGGCCGAAAGGGTATCGGCGAATAGGAGCCGTCCGATTCGAATTGGACGTCTCGGATTAGATGGGAGGGGGTGTGGGCGGCGCTCCGGCCATGTACAGAGACCGTGCGGCGGCTCCATCGCCGGAGGGTGGCCGGAGACGGCGTTTTCGGGGCTTGGAAGCTCGGTTCACCTCGGGATCTGGTCGGGGAGCAAGAGAAGCTCAAGCTAAACCTATCTATGGTTTCGGTTGCCACAGAGGTAGCTCGGAGAGGATGCGGCGAGCTCGGTGGCGGAACTATGGCAGCGGCGAAGCTCGGCATCTTGGCTAGAGTGCACAAAACCGAAGGAGAAGGGGTCGGGAAGATCCCTGACCTTGCTGCGAAGCTTGGAGGGCAACCAATTTTGACGGAGAGACTTCTCGTTGGCGAAATCGATGGCGACGGCAGAGCTCGGGGCGGTGGCGGTTCTGTGGCTGCGGCAAGGGCACGATTGGGGGCGGCGGCTTGCTCGGGAACTTGTGGGGAGGGACGGCAGAGCTCGACCGACCTATATAGGGGCGCGAGGGAGGCGTAGGAGATCCGGACTCGGGAGAGAGAGGGCGAGTGTGCGAGCTCACCTAGGGCGGTTTGGAGGGCCGAAATCGACTCGGGGGTGGCTCTCCACGTGCTCCGGCGGGCGGTGATCTCCTACAACGTCGGCGAGGGTGCATTAGTGCACAATTGAAGCGGAAAAAGGGTCGGGCTACCTCGGGAGATCACGCAAATGCTCAGTAAGGGGCTTACGGTGAGGATTAAATCCCGAGGACGACGAATTGGTTGCGGTGGCGGAAAGCTTCGAGCAGCGGCTCTGTTCGGTTCTCGCGGGAGCTCGGCAGTGGCGGCGAGAAGAGGCGGCTAGGGTTAGGTGACGGCTACGAGGGGGTGTGGCGCTGCTTAAGTACTCCCGAGGTGTGACGACAATCTCGGAGATTGAAACAAACTCGGCGAGCGGAGAAATCGGCTTCGGCCGTTTCTTCTCTGCTTCGGACTTCTCGGCGCGGCGACGAACTCGGCTTCGGCCGTTTTCTTTCTTGCCCGCGTCGGACTCTCGGCGAGCAGCAGAGGGAAACAGGGGAGGGGTTGTCCTGGGGGTCCTCCATGGTAGCGGGTCAAGGCGCTGGGCCCGGTTGGCAGTCACGGCAGAGGGACGCTCCGCGCGCGTGTGCTCGGCCGTGGTGGTGCTCTGCCTCTCGTCCATGGAAGAAGCAGAGGGGAGGGGGAAGGGGCTGCCCGGTGGGGCCCGGTCGTCAGTCAGAGGTGGGAAGAGGGGGCGCTCAGCTTGCTGTGCCGGCTGGCTGGCTAGCTAGCTGGGCCTCGGCCCAAGTTAGCAAGGGAGGGGGCAGGCCGAAAGGAAAAGGAGGACTGGGCCCTCGGGCCAAAATCAGAGAGGGAAGGTTTTCCTATTTCCCTTTTCTATTTTCTAATTTCATTTTCCAAAAGGATTTTCAAATTGGGTTTTGAAATATTTGAAAAATTCAAATAAGCTACAACAGTACAAAGAAGAAATGCTCCAGCATGAATGCATCATGCATGTGTATGACCTAGGTTTGATTTTATATTTGAGAAAAATTATTATTTCCTTATATTGGAATGATCAAATAATTGCATAATTAAATAAATTCTCGCTATTTAAAAGAATGCAATTTTTTGGGTGTTACAATTCTACCCCCCTTAAAAGGAATCTCGTCCCGAGATTCGAGAGAGCAAGATCAAAAGAATGAAGTTTAGATGTTTGAGGAGATTCAGATACTCTACCATTGAATCTTCTTTGTTTTCTCGGGTACCTCCTCTTTCATGATAATAATTCTGATGCGCATTTCCTGTTGTCACCACCTCTATAAATACGCCATGTAATGTTTCCATATCCTTGATGGGTACCCAGTATGGTAAGATCCTTTGTCAGTAATAACGCATCCAATCGCATATGTGATACACATCTAATGTTCCATATAATATCTCAAGTGATTCCAATGTTTATGGGTCCATCACGCTTCCGCTGCGCTACTCTGATATTCCATCCAAACACTACACCTGTGTCTAGTAAGCAAATCTACAATTAACAGAACATTAACATTAACTGGTATTTAATTTCTGACTCCTTATACTTGGTAGACTGACTAACACTTTTTTTTTGCTTGACTTAATACTAAGCCATTATTTTTTTTCCGGATAAGAACACATTCCAAATCTTGCAAGGTGCATCATTATAGACATTCAAGCTCTTGTTCAGGTCTAGCAAGGCTTACACTCGGATTCCACTCAACCTTTCTTTAGTTCCTCCAAACTTATCCAAGATCTCTGGGTGCAAACACACTTAATGCATTTTCCAATATACTTATTATAGAAACTTAGTATGCCATAGAAGTTCCAAGTTGTCATAGCTTAACGCTGCTTCTACTTTCTCAGGTTCTCCATAATACTATCCTTAGTAATACTTAACCAAGAAACAACTTAGTCCACTTATCTTGCTAGGTGTAGCATTGATGCTTCAATTTCTCTGAAGAACCCACTATCGATATCCAATATCTCTTTATATCAAGAATGCCTTCTTATCCTGAGTACGGTGAAGGTTGAATTCCCAATTGATGGTATCTCGATATGAATACCTATCTTGATAAAGACCTGACCTTTTCATGAATGATCCAACAAGTTATCCAAATTGAGCGAGGACACCCGCTCTTGATAGTGATTTCTTAACCATATAGATATCTGAGGCTTCCAAGTGAGACACCATAAGACCTTCATCTTGTTACATCTTTAGCCTGGCTACCCTCCTTAAAAGAAATTAACTTTGGGTACTTAGGATAGCTCGCATCTTCTTCCGAGTGGGTTGATTACTACCATCATGTACTTCTAACATTCTAACAGTACCCATGAGCATAGGTAAGAATAGGTAATCTGAAGTTATTCGCAAGCAGAAAACAACAGCTCAGTAAATCAGTTATAACTCCAGCTCTGTTTTTCCAAATAAGTCGTAGCACATACCATTGGAAAGCTGCTGAAATTTCCTACAACTTTGATGTAGAACACTTTTCCAGATTCTGTAGTTATAATGGTCGAAAACAGGGCACAACCAAAACATTTTCAGATTCCAGACAGCACAGTTGCATCGTCTTGTGATTTTCATAACTCCCAAACCATAATAGCTATCAGGGTGATTCTTGTGCCCACAGAACTATCTTGAAGTCTACTTATATCAAAAAAAATTTCCATGATTTTTGCTTGTTCCAAAAACAGAGGTATAAGCTGATGGAGACAGGTTGCTCTGAGAAGACAGAATAAAGGAAACAAGAGAGAAAGAAAACCCAACTATGTATTCCATTAATCCTCATACCTTAGTCTCATATAAACTAAATGAAATTATGGACAACTCCATAAGATCATTACAATCAGTACAAAGATCCAAATCAGGCAATGTCATAATAACAATTCAGTAAGGCACAACAATCACTAATACTTTGCGACACTATCGTTCTATCTCTATCAAGGGTTCAACTCTAAGGCTACTACTTCATGTTATGAAAGAATGAGGTAAGAGATAGTTCTAAAAGAATTTCAAGCCAATGAGTGGATAAAAGATTTATAGCAAAAAGGAGGAGATGAATATCAAGGTAAGGGGTATAACAAAGCAGAAATTATCAAGGGTTATGGAACAAGGACTCCATAGGAAGTTATAAAACTAAAGATGGTCTATTTCTTACTAGGCTTGCGTCCTACAGTCAGCATTGCTCTGATACCACTTTGTCACACCCTAATTTTAAGGATAAAATTGAATGCATAACCTTATGTGCGCCCCAGGATCAGTCACACACATAAGCCGACAAATACAAGGTAATATCAAAAGACAATGATCAAATACATAACGTAGTAATACTTAAATTAGAACCTTTAAGAAGCAAACAGCGGAAAGACACTCCGATCTTCGCGTGTAGACGCCAACTCCACAGGGACACAACTGACTGGTTGACCACAAGCCTAAACTTCTCCTGAGGTGTGGGGAATAGCAAGAGTGAGTCCATGTCGAACTCAGAAAATATAACATGGGGTTTATGAGGCTCAAATAGGATAGACACAGGTTTACAGCGGTTTGCTTTTAATTAAGCATCTTTTATGCAATTGGATAGCAACAAGTTGAATAAGCCCATAATTCATGATCATAAGTAAACATAATTAATGAATTGCATCAATCAATTAGCAACAAGTCAACATCACCCAAAAAGATAACTACTCCGTGAGTTTTCCGGGCCACTCGTGACCGTGAGCGCGGCTAGTATACTAGTTTTACACTCTGCAGAGGTTGTGCACTTTCACTATGAGCCGTGATTCCCATTTGCTCGGGGTAGCTAGCCCCATAGCACTACCAAGGTGAGCGAGCAGGGTTTCACTATGAAGTCTTTCAAAGGTTCGTCTAACATGTTAGGGCCGCGAGGTTTCCTCGGCAAGCAGATATAGAGCCCCCCTTCCATATGGCACAAGGTCACGCAGGTTATACACATATGGACAGAGGCCGCACTATACCCGAGTCGTCAAAGCCCCTCTTGCGCCTTTCGGTAACCTCTAACAAGCTAGAAAAGGTCCTCATACTGAGCTAAAACCAGAGCCATATAGCCCTCATAGTTGCACTGTAAGTCCCAGCTTTTGCTGACATATCATTACCAAGGGGGAAGGATATGGAGCATCACAAAACTATGCTCGAATCCCCTAGTTCCATGTTGCTAAAAAGACATCTTTCAATGTTATTGCATATTCAATTAATCAAGTTTACATGATCATGATTCCAATAGCGCGCTAGCATCAACTACCCAATGCATAAATCCCATAGGTGATCAAGGAACAAGATAACAATACTAGGTAGAAACTATGGTTAACAAGGTAGACACATGCACATGAAATTAATTATTGCGGTGAATAGGACAACAAGGAAGATCCCATGCTATACTTGCCTTGATCAAAGTACTCTGGAGAACTTGGATCCTCAACGTACTCTTGATCACCAACGTATTGCTCACCGTCTAAACTCGATCATAAAATCACCACACAATCATCGAGGCAATCATACACGAAGCAAACAAGATTTAGATTAGAAACAGTACACCAACAGTAGAAAAGCAGATTGAAAAGTTTATAAAAATAATCTACGCGTCGCTACGATTCCAACGATATAAAGATCACGAAAATCGGAGTTCAAACGGAGAAGTTATGAAATAAACAAGTTTTACTTTAATAGATTAAATATAATCTCGAATTTTAAAAGTTGAAAATATATGAAACAGTGGTACCATCAGATAGATTATGAAATTATGACTCTAACGCAATTTGAATCGTTCAAATCGGATCTAAAACGAGTAAATTATAGCTAAAACAAATCTAGTGGCAAATCTGCAATTTCAGAAAACATCTTTTCATTAAACCGAGACAAACTACGTTTTCTAAATCGGAAAGCGTAAACGGAGGAATGCGCCAAGGGACTGCGGGTTAAGCATTAAAAACTGCAGGGGGTTACTCGCAAAAACGCCGGCCGAAAGGGTATCGGCGAATAGGAGCCGTCCGATTCGAATTGGACGTCTCGGATTAGATGGGAGGGGGTGTGGGCGGCGCTCCGGCCATGTACAGAGACCGTGCGGCGGCTCCATCGCCGGAGGGTGGCCGGAGACGGCGTTTTCGGGGCTTGAAAACTCGGTTCACCTCGGGATCTGGTCGGGGAGCAAGAGAAGCTCAAGCTAAACCTATCTATGGTTTCGGTTGCCACAGAGGTAGCTCGGAGAGGATGCGGCGAGCTCGGTGGCGGAACTATGGCGGCGGCGAAGCTCGGCATCTTGGCTAGAGTGCACAAAACCGAAGGAGAAGGGGTCGGGAAGATCCCTGACCTTGCTGCGAAGCTTGGAGGGCAACCAATTTTGACGGAGAGACTTCTCATTGGCGAAATCGACGGCGACGGCGGAGCTCGGGGCGGCGGCGGTTCTGTGGCTGCGGCAAGGGCACGATTGGGGGCGGCGGCTTGCTCGAGAACTTGTGGGGAGGGACGGCAGAGCTCGGCCGACCTATATAGGGGCACGAGGGAGGCGTAGGAGATCCGGACTCGGGAGAGAGAGAGCGAGTGTGCGAGCTCACCTAGGGCGGTTTGGAGGGCCGAAATTGACTCGGGGGTGGCTCTCCACGTGCTCCAGCGGGCGGTGATCTCCTACAACGTCAGTGAGGGTGCATTAATGCACAATTGAAGCGGAAAAAGGGTCGGGCTACCTCGGGAGATCACGCAAATGCTCAGTAAGGGGCTTACGGCGAGGATTAAATCCCGAGGATGACGAATTGGTTGCGGCTGGCGGAAAGCTTCGAGCGGCGGCTCTGTTCGGTTCTCACGGGAGCTCGGCAGTGGCGGTGAGAAGAGGCGGCTAGGGTTAGGTGATGGCTACGAGGGGGTGTGGCGCTGCTTAAGTACTCCCGAGGTGTGACGACAATCTCGGAGATTGAAACAAACTCGGCGAGCGGAGAAATCGGCTTCAGCCGTTTCTTCTCTGCTTCGGACTTCTCGGCGCGGCGACGAACTCGGCTTCGGCCGTTTTCTTTCTTGCCCGCGTCGGACTCTCGGCGAGCAGCAGAGGGAAGCAGGGGAGGGGTTGTCCTGGGGGTCCTCCACAGTAGCAGGTCAAGGCGCTGGGCCCGGTTGGCAGTCACGGGAGAGGGACGCTCCGCGCGCGCGTGCTCGGCCGCGGCGGTGCTCTGCCTCTCGTCCATGGAAGAAGCAGAGGGAAGGGGGAAGGGGCTGCCCGGTGGGGCCCGGTCGTCAGTCAGAGGTGGGAAGAGGGGGTGCTCAGCTTGCTGTGCCGGCTGGCTGGCTAGCTAGCTGGGCCTCGGCCCAAGTTAGCAAGGGAGGGGGCAGGCCGAAAGGGAAAGGAGGACTGGGCCCTCGAGCCAAAATCAGAGAGGGAAGGTTTTCCTATTTCCCTTTTCTATTTTCTAATTTCATTTTCCAAAAGGATTTTCAAATTGGGTTTTGAAATATTTGAAAAATTCAAATAAGCTACAACAGTACAAAGAAGAAATGCTCCAGCATGAATGCATCATACATGTGTATGACCTAGGTTTGATTTTATATTTGAGAAAAATTATTATTTCCCTATATTGGAATGATCAACTAATTGCATAATTAAATAAATTCCCACTATTTAAAAGAATGCAATTTTTCGGGTGTTACAGTGGGTTATGTGGCATTGTCTAGCATATATCCTTGAGATGTTGAAAAATAGAATAACTCTCAAGGCAAAATCATCGTACTTTTTACCTTCTCAGTACTTAGAATTTTAGATATTGGTTTAAAAAAAAGAAAGCACATAGTTCATTCTTACTCCTCAAATAGTACTCTCAAGTCACTCAGCTGTGTTTGATTTCTTACCAAGGCATATCTTAAAGATGCCTCCTTTGTTTTATCCTACATCTATCAGGCTTATGTGTAGTTCAGGTAGGGATAAACATGGCAGGCATACTTGCATTGCATATATTGTAAAATCAAAACAAGGATCCAAGGAAAAAAATGTCATAGACCTAGATCAAGATGTGCAAGTGTGTGGAAAATGGTAAACTATAATGCTTCTTGATATGATCTCTCTCTACTTTGTTTTGGGACATCATTTTTCTTTTCTTTTATTCATATATATCATTTTTCTTGGACTTTCACTTGTCCACCTTTTCTTTCATTTTGCATAGCCATTGTCCCCCTTTTTTTTTCTAAATCAACTAAGAGAGATATTCATTGACCTTAACATGGAACAATTATTCAATGGAAATGGATGACATGTTGTTGCGTACTTCCAGTGTAGAAGCAGCATGTATGTGTGATGTGTACGTGATCTTGATCAACAAGTTTTGATCGAACTCAAAGCAATTGCATGTAGCATGATTAAAAAGGGTTTCAAACATGATGATCATATATGGCTTTGGTAGGAATTTTCTTTCTATTGAGGAGTAAGCGACACTATGGTTTTGTGATATTTTCAAAAATAAACCTCTAAGTACTTTGAATGGAAGAAGTGTGAATCATGAGTCAAGAGTTATCTCATATTTATCAATATCTTAGTCAATATGATTCCCTATCAAGATATTGACCCACAAGTATAGGCATATGCATAAATTTGAACTTTGTGTCACCTCTACTCTTCAAATGTCATAAATTTTATTCATTTTATTTTGGGATGCAAGATTTCATGTTTTTATTTTCATTTTATTTAAGAACAAAGAAATGAATTGAATAAATACGCAACTCGAGAGGGAGGAAGGGTGCAAACCAGTCAGGGATCATGCCCTTGCTGCAGGGAGCCTGGCTGGTGGGACCAGGCCCTATTGGTGGGGTCGGCCGAACCAGCCAAGGGACCGTTGTCCCGTCGTTTGAATCTCCTTTTCTCAAGCTGCATTCCTGCATAGTTGTTTCGTCACCGGACTTCTTTTTGTGGGTCGTCCGAACCCTTTTGTGTAAGCTTTCAAGTCCTGTTTGATCCAGCAGACGTGCTGTGCACCGTGGCACGTTTGAAATCACCAATAGATCTGTTGAGGGGGTCGTCCGAACCCCCCACACTTGTTTCTTTTCATCTGGTGACACAAATAGTGAACAACATAAAGTGCAGGTGTTCTGCTGGTGGCAACACACCAGCAGAACGCAAAGTTATTTTATTCAACTTCTTAAAATTGATGTAGGCATGATTACAATTGTAAAGATCAAAATTTGAAAAAGGGAAATCTAGCTAATGCCTACTTTATTCTAAAGGAATTCTAATCTAGGGAGAGGGTGGATTGAGGATGTCCTCTTGGCCAATGGCTTTGGCTACGCGCTTAAGCTTCGCATTAGTGCTAATGCGGAGCGCGTGAAACTTATCCTCCATATCTAAGTTTGCCATCCTTAATTCCGACACCATCTCCTCTAATTCATTATTTCTCTTCCTAAGGATGGTTACAATCATGAGTATCTTCTCCATGTCACTTTTCTCCTTCTGATCGTCTTCAAATTGGCCTGGCGGGCCATTGATCGGTGGTGGATCCATCCTCCTCCGAATGGTTGAAGCAGAGTTGGAGTTGGAATCAAGGGATTCCCTCAACTGCTTCTTTTCATCCGAATTGAGAGGGGGGACGAACACCTTCCCTATACCCAGCCCACCACCAATGATCTTGCGGCCTTTGAATATGGTGGGTGTAGAAGGAGTGTAGGAGCTGATGCTTTTTGATGAATCCGAGTAGAGAGAGCTGGGGCGCTGTTCCGGCACCTCCGGAGCCTTCCCTTTCAATACCAATTGGCCTTTGGTAGGCCTAATCCGCGTGGTGGAACGAACAGGGGGCTTCCGGAGATCCCGTCGCGGAGAGAGGGACCTGGGCGATGAAGTGGACCGAGGGGATGGCCGGGGGTGGTCGGCTGAACCCCCCTAGGGTCAGCCAAACTAGGCCTGGCCCCCGATGACACTCCGGTCGGCGGCAGCGAGTTTAGTGGTTCCACCTCCAGCACGTCGATGACCATTACTCTCTCTAAGCTCTCGGTTAGGGACCTTTGTGGCTTGGAAAGTGCCCTCTCCCATGGGGATGAAGGCATTTTTTCTAGTTGGAGCCATGGTGGGATTCTCTGGTGTCTCAAGGTCAGAGAAGGGTGCTGGAATGGTGAAGGATTGCAGGTGGAAGGAGGAAGGAGGAGAGGAAGAGGTTAAGAAGACGAGTGCCAACGTTCTCCTTTTCGAAATCGCGAGAGAACGTCGGGGGAACATTGGCACAACGTTCTGGACCTGATGGGTCGCAACGGGTCGCATTGGGTGGTTCGGCCGAACCCAAATATGGGTCACTTGGCCATGGCAATCTCTCCACACGCTCCACAATTGCTTTCCGAAACGTGACACAGTTGATTGGTTGCAAAATGTGGTTCGGCCGACCCACAAAATTGCCCCAAACTTTTGTCACGAGATCTACAAGAGCACCTGAACATTGCCCTATTGTCCAAATTTTTAAATCTTGCCAAGTGTGGGGCCGCCCAACCTGGGTTTGGAGTGCCCAGTGCGACCAGATTGTGCATTTTAAAATTTTTATCACTTGGATTAAATTTTGGTCCCAAGTGGTTACCAAGTTTCGGCTGACCACTTCTAATTGGGTGTTTTGGGGACCCAAGACATTATTTGAAATCTATATAGTGATCAAGCTATTCAAACAAATGAAATAGAAGTAAGACATGTAGATTTTAATTATGTGACTTCATTATCAGGGATAAATTCTATCATGTCAATTTCTTTTTCTACTGGTGCATGTTCATGAAAAACTTTGAGACGATGACCATTTACCTTAAATATGTTGCCGTCGTCATCTTGAAGCGTGACGGCTCCATACATTGCTGCATTGATTATCAGGTATGGTCCTTCCCATTTGCTCCTTAGCTTTCCATGGTCAAATAGCTTGACCCTTGAGTTGAACATTAGGACTTTGTCTCCAGGATGGAATTGCTTGGGCTTGATCCTCTTGTGATGCCACCTTTTGGTTCTCTCTTTATAGATCCTGGCATTATGATAGGCTTTTTCTCTCCATTCCTCAAGCTCTGAGATTTGCATCTTTCTATTCCATCCAGCAGAGGGCAGATCCATATTCCATTGTTTGATTGCCCAATGTGCTCTGTGCTCTAGCTCTACCGGCAGATGGCATGTCTTCCCATATACAAGTTGGTATGGTGACATACCAATTGGGGTCTTGTATGCGGTCCTGTATGCCTAGAGTGCATCCAGTAGTTTTCTCTTCCAAGCTGTTCCCATTTCATTGACTGTCTTTTATAGGATGTTCTTGATTTGCTTATTGGACGTCTCTGCTTGGCCACTTGTTTGGGGATGGTATGGAGCTGCAACATTATGCTTTATCCCCATGTCGGCCAGGAATCGTCGGAAGCCTCTATCTATGAAGTGTGATCCTCCATCGCTTATGACTAGTCTTGGGGTGTCAAATCTTGGGAATATGACTTATTTAAACATCCTTTTTGAGTGTGAAGCATCTGCGGTTATGCAAGGCATAGCTTCTACCCATTTGGAAACATAATCCACTGCCACCAGGATGTACTCACAACCTTGAGACTTGGGGAATGGACCCATGTAGTCAATTTCCCATGCATCAAATAGTTCCACTTGAAGGTTGTTTGTGAGTTGCATTGCATCCCGGGTGTTGATATTCCCATGTTTTTGACATCTTACACACCTCTTCACATAGTCTTGTGCATCTTTGTACATGGTAGGCCAAAAGAATCCACTTTGCCATATCTTTGCGTGGGTTCTGAATACCCCATAATGGCCTCCATATTCTGCTCCATGGCATTTCTCAATGATCTTGATTGCTTCATTCATTGGCACACACCTCCTCAACATTCCATCATTGCAGACTCTATACAGATATGGCTCATCCCAGAGGTGCACCTTACTCTCTTGGATGAGTTTCTTCTTGTCTGCTCCTGGTGGCACATATCCTATGACCATGAAATTGACAATGTTTGCATACCAGGGATTAGAGTCCGTGACCTTGAGGAGCATGTCATCTCGCAGGAAGTTGTCGATAGGCAGATCCTGTTTGTCTTTGAATTGCATTCTAGACAAATGATCGGCTATAGAGTTTTCTACTCCCTTTTTATCTTTAATTTCAAGATCAAAATCTTAGAGGAGTAATATCCATCTTATTAATCTTGGTTTAGCATCTTTCTTAGTGAGCAGGTACTTTAATGCAGCATGGTCAGTGTAAATGATGACCTTAGCTCCAACTAAGTAAGATCTAAATTTGTCTATAGCAAAAACCACAGCCAGCAATTCTTTTTCAGTTGTTGCATAGTTTAATTGTGGCCCAGTTAAGGTTTTGCTAGCATATGAGATTGCATGATGTTTCTTATCTTTGGTTTGTCCTAAGACAGCACCTACAGCATAATCACTAGCATCACACATTATCTCAAAAGGAAGCGTCCAATCAGGGGGTTGTATGATTGGCGCAGAGACAAGTGCTTTCTTAAGATAGTAAAAAGAGTCTAAGCACTTATCATCAAAGTTAAAGGGCGCATCTTTAGCAAGCAGGTTTGCTAAAGGTTTAGCAATTTGAGAGAAATCTTTTATAAACCTTCTATAAAATCCTACATGACCAAGAAAGCTACGGACACCCTTAACATTCGTGGGTGGTGGAAGCTGCTCTATAACCTCAATCTTAGCTCTATCCACCTCTATCCCATGCTCAGACACTCTATGTCCTAGCACTATTCCTTCTCGAACCATGGAGTGTCATTTCTCCCAGTTCAAGACTAAGTGTTTTTCCTCACATCTTTGTAAGACACTGTCCAGATTCTCTAGGGAGTGATCGAAGGTTTTGCCATAGACTGAGAAGTCGTCCATGAACACCTGCATTATTTCTTCAATCATATCGGAGAAGATGGACATCATGCACCTTTGGAAAGAGGCAGGGGCATTGCATAGGCCAAAGGACATGCGCCTATATGCATATGTTCCATAGGGGCATGTGAAGGTTGTCTTACTTTGGTCGTCGGGATGGATTGGTATTTGGTGATAACCCGAATACCCATCAAGGAAGAAGAAGAAAGAATGTTTTGCAAGCCGTTCCAACATCTCATCGATGAATGGCAACGGAAAGTGATCTTTCTTTGTGGCCTTGTTAAGTTTTCGGTAGTCTATACACATTCTCCAGCCCGTGACGGTTTGTTGAGGGATTAGTTCATTTTTCTCATTTTTAACGACCGTCATCCCTCCTTTCTTAGGCACTACTTGGACGGGCCTGACCCACTCGCTATTAGGAACAGGATAGATTATACCTGCGTGCAAGAGTTTCAAGACCTCTTTCTTCACTACTTCTCTCATCGCATTATTCAGCCTCCGCTGAGGCTCCCTAGAAGGTGCAGCATCTTGCTTAATTGGGATGCGATGGGTGCAGAGAGTGTGGGGATATAGACCCCCAGTACCACAAGACAAAACATGGGCCACACCATCAAAGCTGGCTCGGCCCAGAAGATAAAGACGTGCGGCGCAAGGCATTGCACCGCACGGTTATTGTACCAACTTGGATAGTTTACTTGTAATCATGTCCCTTCAGACTATATAAGGAGGGGCAGGGATAGATCCCCTCAATTCAAGGCAACTCAACTCATAATAATACAAGATAGCAACCCACAGGACGTAGGGTATTACGCATCGCGACGGCCTGAACCTGTATAAATCTCGTGTCTCGCGCTTACTGCGCAACCCTTGTTCGTCTCAGGCGCACCCTCACCGTCTCATCAACTACCTTGGGTATACCCCTCGGTAGACTATCGCCGGTATTCCGTCGACAGTTGGCGCGCCAGATAGAGGTGTGCTTCCTGATTTCATGACGAGTAAGTCGGATTTTTCTTCATCAACATCGACGGCAGCGACCTTCATCATCAACACGGCGATGCAATCCATGGCGTCATCCCGCGAGGTCGTCCCATCGATCACATCAGCTCAGCAACAACCCACGTTCAACACCGTCGGGGGCAAATTAGCTTTCGGCGACGGCACTGTTCAACACCTGGATCCAGATTCGTATCTACTACACAACGATCTGCAGCAACGATGTCGTTCGCCAGCTTCTGATGGGACTCGGCGACCTGGGATTCGATCTACTAGGACTACACCACGTGAGGAGAGCGTGCCTGCGCACAAGATGCAGATGCGATCTGATTGGATTGCGTGAACCAGTATGCCGAAGCATGCAAACTGATTATGGAAACAGTGAAGATACGGAGGCATTCATCTACGCGTACCCAAACATCAATAGCTTCTTGATCCGACGCTTGCATGTGCATGCACGGAACTTATTCCCTCTTCCGTCAAAAAGCTAAGTCAATATTCTATCTTAATTAATTAAGCTATAATTTTCCTTCGAATATTCTCCACAAATTTACATGATATTTATTGGCAGAGAATTAATCGCGCTTCTCGCTGTCAAAGCTCTACGACAGCCTCAACGACAGCAAACTCGGAGCCATCTCTCAAGTCACACCAAACAACTCCTCGACACACCGACCACTCCACCCGATGTCAATCAAGCTAAGTCATATTTTTAATATTTTTCTACGTATTCTCTGACCTTCATATATCTTCGGTTATCTTCTCCATAAGCCCCAACCACACTCGGGCACTCACCGCCGACCTCTCCATAAGCCCTGACAAAGCTTGGGCAACTCGCCGACATAGGCCCCGACCACGTTTGGGCACTCAGAAAATTTTCTTCGCCGATGAGATACTAAGTATCTCTCCGTTTTTTCCTCTAAAGGGTTGCTTAACGTACCTTGGTAGCCACGCCTTAATCCGTGAAACTTGTCTCCACCCCGTAAGCCGTCAAACCGAATGGTCATGTTAACAAACCTCTGAACCAGATGCTGGGTCAGGTGCTTAAACGTAACAGACCAGCTATCAGGGGAAATTATGTGACCTGACAAGAGCAAGAAACGGGCAATCTTATCATGCATCTACAATATTTGGATCTGCTTTCTACATCATGTACTACCCACTGTACATATTTATTTTGCAGGAATTCTTCGCCGGACACTCATCATCGCTCCTCGCCGTCCTCGCGCTGCTCAGACTATGTCTCCGACCACGCTGGGGACTCGTCGTCATTCCTCGCCGTCCTCGCGCTGCTCGGACATCGCCTCCGATCACGCTGGGGACCCGTTGCCGCTTCTCGCCGTCCTCGCGCTGCTCGGACACCACTTCCGACCATGTTGGGGACTCGTCGTCGTCGCTTCTCGCCGTCCTCGTGCTGCTCGGACACCGCTTCCGACCAGGCTGGGGACTCGTCGCCGTCGCTCCTCGCCGTCCTCGTGCTGCTCGGACATCATCTCTGACCACGCTGGGGACTTGTCGTCGCTCCTCGCCATCCTTGCGCTGCTCGGACTATGTCTCCGACCACGCTGGGGACTTGTCGTCGCTCCTCGCCGTCCTTGCGCTGCTCGGACTACGTCTCTGACCACGCTGGGGATTCGTCGTCATTCCTCGCCGTCCTCGCGCTGCTCGGACATCGCCTCCGACTACGCTGGGGACTCGTCGCCGCTTCTCGCCGTCCTCGCGCTGCTCGGACACCGCTTCCGACCATGTTGGGGACTCGTTGTCATCGCTCCTCACCGTCCTTGCGCTGCTCGGACATCATCTCTGACCACGCTGGGACTCGTCGTCGCTGCTCGCCGTCCTCGCGTTGCTCGGACTACGCCGGGGACTTCGTCGTCTTCATCAAGCGTCTCCGAGCACCAAGCTGCTCGGGGACTTCGTCATCTTCGTCAAGCGTTTCCGAGTAATAGATCTGCTTGGGGACTTCGCTGCCTCGTCAAGCGTTTCCGAGCACCAACCTGCTCGGGGATTTTGTCGTATTTGTCAAGCGTTTTTGAGAACCAAGCTGCTTGGGGACTTCGTCGTCTCGCCAAGCGTTTCCGAGCAGTACAGCTGCTCGGGTATTTCGACGCCTCGTCAAATGTTTCCGAGCAATATAGCTGCTCGGGGACTTCGTCGCCAAGCTATCAAGTCACTCCATGCTGTTCGGATCAGGGTGCTGATTTTGGGCAGCACATCGGGGGTCTTCATATGCGCCTCGCCATGCTCGGGACTTCGTCGTCGATCGCTTGCTAGGAAGATTTTTTTTTCACGATCACTTGCTATGCTCGGGGACTTCGTCATGTTCGTCAAGTGTTTCCGATCAGCAAAAGCTGCTCGGGGACTTCGTCGCTTTCGTCAAGTGTTTCCGAGCAGCAAAGCTGTTCGGGGACTTCGTCGCCTTCGTCAAGTGTTTCCGAGCAGCAAAGCTGCTCGGGGATTTCGTCGTCTTCATCAAGTATTTTCAAGCAGCAAAGCTGCTCGGGGATTTCGCCGCCTTGTCAAGCGTTTCCGAGCAGCAAAGTTGCTCGGGGACTTCGTCATCTTCATCAAGTGTTTTCGAGCACCAAAGCTGTTCGGGGACTTCGTCGACACTTCACATGATCAGAAGAAGAAAGATTTTGACCCTGACACCACGTGACTACGTCACCTACTATCAGGCTCGGGGACTAAGTGGATACACTTCACCTAACGGTGAAGGTATTGATTCTAGTGAACCAAAAGTGGATACACTTCATCAAAGAGAAGCTCTTTTCAAATTTTTTCTGAGCTCCTTACATCCGTCTGGTCAAGCAACTCTGAAGATCTGCATCTCCCGACGAATGAAAGGCGCTCGGGGACTAGCTGTGGGGATATAGACCCCCAGTACCACAAGACAAAACATGGGCCACACCATCAAAGCTGGCCCGGCCCAGAAGATAAAGACGTGCGGCGCAAGGCATTGCACCGCACGGTTATTGTACCAACTTGGATAGTTTACTTGTAACCTTGTCCCTTCAGACTATATAAGGAGGGGCAGGGATAGATCCCCTCAATTCAAGGCAACTCAACTCATAATAATACAAGACAGCAACACACAGGACGTAGGGTATTACGCCTCGCGGCGGCCTGAACCTGTATAAATCTCGTGTCTCGCGCTTACTGCGCAACGCTTGTTCGTCTTAGACGCACCCTCACCGTCTCATCAACTACCTTGGGCATACCCCTCGGTAGACTATCGCCGGTATTTCATCGACAGAGAGTAGGACTAATTCCCTTAAGATCTTGAAGAGAGTAGCCTAATACGGAGCGGTGTTTTTCTAGAATGGTGATGAGTTTAGAGGTTTCCTCCTCAGAAAGTTGGTCACTAATAATTACGGGAGTCTCCCTATCACCATTAAGGAAGGCATACTTAAGTCCAGAAGGAAGGGGCTTAAGTTCTATAGATGGTTTAGATGGGGGTTTAGATTTATCCAAATGTAAAGGTTCTTCTAATTCGGCCTGTTCTTGGATGAAATTCTTGGCATCTTCTTCTAGATAAGGATGAGAAGGTTCTAGAAACGATGCTACCATCACTTCCTCTATTGGGTCGGTCTCGGGGTGCAATTCTACTTTAGAGTTGGCAGAATTTGCTAATGGAATCAAAACACAGAGGTTCTTCCCGAGATGACCTTCAAGGTTCCCCCCATGGAATCCATCAAGGAATCTCATGAGCGGGTGCCCAATTAACAAGTCAAATTCCTCTATATCGAATATGAAGAAGTTAAGAGGATATGGACCTTGTTAATTGTGACAGGAATGGTCTGTGCAATCCCGCAGCTCTCGACCAATTTCCCAGAGGGCAATTTAAGAAATTTATTGGTCGGGGCTAGAGGTTCCTCTCCTAGGAGTGCATTTGCTAATGACTTAGACATAATGCTCACTCCTGCGGCGGGATCATAAAGAGAGTCTATGGTAGTCCTATTTATGACGCAAGGAATGGTTTGAAGCAAGATAGGGTCCTAATAACCTCAGGTGAGGCTTCGGCCTCCTTCAGCCATTCGTCACTCATAGTAGACACGAGCTCTTGAACAGTCTCCTTGAGATAGCGGGTTTCAAGGCGATGTGGGATGTGATCATTCAGGGCTCTACGTGTTTTAGACATCTTTTGCACAGGTTGATTCGAGACATTTCCAAAATCGGAGAAGAGATCGGCCTCGATATCAAGAGGAAATTCCAGAGGTTTAACTTCCTCTAGGGGATTTGGTGGTTTTGGTTCAGGTTCGACAGCTTGTGATGTAAGTGGTAAGGTTCTGGCTATCGTAGGTTCATCCTTCGGGGCTTGATCTTCCTCGGGGGCTTCATCATAGATATTAGTGTAGGGGTGTTCTCGAGAATTTTCGCAAGAACTTCCTTACCTTCACTAATAGAGAGATCAAGAACGCTCCCTTGGAGGCTAAATCAAGAAATTGTGCAGAATTTTGGCTAAGACCAAGGTAGAAATGTTGCAAGAGAGCTGGCTCGGTTATAGCTAAATCAGGGCCAGAAGATATTAAGTCTGTGAAACGGGCCCATGCCACACCTAGAGGCTCCTTTTCCTTTTGTACAAAGTTTAGGATCTCTTTACGAAGACGAGCAACTCGGGGAATGGAGAAGAAGGTAATACAGAACTTTGATTGCAGCTTCTCCCATTCTCCATTTACACTACCTACGTGACGAGTATACCATCGTTTGGCTATTCCTGTTAAAGAAAATAGAAATAGCTTCCACTTAAGGGTATCTCGTTTCATCCCATGGATATGTATGCAAGAGCATAATTTTTTGAAATCTCATAGGTGTGTATAGGGGTTCTCATCTTCATCCCCAGAAAAAGGTTTCTCCTGAACCATCGCTACGAGACTCGGGCGTAGCTCATAACGAACGGCCGAAATGGCCTGTGATGAACTAGGCGGCTCCATACTAGCGCCCGATGGAGCAGCATACTCAAAGATAGGTGTTTGATCCATGTGTGTGTGAAAGAGATAGTTTTAATCAAACAAGGATAACTAAGAAGACTCGACTCTAGTTAAGACAGCTACCGTTCCACGGCAACGGTGCCAGAAAGCTTGTTGGCACCAAAGGTGGCAAACGGATATACCGCAAGCGTACGGTAGTGAATGTAGCTTTCACCGGGAGTATTCCAGGTATTGTATTTTCCGCGGGGAACGTGAAGTGAACTAACTAGGTTCAAGACCGTTAGATAGTGATCAAGGATGTTGGTGATCAAGAGGTTTAGAATATAGGTATAGAGAGGTTCTATGTAGCAAAAGATATCTAGTCTTGGCTTTCTAAGTATAAAGAGGTTTACCACCTCCTCCCTTTACAAGAGGCGATAGGCCAAACAGGAGAAGATATAACTCCTCCCGAGGCAGCTATACTATTGTCTTGATGCCCTACCGTTTTAATAACTTGTCTTACACACGTGGTAGAATACGAAGACCAGACAAGGCTGTCACCACTTGCTGGCTACCACAAACAATCCGTGCGACAAGCGGCCCACACTGATAAGATATAGCCTAGACACCAGTCTACACCATACTTACTACTCTAATCTTAGCTAGAGACTAGAGCACTTCACAAAGTAAAGCAATGTGTAGGTAAAGCAAGTATATACTTAAAGTACCAGAACCAGAATATTAAATGCTAGAAGGACTTAGATGAAAAACTTACTAGAAGCTTGCATCCGCTGAGGTACACCTTGGAGAAGAATGCCGACAGGCCCGGGGCTTTCTCCTGAAGACTTCCCTCACTCTCTTCCCTCTTATTCTAACACTACAACTACTATGATACACTTGATATTTACTCCTTTTGATGCCTCTAAAGTGAAAGACTAGGGGGTATTTATAGGGGGAATGAGAGGAGTGCCATGTCATCAATCCATGTGCCTTTCCTCCTTGGCCCTTGGATAAACCGCCCTTGAAACCGCCTCAAATCAATGGAGATGATGAAACCAGCACATGGGAAGTGTGCTCAAGTCGGCGGGGAGGTAACCGACCTGGCTGGGCACCAGGGCGGTTCGGCCGACCCCCCTATGACATGTGGGCCCAGCCAGGGGCTTCTAGAAGGTGTCCCCACCTGTCCTGGAGTATGTAGGTAGCCTGGGTCCACCATGCTTAGTTCGGCCAAACCATGGCTTGGCCCCACGTGGCCTCAGCTCTCTCCTGCGTCACTCCTTTGCTTGACTCTTGAAGATGGTGCGTTGTGGCCATTATTCATGGTTTGGCCGAACCATGAATAGTGTTCACCCAGTGTCCACTTGATCCTGGAGTGAAGTCTTTGATGATTGTGACACCACCTTGCCATTTCGTCATAGTTGGGTTTGCATTATATCTTCATCTTGGGCTTCTAAACTGTAAAATCACCTGTTTTGGGTACCTGCAAACAAATACTAACATGTACATGTGGAACCAAGTTATTTGTACCTATGTCACTATGTGTTTGCTTGTTTCTTCCCAAAAGGAGTGTTTTGTTGATGGTTATGATGGTAGAAAATATGGTATAAATACCATCAACACGAACAGTGACCCCTCCTGTGTCTTGGAGTCGCTGAATTCACGAAGGCGATGCAGCACCTTCTCATAATGGCCATCCGGCAAGCGACGACCCGAGACAGCTGTCACAGAACCGACCAATTTATACGAGCACAAGTACAACGATCGCATTTTGCCGCAATCCAGTCGCACTTGAGCCAATATAAACCCGGTAGTCCGGAAATCTCGAAGGATTTCAAACATTTCATACCCCAAGGATCATTCATTCAGCAATACCCGATCACATGACACATAAGTTCGCAACCGAAATTTAAACATCAGAGTACAACATAGTCTTTTACACAAATAGGGTAGTAGCGGAAGTCAACATAGTTTTACACCACAGAGTTCGAATACGAGTACCATCACATGACCCCGTCACAGCATTCTTACAACAACTAAAGATAGATAATGACCCCGCCCTCGGGTCTAGTCTTCTTCGCCCGCAGGGGTGAAGCAGTTCCTGCAATACGCGTAGAACACTACACCATCTGCAACAATGGGAATAAAACCCTGAGTACTCAATTGTACTCAGCTAGACTTACCCGACAGGGAGTAAATAAAAAGACTCTCAAGGATATGCAAGGCTTATTTGGTGGAGCTCAGAGGGTAGCATCATTTTTTGCATCAAAGCATTACTACAGTAGAACCTCAACTTAATCATTTTAATTGTGATAAGCTTCGATTTCAGTTAAACTATTTACTAGGATTAGCCACTATACTAAGCATTCACTGAATATTGTAGCAATCAATAAAACCATATGATTTCCGATATCCACAGATATCAACCTCATCTCACCATAATCATTATGTTCAAGTTATTAGCCTCTACCTCACCAGAAGATCAGTTCAGTTTCTCACTAACCAGGAGAGATGGCGATTCGAATCGATTGTACCAGCTGGCAAACATGCCAATCACAAACCCTGTCAGCCGAGCCACTGGCTTCTTGGGCCACCGTTAAATCTTTCTGAGTCACAATATGTCACGGGCTTGGCGGGGACCATATTCTCAGAGACCAACCCACTTCCAGGATGCATCAGGTCCCTGACCTGCCCTTGGTAAGATGGTGTCTCCGCACATACTTCCTACCTCCAGAATATGTCTGCCTAGTCGCACCAATTCCCGGCTCAGAAAGAAATACTCGGCTTCGCGGTCAGAACGACTTATCTGGCCAGCTATGTGACGACGTCCTTCAATCTCAACTGATGTCTGGTGGCCTCAGTCCTAGTCGGCCGCAAGCAGCACCGAAGACGGCATGACCTCAACCATGTCATGCGGCTCCCCGCTACCTAGCCTTGATTCTCTCATTAGACACTGTGGCATGGTGGCACATATAGTCCATCATGTGGAATCCAACCCCATCATCATTAGTAACCACCTATGCTCGCGAAGGACAGGAAATCCCTCGACTTCTACCGGTCTAAGCATGGCTAAGCATAGGATCGAACCCATCCCCTTGTCTAGTAATAACTTCAGGATCAAGTATAAGTGGACAAGGAATAAATGCAGCAACGGTATCATATCAACTCCTATACTTAAGTGCACAATCATACGATTTAATAAAGACCAGTGTATTTGTAAAAAGAGTAGGTGGAGACTTAGGAATGCTCCGGGGCTTGCCTTTCACAAAGTTAGCGGGTTGGTGATCCGGGCACTCCGGAAGTTCAACCTCTTCTTCTTGTCCTTCGGAAACCTCGGGCACTTCAATCTCCGGCGGAACTCCCTCCTCCGGTGGATCGAATTGCAGCAGTGTCACTCCTCCCGGCGATCCTGTATGCATGATATGCATATATGAGAACTGAGAATGCACATGAAATGCAAGATAGAGATGCACGAATTAACCCATGATATGCAATCAGTTTAACAATCCACACTCATTTATTTCTTTCCTAGACAACCAACTCATACTCACCCTTCTTAAGCAAAGCATAGAACAATTTCTCGTCCCGGGTGAGAGGTCTACAACCTGCACTTAATAATTAACATGCATCAACTAACCTACCACAACCAAAAGATATTTGCTTAGAAACAATTAAATAAACCCTAGCCTATAACTGGACCTACTGCTTACTGTGACCAGAAAAATCCATAGAAATTACAGTAGCTATTACACATCCAGATTAGCCTACTGACAAAATTTCAAGTCATTTGGACAAGTATAACAGTCTACACAAAAATAACAAGCAACCAGCCTTTTAAGCAATGGAAAATACTTAACACAGTGAAAAGTATCAAACAACAGATTTCCTAATTTTCTTAGCTTCTTTCCAACATAACATAGCCCAGGAAAAATATTCATGTCCATAACCTTAACACATTAAGCATGGTGATTTTTGCCAGATTAAAGCATAAAAGGCACATTATACTAGACATCATATAAATAACAGTGAAACACCAGCAAACATATTTTTCATAGATTCTAATTCCCTAAACAAGATGAATGCAAGTGGAATCACATTTTTAGCACATTCCTGCAATTACTTATGCATTTATCAAGTTTACAAGCAATTAACAATTTAATTATAACTGCACACAAAAAGTATTCAAAAAGTACATTTTATATTTTTCCTTGATAGAGCTCAGAAATACAAACACAACAAAATTTGGTTCACCCCCATTGGACATTCCTAGCTCCAGATATGAATTTTGGAAGGTTTTACACATTTTCTGGAAATTCCTTTTTATAAATCGAAAACCTAAACCCGATAGAACTGCTACGTGCACCCGGCTCAGTGAACCAGAGGCGCACCTGAACGGCTGACTCGCGGGCCTCGGGGTCGACCCGACCCCACGCGTCAGAGAGAGGAAACAGAGCCGCCGGCGCTGACCGGCGAGAGCTCGCCGACGGCGAGGTCTCCGGCGACGCCGAGGCTACCTACCGACTCGCGGCAACGAGACGAACCCGATGGACCAACTGCCGAGGGTCGTACTCCACCGGAGCGAGCTCGACGGCGGCAATGGCGGACGGCGGTGGTCCGGCGAACTTGCGCCGGCCGATTCCGGCCGTTGCTCGCGCGGCTCGGCCTCGTTCCGTGTTCCTGCAACCCTAGCGGACCTGTGCGCGCGACTAATCGAACTATTGCGCACGGAAACTCACTGACCGCGCTCGCATGGCGGCACGGTGGCGAGCGGTTTCACGGCGAACTCGGGTTCCGGCGAAACCACAGCGAGGTAGATCTAACCGACGGTGTGGAAAGGATCTACGGCTAACGGAGACTCTTAGACGAGCAAAAGAGAGGGAAGCCGACCCCGGCATCGCCCTCGTCACGGCGACCCGAGAGCTCGGCGGCGCTCCGGCAATGGCGGACGGCGAGAAGCTCGCTGGAGCTGTACCTTAGGTCGGCTGAGGTCGGCAACGGGTCGGAAACGAAGAGCAGAGCAAGCCGCAGCTGCGCCGAGGGTGGCGCGGTCGGAGACGGCTCGGTGGCGGCGGATTTCACCGCGGCGGTCGCGGCGGAAATGGCGACGGCGGAAATGGCGACGGCGGAGGGGACAGAGGAGAGCAGCGAGCGAACAGAGGGCGAGAGAGCAGGGAGAGTGAGGGCGAGCGTGCGGGAGACAGCGTTGCGTGTTCCCCTTTGTAAGCCGACCGCGCGGCAGCAACGACGGCGTACGGCGCCATCTGGCGGCCGAGGCCTGACGCGGTCGCGCGACTCGCTCGCGATTCGCCCGAGGGTCGAACTGAATCGGCTCCGATTCAGTTTCCGCGGACCCGACTGAAACTCGATTTTTATCGATCTATAACTCGCGATCCAGGGCGTTTCAGCGAAAACTTCACTACTATGGATTGAAGAGCTATACGAGTAGATCATTTCATATTAAGACACTTTACTCTAGTTCGGCCTGGATTGAGAGATACAAGTCGATGAACAGGGGTACACCGAAACTGAAAACCGGTTTAGACTTAGGAAAATTTGAAAACTTCCAAAACAGCTCCAAATCTGCACTAATTCAACTTTTTGACCTTCTTCCACTCATTTTCATGAGTTGACCCAAAAATAAAGTTTGTTGCTTATAAAATTCTACACAACTTTGATTAAGGGTGCACTGACATGCAGAATCTCTAAAATGCCCTTCTTGTTTGGTCAAACAGAATAGCTTTTAAAGGGCTCTCTAGTCAACTATGAGCTAGAGGGGTATTTTGGGAATTTCACCAACATGAACATTGTTCCAAATGTTATCCTAAACATGTATAAAGCATTTAGAACCGTAAACAAGCATCACATTTGCATGTCAACACATTTTGCATAATATGGACATATAAACAAACATATAGCAATAAAAGGGAATCAAATCAAATGCAATGATATTAATGCATGCAATGACATGATCTATGCTTGATGACATGCAAATGCAAGTGTGAAAATAGTAACTAACACTAGGGTGTTACAGCCCTCCCCCCTTAAAAGAATCTCGTCCCCGAGATTAGAGTTAATTACCATTGTTTAAAGAAAGACGGATAGACTTCCTTGAGGTAATCTTCTCGCTCCCAAGTCGCATCCCAATAACTTTGGTTGTTCCACACCACCTTATAGAACTTGATCACTCGGCTACGGGTGATTCTTTCTTTGTAATCTATTACTTCAATAGGCTTTTCTTCATAGGTCAAATCTGATTTCAACTTGATATCACCAAAATCTACTTGCTCTTCCGGTACTCGTAAACATTTCTTGAGTTGAGATACATGAAACACATTGAAGATAGTGGACATGTGTGGTGGCAACCGTAACTTGTATGCTACCTTCCCACTTCTTTCCAGAATTTGAAAAGGACCTACAAACCTTGGAGCTAACTTTCGTTTCACTCCGAAGCGTTGCACGCCTTTCATGGGTGACACTTTCAAGTATACATAGTCACCCACTTCAAATTCCAATGGCCTTCTTCGCTTGTCCGCATAGCTCTTTTGACGAGTCTGAGCGGCTTTGAGATGTGTTTGAATGGTATGCACTCTCTCTTCGGCTTCTTTCACAAAGTCAATCCCGTAATATCTCCTTTCGCCTGATTCAACCCAATTGAGAGGAGTTCTACATTTGCGCCCATACAAAGCTTCAAAAGGAGCCATTTGAATATTCTCTTGATAGCTATTGTTGTATGAGAACTCGGCCAAAGGCAACCATTCTTCCCACGAGCCTTTAGACGATAGAACACAAGCTCTCAACATATCTTCAAGAATTTGATTTACCCTTTCAGTTTGACCAGAAGTTTGAGGATGATAAGCTGAGCTGCGAACCAAATTGGTTCCCAAACACTTGTGTAGATGCTCCCAGAAGCGTGCAATAAATTGCGGGCCTCTGTCGGAAACTATCGTCCTCGGCACACCATGTAACCGAAGTATCTGAGCAAAGTAGAGCTGTGCCAACTGATGAGGACGATCTGTAGTTCGAACTGGTAAGAAATGTGCAATCTTAGTCAATCGATCTACGATCACCCAAATAGAATCGTGGCCTTTTTGCGTTAGAGGTAACCCAGATATGAAATCCATGGTTATCTCATCCCATTTCCAACCTGGAACTGGTAAGGGTTGCAATAGGCCTGCTGGCTTAAGATGAATAGCCTTCACGCGACAACAGGTATCACACTTGGCCACATAGGCTGCAATTTCCTTCTTCATTTTGGTCCACCAGAACCTAGGTTTCAAGTCTTGATACATCTTACTACTACCAGGATGGATAGACAACTTGGACAAATGAGCCTCATCCATAATCTGATTCCTCAACTCACGGTCTTTCGGTACTACCAATCGATCCTTGAACCACAATATACCTTTTTCATCTACTCGGAAATGAAGCACTTCTTGTTCTTTCATCTTCCTCTTGATATGATATATGCCGGGATCTGTTTTCTGACCTTCAATAATCTTGCTTTCCAAAGTACAACTGAGAGTAATATTATTCAACACCACTGGATGCACAAGATTGAACCCATCTGCTAGCAAAGGCTGCAATACATTGCAATGAGACTTTCGGCTCAAGGCATCGGCTACGACATTGGCCTTGCCCGGATGATAGTGTACTTCTAGATCATAGTCTTTGATCAACTCCAACCACCTTCTTTGCCTCATGTTCAACTCAGGCTGAGTGAAAATGTACTTGAGACTCTTGTGATCGGAATAGATATGACATTTGTGACCCATCAAATAGTGGCGCCAAATCTTCAATGCATGAACTACAGCGGCAAGTTCCAAATCATGAGTAGGATAGTTTTGCTCATGTTTTCTCAGTTGACGCGAGGCATAAGCAATGACTCGGCCTTCTTGCATGAGAACACATCCTAACCCAGTGCCACAAGCATCGCAGTACACATCAAAAGGCCTTTCAATATCAGGTTGTGCAAGAACTGGAGCAGTGGTCAACAACGTTTGCAAGGTGCGAAAAGCTGTTTCACACTCCCCACTCCACACAAACTTGGTATCTTTGTGCAATAGCTTGGTCATAGGTTTAGCTATTTTAGAGAAATCCTGAATAAAGCGGCGATAATACCCAGCTAATCCCAGAAAGCTACGAACCTCAGACACATTTGTTGGTGACTGCCAATCCAACACCTGCTGAACTTTTGACGGATCTACAGAAATACCTTCAGCAGATAAGATATGGCCCAGAAAAGGTACCTTAGTCAACCAAAACTCACACTTGCTGAACTTAGCATACAGCTTATGCTCCCTGAGTCTAGTCAAGACTATCCTCAAGTGTTCAGCATGATCCTCCATGCTCTCAGAGTACACCAGAATATCGTCAATAAAGACTACCACGAACTTATCCAACTCAGGCATGAATACCGAATTCATTAGATACATGAAATGTGCAGGAGCATTGGTTAATCCAAAAGACATAACCAAATACTCATACAAGCCATACCGAGTGGAGAAAGCCGTCTTGGGAATATCTTGTGGTCTGATCTTAATTTGGTGATACCCAGATCTCAGATCAATTTTGGAGAAAACCTTGGCCTTGGACAATTGATCAAACAAGATATCAATACGAGGTAGAGGATACTTGTTCTTAATTGTCACAGCATTTAGTGGCCTATAGTCCACACACATACGTAAAGTTTCATCCTTCTTCTTAACAAAGATTGCAGGACAGCCCCACGGAGAAGAACTAGGGCGAATGAACCCTTTGTCCAATAACTCCTGGAGTTGTTTCTTGAGTTCAGCTAATTCATGAGGAGGCATTCTATATGGCCTTCGAGAAATAGGGGCCGTACCGGGAATAAGTTCTATTGCAAACTCCACATCTCGATCAGGAGGAAGTCCAGGTAGATCATCAGGAAAGACATCAGGAAACTCACACACTACAGGGATGCTCTGAAGTGTCACGGCCTCAACTGAGAAAGAGAGACTAAAAAGATCTCCCCTACGGGGCAGATGAACCTGAAAAGTGCCTTCACCTTGGGGTTCCCTCAGTGTTAACATCCGGTTAGGGACGTCCAACACCGCACCCCGCTTGTCCATCCAACTAACTCCCAAAATAACATCCAGACTCAACCCTGGTAGCACAATAAGACTACTGATGAAAACCCGATTACCAATCTCGATGGTCACATCCCCGACACCATGACGCGTACAAATTTCAGCCCCAGCTGAAGTTATCCGGAAACTATGGCTCAACTCAACAATTGGTAATGCATGCTTTTGTGCAAATGCTTGACTCACGAAAGAATGCGACGATCCAGAGTCAAACAAAACAATAGCAGGATGCTGATTCACAGAAAACATACCCGCGGTGACTGGTTCACCTTCCGGAAGTTCCTCCGCAGTAGTGTGATGGACACGACCCTGCCTGGGATGAGGACAATAACGAGCAAGATGTCCCTGTTGGCCATAGTTAAAGCATGGCCCCAGACCTTGGTTGGTCCTCACTGGAACGGCGTTGCTGGGAGGAGCATTGTTCTTGTTCAAAGGCACTGTGAAACCTTTCTTGTAGCGCTGAGGCGCTGGCTGCTTCTTTGGAGGGGGTCTGAATTTTGCTCCAGGAACAGCCGGACGGTAAGCAGGGCGATTTGCCACCGCACGACTAGCTGTTGGAGTCCTTGACTGAGAAGAGCTTCCTTCAAATGGCCTCTTGCCTCCCTTGGAAGCAGTGTGCAAGTTGTTCTGTTTCTCTTGGATATAAGCTTCACTGATGAACTCGTTAAAAGTTGTACGAGCGTTGTTCGCCAGAGTCTTCATAAGCTTGGTACTAAGACCTCTCTTGAAGGTTTCAATCTTCTTTTCATCTGTATCTACCATCCACGGGGCATACCTCGACAGATTGTTAAAGGCATGATGATACTGAGTGAGGGTCTTGGTACCCTGAGTAAGCTGCATGAATTCATTGACCTTCATCTTGATCAAGCCTGCTGGAATGAAATGCCCCCTGAAATCCCTGGTGAACTGCTCCCAGGTGATATCAGCGACCACGGGGTAGGCGGTCTTACGATTGGCCCACCATATTCCAGCTTGGCCTTGCAGTAACATAGCAGCAAAGCTAGCCTTCATGGTTTCAGTCAATCGCAGCACAGAGAATGACTGTTCAATAGTGTTTAACCACTCATCAGCTTCCAGCGGCTCTACGGCCTGCTTGAATACCGGAGGCTTAGTGTCCATGAAGTCCTTATAGTTACTGTATTGGTCCTCATCGTTTCCGCGGCGTCCACCTCGATCGCGATTGTGGTTGTTACTAGCAACCATCTGCTGCAAAATCGCTTGCTGGGTGTCCAAGAACTGAGCAAACATTTGTTCCTGGGTACGCGGTGGAGGAGGCGGCAACTCCTCATCTTCATGTTCGTTCCCACCACCACTGGTTGACCCATGACGACGGGTATGAGGTGCCATCTGTAGCAACACGCAACAACCATTGTTAAGTGTCAGTTATGTCAAAGATAACCGAAAGATTATGCCCAAAAGATATCAATGATCATTTTTGATAACCAACAAACGGCACAATAATTCAATAATCATCACACAACCGCACAATAACAAGGCGCAACCAAAAAGGGTTTTCAAGCTGCATAAGTTACCATTACTTAATTAAAAGTTTGATGGTTCCAGCCCTGAACACACAGGGTTCTCTCATTACAATTCAGGTTCTACCCATTACATGACATTAAAGGTTTTCCCAATACAAAAGGGTGCCGATCATGGCAAGATCACTAGAAAAAGCCTAGTCATCGTGGTCACTGTCCACGCCGGACACGTTCCCACCATGGTCATCACTCTCGTCAATAGGCACGATCTCCTCGGGGTCTTCTTCTTCTTCTTCCTCACTTGCTTCACCATCATCAGCTGCAATGAAGATCTCAGGAGCAAACTCCGCTGCACCCGGGGGATGAAACGGATCAGCACGGTTGTTCAGACGATGAACATCCTGCTGCAACTCCCAAACTTGCTGCTGACTAGCACGCAACTCTTGCAGAAACTCAGTGCGCTGACGTGTCAAACTCATATTGCGATTGTCAAGCTGGCGGCGAAGATCTGCATTCTCCCTCTCAAGCACCTCGACACGGCGATCAGCTGCCAACAAGGCGCCAGTGCATCGTAACAACTCATTGCGACAGGCAGTGAGAGCTACCACCAAGTCATCTGAGCTACGACGAGCCATACGTGCCCACTCTTCAGCTTCTAACTTCTTCTCCACAGCATCATGCAGGGCTTCAATGCACTTCATCCAACCATCCCTAGTGGAATAATGCATCCTCAGGACAGCAAACATAGCACTCATAGAAGCACCCGTGCTATGAGCACGCTCGTCCCTGCCTCGCTCTAAAGAAGCTTGGCTAGACTGAGCCCACTCACCCTGAGAAGCATCCACCCTGGGAAAAACATTTGCTGGCCCCAAATCAGCTCTCTTGTTGAACCGGCTGCAAATATCCGTCAACACCTCAAAAGCTGCAAGCTGCGCACCATCCCATGGCGTCCTCATGTCAACTTCCACCTTTATTCCTGGAAACGGCCAACCCCTTTCAAGCACAGGGATAGTCACCCAAACATCAAACCAAGGCTGCACCATGGTTTGCGCTGGCTTCCAGAAATACAGTGGTGGCTCTGCATATCCCACCGACTGCAACAACCTCCATAGCACAGTGGGTGTGCCAAACTGCTTCAGAAACTGACCACTCTGCGGCTCACCTTCAGCTGCCATCTGGTACATTACAACATCTTTCAGCATTTAGAATAAGATAGGACAGCACAAATTTTACCATAGGGAAGGAAATAGTACAGATAGCTTAAATTAATTTCATGATCATGATGCATGCACGTGCCAACGACCTCACACATAATATATTTTAACTAACGTTATAGTCGGTGGCATACCACGTGCTCTCATATACGTAACTAACCGTGCTATACGTTTTGCGTGGTTAGTGTACCTGCAGAAGATTCATTTCAGCCCAATCCCAATGTATGCAGGGCAACAAGAAGCACTTTTTGCCGGAAATGTTCCCATGAACATTTGCGACCCCAAAAATTAATTACTCCACCTTACTTCCATAAGTACACATATGGATAACATGTACTCACTTCAGTAATCATACACTCACCATCGATCGATGGTTGTTCGATCTTACACTCACATCTCACCTTACCTTAGGCGACGTGGTACATTGACCCATAAGAAGCAATAAGAAACCGACAGTTCATGATTATCCGCACGATAAAACCAAATGAACCACAAATAGAAATATGATGCAATTTCCCCCAAGTCAGTACTTACATAAGCCACCTAATTACCACATATACATAGGGCTATAGGACTTGGTCATTGGTACTCATAAGTTTTGCAAACACTTGGTTTAAATCACCTATACACACTATCAGTTGGCAATTAGTTTGTAAAACTCAAAACTCTTTTAGTTTTTAAATAGTCAAGTGACGGTATATGCTGAATTATGCTCTGGTACCAGCTGTCACAGAACCGACCAATTTATACGAGCACAAGTACAACGATCGCATTTTGCCGCAATCCAGTCGCACTTGAGCCAATATAAACCCGGTAGTCCGGAAATCTCGAAGGATTTCAAACATTTCATACCCCAAGGATCATTCATTCAGCAATACCCGATCACATGACACATAAGTTCGCAACCGAAATTTAAACATCAGAGTACAACATAGTCTTTTACACAAATAGGGTAGTAGCGGAAGTCAACATAGTTTTACACCACAGAGTTCGAATACGAGTACCATCACATGACCCCGTCACAGCATTCTTACAACAACTAAAGATAGATAATGACCCCGCCCTCGGGTCTAGTCTTCTTCGCCCGCAGGGGTGAAGCAGTTCCTGCAATACGCGTAGAACACTACACCATCTGCAACAATGGGAATAAAACCCTGAGTACTCAATTGTACTCAGCTAGACTTACCCGACAGGGAGTAAATAAAAAGACTCTCAAGGATATGCAAGGCTTATTTGGTGGAGCTCAGAGGGTAGCATCATTTTTTGCATCAAAGCATTACTACAGTAGAACCTCAACTTAATCATTTTAATTGTGATAAGCTTCGATTTCAGTTAAACTATTTACTAGGATTAGCCACTATACTAAGCATTCACTGAATATTGTAGCAATCAATAAAACCATATGATTTCCGATATCCACAGATATCAACCTCATCTCACCATAATCATTATGTTCAAGTTATTAGCCTCTACCTCACCAGAAGATCAGTTCAGTTTCTCACTAACCAGGAGAGATGGCGATTCGAATCGATTGTACCAGCTGGCAAACATGCCAATCACAAACCCTGTCAGCCGAGCCACTGGCTTCTTGGGCCACCGTTAAATCTTTCTGAGTCACAATATGTCGCGGGCTTGGCGGGGACCATATTCTCAGAGACCAACCCACTTCCAGGATGCATCAGGTCCCTGACCTGCCCTTGGTAAGATGGTGTCTCCGCACATACTTCCTACCTCCAGAATATGTCTGCCTAGTCGCACCAATTCCCGGCTCAGAAAGAAATACTCGGCTTCGCGGTCAGAACGACTTATCTGGCCAGCTATGTGACGACGTCCTTCAATCTCAACTGATGTCTGGTGGCCTCAGTCCTAGTCGGCCGCAAGCAGCACCGAAGACGGCATGACCTCAACCATGTCATGCGGCTCCCCGCTACCTAGCCTTGATTCTCTCATTAGACACTGTGGCATGGTGGCACATATAGTCCATCATGTGGAATCCAACCCCATCATCATTAGTAACCACCTATGCTCGCGAAGGACAGGAAATCCCTCGACTTCTACCGGTCTAAGCATGGCTAAGCATAGGATCGAACCCATCCCCTTGTCTAGTAATAACTTCAGGATCAAGTATAAGTGGACAAGGAATAAATGCAGCAACGGTATCATATCAACTCCTATACTTAAGTGCACAATCATACGATTTAATAAAGACCAGTGTATTTGTAAAAAGAGTAGGTGGAGACTTAGGAATGCTCCGGGGCTTGCCTTTCACAAAGTTAGCGGGTTGGTGATCCGGGCACTCCGGAAGTTCAACCTCTTCTTCTTGTCCTTCGGAAACCTCGGGCACTTCAATCTCCGGCGGAACTCCCTCCTCCGGTGGATCGAATTGCAGCAGTGTCACTCCTCCCGGCGATCCTGTATGCATGATATGCATATATGAGAACTGAGAATGCACATGAAATGCAAGATAGAGATGCACGAATTAACCCATGATATGCAATCAGTTTAACAATCCACACTCATTTATTTCTTTCCTAGACAACCAACTCATACTCACCCTTCTTAAGCAAAGCATAGAACAATTTCTCGTCCCGGGTGAGAGGTCTACAACCTGCACTTAATAATTAACATGCATCAACTAACCTACCACAACCAAAAGATATTTGCTTAGAAACAATTAAATAAACCCTAGCCTATAACTGGACCTACTGCTTACTGTGACCAGAAAAATCCATAGAAATTACAGTAGCTATTACACATCCAGATTAGCCTACTGACAAAATTTCAAGTCATTTGGACAAGTATAACAGTCTACACAAAAATAACAAGCAACCAGCCTTTTAAGCAATGGAAAATACTTAACACAGTGAAAAGTATCAAACAACAGATTTCCTAATTTTCTTAGCTTCTTTCCAACATAACATAGCCCAGGAAAAATATTCATGTCCATAACCTTAACACATTAAGCATGGTGATTTTTGCCAGATTAAAGCATAAAAGGCACATTATACTAGACATCATATAAATAACAGTGAAACACCAGCAAACATATTTTTCATAGATTCTAATTCCCTAAACAAGATGAATGCAAGTGGAATCACATTTTTAGCACATTCCTGCAATTACTTATGCATTTATCAAGTTTACAAGCAATTAACAATTTAATTATAACTGCACACAAAAAGTATTCAAAAAGTACATTTTATATTTTTCCTTGATAGAGCTCAGAAATACAAACACAACAAAATTTGGTTCACCCCCATTGGACATTCCTAGCTCCAGATATGAATTTTGGAAGGTTTTACACATTTTCTGGAAATTCCTTTTTATAAATCGAAAACCTAAACCCGATAGAACTGCTACGTGCACCCGGCTCAGTGAACCAGAGGCGCACCTGAACGGCTGACTCGCGGGCCTCGGGGTCGACCCGACCCCACGCGTCAGAGAGAGGAAACAGAGCCGCCGGCGCTGACCGGCGAGAGCTCGCCGACGGCGAGGTCTCCGGCGACGCCGAGGCTACCTACCGACTCGCGGCAACGAGACGAACCCGATGGACCAACTGCCGAGGGTCGTACTCCACCAGAGCGAGCTCGACGGCGGCAATGGCGGACGGCGGTGGTCCGGCGAACTTGCGCCGGCCGATTCCGGCCGTTGCTCGCGCGGCTCGGCCTCGTTCCGTGTTCCTGCAACCCTAGCGGACCTGTGCGCGCGACTAATCGAACTATTGCGCACGGAAACTCACTGACCGCGCTCGCATGGCGGCACGGTGGCGAGCGGTTTCACGGCGAACTCGGGTTCCGGCGAAACCACAGCGAGGTAGATCTAACCGACGGTGTGGAAAGGATCTACGGCTAACGGAGACTCTTAGACGAGCAAAAGAGAGGGAAGCCGACCCCGGCATCGCCCTCGTCACGGCGACCCGAGAGCTCGGCGGCGCTCCGGCAATGGCGGACGGCGAGAAGCTCGCTGGAGCTGTACCTTAGGTCGGCTGAGGTCGGCAACGGGTCGGAAACGAAGAGCAGAGCAAGCCGCAGCTGCGCCGAGGGTGGCGCGGTCGGAGACGGCTCGGTGGCGGCGGATTTCACCGCGGCGGTCGCGGCGGAAATGGCGACGGCGGAAATGGCGACGGCGGAGGGGACAGAGGAGAGCAGCGAGCGAACAGAGGGCGAGAGAGCAGGGAGAGTGAGGGCGAGCGTGCGGGAGACAGCGTTGCGTGTTCCCCTTTGTAAGCCGACCGCGCGGCAGCAACGACGGCGTACGGCGCCATCTGGCGGCCGAGGCCTGACGCGGTCGCGCGACTCGCTCGCGATTCGCCCGAGGGTCGAACTGAATCGGCTCCGATTCAGTTTCCGCGGACCCGACTGAAACTCGATTTTTATCGATCTATAACTCGCGATCCAGGGCGTTTCAGCGAAAACTTCACTACTATGGATTGAAGAGCTATACGAGTAGATCATTTCATATTAAGACACTTTACTCTAGTTCGGCCTGGATTGAGAGATACAAGTCGATGAACAGGGGTACACCGAAACTGAAAACCGGTTTAGACTTAGGAAAATTTGAAAACTTCCAAAACAGCTCCAAATCTGCACTAATTCAACTTTTTGACCTTCTTCCACTCATTTTCATGAGTTGACCCAAAAATAAAGTTTGTTGCTTATAAAATTCTACACAACTTTGATTAAGGGTGCACTGACATGCAGAATCTCTAAAATGCCCTTCTTGTTTGGTCAAACAGAATAGCTTTTAAAGGGCTCTCTAGTCAACTATGAGCTAGAGGGGTATTTTGGGAATTTCACCAACATGAACATTGTTCCAAATGTTATCCTAAACATGTATAAAGCATTTAGAACCGTAAACAAGCATCACATTTGCATGTCAACACATTTTGCATAATATGGACATATAAACAAACATATAGCAATAAAAGGGAATCAAATCAAATGCAATGATATTAATGCATGCAATGACATGATCTATGCTTGATGACATGCAAATGCAAGTGTGAAAATAGTAACTAACACTAGGGTGTTACAACAGCGTACTTCTGTCGTTTTGGATTGGGAGTTGTGCTGCGGGTTGTGCTGTCTGCCATGGAGTTGGAGTTGGAGAAAGACACCATTGCCTTCTCCGGAGGAGTTGGCATAGGGAGGTCCTTCTCCGAGGGATAGGTCAGCGCCTTCTTCGGGGTGATCTCTCCGGTGGTAGGACGAGCGTGCAGATCACCACGGGGCCTCTTCCCGGCCATTCCTGACATAGGAGAATGTGCTGGGATCATAGGGGAGTGTGGCCGATGAAAAGTGGGGGGCGCCCGCCCTGGTGATGGGGCATCCGCCGCCCCCTGTCACACCCCAAAATTTCTATTTTGGGATGTGACCTAGAAAAATCTAAACAACATTAAATGATTTTATCATTTTTCTAAAATTTCCCAAATTTAGTTAAGTTATTGATATTCTAGATAGTAAAAAAATGTGTGTTTCTAAAATTTCCGCAACTCAATTTAATGGTTTATTGCATTCATACATTTGCATAGTGTTTATGTTTGAAAAATGAATTTAAATATTTCCAAATGCGCCTAGGGTTTGATCAAAATACCATCCTTCAAAAGTCATGCCCAATCTCTAAAACCCTATATCTGAATCGAGTACTCATCAAATTTCTAAAAACCTAGATCAAGCCATTGACCAATCTTGGGATCAAAACCATAATCAATCATGGCCAATAACATTTCAACTTTCGTCCTTCTAGAGCTTGTTGCAAGGTCGGTCTCATTCCCAAATTATGTCGAGTTTCTCTTATAATTATTTACCATTGCTCTACATGAATCCAACCAGATATCAAAGTTATCAAATTTCTATTTCCACTATTGATCCTGTTCCACGCCAATTAGTTTGCAGCCCAATTCTTTCTCTCTTGACGTGATGGCTTCATCTCTCTCTTTTCAATCACAAATAACAACAATACTTGATGGAATGGTTCAACTCCTTTGCGTGCCCCTCATCTCTCCTCCTTTAACTGCATGAGTAAGAGCAAAAAAAAGTCCGCCAATGGCATGCAGCCATTAGTCCCTCTGGCCGCCCTCATCCTCGTCCCACATGCACAAATTGCATCATCTAATTCTTCCTTAATGTCTCCTTTTCAATTCCACATTATTTTCTCTTTACTGCACCATTCTTCTCTCACTCTCAATTCTCCCTCTAATATAAAAACAACCAGAATAATTCTTCCTCATTCAACTCTTTGGACCAGCCTCAATAATCCTCACAATTCATGTCTCTAATTTCCATTCTTAACTATCTATTGAAGTGCATTGTAAAGAGAAACTAGTCCTCATGGATGTCACCATCCACCTGTTGCATCCTCTCACGCCTCTCCTTTTTCCCCTCATGCAAATAATAGCGAAACTTAAATCCATAGCAACTTAATTCCCCTGTCTCTTTCATGGCTTTACTGTCCCTTCGATTGCATGCACCCATGTAGAAAATAACAGCCATATCTCTCCCTCTCTCCTTGTAACACGCACAAAAAATGGATGACACTTACCTGGTTGATGACATGCAAAACAGCAGCATTAGTTCTCCACTTAATCCCTTGTTCCACCTCTGAAATGCATGAGTAAATAATAGACATGCATCTCCTCCTGCTGCTGCACAACGCCATCCTTTGCCCCATGCAAAGAGAAAAGAAAACAATAAGAGCAGCCCCTAATGCATCCCTTAAATCCCTTGATCAAAACTCTTTTTAATCCTCTCTTCACAACACCTGTTTAATAAGGCATTGGTTTCATGCATGCAGCAGCAATATAGCATGAAGGCCCTGCCCTTCTCTCCTGGTGCCGACCTCCCCCTTCTCTGCCCATGCAAAACAACTGCTACACATAATGGCCTCCTTTTATTTCCTTGGTAACACCTCTCTTCAATTCTCTCTTGACAGCACCCCTTTATCAATTGCATGCATCCATGCAGAAAATAGCTGCTATATAACCTCCTCCCTCCCCTGTCTCTTGCGCACAAGCAGACGGCTCCCTCTCCCTCTTCTTTTCCTGTATGTGAGCACCAGAGAAGCGGCCCATCTTCTTCTTCTCCTTTCCCACCTGCCCGGGACGCCCCCTTCCTCCTCCCCTTCATCTCCTACCCTCCTCTCCTATAAATTGGAAAGCTAGTGCTACTGCAATTCCATTTTGCCGCTGCACTCATTGTTCTAGAGCTCGAGCAAGCAGATGGAGAAAGCCATCACTGCTACCTCTTATGTACATCCATGGTGAGAACGCCCCTCTCTCTGTCTTCGCTGATGTTTCAGTCCATGCCTTTCTCATCCATCTACTGATCTTTTTCTCTCAACAATGGAAAGCCACAGATCGCAGCTCGTTCGTCAACATCCCGCTGGAGCACGCATGTTGGCGCCGGCAAATCCCGTGGTTACCTCATACCAATCACCCCAGGTCATGTTTTGGTGCTGCTCCCCTATATTTATGCCACTCTAATATTTATACCCATCTCGCAAAACTGCAGCACTTACCCCTATGACAATCGCAGGTCATCTCACTGCTGATTGTCAACGTCGGTTTCCCTATCAAGATCGTTGACTTTGACTGCTATGCAACCCCAACGTGAGGAACTCCTTCAACCTCTCATCCCATATTGTTTTCATGTTCTTTATAGGAAGACATGCATGTACATTCAGTTTTGATCAAATTTCCGCGAAGTTTCCCTGTGATCATATCTCTGTCCCCCTATGGATAGCAGCGCTGTTGCCTATTGTCATTCATGTTCCCAGTTATCTATACCTCTAGTCATCGGACCCTTTGATTATGAGGTTGTTCATGAAGTTGCACACACTCCTGAGAATTTTCTTGGCTAGGGAATCCTGGAAGAAATAGATATAATCATTTTCATTCCTGCTGCCCCTGCTGTCTCGCAGCCATGTTGCTGCCAATAAAAACAGCGTTCCCCATTGATGCATTGATTTATTTGATTAATCCTTTGATTAGAATATCATTCATATACTTACACATGCCTCTGAGAAATTTCATGGACATAGGATCCAAGATGAAAGAGATATCATCTTTTTCGTGCTCCCTGTCCCTATTGTTTTCAGCAGCGATGCAGCTCTAAATTTCAGAGAAGTTCCCTTTAACCATTTGCCAAATAATCAAACCCTTTTACCATAGTGTATATATCATCCTTGCACACTCCGCTGAGAAATTTGGTGACAGTAGGATATAAATTTAAAGAGATAACATACTTTTTGGTGCTCGCTATCCCTGCTGCTCTGCAACTGCGCTACTGCCAGTTGGCATGCGCGTTCTCAGTGGATTGTTACTCCGATCATCAAACCTTGGAACCAGAACGTCCACCATAACCTTACAATTCTCCTTGCAACATGGATCAGCCATACCATCTTCTACATTGGAGATAATGATGTTGAAGTGCTCGCAGTTCCTGCTGTCCTAGCAGCTAGGCTGCTCTGATTTGCATTGGTATTTCCCATTAATCTGGCAGACCAATCCTTAACCACTTCAACTAGCATGTGCCTATTATCCTTGCATATGTTTGTGTAAGTTGGTTTGTCCATAGGTGCTACAGTGGCCGAGTTATAGATGACGTAGTAACTGCTCCCCTGCTGTCCAAACAACAGCCCGCCTGTTTTTGCAGCTGCATTCCATAGCTAACCGTTGGTCAAAACACCCAGTCTTTTTGCCAAAACATACTAAAAACAATACTTAGCAACCTCACAAAAGGGATCATCATTTGGTTATATTATAACCTTGCAACTGGTCATCACAACCACCGCTATCTGCCGATGTGCATCTCTTGGATGCCTCGGTGATTCGCTGCGTTCCCCGCCAATCCACTGCATGAATCACCCAACCCTCTTACATGATTGTGTGTTTGTTAGTTGCACATGACCTTACTAAGTTTGAAGTCCACATATTCAGTGCGTCCCTGCCTTTTCATGGTCACCACCGCCACTACCCACCACTGTCTGCCCATAACCATGTTTCCCTTTGATCAAAGCATCCTCTTTTATGCAGCCACTTGTTAAAACATATTCCAAGTGCCATCTCCATAAATCCAAATGATCATCCTCGTATCCTAAAGGAATTTACAGAACATGAGCCATAGGTTCATATTCACTTTTTGCCATGTATCTATGATCACCTTATTGTTAGCAAATTCTAAACCATTATTCTTGTCTCTCCATGTTCTATGACTAGTAATATGAATTTTTTTATATTATCTCACCATAACCTCTCAAGCTATTGCCATGTATATCTTTACTCTCAACAAGATTGCATAGTCATTCCGGTGAGATCTTGCCCTTAATTAAATCTTGATATGCATACTTCATACTTGATGATATCTTCTCTATCTTGTATACAATTCTTCTACAATTTACCACATATATGTATCATGCCCATTCTAGTCGTATCATTTGTCAAACATTCTAGCTTCTACTTTGATCCTTCTTGCCCTTTTAAACCGTAGCTTTGTTTTGTTTTGCGCTCTACGGTTGTAGTTACAAGCCCTACGTGTTTTAAAGCATTTATATATTATTTTTGTAATGATTGGTGTATTGTTTTTAGGCTTCCTTGTGGTTTGTGATGGTTGTTGTGATATATAGAAGAGGAGCTATATATGAAAGTATGATCCAAAAGGGAAATCAAAGAGTTTGAGCAAGCATTTGGAAGGCAAGTGTAACAAAGGCTCCTTGTACCTATTAACTATTAATCATTCATTTTATGCATGTGTTAATTTGATGAACCATAGGGACTTACCTAGTTTATTCTTGATCCACATATCCTTGTTTCCTATGGGTTGGTATGCATGTTGAATAGATGCTGCCGCGCAAAAACCAAGATTAATTACTTAACTTCATTAATGGTATATACAATATGATAAAATGATGCTTTTTAGAAACAAGGTATTAGGAGCTTAATCCTGAAGCGGCCACCCAGGAGGTTCCGTACAACCCTGAGGACTATATGGCTCTGGTCTTAATCATATAACTAGTGCGTCTCTAGGTTGTTAGTGGTTACCGAAAGGCGCAAGAGGGGGGTGCCTCGTGGGGTCATGGATGTTCCCGCCTCGTGTATAGTGCTGCGACCACTTACATGTGTTTTGGTTTTTGAGGGGGATATGTCTGTGCACACTTGCCACTGAAACATTGTGGCCACTAACTTGTTAGGGTGCCTAGTGAAAGATTTCGTAGTGAAACCCTGCCATACTTCCAGAGAGGAGGTGTAGTGGGGCTGGCTACCCTGGCATATGGGAATCATGACTCGGCGGGTAAAGTTATACAAATTCTGTAGAATTCTTTCATCTGATATATCAGCCGTGCTCACGGACACGAGCGGCCTAGATCCTTCATGATTAATGTTTCTTGTTTACCTTAAAGAATGGATGTGATAAATATTGTTTCAATAATGTTTTCAACTGGGATGGGTTACTCATTAAAAGTAGAATTAAGATAAATAAAACTTGATCAACTTAAAATTGCTAACCGCAGTCAAACAGTGTCAAGCCTTTGAGCCTTCATCACCCCTTTGTTATACTTGTTAAGCATGGTGCGCTTACGCTTGCTTTACAATCAACAAAAATCCCGGATGGGTACCAGATGGTGGATCAAGTAAGGAGTTTCCAAAGGAGTTTTCATGAGTACTAGGCGAGTGCTCCCCCAGTCAACCATCCCTGTGGAGTATGGAGACCCGAAGAATAGATATAGAATAGTTTCCGCTATGCTCTTGTAATGGATGTAAGCCTTGTTGTAACTATGTTTCGATATGTAATAAAGCATTGGTCTTTGATAATCTCCATATTTGTCACTATATGTGTCTTGTGGATATCCTGGGCACACATATAGTTAGCGCTTGGTATTCTTTGGAAAACCGGCTGCGACACCCCCTGGCTAGCCTTCGGGCTTTGCTGCGCTGGAGACGCGATCGGGGCAGAAGGAGGAGGTGCTATGGTGAGTGGAACTGCGTCAACGATGTCGGTTGGAGCATTGTCGTCGACTAGGAAGCGGAGCGTGGTGGGCGACATGCTCTTGCACTTGAAGGAGGCCATGGTTAGGGTTATAGATGGGTTTTGGAGGATAGAAGGTCGTGGAGTCAAGTGGGAGATAGAGTTGGCTATTTGAAGATGGTCATGGTGGAAGGATAGGCTTCTTTTGCAATATTCCAGGTGAATCTTTTCGAAATTTGCGTGAAGGAATGTTGCACCAACCGTGGATCATCTAGCACGTGCCAAATGGTCATGTTTCCGCCGAATAGGGGGGTGGGCGCCGCCTTAGAGGCGGCGGGCGCCTGCCTCTAGTGAAGCTTGCCCACCCACGTCCCTCCAGGTACTCTCTAGGGCCCTTGGAAGGCTTTCTACACGGTTTTCAATGGGCCTTTAAGCAATTTTAAGGCCAAAAAATGATGCTTCTAATTAAAAGAGGTAGTGTTCAGGATTTATGAACTCTACTGCATCTATTTCTCCTTCCTCTTCTATCGCATGATAAACTTTAAGGCATTGACCATTCACCTTAAAAAGTTGGCCATCATCACTTTCTAGTGTGACGGCACCATGAGGTGATACTGCAACCACCTTAAATGGTCCTTCACATTTACTCCGCAACTTCCCATGACCAAAAAGATGGACTCGGGAGTTAAAGAGTAAAACCTTATCTCCTGGGTGAAACTCCTTCTTTTTGATCCTTTTATCATGTCATCTTTTGGTCCTTTCTTTATATATTTTAGCACTATGGTAAGCTTTCTCTCTCTATTCTTCTAATTCAGAGATTTGCATCTTCCTATTTTGTCCAGCCATCTTGAAATCCATATTCCATTTCTTGATGGCCCAATGTGCCTTGAACTCTAGTTCTATGGGGAGGTGGCAAGTCTTGCCATAGACTAATTGATAAGGAGACATGCCTATAGGGGTTTTGTATGCGGTTCGATATGCCCAAAGGGCACCATGCAACTTATGAGGCCATCCCCTTCCCATTTCTTCCACCATCTTTTGAAGAATGTTCTTTATTTGCTTATTAGAGGTTTCAGCTTGTTGTTGGCGGTCCTTAGAGCCTATTTCTTACCGCCAATATGTCACAAAAATAAATAGTAGGTAGGGCTTTAAACTAACATTTCCACAAGTTTTGGTGTGTACTTGACTTGCAGGTGTGACATGTGGAAATGCACAAAAACCATAAAGAAAGCGCATTCCAGAATTCATATTCAGAAAAGGCGCAAAGAAGAAGAGAAGTCTACCTTCATTAGCATTCTAGGCCCATTCGTAACCACAGGAGAAGTCCAGGCCCAGAGACAAACCGACCACGCGAAGGCGGTGGCTAAACGGACCCACTAGGGGGGCGGTCAGTCCCCTAGTAGGGCCTCTCGGGCCAGTCTTCTTAGGTGGTGCGTAGGACAGTTCCCTCAGGGCGGTTCAACTTGCTTCCATATTTGTTGGCGCCCGAACCATCCTTGTTAGACTATAAAAGAGAGGGAGAGCTCCCCACCAACACACACGATCATTTGGAGCCATTTACCTCACCTCTCACTTGTATTCTTTAGATTAGTTTTAGTATTAGAGCAAAGCAAGAGCTAGCAAGGAGAGTTTGTATCCTTGGGAGAAGAAGGAACACCTCGGTATGAATACAATGCAATTCTCTTCCAAGTTCAAGTTCTTATCTTATTTATATAGCAATTTATATGAACTAGAGTATAATCTTGGCCATGTTATGATCATGATATATGAACAAGCATATAGTTTATGTGTTATGTCCTTGATATGTTCATCGTTGTTCTTCATCGTTCATCGACTTAGTATGAATAGAGGAAGAACTAGGGATGAGGTGACGGTTCGTCGTGCCTTCTCGGTTGCTCTTAGCCTAGCCTGTCACTCCGAAGGGGTGGGGTCCTGGGGGGTTAGGAGTTGTTTCCAAGTACGCGAGCATGGTGCTCGGGTATGCGGAGATCGGCGAATATGTCGGTATCCCACGGGCAGAAAGGTAGGTGGGCAGGTGGTGACAGCCCTGTCCATCCCTAGCACTCCCCCACGTTCGGATATTGGGTAGGAGTTCGTAAAGTCTCTATCGGCTGGCAGACTAGCTGCGGGGATCTCCCTGTCATCCCAGACCGAGTCCTGATACTAGACATGCTAGTTAGATGTTTACTAACAGTTCTTTGCATAGTTATATATGACCAATGCCAGCTCAATTAGATATATTCTTTTATTCTTTATTTCTCTTTTATCCTTGGGGTCGGCTCAGATGTGTGTCCACTATCTTTGAACTATGATTTACCCCTGCCTATGCTATGTCTACCTATGCATTCAATAAGTGATCATGTTTATGCCAAAGTTAGATGCATTCGTCCTGCCCTCCTACGGGAAATTATAAATAGGACACCCCTGAATACTCACGGGTTGAAATGCTACAATGATAGTTCCGTGCGCTTGCGGATTTATCTATACTGAGCTATCATGATTGGCATACCTAAGTACCATTACCTAAGGACTGTAATTCTTGTTGCACCCCAAGGCGTCGTGCTTCAGTTTTGCATATCGTAAGTAATGATGGTTGGGAAGGCCAATCAGGCACTTCTAACTGTTATTACCAGACTGCATTATCTTGGCCGGCATCGTTAAGGGCCGAGAGTTACCTTTCTGAAGTAATGGTGGTTAGGGATGTCAACACACGTTTCTAGTATCGTTGCTAGGGATGGGCTTTTAGTCTATCTTTAGTAATGACGCTAAGAAACGCCAACAAGCATTTCTGGCGCCGTTGCCGGGGAGGGCAAAAGGAAATAAAAACATCTAGCTTGGCATAGGCATTGATTGCACAATAAGCAAAAGGTGGCCATAGTTTAGGCAGGCTAACTTCTCTTGTTTTCTTCCTCATTTTTATTGGAAAGAAAACAGGATAGTGTATGAGTGGTTTCGACCTGTCGAACAACTTCACCGACAATCCGGAGGCACTCCTAAGGAAGAACAGGTCCCGTACCACTTCTTCTTCTACTACTCCATCGACAGACGAACCATTCACTCCTGCACCATCCACTACTATCATCATGGCCAAGACACTCCGCGACTACTCCACCCCTACTGTTGCCAACGTGCCCGTTGGGCCCGCTGTCAATATCGGGAATGGAAACTTCGAGCTCCGTACTGGCCTAATCAAGATGGTGCAGGCAAGCCAGTTCTGTGGCTTGCCAAATGAGGACGCAAATGCTCATCTTCAACACTTCCTTGAATTGTGCGACACCATCATCACCAAAGACGTCACACCAACTAGCATCAAGCACCGCCTGTTTCCTTTTTCCCTTGCGGGGAAGGCGAAATAGTGGTTCTACCAAAACAAGGAAGCTGTCAACACATGGGACAAATGTTCCATGGCGTTCCTCGCCAAGTTCATCCCCATGAGCAAAACCATTGCTCTAAGGGGGGAGATATCAAACTTCCAGCAAACATCACTCGAGTCCATCCCTCAGGCATGGGAGAGGCTGCAGGACTATGTCCGAGCCTATCCCCACCATGGAATGGAAGATTGGCTGGTGCTCCAGAGCTTTTACGAGGGCCTGACGGCCATGTCAAAAGGGCACCTTGATGCCACAGCTGGAGGGGCATTCCTCTCCCTCACCATCGAAAATGCCACTGCACTCATCAAAAAGATGGTAGCAAACCAAAGCTGGGGAGAAGGAAGAGAAACACAAGAAGGCATGCATACCGTGAAGGAGACGGATTTGCTTGCCGCAAAAATAGACCTCCTAATAAAGGGGCTGGACGACCGTGCCACCGAACCCACCACAGGCACCGTCCAAGCCACGGACTCACACATGACATGTGAAGTCTGTGGAAATGTTGGCCATTCGGGAACAGCTGTCCCGAAACCCAGGAAGAAGCGACCTACGTCAACAACGGGTTTCGCCAACATCAACAACCAGGTAATAATGGGTGGAACAACCATAACCACCCACAAGGTAATTCTTCTAATCTCAATTCAAATTTCAAATTGAATTCAATCAACCTTCCTCGAGAGATTTTGTTTTAAGGCAAGCTAAGTTTAATGCAGATCTTGCTAGAAAGCTTTCCTTTAATGATAAAACGTTTGAATCTATAAATGCTAAACTTAAAACTCTATCTTCTTTTGTTAAACATCAGCTGAGTTTCAATAAAATGATAGAAAAATAGTTTGCTCAAATTGCTGCTTCTATTCCTGTCAACAATACGGGAAAAATCTCGGGGCAACCCGAGAATTCTCCTAAGTTTGTTCATGCAGCTGTAGAGCAATGAAGAGGGGGAAGTCTTGCCAACAGACTATAAATGTTGAGCCCTTGCCGAAGGTCATCGGTAGTTATCTTTCAAAAAAAAGAGAAAAAAAGGAGAGAGAGAAAAGAAAAGGACTCTACTCCTTTACACCTTTACTACCAATAAGGACAAGGTCCATATACACTAGTTATGTGTGTGATCCGGCCTGATGGTTCAGCTGAGTTGGAGCCTGTATGTCCACGCCACCGGTGCAGTATCTTCAAAGAAATCCACATATGCTGCCAGTAAGAACACTCAGGTATGCAAAAGGTAATAAATGTTCACCAACCCCTTCACTCTCCTTATGGTCATTCAAATTCATGCTTCCCTATTTATGTCATATGCTCATGTTCGGATGTATTCTCGCAAGTACCATCCATAGGCTATTTTCAAATTAAGCATGGTGCTTAGGTTGAAATAGTCTTCTCTAATCATGTTTTGACATGGTGTTGAAATTTGATTAATTAACCTTGAGTTGTTTTCATAAACAATGGTAGTAATCTGATATGGGGATAAGTCTTGGCTATGTTTTCGTTGCATCTTTTATATCAGCCTTGTTTGAGCTCTAATAAAAGTTGGTTGAACAAGTTCCTAATAAAATAAAAATAACTAAATAATAAAATTTTGTTTTCTTGATCTTTTAGCCAATAAGATCCTTGCCTGTTGTAGTCCCTCTTGTTTTGTTATAATAAAAGCAGGTACAAAAAAATAAGTGTGGGGGAGATCTCTCAAGCATAACTACAACAAATTCGAGATCTCCCGAACACATTGCACAAACATCGAGGAACCCATCAAACAAAAGGACGAGACAAACAACTTCCATTAGTTCCTTCATCTTCAACGATGGTTTGTGCAACTCTACCCCCGCTCTTTTCAAAGTTTTGAAATTTAACTTTGAACACTTTTGAAAAGACAAAACTTTTGATGCTCCATCTCCATGGCATCTTGTGATTAAAGTTTGCATACTCTTTATTCCTTGCCAATATTCTTATTACTTGTGAACACTTATCATAGGGACCCCATTTTATCTAAGTGATTGACGAATGAGATATAGTAGGATGACATGACGCCTGCTCATTTCTTGCAAAGAACTTGGGATTTATTTTTACAAAACAAAAATCAATATAGCATGTTTCTTGAATGATTACAAATACCTACCAAGGCCATACATGATCTTTCATGACAAAACCTTCCACATATGCATCTTACTTTGTGTTGAGTTTGGTCAAGTTTTGTGACCCCTGTTCAGAGAAATTTCATTCTCCCAAGATCAGATTTCACGCACCCACAAATAAGGTTGCCAACTCTTACACTAAGAGTTGCGCCCAACATTCATCCATCCACCAAATAATTGCACTACTCCTACCTTGGGAGTAGGCACAAAATATACCTTCCACTTTGATCCACCCAAAATGTTCTACTCCTACACTGGGGGTGAACCAAAAATATACTTATTAGGTCCCATCCAAATAAATGATCTGAATCTTTGTTCACATCTCCCTTAAAGTTTTTGTTGCAAATAAAAGCATGAGGCTATCTTCCAAAAGGTGAAAAAGGGTGGAGAAGAAAAAAAATGAAAAAAAGAAGAAAAAAAAGTGGAGAAGAAAAGAAGAAGAAGAAGAGAAATATATATATATATAAAGAAGAAAGAGAATAAGGATAACTCATGCCCTCATAAAAGATTTTTCTAAGTCCTGATAAGGAGAGAGATGTGTTTCAAAGAGCATAGTGGAATTAGGTTAGACACCAATAATACCCACCATATTCTTTCCACACACATGCACATTCTGATCTAAGAGTATGACGCTTCCCTCCGGTGCAGTCCAGTGTTTGACTTGACAATACATGCAAGGTAAGTGTACCTTAGTATTTTCCTCCCTACCTAAAGCTCAGATAAACTTTTTAGAGGCAAGGTGATCAAGTGAAGGCAATCCCTATATATGCCTTGGTAAGCAACCACATACAAATAAGTGACTTGAGAGAATCATTCAAGGAACAAGTGCTATCTTTTTGTTTTCAAAACTTCACAAAAAACCCAAGTTTCTGATCAGGGATACGAGTAAGAAGATTTGAATCCAGGCTATTCCATTTTTCAATTACCCAAGATGACTTGGTAGACACTTGGAAGTTCACAGGTTTAGGTGAAGCTTGGAATAACTTGTACGCAGATTTCAAATCAAGGAGATAAACCCGCTTAGTCCTTCAAACCTTTACTCGAGGACGAGCAAAGGACTAAGTGTGGGGGATTTGTTGGCGGTCCTTAGAGCCTATTTCTTACCGCCAATATGTTACTAAAATAAATAGTAGGTAGGGCTTCAAACTAACATTTCCACAAGTTTTGGTGTGTACTGGACTTGCAGGTGTGACATGTCGAAATGCACAAAAACCATAAAGAAAGCGCATTCCAGAATTATTCAGAAAAGGCGCAAAGAAGAAGAGAAGCCCACCTTCATTAGCATTCTGGGCCCATTCGTAACCACAGGAGAAGTCCAGGCCCAGAGATAATCCGACCACGCGAAGGCGGTGGTCAAACGGACCCACCAGGGGGGCGGCTGGTCCCAGGGGTGGCCGGTCCCCTAGTGGGGCCTCTCGGGCCCAGTCTTCTCAGGCGGTGCGTAGGACGGTTCCCTCAAGGCGGTTCCACCTGTTTCCATATTTGTTGGCGCCCGAACCGTCCTTGTTAGACTATAAAAGAGAGGGAGAGCTCCCCTCCAACACACACCATCATTTGGAGCCATTTACCTCACCTCTCACTTGTATTTTTTAGATTAGTTTTAGTATTAGAGCAAGGCAAGAGCTAGCAAGGAGAGTTTGTATCCTTGGGAGAAGAAGGAACACCTCGGTATGAATACAATGCAGTTCTCTTCCAAGTTCAAGTTCTTATCTTATTTATATAGCAATGCATATGAACTAGAGTATAGTCTTGGTCATGCTATGATCATGATATATGAACTAGCATATAGTTTATGTGTTATGTTCTTGATATGTTTATCGTTGTTCTTCATCATTCATCGACTTAGCATGAATAGAGGAAGAACTAGGGATGAGGTGACGGTTCGTCGTGCCTTCTTGGTTGCTCTTAGCCTAGCCTATCACTCCGAAGGGGTGCGGTCCTAGGGGGTTAGGAGTTGTTTCCAAGTACGCGAGCATGGTGCTCGGGTATGCGGTGATCGGTGAATATGTCGGTATCCCACGGGCAGAGGGGTAGGTGGGCAGGTGGTGATAGCCCTGTCCATCCCTAGCACTCCCCCACATTTGGATATTGGGTAGGAGTTTGTAAAGTCTCTATCAGCTGGCAAACCAGCTGCAAGGATCTTCCTATCATCCCAGACCTAGTCCTGATACTAGACATGCTAGTTAGATGTTTACTAACAGTTCTTTGCATAGTTATATATGACCAATGCCTGCTCAATTAGATATATTCTTTTATTCTTTATTTCTCTTTTATCCTTGAGGTCGGCTCAGATGTGTGTCCACTATCTTTGAACTATGATTTACCCCTGCCTATGCTATGTCTACCTATGCATTCAATAAGTGATCATGTTTATGCCAAAGCTAGATGCATTCGTCCTGCCCGCCTACGGGAAATTATAAATATGACAACCCTGAATACTCACGGGTTGAAATGCTACAATGATAGTTCCGTGCGCTTGCGGATTTATCTATACTGAGCTATCATGATTGGCATACCTAAGTACTATTACCTAAGGACTGTAATTCTTGTTGCACCCCAAGGCGTCATGCTTCAGTTTTGCATATCGTAAGTAATGATGGTTGGGAAGGCCAATTAGGCACTTCTAACTGTTATTACCAGACTGCATTATCTTGGCCGGTGTCGTTAAGGGCCAAGTGTTTCCTTTCAAAAGAAATGGTGGTTTGGGATGTCAACACACGTTTCTAGTATCGTTGCTAGGGATGGGCTTTTAGTCTATCTTTAGTAATGACGCTAATAAACGCCAACACTTGTCCACTGGTTTGGGGATGATATGGTGTGGCTACATGATGTTGGATTCCTTGATCAGTTAGATATTTCCTGAAGTGTCTGTCTTTGAAGTGGGATCCTCCATCGCTGATGACCAATCTAGGAACTCCAAACCTAGGGAAGATGGTTTCTTCAAACATTCTTTTGGTATTTTTGGCATCTGCTGAGGGGCAAGGCATGGCTTCTACCCATTTGGACGCATAGTCCACTACCACTAAGATGTATTCAAAATGACCAAATTTATGGAATGGTCCCATGTAATCTATTCCTCAAGCATCAAACAACTCTACTTGTATATTGTTTCTAAGTGGAATGACATCTCGAGTACTGATGTTGCCATGTTTCTGGCATCGAGCACACCGCCGGATAAAGTCCTTTGTATCTTCATACATAGATGGCCAGAAAAATCCACTCTGCCAGATTTTAGCATGTGTTTGAAAGGCTCCATAATATCCTCCGTATTCAGCAGAGTGACATCTTTCTATTATTTTAGTTGCTTCTTCCAGTGGGACACATTTTCTATCAGCACAGACTCGATAGAGATAGGGGTCATCCCATAAATGAGTCCGGCTTTGGTAAAACAACTTCTTCCTATTTTCTCCTGGCGGAACATAGCCAGTGACTATAAAGTTCACGATGTTGGCATACCATGGATTGGTATTAGTCACCCTTAAAACAGTGTCATCGCAAAGGAAGTCATTTATAGGAAGGTTGTCTTGGTCTTGGCCTTGCAAACGAGACAAGTGGTCCAGCGGATTAAGCGGGGTTTAGCATCTTTCTTGGTGAGTAGATATTTCAAGGCAGAATGGTCGGTGTAGACAATCACCTTGGCTCCTACCAAGTAAGATCGAAACTTATCTATTGCAAAGACAACAGCTAAAAGCTCTTTTTCTGTGGTTGCATAGTTAAGCTGGGGCCCTGTCAAGGTCTTACTAGCATAGGAGATAGCATAATGCTTTTTCTCCTTAGTTTGACCAAGGATGGCTCCCACAGCAAAATCACTAGCATCGCACATGATTTTGAAAGGCATGTTCCAATCAGGGGGTTGTATGATTGGGGCCGAAACTAGAGCTTTCTTTAAAACATAAAAGGATTGAAGACATTTATCATCAAAATTGAAAGGAATGTCTTTAGCTAGAAGGCTAGTGAAAGGTCTATCTATCTACGAAAAATCCTTGATAAACCTCCTATAAAAACCTGCATGGCCTAGGAAGCTTCTTACTCCTTTAACATTCGTGGGTGGTGGAAGTTGCTCTATTATACTGATTTTAGCCTTGTCCACTTCTATCCCACGCTCCGATATTCGATGGCCCAAGACAATTCCCTCTCGTACCATGAAGTGACACTTTTCCTAATTGAGTACTAAGTGTTTTTCTTCACAGCGTTGTAGGACTTTGTCTAGATTTTCTAGGCAGTCATCGAATGATTTTCCATAGACGGAGAAATCATCCATGAAAACTTCCATGATTTATTCGATCATGTCAGAGAATATGGACATCATGCAACGTTGGAATAATGCAGCTGCATTGCAAAGTCCAAAGGACATGCGCATGTAAGCATATGTTCCATATGGGCATGTAAAGGTTGTTTTGCTTTGATCATCAGGATGAATTGGGATTTGATGGTATCCCAAATATCCGTCCAGAAAGCAAAAGAATGAGTGTTTGGCCAATCTCTCTAACATCTCATCGATGAAAGATAGTGGAAAGTGATCTTTCTTAGTGGCCTTGTTGAGTTTCCTATAGTCTATGCACATTCTCCATCCTGTAACAGTGTGTTGTGGTATAAGTTCATTCTTATCATTTTTTATGACGGTCATGCCACCCTTCTTAGGAACTACTTGCACAGGGCTCACCCATTCACTATAAGGGACTGGATAAATAATGCCTGCATGCAGAAGTTTCAACACTTCCTTCTTGACAACCTCACGCATGGCATTATTGAGTCTTCTTTGGGAGCTCTCGAGATGGAATTGCATTAGATTCAATTGGGATTCGATGGGTACAGAGGGTTGGACTGATGCCTTTTAGATCTTGTAGTGAATAGCCAAAGACTGAGTGATGTTTTTCTAAAACAATGATAAGCCTCTCAACTTCTTCTGTGGATAATTTATCACTGATTATGACAGGGGTCTCAGGGTTATTGTTAAGAAAGACATACTTAAGCCCGTCCGGTAGAGGTTTAAGCACAATAGGTGTCCTAGTTAGCTCTTCAAATTTGTCTAGGTGATAGGTATTATTGTCTGGAGCTTCTTCCTCTATAAATGACTCAAATTCTTCTTCATTATCTTGTTTGGCTAGTTTTTCATGATTAGCTATTACTACTTGTTCCAAAGGATCTAGATCAGGAGGATGCTCGGCAATAGAATTTATTGCATGAGTTATAGGCAAAGCATACCTTTCTCTCCCTAATTTGACATCAACCTTTCCCTGGGTTGACCCTTCATATGCTATGTTGGACCAAGGTTGCCCTATAAAAACTTTGAATCTGGTGGTTTCAACGATATAGAAGTCCAAGAGTAGGTCCATGTTATTAATGTGGCAAGGGATAATCTTAGTAATACCTTGGCTTTGTATAATGTCACCATCAGGGTCTTTGAGGCATTGAGATGCAGGCTGAAGGATAATGTTGGAGAATTTCTTGGATAGAAAAGTGCTGGACATCATGTTTATTCCAAGAGTGGGATCATAAAAGGCTGAAATATGATCTCCATTAAATCTACATTCTATCCTATTGGTCATATTGTCTATGCGAGAGACCCTTCTTGATACTTCAGCTTCAGTAGTCCACTCGTGGCTCATGACAGCAGAAAGATGTTGCATATCTTGCTGATCAAGAACTTCGTCAGGAGATTCGAAAGATAATTTCGAAGGTGGTTTAGGATGGGTCATGTAATTTGAGGCTTTCCCAAAGTCTTCGAATATATCAGTTTCGATTTCAGATAAGAATTCTAAGGGTACTTCTTCTTTCTCCTCTAGAGTTGTAGATTTGTTTTCGGGAGGTTCGATTAAGAGTTCAGTTTCTTTGGAAATTAAAGGCTTAGCTTCTTCTTCTCTAGAAAACTCATCATGGATTTCGGTGTTCTGTAGGATTTTCTTAAGGATATCTCTACCACCAAGTGCAGAGAGATGAAGGAATGAACCTCTGGATGCTAAATCAAGATGATGAGCATCATGTTTTCTAATCCAATATACAGGTGCTGAAACAGTACCTAGTCTGGAATGGCCAGGTCGGGTCCAGAATTGATTAAATCAAGTAATCGAGCATAGGCAGCACCTAAGGTTTCCCCTTCCTGTTGACGGAAAGCGAGAACCTCGAGTCGGCGTTGGGTTACTCGGGTTACTGGGAAGAAGGCTAAGGTAAACTGTGTGCGTAATTCTTCCCATTCTCCATTTACACCACCTAAGGTCTGAGCGTACCACAGTTTGGCTATTCCCGTCAAAGTGAACGGAAATAACTTCCACTTAAGGGTCCCATGTGACATGCATGGAATATTCAGACATGCACACAATTGCTCGAATTCTCGCAAATGAGTATATGGGTTTTCTTTCTCATTTCCTGAGAAAGTATTTTCTCGTATCATAGTTATGAAACTAGGCCATAATTCATACCCATCGGTAAGAATAGGTTGAGATGATGAAGGTGGTTCCAATCGCGTACTCTTGGGAGCAGCGAATTGGAAAATAGATAATTCTTCCATAAAGGATATATAGGGGTAAATATAGATCTTAGTCTCACTAAATCAGCTACCGTTCCCCGACAACGGCGCCAGAAAAGCTTGTTGACACCTGGGGTGGCACACGAAAATGACCGCAAGCGCACGGCTGTCAGATGTAGCTTTCCCTAGGAGTAGTCCCAGGTTATATCGAATCCACAGGGAACGTGTGTGAAGGGAGACGAGATTTAAGGATAGGGTAGAAAGAGAAGTTCTGAATGATAGCCCTCAATAATTATATGATATACCAAGACTTGTTTAATGTGAGCATGCAAAGTCCTAAACTCGCCCAGGGTAGGACTGATTAGGCACTGTATATCCCGAAGCTCTACAATGACAAAACTAGGCCGAACGTGGTGGAATCCAGAGAATCCTAGGGCTATCACCACCTAGAGCCTACTACTACTATCCATGGGCCTAGCCGCACTCATGGGTAAGATATAGCCTAAGCACCACGCTTAATCTATAAACTTACTACTCTAACTCGGATTCAAGAACTAGAGCACTCTAACCAAGCAGTGAGAGAAGCAAACAAATACTTAAAGTATAACAATAATTAAATAAGGAAGTGGGACTTTGTTACCATAAGGAATCGTAGAGGTGCACCACAGAAGAAGTTGCCGACAAGCCCGGCTCCTCCTCGGACTCCTCTTCTTCTCTTCAGAGAAGTGACTCTCTCACTCTCTAATGTACTACACATTAGAGAAGTACTACACATTCTACTTGAGACTATCTTTTGTATCTAATTATCTATCTCACTTAAGCTTCATAGTCTGCTTACAAATGATCAAATAACTCCTATTTATAGTGTTTAGGGCCCCTGGGGTACTTGTAGAGGAGGTTGGAGTCGGTTCAGAGCAGGTGAGGCGGCGGGCGCCCGGGTGGGTAGGGAGGCCGCCCTATGATCCACCGCCTTTCACATCCGACGGCCTTCCATCACTCTCCCAAGTCGGTTGGCACGTCGGTTCTTGCTTGGAAAGACGGTTTCTGGCCTATAGGGGATGACATGTGGGCCCATGAATCCTTGGCTCATCACTTGGCCTCCATTGGATGAAAACGGACATCAAATGGATGGTTGCAAGGGCTGTGGTCATGGCAGGCCATCCTGACAGGGCGGGCGCCCTGTCCAGAGGGCTACCGGATCCGCGTGCAACGTTTCTTAGCCATTGATGATAAATCAACGTGCCATAGCCTGTTTGGAGAGGCGAGCCACGGATCCGTGACGTGGCAGGGTGCAAATGGCACCAGGAGGGGGGCGGGTGCCCTGTCCAACTGGGCGGGCGCCCTGTGACTTGGCTCCTGCTTGTCTCCCATCACTTGCATTGCTCATATGTACCTTGGTTTACTTTATTTTCACCTATTTTGTACCTGCACTTACAATTCACCAAGTACAAGTGGAACTGAGTAAAATTCAAACATAATATGCATCTTTTCTATGGATTTTGTCACCTTTATCTTGTTATGTTGACGGTATTTTGAGGTGTTATCAGCCGTCAACACTCGACACATAGAGAGTGCACATGGAGAATGGGAAAGCATTCAATTCAAATTCTTCTTAACTTTCTTCCCTATCTCTCGTGTTGTTCAACTTTGAATAGAGATCCTAACCTTCAAGCAAAAGGAGGAGACTCTAGGTGCGGCAAGGGCCTGTTTCACAGATGTAGTATACTTTTGTCCTGATCTTGCTATAACCGTTCCTTGATATATCTTCTGGAGGAGCATTCCTTCGTTGTTTTGGTCAAGGGAAGAAACTTTTTGCCAAAATTCTTGAAACACTTCCCACGCTCACATGTATGGTGAACCTCTTGAGGAAGAAAAAGAATTAATTCCCAAGCAAAAAGAAATCCCGATAGCCGAATCAAAATCAGTCCCATCCAAAGATTCTGCCATCGGTGCTGAACCACAAATATCGAAGAAGGAAAAAATTTATCGTATAAATTGCTCCTTCAATTTCAAGGCTAATCTCTTATCTGACCTTAGCTGGTTTTGGGAATCCCTTAAATTATCCTATCCGAAAGATACTTTCTAAGAAACATCATTCAAAACCTCTCAAGAAACGATCTCTTCGAAAATCTCCCAAATTAGCATCATCTGACGCCTCGAATTCCCATGTGGCACATAGGGAAATATCTAGAATCTTGGATGAACCTCCAAAAGGAATGCTGACTGTGCCCATAGAAGGAGAGCCAAAATGCCTAGAAGAAAAGTCTATCCTCTCCACTTCTATGCCCACATCCGCCGTGTCCTTTGAGCCCATTTCTAAACTTATCCTTGATCCCGATGATCTCAATTATGCCCTTTCTTCAAAGTCTTATGATGATCCAGTCATTAACTCTAGGATTCATTAAGACACCCGAGGCATGATAGTCATCAGGCCCATAAATCTGACCAAAAAGAGCAACAACAACGGTTAGTGAATCTATCTGTCGTTGTAAGTAAAGAATAGTTAGATGAGGCCGAAGCATCAATGAAGGTTACTAAAATGCCCACTCATGTAAGAAGGATATCTTGTCAAGTAATGGGCATTTATAGCAAAATTTGCTATGATCCTAGCCTCGACATCAATATCATTCCTCATTTCCATGTTCAAAGCTCATCAAAGAATCACCTACTCCAATCCCAAAAGTGTCTTAGTCTCCCCAATGGTCAAGTCCTTGATTTTTTTGAGAGTTCTTCGAGATGTACTTGTCGTGATTGATGGTCTAAAGTTCTCCCTAGATTTCCACATCTTTGACCTTCCTGGACATTCCTTTCAACTCGCATTCATTGGATGGCCAATCATGCGAATCTTGGAGGACATTGGAATAAGAAGCTTAGTCGTAGAATAGGTGACGATTATCTACCTGTTTGGTCTTCACAGTCTCTCAACATAGGGGTAGAATCCAAATCTGTTCATGATCCAAGGGGTGAGCTTATGGCAGTTTCACTTACAAACATGGCTCATCCAAGCTCCAAAAAGGACTTGGAATGTCTTGAGAAAGAAAATACTCACCCACTTCTTAAGAAGGAACGTTATGTCAATGAGCATGGAAGTTATCCCCTGATCCTCTCATTAGATCCTTGCTCATATGAGAAATCTTCCAAATCAATCATTCTCTCTACTTCCACACACAACATCTACAATCCATTTATCCTTCTTGTTCCTAAAATCTTTGCAAGGTTGGTTGTAGATGTGTTTGTCTATCATAAATTTTGCATGTCTCGTAGTGGTTTGAGTTCTTGCAACTAGGTCTACAAAGGTTGATATTGAATTAAACATTATGCAACATATTCCTAACCTTAGTAGATTAGTGAGACTTTTAGTTCTGTTGGTGTGTTGCCACCAACAGAGTGATAGGTCCAAAGAGGCTAGAGGGGGGTGAATAGCCTATTTAAAACTCTACAAACAACACTTGACCAAAGGATTAGTAATAACAATGGCGAAGCGAGTTATGCACTAGCCTACACAAAAATGCAAGCCTTCCTAACCGTTCTAGCGATGTCTCTAGAAGCACACACAAGCTAGCCTAGGTTGCAACTACTTTACTCCTAGGTGGACAAGCAAACTACAAAAGCTACCACTACACAAGTATATACACAAATGTAAAGAAGAGGGTGTAGAGTGGTTATACCGCCGAGTAGAGTAGTTCACCAATCACCGGGAAGATTACCAATACACACGAAGGTGATGGTCACAAAGAAATCAAAATCAAAACAATGGGGACAATGAATTTATCCCGAGGTTCACGTGCTTGCCGGCATGCTAGTCCCCGTTGTGTCGACCACTACTCGGTGGTTCAGTGGCTAATTGACAACCAATGTCAAGCTCAACCATTGAGCACCACTAGAACCTACCACAAGTAAGGTAAGTCAATGACACGAGAAATCCAATAAGCTACCATGCGGCTCTCCGCCGGGGAAGGTGCAAACCCCACAAAAAGACCTCCGGGAGTGGCCGGAGACAATGTCCAACTCCGCCAACTCCTCCGCTGCTCCAAGACCATCTAGGTGACGGCAATCACCAAGAGAATAGATGAAAATCCATAGCAACAACGATCAACAAGTGCCCAAAGATGATCTAGATGAACACAATGCACTTGGATCACTCTCTTGCTCACTATGGATGAGAATCAAGCTCTAGAGTGAGTGGGAGAGGTTTGGGAGGCTTAAGAGATGCTTAGCAATGAGTGAAATGCGCAAGTGAACTTCATAAAACCGGTTGATCGGCTATCTATAAGTGAGGATGAAAAACTAGCTGTTTTAGAGATTCTGCGTGCACACCGAACGCTGTTAAGTTGGCACTGGACGTGTCCAGTGGTTGTCCGGTATACCGCCCGTTGACACGTGTACTAGCCGTTTCAAACTTCCTGGAGCGCGCCAACTCACCGGACGTGGAGACGTCACACCGGACACTCCGACGCCCGTGTTCGGTGCTCCACCAAAGAGCATCCAGAGAGCTCAAAGTGGCACCAGACGCGTCCGCTATTAGGTCACCAAACGCTGCCAGCGTTCGGTGCTTTAACTGAGACAGATAGAACATTATCTCACCGGACGCTCTGAAAACATCACCGGACGCGCTGGAGTTACTGTTCTAGCGTCCGGTTCTTACTCAGAGAGGTTCCAGAGTGTCCGGTGCGCACCCACTGGACACGCCCAGCGTCCGGTGCACCTTTGAGAGCTGTTTTCGCCCTATCTTCAACTACCTTTGCTTCTAGGTGCTAACAACCAAGTGTATGAGCACTTAGGCATGAGTGTTAGCTTGATTTTAAGTCACTTTGCAAGGTTTTAGGTTAGTGCTCTAGATCTAAATGCATATGCTAAACTATGTCAACCAGAGGCACTTGATGACCGAGGTTGTTAACGAAGTTTCATCCCCCTTAATAGTACGGTCATCTAACCTAAATGTGATCATACTCTCTATAGTGTCTTGATCACCAAAATGGAAAGAGCCCTATTTGTTTCACCTTTGCCTTGAGCTCCATGCAATGCACCAAGTGTAGAAGCATTTGAACTTCATGTTGATGGGCTTACTCCGATGACTTGGATGCCATCATAGCTCCACACTTGATCTTTCAACCACACATGTAATCACAACACTTAAACATGTGGTTAGATACTAGGTGTCATCAATTAGCGAAAACCAAACATAGAGCTTTCAATCTCCCCTTTTTTGGTAATTGATGACAACCTCTACAAAGATATGCAATGAATACAACTTGGTAATATTAGCTCCCCCTACATATGTGCCACATGTTTGGATTTGAAAGGCTTTGCACATATGCAATGTATTAGAAGTGTGGGAGAGATATTACTACCAATTTGATGATAAGGTCTATAGAATTGGACATTTGAAGCGCGATACTATCGGAGTGCATATATAAACCATCCTTAACACCATGGATAGCTAGATTCCACTTGAAGTAATTCTTGCAACCAAAGACACTAGAATACCTCGTGAGATCAACATTAGAAACAAGGTTCTAGTACCACTTGGAAAGACCAGGAACTAGCTACCACTTCCTATGCATGCTAGTACTTTAATTCACCACACAACTTAAGTCTAGCATATAGCAAACAAGCAAGTATTCAATCTAAGTACAAATGCAATGCATCAAACATATGAATATGCACAATCAAATGCTTGCAAACATGCTTGTGAGCTTGCTCCACCTAAGTGTGAGATCCAAATTTTAAAAGTTTGTGATCCCTCTCACTTGGCCTGTAGCTCTCTCATCATTGGCCTAATGATGGTTCATCGCTCAACCTCCATTCTTTGTCCATCTTCCCCATATTTTTATTCCATTCTCTCCCCCTTTGTCATCAAGGACCACAAAAAGATAGCATAGGTAGGATATGATTTGAAATCAATGGAGGGGAACCACTTGTTAAATTCTTAGATTGTTTCCATTATCTTCCTTCTTTTAAGCATTTAGCTAGATTACTTGCATATATATATATATAACTCGGTTTGTCCTTTGGCAAGCTTCTTCATGCCACTAGGGGTTATCTTGTCAAAATTGAATTATATAACATAATGCTCATAGTTTAGTTAAATACTAGGTTCACAACTCCACAAACTAGTCATATGTCACCACTAGGTCAACAAGACATAGAAGCAATAGTGGTGGCATATGATCTCAAAACATTTAGTTTTCCATGAATGAGACTATTTAAAAAAGGAATGTATGTCTATATGCTCTACACAAGTCCTAACAACATATGAATGGCGTGCCAAACAATATTACCTTTGCTTTGTCGGAGTAGAGGCAAGTCATATAGTGGGGGTGCATGCTCAACTCATGTTGGAGAAATCTAAAATGTTCAATTCATTCTTCAATTTGTAAAACCTTGCTTCATCAAGTGGCTTGGTGAGAATGTCGGCAAATTGATCATCGGTGCCCACACTCTCAACTTGAATGTCACCTTTGGATTGATGATCTCTAATGAAGTGATGCCTCACATCAATATGCTTTGTTCTTGAGTGTTGAACCGGATCGATGGCTATATTCACGGCACTTTCATTATCACATAGTAATAGCACATTCTTGAATTTGATTCCATAATCACTCAATGTAGCCTTCATCCATAACAATTGAGCACAACAACTCCCTGCACTAACATACTCGGCTTCGGCGGTGGAGAGTGCAACAGTGTTTTGCTTCTTGGATGACCATGATACTAGTGATCTTCCCAACAATTGACATGTGCTGGAAATTCTCTTCCTATTGATCTTGCATCCCGCATAATCGGAGTCCGAATAACCAATCAATTCAAAATTTGACCCCTTAGGATACCAAAGTCCAACATCAGGTTTGTGCTTGAGATATCTCAATATCCTCTTGGTATCCTTCAAATGACTCTCTCTAGGTGAAGCTTGATACCTTGCACACATCACCAAACATCACATCAGTCCTAGAAGCAGTCACATAGAGTAAGCTTCCAATCATAGACCGATACATCTTTTGATTCACCATATTTCCACTCTTGTCTTCATCAAGGTGACCATTTGTACCCATTGGTGTGCTAATAGATTTTGCATCTTGCATCCCAAACTTTTTCAACATGTCTCTAATATATTTGCCTTGGCTTATATGGAAGTACCATTCTTCAATTGCTTGATTTGAAGACCAAGGAAATAACTCAACTCTCTAATTATAGACATCTCAAATTCATTTGCCATCATTTCCCAAACTCCTCACAAAAGTCTTGATTGATTGACTCAAAAATAATGTCATCAACATATATTTGCAACACAAACAAGTCATTGCCAATTCTTTTGGTGAAGAGAGTGGTGTCAACCTTCCCCATTTTGAAACCCTTGGATAGCAAGAAATCTCTCAATCTTTCATACCATGCCCTTGTTGCTTGTTTCAAACCATACAATGCCTTTCTCAACTTGTAGACATGGTTGGGCTTCTTCTCATCTTCAAAACCCGGGGTTGCTCAACATATATTAGCTCATTGATATATCCATTCAAGAAGGCACTTTTGACATCCATTTGATAGAGCTAGAATATCATGTGCACATGCATAAGCTAGAAGGATCCTAATTTCTTCCAATCTTGCAACTGGAGCATAAGTCTCACCAAAGTCCAATCCTTCCACTTGAGTGTACCCTTGTACAACTAAACTTGCCTTGTTTCTTACTACAATGCCATCTTGATCTTGATTGTTCTTGAACACCCACTTGGTACCAATGACATTGTAGTTCTTGGGCCTCTCAACTAGCTCCCAAACTTGATTTCTCTCAAAGTTGTTGAACTCTTCATGCATAGCATTTACCCAATCACTATCATTCAAGGCCTTCTCAATAGTCGTTGGCTCTTCAAATGAAACAAAGGAGAAGTGCTCACAAAAGTTTTTTGCTAACTTTGATCTTGTTTGAACACCACTTCTAATATCCCCAACTATTTGATCCAATGGATGATCTCTTGCAATGTGAACCGGTTGGAGAACTTGATTGCTTGAGCTTAGTTGACCTACTCGAGATTGACTAGCATTTTGATCTTCATCATATTGTGCTTGAGGTTGATCATGAGAACTACTAGAGCTTGCTTCATTTTGATTTGCTTGCACACTAGGTTGAGTTTGCACTTGATCTTTGTCATCTTCATCTTCCACATCAAACACTTGCCTTGGCCAAATATCACTAATGTCCATGTTCTTCATAGCATTCACCAATTGAGTTCCTCTCACATCATCAAGATTTTCTTCCTCATCTTGTGAACCCTTGGTTTCATAAAATTCTACTTCATGAACTTCTTCTACTATCTTGGTTGAGTGATTCCATACTCTATATGCCTTGCTTGTAGTGGAGTAGCCAAGTAGAAAACCTTCATCACATTTCTTCTCAAATTTTCCCAATCTTGCACCCTTCTTCAAGATAGTATTTGCAACTAAACACTCTAAAGTATGCAATGTTGGGCTTTCTTCCACTCAATAGCTCATATGGTGTCTTCTTCAATAGCCGGTGATAATAGAGTCGGTTGCTACAATAGTTAGCTATGTTGATTGCTTCGGCCCGAAAGTCCAAACTCACATTGTATTCACTAAGCATAGACCTGCCATATCAATAATTGTTCTATTCTTTCTCTCAACAAGGCCATTTGATTGAGGAGTGTACTTGGTCGAGAATTGATGCTTGATTCCAGACTCATCACATAGCTCATCAACTCTTGCATTTCTAAACTCACTTCCATTGTCACTTCTCACTTTCTTGATTGTAACCTCAAATTCATTTTGGCTTCTCTTGATAAATGACTTGAATATGCCAAATATGTTAATAAGAAAGAAGACCCATGTGTATCTTGTGTAATCATCCACTATCACAAAACCATATTTGTTTCCACCAACACTAGCATAAGTGGTTGAGCCAAATAGATCCATATGCAATAACTCAAATGCTCTAGATGTACTCATCATGCTCTTGTTAGGATGTGTGTTTCCAACTTGCTTTCCCATTTGACAAGCACTACACAACTTATCTTTCTCAAATTGCACGTTCTTTAGTTCTCTCACCATGTCATGCTTGACTAATCTATTAAGTTGCTTCATTCCAACATGACCAAGCCTTCTATGCCATAACCAACCCATACTTGATTTGGTGAACAAACATGTTGACAATTGAGCTTCACTAGCATTGAAATCCACCAAATAGAGATTTCTATACCGAAAACCTTTGAATATCAAGTTGCTTCAATCAACACTAACAATCTCTACATCATCAACACCAAAGATGCATTTGAATCCCAAATCACACAATTGAGCCACGGACAACAAGTTGAAGTTCAAGCTTTCAACTAGCAAGACATTGGAGCTAGATATATCATTTGAAATTGCAATCTTTCCAAGACTAATGACCTTGCCGTTCTTATTGTCACCAAATGTGATGCTATCAAGATTCCCATCTTCATTTGGCTTGATTGAATTGAACATGGTTGATTCTCCAGTCATGTGTTGAGTGCACCCACTATCAAGCACCCAATGCCTCCCTCCGGACTTGTAGTTCACTTACAAAGAAATCAATTAGATTTTGATACCCAAGTTTGTTTGGGTCCTTGGAGGTTAGTAACCAAAGCACCCAAACAGCCTTGTTCTTTGGGCTCTCCTTAGGTGCACCAATATACTTCACTCTCACTTCCTTTGCACTCTTTGTAAGCACATAGCAAGAATCAAGTCTAATAGATGAAACATTAGGCTTGCTTTGCTTCATCATCCTCTTCTTGCAATATTGCTCCTTGTGCCCACTTGCTTGCAACTATAGCAAACAACGCCATTGCCCTTCACAAAGGTAGTCTTGTGAGGGACAAAGGTGGCTTTGCCCTTCTTGGGGGTATAGCCAAGACCCTCATTGTTAATGGAGAACCTGACTATCCAAGCATTTAAGCAAGCGGGCATCTCCACCATACGCATTGCCTAGTACTAGAGTGAGCTCATGCACCTCCTTCTTGAGGTTCTTATTCTCAACCAAGACTGTGGCATCACAAGTGACACCATCATCCTTAGATGAGGTAGAGGTGGATGTGCTACAAGAAGTGTTAGTGGAGGCAACAACAATAGGTGTATCAAAAATATCACAAGTAACACCTACGTCACATGTTGTAGGCACATCCTCTATCTTAGCCAACTCCAAAAGTGAAGAGTGAGCCTTCTCAAGCTTGGAGTGAGCTTCTTTAAGGTTCTCATGGTCTTCCTTTAGATACTCATGAGAAGCACTTAGCTCATCAAAAGATTGCTCAAGAATTTTATTTTTCTTTTTCAATTCTTTGCACTCTTTCACTTTCTTCTTAAGATAAGAGTGTGTATCACGCAACATGTCAAGGAGCTCATCCTTGGAGAAGTCCTCCTCCTCACTCTCACTACGGCTCTCATCGGAATCGGATTGTACCTTAGATGGCTTAGCCATGAGACAAGTCGGTGAAGAGTCAAATAGAGATGGCTTGCTAGGAATAGCAAGACTAGCAATGGCCTTCTTCTTGGAGATCTTGTGACATCATCACTATCATCATCATCATCATCGGAAGAGGAAGCATCACTGTCCCACGTGATACAATAAGAATGCCCCTTCTTCTTCTTGAATTGCATCTTCTTGTCCTTCTTGTCCTTTTTGGACTTCTTTTTCTTCTTGTTATCCTTGGGGTGATGTTGACTTGTTGCTAAATTTACTATTGCTATTCATTTATTATGTTTATTTCGATCATGAATTATGGGCTTATTCAACTTGTTGCTATCCAATTGCATAAAAGATGTATAATTAAAAGCAAACTGCTGTTAAACCCGTGCCTATCCTGTTTGAGCCTCATAACCCCATGTTATATTTGCTGAGTACGATATGTGCTCACACTTTCTCTATCAACAACAGTTAGGCTGGTGATCAACCAGTCAGCTATGACCCTGTGGAGTTGGCGTCTACACCCGGGGAGTGTCTTTCCGCTGTTGCTACTTAAAGGTTATATTCTAATTATTATTACGTTATGTATTTGAGCATTGTCTTTAAATATTACCTTGTAGTTGTCGGTTTATGTGCTTGACTGATCCTTGGGTGCACATAAGATTATGCATTCAATTTTATCCATAAAATTGGGTGTGACAAATTGGTATCAAAGCAATGCTGACTATAGGACGCAAGCCTAGTTAGCATCGGACGATTACTAAAACTTATTTTGCTAAAACTATTTTCCCAACTTCGGCTTATTGATTTAAGTATTTCTCATCCTTGTATTGTCTCCCCTCCTTGATATCCTTTTGAGATATTTCTACTTACCTCCTCTGTTGCTTCATTAAAATTTTCTAATATCACCTTGTTCAAATGCTCGATGGCCTTTTGTCATCTACAACCACCCATTAGGATGCCTACCATTATTGCTACTGAAGCTCGTGTAGTTTCGATGTTGTGTTGTGTGCTTGACTTGTGTGTTGTGTTGCTTGTGTGTCATCTATGTGCTCCGAAGAAGGCCTTGAAGATGAGGATTCAAAGATGAGTAAAACTCTAAGTGGGGTAGCATCCTCTCCAAACCGTTTTGATCTTATCATCTTGCCATCTCTCAACAATCTTATATCAAAGAAGCGTTTATCTTTCCCTCTAGTCTCTCTGTATCTCGGGACGAGATTCCTATTAAGTGGGGTAGTTTGTCACACCCCAAAATTTCCAATTTTGGGTTGTGCATCGGAAACACTAAATAAAATAAATGATTTAAATTTTGTTATAAAATTTCCCATGTTTAGTTGAGTAAGCGCCGATTTAGATATAGAAAAACATGAATCTTTAAACTTTTCTAAACTAAATTAATGGGCTTTGCTGAATGTGATGTTTGTTGGTTGCATGACTTTGTGTGTCGTCTGCGGTAAAGTTTTTAAAACACATATAGTAAGCCGTTTATCTTTTGTCCAGAGATTCTCATCGTTCTTTGGGATCAAATTCCTTAATTTTTCCACCTCGATCCTTTCGTCCAGAGCTTCCCCAAATCCTTTTCTTATACTCCAAATCATTCCTTGGTGCTCATCATTCATCAGCTTATCTCTAAAAGCTTCCCAGGAATTTTTCTAGCTTTTATGGGAACTTTTTCCTGTGAGAAAATCTAATTTTTAGATGCTCCAAAATATCTTCTCATGAGCTCCAAACACTTTATTTGGGTTCATCATGTTCCAATATGTCTGTGGAAATTTTCCCCAAAGCCACTTCCCCTATAAATAGAGGCTGCCTCCACCCTCTCAAGACATGATTCATTCAAGATACAAGTGAAGAATAGTGTAGTTTCACTTCTAGTAGTAGTGTAGTCTAGTGTGGGAGTTAGAGTTGAGTCGAGCTAAGCTCGGGGTCTCCAGAGTCGTCTGCTGGAGAGTCTGGTATAGCTCTTGTATCTTTCCCTCTGTAAGACTTTACTTATTTCAATATAATATTCTTGCTTTACTTTACTGAATATTTACTTAGTGCAATATTATTCTTGCAATAGTATTGTTGTGATTTATCGTACCTCATAGTTGTTGCATACAAGATTGTGATCCTGTAACCAACTCTTTTTTGCTATTCATCGCCTGTCATAGGGTGCTCTAGTTGCCTTGATCACAGCTAGTGTAGTTAGAGTTAGTATAAGCGTGGTGCTTATACTAGATCTTACCTTTGATTTTCGCTTGCTGCACAGATTGTTTGTGGGTACTTACAGGTGGTGACAGCCCTATTAAGTCTTAGCATCTCACCACGTGTTTTAAGCAAGTTCTTAAAAGGTAGGCTGCCATAAGAGTATAGCCGGTTCGGGTAGAGGTTATATCCTCTACTGTCTTGGACTATCCTAGCAAAACAAGTAGTAAGGTAGCAATCCTAGTGGTTCCATCTATTTGATAAGGTTAGATCACATGAGTAGAGTTTGAATCACAGGAACCTTCCTTACTCGTTGTCCTTCCACCTAGCTATACTGCACTAGTTATCCTTTAGCATCTCATTTGTTATCTTTGAATCATCACCTTTCTATCATACTTCGATTACCCCCTTCTACACTAGTTGTACTAAGTTGAGATAGAATTAAGGATCTCTTCCTATTATCATTTCTAGCTACCGCTTCCCCTTGGAATAAAATAAATAATGATATCTTGGAATACTCCCGATGAATTGCTACAGTGGTATATTCTATGCGCTTGCAGAATTATCCAATAGACATAAGAAATAGCCCCAGTCACTTCTGGCGCCATTATCAGAGATGGCCTAACACCCTGTCTCTGGTGATTGCGCTACGAAGTGTCAACAAGCATTTCTAGCGCCGGTTCCGGGGAAAGCATAGCCTAGAAATTTTAATAAGATCGAATCCGGAACCTATCATCAATTTAGTACCAATTAGTTGTAGGAGGGCTTACCCTTGCCTTTGCTTCTCTTTATCGTGAAGCAAGGCATTATATGAGTGGATTCTAGTTTCGAGCCACAACAATAGAAAATCCCGAGACAACTACCCGGAGTTCTAGACATCGTCTAGCCTTCGCTTGGAAGTCCAATTCAGTTTTGGAATCACTCAAGGAAGGAGGCTCTGCACTGTCACCTAAGGAAGCTATGTCCCAAAAGACCATCTCCGAGCATTCTGCACCTTCGACCGACAATATCGCCACCGGTCCGCAGCTTAACTTGAGGATGCCACTTTTGAGCTCAAGCCAGCTCTTATCAATATGGTGCAAGCCAACCCATTCAGCGGAAAGCCTCATGACGATGCAAATGCGCATCTCCAGAATTTCCTAGAGTTGTGTGGCACTATTGCTATAAAAGGAGTCAAAGCAGAGACCATCTGTCTTCGCCTTTTTTCTGTTCTCTTTGTTCGGAAAGGCAAAACAATGGTTCTATGCTTGTTCTGAAGACGTTGGCAATTGGACAAGCTGTGCCAATGCATTCCTTAGGAAGTTTTTCTCGATGGGCAAAACCACTGCTCTTCGAGGAAAGATTTCAGGCTTTAAACAACAAGTGGATGAGACGATTCCTGAAGCATGGGAACGTCCCCAGGAGTACATTCGGGAATGTCCCCACCATGGTATCCAGGAGTGGCTCCTGATTCAAGGTTTCTACCATGGGCTAACCTTTATAACCCGTAGTCACCTTGATGCTGCAGCTAGAGGAGCGTTCACTTCACTTAATGTCACACAAGCCAAGAACCTGATAGAAAAGATGGTGACAAATCAAGAGTGCAATGAAGACCAACTCCAACCCAAGAAAAAGAGCATGCATACCATCCATGAAGTAGATGCAATCACTGAGAAGATGGACCTCTTACTAAGAAGGCTAGAAGAACATGCTAACTTCAAGAAAGATCAAGAGGCTATCCAACACTATGCTTCCAAAAATCAATGGAACCAGGTATGTAGTCTAATGCATTCCGAAATAAATCCTGAGAAGGTAGACGCCATCTACAACAACACAAACTATCCTCAACAAGGAAGATAGGCGTCGAACTCCAAGTTTCAAGGTAATGCAAGTTTTGCTGCTTCCAGAAACAACCAATTGTCACTGAAAGATCTTGTCATGAACCAAGCTAAAATAAATGAAAGCATGAATAAAAGGTTGACAGCAAATGATAAGACCCTTGAAACATTAAATGCTAAAATGGATGCTCTCGCTTCTTCTGTTAAAGAACAGATGAGTTTGAATAAAATGCTAGAATCTCAAATAGCTCATCTTGTTGCTACTATTCCATCTCCTGAAATTTCTTGCAATACTTCAAATATCAATGTGGTGACCACGAGAGGAGGTAAGTCCACTCACGGTCCACCACATCCTAACGTGCCAGGGAAAGCTGCAAGAAAAGACAAGGAGGATGAAGAAGAAGAAGAAGAATCACAGCCACCGAAAGACAACACCAAATTCCATGGAAAGACAGCCCCACACGAATATTATGACACCAATATACTGCTACCTTTCCCTAGGACAAGGAAGCAAACCATTGACGAGCAATTCAGGAAATTCATCGAGGTAATTCGTCATCTCTATGTGAATATTCCATTACTTGATGCGATGCAGGTCCCAACCTACGCCAAGTGTTTAAGAGACATCCTCAACAACAAGTGGCCACTGCCCACGACGAAAATAGTCAAATTAACAGAGGAATGCAGTGAGGCCATATTAAATCAGCTACCGCCCAAGAAGAAAGACCCTGGGTGTCCCACCATAGACTGTTCCATTGGGACACAGTACTTTGAGCATGCACTGTGTGACTTGGGAGCAAGCGTCAGCATCATGCCAAAGGTAGTGTTTGACAAACTCAATCATACTATTTTGTCCCCTACATCAATACGTTTGCAGCTGGCGGATCAATCGGTCCGCTATCCGGCGGGGATAGCTGAAAACATCCCCGTCAAGATATGTGGATTCTTCGTTCGCGTGGACTTCGTGGTCCTAGACATGGAGGTACATGAAAAGATTCCACTCATCTTGGGGAGACCATTTCTCAGCACCGCCAATGCACATATTGATGTTGAAGCTGGAGAAATTCAATTCATTATCAATAGGACCCTAGATATGTTCCACTTCCGTCCGAAAGTTGAGCAATGCTCATTAATCATGCCAAAAGCGCTACACGCTTTTGCTCTCCTGAGAGATATGAAGAAGCCCAAATCGCTACAGCAAGAAAAAAGCAAACGAGTTTGAAAATAAAGTTGGTACAACCAGCTGCACATCCAGGACACTCTATCACACCGGTGCAGGAAGGAAGTCCTATCAAGGACTTAAAAGGTAAATCCTCCATCAAGGTAAGTAAGCAATTCTTCTATTCTTTTATTTCAGCATTTAATTTCTCGTCTTTTATTTTTTGACCGTGATTAATAAAACTTGTCAAATAAAAACATGGGAGAAATTTGAACCTGAGTAGAGGCCAGGGAGGAGTCGGCCGACCCCTCCATTGGACCCACCACCACCCACTTTGCTCATACACTAAGATATTCATCAGTACATTACTTGGGAATTTTAAATGAGGCAAAGAGAGGGTTCGGACGACCTGCCCAAGGAATCCTTCCTCTCTCATCTTCTGACATGGATTTGGGGTTTAGTAGCTAAGTAAGGTAATCAAGGGATATGATGATCAAAAATGCCTTTTGTTAATCATTCTTAATCTTGTGAGCACATAAAATAATCACCACAATTGTTGTCCTCTTGAGAGGATGAGAATCTAGGGACTTGTTCACATCCCATCCATGTTTCCCACTCACCTTCACTTCCCATCCATGTCTCCCGCTCATTCTCCCATGGATTCCTTGCATGCACATTTAGTAGTAATCAACTTTTGCTAATCACAAGAAAACAAACATGGCAATCACTTGAGCTATCACAAGGAGAATTCTTGAGCAAGTGGCTAACAGCCATGGTCATTCCTTGCTCCCTCCTTTTGCCTTTCCATGCATCCCACTTGAGTAAGCATCCAAGAGAGAAAAATGCCAACACGAGAGTAAGCCACCAGCTTGTGAGTCTCTTGCCGACACCACACATCAACATTGTCCCAAATTGGAGGTTATGGGGGGTAGGCCGGCCCATGAATTGACCCCCCATCACTCCAAAACTTTTGTTCCTTTCAAGATGTCTGGGATTCCTCCAATTATTTGCGCAAGCTGAGGCAGAGAAGGGGTCGGGCGACCCTGGCAATGCTCACCACTCTTTCTCCTTTCTCATTTTAAAAGCACACGAAGGATAGTGCTAGCCATCCTCAGAAACCTGACACTCAAAAACACTCATTTGATTAACCCCTCATCAATCAAACGGTTCATCCTCTGGAGGATTAGAGCAAGGTATTTGCCCGGTATGGAAGTCCATTGATTTATGCTAACCTCTCCTGTCCAAGCTTGGTTCGTCTCGTTGTTTGTGTGCAAGCATGAAGAACCCATTCAAAGCTGCAACAAGGAAGGTGCGCACAGCATTGAGCAGGTGTTCATCGCGATGTTCATCATGGGAGGGGCAATCCTCCCATGACACTGAGATACGGCTCTCAGGATCACAAGATGGACAAATTTCTGTAGCAACCTTGCCTGTGCAAAGCAACAACACAGAGAATATGGAGCAAGCACCTCATGATCATTAGGCAAGCGATGAAGAAGAAGAGCAACCTGTCAGGACGCAAGACCCACAAACAGGTATTTGGGTCACCCCGCAAGAATTGCTCATCCTTAACACAATCCACGAACGCAACTTCGAACACACAAAGGTAATTGATCCTCAACTCCTTCAGCTCACAGGTATGAATGAGGAGTTCTTTGATGTTTTCGTGGCGATAGGTTGGGGTGAATTCTGGAATTTTCATAATTATCTGGGTAGCAGGCGTCTCACCTTAGAATTTATGTGCACAGTGAAAACAACTAGAGACAACATCTATTTCCGCCTATTTAACCAAGATTTTGATCTTCTTTGGGATCAGTTTAGTGCCTGCCTAGGTTTCATAAATTGCACCACAAATTTGGAAGCTGCTACCCGTGAATTTAACAAGCTTGAATTTTGGCATGAGATAACGGGACAGAACACTATGGGCAAGCCACGCACTAGCCATAATTGCAACCCTACACTCCGCTTTTTGCATAGATGGTTGGGAGTCACTCTATTCCCTAGGGATAATGTAAGAATTGTTAGGGAAGTTGATTTAAGAGTTTTGTATGCCACGACACATAAAATTCAAGTATCACCAGTGAAAGCCATGGTAAAACATTGGAAATCTGCCCCCTCAAGAGTAGGCTCATTTGAGTTCACGTCTATAATTACAAAATTTTGTAGTTATCTTGAAATGCTTCATGGGTTTAACGATTACATAATCACCCCTAGAACCATCCTTGATGCAGAGTATTTCATTAAGGCACATATTATTGCTGGTGGTCCCCAAGGAACAATTGAATTTAAATTCCATAATTCCACTGCAAGACTCACCCTGCCATGCACAGAATTAAAATTGTATGGGGGCCACCCTTTAGTACCTAACATTGCAGGATTAGGTGGCTGCTGGAGTTTTACAGGACCTACTACTCACGGAAGAACACGCGCTGCATAGCTTGACGATTCGTTTGAAGAAAATGACAGTACATATGTAGGCAGGTCAAATGCAATGCAGGCTTCCAGTTCTGGAGGAAGGCGCCGGTCAGAGGCATAAAGTGCCAGATTTTCTCACTTATCTTTGCAGGATGCAGGGACCCATGGTCACTGTCATGACATGGAACTCCTCACCAACCAGTTTGGTGTGCTACACACTGGCCATGAAGCCATTCACAACATCACAGTACAAACTCAGCAGCAACTCTAGAATTTTCAAGAGTGCACACCATAACATACCACCACCACCATACATACCGTAGCATCCACAGCAGTTCCCGTGGCCATATCCACCAGCATATCCACCACAGTATCCTCCTCATTTTCCACCACCATACCCACCACATCCACCTCAGTGAGACACTCAAAAGGACAAGTTTGGGGGAGATTCTCTCCCCCGCTAAGGTAAGTATTCTATCTCAGTATTTTGCATTGTTTTTAATTTGATGCATTTAATACTAATAAAAAACCAAAATTTTTTCCTTGTCTCATTCGTTTCATGAATGCTGGAAATGATGAATAGTCGCTCTGTTAGTGTTTCTCGGAGTATGGATCACTTGGCTCATGTAAAATCATCATGACCCTAAAAACTTTGTGGGTTGTAAGTGCTAGAACTAAGTCAAAGTTGTTGTGAGACATGATATATTGAGACAAGAGATGCTATAATATTGTTCTAAGCATGTATGATTACTGGAGACTTATTTCATAAAACGATCAAAACCTTATTGTTCCTCAATGGTAATGAATTCCAACCACAACCATATATGCTATACATGTTTCAAACCTGCCACATAAGCTATTTGCTTTGTAATGAGTTTTGTCAAGTCTTGTTGATCCTTATTGATAGACTTATCATGCCCCAAGATCAAGATCACGTACACACCACACATATATGCTGCTTCTACACTGGAAGTACGCAACAACATGCCATAACAAATGCTCCATGCTTTAAAGGTCATAGAATATCTCTCTTAGTTGATTTGATAAAAGAGACAATGGCTATGCAAAATGAACAAGAAAGAAAAATGGACCGGTGAAAGTCCAAGAAAAAGAAATAATAATAATAATAATAATAATAATAATAATAATAATAATAATAATAATAATAATAATAATAATAATAATAATAATAATATGAGTAAGTCTAGGCTCATGAATAAAAGAAAAGAAAATGATAGCCATGTCTCAAAAACAAAGTAGAGAAAGATCATCTCAAATAAAGGAGCAGTATAGTTCACCACTTTCCACACACATGCACATCTTAAATCTAAGGGCATGAAACTTCTCTCCCTGGATCCGAGCTTTGACTCAACAATACAAAGTATGCTATACTCTTCCATTCCTACCTTGAGCTCTAGATAAAATTTTGTAGAAGAAGGATAAAAAGAGAAGGCAACATTTACTATGTGCTTTAGCGAGGGATCATACACCATTTGAGTGACATGAGAGAACCATATGAGTAACATTAAGTTTTGAAAAATATTGCTAAAACCTCCAATATGAAACTTGCAAGGAATGAGAAAATTAGTGCTCAAGTTAAATTGTTCTATCTCTCAAATACCCAAGACAAAGGAAAGACAATAAGCCCCATGAAAGACTAAGGTAATATGGGTGAGTTTTCATAGCCAAATTTTCCATTCAAAGAGAAATATTTTGTTGTACACTTGGTACTCTTGAAATATGAACATAGTAGTAGCTCCTGATCTACCGAAGCTAAGTTTAATTGTTTGCTCGGGACGAGCAAAGGTTAAGCTTGGGGGATCTTGTTGACGGTGGATAAGCTATAAAATTCTATACTCTAACACCGTCAACAGCATCGGTTTTTGATGGAAAATCAACATAACATGAATATATTTTATCCAATAACTAGTCCTACTTGTACTCTTAGCTTGTGATTGCAGAGAAGCTCAAACAGGGCAAAAGTGAGTAGTTGGAGGCCACTAGTGTGGGTCGACCGACCCACACATTGTGACCACAAGGCACCACAATTCAACACAAGGTGCATAACATCACATGGAAGAGAGGGAAGCTCAAGGTGGGCCCATACATGGGTCGGTCGACCCATGTATAGGGCCCACAGAGATCTGGTGATGTGGCACGATCCATGTTCACTCAGCTCATCTCAACCTTTGGATTTCATTCAACGGTGGAAGTTCAAAGTACATGAATCAAGGAATAAACCAACGCGACAAACACTTAGCAAAAGGTGGAGCCACTTCCTGTGACAGATGGGGCCAGCTTCTAGAAGACCCTAGATGGGCCCACCTGCCATAGGGGGGTCGACCGAACCCCCCTGGTGGCCAGCCAGGTCGGTTAGCCTCCCACCAACTTATGTATGCTTTCCACGTGATGGTTTGTTCACGGCCTTCCATCTTGAGGCGGTTTATCCAAGGGAGGGAAATGAAGGAGCACACGGATCGCTGACGTGGAACCTCTCCACTTCCCCTATAAATAGAGGCTGCCTCCACCCTCTGAAGACATGATTCATTCAAGATACAAGTGAAGAATTGTCACACCCCAAAATTTCTAATTTTAGGTTGTGCATCGGAAACACTAAATAAAATAAATGATTTCAATTTTATTATAAATTTTCCCATGTTTAGTTGACTAACCGCCAATTTAGATATAGGAAAACATGAATCTTTAAACTTTTCTAAACTAAATTAATGGGCTTTGCTGAATGTGACGTTTGTTGGTTGCTTGACTTTGCGTGTCGTCTACGGTAAAGTTTTTAAAACACATATAGTAAGCCGTTTATCTTTTGTCTAGAGATTCTCATCATTCTTTGGGATCAAATTCTTTTATTTTTCCACCTCGATCCTTTCGTCCAGAGCTTCCCCAAATCCTTTTCTTATACTCCAAATCATTCCTTAGTGCTCATCATTCATCAGCTTATCTCTAAAAACTTCCCGGGAATTTTTCCAGCTTTTATAGGAACTATTTCCTATGAGAAAAATCTAATTTTTAGATGCTCCAAAATATCTTCTCATGAGCTCCAAACACTTTATTTGGGTTCATCATGTTCCAATATGTCTCTGGAAATTTTTCAATAATTTTCGAAGCCTTCGGAATATTTTTCACGGACTAAATGCTAATTCTGGACTTTTCTGGAATTATTTTATTCGTGAAATTATTTAATTCCAAAAATGATAAAATCTTTCATTATTCACCAGCCCAGAAAGCCCATGTGCAATAATTCTAATAAATTTCTTTAGCCCATGCATTATTTACTAATAGGCTTTAATAATTAATTAGGCCCATTACTAAAGTGGAGAGTGTCATACTAATTAGTACCATATTACTAATTGATGTTGAGGTGAGGAGTTCTTCTCCCTATATATATTGGCCAACACCAAGACAAATCACACCAAAACTGGGAGCCCCTGGTCTGGGAATTCCTAAATTTATTTTCCCCTCTTATCTATCATGTTGCCTGCAAACTCTGCAATTGGAGAAACAATTTCACGAGAAACCGTCGTCCTCTGCACGGTCGGACCGTCAGTAAGTGCCCCATGCAACATGTACTCTCTTTTCCATCTCTCCTCTATTTCTAAATACAAATCTCCCCGGTCACTTCTTCGTATTCTCATGTTCTATACTGTATATACAAGCAAGCATGCCACCATCTCAACTGCAAGTGCCGTTTCCCATGCAAGTGTAGATGTTGGCCACCAAGAAAAGTACGTGAGCTTTATTTCCTAAATATATGGCTAATGCCATGCTTATCTCACAAATCTATCTTTCACTAATACATGGTGTGTTCACGTTGCTTCTTCATCTCTTGGAGGTTGCGCGAGCAGGCACCACCGTGACCTCATCGCTGACAAAGACCCGGATCACCAAGAGTTTGCTGATCAAGGCAAGTATTAGCATGGATCATCCTTGTTGTTCCATTCACCGCAATAATTACATTCATATGCATGTGTCTACCTTGATAACCATAGGTGTTACTTAGTATTGTTATCTTGTTCCTTGCCACCTATGGGTTTATGCATTGGATAGTTGATGCTAGCACGCTATTGGAATCATGATCATGTAAACTTGATTAATTGAATATGCAATAAGATTAAAAGATGTCTTTTTAGCAACATGGAACTAGGGGATTGGGGCATAGTTTTTGTGATGCTCTAAATCCTTCACCCTTGGTAATGATCTGTCAGTAAAAGTTGGGACTTACAGTGCAACTATGAGGGCTACATGGCTCTGGTTTTAGTCAAGTATGGGGATTTTTTCTAGATTGTTAGAGATTACCGAAAGGAGTGATAGAGCCTGACGACTCGGGTGTATTGCGGCTTCTGTCTCAGTGTGTATAACCTGTGTGACCTTGTGCCATGACGAAGGGGGGTCCTACATTTGCTTGCCGGGTTCCTAACGGCCCAAACTTGTTAGACGGTGTACTTTGAAAGACTTCATAGTGAAACCCTGCTCACTCACCTTGGTAGTGTTATGGGAGTAATTAACCCGAGCATATTGGAATCATGGCTCATAGTGAAAGTGCACAACCTCTGCAGAGTGTAAAACTGGTATACCAGCCGCGCTCACGGTCACGAGTGGCCCGGAAAACTCACGGAATAGTTATCCTTGGGGGGATGTTGACTTGTTGCTAAATTTATTGTTGCTATTCATTAATTATATTTATTTTGATCATGAGTTATGGGCTTATTCAACTTGTTGCTATCCAATTGCATAAAAGATGATTAATTAAATGCAAACTGCTGTTAAACCCGTGTCTATCCTTTTTGAGCCTATAACCCCATATTATATTTGCTGAGTACGATATGTGCTCACTCTTTCTCTATCAACAACAGTTAGGCTTTTGATCAACCAGTCAGCTGTGTCCCTACGGAGTTGGCGTCTACACCTAGAGATCGGAGTGTCTTTCCGCTGTTGCTACTTAAAAGTTATATTCTAATTATTATTACGTTATGTATTTGAGCATTGTCTTTCGATATTACCTCGTATTTGTCGGCTTATGTGTATGATTGATCCTTGGGCGCACAAAAGATTATGCATTCAATTTTATCCATAAAATTGGGTGTGACAAGAATAGTATAGTTCCACTTCTAGTAGTAGTGTAGTCTAGTGTGGAAGTTAGAGTTGAGTTGAGCTAAACTCGGGGTCTTCGGATGCGTCTGCTGGAGAGTCTGGTATAGCTCTTGTATCTTTCCCTCTGTAAGACTTTACTTATTTCAATATAATATGTTTGCTTTACTTTACTGAGTATTTACTTAGTGCAATATTATTCTTGCAATAGTATTATTGTGATTTATCGTACCTCATAGATATTACATACTAGATTGTGATCCTGTAACCAACTCTTGTTTGCTATTCATCGCCTGTTGTAGTGTGCTCTAGCTGCCTTGATTATAGCTAGAGTAGTAAGAGTTAGTGTAAGCATGGTGCTTATACTAGATCTTACCTTTGATTGTCGCTTGCTGCACAGATTGTTTGTGGATACTTACAGGTGGTGACAGCCCTGTTAAGTCTTAGCATCTCACCACGTGTTTTAAGTAAGTTCTTAAAAGGTAGGCTCCCATAAGAGTATAGCCGCTTCGGGTAGAGGTTATATCCTCTACTATCTCGGACTATCCCTAGCAAAACAAGTAGTAAGATAGCAATCCTAGTGGTTCCATCTATTTGATAAGGTTAGATCACAGGAGTAGAGTTTGAATCACAGGAACCTTCCTCACTCGTTGTCCTCCCACCTAGCTATACTGCACTAGTTTTCCTTTAGCATTTCATTTGTTATCTTTGAATCATCACCTTCCTATCATACTTTGATTACCCCCTTCTACACTAGTTGTACTAAGTTGAGATAGAATTAATGATCTCTTCATATGATCATTTCTAGTTACCGCTTTCCCTTGGGATAAAATAAATAACGATACCTTGGAATACTCCGGGTGAAGTGCTATAGCAGTATATTCTGTGCGCTTGCGGAATTATCCAATAGATATAAGAAATACTCCCAGTCACTTCTAGCGCCATTATCAGAGATAGCCTAACACCCTGTCTCTGGTGATTGCACTACGAAGTGTCAACAGCGCCTCAGGGTCCGGTGCAGCGTCCGGTGCGCATTTCTTTACTGAAACACCACCAAAAAGGTCTGAATCCTGCCTCGCAAGCTTAGTAGAGGAAGGGAGAACCCAAAACCTCTCAACCTTCACCTTCTTTGGCAAAAGATCTAACACCACCAAGTGTACAACTCATGTGCTTGTGTATTAGCTTTTCACAAACATTTTCACAAAGGATTTTCTCTCACTTTGCTGCACCACTCGATCCTAGCAACATATGCAAAGTTAGATCGCTCAAGTGGCACTAGATGACCGATATGCAAACAAGTTTGCCCCTCTTGATAGTACGGCTATCTATCCTAAATCCGGTCAAGCACTTCTCTACTTAACCATAGATCGGTGAAATAGAAATGCCCTAGGTTATACCTTTGCCTTGCGCTTTCCATTCCGATCACCATCTTCATCTCCGTCTCTGACACCATCGATGCCGGTGCAACACAAGCACCAACACCTCAACCATGATATGATTCACTTTATATCATCACGTGGCTTTTGGTTCATCGATCCTCGACTTGCTTGCTCTTCACCGTTGCGTTGGTCCATCGGTGCCAAGCCATCACCCGACTTGCCCTTTACACTTGCAACCGGTCCGTCGACACGAAGCCTTGTCTTAATCTTCTCCACCTAGCCACTGTTGACGGTGGATATACCATAAAATTCCACATTCAAACACCGTCAACAGGCCTTGGATTCAAAGGAGAATAAACATATCATGAGCATATTTTATCAATAACTAGTTCCACAAGTACTCTTAAACTTGTGAACGCAGGGAAGATGAAACAGAGCAGAAATGAACACTTGGAGCCCAATAGTGTGGTTCGGCCGAGCCATGTATTTGGGAACCAAGTCATCACACATCAAGACATGGTGCAAAACATCACTTGAAAGAGAGGAGAGCCAAGGGTGGGCCAACCCATGGGTTGGCCAAACTGCCCATGGGGCCCACCTGGCTCTGGTAACGTGGCAGGATCCGTGTGACCTTCCACTCAGCTCATTTCAGCCCTCAGATCAACATGTGTTTCCATTCAACGGTTGAGAAGAAAAGCACAAGGATTCAATGTGAAAACATGCAAACGAAGTGGAACCAACACAAGGGGACAGTCTGTGACAGATGGGGACCACGGTGGTGGGCCCAACCCACCAGGTGTGGGTCGGCCGAACCACTATTTATGGGCCTAGGCCACCTACACCTTCCCTGACAGGTGGGGACTCCTTCTAGAAGACCCTGGTTGGGCTCACCTATCATAGGAGGGTCGGCCGAACCCGCCTAGTGCCTAGTCAGGTCGGGGTGCCTCCACCGCCTCCCAGCATGATGTCTACGTGATGAATTCACCTCCGCCGTCCCTCTTGAGGCGGTAATGAGGCGGTTCATCCAAGGGTAGAGAGGCATGGAGCACACGGATCGCTGATGTGGCTCCCCCTCACTCTCCCCTATAAATAGAGGCTGCCCACTCCTCTCCAAGACACACAAGATACACAAGAGTCACAAGTCACAAGAGTTTTACTCTTTAGTAGTAGTATTAGTTTAGTGTGGGAGTTAGAGTCAAGTCGAGCTATGCTCGGAGTCTCCGGAGTTGTCTGCTGGAGAGTCTGATATAGCTCTTGTACCTTTCCTTCTGTAAGACTTTACCTTTATCAATATATATTATCTTTACTTTACTTTACTAAGTCTCTACTTAGTGTATTACTATTCTTTATAGTATTGTTGTGTTTTGTCTTAACTTATAGTTGAGTTATATTGGATAGTGATCTTGTAACCAGCTCACGTGTGTAGTTCATCGCCTGTCTTAGGGTATTTTAGTTGTTGGTATGCAATTAGAGTAGTAAGGCTTAGTGTAAGCGTGGTGCTTAGACTAGATCTTGCCTTTGAATGCCGCTTGTCGCACGGATTGTTTGTGGGTGCTAGCGATAGCCCTGTCTAGTCTTAGTATCCCTCCACGTGTTTTAGGCAAGTTCTTAAAAGATAGGCTCTCATAAGAGAATAGCCGCTTTGGGTAGAGGTTATATCCCCTACTGTCTCGCCTATCCCCTACACACCGAAAGTAAGGTAGTTGTCTTGATATACTTCATCTATTTGATAAGATAGTTCACAAGATTAAAATAAGTGTCATAGGAGTCTTATACTCACTCGTTGTCCTCCCACCTAGCTATACTCTACTAGTTATCTTTAGTTATGTCAAAACCTTGTCGTGTCTTAGTGTCATTACCCTTTCCTCTACATATCAATTTACCCCCTATCACTAATTGATACTAAGTTGCTATAGACTTAAGGATCTCTCTCTTTTTATTAATTATTCCTAGCAACCGCTTTTCCTTGGGATAAAAATAAATAACGATACCTTGAAATACTCCCGGGTGAAGTGCTACAGCGGTATATTCTGTGTGCTTGCGGAATTATCCAATAGACATAAGAAATACCCCAGGCACTTCTGGCGCCGTTATCAGAGATAGCCTAACACCCTGTCTCTGGTGGTTGCGCTAAGAAGTGTCAACAAGCATTTCTGGCGCCGTTGCCGGGGAAAGCATCATTCTAGGAATATTAATAAAAAAATTGAATCCAGAGTCTACTGTCAATTTAGTTATCGATTAGTGTTAGGGGCTTACCCCTGTCTGTGTTTCTCGTTATCGTGAAGCTAGACAGTGCATGAATGGTTTCCAATTGCCGTCAAATTTCATTGAAGACCCCGAGCAATTGTTGAGGAGAACTAGACGCCATCAAGTTCCACCTCAAAGGTTCATCTCAAACCTGAATCCGTTTGAGGAAAGAGGCTCTGCACTATCAACAGAGGAAGCTATGGCCCAAAAGACCATCTCTGAGTTCTCTGCACCGTCGGCTGACAACATTGCCATCGGTCCGCAGCTCAACTTGGGGGATGCTACCTTTGAGCTTAAGCCAGCTCTGATCAACATGGTGCAAGCCAATCCATTCTGTGGGAAGCCGCATGAAGACGCCAATGCCCATCTCTAGCACTTCCTGGAGGTGTGTGGTACCTTCACTATCAAGAATATTTCGGCTGACGCCATCCGTCTTCGCCTGTTCCCATTCTCACTGCTTGGGAAGGCGAAGCAATGGTTTTATGCCAACAAGAATGAAGCTACCACCTGGGAGAAGTGCGCGAATGCATTTCTCAAGGAATTCTTCCCAATGGGCAAAACCAGCGCTCTCCGTGGAAAGATCTCAAGCTTCCAACAGCAAGCTGACGAGACGATTCACGAAGCATGGGAACATCTCCAGGAGTACATTCGAGCTTGTCCTCATCATGGGATCGAAGAATGGCTCCTAATCCAGGGTTTCTACCATAAGCTGACTGGATTAGCCCGTAGTCACCTTGATGCTGCCGCTGGAGGAGCATTCCTGCAACACAATGTCAAAGACACCAAAGACCTCATTGAAAAGATGGTCATCAACCAAGGATGGAATGAGGAGCATCTCTAGCCCAAGAAAAGGGGTATGCACACTATTCATGAGGTGGACATGCTCTCAGCAAAAATGGACCTCTTGATGAAAAAGATTGAGGAAGGTTCCAAGAAGGAACAAGAGGCCATTCGAACCACTGCCACCGCACGAGCAATCGAAGTTGATCCATGGTGCGAGGTATGTGGTGGAGAAGATCACTTGGGCAACAACTTCCCCGAGACGAAGGAGGAAGTGAGTTTCATCAACAACAGCAACAACAATGGGTATCGACCCCAGCAACAAGGAGGATGGAACTCGGGCCCCTTCTACCAAGGAAATCAAGGTAATGATTACAACAATAATTTTAATAATTCTTATGGTAACCAACCTTTTCTTAAAGATCTTGTCTTAGGCCAAGCTAAAATTAATGATAGCATAAACAAAAAAATAATGGCTAATGATAAGATCCTTGAAAATCTTAATGAGAAAATGGATAGCTTTAACACTGCTATGAAAAATCAATTGAGCTTTAACAAAATGTTAGAAACCCAATTAGCTCAAATAGCAGCAGCTGTCCCATCCTTCGAACAAGGTAAGATCCCAGGGAAACCTAAGGAACCAATTGAGGGTGTTAAATTAATTTCCACGAGATTTGGTAAGCCTCCGATTAGACAAAACCCGGGTTGTCTTCTTGATTCGCCATTTATGGCCAAGAAGAGTGACCCCGGCCATCCTACCATCACCTACGAAATCGGGCCGCACACCTTCAACAACTCCTTCTGCGACCTTGGATCTGGAGTGAACATCATGTCCAAGATAATGTACGAGAACTTGCTAGGGGGACCTTTGTACCCCACTTTTGTCAAATTGCAGATGGCCGATCAATCCATCTGGTTCCCCGAGGGATTGGCAAGGGACATCCTTGTCAAAGTTCAAGATGAATACATCCCCGCCGATTGCATCATTCTTGACATGGGGGCCGATGACGAAGTCCCCGTCATCCTAGGAAGGCCATTCCTCAACACCGTGAATGCCATCATCTACGCGGAATCCGGCCAAGTCCACTTCCAACTCCCAGGTAAGAGAATTAAATGTCCTTTCAATGGTTATAAATTGATGCAACAGGCAAGGAAGAATCTGTGGAGAAACAAGCCACAATATGCACCCCGCCGAAAGAATCAACTGCCAAGGTCCAAAAAGGCCGAACTGGTAAGTAAGGCTGAGGTGGTAAACAAGGCTGACTCCGTTGAATCACAAGCATCAACAAAGAAGGAATGGCGAAAGAAAGAGGTGCGATCATCACGGTCTCCATCTCCGGGACCGATCAGAGCACCCGAAGAATGAACCCAAAATGGAGAGGTCCTGCTCTATGGACCTAAAACATGGAGCCCTTGCTAGTAAGGTAAATCAGTATTTATCTCATATTTGTTTCCTGCATTTCAATTTCTGCATTTTCTTCATTGCATTTCATATTTAAATTTTGCAATTATTTATTTCGACAAAATAAAACATTTAGATGAATAAAACTTGAGAATGAACAGTAGTGCTCACACCTGAGGTGGTGGGACCACCTAGGTGGGGTCGACTGACCCCACCATGGGGCCTACCCACCTCTTGTGGTGTTGGCCTGGTGCAGTAAATCACTTCCTGAATTTTGAGCACCATCTCCTTTTGAATTTGGCCAACCACATTTGGTTATGACCACTTTCACTTGCTCCAAGGAGAATCCAACATCCACTACCATCCAATTCTGAAAAGTGGACACTTTGGCATGTGTTAGTGTTCCCATGGTCCATGGGAATCACTTTAAACATGTCCCCACTTTTGTCATACACCTTTTACCTTCACAAAACACTAGACAAGGGAATCTCTGAAATTTTCAAAACTTTTGGTCCACCACTAGTCTCTACTTTTCTGGACACACTGTTTAAAGCTGAAAGGGGACAAAACCTGGTTCGGTCGAACCATGTTTTGGCTCCCCTTAAGAAAGAGGTGTTTGAATTCAAATAGATTCCGTGTGTAAAGGTAAAAGCAACGCTGAACCTATCATAAGTGGTTCGGCCGACCCATAATTGAGGTCCTCTCTGCAGAGTTGCATTTGAATTCAAATAGATTCCCTGTCCAAAGGCAAAAGCAACTCTGATCATGTCATAATGGGTTTGGCCGACCCATCAATGGAGAGCTGTCAGCAAGGTCGAGTTTGAATTCAAATAGATTCCCTGTCCAAAGTTGAAAACAACAAAGACCTGTCCTAGGGGGGTCGGCCGAACTGGCCATGGTGGCCTGGCCACCAGCCCTTCTCCCCCTATAAATACCCTTGCATTGTGTGCTCAAATCCACACCCAAACCAGCTGATTTTTGCTGAGCACACAATCTCTCTTCTTCTCTCCATTTGAGCAAGTTCTTTCCCAAGTTTAGTTTAAGTTTAGCCACTCAAACCAAAAAACCAAAAATATTGTAGTAGTAGAAGCTTGTCTTACTCTAGTCTTTGCTCTCAATATCTTGTTTGTGGAGGTAACCATACCCCGCAAGGACTACTAACAGTGGGATAGCTAACGCTAATGCTAACGCTAATCCCTGTTGTTGTAGTGTGTTCTTGTGTGAGCTCATTGTTGCAAGATGAAGAAGTTCTCCTCCGCACTGAAGAAGGCCAAGAGTGTGGTAGGAAGTTCCTTCCAACGACCCCGCCATGATGAAGATGAAGGAAGAGAGGCCCCACGAAGAAGAAGCTTTCGAATGCCTTCCGAAAGGACATTCTATCCCGAGAGCGGCCTCATGCTAAATCAAGAAGAGTAACAAAGGTACACCTCCATCCAACACCGAGGGTATGAACACACCGGCATCATCGACCCTGTCCTTTTGGATAGCACAGGTATGACCGCGGAATTTAATACTATTTTCAATACAATCGGTTGGGGAAGTTTTTGGGAAGTGCAAGAACTTGGAATAGAAAAACTCACCATTGAATTTCTATGCTCTTTACAAGCCACTGATAATAATGTCTACTTTCGCATGTTCAACCAAGAGTATAATTTAATTTGGGGAGTTTTTAGCATGGCACTTGGTTTTGATAATGACTGTCATCTAGACCTTGTTAATGCAACAAGAAGATTTGATAAAGCAGAATTTTGAAAAGCTATAATAGGATCTAATGATTGTTCTGATCCTAAAACTGATGAAATTCATAATCCTACTTTGCGCTTGATCCGCTATTGGATGGCTATAACTTTTCTTCCTGGCTCTAATGTGCAAGTTCTTTACAATGATGAATTAAGACTGCTCTATGCCATGACAAAGAAAATAAAAGTTTCACCTGCTAAGATGTTAGTCCACTTTTGGCTTGGTATTTTTCATAGAAGCGAGCCCATATTCTTCACTTCTTTTATCATGCGCATTACTGAAACAATGGACTTGCTAGATGGAAAACATTGCTTTGAATACATTGATTCTCCTAGAGATATTGTAACCAAAGATTTCTTCATAAGTGCTCAAGTCCTTAAAAGAAATGAAAATGGTGATATAAAAATGATTTATCCCGGCCATACAGCCGAAATCTCTATCCCTTGTGAGAGGCGTCGGTTGTATGCGCTGCGCATACTAACCATAAATTGGGACCAAGTGGCAAGAAGCCAAAATATTGCAGGATCAAGAAGGGTGACAAGGAGCATGTCACAAGCCGCCCAATTTGAGCAAGGCGGCACATCACGAGCTGCAGGGAGATATGAAGAAGGCGATGAGGCAAGTTCCATGGACATTTCAAGGTCCACGGAACGGCCTCAACAGCACACTCCAAGAGTGCGCACTCCCCGTCCGTCCGCACGGGCGAGGGGTCGTCAAAGCCAAGGATCGGAAATGGACCAACTCATTAACGACATGGGCGCAATGCAAGTTGAGCAAGATGCAACTCTGAATATGGCACAACAAAATGCTCAACTATTGCAAGCTATCCAAGACGAAGAAGCACAACGCTGGGCGGGATGGTTCCAATACTACCCGCCACCACAATGAGCAAAAGGACAAGCTTGGGGGAGATCCTCTCCCCCACCAAGGTAAGTATTTTATCCTAGCTATTTACATTATTTTAATTTATTGCATATAAAAAAATGCATAAGATAAAAATACCAAAAATATTTCCTTTATTTCCATATATCTTATGAATATTTATGTTCCTCATGGAAATGATGAATAGTTGCTCTGTTAATGTTCCTTTAACGCCTAGTTTACAACTTAGTATTTCTTTGAGTATGGATTACTTGGCTCAATTAAATCATCATGAACCTGAAAACTTTATGGATGCTAAGCACTAGAACTAAGTCTAAGTTGTTGTGAGATATGATATAGTGAAACAAGAGCTACTATAATATTGTTCTAAGCATGCATGATTACTGGAGATTTATTTCTTAAACAAACAAAACCTTATTGTTCCTCAATGGTGATAAATTCCTACCACAGCCATATATGTTACACATGTCTAAAACCTTCCACTTAAGCTATTTGCTTTGTATTGAGTGTTGTCAAGTCTTGTTGACCCTTATTGAGAGACTTATCATGCTCCCAAGATCAAGATCACGTACACACCACATATATATGCTGCTTCTACACTGAAAGTACGCAACCACATGCCTTTCATTTCCACTAAATAAATGCTCCATGTGTTAAAGTCATAAAAAAATCTCTCTTAGTTATTATGGTAGAAGCGACAAAAGGCTATGCAAAATGAAAAGAGAAATGGGCACAAGAAAGTCCATAGAAAAGAAAAGAAAAAATATTTGAGCAAGTCTAGGCTCATAAATAAAAGAAAGGAAAAATGATAGCAATGTCTCTAAATTTTAGAGAGATACAATTTCAAATAACAGGAGCATTATAGTTCATATTTTTCACACACTTGCACATCTTGATCTAAGGGCATGACACTTCTCTCTTTGGATCCAAGCTTTGACTCTACAACATATGCAAAGTAAGTATGCTATATTCTTTCATTCCTACCTTAAGCTCCACATAAGCCATTTTTGGAAGTAGGATGATAAAGAGAAGGCAACATTTACTTTATGCCTTGGTAACGAATCATACACCATTTGAGCGACATGAGAGAACCATATGAGGAACATTAAGTTATCATTTGCAAAACATTGCTAAAACCTCCAGCATGAAACTTGCAAGGAATGAGAAAAGTAGTGCTCAAGTTAAACTGTTCTATCTCTCAACCACCTAAGGCAAAGAAAAAGTCATTAGCCCCATAAAGGACTAAGGTAAAATGGGTGAATTTTTATAGCCAATTTTTCCATTCAAAGAGAAGTATTTAGTTGTGCTCATGATATTATTGAAATATGAACATTGTAGCAACTCCTGATCCACCGAGACTAAGTTTAATTATTTGCTCGGGACGAGCAAAGGTTAAGCTTGGGGGATCTTGTAGATGGTGGATATACCATAAAATTCGACATTCAAATACCGTCAATAGGCCTCGGATTCAAAGGAGAATAAAGATATCATGAGCATATTTTATCAATAACTAGTTCCACATGTACTCTTAAACTTGTGAACGTAGGGAAGATGAAACAGAGCAGAAATGAACACTTGGAGCCCAATAATGTGGTTCGGCTCAACTATGTATTTGGTAACCAAGTCATCACACATCAAGACATGGTGCAAAACATCACTTGAAAGAGAGGAGAGCCAAGGGTGGGCCCACCCATAGCTCGGGCGAACTGCCCATGGGACCCACCTAGCTCTGGTGACATGGCAGGATCTGTGTGACCTTCCACTCAGCTCATTTCAGCCCTCAGATCAACATGTGTTTCCATTCAACGATTGAGAAGCAAAGCACAAGGATTCAACGTGACAACATGCAAACGAAGTGGAACCAACACAAGGGGACAGTCTGTGACAGATGGGGACCACGGTGGTGGGCCCAACCCACCAGGTGTGGGTCGGCCGAACCACTATTTGTGGGCCCAGGCCACCTACACCTTCCCTGACAGGTGGGGACTCCTCCTAGAAGACCCTGGCGGGGCCCACCTGTCATAGGGGGGTCGGTCGAACCCCCCTGGTGCCCAGCTAATTCGGTTGGCCTCCACCGCCTCCCAGCATGATGTCCACATGATGAATTCACCTCTGCCGTCCATCCTGAGGCGGTAATGAGGTGGTTCATCCAAGGGTGGAGAGGCATGGAGCACACGGATCGCTGACGTGGCACCCCCTCACTCTCCCCTATGAATAGAGGCTGCCCACTCCTCTCCAAGACACACAAGATACACAAGTGTCACAAGTCACAAGAGTTTTACTCTGTAGTAGTAGTATTAGTCTAGTGTGGGAGTTAGAGTCGAGTCAAGCTACGCTCGGAGTCTCCAAAGTCGTCTGCTGGAGAGTCTAGTATAGCTCTTGTACCTTTCCTTCTTTAAGACTTTACCTTATCAATATATATTATCTTTACTTTACTTTACTTTACTAAGTCTCTACTTAGTGCAGTACTATTCTTTATAGTATTGTTGTGCTTTGTCTTAACTTATAGTTGAGTTATATTGGATAGTGATCCTGTAACCAGCTCACGTGTGTAGTTCATCGCCTGTCTTAGGGTACTTTAGTTGTTGGTACGCAACTAGAGTAGTAAGGCTTAGTGTAAGCGTGGTGCTTAGACTAGATCTTGCCTTTGAATGCCGCTTGTCGCACGGATTGTTTGTGGGTGCTAGCAGCTGGTGACAGCCCTGTCTAGTCTTAGTATCCCTCCACGTGTTTTAGGCAAGTTCTTAAAAGGTAGGCTCCCATGTCGCACCCAATTTTAAGGATAAAATTGAATGAACCAACTTATGTGCGCCCAGAGATCAATCACACACATAAGTGACAAATTGCATAGTACCATCACAAGGTTTAATATATAATGAATAATATCACAGAGTCTTTACAATAATAACAGCGGAATAATATAGATAACTCTCTCGCGGAATCTCCAATCCACAGGGAATAGTTGACTGGTGAACACAATCCTAATAATCCTCAGAAGAATCCTCATAGTCATATGTTACCCATTCGGGATTTTTATCCAAATATGAAAAATAAAGCAAGTGTAAGTACATGTCGTACTCAACAAGAATAACATGGGTTTATGAGGCTCAAATAAGGCAAGACACTGGTTGACAGCGGTTGCTTTTAGTTGATCACATTTTGGCAAATTGAGAAGCAGCAATAGATTATACCAAGGAACAAGATTTGCATGATCATATAAACATGATAATTAATATGGAATAAACATCAACAGAAACTTCAAATAAATCAATATTCAATTAGTTAAATTCCTGTAAGACGTCCAAGGCCGCTCGTGACCGTGAGCGTGGCTGATATATCAGTTTTACACTCTGCAGAGGTTGCACACTTTCACCATGAGTCGTGATTCCCATGTGTCGGGGTTTGCAAGGCCCACGCTACACTGCCAAGGTGCATAACAGGGTCACACTATGAAGTCTTTCAAAAGGCTCTCTAACAAGTTACCAATCAATCCGGGCGCAATGGCAAGGGGCGGTAGAGCCCTTCTTCCAAGTGGCACACACACGCAGCAGTACACACAAGGACAGGAGCCGCAAAACAACCAGCTCGGCAAGGAACCTTTCAAGAATAATCGCATGATAGAAAGTAACTCCATACTTGACTAAAGCCAGAGCCATATAGCCCCCATGGTTGCGCTGTAAGTCCCGGTGTCATACTTACAGATAAGTCCTTAGTCCATGTTGCTAAAAAGCACCTTTTAATCTTTATTTCATAATCAATTAATCAAGTTCATAAGATCATGACATCATCAACGCACTAGCATCACTACTCAAATGCAATCTGATAGGTAACAAGGATCAAGTCATCAAAACTAGGAATAAACACTACGGTTGCCAAGGTAGACACATGCATCATGAATTTAGTGATTAAGGTGAATAGGCAACAAGGATGGTCCATGCTATACTTGCCTTGATCAAAGTGATCCTGAGAATTTGGATCCTCAACGTACTCTTGATCACCAACGTATTGCTCACCGTCTGAACTCGATCATAAAATCACCACACAATCATCGAGGCAATCATACACGAAGCAAACAAGATTTAGATTAGAAATAGTACACCAACAGTAGAAAAACAGATTGAAAAGTTTATAAAAATAATCTACGCGTCGCTACAATTCCAACGATATAAAGTTCACGAAAATCGGAGTTCAAACGGAGAAGCTATGAATTAATCAAGATTTACTTTAATAAAATAATAGATTAAATCTAACTTCGAATTTTAAAAGTTCAAAACATGAGTAACAGTAGTATCATTAGATAGATTACGAAATTATGAATCTAACGAGACTTGAACGGATCAAATCCGAGCTAAAACGAATAAAATATGGCCGAAATAAACTGAGTGGCAAATCTGTAAATATTGAAAACGTATTTTTGAATCTAAACCGAGGAAAATACGTTTTTCGTAAACAAAAGCGTATTTGACCAAATACGCCAAGGGACTACGGGTTAGAACATTAAAAAGCCCAGGGGGTTTTCTGCAAAACTGCCGGCGAAGGGGTATCTCTCCCCGTGAGCCGTTGGATCGGCCGTGGACGGCGCAGGGTAGCTCGGGGGAAAGAGGGGCGGCCCTGGTCGCCGGAGTCGGGCAGCGCCCGGCCGATTCCTCGCCGGAAGATGGCCGGAGACGGCATTTTCGGGGCTAGGAAGCTCGACACACCTCGGGATCTGGTCGGGAAGCAAGAGAAGCTCAAGCCAAACCTATCTATGGTTTTGGTTGCCACAGAGGTAGCTCGGAGAGGATGTGGCGAGCTAGGTGGCGGAACTATGGTGGCGGCGAAGCTCGACATCATGGCTATAGTGCACAAAACCGAGGGAGAAGTGGTCGGGAAGGTCCCTGACATTGCTGGGAAGCTTGGAGAACAACCAATTTCGACGGAGAAGTCCTCCCGAGGAGAGATCGACGGCGGCGGCGGAGCTCGGGGCGGCGGCGGCTCTGTGGCTGCGGCTAGGGCAAGATTGGAGGGCGTGGCTTGCTCGGGAACTTGTGGGGAGGGACGGCAGGGCTCGGCCGACCTATATAGGGGCGCGAGGGAGGCGTAGGAGAGCTGGACTCGGTTGGGACTCAACCCGGAGGAGGGAGCGCTCGTGCCTCGCGCGGACTCCGACTGGAGGAAGCGGATGGCGCGGGGCAGCGGGCCCTACGCGTCAAGGGCAGAGGGAGGGGGACGAGGGTCGCGGCTTCGTTTTATGGGCCAGTGGAGGCATGCACGGGATGGACTCGGCCACGCCAAGAGAGGAGGCCGGGGTGGTTACGGCGCGGCCGTGTCCGCTTCGAACACGAGCGGGAGAAGGAGGAAGATGACTCGTGGGCCCCGCGTGTCGGTCACCGAAGGGGGAGGGAGCGGGGCTCCAACCGCTAGGCTCGGCCTGAAGTTGGGCTGCGCGGTGGGAATACGCAAGAGGGCAGCTAGCAGCTCGGGAAAAAGGAGAGCAGGCCGGGGTCTTGGGCCAGGCATGAGAGGTGAGGTAGGTTATTCATTTTATTTTTCTAAATCACTTTTCAAATGAGTTTTCAAAATATATTTCCAATACATCAATACAAAATAAATAGAGGCAGCATGAATGCACCACAACATGTTTCTAAATTATGATTACTTTTAATTTCCAAGAAAAGAAAAAAATATTATTCTCTAAATTAAATGTCAAGCAAATGCATAAATAAATTCAATTTATCCTTAATTAATAAATCCAAAAATTTTCGGGTGTTACAATTCTACCCCCCTTAAAAATAATCTCGTCCTCGAGATTAGTTAGTGCTTACTCAAAAAGATGGGGATATGACTTTCTTAATTCTTCCTCTTTTTCCCATGTTGCCTCATTTTCTGAAATCCGGTTCCACTGTACCTTGCACAACTTTATAATTTTACTCCTTCTGAATCGCTCTGTGGTTTCTAATATTTTAATTGGGTATTCCTTTTGAATCTGATTAACTGTCGCTGCGGGTGGTAGTTGCATTACTACATCAACACTAATTTTATCTCCTTTGGACGTAGTTAACACAACGACCTTTTCCTCACACTGAATAACTGCCTTGTGCTGCTTCATCCAATCCAGACCCAATATAACCTCTATTCCGGTTGTTCTTATTACCGTAGGGTTCACTTTAAAGTCTACCCCCATTAGAGCAATGCTAACTGAAGGACAATAATATTGAGCTTGCATAGCCCCACCGGGTGAATTTACCAATAATGGGTTTTGTAGGGCTAATAGTGGTATACCGTGTATCCTAACAAAACTTTGTGATATGAATGAATGCGAAGCACCGGAATCAAAAAGAACGGTAGCGGGGATGGAGTTGACGTTGAACGTACCCATCATAACCTCTGGTGCTTCCTGAGCTGTCTCCGCAGACACATGGTTCACACTTCCTTGATTAGACGATTGTTGATGTCTTCCCTTCTGGTTGCTACTCTGGGGAGTCTGCTGGTTCTGCTTCTTGGAACAGTGGTAAGAGAGATGTCCCGATTCTCCACAGGCAAATCACTTGATGGGAGTGCCAAATGTATTGGTCCTGTTGGGGGTCTTGCTAGGGGTAGCTTGCTGAGGAGTCTGGGTAGGAGTTTTTTGCTGTTGCGGTGGAGACTGAGAACGAGGCTGGTTCTGATTGCGGTTCCATTGATTTGATGGCCCTTGGTGTCTCTGCTGGAAATTCTGCTGCGGAGGGTTCGGGCGTGAACGGTTATTTCTTGCAAAGGTCTGTCCTTGTTTCTTCATCTTGTTATCTGCCATCTCCTTGCGCTTGTTCTCGATCACTATAGCGCGATTCACCAGCTCTTGGAAATTGGGGTAGGTGGTTGTCATGAGTTGGAGTTGCAATCTATCGTGAAGTCCCTTGAGGAAGAGACGCTGCTTGTCCTTGTCATTAGCAACATCATCGGGAGCATACCGCGACAATTGAACAAACTGATCACGGTACTCTGGCACCGACATTTGTTCTTGCTTCAAAGCTCTAAACTCTGCCTGCTTCAACTCTATCAAACCTTCAGGAATATGGTATGACCTGAAGTTCTCACAAAACTCTTGCCAGGTAATAGCAGGCGCATTATTGGGGCGACCATACTGGAATGCATCCTTGCAACTGTCCAGATGCATACAACACCTTCTCTTCATCATTGCATTGCACAATGGTGAGTTGTCTCTCCACGGCGCGAAGCCAATCATCAGCATCCAATGGGTCGGCGGCATGGTTGAACACAGGTGGACGACCTTTCAGAAATTCTCCTCGCTTATCTCTAGCTTGAGGTTGAGCAGGTTGTGGTCCTCCAGCTGGTTGGTTTTGAATGAACTGCATCATTGTCTCCATCAGCTGCGTCTGCGACGCTATGAGATCTTGAATGCTAGGTTGTGGTGGTGGTGGTGGTGGATTAGGATTCCTCCTGTTACCGGCCATCTATTTTTCAACATATAAATGAGTTTTAGAATTTTTTTTCTATTATGCAAACACTTGTAAGGCATGAATCTGAATTTCTGGGCGAGATCCGATAACAGCAGCATAGTAAACTGATCATATCTGGAGGTTCACAAATCAAACAGAGGCATTCTCTATATCGTTGGAAAGCCTGAGAAATTCTCTACAATCTTCATGTGGACCACTTTTCCAGATTCTGATGTTAGATTAACCAAAAATAGACAATAACAGAAACTGTCCGGTCTGCCATACTGCGCCGAATTCTCAATTTGCAACAACTGTATCTCCAAAACCATAATAGCTATTAATGTGATTCTTGAGGCCATGGAAAGGGATGGAAGTCTACTGTTCCCCAAAATTTTTTCATGATTTTTGGAATTACAAAATTAATTAAGAATAATTAATAAGACAGAGAGGTCTGAAAAACAGATTTCGGGAAAACCAGAATTATTCAACCCAATTATTTATTTAACAATCTTTATCCTTTAGAAATTTTAGTTAAGAGAATTGGAGACATGCCCACAATTCTCAACACTCATTACAAAGAACCAAATCACACAAAATTCATAAGCACAATGAAACAAGCACATAAAATTCACACGCACACAAGACTTTACTCAACTTGACTCACATCTAAATCGTTCTATTATCTAATTGGACTCCTATCTTGATTCTTCTTATCGAGCTTGGGCATCTTTTCTTGATTCCTAAGTTCATCCTCACATTGGCAGTCAGGCTTGCGGCTTGGCTTCTCCAACACACTTATGGGGTAGTTTGACGATCATATCTCATCTTCTTAATTTTCGACCAAGACAGAGGTAGAATGAGAATGAAATTAAAATTTTCATAATAGAACAAGGTGAGAAAGCATGAAAGCATGATAGATCTTAGAATAAGAAGAGAAGCATCAAATTTTCATGATGGAATAAGGGTAAGGGAAGCACATAAATTAGCAATTATCAAGGTTAAGGTAAAAAGCATGAATAAGGTGAGAAAAACATCTCTAGAATTTCTAGGTTTGCGTCCTACAGTCAACCTATGCTCCGATACCAATCTGTCGCACCCAATTTTAAGGATAAAATTGAATGAACCAACTTATGTGCACCCAGAGATCAATCACACACATAAGTGACAAATTGCATAGTACCATCACAAGGTTTAATATATAATGAATAATATCACAGAGTTTTTACATTAATAACAGCGGAATAATATAGATAACTCTCTCACGGAATCTCCAATCCACAGGGAATAGTTGACTGGTGAACATAATCCTAATAATCCTCAGAAGAATCCTCATAGTCATCTGTTACCCATCCAGGATTTTTATCCAAATATGAAAAATAAAGCAAGCGTAACTACATGTCGTACTCAACAAGAATAACATGGGTTTATGAGGCTCAAATAAGGCAAGACGCTGGTTGACAGCGGTTGTTTTTAGTTGATCACATTTTAGCAAATTGAGTAGCAGCAATAGATTATACCAAGGAACAAGATTTGCATGATCATATAAACATGATAATTAATATGGAATAAACATCAACAGAAACTTCAAATAAATCAATATTCAATTAGTTAAATTCCTGTAAGACGTCCAAGGCCGCTCGTGACCGTGAGCGCGGCTGATATATCAGTTTTACACTCTGCAGAGGTTGCACACTTTCACCATGAGTCGTGATTCCCATGTGTCGGGGTTTGCAAGGCCCACGCTACACTGCCAAGGTGCGTAACAGGGTCTCACTATGAAGTCTTTCAAAAGGCTCTCTAACAAGTTACCAATCAATCCGGGCGCAATGGCAAGGGGCGGTAGAGCCCTCCTTCCAAGTGGCACACACACGCAGCAGTACACACAAGGACAGGAGCCGCAAAACAACCAGCTCGGCAAGGAACCTTTCAAGATTAATAGCATGATAGAAAGTAACTCCATACTTGACTAAAGCCAGAGCCATATAGCCCCCATGGTTGCGCTGTAAGTCCCGGTGTCATACTTACAGATAAGTCCTAAGTCCATGTTGCTAAAAAGCACCTTTTAATCTTTATTTCATAATCAATTAATCAAGTTCATAAGATCGTGACATCATCAATGCACTAGCATCACTACTCAAATGCAATCTGATAGGTAACAAGGATCAAGTCATCAAAACTAGGAATAAACACTACGGTTGCCAAGGTAGACACATGCATCATGAATTTAGTGATTAAGGTGAATAGGCAACAAGGATGGTCCATGCTATACTTGCCTTGATCAAAGTGATCCTGAGAATTTGGATCCTCAACGTACTCTTGATCACCAACGTATTGCTCACCGTCTGAACTCGATCATAAAATCACCACACAATCATCGAGGCAATCATACACGAAGCAAACAAGATTTAGATTAGAAACAGTACACCAACAGTAGAAAAACAGATTGAAAAGTTTATAAAAATAATCTACGCGTCGCTACAATTCCAACGATATAAAGTTCACGAAAATCGGAGTTCAAACGGAGAAGTTATGAATTAATCAAGATTTACTTTACTAAAATAATAGATTAAATCTAACTTCAAATTTTAAAAGTTCAAAACATGAGTAACAGTAGTATCATTAGATAGATTACGAAATTATGAATCTAACGAGACTTGAACGGATCAAATCCGAGCTAAAACGAATAAAATATGGCCGAAATAAACTGAGTGGCAAATCTGTAAATATTGAAAACGTATTTTTGAATCTAAACCGAGGAAAATATGTTTTCCGTAAACAAAAGCATATTTGACCAAAGACGCCAAGGGACTATGGGTTAGAACATTAAAAAAGCTCAGGGGGTTTTCTGTAAAATTGCCGGCGAAGGGGTATCTCTCCCTGTGAGCCGTTGGATCGGCCGTGGACGGCGCAGGGTAGCTCGGGGGAAAGAGGGGCGGCCCTGGTCGCCGGAGTCGGGCGGCGCCCGGCCGATTCCTCGCCGGAAGATGGCCGGAGACGGCGTTTTCGGGGCTAGGAAGCTCGGCACACCTCGGGATCTGGTCGGGAAGCAAGAGGAGCTCAAGCCAAACCTATCTATGGTTTCGGTTGCCACTGTGGTAGCTCGGAGAGGATGCGGCGAGCTAGGTGGCGGAACTATGGTGGCGGCGAAGCTCGGCATCATGGCTATAGTGCACAAAACCGAGGGAGAAGGGGTCGGAAAGGTCCCTGACCTTGCTGCGAAGCTTGGAGAACAACCAATTTCGACGGAGAAGTCCTCCCGAGGAGAGATCGACGGTGGCGGCGGAGCTCGGGGCGGCGGCGGCTCTGTGGCTACGGCTAGGGCAAGATTGGAGGGCGTGGCTTGCTCGGGAACTTGTGGGGAGGGACGGCAGGGCTCGGCCGACCTATATAGGGGCGCGAGGGTGGCGTAGGAGAGCTGGACTCGGTTGGGACTCAACCCGGAGGAGGGAGCGCTCGTGCCTCGCGCGGACTCCGACTGGAGGAAGGGGATGGCACGGGGCAGCAGGCCTACGCGTCAGTGGCAGAGGGAGGGGGACGAGGGTCGCGGCTTCCTTTTATGGGCCAGTGGAGGCATGCACGGGATGGACTCGGCCACGCCAAGAGAGGAGGCTGGGGTGGTTACGGCGCGGCCGTGTTCGCTTCGAACACGAGCGGGAGAAGGAGGAAGATGACTCGTGGGCCCCGCGTGTCGGTCACCGAAGAGGGAGGGAGCGGGGCTCCAACCGCTGGGCTCGGCCTGAAGTTGGGCCGCGCGGTGGGAATACGGAAGAGGGCAGCTAGCAGCTCGGGAAAAAGGAGAGCAGGCCAGGGTCTTGGGCCAGGCATGAGAGGTGAGGCAGGTTATTCATTTTATTTTTCTAAATCACTTTTCAAATGAGTTTTCAAAATATATTTCCAATACATCAATACAAAATAAATAGAGGCAGCATGAATGCACCACAACATGTTTCTAAATTATGATTACTTTTAATTTCCGAGAAAAGAAAAATATATTATTCTCTAAATTAAATGTCAAGCAAATGCATAAATAAATTCAATTTATCCTTAATTAATAAATCCAAAAATTTTCGGGTGTTACATCCCATAAGAGAATAGCCGCTTCGGGTAGCGTTATATCCCCTACTGTCTCGCCTATCCCCTACACATCGGAAGTAAGGTAGCTGTCTTGATATACTTCATCTATTTGATAAGATAGTTCACAAGAGTAAAGTAAGTGTCATAGGAGTCTTATACTCACTCGTTGTCCTCCCACCTAGCTATACTCTACTAGTTATCTTTAGTTATCTCAAAACCTTGTCGTGTCTTGGTGTCATTACCCTTTCCTCTACATATCAATTTACCCCCCTATCACTAATTGATACTAAGTTGCTATAGACTTAAGGATCTCTCTCTTTTTATTAATTATTCCTAGCAACCACTTTCCCTTGGGATAAAAATAAATAACGATACCTTGGAATACTCCCGGGTGAAGTGCTACAGCGGTATATTCTGTGCGCTTGCAGAATTATCCAATAGACATAAGAAATACCCTAGGCACTTCTGGCGCCGTTATCAGAGATAGCTTAACACCCTGTCTCTGGTGGTTGCGGTAAGAAGTGTCAACAGCCACATGACTCCATGTCATGTTTCATGTGCATTTATCTCCTTCACCATCACATGTGTGAGCTAAGCAATCATCCCAAGCCATTTTCACCTCCATGGCATAGTTGCTCACACACATGTACCTGTGGACTAATTACCTGTGTAATCATCACTCAAACAGATATTAGTCCACCTAAGTTGTCACTCAATTACCAAAACCAAACAAGGACCTTTCACTTGTCTGGTCTTAATATCCCACCACGTGTGTAAGACAAGTTATTATGACGGTAAGGCATCAATACAACTGCATAGTCACCTCGGGTAGGAGTTTTATCTCCTACTGTTTTGTCTATCGCCTCTTGTAAAGGGAGGAGGTGGTAAACCTCTTTATACTTAGAACACCAAGACCAGATATCTTTGCTACATAAGAACCTCTCTACCCACTTATCATAGGTCCTTTGTCTCATCACTGGACAGTCTTGAACCTAGTTAGAACACTTTACATTCCCCATGGAAAATATGATACCTGGAATACTCCCTGTGAAGGCTACATTGACTACCGTACACTTGCGGTATATCTGTTTGCCACTTCTGGTGTCAACAATAGATGGTGCGCTCAACACATGACCGGAAAATCAAATATGTTCAATTCAACCAAGCCAAATGAAGATGGGAATCTTGATAGTATCACTTTTGGTGACAACGAGAAGGGCAAGGTTATTGGTCTTGGAAAGATTGCAATTTCAAATGATATGTTTATCTCTAATATCTTGCTAGTTGAGAGCTTGAACTTCAACTTGTTGTCCGTGGCTCAATTGTGTGACTTGGGATTCAAATGCATCTTTGGTGTTGATGATGTGGAGATTGTTAGTGTTGATGGAAGCAATTTGATATTCAAGGGATTTCGATATGGCAACCTCTATTTGGTGGATTTCAATGCAAGTGAAGCTCAATTGTCAACATGCTTGTTCATGAAATCAAGTATGTGTTGGTTATGGCATAGAAGACTTGGTATGTTGGAATGAAGCAACTCAATAGATTGGTCAAGCATGACATGGTGAGAGGATTGAAGAATCTGCAATTTGAGAAAGACAAATTGTGTAGTGCTTGTCAAATGGGAAAGCAAGTTGGAAACACTCACTCAAACAAGAGCATGATGAGTACATCTAGAGCATTTGAGTTATTGGATATGGATCTATTTGGCCCAACCACTTATGCTAGTGTTGGTGGAAACAAATGTCGCTTTGTGATAGTGGATGATTGTACAAGATACACATGGGTCTTCTTTCTTATTGACAAGAGTGAAGTATTTGGCATATTCAAGTCATTCATCAAGAGAAGTCAAAATGAGTTTGAAGTGACAATCAAGAAAGTGAGAAGTGACAATGGAAGTGAGTTTAGAAATGCAAGAGTTGATGAGCTTTGTGATGAGTCTGGAATCAAGCATCAATTTTCGGCCAAGTACACTCCTCAATCAAGTGGCCTTGTTGAGAGGAAGAATAGAACACTTATTGATATGGCAAGGTCTATGCTTAGTGAGTACAATGTGAGTTTGGACTTTTGGGCCAAAGAAATCAACACGGCTTGCTATTGTAGCAACCGGCTCTATTGTCACCGTCTCTTGAAGAAGACTCCATATGAGCTATTAAATGGAATAAAGCCCAACATTGCATACTTTAGAGTGTTTGGTTGAAATGCTATATCTTGAAGAAGGGTGCAAGATTGGAAAAATTGGAAAAGAAATGTGATGAAGGGTTTCTACTTGGATACTCCACTACAAGCAAAGCATATAGAGTATGGAATCACACCACCAAGCTAGTAGAAGAACTTCATGATGTGGAATTTGATGAAACCAAGGGCTCTCAAGATGAGGAATAAAATCTTGATGATGTGAGAGGAACACAATTGGTTAATGCAATGAAGAACATGGACATTGGTGATATTCGGCCAAAGCAAGTGGTTGATGTGGAAGATGAAGATGACAAAGATCAAGTGCAAGCTCAACCTAGGGTGCAAGTCAACCCAAATGAAGCAAGCTCTAGTGGCTCTCGTGATCAAACTCAAGTGCAAAATGATAAAGATCAAAATGATAATCCATCTCAAGTGGGTCAACCAAGCTCAAGCAATCAAGTTCTCCAACCGGTTCATATTGCAAGGGATCATCCATTGGATCAAATAGTTGGGGATATTAGAAATGGTGTTCAAACAAGATCAAAGTTAGCAAACTTTTGTGAGCACTTCTTATTTTTGTCATTTGAAGAGCCAACCAACATTGAAGAGGCCTTGGAATATAGTGATTGGGTAAATGCTATACATGAAGAGCTCAACAACTTTGAAAGAAATCAAGTTTGGGAGCTAGTTGAGAGGCCCAAGAACTATAATGTCATTGGAACCAAATGGGTGTTCAAAAATAAGCAAGATCAAGATGGCATTGTGGTGAGAAATAAGGCAAGACTAGTTGCACAAGGGTATACTCAAGTGGAAGGATTAGACTTTGGAGAGACTTATGCTCCGGTTGCAAGAGTGGAAGCAATTATTATCAAATGGATGTCAAAAGTGCTTTCTTGAATGGATACATCAATGAGCTAGTATATGTTGAGCAACCCCCAGGTTTTGAAGTTGAGAAGAAGCCCAACCATGTATACAAGTTGAGAAAGGCATTGTTTGGTTTAAACAAACTCCTAGGGCATGGTATGAAAGATTGAGAGATTTCTTGCTATCAAAGGGTTTCAAAATGGGAAAGGTTGACACCACTCTCTTCACTAAAAGAATTGGCAAGGACTTGTTTGTGTTGCAAATCTATGTTGACGACATTATCTTTGGTTCAACCAGTCAAGATTTTTGTGAGGAGTTTAGGAAGATGATGGCTAATGAGTTTGAGTTGTCCTTGATTGGAGAGTTAAGTTACTTCCTTGGTCTTCAAATCAAGCAAATGAAGAATGGAGCTTTCATAAGCCAAGGCAAATACATTAGGGACATGTTGAAGAAGTTTGGGATGTAAGATGCAAAATCTATTAGCACACCAATAGGCACAAATGGTCACCTTAATGAAGACAAGAGTGGAAACATGGTGGATCAAAAGAAATATAGGTCTATGATTGGAAGCTTACTCTATGTGACCGCTTCTAGACCGGATGTAATGTTTAGTGTTTTCATGAAGACCGATTATGCGGGTTGCAAGATTAATAGAAAGAGCACTTCCGGCACATGCCAATTGTTGGGAAGATCGCTAGTATCATAGTCATCCAAGAAGCAAAACACCGTTGCACTCTCTACCGCCGAAGCCGAGTATGTTAGTGCGGGGAGTTGTTGTGCACAATTGTTATGGATGAAGGCCACTTTGAGTGATTATGGAATCAAATTTAAGAATGTGCCATTGCTATGTGATAATGAAAGCACCGTGAAGATAGCCACCAATCTAGTTCAACACTCAAGAACAAAGAATATTAATATGAGACATCACTTTATTAGAGATCATCAATCCAAGGGTGACATTCAAGTTGAGAGTGTGGGCACCGATGATCAACTCACCGACATTCTCACCAAGCCACTTGATGAAGCAAAGTTTTGCAAGTTGATGAATGAATTGAATATCCTAGATTTCTCCAACATGAGTTGAGCATGCACTCCCACTACATATGACTTGCCTTTACTCCGACAAAAGCAAAGGTATCATTGTTTGATATGGCATTCATATGTTGTTAGGACTTGTGTAGAGCATGTAGTCATACTTTATTCCTTAATTAGGCTCATTCATGACAAACTAAATGTTTTTTTAGATCATGTGCCACTACTATTGCTTCTATGTCTTGTTTGATCTAGTGGTAACATATGACTAGTTTGTGGGCTTCTAAACCTAGTATTTGACTAGAATATGAGCATTATGGTATATAATTCAACTTTGTCAAGATAACCCCTAGTGGCGTGAAGAAGCTTGCCAAAGGACAAACTGAGTTATATATTTATGCAAGTTATCTAGCTAAATGCTTAAAAGGAAGAAGATAATGAAAATGATCTAAATATCTAACAAGTGGTCTCCGTTGATTTCAAATCCTATTCTACCCATGCTACCCTTTTGTGGTCCTTGATGACAAAGGGGGAGAGGATGGAACAAAGATATGAAGGTTGAGCGATGAACTATCATTAGGCCGATGATGGTCAGAGCTATAGGTCAAGTGAGAGGTATCACAAACTTTTATAATTTTGGTTCTCACAATTAGGGGGAGCAAGCACACAAGCATGATTGCAAGCATTTGATTGTGCATATTCATATGTTTGATGCATTGCATTTTTACTTAAATTCAATATACTTGCTTGCTTGGTGTATGCTAGACTTAAGTTGTGTAGTGAATTGAAGTACTAGAATGCATAGGAAGTGGTAGCTAGTTCCCGGTGTTTCCAAGTGGTACTAGAACCTTATCTCTAATGTTGATCTCATGAGGTATTCTAGTGTCTTTGGTTGCAAGAATTCTTTCAAGTGGAATCTAGCTATCCATGGTACTAAGGATGGTTTATATATGCACTCCTGATTGTATCGCGCTTCAAAGGTCCAATTCTATAAACCTTAGCATCAAAATTGGTAGTAATATCTCTCCCACAATACTTATCCAATGCATATGTGCAAAACCTTTTAATCCAAACTCTTGGCACATATGTAAGGGGAGCTAATACTACAAAATTAAATTCATTGCATATCTTTGTAAAGGCTGTCATCAATTACTGTTGGCACAAAAAGTGGTTCTCCGCGCTCAACACACCAGTGAAGTCGAAAACGATCCTCAAGAGCGCTAGAGCCTTGCACATCTAGCTAGCTTCAAACCCGGTCTGAGAGTGTCAATGACTCCCAAACGTGGCAGTCAATTTGACCTGCAATTGACAAGAAAAAAGATAATAATAAGTAACACAAGGCGAAACTTGCTAGTGTGTCCAGACAGTTCCAAATATCCGGCCTCGCAGGCCCTGTTTCTAGGCTATCGACTAAAGAGTCGATATCTAAATCTTATGAATCGATTTCCCATGAAATAAGCATTATAATGTTACATAACCAATCCATACGTATCAATAGATGTGATAATTCCCACATGACAAATCATGACATAATTAATGCGTGTAAAACTTATTTAATACAAGTTGTCTGAGTGCAAAATAGAGAGAAATCGGCTATTTAGCTGTAACACCCAGTCACGAGCTAACCAGCGAGTGTGGACCTAACCAAGTTATGTCAATAAATGATCTTGATCACTGTCCCACATTCATCTCCATCTACCATGACTATTGGAAGAGTCTCATAAAGATCTAAATCAAGAATCCACTTGAAATAGCAAATCATATGCTTGTTTGGATTTATTGATTTAGGAAAGATGAGCATGCAAGTCAATAAAATCTTGCAACCTTGACCAAACAACTCTATTTGAACTCTACAACAAAAGTCATGAAGGACTCATGTTGAGCAAATGCCAAGAAAATACCTTTATTGGCCTAAATCTCCAATTTGAGCTCTCTAATGATCTTAGTTTGACCAAAGAAGAAATGTTATTTCAAAGAAAGATAAGAGGTTTCACCTTAAACAAAAGTTGCAGATATTTTGTAGAAGAACAAATGCTATTTTTGGACTAAGTCATGATTCAACCTCTAAGTACCTCAAAAACAGCACCCAAGATGGGTTACAAATCTGATTTCAGGAATTGAAATATTCTGAGTCTGAAATTTGTCCCTACTGCAAAGATGTGCCATGTTCTCCAAATTTTGTTTAGCAACTTGAGTGGTGAAGCATCTAGGCCCCAGTGGTTTCGGTGATTAATGACAACAAGATGGTTATTATGACTAACGTGTGTTTTGCAGGATAAGCTAGAGGTTAGGTCATAATAACATGTAGGTTCAAGCCCCTAGCGATGGAAATCGATTCGGTTTTCAAAGGTTGGAAGACAAGACGGCGATAGGCTAGTGCTAAGTGTCGTTTGGAGTTGAGAGACACTTGGCGTAGTCTTAGTTTTTGTTTTTCTCTTTGACCATACTATTAAGAGGGGTTTGGATGGGTAGCTTGATTTAGAGCAAGATTAGAGAGTGTAGATGTGATGCACATTTGTCCAACATAGCTCTAGACAGCCCAGGGAGACTCTTGAGAGAGAGAGAGAGGATCAAACTTCGTTTTGGAAAGTTTTCGATTCGGCGAAGTTTTGATCAAATTAGAGGCGTCAGACTCTACCTAGTATGGGCGTCGGACCAATAGCTAGAGTTCGACGACACGTGGCAGCCCCTGGACGAGTCTCAGCCTGCCAGGGAGCGTCGGACCCTGGCTGGATGGTCGTCGGACCATTGGCCAGAGTCCGACGGTGCCTCTGGGTTTTGAGCGAGCGTCGGACCGTCGCGAGTGGGAGCGTTGAACTAATGTCTGTTAGCGTCCGACGCCTCCAGAGAGCTTCCCAGCGCGGTTTTGAGCGTCGGACTTGGTCCGACGGTGTGCGTCGGACCATTGCTCCGTGTACTAGCCGTTGAGAGGCACTGTGCCCGCAGTTCAGAAGCATCGGACTGAGGAGCGTCGGACCATCGAGTTCGGTCCGACGCCCCTCTATCACAGTTCTGGGCGTAGTGCTTGTGTGAGAGTCGGATCGTGGAGATTAGTCCGACGGTTGAGCCTCGGCAGAGTCCGACGGTTCGCAGGAAAGTGAGAAACGGCAAGTTTTGGAGAGGGTGAGTATTTATACTCCACCAAAGCCTCCATTCTACTTCTCTTGCCACTTCTAACAGTTGAAGGAACCCTTGTTGATCTTGTGAGAGAGCAAGAGCCCAAGGGAGACTAGTGTGAACTCCATTGCTTGAGAGCTTCTTCCCTAGAGAGATCAAGAGTGACTTGTGTGCATCCATCACCCTCTTTGGCCTTGTTCTTGGTCAAGTGAGAGTCTAAGCTTGTTACTCTTGGTGATCGGCATCACCTAGACGGTTTGGTGGCGATTGGTGGCTTGGTGACCGCTTGGAGAGCTTGTGGGCGGCCCAAGTCGAAGTTGTGAGCTGTTGTGGGCGATCCACCGCGCCGGAGTGGCAAAGGATCAGCCCGTAGAGAGCACTTGGTCTTTGCGAAGATCAAGGAGGAGCTACACCCTTGCGCGGGTGCTCCAACGAGGACTAGTGGGGAGTGCCGACTCTCCGATACCTCGGGAAAAATCAGATTTGTCTTTCTAACCCTCTACATTCCCGCATTTCCTTTGTGTTCTCTACTTTCCTAGAGTAGTATACTTGTGATAGGACTTGGCTCTAGGTTGCATAACTTGTTTTAGGAATAGAATTGACACAAGCACTTGTAGGGTGACATTGGGAAAATTTACGATAGGTTGAATTGTGTTTCGAAAAATTATTAGTTGCCCAATTCACCCCCCCCCTCTTGGGCATCCTTGATCCTTTCAATTGGTATCGGAGCCTTGTTGCTCATTATTTTGGCTTAACCGCCAAGAGGAAGGATGTCCGGTGGTCACGATGGTCCCCCTCCCGTCTTTGACGGTAACGATTTTCTTTATTGGAAGATTCGTATGGAGGCATACCTTGAGGCGGTGGACCTTGGTGTTCACAAAGTCACCACACAAGGGTACCCCACTCCCAAACCCGGCGCAACCCTCACACCCGTTGAGGAAGAGCACGAGAAGTGGAATGGTAAGGCTCGAAACATCATATTTAGATGCCTTAGCAAAGAGGTGTTCAACCGTGTGAGGAACCACAAAAACGCCCATGCACTATGGTCGGATATTTGTGCGCTCCATGAGGGAACTAAGAATGAGCGAGAGGAACGATATTATCTTATCATTGACAAGCTCAATTCTTTCAAAATGCTCTCAAATGAAAGCGCTAATGACATGTATTCTCGCTTGAATATCATTGTAGAGGAAGTAAATGGCCTTGGACTCACTCAAATCTCACCGGCCGAGGTTGCAAGAAGAATCCTCAATGCTCTTCCAATTGAGAAGTATGGTCACATTGTAACCGTACTTCATCAAACGGATCTCTCCAATGCAACCCCCACTCAAATATTGGGGAAGATCAATGCTCATGAAATGTATATGAAGATCACCCCTCAAGATAGCTCATCATCAAAGAAGGAAGAGAAGAAAGACTTGGCCCTCAAGGCCGACAAGAAAGGCAAAGCTCTAGCAAAGTACTCTTCTCTTGACTCCACAAGTGATGATGATGATGATGATGATGTGGAGATCGCTCTCATGGTGAGGAAGACCACCAAGATGCTCAAGAAGCTCAACAACAAGGGAATCAAATTTGATTCCAACAAGAAGAAGTTCTTCACTAGTAGCAAGAGAAAGCCCATCTCCGAGATGGATTGCTATAATTGTGGAGAGCTTGGGCATCTTGCTCATCAATGCCCAAAGCCCAAGAAAGACAAGTTCAAGAACAAGAACAAGGGCAAAAGGCAAGATTCAAGTGATGAAAGTGAAAATGAGAAGAAGAAGGCCAAGCCATTCAAGAAGAAAGAGTTCAAGAAAAAGCAATTTCACAAAAGTAAGAAGAGTGGCAAGGCTTACATTGTTGGTGATTGGCTCACCGACATTGAATCTGCTAGTGGCTCTTCCGGTGAAGAAAGTGATGATGAAAAGGAGAAGGTGGCCGCTCTTGTGATTGGGACTTCACTTCCTCCACCGCCATCACCGCCCTCATCTCCAACACACCTTTGCCTTATGGCTAAGGATAAGAAGGTACAAAGTAATGATGAGAGTAGTGATAGTAACAATGAATATGATTCACCCACCTATGATGAACTTGCTAACTTGCTTAATGACTACACCAAAGTTATAAGAAAGCTAACAAGGAAAAATGAAAACTTAAAACTTGAGAATGGCAACCTTTTACCTCAAAATAAACAATTCACTAAAGCTAGTGATGAGCTTAGAGTTGAAAATCAAAATGTGTCATCCAAGCTCAAGGAGCTCAAAGCCAACATAAAAGAGCTCAAAGAAAAACATGATAAACTTGAGAGGATACACATTGAGCTCACCACTAGCTACAACAAGCTAAAAGAGGACTATACTCAAGTGAAAGTGAATCATGACAACCTTGCTATGGCTTATGACTTGCTTTCAAATGAAACACATGATGCTCCTAACCATGTTGTTAAGTGTGACATAGCTACATCATGTGATGACTTGATTGATAAGATCATTGAGCAAGGTGCTAGTAGCAAAGGCAAGAAAGTGGTGGTGGCCGATTGCCATGGTGACTATTTGAAGCTCAAGATTGAAAATGACAACTTGAAGAAAGAGCTTGAGAAGCAATCAACCACAAATACCATTGTCATTGAAGCGGTGCAACAAGATGATGAAGTTGAAGTGCTTAGAAAAGAAAACAAGATCCTCAAGAATGAGAAGTGTCACCTTGCAAGCTTATTGGAAGAGAACAAGAAGTTGAAGCAAGAAAAGAGTCATCTCACCGTGGGCTTGCAAAAATTCACAAGAGGCCAATATCTCCAAAGTGATCTCCCCATGAACACCGTGATGAAGTTTGATAGAAGTGGGATTGGCTACATGGGTGAGAAGGTGCAAAATATTAGAGCTCAAAATCGCCTCAACAAAGCAAAGAACAAGCCCAAGCCAAAGAGATGCTTTGAATGTGGACAAGAAGGTCACTTTGCTCATGAGTGCAAGACACCGCCACCACAACCTTTGCCTAAGCATGCTAGGCCCTTTGCTTTTGATGCTCATTACATGCTAAGGAAAGATTCTAAGGGTAAAGTGAAAGTCATGTTCCTAGGACCCCATAACGAGAATAGGTCTAGGCAACTATGGGTGGCGAAAGCTTTGGTTGAGAAAGTCCAGAGCCCTTCTCAGCTTGATTTGTTGTGTGTAGGTGAACTACAAGACCGGTGGCTCTCATTGGGTAATTGATAGTGGATGCACTCAACATATGGCCGGTGATTCATGTATGTTCACCTCCTAGAGAATGTAGAAGACCAAGGAAAGATAACATTTGGTGATAATTTCAAGAGCAAAGTGCAAGGGCTTGGCAAAGTGGCTATATCTAATGATCATTCCATTTCAAATGTGCTTCTAGTTGCTTCTTTGAGCTTCAACTTGCTATCCGTTGGTCAATTATGTGATCTTGGCTTCCAATGCCTATTTACATGTGAAGAAGTGGTTGTCTCCAAGAAAGATGACAATGAAGTGATATTCAAGGGCTTTCGGTACAATCATCTCTATCTAGTGGACTTCAACTCGGAAGATGCAAATTTGAAGACTTGTCTATTCACCAAACAATCTCTCGGGTGGCTTTAGCATAGAAGGCTTGCACATGTTGGGATGAGCACACTCAAGAAGTTATTGAAGAAGGAGATGGTGAGAGGATTGAAAGATGTTGTATTTGAGAAGGACAAATTATGTAGTGCTTGCCAAGCCGGGAAGCAAGTGGCAAATACACATCCATCCAAGGCATTTGTGTCAACTTCAAGACCATTAGAGCTACTTCACATGGACTTATTTGGGCCAACAACTTATGCAAGCATTGGTGGCAAGCTCTATTGCTTAGTGATTGTTGATGACTTTTCAAGATATACTTGGGTCTTCTTTCTTCATGACAAGACCGAAGTAGCCCAATCTTTCAAGAAGTTTGCCAAGAGAGCACAAAATAAATTTGAAGGAAAGATCAAGAAGATTAGAAGTGACAATGGAAAAGAGTTTGACAACAAAAACATTGAAGTATATTGTGATGAAGTTGGGATCAAGCATGAAGTCTCATCCACCTATACCCCTCAACAAAATGGTATAGTTGAAAGGAAGAACCGGACGTTGATCACCCTTGCAAGGACTATGCTTGATGAATACAACACACCGGAGAGGTTTTGGGTGGAGGCAATCAACACCGCATGCTATGCATCCAACCGCCTATTCCCTCACCGGTTGCTAAAGAAGACCCCCTATGAGCTACTCATTGGCAAGAAGCCGGACGTCTCCTACTTCCGTGTGTTTGGATTCAAATGCTACATCTACAAGAAGCGGCAACACCTAGGGAAGTTTCAAAGACGTTGTGATATTGGTTTTCTTGTTGGTTACTCATTGAAGTCCAAAGCATATAGAGTATTCAACAATGCCACCGGCCTTGTTGAAGAAACATATGATGTGGAGTTCGATGAATCTAACAGCTCTCAAGGAGAGCATGAGAATCTTGATGATGTAGGTGATGAACCCTTGAAGAAGGCCATGAAGAACATGCCAACCGGAGACATCAAGCCAAAAGATGATGAAGATGATGGTGATGATGTGCAAGTGATCGATCAACCATCTTCATCAAATGTGCCTCAAGATGATGAAGATAAAGATGGGGTGGATCCACATGAAGACACCCACATCACATAAGAAGAAATTGAGGCACAAGCACAAGATGTTGATGCTCCACAACCTCCTCCTCAAGTGGTTGATAGAAGAACTACTCCACTCCTACAAGCACATCCTCAAGATCTTATAATAGGGAGTCCTTCAAGAGGGGTAATGACTCGCTCACAAAGGCATGCTCAATTCATTGAACATCACTTGTTTGTCTCTTGCATTGAGCCTTCTAGCATAGAGGTAGCTCTTCAAGATCCGGATTGGGTGAATGCCATGCATGAAGAACTCAACAACTTCACCCGCAATCAAGTTTGGACACTTGAAGAGAAGCCAAAAGGAGCAAGAGTCATAGGCACCAAGTGGGTGTTCCGCAACAAACAAGACGACAAGGGCAACATTGTGAGAAACAAGGCAAGGCTCGTGGCAAAAGGGTTCTCCCAAGTTGAAGGCTTGGATTTTGGGGAGACTTTTGCCCCGGTTGCAAGATTAGAGGCCATTCGTATCCTACTTGCATATGCATCTAATCACAATCTAAAACTCTTTCATATGGATGTGAAAAGTGCATTTTTAAATGGCTTCATAAATGAACTTGTCTATGTTTCGCAACCACCGGGTTTTGAAGACCTAGATATCCAAACTATGTTTATAGGTTGTCCAAGGCGCTATATGGCTTGAAGCAAGCCCCACGGGCTTGGTATGAGCGCCTCCGTGACTTCCTCATCATCAAGGGCTTCAAAATCGGCTTGGTTGATACCACACTATTCACCAAGAAGCACAAAGGGCACATCTTCATTTGTCAAGTTTATGTTGATGATATTATCTTTGGTTCGACTAATGAAGATTTTTACAAGGAATTTGGTGATATGATGTCCAAGGAGTTTGAGATGTCCATGATTGGTGAGCTCACATTCTTTCTCGACTTTCAAGTCAAGCAAATGAGGGAGGGGACGTTCGTGTCACAAGAGAAGTACACGAAGGACCTCCTCAAGCGCTTCAAGATGGAAGAATGCAAGCCCATCAAGACCCCCATGCCTACCAATGGACATCTCGACCTTAATGAGGGAGGTAAACCGGTTGACCAAACTCTCTATCGTTCCATGATCGGTAGTTTGTTGTACGTAACCGCATCTAGGCCCGACATCATGTTTAGTGTGTGTATGTGTGCGCGCTTTTAAGCTAACCCTAAGGAACCTCACTTAGTTGCGGTAAAAAGAATCCTTAGGTACATAAAGCTCACCCCGAGCATTGGCCTTTGGTATCCCAAAGGAGCTAACTTTACTCTTGTCGGCTATTCCGATTCGGATTATGCCGGTTGCAAGATTGACCGGAAAAACACATCGGAGGGTGCCATTTGCTTGGAAGATCACTAGTTTCTTGGTCCTCCAAGAAACAAAATAGTGTTGCCTTATCAACAACTGAAGCGGAATACATTGCTGCGGGTGCTTGTTGTGCACAAATTCTTTATATGAAACAAACCCTACTTGATTATGGAATCAACTTAAAAAGGGTGCCTTTGTTGTGTGACAATGAGAGTGCGGTAAAACTTGCCAACAACCCGGTTCAACACTCCCGCACAAAGCACATTGACATCCGTCATCATTTCCTTAGAGATCACGTTCCCAAGGGTGACATTTCCTTTGAGGGAGTAAGAACGGATGATAACTTGGCGGACATTTTCACTAAACCATTGGATGAGGCACGCTTTTGTACTCTAAGGAATAAACTTAATTGTCTTGATCTAAGCAACTTCACTAAAAGATGGTCTTGTGCTGTCATGTGCATTGCATTGTAACATAAAACATGTCTAACATTGAATTGCACGTAGGGCTTGTCTAACTCGGTTAAGATAACCGCCCAATAGCGTGTGATGAAGCTTACCCGAGGACAAACTTGACAAGCAACTAGTTTAATTTACGTGAATTTGCATTGCATATTGCATGGTTGTTGTTTTATTGTTTCGTTCTTGGATTTCATTGCCTATCTTCATAAAATTCACATATGCCTAAGGCAAAATATTTGAAAAATTGAGGGTTTGAGAGAGGACATCTCATACTAGTTCTAACTGGTGTTTATTTGACTCTTATTGGGGTTGGAACTTAGTTGGAAAAAATCGGCGCGAAGAAATTTGGAAGAAAACAGGTTTTAGGGCGTCGGACCGAGGCGTCGGACGCTGATTTTCCTAGCGTCGGACCAATTGCCTCAGTCCGACGGTCCCTTTCCCTATTGAAGGAGGCATCGGACGCTGGTTTTCACAGCGTCGGACTTTCAGCTTCAGTCCGACGGTTGCTGGCAAAGCCGAAGGAAGCGTCGGACGCAGCGTCGGACCGGAAAATTTCGGGCGTCGGACTATTGGATAAGAGAGTTCACGCCGTGTCGCGCCGCGTTCATGCCGCGTTCATGGCGTCGGACCGAAAGTATTGGTCTGACGAGGAGCGTCGGACTAAGTTCGACGGCCGCTGGAGCTTACTGGAAGCGTCGGACTCTGCGAAGTATTGGTCCGACGCTTGCACAGTTAGGGTCCGACGGTCGGTTCGAAGGCGCGGATCAGCCTTTTTCTTTCTCTATCGCGTGGGACCCAGCTGCCAGTCGATTCGGTTCCTTTCGTCTTCATCCTGTGCCGATCGAAGCCGAGCGCCGCCGCCCGTACAAACCCTAGCCTGCCGCCGCGCCGCGCCCTCGCACTCCGCCACCGGCTTGCCCGCGCCCTCGCCGCCGGCCGTGAGCACCTTCCCGTGCGTGCGGGCCCCTCATCCCTCCCGTGCGCACACCCGCGAGCTACTGCAGCCGAGCAGCACCGCCGCCGCTCTGCACGGCCGCCGTCGTGCTCTTCTCTCTCGCCGCCGAGGTGCTCGTGTACTCCCCTTCTTCTCGTCTGCGACATCTCCCATAGAGTGGTGGTGAGAATCGATTCTATTGTGTCAAATCTCTCTTCTCATCACCTCACGCTTAAACTGCTCGATGAAATGTCTTAACCAATATTCTTCGCGTTAATCGCAGATCTTTTGGAGCGTAGCTCTGCTCTCGGCCTTCTAGGGTTCATGGAGGTGATTCTCACCTTGTGGTAATCATCTTTTGCCTCCACACCTAGTTTGCTCCCAATTGATTGCATATCCATGTCAGTTGCTCTGGTCATTGACGTGTGCCCTATGTCATGCAGTGATCTTGCCTTGTCTCGTTGATTGGTGCCCCGTGTCAACAGAGTCTCTTACCCCTTCACAGGTTCCTTTTCTCGTAGGTTTCTTGCTATTCATTTCTTATCTCATTATGCTTGCTTCCTAGGATTACTCATCTCTAGATATATATCCTTATGTATCCCTGTCTATCTCTCTGTTGCAGCATTCGTGGTTAGAGTGTTTGGTAGTGTGTCAGTGAATCTGGGGCCAAGCCCGCGGATATGGAACGAGGCCAAGCCTCTGAGTGTCAGCGTCAGTTTCTGAGAGACAGTGACAGTTGGCAGAGATGGTAAGGTGCAAGCAGGTCAGCCGCAGTGAGGGAGGCACAGGTGGAGACGAGAGGCCTCCTCCTCGTCCACCTTTGGACAAGGGGAAGGCCCCTCTCGTCGAGAGCAGCAAGAAAAGGAAGAGGCTTTCAGTAGAGCAGAGGCAGGCCATCAGGGTAGCACAGGCTGCAGAGGAGGCAGAGCGTGGCAGAGGTATACACATTGGAGGCATCTCTGTCAGTTTGTCGGGCAGAGATGAGACCGAGGAGCAGCCACAGCCTCAGAGACAGCCAGAGACTGAGTCAGCACAGCTAGAGGCAGAGCCGAGGCAGCCAGAGCAGCAGGAGGTAGCTACTCAGGGGGAGCAGGCCCAGGCTCCACCTCTTTGTCGCTCGGGCCGCACTCGACCTTCAGTGCCACCCCGGCCCGCTGGTCAGAGGCGCGGCGACCGAGTCCCCAGAGTGCCTGCTCCCTCCGAGCCTCAGCCGGAGCCTGAGCTGGATGTTCACTTGGACTTGCAGAGGATCTCTGCAGCCCGAGTCAAAGAGCTCCGGCTGACGTGGCTTGCCAGCTGGTTTCTGGATCAGAGAGATCCCAGAGCTTCTGAGGGCTGGTACACTACTCTTCACGAGGACTTCTTCACCGCCCTCATGGCCACAGGAGTTGGACTGCGATAGCACAGGGTGTGTCCCCTAGAGGACATAGTTCAGGCTGCAGGAGAGGAGATCAGGCCGTACTTGTCTTACCTACCTGGACTAGTAGAGCTTCTTGGCCGTTCAGGCCGGTACGTGGAGTCGTGGGTGAGAGAGTTATATGCTTCACTATGGATAGACCCCGACCACGAGTACCTACAGTACACCTTCGGCGGAGAGCCATACCGGCTCTACGCGAAGGCTCTGCGAGAGCTGCTTGGAGTGCCAGAGTCAGCTACCAGGTTGCACAGCATTTGCTATGCCACGACAGACCCGCCGAGGAGGGCTCACGGAGGACTGGCACCTGGTACTGCTCATATAGCAGCATGCTTTCGACCACCGTTCGGAGACGGCTCCCGTAGGATACCTTCGGAGCTTCGTCTCGTCGTTCGTCTCTTGAACGACGTGATGAGGCGTACTCTTTTACCGCGGGAGGGGTACAAGGAGGGTCTTACTCACTTACAGCTGTGGCTCCTTAGTGCCCTGGTCCAGCAGTCCGAGTTTGGCGTTGTCGATTTGATTATTAGTGAGATGGAGGACACCATAGCAGAGGGCATCAGGTCTAGGCGACAGCTCCCCTACGCTCATTGGATCTCACACATCCTTGAGCGGAGGTTGCACCGGATTTGGACAGGTATCTCCCGTGAGTTGCGCCAGACTGAAACAGAGTTTCCAGTATATAGGATGACCTCTCTGATTGACGGACGCCGTGGCAGCAGAGCTTTACACAGAGTACAGCGCCGTCAGACTTCAGGGGCAGATATGGCAGAGGTACAGCAGCAGGACGAGGCTATGAGGCACGTTGCCCATAGCAAGCTTGAGCAGTTACTTGCAGACGACGACCCCGTCGACACCTCCTCGTGCAGCTCTGACAGGGACGACCGGCCCATCCCTTCACGTCCACGAGCTCACGACTCGGAGGCCAGTGGGTCCAGTTCCGCTCCACAGACTTCACAGATAGACCCTGCGCTGCTTGCTATTCTTCAGACCTTACAGCAGACTCAGCAGAGACAGGCAGAGGACCAGTCCCGGTTTGCCATGGAGCAGGCTGCAGCTCTCACTCAGATTCAGCTCAGGCAGGCTCAGTTCCAGCAGCAGATGCTCCAGATGCAGCTCCAGAGCCAGCAGATACAGTTACAGACCTTTGGGTTTATGGAGCACATCATCAGGCACACCGGAGCCTCGCCGTACCTAGCCACTGCCTCTCCAGTCCAGCAGATTGGACCAGCAGCCACTGCAGCCCAGGTGACTCCAGCGATACAGTCCGGTGGACTTCAGAGTCAGGGCACAGCTTCACTCCCAAGTCAGTTCGTCACGCCGACTCAGCAGACTCAGCAGTGGTTTGCCACACTAGGCACTCAAGGGTTCACTCTGATCCACACCGGTTTCATACCTGACTTAGGTGGCCCCTCAGTGTCCAGGAGCTTGGGTGCTACCTTCAGCGAGATCACAGGCATGCCCACACCTCCTGAGTTCAGACTGCCTGTTACCACCACCACAGCTCAACCTGCGACTGGGACTTCAGAGACCCTACCGTCTTCAGTCGCCTCTTCAGAGCCTCTCCCGACTACAGTAGGGACTGTGACCGTAGTAGTCACAGCAGCAGCTACAGAGACGGCTGAGAAGACCCAGACCGCTTCACCTTCACGGGCTCCGACAGAGGGTCAGGCCGTTCAGAGCTCCGAGTCCGAGGGAGACCCTTCTCAGTTTGAGCTTCGACCTCACTCCTCCGACCGCGACGCTGCAGCTTCTTCTCCTCCTCCTGAGTCTTAGGTCTTTGGCGCTTGATGCCAAAGGGGGAGAGAGCATAGATTTAGGGGGAGCGCGTGAGAGGGTTTTGGTTCTTTTGTTCTTTTGGATGTGACATTATCATGCATCATGTTTATTTTCATGTTTGAGACTTGCTTGTGACATGTGTTTGAGCTTCATGATTATTTATATATTGTGTCACTTGATTCACTTTTGGTTACGCTCTTGTCTTAGCTTCCGCACTTCACTCCGATCTTGAGCGTATCGTTTGGTACTTGTGCTTATTTCATATCTTATTTGTACCTTGTGGTCTTGATTTGTATAAGCATGCCTAACCCTTTTGCTCTTATTGTCACATGCTTATATGAATCAAACTTTTAAAAACCTCACTCTTTCTAAATCTATTTGAGGTTGTTGTCATCAATCATCAAAAAGGGGGAGATTGAAGCATCTAGGCCCCAGTGGTTTCGGTGATTAATGACAACAAGACGGTTATTATGACTAACGTGTGTTTTGCAGGATAACCTAGAGGTTAGGTCATAATAACATGTAGGTTCAAGCCCCTAGCGATGGAAATCGATTTGGTTTTCAAAGGTTGGAAGACAAGACGGCGATAGGCTAGTGCTAAGTGTCGTTTGGAGTTGAGAGACACTTGGCGTAGTCTTAGTTTTTGTTTTTCTCTTTGAGCGTACTATTAAGAGGGGTTTGGATGGGTAGCTTGATTTAGAGCAAGATTAGAGAGTGTAGATGTGATGCACACTTGTCCAACATAGCTCTAGACAGCCCAGGGAGACTCTTGAGAGAGAGAGGATCAAACTTCGTTTTGGAAAGTTTTCGATTCGGCGAAGTTTTGTTCAAATTAGAGGCGTCGGACTCTACCTAGTATGGGTGTCGGACCAATAGCTAGAGTCCGACGACACGTGGCAGCCCCTGGACGAGTCTCAACGTGCCAGGGAGCGTCGGACCCTGGCTGGATGGTCGTCGGACCATTGGCCAGAGTCCGACGGTGCCTCTGGGTTTTGAGCGAGCGTCGGACCGTCGCGAGTGGGAGTGTCGGACTAATGTCTGTTAGCGTCCGACGCCTCCAGAGAGGTTCCCAGCGCGGTTTTGAGCATCGGACTTGGTCTGACGGTGTGCGTCGGACCATTGCTCCGTGTACTAGCCGTTGAGAGGCACTGTGCCCGCAGTTCAGAAGCGTCGGACTGAGGAGCGTCGGACCATCGAGTTCGGTCCGACGCCCCTCTGTCACAGTTCTGGGCGCAGTGCTTGTGTGAGAGTCGGACCGTGGAGATTAGTCGGACGGTCGAGCCTCGGCAGAGTCCGACGGTTCGCAGGAAAGTGAGAAACAGCTAGTTTTGGAGAGGGTGAGTATTTATACTCCACCAAAGCCTCCATTCTACTTCTCTTGCCACTTCTAACAGTTGAAGGAACCCTTGTTGATCTTGTGAGAGAGCAAGAGCCCTAGGGAGACTAGTGTGAACTCCATTGCTTGAGAGCTTCTTCCCTAGAGAGATCAAGAGTGAATTGTGCGCATCCATCACCCTCTTTGGCCTTGTTCTTGGTCAAGTGAGAGTCTAGGCTTGTTACTCTTGGTGATCGGCATCACCTAGATGGTTTGGTGGCGATCGGTGGCTTGGTGACCGCTTGGAGAGCTTGTGGGCGGCGCAAGTCGAAGTTGTGAGTGGTTGTGGGCGATCCACCGTGCCAGAGTGGCAAAGGATCAGCCCGTAGAGAGCACTTGGTCTTTGCGAAGATCAAGGGGGAGCTACACCCTTGCGCGGGTGCTCCAACGAGGACTAGTGGGGAGTGCCGACTCTCCGATACCTCGGGAAAAATCGGATTTGTCTTTCTAACCCTTTACATTCCCGCATTTCCTTTGTGTTATCTACTTTCCTAGAGTAGTATACTTGTGATAGGACTTGGCTCTAGGTGGCATAACTTGTTTTAGGAATAGAATTGACACAAGCACTTGTGGGGTGACATTGGGCAAATTTGCGATAGGTTGAATTGTGTTTCGAAAAATTATTAGTTGCCAAATTCACCCCCCTCTTGGGCATCCTTGATCCTTTCAAGTGGGACGCAATATAAAAGTTGTTTCAAACTCTTTGGAGCACAACATATCAAAATTTGGGTTTCATTCGAGTTCGTTTGACAAGGTTTGCCACTCGATCCTTAATCGTAATTAAGCTGTTGACAGCATCAACTTGAGGGATAATTATCCGCTAATACATTTATCAAATGGCCAAGCTTCCTTAACAAAGATCGTAGGGCATTGCGCGGGCTACCTGTTATTTTGGCGCCCAGGGCAAAATACCAAAGCTAGGCAGATTCACGCCTGCCACCTATTTGATGAAATGCCAAAATGGAGGACACTTGGCAATGAAGCTCTGGAGCTCCTGCGACTTTGCCGGCAACCACCTCCACCATCCCGCGTCCCAGCTCAAGGGGACGAGCACCAAGGCGCTCCAGTCCATCCTCTCGCTCCTCAACTCAGCTCACTCACTCTCCGATCGTCCCAGCTCCTCGTTCGCCCTCCTTGCAGCTACTGCCATGGACGCCCCCTCCTCCCGAGCTCTGCCGGCGCCACCACACCTCCTCTGGTCATCCACTGGCAAGGGCACCTCCTCCGTGGCGATCCCTCGGCGCGGCCGCAGCCTCGCCGCCTCTGGCCCCGCAAAGCCTGCCCCGGCAGCCGGTGCTTTTCCCTTCCTGTTTTTTTCTGCGCAGGGCAGCACCAGTCAACAGGCCGCCACCGGCCTCAGCGAGCCCAGGTCGGGACTGAGGGCAAGCCCAGCAGGCCGCGGCCAGCCACTGCCGTCCCGTGCTGGCCCAGCAGGCCGCCGGAGCCGGCTAGGTCGTGCTGCTATTTCCCCCTGCGGTCTCCATTTCTCTGCCTGCTCGTTTGAACCAAGGAAGAAGAAGGGGATTTCTTGTGTTCACTCTCTCTCTTTGTGTGATAGTTGGGGCCTGATCTGCACTGGACCCGTGCGTCAGTTTTAGTGGTGGACTGCTTGGGTGCAGATTCGGGTGGATCTAGCAGATCCTAGGGATGAAATGGTTTCCTGTTGTTTTGTTTTTCCAGATTTTTGTGTAGTCTTGTAAAATGCATAATGTGCTCTAGGAAGCTCAAAAAATGTTGAGACAAGATTTGTTAGTTTGGTATTGAAGTACTCTGCCTGTTTGTACATTTGATTGTGTCATGCATGCATATATTTGTACTATAGAAATTCGTGATTTAATGTGGTTTAGAAATGGCTATTAAGTAGATTTAAATACATTATAAATAATATATTGTGGTAAAAATGGAAAATGGTGCTCCACTGGTCTTGTATAATGTTGCGTTAGCCAGAGAAATAATAATAGGGCCATATGGTTTCATAAATTATTGAGTTTTGGATTTAACTTGCTCTCCAATGCTTTATTGCATTATAGATTTGTTTATTTTGTAATAATTAAACTATGGAATCTGAGCATGTAAGATTTGAACCTTAGTCATGAATTGTAATTAACTATCTCTCATAAAAATATCAGCTCCATTTGAGGTGTTTATCACATGACTTAAATAATTAAATAATAGGTTTTTATGTGATAGTAGTGAAAGGTTGTAGGTAAATGGACACATACATGTATGTTCCTTGTAATGCCTTATCATTTGTTGACCTGAGTTGAGTGTTGTTTGATATGTAATGATGGTTGGAGCTATTTAATTAGCCCAAATATGTGTGCTCATGATAGGAAAGCATGTATGCAGTTTATCTGTGCTTTGCTGAAATGGCTGCAGGAGCAGTCCTCATGTTGTGATGTTTTCTCCATTATAATGATGTTTCATGTAAATATATTCCATACAAAAGTTGTAGTTAATTTTATTTACTTACTTTTCCTACATTTTCATGATTATAGACCTGATAGTTTTAGAGTTATAGAATTTAGAAGTCTGCTGTCAGGTTTTGCCTGTTCTCGGTGCAGACCTGAATGTTTGCTTTGTTTGACCAATTTATGCTTTGAATCACCTCTTGGTGATAATAAATAAGTTGTAGTATATTTCATTGGCTTTCCAAATTTTCTAGATTCATCCCTTTTGGTGGTCTAGATCTCTAGTTTTGATTGTTTGAAGCGTGAGGACTGAATCTGTCCAAATCTGGACAGAGCTGCCTTCAATGTTTTGTTTGACCTTTATATGTATCGAATCATCTTAAGATGATAATAGAAAAGTTGTAAAGAATTTCAATAGCTTTCCAGAAAGGCTTATATCACCCTGGTTGGATGTGTATGGCTTGAGTTATGGTTAAATCTTATGCTTGCTGTCCTGCCGCCCATAAACTGCATGTGGGGGATTATGATTGCTTTGACTTTGTTTTGCTTGGTGTGATTGTTAGCTTATAGTTCAGTGATGGTACATTGACATGCCTTGTATTACTTCATTTTATTCATACATGTGCATTGTGCATCTCATTTAGGTACGATAGATGAACACGTGGAGTGAAGGACGTGATGATGGAACTAACCACAAGACGGTGTGGTGGACTAATCACGAAGATAGAAGGACTAATCAAGTGCTTGGATGGGAGATGCTCATCGAGCGAGTGTCATCTAACAAATGCTGACTTAGTGTTGAATCCCAGGCAAGCCCCGGAGCATCCCTAAGCCTCCACCTATTCTTTTTATAAATGCACCGGTATTTCTTAAATCGTATGATTGTGCACTTAAGTATAGGAGTTGGTTGATACCGTTGTTGCATAATTACCTTGTCCACTCTACATATGATCCTGGTACTATTACTAGACAGGTGATTGATCTTATGCTTAGCCCTGCTTAGACCAGTAGAAGTCGGATGATTTCCTGTCATCCGCGAGAAAGTCGGGTGATTTCATGTCATCCGCGAGCATAGGTGGTGACTGATGAGATCCACATGGATGGCTATATGTGTCACCATGCCACAATGTTTAATGAGAGAATCAAGGCTAGGTAGTGGGGAGCTGCATGACATGGGTCATGTTGACTTCGGTGCTACTTGCGGCTGATTAGGACTGAGGCCATCAGACATCAGTTGAGATTGAAGGACGTCGTCACATAGCTGGCCAGATAAGTTGTTCTGACCACGAAGCCGAGTAGTTCTTTCTGAGACGAGAATTGGTGTGACATGGATAGACATATTCTGGAGGTAGGAAGGATGTGCGGAGACACCATTTTACCATAATCAGGTCAGGGACCTGCATTTCCTGTGAGTGGGTTTGTCTCTGAGAATATGGCCCCCGCCAAGCTCGCGATATAATATGACTCAGAAAGATCTAACGGTGACCCAAGAAGCCACTGATCAGGCTGACAGGGTTTGTGATTGGCATGTTTGCCAGCTGGTACAATCGATTCGAATTGCCATCTCTCCTAGTTAGTGAGAAACTGAACTGATCTTCTGGTGAGGTAGAGGTTAACAACTTGAACGTGATTATTGGTGAGATGAGGAAGATATCTGTGGATATCAGAAATCGCTATGGTTTATTGATTGCTATAATATCAAGTGATTGCATAGTATAGCTGCAAACCTTAGCCATAATAGCTGAACTGAAATTGAAGCTGAACAATATCTAAAATTTATAAGTTGAGGAATTATTATAGTAATGCTTTTTATGCAAAATGATTCTATCTCCTGAGTTCCACCAAATAAGCCTTGCATATCCTTGAGAGTCTTTTTATTTACTTCCTGTCGGGTAAGTCTAGCTGAGTACATTTGAGTACTCAGGGTTTTATTCCCAATGTTATAGGAGGAATACTTCGTTGTCTAAAAGAGTTACTTCTATCCTTCGAGAGAGGAAGACTAGACCTTGGGCAAGGTCATGTTATCTATCTTATCTATGTTGCTGTGACTGGTCGACACATGGCACTGTATTATGAACTTAAGTGTGTGTAAATCTTTTTCGTTTCCGCAACTGAACTTTTATGTAAAGTCTATCTTGTACTCTGATGAAATTGAACTATGTGCGAATCTATGTATCATGTGTAAGTGTGCTGCTGAGTTTCTGCGATCCTTGGGTAAGTGCTGTGTAAAAGTTTGAAATCCTTCGAGATTTCACGGACAACCGGGTTTATATTGGCTCAAGTGTGGCTTGATAGTTGGGAAAACAGTTGTTGCTGTACTTGTGCTCGTATAAATTGGTCGGTTCTGTTACAGTTGGTACCAGAGCAAAAATTCAGCATGTACCGTCACATGAGTATTTAAAAATGCAAAGTTTTGAGTTTGCAAAACTAATTGCCAACTCATAGCTATATGTAGGTGTTTTAAACTAATGGTTATACAAACTAAGTGTGCTAAGGATCAAGTCTTATAGCCCATATAAGGATTATTAGGTGGCTTATGTAAGTACTAACTTGGGGGAAATTGCATCATGTTTTTAAGTGCTTCTTATTGCCTTTGTTTCATTTTTTTTATCGACGCCCAAGTAAGGTGAAGATAGGCCAAATGTGCCACTTCGGATGAGGTAAGGTGAGATGTGAGAGCATGATCGAACAAACGTCGATCTAAGGGGAGTGCTTATTAATTACTGAAGTAAGTACATGTTGTCCATATGTACTTATGGAGGTATCTCTGTGTGGTGTAATTACTTTCTGGGGTCGCAAGTGCTCATGGGAGCATTTCTGGCAAAAAGTGCTTCTTATTACCATGCATACATGTGGGGTTGGGCTGAAATGAATCTTCTGCAGGTACGCTAACCTCGAATGCGTATGTAGTAGTTAACAACTAGCTATATACCGAGAGAGTACGTATGTTATGCCACAGACGTAGAACGTATTTGCCATGTTATATAGGTAACTGAGTGAGAACGAATAGGACGAGCATACATCATGATTGTTGCATCATGTGATTGTTGCTTGTTGCACAAATATGCTTCTCTCATCCTTGTTCTATGTTGTCTGAATAGCCTTATTAGGTTTTTCAACTTGTGACTGCCTCTCTTCCTTGCTTGTTTTGAAAACCAAATAGTTGTTAAACCTTTAAGTAGCCTCTATAAATGTTCTCAGCCATAAATGTTGTCAGAGACTAAACCAATTCAGCCTGTAGGTCTTTCATTTGTCACAATAGACCCACCTGAGTTTTATCTAATGCTAGCCTATGGTTGTCATATGTTCTCGTTCAAGATCTATGGAACCATGCCTGCATCTTCTTTCAACTAAAGCCTTATCCAAATCCTATATGGTGTGTCTCCTCTACTCTTTCTAGATGCCATGATAATTGCTTGATCTTTCTTAAATTAGATTTTGTAATCTTTTCTTTGGAAATCAGGTTATGCCCAACCAATCACATCTACAGATGATTCTATTCAATCTGTTCCTTGTTTCCAGCAGTCATCTCCACATCTAAAGAATGTTTTGGTTTCAGTCTGTAAAGCTTGCCTATATCATGTTCGTTGGAGTCTTTGCCCAAATCCTCGATTTAGACCTCTTTTCAGCTTATCCAGAAGTTGCCTTGTAATCTTTCATTATGGATTATGTTATGGTTTTGGTAAATTCAATCTCATAAATCATGCATTGAACCTAATCCATAATCTTGTTGTTTTCTCCAACTCTCCCCAAAAGTCTAGCGATGTTGATCAGTAAGAGTCTTATGGTACTAATTAATCATACACAAGCTCATGCAAATGGATGGTCTGAAGGTTTCTTGATAGAAACAAGATGCATGTGGAATTAAAGAATCTCCTGTTGGTTATTCTTGGTAGCTAACCTATAATTCCCTTATGCCATGTTCCTATCTAGAACCGTATCCTTGTTACTCACTTGAAGGAAACCATCTTGTGTGAGTTAAATCCCTCCTTCCCCACCATCCTTACATTCTTACTTGTTGATCATGTTGACGCTTTATCAACTAAATCTAGGAATTGTGTATCCGCTTGGTTGCATGAACCATGTTGTTGTTTATGGTTCTCACATGTCTCTAGAGTGTCAATCTTTGTCTCATGATTTTCCCTCCTTGTATCTAATCTCTTGCAAATCATGGATCTCATAATCCCCATGGTAGTCACACAAAAACCACTTGGGACTGAAGCAAAGTCTCATACCGTGTTATTTTGGTAACCAATTTGCGTTCTAACTCATGTATTCATCATTAAATCATACTCTTGTTGGCTCTTAACCTTGTAGGTCATCCTTGTTTGTTGACCTTCCTCTATGTAATGTTATCCTTGCATAATTTATTTTTGCCGCGTGGGATTTCCTTATTGGTTGTATGTTCGGTAGTGTTTTTATGATCCGCGATTGATGATGCAGCGACAAAACCGAGAGCCTCTTTGTGGGGGCGCACACAAAGTAGTGCTACTCGGCACGCGCTGATATCAAGATCTTTGGTTGTCACACCCAATTTTAAGGATAAAATGGGATGCATAATCTTATGTGCGCCCAGAGATCAGTCACACACATAAGCCAACAAATTGCATAAATTGTATCATAACCAATGTTTAATACATAGCGAATAATATCAAAGTCATTACACAGCGGAAAATAAAGATAACTCTCGCGGTAGCTCCATAGCACAGGGACGTCGACTGGTGAAGCACAAGTCTAGCAGTCCTCTGGGTAGTCCTCATCACTATCACCATCTGTTACCCATCCGGGATTTTTAACCAAGTAATGAAAAATGAACAAGCGTAAGTACATGTCGTACTCAACAAGACTAGCATGGGTTCATGAGGCTCAAAAGGTTGACACGAGTTTAACAGCTGTTTGCTTTTAATTAATCACCTTTTATGCAATTGAATAGCAACAAGTTAATAAGCCCATTCTCATGATCATAGTAAACACAATTAATGAGTAGCAATAAATAGACTAGCAACAAGTAAACATCACCCCAAAAAATAACTACTCCATGAGTTTTCCGGGCCACTCGTGACCGTGAGCGCGGCTAGTATACCAGTTTTACACTCTGCAGAGGTTTTGCACTTTCACTATGAGCCGTGATTCCCATTTGCTCGGGTTAATTACTCCCATAACACTACCAAGGTGAGAGAGCAGGGTTTCACTATGAAGTCTTTCAAAATACTTCGTCTAACAAGTTAGGGCCGCTAGGGACCCGGCAAGCAGATGTAGAGCCCCCCTTCTTCGTGGCACAAGGTCACACAGGTTATACACACTCGGATAGGAGCCGCACTATACCCGAGTCGTCAGGCCCCATCACGCCTTTCGGTAACCTCTAACAAGCTAGAAAAAGGACCTATACTTGACTAAAACCAGAGCCATGTAACCCTCATAGTTGCACTGTAAGTCCCAGCTTTTACTGATAGATCATTACCAAGGGGGAAGGATATGGTGCATCACAAAACTATGCTCCAATCCCCTAGTTCCATGTTGCTAAAAAGGCATCTTTTAATCCTTATTGCATATTTAGTTAATCAGTTTACATGATCATGATAGCAATAACGCACTAGCCTCAATTACCATATGCATAATCCCATAGGTTGCAAGGTACAGGATAACAAAACTAGGAAGTAACTATGGTTAACAAGGAAGACACATGCAAATGCAATTATTTATTTGGTGAATAGGACAACAAGGATGATCCATACTAATACTTGCCTTGATCAGCAAACTCCTGGTGATCCGGGTTGTCGAAGTACTGATCTTGATCACCCACGTAAAGCTCACCGTCTATACTCGATCACCAAATCAACATACACACATCCAGTGCAATCATGCAAAGCAAACAAAGCTATTGATTAGAACAGTATACCAACAGAGATAAAACAAAATAAAAAGTTTATAAAACTAATCTATACGTTGCTACGATCACATCGATATAAAGTTTGCGCAAATCGGATTTAAAACGAGGAAGATATGAATTTTACAAGATTTATAATAGAATAATAATAGATTAAATATAATATCAAATTTTAAAAGTTGAAAATATATGAAACAGTGGTACCATCAGATAGATTATGAAATTACGAATCTAACGCAATTTGAATCATTCAAATCGGAGCTAAAACGTGGAAATTATAAATGAAACAATTTTGGTTTCAAATCTGAAAACACATTTTCATCTACACCGAATTGAAATGCGCCTTTTAAACTGGAAAACGTATTTTCTGAATACCGAGAGGAAATACGCTTTTGAAAGGACAAAACGTAACCGGCTGGAGGCGCTAAGGAGTGCGGGTTTGAACATTAAAAACGTCGGGGTCTCTTTTGCAAAAAGGCGACCGAAGGGGTATCTTCTATTTTGGGCCGTCCGATTTAAAACCGACGGCCGAGAATAGATCGGGGGTATGGGCGGCGGCCGGCCGGAAAACAGAGAGGCCACGGCGGCGCCATGGCCGGCGCATCGCCGGAGATGGTGAACTCGGCCTTCGGTGCATGAAATAGATCTAGAAGGGTACCAGGAGAAAGAGCAGAGCATCGCAAGCTCACCTAGGGTGATGGGAAGGTCGGAAATCGACTCGGAGATAGCTCGCGGCGTGACCCGACGGACGGTGGCTCTCTGCAATGGCGGCGGAGGCGTGTCAGTGCACAAATCGAAGGGGGAAAGTGCTCGGGAACTTCACAAGATCACAGCGAAGCTCCTCAAAGGCTTACCGGGAGGAAATTGGTGGCGAATCGAGCTAATTGCTCGCGGCAGCGGCTGCTCGGTTCTCGCGGGAGCTCGGCAGTGGCGGCGAGAAGAGGCGGCTAGGGTTGGGTGACGGCTACGAGGGGGTGTGGCGCTGCTTAAGTACTCCCGAGGTGTGACGACAATCTCGGAGATTGAATCAAACACGGCGAGCGGTGAAATCGGCTTCGGTCGTTTCTTCTCTGCTTCGGACTTCTCGGTGCGGCATAGAGGGAAGGAGAGGGGCTGTCCTGTGGGTCCCACAGGTCGGTAGCACCGAGCGCTGGGGTCGGGCTGGCAGTCACGGCAGAGGGACGCTTCGTGTGCGCGTGCTCGGCCACGGCAGATGAACATGGCAGCAGCGTCTCTGTTCGCGCGGCGAGAGAGGTGGAGAAGGAAGGGGCTGACCCGTGGGTCCCACTCGTCAGCTGCAAAGGAGGAAGGAGGGTGCGCTGCTGTGGTTGGCTTCAGCTCTGGCTAGCTAGCTGGGCCTCAGCCCAGTCAGGTTGGAGAGAAGAGGAGGGAGCAGGCCGAGGGGGAAGGCAGGCCGGCTTGCTAGCTGGGCCAGAAAGGAGAGGGGAAGAGCTCTTCTCTATTACCTTTTCCATTTTCCAATTTCATTATCCAAAAGGATTTTCAAATTGGGTTTTGAAATATTTGAAAAAAATTCAAATAAGCTACAACAGTACAAAGAAGAAATGCTCCAGCATGAATGCATCATACATGTGTATGACCTAGGTTTGATTTTATATTTGTGAAAAATTATTATTTCCCTATATTGGAATGATCAACTAATTGCATAATTAAATAAATTCCCACTATTTGAAAGAATGCAATTTTTCGGGTGTTACAATTCTACCCCCCTTAAAAATAATCTCGTCCTCGAGATTCGGTTGGTGCTTACTCAAACAACTCCGGGTACTTTTCTCTGAGATCTTCCTCTCTTTCCCAAGTAGCTTCTTCCTCAGAGCACCGATGCCACTGCACCTTACACATTTTTATAACTCGACTTCTTGTAACTCTTTCTGCGGTTTCCAAGATTTTCACTGGATGTTCCTCATAAGTGAGACCCTCCTTGAAAACTATTTCCTCGACCGGAACCTGCTCTTCCGGTACTCTCAAACACTTTCTCAACTGAGATATGTGGAACACATCATGGACACCGGACAAACTTTTCGGAAGTTCTAGCTGATATGCCACTTCTCCCCATCTCTCTAGGATCTTGAAAGGACCAATATACCTTGGTGCCAATTTTCCTTTGCTGTTGAACCTTTTCACACTTCTTATCGGGGACACTTTAAGATATACATAGTCTCCTACATTAAAAGCTAGTTCTCAAGTTCTCTCTTATTGTTTGGACTTGCTCCTCTGCGTTTCTCAACACATCCGGTCCAAACACTTGACTTTCTCCAGTTTGATTCTAAAACAAGGGTATCCTGCACTTGCGTCCATACAATGCTTCGAAGGGTGCCATCTTGAGACTTTTCTGGTAACTATTATTATAAGAGAACTCCGCATACGGCAGACTCTTATCCCAACTCGTTCCATACTGTAAAGCACAAGCTCTCAACATATCTTCCAGAATCTGATTAATCCGTTCAGTTTGACCGTCAGTTTGAGGGTGATATGCAGAACTGAAATTCAACCGTGTTCCCAATGATCTATGCACTTGTTGCCAAAACTGTGAGGTGTACTGTGTACCCCTATCGGACACTATCTTCTTTGGAACCCCATGTAGACACACAATCCTTTCCATATACAACTCTGCAAATCTTGCTCCGGTATAGGTGGTCTTGACGGGGAGGAAATGAGCAACTTTAGTCAGTCGATCCACAATTACCCAGATTGAATCATAACCTCTCTGAGTACGTGGCAATCCAACTATGAAGTCCATACCGACTTCTTCCCACTTCCACTCAGGTATCTTTAGTGGTTGTAGCAATCCTGCAGGCCTCTGGTGTTCAGCTTTAACTCTCTGACAGGTATCACAGATAGCCACATATTCTGCTACATCACGCTTCAGTCCAACCCACCAATATTTTTCCTTCAGATCCAAATACATCTTGGTACTTCCTGGGTGTATAGAATATGCTGACTCATGAGCTTCACGCAGTATAGCGTCTCGGATGGATTTCACTTCAGGTACACAGAGTCTCTTCTCAAACCATAAGGTTCCATTCTCATCTAGCCTGAATCCGGGTGATTTTCCAACCACAATGTTCTCTGCTATTTCTTTGAGCTTCTCATCTTCTAACTGAGCCTTTCGTATCTCTTGCTCTAGTGTGGGTTCAACCTCCATCTCAACAGCATTGATCACAATTCCCAAGTTGAGACGCTCCATCTCTGCACACAACTCTGCTGGAATAGTGGTTGTTCGAATCTCATTAGCATAACTTTTTCTACTAAGAGCATCGGCCACAACATTTGCTTTGCCTGAATGATAATGCACTTCCAGGTCATAGTCCTTTATCAATTCCAACCAACGACGTTGCCTCAAATTCAACTCTGACTGGGTGAAGATATACTTCAAGCTCTTATGATCAGTATAAATGTCGCACTTATGACCAATCAGATAATGCCTCCATAACTTCAGAGCGTGAACCACAGCTGCTAGCTCCAAATCATGAGTAGGATAATTCAACTCATGCTTCCTCAACTGTCTCGATGCATATGCTACGACTCTTCCTTCTTGCATGAGAACACAACCAAGACCTAGGCGAGAAGCATCACAATAGATAGAGAACTTCTTACTTCGGTCCGGCAAAACCAACACTGGCGTTGTTGTCAATCTCTTCTTCAATTCTTCGAAACTAGCTTGACACTTCTCAGACCACACAAACTTGGCATTCTTCTCTAGCAAGGAAGTCATTGGCTTCGCAAGCTTGGAGAATCCTTCAATGAACCTTCGGTAGTAACCAGCTAAACCAAGAAAACTACGAATGTCAGTCACATCAGTTGGCGGCTTCCAATTCAACACGTCTGCCACCTTGCTTGGGTCTACAGAAATTCCACCATTGGACACAATATGTCCTTGAAAAGCAACTTCTCTCAACCAGAACTCGCACTTACTTCGCTTGGCATACAGTTTATGTTCCCTGAGCTTCTGCAAAACCAATGTCAGATGTTCGGCATGCTCTTCTTCATTCTTGGAGTAGATCAAGATATCATCAATGAACACCACAACAAACTTATCCAAGAATTCCATGAATATCTTGTTCATCAGATACATGAAGTAGGCAGGTGCATTAGTCAAACCAAAGGACATTACCGTATACTCATACAATCCATACCGAGTAGTGAATGCAGTCTTAGGTATGTCAGAGTCACGAATCTTCAACTGATGATAACCTGAACGGAGATCAATCTTGGAAAACACACAGGCACCTCTCAATTGATCAAACAAGTCATCAATCCTAGGTAGTGGGTATTTGTTCTTAATGGTGACCTCATTCAGTGACCGATAATCAGCACACATCCTTTGACTACCATCTTTCTTATCAACAAAAATAACCGGGGCTCCCCAAGGTGAAGAACTAGGACGAATGAAACCTTTTTCTGACAGTTCTTTAATTTGTTTCTTAAGTTCTTCTAATTCTTTAACTCCTATTCTATATGGACATTTAGCTATAGGTGCAGTACCAGGTAACAACTCAATGATAAATTCAATGTCACGATCAGGCGGCATACCTGGCAACTCATCTGGAAACACATCTTCAAACTCATCCACCACTGAGTTATCCGGCTGCACTTCTTCTCTGAGCTGATGTACTGTGGCTTGTTGTTGCACTTGCAGAGCAACCTCAACTCGGACCTCATCTCCCTTTGGTGTAATGACAGTTACAACCTTCTCCTTGCACTTTATATTGATGTCGTTCTTCATCATCCAATCCATACCCAGGATAAGATCAATTCCGGCAGTATTTAGCACAGTAGGGGTTATCTCAAATTCTACCCCCCTTAATGAGGCAGTAATCGGGAGACACTGAAGAGTAGCTTGCATAACACCACCCGGAGAAGAAACCATAATAGGATGTTTCATGACACTAAGGGGAATACCATGCTTTCTTACAAATGTGTGCGAAATGAAAGTATGCGAAGCACCAGAGTCAAAAAGAACTGTAGCGGGGATGGAGTCGATATTGAACGTACCCATCATGACCTCTGGAGTCTCCTGTGCCGTATCAACCGACACATGGCTCACCTTCCCGGTGCAAGGTGGCACTCTCTGCTGGTTGTTCTGCTTCTGGGAGGCTTGGGGATTCTGCTTCTCAGGACAATTGTAGGACAAGTGTCCTTCTTTCCCACAGCGGAAACACTTGTTAGGGGCACCATTCTTCACTGGGATGTTGTTGGGAGCAGTCAGTTGTGGCGCCTGGTTGCCACCTTGTTGCTGGTACTGGGAACGCTGCTGGTTCTGGGAACGTTGTTGATTCTGGAAATTGTTCTTGAATCCAGACTGTCCCTAGAAACATTGTTGCTGCTGAGGCTGCTGCTGGTTGTTGCGAAAGCGGATGTTGCTTCCAGACGACTGTCCTTGAAACTTCCTCTTCTTCTTCTCATCTATCTCACGGCGCTAGCTTTCGATGATCAAGGCTTTGTCCACCAACTGTTGGAAGTTGGCGAAAGTGTGGGAGAGCAACTGGTACTGGAGATGATCATTCAGTCCCTCCAAGAAGAGCTCTTGCTTCTTGGCATCATCTTCAACCTCTTTTGGAGCATACCGTGACAATTGGATGAACTTGTCACGGTACTCGGCAACTAGCATACCTTCCTGCTTCAGAGAAAGAAACTCCTCTTCTTCAGCTTCATCAACCCTGCAGGCACATGATGATTGCGGAACCCCTCATGGAATTGCTGCCAAGAGATGGGGTCAGCACGTCCAAAACGGAAAGACTCCCACCAATCCAGAGCAGCTCCCTGCAACTGCCCAGATGCATAGAGAACCTTCTCGACGTCGTTGCATTGGGCGATCTCCAGCTGCCTTTCAATTGCCCGCAGCCAATCATCAGCTTGGAGAGGATCACTGGAATGATCGAAGGTGGGCGGGTGTCCCTTCAAGAATTCACTTCTCTTGTCACGGGGTGGTGGAGGTGGGTTCCCATTGCCATTGTTTCGCTGCAGCAGTTGAATGTTCTGGGCCATCTGCTGCATCAGCTGTGTTTGCATCATCATCAGCTGCTCCATATTAGGCTGTGGCGGAGGTGGTGGAGGATTAGCATTTTCTTCAGAGGTACCATCACCCCTTGGGTTCCTCCTGGTGTGGGCCATCTGCTGTTCAAATCATTGAGGTGAGGTTTAGAATTCTTTTCCATTAAAATAACACTTAAAAGACTAGAACAGGAAATTCTGGGCGCAATCCAACAACGGCAGAGTAGAAAAACAGTCATATCTAGAGTTCCTGAAGCCAAACAGAGACATGCTATACATGTCTGGAAAGCGTGAGAAAAACTCTACAACTTTTATTCAGACCATCTCTCCAGATTCTGTTGTTAAGTTTATCAAAAACAGATTTGATTCGAAACTATTCCAGAGTAACAGACAGCACAGAAACTTTGACTTGTGACATTTGTTTCTCCCAAACCGTAACTGATATTGAGATGATTCTTGAGGCCAAAGAAAACTACAGAAGTCTAGTTTTTCACAAAAAAAATTTCACGATTTTTGGTCATATATAATTAAATAAGAAAAATAACTAAGGCAGAGAGGTCTGAAAAACAGCACTGCTGAAAACTGAGATAATCAACCCAAACTATTATGCATTAATTCAAACCTATATAAAGAGATTTTGCGGACATGCCCACAATCTCAGCACTCATTACAAACTCCAAATCAAGCATTGTTCATAAGGAAAAGCAATCTAGCACAAAAGTTCACAAGACACGAACTAGACTCGACTTGACTCAACTTGCGCTACTAGCGTCTTTTGCTACTAACTGGGGGTAACTCCTCCAGGGATCGATGTCGGTGCGGGTGTGAGCATCTCCATGGTCACCTCGGTTCCTTGGCGGCGATTCAGCTAGGCACCTTGGTGATGGCGGAGGGGGTCCAACACCGAGTTGCCTGTTCAACTCATCCACCGCCCGGCTGAGCTTGTAGTTAGCTTCAGTCCTGGTGTTCAGCTCATCCAGTGTCTGGTCTAGAAAAGTGTTGGTCTGGGCCAAACACTCCAAGGCAGCGTGGAGTCGGGCGTTCACTTCTCCAAGTGGACCGGCGATGCTGCAGTTAGCTTGGCCACTCTGACGGCGGGGAAGGTAGCGGTGCATCTCCCACTTGATGATGTCTCAATTCTCATGGCGGTGCACCATAAGAGCTTGTCGTGCGGCATCCTTGATGGCGGCAGCTTTGGAGAGTCGAACGGAGACAGCATAGTGGATATTCTTCACCTGGCTTCCCTCCTTGATGTACACCTTCATCTCATAGTAGTCGGCGTAGTCAGGGTGCTTCCAGTGCTCCGTCTTGTACAGCACCGAGGCGTTGGGGTAGAAGCGGCGCACCAAGTCGAGGAGCAGCGGGTGGTAGTAGTCATCACCATGATGATCATAGTGAATCATTCCCACCCAGGGTTTTCCACCTTGGTCTCCCTCATCGTCGCCATCGTCATCGGGGTCGTCGGAGTCATCCGAGTCGCCTCCATCATCTTCGTCATCAGGGTCGCCAGCACAATCCTGGTCACCCTGTGGCTCCACCTTCTCGGGTTCATCTTCCTGAGGGTCCTCCATAGGTACGTCTTCAGAGCTGTCTTCCAAGGGCTCTTCACTGGGCTCCTCTGCGGGCACCTCCTGCTGGGGCTCCTCCACTGGTACGTCTTCCACGTGTACCTCCAGTCGGGAAACACGTCCGCCAGAGATGAAGCACTGCAAGTACCTCTTAGGTGGCATGACACGCTTGCGAGCAGTGCGCTTAAGGTTGGCCATCTACAAGAATTAAGATTAAGTCCAAATTTTGCAATGGACAAGGGTAGGATATCAGCAAAAACTTGTAACAAATTAATATAACAAGTAAAAAAGATAATAAAGCTAAGGGCTATCCGGTGCTAACTAGGCTTGCGTCCTACAATCAACACGGCTTTGATACCAATTTGTCACACCCAATTTTAAGGATAAAATGGGATGCATAATCTTATGTGCGCCCAGAGATCAGTCACACACATAAGCCAACAAATTGCATAAATTGTATCATAACCAATGTTTAATACATAGCGAATAATATCAAAGTCATTACACAGCGGAAAATAAAGATAACTCTCGCGGTAGCTCCATAGCACAGGGACGTCGACTGGTGAAGCACAAGTCTAGCAGTCCTCTGGGTAGTCCTCATCACTATCACCATCTGTTACCCATCTGGGATTTTTAACCAAGTAATGAAAAATAAACAAGCGTAAGTACATGTCGTACTCAACAAGACTAGCATGGGTTCATGAGGCTCAAAAAGTTGACACGGGTTTAACAGCTGTTTGCTTTTAATTAATCACCTTTTATGCAATTGAATAGCAATAAGTTAATAAGCCCATTCTCATGATCATAGTAAACACAATTAATGAGTAGCAATAAATAGACTAGCAACAAGTAAACATCACCCCAAAAAATAACTACTCCGTGAGTTTTCCAGGCCACTCGTGACCGTGAGCGCGGCTAGTATACCAGTTTTACACTCTGCAGAGGTTGTGCACTTTCACTATGAGCCGTGATTCCCATTTGCTTGGGTTAATTACTCCCATAACACTACCAAGGTGAGAGAACAGGGTTTCACTATGAAGTCTTTCAAAATACTTCGTCTAACAAGTTAGGGCCGCTAGGGACCCGGCAAGCAGATGTAGAGCCCCCTTCTTCGTGGCACAAGGTCACGCAGGTTATACACACTCGGACAGGAGCCGCACTATACCCGAGTCGTCAGGCCCCATCACGCCTTTCGGTAACCTCTAACAAGCTAGAAAAAGGACCTATACTTGACTAAAACCAGAGCCATGTAGCCCTCATAGTTGCACTGTAAGTCCCAGCTTTTGCTGATAGATCATTACCAAGGGGAAGGATATGGTGCATCACAAAACTATGCTCCAATCCCCTAGTTCCATGTTGCTAAAAAGGCATCTTTTAATCCTTATTGCATATTTAGTTAATCAGTTTACATGATCATGATAGCAATAACGCACTAGCCTCAATTACCATATGCATAATCCCATAGGTTGCAAGGTACAGGATAACAAAACTAGGAAGTAACTATGGTTAACAAGGAAGACACATGCAAATGCAATTATTTATTTGGTGAATAGGACAACAAGGATGATCCATACTAATACTTGCCTTGATCAGCAAACTCCTGGTGATCCGAGTTGTCAAAGTACTGATCTTGATCACCCACGTAAAGCTCACCGTCTATACTCGATCACCAAATCAACATACACACATCCAGTGCAATCATGCAAAGCAAACAAAGCTATTGATTAGAACAGTATACCAACAGAGATAAAACAAAATAAAAAGTTTATAAAACTAATCTATACGTTGCTACAATCACATCGATATAAAGTTTGCGCAAATCGGATTTAAAACGAGGAAGATATGAATTTTACTAGATTTATAATAGAATAATAATAGATTAAATATAATCTTGAATTTTAAAAGTTGAAAATATACGAAACAGTGGTACCATCAGATAGATTATGAAATTACAAATCTAACGCAATTTGAATCGTTCAAATCGGAGCTAAAACGTGGAAATTATAAATGAAACAATTTTGGTTTCAAATCTCAAAACACATTTTCATCTACACCGAATTGAAATGCGCCTTTTAAACTGGAAAACATATTTTACCGAATACCGAGAGGAAATAGGCTTTTGAAAGGACAAAACGTAACCGGCTGGAGGCACTAAGGAGTGCGGGTTTGAACATTAAAAACGTCGGGGTCTCTTTTGCAAAAAGGCGACCGAAGGGGTATCTTCTATTTTGGGCCGTCCAATTTAAAACCGACGGCCGAGAATAGATCGGGGGTATGGGCGGCGGCCGGCCGGAAAACAGAGAGGCCATGGCGGTGCCATGGCCGGCGCATCACCGGAGAAGGTGAACTCGGCCTTCGGTGCATGAAATAGATCGGGAAGGGTACCGGGAGAAAGAGCAGAGCATCGCAAGCTCACCTAGGGTGATGGGAAGGTCGGAAATCGACTCAGAGATAGCTCGCGGCGTGACCCGGCGGACGGTGGCTCTCTGCAACGGCGGCGGAGGCGTGTCAGTGCACAAATCGAAGGGGGAAAGTGCTCGGGAACTTCACAAGATCACAGCGAAGCTCCTCAAATGCTTACCGGGAGGAAATTGGTAGCGAATCGAGCTAATTGCTCGTGGCGGCGGCTGCTCGGTTCTCGCGGGAGCTCGGCAGTGGCGGCGAGAAGAGGCGGCTAGGGTTGGGTGACGGCTACGAGGGGGTGTGGCGCTGCTTAAGTACTCCCGACGTGTGACGACAATCTCGGAGATTGAATCAAACACGGCGAGCGGAGAAATCGGCTTCGGCCGTTTCTTCTCTGCTTCGGACTTCTCGGCGCGGCGTAGAGGGAAGGGGAGGGGCTGTCCTGTGGGTCCCACAGGTCGGTAGCACCGAGCGCTGGGGTCGGGCTGGCAGTCACGGCAGAGGGACGCTTCGTGCGCACGTGCTCGGCCGCGGCGGATGAACACGGCAGCGGCGTCTCTGTTCGCGCGGCGAGGGAGGTGGAGAAGGAAGGGGCTGACCCGTGGGTCCCGCTCGTCAGCTGCAAAGGAGGAAGGAGGGTGCGCTGCTGTGGTTGGCTTTAGCTCTGGCTGGCTAGCTGGGCCTCGGCCCAGTCAGGTTGGAGAGAAGAGGAGGAAGCAGGCCGAGGGGGAAGGCAGGCCGGCTTGCTAGCTGGGCCAGAAAGGAGAGGGGAAGAGCTCTTCTCTATTACCTTTTCCATTTTCCAATTTCATTATCCAAAAGGATTTTCAAATTGGGTTTTGAAATATTTGAAAAAAATTCAAATAAGCTACAACAGTACAAAGAAGAAATGCTCCAGCATGAATGCATCATACATGTGTATGACCTAGGTTTGATTTTATATTTGTGAAAAATTATTATTTCCCTATATTGGAATGATCAACTAATTGCATAATTATATAAATTCCCACTATTTAAAAGAATGCAATTTTTCGGGTATTACATTGGTCATGAAACATTGCAAGAACTACATCGATGTGTTATCTTTCGTAGAATTATCCTGAAATTTATCCATGCCTCGTATGATTTCTTACTGGTTATGTTTGATAGTGGTGTTATGCTTAATGATTGATGGTGCCACGACGGAACCTGGAAGCCTCCTTGTGGACCGGCCGGCACATGGTTGTGTTGCTGGGTGCGCGTTGGTATCACGGTCTCTAATCGTAATCCATTATGAAACAATACCAACGTGTTATCTTCCATGGACTTTCCCAAATATATTTTTGATGGTGTCTCCAAATCAAATTGATCCATCCCTATGTTCCTTAATCTATTTTGCAAAGTCTCTACTAAATCTATCCTCCAATGTTCGATCAGAAGGTACGTATATTGGATCAAGTATAGTAGAGCTTCCTTCTGAAGTTACAAAGAGAATGACCTTTGAAGAGCAAGTCACTGACATCAATATTAACAGACTACAAGAAGTGGTAAACAAAGAATTTGTCATGATCTACCGAGAAAATCAAGCACCATATGCCATTATAGTTGGATTGAAAGAGCACATGAACATTAACGTTAGACAAGTATCAGTCAGTAATAATCAGCAAGGTATGATATGTTCCTGATAGGTTGCCAACAAGTTCAAAAATTTCCATCTCGGCTCAATGTCCGTTTGCATGATGATCATACAGTTAAGATCAATCTTCTCATGTGTTGCTTCATGTCTGCTGACTGTGGTGACCATGTGCATGTATATCATCTGCAACCATTTGCTACAAAAGCTGAGGACGTAGAACCTTTTTAGGGACAACTGACTAGTTACCCATTGTGAAGAATAGTCTGCAGATAAGTAATGAAGTGTACTTGATTCTCGTGAGAGGGAAAAAGCAAGACCGACCCAATATCACTTTCTGCTCAATGAGATGATTGCCTCTGCTGATGAAATGCAGGAGTTTGTTCATTCGCTCTCTCATATTAGCAATGTACTTCCCAATTGGATCAGTCTGTCTGACATGAAGAAATGGATGCCTAAAATTACTAAATAGATCTCTATCAAGAAGTGTTGTTTCATGCTAACAAGTATGTCCCGTGGGTATAAAGAAGTAATTAACCCCATTTTTGAAGGCCATGTCTCATAGAACAATGCTATACAAGAAACCTATAAGCCAATTGGTACTGTTTGTGGTACCCTCACTTCCAAGACCCTGTTATAATAAAGCCAATTCTGTCTTGGACAATCACACAGATAGTGCATACTATGGTTTCAGTGTAGTGAAGAGCTACAAAAGACACACTGATAGATGTGGTCAATGCCATAATACATGTAACCGCACTCAAGTGCCCTGCTTGATACGCTATTGGATGAAGAACAAAAAGGACATTTGGAATTAGTCCCTTATTCTCGGTCAGTCAAGATGTTCCACCCACTCAATTCATAAGAGTGTGAATTGAAGACAAGTTAGAGAGTGTTAATAAATGGATTTCTGAATTATGTGAGGACACTCAAACTTTGGATCGCCACTGCAAAAGGTTTACCTTGTGTCAAAGGTACTTTATCAAGTTAGTTTTGATGACTACAGTCGGATCACAAGAAAAGTTGTACTCAAGTTGTTGGTAGAGGACTGCTTCTCAAACTTTCTGAATAAACACTTAACTTTGAGGATAAACACTCTTCACAACCGACCTCTCTGAACCTGCCAATCCGCTCCAATTTTGTTTATTCTCAGCTGCAAATGAGAAGAGATAAGTTTGGATTTTATCATCGGTTTTCCCTGTGTATAAAAAGATTTTGATTCCATGTAGGAAATTGTGGTCCGTCCCATCAATCTGCACAATTCATGTTTGTCTGGACCGACTATCATGCAATTGAGTATGCAGAGTTGCATATTGCACAAAACTTACAACTACATGTTTTACCTCAGTCCATTGCCACAGCTCGTGAAACTGGAGTTTATAGCTCATTTCCGGAAGCATCTACAAGAATCACCCTTCCTCAAATAAATGCCTACCAGAATCTTGTGTTTTGCAAGAGACAGAGTTGTATCCATACATACCTGTATGCCTGCACTTGTGAAAGGTCCTAGTATGGCTAGAGGGGGGTGAATAGCCTAAATAAAAATTCTACATACCACTAAACAAGTAATTAGAACCACAAGAGGCTATAAACGCAATGCTAAGGCAACCACTAACCTAGGCAAGCCACCTACACAATTCTAGTTAAATCTTAGTTCTAATCCACACAAAAGAGCTAGCAAAAGCTAAACAACTACACAACTACTTAAGAAAAGGAAACAAGCTACTTTGCACAAGGATAAGAAAGAGATTATCGTCGAATAAACCTTTGTCCTTGTGAAGAAGCCAATCGCCGGGACAATCAATAAGTCACTCACTCGAAGGCGAGGAAATCAATAGAGACACCAAGATTTATCCCCGAGGTTCACGTGCTTGCCGGCACGCTACGTCCTCGTTGTGTCGACTTCAACCGGTGGTTCGGTGGCTAATCAGTATTACACACCGAGCCTACACTAGGCGCCACAAGAACCTACCACGGAGGAAGTAACTCAAAGGCACGAGCAATTCACTAGAGTTACCTTTGAACACTCCGCTCGGGGAAGGCACAAGAACCCCTCACAATCGCCGGGTGTGAGCAAGCACAATCACCAAGCTCCTTCACACCTTCTTCTCCTCCAAGCCGTCTAGGGACACGGCAATGTCCCAAGAGAATAAAAACTAATCCGAGGCTTGCTCTCAAGTGCTCTAGAATGCAAAACACAAGCAATGATGCACTTGAGGTTCACTCAGTCTCACAAGAATGATCAAGATGATGAATTAGTGAGAGAGTGGGAGGCTAGAATGCAACAAAGTGTATGACAATGATCCAAGTGTGTTGGCTAGTCACCAAGTGACTAGGGAGGGAGTATAAATACTCCCAAGCCAACTCCTAGCCGTTACACTCTCTGAAACAGCCGTTAACCCCGTTTTTATACCGTCGGACCGACTGCGTCGGACCAAATGGTAGCGTCCGACGCTCGGATGAACGCCACGTGTCAACAGATTTAAACGCCATTCGTCCGATCTCAACGGTAACTGAATTCGCACGTTTTGACTACCGTCGGACTGAGGTCGTCGGACTAATCTCCTGAGTCCGATGCCTTCTCTCAGCTCACCGCGCGCGTATCGTCGGACGATCGCGCGAGCATCGTCGGACTAAAAATTTCACCCGTCCGACGCTTCCAGAGAGGGTTGAAAACGCTAAATCATCGTCGGACTTTCCTTCAAGCGTCCGACGCTCCTCAGCGTGCCACGCGACACTCTTCGCTGCTCGGCATCGTCGGACTGGACATCTCAATGGTCCGACGCTCGTGAAACGAGCGTCCGACGCTCTCAGACAGCTCAGGCGTCGGACCGAATCAATGGTCCGACGCTACGCCCACTAACAGTCCGACGCTCTGTAAATAGCCCTTTTCAAGTCTATTTCTCACCCCTTGCTTCTATGTGCTAACACTCAAGGTCTTCTACACTTGTGCATAGTGTGTTAGCATTTTGCAAACATTTTTCAAGGGTTTTCAAAGGGATTCTCTAGGTTGATTAGTTCAATGCACATGAGGTGCAACCTAGAGCACTTGAAGGTAATCCAATAGCTTAGTTCTCCCCTTGATAGTCGGCTATCTATCCTAAATGTGATCACTCCCACTTGGAGTCTTGATCACTAAAAGAAAAGCCCTATTTGAATATACCTTAGCCTCTAACTTTCCTTCTTTAAGTCCTTTTCTTTCTCCTTGATCACTCCATCTTGATCTTCACTTGAACTCATGTCATTTTCCTCCTTATTACTAATCTTCTCTTGGCTACACATACTTAGCACTTAGATTAGTAACTAGGTTTCATCAATTACCAAAACCAAACTAGGGTCTTTCAATCTCCCCCTTTGTCTTTCTCTTTCTTTTGTAACTTTCTCTCCCCCTTTGTCAACAATTGCACAAAAAAGGTTCATTTTAGTGAAGAGAAATTAGTTAAGTTCATTTGATTTGGAAAGAGAGTTGATTTTTCACTTTGGCTCAATCTAGTGCATTTGCCTAGAATATATAACTAAGTTTGATCCAAGGACAAGCTTCTTCACGCCACTAGGGGTTATCTTGCCCACATGAAGTTATACACCTTGAGCTAATGAACTAGTTTGAACACTAGGGGATTAAGCACACATGCATGTTATATGTTACCACTAGATCATACAATCAAACAAGGCAATAGTGTTAGCATATATCCATCAAGAACATTTTAATTTCCATGAATGTTCCTAAGAGGTGAATATGTCTATATGCTCTAAACAAGTCCTAGCAAGTATGATGTAATGTCAAACAATTTTATCTTGCTTTGTCGGAGTAGAGGCATGTCACATATGTGGGGTGAGCTCAACTCATATTGGAGAAATCAAGAATATTCAATTCATTTCTAAGCTTGCAAAACCTCTTCTCATCTAGTGGCTTGGTGAGTATGTCGGCCAATTGATCATCGGTTCCAATACTTTGAATGTCAATGTCACCCTTTTGTTGATGATCCCGGATAAAATGGTGCCTTACATCAATATACTTGGTTCTTTGATGTTGAACCGGATTTTGAGTTAACTTGATAGCGCTCTCATTGTCACAAAACAATGGCACTTTCTTGAAGTTGATTCCATAGTCCCTCAAGGTTGCCGTCATCCATAGGATTTGAGCACAACAACTCCCCGCACTAATATATTCGACTTCGGCGGTGGAGAGTGATATGCTATTTTGCTTCTTAGATGACCATGAGACAATAGATCTTCCCAAGAGTTGACATGTGCCCGATGTACTCTTTCTATTTATCTTGCAACCGGCATAGTCCGCATCGGCATATCCAATCAACTCAAATTTTACACCCTTGGGATACCACTATCCAACATCTTGAGTGTGCTTCAAATATCTCAATATCCTCTTTGCGGCCTTCATATGACTCTCTCTAGGAGATGCTTGATATCTAGCACACATGCACACACTAAACATGACATCTGGTCTTGATGCGGTGACATAGAGCAAACTTCCAATTAGAGACCGATATGCCTTTTGATCAACCATATTGCCACTTTTATCTTCATCCAAGCTTCCACTAGTCCCCATGGGAGTGCTAATTGGTTTTGCATCTTGCATTCCAAACTTCTTGATCATGTCTCTTATGTACTTGCCTTGACTTATGAATGTGCCATTTTTCATTTGCTTAATTTGAAGTCCAAGGAAGTATGTGAGTTCACCCATCATAAACATCTCAAATTCTTTAGCCATCATCTTTTCAAACTCCGCACACAAAGCTTGACTAGTTGATCCAAAGATAATGTCATCAACATAAATTTGCATGATCATCAAGTCACCATCAACTTTCTTGGTGAATAGAGTGGTGTCAACCTTCCCCATCTTGAAACCTTTAGAGAGGAAAAAATCCCTTAGCCTCTCATACCATGCCCTTGGTGCTTGTTTCAAGCCATAGAGTGCTTTCCTTAACTTGTACACATGATTTGGTTTCTTTTCATCTTCAAAACCGGGTGGTTGTTCAACATATACTAACTCATTGATGAATCCATTGAGAAATGCACTTTTGACATCCATTTGGTAGAGCTTGATGTTGTGAGCACAACCATATGCTAGAAGAATTCTTGTTACTTCCAATCTAGCAACCGGAGCATAGGTTTCACCAAAGTCCAATACTTCTACTTGAGTGTACCCTTGTGCTACTAATCTTGCCTTGTTCCGTATCACAACACCATCTTGATCTTGCTTATTTCTAAATACCCATTTGGTGCCAATAACATTGTAGTTCTTTGGTCTTTCTACCAATTCCCAAACTTCATTTCTTTCAAAATTGTTGAGCTCTTCATGCATAGCATTTACCCAATCACTATCTTTCAATACCTTCTCAATGTTCTCCGGCTCTTCAAATGACACAAATGAATAGTGAGCACAAAATGATGCTAGTCTTGATCTTGTTTGCACACCCTTTTGAATATCACCAATAATTTGGTCCAAAGGATGATCTCTTGCAATGTTTGTGGGTTGAAGCACTTGAGGTTGATTGCTTGAGCTTGATTGTGCATTTGATTAATTTGCTTGAGAGGAACTAGCTTGATCTTGATTTTGCACTTGAGAGTCACTAGCTTGATCAATTGAAGGAACTTGCACTTGATCTTTGTCATCTTCTATATCAACTACTTGAGTCAGCCTTATGTCACCAATATCCATTTCTTGCATAGGCTTTGCCAATTGAGGTCCACTCACATCATCTAGATTCTCATTTTGATCTTGAGACCCATTGGTTTCATCAAATTCAACATCATAAACTTCCTCAAGTTGACCACTTCCCAAGTTCCATACTCTATAAGCTTTACTAGTGGTGGAGTAGCCAAGCAAGAATCCCTCATCACATTTCTTCTCAAATTTGCTCAATCTAGCTCCTTTCTTCAATATGTAGCACTTACAACCAAACACCCGAAAATATGCAATATTTGGTTTTTTCCATTCAAGATCTCATATGGAGTCTTCTCCAACATAGGATGGCAATAGAGTCTATTTGAGTAGTAACATGCCGTGTTGATTGCTTCGGCCCAAAAAGATTGACTCACATTATACTCACTAAGCAAAGATCTTGCCATATCAATGAGAGTCCTATTCTTTCTTTCAACTAGGCCATTTGATTGAGGTGTGTACTTAGCCGAGAATTGATGTTTGATTCCTAAGTCATCACAAAGCTCATCAACTCTTGTGTTCTTGAACTCACTACCATTATCACTTCTCACCCTCTTGATGGTTGTGTCAAATTCATTGCAACTTCTCTTGACAAAAGTTTTGAAGATACCATAAACATCAATTTTGTCATTGATAAAGAAGACCCATGTGTATCTTGAGAAGTCATCCACTATCACCAAACCATACTTATTGCCACCAATGCTTGTATATGTAGTTGGTCCAAACAAGTCCATGTGCAATAACTCAAATGGTTTGCATGTGCTCATCATGCTCTTCTTGGGATGAGTGTTGCCTACTTACTTTCCGGCTTGACATGCACTACATAACTTGTCCTTTTCAAACTCAACATCTTTAAGGCCTCTAACCAAGTCATGCTTCACAAGTTTGTTCAATTGCTTCATTCCAACATGACCAAGCCTTCTATGCCATAACCAACCCATGCTTGACTTAGAGAGTAAGCATGTTGACAATTGTGATTCTCTAGCACCAAAGTCCACTAGATAGAGATTTTCATATCTAAATCCCTTGAATATCAAGTTTGATCCATCCACACTAATGATTTCCACATCATCAACATCAATGATGCATTTGAAACCAAGATCACAAAGTTGAGCCACGGACAATAGATTAAAGTTCAAACTCTCAACTAATAGCACATTGGAGATGCTTAGATCATTTGACATTGCAATCTTTCCAAGACCCTTGACCTTGCCTTTGCTATTATCTCCAAATGTGATACTATCATACTCATTGCCACTAGAATTGATTTGGTTGAACATTCTTGAATCACCGGTCATGTGTTGAGAACACCCACTATCAAGAACCCAATGCCTCCCTCCGGCTTTGTAATTTACCTACAAAACAAGTCAATGTCTTTTAGGTACCCATACTTGTTGGGTCCTTGGAGGTTAGCAACCAAAGCCTTTGGTACCCAAATAGCCTTCAACCTTGGGCTCTCTTTAGCTGTACCAATATATTTGACTTTGACACCTTTCTCACCCTTGGTAAGCATGTAACAAGAATCAAGTCTAATAGATTTAGCACTTGCAAATTTTATTTGCTTGTTCTTGTTGTTAGTGATGCAATTTGCCTCAATATGCCCAACTTGCTTGCACTTGTAGCAAAACCGACCATTGCTCCTCACAAAGCTAGGCTTTGGAGTTACAAAGGCCGCCTTGCCTTTCTTGGGAGTATAGCCAAGTCCCTCCTTAGAGTTACTATATCTTTGCCTACCCAAGCATTGTAGCAAGCGGGCATCCCCACCATAGGCATTGCCTAATGCGCGGGTTAGCTTGTCCACTTCCTTCTTCAATTTCTCATTTTCAACTTTTAGTGTTGGATCAACACTAGTAGTGAAGGTAGAAGTAGAAGTGGATGATGATGAAGAACTAGTGTTATTATGTGTGGTTGCAACAAGTGTTTCATTAGTTGATTCATTTATTAGATCACAAGTTACACCCACATTACATGTTATAGCAACATCCTCTACCTTGCTTAGCTCCAAGAGTGAGGAGTGAGCTTCCTCAAGCTTGGTGTGAGTTAGTTTGAGATCCTCATGGTCTTCCTTTAGACACTCATGAGAAGCACTTAGCTCATCAAAGGATTGTTCAAGAGTTTTTAATTTCTTGGACAATTCTTTGCACTTCTTAGACTTAGAGCTAATAAGATATTCGGCTTGCTCTAACATGTCCATGAGTTGTGCTACACTAGGCTCATCATCATCACTATCAATATCATTATCATCTTTTTCATCATCACTTGAGTCATCATATTTTACCTTAGTGGACTTAGCCATGAAGCATGATGAATCAAATGGTGAAGACTTCTTGTTGATAGCAATAGAAGCCATGGTCTTCTTCTTGGATGTCTTCCTCTCATCATCATCACTAGAGTCATCATCATCGGAGGAAGCATCACTATCCCATGTCACCACATAGGATCCACCTTTCTTCTTGGAGAAGTTGAACTTCTTCTTCTCCTTCTTTTCCACCTTGTCCTTCTTGTCCTTCTTGCCTTTCTTCTTGTAATCATCTTCATCATCACTAGCATTGGGACAATCCACCACAAGATGGTCCGTGCTTTTGCAATTGTAGCACTTCCTTACTACATTCTTACCTTTGAAGTTATCTCTTCTCTTTCTAGCACCATAGCCCTTCTTCTTCATGAATCTTCCAAACTTGCGCACAAAGAGAGCTAGTGCCTCATCATCACTATCAAGGCTAGATGCATCATCATCACTAGATTGTACTTTCTTGCCCTTGCCCTTGTTCTTGGATGAAGAGGTAGTGGACTTAAATGCCATGGTCTTCTTGCTCTTGTCATCCTCCTTCTTCACTTCTTCACTATCACTCTTCTCATTGTATTGATTCTCGGTCATTACATCACCAAGAATCTCATTTGGAGTGACACCCTTCAAGCCACCCCGGAAGATAATAGTCCTTAAGGTCTTGAACCTCTTGGGCAAGCACATGAGAAATTTGTGAGAAAAGTCCTCATCACTTGTTTTCTCACCCAAGGCCTTCAAATCATTGATGATCACTTGGAGCCTATAGAACATCTCCGGAATGCTCTCTCCATCATCCATCTTGAAGTTTGAGAGCTTGTCCTTGAGCATGTACAACTTGGCACTCTTTACCGTTGAAGTGCCCTCATAGGTTTGCTCTAATCTTGTCCATACTTCACTTGCTCTATCCAAATCCTTGATTTGCTCAAACACCTTTGAGTCAATGCCATTGTAAAAGGTGTTGAGAGCCATTGTGTTACATTGGTTGTTCTCTTGATCTCTAGGTGTGGGGCTTGCGGGATCAAGCACAATGTATTCCTTCTCGGTGACTTCCCACACCTTCTCATGAATTGAGCCAAGATACATCCTCATCTTTCTCTTCCAATAGTCAAATGAGCTTGTGCCATCAAAGTGAGGTGGTTTGCCCCCAACATGATTGAACATGATATGAGCCATTTCAATGCACCGAAGGATGTTAAGCCTTGACTAAACGGTGACCACGGCTACGATACCACTTGAAAGGTCCTAGTATGGCTAGAGGGGGTGAATAGCCTAAATAAAAATTCTACAGACCACTAAACAAGTAATTAGAACCACAAGAGGCTATAAATGCAACGCTAAGGCAACCACAAACCTAGGCAAGCCACCTACACAATTCTAGTTAAATCTTAGTTCTAATCCACACAAAAGAGCTAGCAAAAGCTAAACAACTACACAACTACTTAAGAAAAGAAAACAAGCTACTTTGCCAAAGGATAAGAAAGAGATGATCGTCGAATAAATCTTTGCCTTGTGAAGAAGCCAATCACCGGGACAATCAATAAGTCACTCACTCGAAGGTGAGGAAATCAATAGAGACACCAAGATTTATCCCCGAGGTTCACGTGCTTGCCGGCACGCTACGTCCTCGTTGTGTCGACTTCAACCGGTGGTTCGGTGGCTAATCGGTATCACACACTGAGCCTACACTAGGCACCACAAAAACCTACCATGGAGAAAGTAACTCAAAGATACGAGCAATTCACTAGAGTTACCTTTGAGCACTCCACTCGGGGAAGGCACAAGAACCCCTCACAATCGCCGGGTGTGAGCAAGCACAATCACCAAGCTCCTTCACACCTTCTCCTCCAAGCCGTCTAGGGACACGGCAATGTCCCAAGAGAATAAGAACTAATCCGAGGCTTGCTCTCAAGTGCTCTAGAATGCAAAACACAAGCAATGATGCACTTGAGATTCACTCAATCTCACAAGAATGATCAAGATGATGAATTAGTGAGAGAGTGGGAGGCTAGAATGCAACAAAGTGTATGACAATGATCCAAGTGTGTTGGCTAGTCACCAAGTGACCAGGGAGGGAGTATAAATACTCCCAAGCCAACTCCTAGCCGTTACACTCTCTGAAACAGCCGTTAACCCCATTTTTATACCATCGGACCGACAGCGTCGGACCAAACGGTAGCGTCCGACGCTCGGATGAACGCCACGTGTCAACAGATTTAAACGCCGTTCGTCCGATCTTAATGGTAACTGAATTCGCGCATTTTGACTACCGTCGTACTGGGGTCGTCGGACTAATCTCCTGAGTCCGACGCCTTCTCTCAGCTCACCGCGCGCATATCGTCGGACGATCGCGCGAGCATCGTCGGATTAAAAATTTCACCCGTCCGACGCTTCCAGAGAGGGTTAAAAATGCTAAATCATCGTCAGTCTTCGTCCGACGCTCGCCGTCGGACTGCGTCCGACGCTCCTCAGCGTGCCACGCGACACTCTTCGCTGCTCGGCATCGTCGGACTGGACATCTCAATGGTCCGACGCTCGTGAAACGAGCGTCCGACGCTCTCAGACAGCTCAGGTGTCGGACCGAATCAATGGTCCGACGCTACTCCCACTGACAGTCCGACGCACCGTAAATAGCCCTTTTCAAGTCTATTTCTCACCCCTTGCTTCTATGTGCTAACACTCAAGGTCTTCTACACTTGTGCACAGTGTGTTAGCATTTTGCAAACATTTTTCAAGGGTTTTCAAAGGGATTCTCTAGGTTGATTAGTTCAATGCACATGAGATGCAACCTAGAGCACTTGAAGGTAATCCAATAGCTTAGTTCTCCCCTTGATAGTCGGCTATCTATCCTAAATGTGATCACTCCCACTTGGAGTCTTTATCACTAAAAGAAAAGCCCTATTTGAATATATCATAGCCTCTAGCTTTCCTTCTTTAAGTCCTTTTCTTTCTCCTTGATCACTCCATCTTGATCTTCACTTGAACTCATGTCATCTTCCTCCTTATTACTAATCTTCTCTTGGCTACACATATTTAGCACTTAGATTAGTAACTAGGTTTCATCAATTACCAAAACCAAACTAGGGTCTTTCAACTTGTCGCTCAATGTCCTCTGTGCCTCTATCACTGAGTGAAAGAAAACTCCATGTACATCATGAAATCAATCAAGAGTTCATCCTATCTTCAGCATAGCATACCTCAGGCCAATCAGAAAGAATTAATCAAATCTTGGAATACTTATTGAGAGCATACATGTTTTGTTTTCAAGGATCTTGTCAGAAATGGCTGCTGTTATTAGTGTTTTCCTTACAACAATAGTTATCAAGAAGTTGCATCAGACACATGTCACCTGGTTGTTGACACTTGGATATAAGAGTTCTCCTAACTAATGGATACTGAGGAAGTGAACAAACAGAATCAGCTATCACATTTACTGTTCATTCAACAGCCTTAGATAATTCCGTGTTGCCATAGGAAAAAGAAAACTGCACACATGGAACCTTATGTAGCTTTCCATCAGTCTGCATTTTAGTAATTTGACATCAACAATTGACATGAACCTTGGATGTTGGTTAACTGATTTCCTCAGCTCAGCAAATATCTACCTCACCTATGATCTCATCCCATATGAAAATGGTGGTATATGCTATATCCACTAGAGAAACAGATGTTTTGAAACTACTCTCTGACACTTCAATGCACATCCTGTATGCTGAAAGTGCTAACTAGGGCGATTTGTCTTGGATTCTTTCCAAATTAGCAGTGTTATCTTGGATTCCTTCCAAAGTAACAATGCTTCCTAGAAGTCAATGAAGGAAATTCTTCAAACAAGAGTCAACTGCTAAGAATTCTTGAATGATCAAAAAGTTGTCCTATCTTTAATGATCTCTCTTGCATTTGCATCAAGGTAAATGGAAGTACATGATCTATCAAGAATGACAGCTGAACCAACCTTTATCGTCCGCACTTTACGTGAGCCATGAGGCGATCACCCCTGCCTCTGAGCGCTATGGAATTTTTAAGTAGCTTCGTACTAGCACCGCCTTGGAAAAGGGGCTGACATGCTTCTCTACCCTTGAAAGCTCTTACGTTCCGAATCTCGGGACGAGATTCCTTTAAGGGGGAAGGCTGTAACACCCCAGGTGTTAGTCACGAGCTAACCAGCGAGTGTGGACCTAACCAAGTTATGTCAATAAATGATCTTGATCACTGTCTCACATTCATCTCCATCTACCATGACTATTGGAGGAGTCTCATAAAGATCTAAATCAAGAATCCACTTGAAATAGCAAATCATATGCTTGTTTAGATTTATTGATTTAGGAAAGATGAGCATGCAAGTCAATAAAATCTTGCAACCTTGACCAAACAACTATTTTAACTCTACAACAAAAGTCATGCAGGACTCATGTTGAGCAAATGCCAAGAAAATACCTTTATTGGCCTAAATCTCCAATTTGAGCTCTCTAATGATCTTAGTTTGACCAAAGAAGAAATGTTATTTCAATGCAAGATATGAGGTTGGACCTTAAACAAAAGTTGCAGATATTTTGTAGAAGAACAAATGTTATTTTTGGACCAAGTCATGATTCAACTTCTAAGTACTTCAAAAACAGCACCCAAGACAGGTTACAAATCTGATTTCAGGAATTGAAATATTCTGAGTCTGAAATTTGTCCCTACTGCAAAGATGTGCCATGTTCTCCAAATTTTGTTTAGCAACTTGGGTGGGACCCAATATAAAAGTTATTTCAAACTCTTTGGAGCACAACATATCAAAATTTGGGTTTCATCCGAGTTCGTTTGACAAGGTTTGCCACTCAATCCTTGATCGTAATTAAGCTGTTGACAGCATCAACTTGAGGGCTAATTATCCGCTAATACATTTATCAAATGGCCAAGCTTCCTTAACAAAGATCGTAGGGCATTGTGCGGGCTACCTGTTGTTTTGGCACCCAGGGCAGAATATGACCGGAATATGCCAAAAAGTGGATCCAAAGCTAGGCAGATTCGCGCCTGCCACCTATTTGATGAAATGCCACAATGGAGGACACTTGGCAATGAAGCTCTGGAGCTCCTGCGACTTTGCCGGCAACCACCTCCACCATCCCGCGTCCTAGCTCAAGGGGATGAGCACCAAGGCGCTCCAGTCCATCCTCTCGCCCCTCAACTCAGCTCCCTCACTCTCTGCTCGTCCTAGCTTCTCGTTCGCCCCCCTTGCAGCTACTGCCATGGACGCCCCCTCCTCCCGAGCTCTGCCAGCGCCACCACACCTCCTCTGGTCATCCACTGGCAAGGGCACCTCCTCCGTGGCGATCCCTCGGCGCTGCCGCAGCCTCGCCGCCTCTGGCCCCGCGAAGCCTGCCCCGGCAGCCGGTGCTTTTCCCTTCCTGTTTTTTCTTTCTGCGCAGGGCAGCAGCAGTCAGCAGGCCGCCACCGGCCTCAGCGAGCCCAGGTCAGGACTGAGGGCAAGCCCAGCAGGCCGCGGCCGGCCACTGCCGTCCCGTGCTGGCCCTGCAGGCCGCCAAAGCCGGCCAGGTCGTGCTGCTGTTTACTCCCTGCGGTCTCCATTTCTTTGCCTGCTCGTTTGATCCAAGGAAGAAGAAGGGGATTTCTTGTGTTCACTCTCTCTCTTTGTGTGACAGGTGGGGCTAGATCTGCACTAAACCCGTGCGTCAGTTTTAGTGGTGGACTGCTTGGGTGCAGATTCGGGTGGATCTAGCAGATCCTAGGGATGAAATGGTTTCCTGTTGTTTTGTTTTTCCAGATTTTTGTGTAATTTTGTAAAATGCATAATGTGCTCTAGGAAGCTCCAAAAATGTTGAGACAAGATTTGTTAGTTTGGTATTGAAGTACTTTGCCTATTTGTACATTTGGTTGTGTCATGCATGCATATATTTGTACTATAGAAATTCGTGATTTAATGTGGTTTAGAAATGGCTATTAAGTAGATTTAAGTACATTATAAATAATATATTGTGGTAAAAATGGAAAATGGTGCTCCACTGGTCTTGTATAATGTTGTGTTAGCTAGAGAAATAATAATAGGGCCATATTGTTTCATAAATTGTTGAGTTTTGGATTTAACTTGCTCTCCAATGCTTTATTGTATTATAGATTTGTTTATTTTGTAATAATTAAACTATGGAACCTGAGCATGAAAGATTTGAACCTTAGTCATGAATTGTAATTAACTATCTCTCATAAAAATATCAGCTCCATTTGAGGTGTTTATCACATGACTTAAATAATTAAATAATAGGTTTTTATGTGATAGTAGTGAAAGGTTGTAGGTAAATGGACACATACATGTATGTTCCTTGTAATGCCTTATCATTTGTTGACCTGAGTTGAGTGTTGTTTGATATGTAATGATGGTTGGAGCTATTTAATTAGCCCAAATATGTGTGCTCATGATAGGAAAGCATGTATGCAGTTTATCTGTGCTTTGCTGAAATGGCTGCAAGAGCAGTCCTCATGTTGTGATGTTTTCTCCATTATAATGATGTTTCATGTAAATATGTTCTATACAAAAGTTGTAGTTAATTTTATGTACTTGCTTGTCCTATATTTTCATGACTGTAGACCTGATACTTTTATAGTTATAGAATTTAGAAGTCTGCTGTCAGGTTTTGCCTATTCTCGGTGCAGACCTGAATGTTTGCTTTGTTTGACCAATTTATGCTTTGAATCACCTCTTGGTGATAATAAAGAAGTTGTAGTATATTTCATTGGCTTTCCAAATTTTCTAGATTCATCCCTTTTGGTGGTCTAGATCCCTAGTTTTGATTGTTTGAAGCGTGAGGACTGATTCTGTCCAAATCTGGACAGAGCTGCCTTCAATGTTTTGTTTGACCTTTATATGTATCGAATCATCTTAAGATGATAATAGCAAAGTTGTAGAGAATTTCAATAGCTTTCCAAAAAGGCTTATATCACCCTGGTTGGATGTATATGGCTTGAGTTATGGTTAAATCTTATGCTTGCTGTCCTGCCGCCCATAAACTGCATGTGGGGGATTATGATTGCTTTGACTTTGTTTTGCTTGGTGTGATTGTTAGCTTATGGTTCAGTGATGGTACATTGACATGCCTTGTATTACTTCCTTTTATTCATACATGTGCATTGTGCATCTCATTTAGGTACGATAGATGAACATGTGGAGTGAAGGACGTGATGATGGAACTAACCACAAGACGGTGTGGTGGACTAATCACGAAGATAGAAGGACTAATCGAGTGCTTGGATGGGAGATGCTCATCGAGCGAGTGTCATCTAACAAATGCTGACTTAGTGTTGAATCCCAGGCAAGCCCCGGAGCATCCCTAAGCCTCCACCTATTCTTTTTATAAATGCACCGGTATTTCTTAAATCGTATGATTGTGCACTTAAGTATAGGAGTTGGTTGATACCGTTGTTGCATAATTACCTTGTCCACTCTACATATGATCCTGGTACTATTACTAGACAGGTGATCGATCTTATGCTTAGCCCTGCTTAGACCGGTAGAAGTCGGGTGATTTCCTCTCATCCGCGAGAAAGTCGGGTGATTTCCTGTCATCCGCGAGCATAGGTGGTGACTGATGAGATCCACATGGATGGCTATATGTGTCACCATGCCACAATGTTTAATGAGAGAATCAAGGCTAAGTAGTGGGGAGCTGCATGACATGGGTCATGTTGACTTCGATGCTACTTGCGGCCGATTAGGACTGACGCCACCAGACATCAGTTGAGATTGAAGGACGTCGTCACATAGCTGGCCAGATAAGTCGTTCTGACCGCGAAGCGGAGTAGTTCTTTCTGAGCCGAGAATTGGTGTGACATGGATAGACATATTCTGGAGGTTGGAAGGATGTGCGGAGACACCATTTTGCCATAGTCAGGTCAGGGACCTGCACTTCCTGTGAGTGGGTTTGTCTCCAAGAATATGGCCCCCGCCAAGCTCGCGATATAATATGACTCAAAAAGATCTTACGGTGACGCAAGAAGCCACTGATCAGGCTGACAGGGTTTGTGATTGGCATGTTTGCCAGCTGGTACAATCGATTCGAATCACCATCTCTCCTGGTTAGTGAGAAACTGAACTGATCTTCTGGTGAGGTAGAGGTTAACAACTTGAACGTGATTATTTGTGAGATGAGGAAGATATCTGTGGATATCAGAAATCACTGTGTTTTATTGATTGCTATAATATCAAGTGATTGCATAGTATAGCTGCAAACCTTAGCTATAATAGCTAAACTGAAATTGAAGCTGAACAATATCTAAAATTTATAAGTTGAGGAATTATTGTAGTAATGCTTTTTATGCAAAATGATGCTATCTCCTGAGCTCCACCAAATAAGCCTTGCATATCCTTGAGAGTCTTTTTATTTACTTCCTGTCGGGTAAGTCTAGCTGAGTACATTTGAGTACTCAGGGTTTTATTCCCAGTGTTGCAGGAGGAATACTTCATTGTCTAAAAGAGTTACTTCTATCCTTCGAGAGAGGAAGACTAGACCTTGGGCAAGGTCATGTTATCTATCTTATCTATGTTGCTGTGACTGGTCGACACTTGGCACTGTATTATGAACTTAAGTGTGTGTAAATCTTTTTTGTTTCCGCAATTGAACTTTTATGTAAAGTCTATCTTGTACTCTGATGAAATTGAACTATGTGCGAATCTATGTATCATGTGTATGTGTGCTGCTGAGTTTCTGCGATCCTTGGGTAAGTGCTATGTAAAAGTTTGAAATCCTTCGAGATTTCACGGACTACCGGGTTTATATTGGCTCAAGTGTGGCTTGATAGCTGGGAAAATAGCTGTCGCTGTACTTGTGCTCGTATAAATTGGTCGGTTCTGTTACATCAGCTGATTCGGCAAATACAAGCAACATACAAGCCTACAAGATGAACAATGTTTTGACCTTCAAACCAACACATTCGATTCATCGTTTACAATAGTTTGGATCATGCGGATCGAGACATCCGTAATGTAAACCATGACTTAAATTTATTAGTTATCAAATCTAGACAATATTCATCATATTACTTGAGTGCAACCTGTATACAATCAAGATCTAGATCTATCGGCTAAATGTAGGCATATTATATTTATCAATGCATAGAGGTGCAACAATTATCATCTATTGAACGAATAGATTTATAAAACATAATGCTGATATAACTAGAGCAAGATTGGGCAAATTTGGTGAATGATGAACATAATTGAACAAACAAAATCAAACGTCACTGGTAACTTAATGAATCTAACTAAAATGCCAATTTAGTTAGAGCCGATAACTAATCCATGCACATTAACCAGTTTATTGTAAGCCTTCGTCCACTGAATGACGCTAAACATAGATTAATCAAGAAAATAAACATGAATTGATAACTAATCCTTATTTGATCTAAGTCCACGTCTACCGGATGACGCTAAACTCATGCCAACAAGAATCAAACCTTGATCTACAATGATGTCCACCGGATGACATTAAAGAAACAAAATTTAGCAAGGCATGACGGTACTTACAAGCAAGCCTGCGTCCACCAGATGACACCCAGCCCGTTCGAAGAAACTCGCCGAGATCTAATCTACTCCTACTCCTAAGGGTTTGGCCGGGGCCGAAAAGTGTGTTGTATTGATGTGTACATAGTTCTGTTACAATGGCCGGGGGTTTATATTTATACGCTGGGCTGACAAAGATAGAGTCCTAGTCAAATTACAACTCGAAACAGATATGAAAACTAATAAACTTTCCTACTTGAAAGGTAACTTGGAGTCCAATCTTTCCTTTCTCGAACGGACTCCGAATGTGATCGCTTCCTGGCGTCAAAGACCCATGCTAATGTAATCCATTAATCGATTCCATGTTTGACCACGCCTTCCTTTCTTCAACCCAACATCCGATCTGGGGCTTGATCGACTGCTATCAGCTCCTCATCTGATAGACTCTGCTCCCGAAATCAGCTATCCATTCCTGACATCGGTTGCTCCCGGTCTAAATTTTGGTGTAAACACATGCCCCCAATTTTGGGATAAACTGGTTTTATTCCAAAATTAGCACCGAGTCTCAATCGACCTTCATTCTCAAACCACAGCAAAATTCACAGACTCCTGCTCAGCACCTCAGAGCTCCACACCAAACCGAAACCCAAACCAAGAGAACTTCCGCTGCATCTTATCTCTGGCTTCGATTCGCCGTCTCCAGAACTTTAAGCAATGGCGACTTCCTCTGAAATCCCCAAGGTATGAATTTCACTAATCTGCTTCCATTCACGAATCCTTGCCCAATCGGTCATATATGTTACTCATCATTCTCAGAATCTGAAGAACGAGATCTTGATTCCGCTGAATGAAACCCCAATCGCTTTTTACTTGGGGTCCGATGGGCGACTCAAATCCTGCAGAGTTCATCAGCAGAGAAACCAACCAGATCCCTGTAACACCCCAGTGTTAAGCTTGCTAAATCACTTGCATTACATTGCATTGGCATGTCATGAGCATCATATCATCATTATAATGATGAAATGAAACAAAAATGATTTTCAACATTTTTGGAATGTCCAATCTAGTTTAGAATGTCAAACTAAACCTTTTTCATATCTAGAACATCTTGTGATTTGATCATTTGCTAGGGTTTTGACCTAGGGTTAGGTTTAGGGCATTTGGAGTAGTTTTGATACATCAAATTGAAAGTGCAAATTAAATTATTCAAATGCTTTTAAACATTAAACAAAAGTTGTGGGAAATTTATTTTGCAACAAAGTATATTTTTGGTCCAACTCATGAAAATGCTTTTTACTAGGTCAATTTGAGACCCTAAGGCAGATAATGGTTATGGTTTGCTTCTGAATTTTTGGTTAAGTCTAAACTGAATTACAGTTTCAGTATGCCCTACTTTGTTAACCTGTAGCTCATCAACCAAACCAAATTAGCCAAAAATGTTTTACTAACCTGTGTAGCACTCATATAGATCTATCTACCCTATTAATGAAGTTTGCATGGAAACCTAGTGGATTATGAGATAATTAGCACTAAAAATCGAGATTCAGTCGAATGCTCCTATTATGAACTGAACTAGACTCCTTTGAGGCCATGTGTCGAACACCTGGCGTGGGTATCGTGTCTTCGTCGGAGATCAACACCGTCGCGTTGTCGTGTCGAGTTTGAGCGAGTTCCACCGCTTCCCTGTCCTTCTAGAGACGACGACGAGTCTCCCTGAGCCTTATCCTGCATTTGGTTTCATCCCTATCGCCTTCTCCTCACTTCTGTTCTCGCCACCGAAGAACCCCAGGTCTAGCCATGGCGCCGCCGGTCGCGTTCGTCGTTCCCGGCTAGCCGACGATCAAAACCTCGCGCCATTCACTTCGCCACCCTCCTATCCATCTCCCTGACACCTTTGTCAAAGTGTTCGAGCAGTAGCGCCTTCGTCGTTCGCGTTCACCGTCATCAGTTCTTCGTCGGAGCTCCACCGTGGCCACGCTCGTCGAGGCCAAGTTGCTGTGGGCTCCCTCACTATCATCTTGTGCAAGTTTATAGTTACCTAGGGTTCCAATTTGGTGACAGTGGAAAAGGTTTAGGGTTTGGTGCCCTGTGCTCGGTGGAACGCCGCCGTGCTGCCGCGCGCACTGCCGCCGAGCCGCCATGGTTGTGGCTAACCATGTTCCGAAGCTTTGTAGTTCGATTGCTTGTAATCCTAGGGTCACTAGAGTCCCAGGGAGCTAGCTATGGAGTCGGGCTGTGTTCAGGTGGTCGGAGTTCGCCGGCATGGGTTTGCCGAGCGCCACCGTCCGCCACGGCCTCTGTTGAGTTTGCTCCGACACCCCACTGGTCCAACCACCTAGCGCAATCGATGCGTCTTGGTCCCAGGGGTGTTTTGGTCTGCTTGGTTTGGCCGGAGTCCTCGCCGTCGGCGAGCTTTCCCCAGTCAAACGCGGTGGCTGCCTCTGTCCTTATGACTAGTGGGGTCAGTTGACCCAAGGTGCCCGGTTGTCTGTCCCTCAGTGTTGTCTCTGTGTGTGTTTCTGGGTGCATCTAGCAGATAGGGTTTCGGTTAATTACTCTTATTTGATTTTCAGAATATGTTCTAGATTTGTAAAATTCATAAGTAGAGCTATGAAGATCCAAATGAGTTAGGGCAAGTTTTGTTAGCTTCCTAACGACATGTACTATTCAGGAAAAATATAAAATCCTACCATTTGTGTAGTAGTTCTGTGGGCTATAAATTAAATTGTAATTCTACAAATAAATTCAAAAATGCATAACTAATTCTAGAAGGGTGCCAAAAATATGATTCCACTTTTGTTAGCTTTCTATGGATGAGTAGAATCTGGGAAAAATAGTGGTTAGGCATGTTTGCTATTTGGTAAGGGAGTTGCTGTTCAAGCCCTATTTAGGGTTTGATTGCTTGGAAATTGATTAGAAAATAAATACAAGTGATATGGGTATGAATATTTTTGTGCGATGGTTTTAGGTGATGAAGAACAACAAAAAAATATGAAATCTATTGTTTGATACTTTTCACTATAATAACTATTTTCCACTCAAATTCAGCCTGTAGTTTTGTTATTTTTGTCTCAGCTGTTCTGTAAGTCTAAATGAACTGAAATATGGATAGTGATCTGTTGTAAACATGTTCTATCTACTGTATTTTTTTGGGAATTTTTTGTAACTTTGATCTGGTTGGTCTAGTTATAAATGAAGTTAATAGTTATGTGGTTAAGCACTTGTTTGGGATGAATGGACATTATCTGCATGTTGTTTGGTCCATTCGGCAATGGTGTTTTCTGATACCTTCATGAGTATGTGCTTGCTGGAGTTAAGCTCGAATGTATGGAGGAAGGTTGCTAGGGTAGACCATGAAAGTTTGCCTTGCTTGTTGTATGAAGCTAGAGATTTCTCTCCACCGGAGAAGAAATATGCACGTAATTAATGGAAGAAAGTCATTCATACATGTGTTTGCATTTCATGAAAGCATGCATGTGCCTTATATTGCATACTTTACAAATTTACAATGCATTCAAATATCTATTGCATGACATGCATACAGGATCATTGGAGGAGGTGACCCTGACCGAGGTGAACCCGATCGAGGAGGAGATCCCTCAGGAGGCCCCCGTTGCCGAACAAGCCCCCGAAGAAAACGCTGACTTGCCCGAATGCCCATGACCACCATCCCTCGACCTTTCTGAAAGGCAAGCCCCGGTGCATCCTTATTTCCTACGTTTTTCAAAATGAAATGACTTGAGTGTAGTGATTATTGCATTAAGTGTACGAATTGTTTGAAAACGTAGCTGCATTATATTAGACTATTATATATACTTCACCTAAATAGATTCAGGACCATCTCTCCTGCTTAGCCTAGCTTAGAACCGGTAGATATGGTGATTCCGGTCACCAAGATAAGAAAGTGAGAAGCACGGTTGGCTATATTTGCTATCGTGAAATAACCATATGAGCTGAGGGAGGAAATGAGTATGGGCAGGATGATGGTTTGGACATAACAAGACATGGTGGTCTTGGTTGTGTGCTAATCACCGCCACGTGAATTAGGGATGTAACCCTGTTGGAGTTCAGTCGAGATTGAAAGACGCCATCACTTAGCTGGCCGGATAAGTTGTTCCGACCGCGAAGCCGAGTAGCTTTATTTGGACCTGAACTGGTTAGCTCAGTGTATATGCTAGACCGCGTAGGGTTTTGGGAGCTAGATCGGACCATGGGCAGGTGGATTCCTGAGCTTCCTGGCCACTAGTTAGTCCCCCAGCATATCGCTCTCCCAGACCCGCGGTTGGTACCCAAATAGTACCAAGGGTGACCTATGGGACACCGTACAGGTCTATCTGGGTTTGTGATTGGCATTTGACACCAGCTAGTTTGTAATCGATTCGAATCGCCATCTCTCCTGGATAGTGAGAAACTTGACTGATCTTCCCTCATGGCAGAAATGGAAAAGTTTGAACATGAACATGGTTATCAATGAAAATGCCAAATTGCTATGGTTCTATTATATTGATTGCTTAGAATTAATCAAGTGCTTGAGTTAGAACAAGTTGAAGTTAAAAGCAAGGGTTCATGACTACTAAAAGCTTGCTAGTAATGACAAATGACATATTACACTAAAATAGCTTTTACGCAAATGAGTCAGCCAACTCCACTAAAAAGCCTTGCATATTTCCTTGAGAGTCTTTTATTTGGTAAGACGGGTAAGTCTTGCGGAGTACAATTGTGTACTCAGGGTTTATCCCAAATTGTTGCAGATGGCCAAGTCTTTTATGGTTATTGCAAGAATTGCTTTACCCCGGCCGTGGATGAGGACTAAAGTGTGGGCAGCTCAAGTCTTCGTGTTTAATAGCTATCTTATCTACTAGTTTGATCCTAAACATGGCACTGTATATTAAATAAGGATGGTTGTGTAGAACTTGGTTTGTATAAATACTTTGCTTCTGCTAGGGTTTGGTAAATTATATCTGCGTACTCCAAGCTTTGAAGTTATGTAATATGGATGTATGTTGTTGAACCATGTGCGATCTTGGTTGTGTTACCATTTGGTTTGAAATCCTTCGAGATTTCATGGACTACCGGGTTTATATGGGCTCAAGTGTGGTTGTTTAGCTGTTTCGACGTCTATCGCCGTACTTTTGCTCTTATAAATTGATCGGTTCTGTCACAGCTGGTATCGGAGAAAGGCTCAACATACATCATTTATATAAGTGTATTTTAAAAATAAAAAGGGTTGATTTGCAAAACTAATTGTCTATTTTTAATTAGTAGGCTTCAAAAGTGAGTTTGAAAGGTTAAGTGTGCCAAGGATCATACTTAGTGTAGCCCTAATATAGGATTATAGGTGGCTTATTAAAGTACTAACTTGGGGCAAATTGCATCATTTTTTGTGAGTGCTTCTTGTCATTGAGACGACTTGCTTCTGTTTCATTTTTTTTATCGACGTCCAGGTAAGGTGAAGACAGGCCAAATGTGCCACTTCGGACTAAGGTAAGGTGAGTTGTGAGACCATGATCGAACAACCGTCGATCTAAGGGGAGTGCTTATTATTAATACCGAAGTAGATACATCTGTCTATATGTGCCTATGGAAGTATCCCTGTGTGGTGTACTTACTTTTTTGGGGTCACAAGTGCTCATGGGAGCATTTCCGGCAAAAAGTGCTTCTTATCGCTATGCATACATGTGGGATTGGGCTGAAATGAGTCTTCTACAGGTATGCTAACTACGTGTAGTACGAAGTAGTTACGCATATGAGAGCGACTGTATGCCACCGCTTAGCATGGTAGTATGGTTAGGTGTGAGGACGTATGGAACGTCCATGCATCAGGGTCATTCATGTTCTGTTCTTCTCTGAATTCTTCACAACAGAACAAGTAAAGTGAAAATAATGAGAATAAGACTTTTTCTGCAACTATTCTCTTGTCTCTCTCAAAATTGTCCCACATATGGCTCCACCGACTCGCAACCACAGTTTCTGGATCAATTTGGGACGCTCACTCTGTTGTGGAGGACGCTGGAATCTGTTGGCTATGCTGAGCCACCAAGCTATTACTGGGAGCAAGTTGGAGGTGGAGTGGAAGTGTTTTACAAGGTTTGGGTTCATATACCAGCTATCCGAGGAGCTGTATCTTGGCCTGGTTGGAAGGTCAACGTTGAAGCCTTGTCTCCATGGGATGGTGCCCAACGGGCAGCTTTCGAGGTGTTAATGTCCTTATGCAAGTGGTTTGGTGCCGACATCAAGGATGGTCCTTTGGATGTGTTCCCCAAGCTTGATATGGAGAACGCAACCTAGGATCAGGGGAGTAGTGATCCTTTAGTAAAGGGTCAAGATGAAGAAATACACAGCAAGGATCCAGCGACGAGTGCCATGTTTGCAATATGGAAGATGTATCACAATCGACAGGAAAATTGGGACTCCATGTTAAGGAGCCTTCGCGATTCAATTGCCGAGCAGCATGCATTAGTGGAGAATGATCCTGCCTGTATTCATCCCCAGGTGCACCTGAAGTTGATCCCCCGGTGCTGGAAGATGACAATGATCCTGCCTCCGATGATGAAGAGGAGAATTCCGAAGCTAACGATAGTGATGACGGGAATAGTAGTTCATCTGTGATCGATAGCGGTCATGACAACTAGTGGTTTCTAGTATTTCTTGGAAGCTAGACGTGTGTAATATTTTTGTAAAAATTCCCTCTGCGAAGTTTGGGCCATGTGATGTGTAGTTCGAAATAATGTAAAGACTGTATGGCCGCTTTCAAAGCTGTGGTTTGTTGTAAGTTGTAGTTGGGCGCTAGTACCGTGGTTCGTAATGGCTATTAGGTAGTTTCCCTACTTTTAATATGGTTGTGTTGTGGAGTTGAATTTTTTTGCCCTTGTTATTATTATGTTTACTCTTCTTGTATCATGTAATACTTTGGCATGAATTTCAATTTTCTGCAACAACACTGTTATTAATCCTCTCCTATTTTTATGAAAATTTTCACAGATGCCGGTCAATACGCGTTCTCATGGGTCCGGTAGTGGTAGCACAAATGACAATGAAAATGAGGAGTTGCCACCACCACCACCGTTCACCCCTGAGCAGATGTTCGTGCAATTCATCAGGACTCAGCACAATCTGGAGGCTGTCCTGCGTAAGATGGCAGCCAACAATGCTTGTGGTGGAGATCATCACCGTGGCAATGGTGAGAAGCAGTTCAGCACCAATATGGACACTAAGCCACCCATCTTTAAGGAAGCTACTGAGCCACTGCAAGCTGATGAATGGCTTCACGGCATAGAGCAGAAATTCTCAGTGTTGAGGCTGAATGACACTCTAAAGGTGAACTATGCCGCTCTCCAGTTTCAGGGACCACCGGGAATTTGGTGGTCGCACTACAAGGCTACCATTCCGGCAGGTACTGAGATCACTTGGGATCGATTCAAGACTGCTTTTTAGGGTCATTATATTCCTCCAGGTCTGATGAGGATGAAAGCAAATGAATTCATGTAGCTGACTATGGGTACTAAGAGCCTGACTGACTACCTTCATGCATTCAACAATCTAGTAAGGTATGCCCCTAGCTATGTGGATACCGATGAAAAGAAGATTGAGAGCTTCAAGAGAGGACTGAGCACTAAGCTGATGAAGAACCTGGCAAACAACACTAGAACCACATTCAATGACTTTCTCAGTGATGCCCTGACTCAAGAGCACTAGAATAATCTGCATGCCATTGCTAAGGGTCAAAAGAGGCCATTTGAAGGAGGATCGTCTCAGCTAAGGACTCCTCCTACAAATCATCCAGCTTATCATCCCCCTGTGCTAGGATCCCGATTTAGGCCTCCAACCAAGAAGTTTAATGTGAATCAGCCATAGAATAAGTACCGTAGGGCTTTCACGATACCTATTCCGAAGGGTAAAGCAAATCCAGGGAATCCAGCGAGTGTCAAGATGCCGACTAGCAGTGGACCTTGTTTCAACTGTGGCAAGACTGGACACTTTGTTAGAAGTTGTCCATATCTAAAGAAGTAGACTGGAAACACGGGTGTTCAGCAAGGCCATGTTGATTTCACTGAAATAGAAGAAATTCTAGAAGGAGAGCCTATGATAGCGGGTATGTTTCTCGTTAACCAAAGACTCGCAGTCGTTTTGTTTGATTCTGGATCATCTCATTCATTCATAAGTCAAGCATTTGCACAACAGCATGCTTATCCAATAACAGAATTAAACTATGGGTTCCGTATAAGCACAGCAGGAGCTGATATCTCTACTAGGCAAATGGTCCGAGGAATAATCATTAAGATTAAGGAACGGGATTTTAGGACTAGTCTGATAATTTTACCTGGTTTGGGAGTAGATGTGATTTTAGGGGTGAGTTGGATGAAGCACTGGGGTGCGAACCTCAATATCGTGGACCGAACCATTTCTCTGAAAAAGCCTCAAGGTAGTGGGTCTTTTCAAGTAAGCTTACCGAGAAGTGGTGATCTTTATGGATTATCCTTTGCTACTGGGGCTATTAAGATAGCTAATATCCCTGTAGTATGTGAGTTTCTGATGTCTTTCCTGATGATCTGCCGAGATTGCCACCTGACAGAGAAGTTGAGTTTGCTATAGAACTGATACCGGGTACCGCACCAATCTCGAGAAGACCATATAGAATGCCACCAAGTGAACTAGTTGAACTTAAGATGCAAACTCAGGAACTATTGGATAAAGGATTTATTCATCCTAGTTCATCTCCGTGGGGTTGTCCAGCCTTATTTGTGAAGAAAAAGGATAACACTTTGAGGATGTGTGTAGATTATAGACCTTTGAATGCTGTGACCATTAAGAATAAGTATCCTTTGCCTCGAATCGATATATTGTTTGATCAGTTGTCTAAGGCTAAGGTGTTCTCAAAAATTGATTTAAGGTCAGGATATCATCAAATTAAGATTCGTCGTCAGAATATTCCAAAGACTGCTTTTTCTACCAGGTACGGGTTGTACAAGTATCTTGTTATGTCCTTCGGCCTAACAAATGCTCTTGCATACTTTATGTACTTGATGAATTTAGTCTTTATGCCCGAATTGGACAAGTTCGTAGTGGTTTTCATTGATGATATACTGATATATTCGGAAAATGAACAAGATCATGCTGAGCACTTAAGGATAGTTTTGACCAGACTCAGAGATCATAAGCTGTATGCCAAGTTTAGCAAGTGTGAATTTTGGTTAAATAAAGTGCCATTCCTTGGTCATATCCTGTCTGATGAGAGAATATCTATAGATCCTTCGAAAGTACAACAAGTGTTGGATTGGAAAGCACCAACCTCAGTCACAGAAGTTAGGAGTTTCTTAGCGTTAGCAGGATATTATCATCGATTCATTCCTGATTTCTCTAAGATAGCTCACCCTATGACTAGGTTGTTGCATAAAGATAAGAAGTTTGAATGGACTCCAGCTTGTGAGACTGCTTTTCGCACACTACAAAATTTGCTTACCACCGCTCCTATTCTAGCGCAGCCAAGCATAGAGAAACCTTCTGATGTCTTTTGTGATGTTTCTGGTACTGGTTTAGGGTGTGTCTTAATGCAAGAAGGCCGTGTAATTGCTTATGCTTCAAGGCAACTTAGAAAGCATGAAGTGAATTATCCTACACATGACTTAGAGTTAGCCGCAGTAGTACATGCTTTGAAGATATGGAGGCATTATCTCCTAGGAAACAAATGTCACATTTATACTGATCACAAGAGCCCTTGGTATATCTTTACCTAGCCAGAGTTAAATATGAGGCAGTGCAGATGGCTAGAGTTAATCAAGGATTATGATTTGGAAGTACACTATCATCCAGGAAAAGCCAATGTAGTTGCCGATACACTAAGCCGCAAGTCTCATAATCTGTTAGTGCAACCTTTGCTAGAAGATGGGTTTAACCTGTTACATCCAGTTGTATTGCATAACATTACTGTTAGTTGTACTTCGGAAAGTAAGATCATTGAAGCTCAAAAAACTGATCATGAAATATTCCATATCAAACGTAAGATGAAAGAACAAGAGCTTAAACATTTCCGTGTTGATGAAAAAGGAATTTTATGGTTCAAGGATCGTTTGGTGGTACCAAAGGATCGGGAACTTAGAAACCAAATCATGGATGAAGTGCATTGTTCTCCTTTGTCTATTCATCCTGGAAGTAGTAAGATGTATCATGATCTTAAACCTCGGTTTTGGTGGACAAAGATGAAGAAAGAAATTGCAGCCTATGTGGCTAGATGTGATACTGTGTTGTCAAGTAAAAGTCGTCCATCTGAAACCCGCAGGCTTGCTACAACCTTTGTCTGTTCCAGGTTGGAAATGGGAAGAAATTAGCATGGATTTCATCGTGGGTCTTCCTACAACTCAAAATGGATATGATTCAATCTGGGAAATTGTAGACCGATTGACTGAGTCCGCTCACTTCATACCTGTTAAAATCACTTACCCACTGGACAAGTATGCTGAAATTTATTGTGCTCAGATATTACGATTGCATGGGGTGCCTAGGACTATCATTTCTGATAGAGGACCTCAATTTACCACTCGTTTTCGGGAGCATTTGCATAAGCAAATTGGTACTAAGTTAGTTCAATGTACTGCTTATCACCCTCAAACCTCTGGACAAACCGAGAGAGTTAATCAAATCTTAGAAGACATGCTTAGAGCCTGTGTTGTATCTTCTAAGAGTTCTTGGGAAAAGTGGTTACCATTAGCAGAGTTTTCATATAATAACAGTTACCAAGAGAACATTAAGATGGCACCGTTTGAAGCGTAGTATGGAAGGAAATGTAGGACACCTTTGAATTGGGTTGAAGCAGGCGAAAGAAGATACTATGGTATTGATTTTGTGAAGGAAGCCGAAGAAAAAGTGACAATAATTCAGCAACATATAGAAGCAGCTCAATCTCGTCAAAAAAATTATGCTGACAAAAGAAGACGACCGATTGAGTATCGTGTTGGTGATTTTGTATACTTGAAAGTTACACCAATGAAAGGTGTACAACGTTTTGGTGTCAAGCGAAAACTAGCCCCAAGATATGTGGGACCATATAGGATTATTGGGAAATGTGGAAAGGTAGCTTATAGAATACAACTACCTCCAGAGATGCAAGCTATCTTCAATGTCTTTCATGTTTCTCAACTCAAGAAGTGTTTAAGAGTCCCCGAGGAACGAGTAAGGATTGAAGATATAAAATTGAAAACGGACTTGACCTATGAAGAGAAACCTATCCGAGTGATTGACACCAATGAGAGAGTGACCCGTAGCAAAGTAATTAAGTTCTACAAAGTGGTTTGGGACAACAAAGGAGAAGAAGATGCTACTTGGGAAAGAGAAGATTATTTGAAGGAAGTCTACCCTACTTTCTACAAAACCTGGTATTACCCCTAATCTCGAGGACGAGATTCTTTTAAGAGGGGAGGGGCTGTAACACCCCAGTGTTAAGCTTGCTAAATCACTTGCATTACATTGCATTGGCATGTCATGCGCATCATATCATCATTTCATGTGTATGAGTAAGGTGATTTCCAATGCAATGCTAGCTACATTATATATAGACACATATAGGGTTATAATGGTGAAATGAAACAAAAATGATTTTTAACATTTTTGGAATGTCCAATCTAGTTTAGAATGTCAAACTAAACATTTTTCATGTTTGGAACATCTTGTGATTTGATCATTTGCTAGGGTTTTGACCTAGGGTTAGGTTTAGGGCATTTGGAGTAGTTTTGATACTTCAAATTGAAAGTGCAATTTAAGTTATTCAAATGCTTTTGAACCTTAAACAAAAGTTGTGGGAAATTTATTTTGCAACAAAGTCTATTTTTGGTCCAACTCATGAAAATGCTTTTTACTAGGTCAATTTGAGACCCTAAGGCAGATAAGGGTTAAGGTTTGCTTCTGAATTTTTGGTTAAGTCTAAACTGAATTACAGTTTCAGTATGCCCTACTTTGTTAACCTGTAACTCATCAACCAAACCAAATTAGCCAAAAATGTTTTACTAACCTATGTAGCACTCATATAGATCTATCTACCCTATTAATGAAGTTTGCCCGGAAAACTAGTGGATTAGGAGATAATCAGCGCTAAAAATCGATATTCAGTTGAATGCTCCTGTTATGAACTGAACTGGACTCCTTTGAGGCCACGTGTCGAACACCTGGTGTGGGTATCTTGTCTTCGCCGGAGATCGACACCGTCGCGTCGTCGTGTCGAGTTTGGATGAGTTCCACCGCTTCCCTGTCCTTCCAGAGACGACGACGAGTCTCCCTGAGCCTTATCCTACATTTGGTTTCATCCCTATCGCCTTCTCCTCGCTTCCGTTCTCGCCACCGAAGAACCCTAGGTCTAGCCATGGCGCCGCCGGTCGTGTTCGTCGTTCCCGGCTAGCCGACGATCAAAACCTCGCGCCATTCGCTTCTCCACCCTCCTATCCAACTCCCTGACACCTTTGTCGAAGCGTTCGAGCAATAGCGCCTTCATCGTTCGCATTCACCGTCATCGGTTCTTCGTCGAAGCTCCGCTGTGGCCACGCTCGTCGAGGCCAGGTTGCTGTGGGCTTCCTCACTATCATCTTGTGCATGTTTATAGTTACTTAGGATTCCAATTTGGTGAAAGTGGAAACGGTTTAGGGTTTGGTGCCCTATGCTCGGCGGAACGCTGTCGTGCAGCCGTGCGCACCACCACCGAGCCGCCATGGTTGTGGCTAACCATGTTCCTAAGCTTTGTAGTTCGATTGCTTGTAATCCTAGGGTCACTAGAGTCCTAGGGAGATAGCTATGGAGTCGGGTTGCGTTCAGGTTGTCGGAGTTCGCCGGCATGGCTTTGCCGAGCGTCACCGTCCGCCATGGCCACCGTCGAGTTTGCTCCGGCGCGCCACTGGTCCAGCCACCGAGCGCAATCGATGCGTCTTGGTCCCAGGGGTGTTTTGGTCCGCTTGGTTTGGCCGGAGTCCTCGCCGCCGGCGAGATTTGCCCGGTCAAACGCGGCGGCCGCCTCTGTCCTTATGACCAGTGGGGTCAGTTGACCCGAGGGGCCCCGTTGTCTGTCCCTCAGTGCTGTCTCTGTGTGTGTTTCAGGGTGCATCTAGCAGATAGGGTTTCGGTTAATTACTCTTATTTGATTTTCAGAATCTGTTCTAGACTTGTAAAATTCATAAGTAGAGCTATATAGGTCCAAATTAGTTGGGACAAGTTTTGTTAGCTTCCTAGCGACATGTACTATTCAAGAAAAATATAAAACCCTACCATTTGTGTTGTATTTCCATGGGTTATAAATTAAATTGTAATTCTGCTAATAACTTCAAAAATGCATAACTAATTCTAGAAGGGTGCTAAAAATGTGATTCCACTTTTGTTAGCTTTATATGGATGAGAATAATCTGGGAACAGTAGTGGTTAGGCATGTTTGCTATTTGGTAAGGGAGTTGCTGTTCAAGCCCTATTTAGGGTTTGATTGCTTTGAAATTCATTAGAAACTAAATACAAGTGATCTGGGCATGAATATTTTTTTGTGATGGTTTTAGGTGATGAAGAACAACAAAAAAATATGAAATCTGTTGTTTGATACTTTTCACTATAATAACTATTTTCCACTCAAATTCAGCCTGCAGTTTTGTTATTTTTGTCTAAGCTGTTATGTAAGTCCAAATGCACTGAAATTTGGATAGGGATCTGTTGTAGACCTGTTCTGTCTACTGTATTTTTCTGGGAATTTTTTGTAACTTTTATCTAGTAGGTCTAGTTATAAGTGAAGCTAATAGTTATGTGGTTAAGCACTTGTTTGGGATGAATGGACATTATTTGCATGTTGTTTAGTCCATTCAGCAATGGTGTTTTCTGATACCTTCATGAGTATGTGCTTGCTGGAGTTAAGCTCGAATGTATGGAGGAAGGTTGCTAGGGTAGACCATGAAAGTTTGCCTTGCTTGTTGTATGAAGCTAGAGATTTCTCTCCACCGGAGAAGAAATATGCACGTAATTAGTGAAGTCATTCATACATGTGTTTGCATTTCATGAAAGCATGCATGTGCCTTATATTGCATACTTTACAAATTTACGATGCATTCAAATATCTATTGCGTCACATGCATACAGGATCGTTGGAGGAGGTGACCCTGACCGAGGTGAACCCGATCGAGGAGGAGATCCCTCAGGAGGCCCCCGTTGCCGAACAAGCCCCCGAAGACAACGCTGACTTGCCTGAGTGCCCTGACCACTAGTCCTCGACCTTTTTGAAAGGCATGCCCCGGTGCATCCTTATTTCCTACGTTTTTCGAGATGAAATGACTTGAGTATAGTGATTGTTGCATTAAGTGTAGGAATTGTAACACCCTAGTGTTAGTTACTATTTTCACACTTGCATTTGCATGTCATCAAGCATAGATCATGTCATTTCATGCATTATTATCATTGCATTTGATTTGATTCCCTTTTATTGCTATATGTTTGTTTATATGTCCATATTATGCAAAATATGTTGTCATGCAAATGTGATGCTTGTTTACAGTTCTAAATGCTTTATACATGTTTAGGATAACATTTGGAACAATGTTCATGTTGGTGAAATCCCCAAAATACCCCTCTAGCTCATAGTTGACTAGAGAGCCCTTTAAAAGCTATTCTGTTTGACCAAACAAGAAGGGCATTTTAGAGATTCTGCATGTCAGTGCACCCTTAATCAAAGTTGTGTAGAATTTTATAAGCAACAAACTTTATTTTTGGGTCAACTCATGAAAATGAGTGGAAGAAGGTCAAAAAGTTGAATTAGTGCAGATTTGGAGCTGTTTTGGAAGTTTTCAAATTTTCCTAAGTCTAAACCGGTTTTCAGTTTCGGTGTACCCCTGTTCATCGACTTGTATCTCTCAATCCAGGCCGAACTAGAGTAAAGTGTCTTAATAAGAAATGATCTACTCGTATAGCTCTTCAACCTATATTAGTGAAGTTTTCGCTGAAACGCCCTGGATCGCGAGTTATAGATCGATAAAAATCGAGTTTCAGTCGGGTCCGCGGAAACTGAATCGGAGCCGATTCAGTTCGACCCTCGGGCGAATCGCGCGACCGCGTCAGGCCTCGGCCGCCAGATGGCGCCGTACGCCGTCGTTGCTGCCGCGCGGTCGGCTTACAAAGGGGAACACGCAATGCTGTCTCCCGCACGCTCGCCCTCACTCTCCCTGCTCTCTCGCCCTCTGCTCGCTCGCTGCTCTCCTCTTTCCCCTCCGCCGTCGCCATTTCCGCCGTCGCCATTTCCGCCGCGACCGCCGCGGTGAAATCCGCCGCCACCGAGCCGTCTCCGACCGCGCCACCCTCGGCGCAGCTGCGGCTTGCTCTGCTCTTCGTTTCCGACCCGTTGCCGACCTCAGCCGACCTAAGGTACAGCTCCAGCAAGCTTCTCGCCGTCCGCCATTGCCGGAGCGCCGCCGAGCTCTCGGGTCGCCGCGACGAGGGCGATGCCGGGGTCGGCTTCCCTCTCTTTTGCTCGTCTAAGAGTCTCCGTTAGCCGTAGATCCATTCCACACCGTCGGTTAGGTCTATCTCGCCGTAGGTTTCGCCGGAACCCGAGTTCGCCGTGAAACCGCTCGCCACCGTGCCGCCATGCGAGCGCGGTCAGTGAGTTTCCGTGCGCAATAGTTCGATTAGTCGCGCGCACAGGTCCGCTAGGGTTGCAGGAACACGGAACGAGGCCGAGCCGCGCGAGCAACGGCCGGAATCGGCCGGCGCAAGTTCGCCGGACCACCGCCGTCCGCCATTGCCGCCGTCGAGCTCGCTCCGGTGGAGTACGACCCTCGGCAGTTGGTCCATCGGGTTCGTCTCGTTGCCGCGAGTCGGTAGGTAGCCTCGGCGTCGCCGGAGACCTCGCCGTCGGCGAGCTCTCGCCGGTCAGCGCCGGCGGCTCTGTTTCCTCTCTCTGACGCGTGGGGTCGGGTCGACCCCGGGGCCCGCGAGTCAGCCGTTCGGGTGCGCCTCTGGTTCACTGAGCCGGGTGCACGTAGCAGTTCTATCGGGTTTAGGTTTTTGATTTATAAAATGAATTTCCAGAAAATGTGTAAAACCTTCCAAAATTCATATCTGGAGCTAGGAATGTCCAATGGGGGTGAACCAAATTTTGTTGTGTTTGTATTTCTGAGCTCTATCAAGGAAAAATATAAAATGTACTTTTTGAATACTTTTTGTGTGCAGTTATAATTAAATTGTTAATTGCTTGTAAACTTGATAAATGCATAAGTAATTGCAGGAATGTGCTAAAAATGTGATTCCACTTGCATTCATCTTGTTTAGGGAAGTAGAATCTATGAAAAATATGTTTGCTGGTGTTTCACTGTTATTTATATGATGTCTAGTATAATGTGCCTTTTATGCTTTAATCTTGCAAAAATCACCATGCTTAATGTGTTAAGGTTATGGACATGAATATTTTTCCTGGGCTATGTTATGTTGGAAAGAAGCTAAGAAAATTAGGAAATCTGTTGTTTGATACTTTTCACTGTGTTAAGTATTTTCCATTGCTTAAAAGGCTGGTTGCTTGTTATTTTTGTGTAGACTGTTATACTTGTCCAAATGACTTGAAATTTTGTCAGTAGGCTAATCTGGATGTGTAATAGCTACTGTAATTTCTATGGATTTTTCTGGTCACAGTAAGCAGTAGGTCCAGTTATAGGCTAGGGTTTATTTAATTGTTTCTAAGCAAATATCTTTTGGTTGTGGTAGGTTAGTTGATGCATGTTAATTATTAAGTGCAGGTTGTAGACCTCTCACCCGGGACGAGAAATTGTTCTATGCTTTGCTTAAGAAGGGTGAGTATGAGTTGGTTGTCTAGGAAAGAAATAAATGAGTGTGGATTGTTAAACTGATTGCATATCATGGGTTAATTCGTGCATCTCTATCTTGCATTTCATGTGCATTCTCAGTTCTCATATATGCATATCATGCATACAGGATCGCCGGGAGGAGTGACACTGTTGCAATTCGATCCACCGGAGGAGGGAGTTCCGCCGGAGATTGAAGTGCCCGAGGTTTCCGAAGGACAAGAAGAAGAGGCTGAACTTCCGGAGTGCCCGGATCACCAACCCGCTAACTTTGTGAAAGGCAAGCCCCGGAGCATTCCTAAGTCTCCACCTACTCTTTTTACAAATACACTGGTCTTTATTAAATCGTATGATTGTGCACTTAAGTATAGGAGTTGATATGATACCGTTGCTGCATTTATTCCTTGTCCACTTATACTTGATCCTGAAGTTATTACTAGACAAGGGGATGGGTTCGATCTTATGCTTAGCCATGCTTAGACCGGTAGAAGTCGAGGGATTTCCTGTCCTTCGCGAGCATAGGTGGTTACTAATGATGATGGGGTTGGATTCCACATGATGGACTATATGTGCCACCATGCCACAGTGTCTAATGAGAGAATCAAGGCTAGGTAGCGGGGAGCCGCATGACATGGTTGAGGTCATGCCGTCTTCGGTGCTGCTTGCGGCCGACTAGGACTGAGGCCACCAGACATCAGTTGAGATTGAAAGACGTCGTCACATAGCTGGCCAGATAAGTCGTTCTGACCGCGAAGCCGAGTATTTCTTTCTGAGCCGGGAATTGGGCGTGATAAGGCAGACATATTCTGGAGGTAGGAAGGATGTGCGGAGACACCATCTTACCAAGGGCAGGTCAGGGACCTGATGCATCCTGGAAGTGGGTTTGTCTCTGAGAATATGGACCCCTCCAAGCCCGCGATACATATTATGTCTCAGAAAGATTTAACGGTGGCCCAAGAAGCCAGTGGCTCGGCTGACAGGGTTTGTGATTGGCATATTTGCCAGCTGGTACAATCGATTCGAATCGCCATCTCTCCTGGTTAGTGAGAAACTGAACTGATCTTCTGGTGAGGTAGAGGCTAATAACTTGAACATAATGATTATGGTGAGATGAGGTTGATATCTGTGGATATCGGAAATCATATGGTTTTATTGATTGCTACAATATTCAGTGAATGCTTAGTATAGTGGCTAATCCTAGTAAATAGTTTAACTGAAATCGAAGCTTATCACAATTAAAATGAATAAGTTGAGGTTCTACTGTAGTAATGCTTTTGATGCAAAAATGATGCTACCCTCTGAGCTCCACCAAATAAGCCTTGCATATCCTTGAGAGTCTTTTTATTTACTCCCTGTCGGGTAAGTCTAGCTGAGTACAATTGAGTACTCAGGGTTTTATTCCCATTGTTGCAGATGGTGTAGTTTCTACGCGTATTGCAGGAACTGCTTCACCCCTGCGGGCGAAGAAGACTAGACCCGAGGGCAGGGTCATTATCTATCTTTAGTTGTTGTAAGAATGCTGTGACAGGGGTCATGTGATGGTACTCGTATTTGAACTCTGTGGTGTAAAACTATGTTGACTTCCGCTACTACCCTATTTGTGTAAAAGACTATGTTGTACTCTGATGTTTAAATTCGGTTGCGAACTTATGTGTCATGTGATCGGGTATTGCTGAATGAATGATCCTTGGGGTATGAAATGTTTGAAATCCTTCGAGATTTCCGGACTACCGGGTTTATATTGGCTCAAGTGCGACTGGATTGCGGCTAAAATGCGATCGTTGTACTTGTGCTCGTATAAATTGGTCGGTTCTGTGACAGCTGGTACCAGAGCATAATTCAGCATATACCGTCACTTGACTATTTAAAAACTAAAAGAGTTTTGAGTTTTACAAACTAATTGCCAACTGATAGTGTGTATAGGTGATTTAAACCAAGTGTTTGCAAAACTTATGAGTACCAATGACCAAGTCCTATAGCCCTATGTATATGTGGTAATTAGGTGGCTTATGTAAGTACTGACTTGGGGGAAATTGCATCATATTTCTATTTGTGGTTCATTTGGTTTTATCGTGCGGATAATCATGAACTGTCGGTTTCTTATTGCTTCTTATGGGTCAATGTACCACGTCGCCTAAGGTAAGGTGAGATGTGAGTGTAAGATCGAACAACCATCGATCGATGGTGAGTGTATGATTACTGAAGTGAGTACATGTTATCCATATGTGTACTTATGGAAGTAAGGTGGAGTAATTAATTTTTGGGGTCGCAAATGTTCATGGGAACATTTCCGGCAAAAAGTGCTTCTTGTTGCCCTGCATACATTGGGATTGGGCTGAAATGAATCTTCTGCAGGTACACTAACCACGCAAAACGTATAGCACGGTTAGTTACGTATATGAGAGCACGTGGTATGCCACCGACTATAACGTTAGTTAAAATATATTATGTGTGAGGTCGTTGGCACGTGCATGCATCATGATCATGAAATTAATTTAAGCTATCTGTACTATTTCCTTCCCTATGGTAAAATTTGTGCTGTCCTATCTTATTCTAAATGCTGAAAGATGTTGTAATGTACCAGATGGCAGCTGAAGGTGAGCCGCAGAGTGGTCAGTTTCTGGAGCAGTTTGGCACACCCACTGTGCTATGGAGGTTGTTGCAGTCGGTGGGATATGCAGAGCCACCACTGTATTTCTGGAAGCCAGCGCAAACCATGGTGCAGCCTTGGTTTGATGTTTGGGTGACTATCCCTGTGCTTGAAAGGGGTTGGCCGTTTCCAGGAATAAAGGTGGAAGTTGACATGAGGACGCCATGGGATGGTGCGCAGCTTGCAGCTTTTGAGGTGTTGACGGATATTTGCAGCCGGTTCAACAAGAGAGCTGATTTGGGGCCAGCAAATGTTTTTCCCAGGGTGGATGCTTCTCAGGGTGAGTGGGCTCAGTCTAGCCAAGCTTCTTTAGAGCGAGGCAGGGACGAGCGTGCTCATAGCACGGGTGCTTCTATGAGTGCTATGTTTGCTGTCCTGAGGATGCACTATTCCACTAGGGATGGTTGGATGAAGTGCGTTGAAGCCCTGCATGATGCTGTGGAGAAGAAGTTAGAAGCTGAAGAGTGGGCACGTATGGCTCGTCGTAGCTCAGATGACTTGGTGGTAGCTCTCACTGCCTGTCGCAATGAGTTGTTACGATGCACTGGCGCCTTGTTGGCAGCTGATCGCCGTGTCGAGGTGCTTGAGAGGGAGAATGCAGATCTTCGCCGCCAGCTTGACAATCGTAATATGAGTTTGACACGTCAGCGCAATGAGTTTCTGCAAGAGTTGCGTGCTAGTCAGCAGCAAGTTTGGGAGTTGCAGCAGGATGTTCATCGTCTGAACAACCGTGCTGATCCGTTTCATCCTCCGGGTGCAGCGGAGTTTGCTCCTGAGATCTTCATTGCAGCTGATGATGGTGAAGCAAGTGAGGAAGAAGAGGAAGAAGACCCCGAGGAGATCGTGCCTATTGACGAGAGTGATGACCATGGTGGGAACGTGTCCGGCGTGGACAGTGACCACGATGACTAGGCTTTTTCTAGTGATCTTGCCATGATCGGCACCCTTTTGTATTGGGAAAACCTTTAATGTCATGTAATGGGTAGAACCTGAATTGTAATGAGAGAACCCTGTGTGTTCAGGGCTGGAACCATCAAACTTTTAATTAAGTAATGGTAACTTATGCAGCTTGGAAACCCTTTTTGGTTGCGCCTTGTTATTGTGCGGTTGTGTGATGATTATTGAATTATTGTGCCGTTTGTTGGTTATCAAAAATGATCATTGATATCTTTTGGGCATAATCTTTCGGTTATCTTTGACATAACTGACACTTAACAATGGTTGTTGCGTGTTGCTACAGATGGCACCTCATACCCGTCGTCATGGGTCAACCAGTGGTGGTGGGAACGAACATGAAGATGAGGAGTTGCCGCCTCCTCCACCACGTACCCAGGAACAAATGTTTGCTCAGTTCTTGGACACCCAGCAAGCGATTTTGCAGCAGATGGTTGCTAGTAACAACCACAATCGCGATCGAGGTGGACGCCGCGGAAACGATGAGGACCAATACAGTAACTATAAGGACTTCATGGACACTAAGCCTCCGGTATTCAAGCAGGCCGTAGAGCCGCTGGAAGCTGATGAGTGGTTAAATACTATTGAACAGTCATTCTCTGTGCTGCGATTGACTGAAACCATGAAGGCTAGCTTTGCTGCTATGTTACTGCAAGGCCAAGCTGGAATATGGTGGGCCAATCGTAAGACCGCCTACCCTGTGGTCGCTGATATCACCTGGGAGCAGTTCACCAGGGATTTCAGGGGGCATTTCATTCCAGCAGGCTTGATCAAGATGAAGGTCAATGAATTCATGCAGCTTACTCAGGGTACCAAGACCCTCACTCAGTATCATCATGCCTTTAACAATCTGTCGAGGTATGCCCCGTGGATGGTAGATACAGATGAAAAGAAGATTGAAACCTTCAAGAGAGGTCTTAGTACCAAGCTTATGAAGACTCTGGCGAACAACGCTCGTACAACTTTTAACGAGTTCATCAGTGAAGCTTATATCCAAGAGAAACAGAACAACTTGCACACTGCTTCCAAGGGAGGCAAGAGGCCATTTGAAGGAAGCTCTTCTCAGTCAAGGACTCCAGCAGCTAGTCGTGCGGTGGCAAATCGCCCTGCTTACCGTCCGGCTGTTCCTGGAGCAAAATTCAGACCCCCTCCAAAGAAGCAGCCAGCGCCTCAGCGCTACAAGAAAGGTTTCACAGTGCCTTTGAACAAGAACAACGCTCCTCCAAGCAACGCCGTTCCAGTGAGGACCAACCAAGGTCTGGGGCCATGCTTTAACTGCGGTCAACAGGGGCACCTTGCTCGCTATTGCCCTCATCCAAAGCAGGCTCGAGTGCATCACACCACTATTGAAGAAATTCCAGAAGGTGAACCAGTCACCGCGGGTATGTTTTCTGTGAATCAGCATCCTGCTATTGTTTTGTTCGACTCTGGATCATCGCATTCTTTCATAAGTCAAGCATTTGCACAAAGGCATGCCTTTCAGATCGTTGATTTGGGCTGTAACTTCCGGATAACCTCAGCTGGGGCTGAAATATGCACACGTGAGGGTATCAAGCAGGCGAGTATTGAGATTAATGATAGGAGTTTTATCAGTCATCTCATTGTGTTGCCTGGGCTAGGTCTGGATGTAATTCTAGGGGTTAGCTGGATGAACAAATGGGGTGCGGTATTGGACGTTGCTAACCGAACTTTGACGTTGAAGGCGCCCCAGGGTGGGGGTACCTTTCAAGTTTCCTTACCTCGAAGAGGGGATCTTTTTAATCTCTCTTTCGCAGTTGAGGGCAAGACCGTCCAAGGTATTCCGGTAGTGTGTGAGTTTCCTGATGTCTTTCCTGATGATCTACCTGGACTTCCTCCTGATCGAGATGTGGAGTTTGCAATAGAACTTATTCCCGGTACGGCGCCTATTTCTCGAAGGCCATATAGAATGCCTCCTCATGAATTAGCTGAACTCAAGAAACAACTCCAGGAGTTATTGGACAAAGGGTTCATTCGCCCTAGTTCTTCTCCGTGGGGCTGTCCTGCAATCTTTGTTAAGAAGAAGGATGAAACTTTACGTATGTGTGTGGACTATAGGCCACTAAATGCTGTGACAATTAAGAACAAGTATCCTCTACCTCGTATTGATATCTTGTTTGATCAATTGTCCAAGGCCAAGGTTTTCTCCAAAATTGATCTGAGATCTGGGTATCACCAAATTAAGATCAGACCACAAGATATTCCCAAGACGGCTTTCTCCACTCGGTATGGCTTGTATGAGTATTTGGTTATGTCTTTTGGATTAACCAATGCTCCTGCACATTTCATGTATCTAATGAATTCGGTATTCATGCCTGAGTTGGATAAGTTCGTGGTAGTCTTTATTGACGATATTCTGGTGTACTCTGAGAGCATGGAGGATCATGCTGAACACTTGAGGATAGTCTTGACTAGACTCAGGGAGCATAAGCTGTATGCTAAGTTCAGCAAGTGTGAGTTTTGGTTGACTAAGGTACCTTTTCTGGGCCATATCTTATCTGCTGAAGGTATTTCTGTAGATCCGTCAAAAGTTCAGCAGGTGTTGGATTGGCAGTCACCAACAAATGTGTCTGAGGTTCGTAGCTTTCTGGGATTAGCTGGGTATTATCGCCGCTTTATTCAGGATTTCTCTAAAATAGCTAAACCTATGACCAAGCTATTGCACAAAGATACCAAGTTTGTGTGGAGTGAGGAGTGTGAAACAGCTTTTCGCACCTTGCAAACGTTGTTGACCACTGCTCCAGTTCTTGCACAACCTGATATTGAAAGGCCTTTTGATGTGTACTGCGATGCTTGTGGCACTGGGTTAGGATGTGTTCTCATGCAAGAAGGCCGAGTCATTGCTTATGCCTCGCGTCAACTGAGAAAACATGAGCAAAACTATCCTACTCATGATTTGGAACTTGCCGCTGTAGTTCATGCATTGAAGATTTGGCGCCACTATTTGATGGGTCACAAATGTCATATCTATTCCGATCACAAGAGTCTCAAGTACATTTTCACTCAGCCTGAGTTGAACATGAGGCAAAGAAGGTGGTTGGAGTTGATCAAAGACTATGATCTAGAAGTACACTATCATCCGGGCAAGGCCAATGTCGTAGCCGATGCCTTGAGCCGAAAGTCTCATTGCAATGTATTGCAGCCTTTGCTAGCAGACGGGTTCAATCTTGTGCATCCAGTGGTGTTGAATAATATTACTCTCAGTTGTACTTTGGAAAGCAAGATTATTGAAGGTCAGAAAACAGATCCCGGCATATATCATATCAAGAGGAAGATGAAAGAACAAGAAATGCTTCATTTCCGAGTAGATGAAAAAGGTATATTGTGGTTCAAGGATCGATTGGTAGTACCGAAAGACCGTGAGTTGAGGAATCAGATTATGGATGAGGCTCATTTGTCCAAGTTGTCTATCCATCCTGGTAGTAGTAAGATGTATCAAGACTTGAAACCTAGGTTCTGGTGGACCAAAATGAAGAAGGAAATTGCAGCCTATGTGGCCAGGTGTGATACCTGTTGTCGCGTGAAGGCTATTCATCTTAAGCCAGCAGGCCTATTGCAACCCTTACCAGTTCCAGGTTGGAAATGGGATGAGATAACCATGGATTTCATATCTGGGTTACCTCTAACGCAAAAAGGCCACGATTCTATTTGGGTGATCGTAGATCGATTGACTAAGATTGCACATTTCTTACCAGTTCGAACTACAGATCGTCCTCATCAGTTGGCACAGCTCTACTTTGCTCAGATACTTCGGTTACATGGTGTGCCGAGGACGATAGTTTCCGACAGAGGCCCGCAATTTATTGCACGCTTCTGGGAGCATCTACACAAGTGTTTGGGAACCAATTTGGTTCGCAGCTCAGCTTATCATCCTCAAACTTCTGGTCAGACTGAAAGGGTAAATCAAATTCTTGAAGATATGTTGAGAGCTTGTGTTCTATCGTCTAAAGGTTCGTGGGAAGAATGGTTGCCTTTGGCCGAGTTCTCATACAACAATAGCTATCAAGAGAGTATTCAAATGGCTCCTTTTGAAGCTTTGTATGGGCGCAAATGTAGAACTCCTCTCAATTGGGTTGAATCAGGCGAAAGGAGATATTACGGGATTGACTTTGTGAAAGAGGCCGAAGAGAGAGTGCATACCATTCAAACACATCTCAAAGCCGCTCAGACTCGTCAAAAGAGCTATGCGGACAAGCGAAGAAGGCCATTGGAATTTGAAGTGGGTGACTATGTATACTTGAAAGTGTCACCCTATGAAAGGCGTGCAACGCTTCGGAGTGAAACGAAAGTTAGCTCCAAGGTTTGTAGGTCCTTTTCAAATTCTGGAAAGAAGTGGGAAGGTAGCATACAAGTTACGGTTGCCACCACACATGTCCACTATCTTCAATGTGTTTCATGTATCTCAACTCAAGAAATGTTTACGAGTACCGGAAGAGCAAGTGGATTTTGGTGATATCAAGTTGAAATCAGATTTGACCTATGAAGAAAAGCCTATTGAAGTAATAGATTACAAAGAAAGAATCACCCGTAGCCGAGTGATCAAGTTCTATAAGGTGGTGTGGAACAACCAAAGTTATTGGGATGCGACTTGGGAGCGAGAAGATTACCTCAAGGAAGTCTATCCGTCTTTCTTTAAACAATGGTAATTAACTCTAATCTCGGGGACGAGATTCTTTTAAGGGGGGAGGGCTGTAACACCCTAGTGTTAGTTACTATTTTCACACTTGCATTTGCATGTCATCAAGCATAGATCATGTCATTTCATGCATTATTATCATTGCATTTGATTTGATTCCCTTTTATTGCTATATGTTTGTTTATATGTCCATATTATGCAAAATGTGTTGACATGCAAATGTGATGCTTGTTTACGGTTCTAAATGCTTTATACATGTTTAGGATAACATTTGGAACAATGTTCATGTTGGTGAAATCCCCAAAATACCCCTCTAGCTCATAGTTGACTAGAGAGCCCTTTAAAAGCTATTCTGTTTGACCAAACAAGAAGGGCATTTTAGAGATTCTGCATGTCAGTGCACCCTTAATCAAAGTTGTGTAGAATTTTATAAGCAACAAACTTTATTTTTGGGTCAACTCATGAAAATGAGTGGAAGAAGGTCAAAAAGTTGAATTAGTGCAGATTTGGAGCTGTTTTGGAAGTTTTCAAATTTTCCTAAGTCTAAACCGGTTTTCAGTTTCGGTGTACCCCTGTTCATCGACTTGTATCTCTCAATCCAGGCCGAACTAGAGTAAAGTGTCTTAATAAGAAATGATCTACTCGTATAGCTCTTCAACCTATATTAGTGAAGTTTTCGCTGAAACGCCCTGGATCGCGAGTTATAGATCGATAAAAATCGAGTTTCAGTCGGGTCCGCGGAAACTGAATCGGAGCCGATTCAGTTCGACCCTCGGGCGAATCGCGCGACCGCGTCAGGCCTCGGCCGCCAGATGGCGCCGTACGCCGTCGTTGCTGCCGCGCGGTCGGCTTACAAAGGGGAACACGCAATGCTGTCTCCCGCACGCTCGCCCTCACTCTCCCCTGCTCTCTCGCCCTCTGTTCGCTCGCTGCTCTCCTCTTTCCCCTCCGCCGTCGCCATTTCCGCCGTCGCCATTTCCGCCGCGACCGCCGCGGTGAAATCCGCCGCCACCGAGCCGTCTCCGACCGCGCCACCCTCGGCGCAGCTGCGGCTTGCTCTGCTCTTCGTTTCCGACCCGTTGCCGACCTCAGCCGACCTAAGGTACAGCTCCAGCAAGCTTCTCGCCGTCCGCCATTGCCGGAGCGCCGCCGAGCTCTCGGGTCGCCGCGACGAGGGCGATGCCGGGGTCGGCTTCCCTCTCTTTTGCTCGTCTAAGAGTCTCCGTTAGCCGTAGATCCTTTCCACACCGTCGGTTAGGTCTATCTCGCCGTGGTTTCGCCGGAACCCGAGTTCGCCGTGAAACCGCTCGCCACCGTGCCGCCATGCGAGCGCGGTCAGTGAGTTTCCGTGCGCAATAGTTCGATTAGTCGCGCGCACAGGTCCGCTAGGGTTGCAGGAACACGGAACGAGGCCGAGCCGCGCGAGCAACGGCCGGAATCGGCCGGCGCAAGTTCGCCGGACCACCGCCGTCCGCCATTGCCGCCGTCGAGCTCGCTCCGGTGGAGTACGACCCTCGGCAGTTGGTCCATCGGGTTCGTCTCGTTGCCGCGAGTCGGTAGGTAGCCTCGGCGTCGCCGGAGACCTCGCCGTCGGCGAGCTCTCGCCGGTCAGCGCCGGCGGCTCTGTTTCCTCTCTCTGACGCGTGGGGTCGGGTCGACCCCGGGGCCCGCGAGTCAGCCGTTCGGGTGCGCCTCTGGTTCACTGAGCCGGGTGCACGTAGCAGTTCTATCGGGTTTAGGTTTTTGATTTATAAAATGAATTTCCAGAAAATGTGTAAAACCTTCCAAAATTCATATCTGGAGCTAGGAATGTCCAATGGGGGTGAACCAAATTTTGTTGTGTTTGTATTTCTGAGCTCTATCAAGGAAAAATATAAAATGTACTTTTTGAATACTTTTTGTGTGCAGTTATAATTAAATTGTTAATTGCTTGTAAACTTGATAAATGCATAAGTAATTGCAGGAATGTGCTAAAAATGTGATTCCACTTGCATTCATCTTGTTTAGGGAAGTAGAATCTATGAAAAATATGTTTGCTGGTGTTTCACTGTTATTTATATGATGTCTAGTATAATGTGCCTTTTATGCTTTAATCTTGCAAAAATCACCATGCTTAATGTGTTAAGGTTATGGACATGAATATTTTTCCTGGGCTATGTTATGTTGGAAAGAAGCTAAGAAAATTAGGAAATCTGTTGTTTGATACTTTTCACTGTGTTAAGTATTTTCCATTGCTTAAAAGGCTGGTTGCTTGTTATTTTTGTGTAGACTGTTATACTTGTCCAAATGACTTGAAATTTTGTCAGTAGGCTAATCTGGATGTGTAATAGCTACTGTAATTTCTATGGATTTTTCTGGTCACAGTAAGCAGTAGGTCCAGTTATAGGCTAGGGTTTATTTAATTGTTTCTAAGCAAATATCTTTTGGTTGTGGTAGGTTAGTTGATGCATGTTAATTATTAAGTGCAGGTTGTAGACCTCTCACCCGGGACGAGAAATTGTTCTATGCTTTGCTTAAGAAGGGTGAGTATGAGTTGGTTGTCTAGGAAAGAAATAAATGAGTGTGGATTGTTAAACTGATTGCATATCATGGGTTAATTCGTGCATCTCTATCTTGCATTTCATGTGCATTCTCAGTTCTCATATATGCATATCATGCATACAGGATCGCCGGGAGGCGTGACACTGTTGCAATTCGATCCACCGGAGGAGGGAGTTCCGCCGGAGATTGAAGTGCCCGAGGTTTCCGAAGGACAAGAAGAAGAGGCTGAACTTCCGGAGTGCCCGGATCACCAACCCGCTAACTTTGTGAAAGGCAAGCCCCGGAGCATTCCTAAGTCTCCACCTACTCTTTTTACAAATACACTGGTCTTTATTAAATCGTATGATTGTGCACTTAAGTATAGGAGTTGATATGATACCGTTGCTGCATTTATTCCTTGTCCACTTATACTTGATCCTGAAGTTATTACTAGACAAGGGGATGGGTTCGATCTTATGCTTAGCCATGCTTAGACCGGTAGAAGTCGAGGGATTTCCTGTCCTTCGCGAGCATAGGTGGTTACTAATGATGATGGGGTTGGATTCCACATGATGGACTATATGTGCCACCATGCCACAGTGTCTAATGAGAGAATCAAGGCTAGGTAGCGGGGAGCCGCATGACATGGTTGAGGTCATGCCGTCTTCGGTGCTGCTTGCGGCCGACTAGGACTGAGGCCACCAGACATCAGTTGAGATTGAAAGACGTCGTCACATAGCTGGCCAGATAAGTCGTTCTGACCGCGAAGCCGAGTATTTCTTTCTGAGCCGGGAATTGGGCGTGATAAGGCAGACATATTCTGGAGGTAGGAAGGATGTGCGGAGACACCATCTTACCAAGGGCAGGTCAGGGACCTGATGCATCCTGGAAGTGGGTTTGTCTCTGAGAATATGGACCCCTCCAAGCCCGCGATACATATTATGTCTCAGAAAGATTTAACGGTGGCCCAAGAAGCCAGTGGCTCGGCTGACAGGGTTTGTGATTGGCATATTTGCCAGCTGGTACAATCGATTCGAATCGCCATCTCTCCTGGTTAGTGAGAAACTGAACTGATCTTCTGGTGAGGTAGAGGCTAATAACTTGAACATAATGATTATGGTGAGATGAGGTTGATATCTGTGGATATCGGAAATCATATGGTTTTATTGATTGCTACAATATTCAGTGAATGCTTAGTATAGTGGCTAATCCTAGTAAATAGTTTAACTGAAATCGAAGCTTATCACAATTAAAATGAATAAGTTGAGGTTCTACTGTAGTAATGCTTTTGATGCAAAAATGATGCTACCCTCTGAGCTCCACCAAATAAGCCTTGCATATCCTTGAGAGTCTTTTTATTTACTCCCTGTCGGGTAAGTCTAGCTGAGTACAATTGAGTACTCAGGGTTTTATTCCCATTGTTGCAGATGGTGTAGTTTTCTACGCGTATTGCAGGAACTGCTTCACCCCCTGCGGGCGAAGAAGACTAGACCCGAGGGCAGGGTCATTATCTATCTTTAGTTGTTGTAAGAATGCTGTGACGGGGTCATGTGATGGTACTCGTATTCGAACTCTGTGGTGTAAAACTATGTTGACTTCCGCTACTACCCTATTTGTGTAAAAGACTATGTTGTACTCTGATGTTTAAATTCGGTTGCGAACTTATGTGTCATGTGATCGGGTATTGCTGAATGAATGATCCTTGGGGTATGAAATGTTTGAAATCCTTCGAGATTTCCGGACTACCGGGTTTATATTGGCTCAAGTGCGACTGGATTGCGGCGAAAATGCGATCGTTGTACTTGTGCTCGTATAAATTGGTCGGTTCTGTGACAGCTGGTACCAGAGCATAATTCAGCATATACCGTCACTTGACTATTTAAAAACTAAAAGAGTTTTGAGTTTTACAAACTAATTGCCAACTGATAGTGTGTATAGGTGATTTAAACCAAGTGTTTGCAAAACTTATGAGTACCAATGACCAAGTCCTATAGCCCTATGTATATGTGGTAATTAGGTGGCTTATGTAAGTACTGACTTGGGGGAAATTGCATCATATTTCTATTTGTGGTTCATTTGGTTTTATCGTGCGGATAATCATGAACTGTCGGTTTCTTATTGCTTCTTATGGGTCAATGTACCACGTCGCCTAAGGTAAGGTGAGATGTGAGTGTAAGATCGAACAACCATCGATCGATGGTGAGTGTATGATTACTGAAGTGAGTACATGTTATCCATATGTGTACTTATGGAAGTAAGGTGGAGTAATTAATTTTTGGGGTCGCAAATGTTCATGGGAACATTTCCGGCAAAAAGTGCTTCTTGTTGCCCTGCATACATTGGGATTGGGCTGAAATGAATCTTCTGCAGGTACACTAACCACGCAAAACGTATAGCACGGTTAGTTACGTATATGAGAGCACGTGGTATGCCACCGACTATAACGTTAGTTAAAATATATTATGTGTGAGGTCGTTGGCACGTGCATGCATCATGATCATGAAATTAATTTAAGCTATCTGTACTATTTCCTTCCCTATGGTAAAATTTGTGCTGTCCTATCTTATTCTAAATGCTGAAAGATGTTGTAATGTACCAGATGGCAGCTGAAGGTGAGCCGCAGAGTGGTCAGTTTCTGGAGCAGTTTGGCACACCCACTGTGCTATGGAGGTTGTTGAAGTCGGTGGGATATGCAGAGCCACCACTGTATTTCTGGAAGCCAGCGCAAACCATGGTGCAGCCTTGGTTTGATGTTTGGGTGACTATCCCTGTGCTTGAAAGGGGTTGGCCGTTTCCAGGAATAAAGGTGGAAGTTGACATGAGGACGCCATGGGATGGTGCGCAGCTTGCAGCTTTTGAGGTGTTGACGGATATTTGCAGCCGGTTCAACAAGAGAGCTGATTTGGGGCCAGCAAATGTTTTTCCCAGGGTGGATGCTTCTCAGGGTGAGTGGGCTCAGTCTAGCCAAGCTTCTTTAGAGCGAGGCAGGGACGAGCGTGCTCATAGCACGGGTGCTTCTATGAGTGCTATGTTTGCTGTCCTGAGGATGCACTATTCCACTAGGGATGGTTGGATGAAGTGCGTTGAAGCCCTGCATGATGCTGTGGAGAAGAAGTTAGAAGCTGAAGAGTGGGCACGTATGGCTCGTCGTAGCTCAGATGACTTGGTGGTAGCTCTCACTGCCTGTCGCAATGAGTTGTTACGATGCACTGGCGCCTTGTTGGCAGCTGATCGCCGTGTCGAGGTGCTTGAGAGGGAGAATGCAGATCTTCGCCGCCAGCTTGACAATCGTAATATGAGTTTGACACGTCAGCGCAATGAGTTTCTGCAAGAGTTGCGTGCTAGTCAGCAGCAAGTTTGGGAGTTGCAGCAGGATGTTCATCGTCTGAACAACCGTGCTGATCCGTTTCATCCTCCGGGTGCAGCGGAGTTTGCTCCTGAGATCTTCATTGCAGCTGATGATGGTGAAGCAAGTGAGGAAGAAGAGGAAGAAGACCCCGAGGAGATCGTGCCTATTGACGAGAGTGATGACCATGGTGGGAACGTGTCCGGCGTGGACAGTGACCACGATGACTAGGCTTTTTCTAGTGATCTTGCCATGATCGGCACCCTTTTGTATTGGGAAAACCTTTAATGTCATGTAATGGGTAGAACCTGAATTGTAATGAGAGAACCCTGTGTGTTCAGGGCTGGAACCATCAAACTTTTAATTAAGTAATGGTAACTTATGCAGCTTGGAAACCCTTTTTGGTTGCGCCTTGTTATTGTGCGGTTGTGTGATGATTATTGAATTATTGTGCCGTTTGTTGGTTATCAAAAATGATCATTGATATCTTTTGGGCATAATCTTTCGGTTATCTTTGACATAACTGACACTTAACAATGGTTGTTGCGTGTTGCTACAGATGGCACCTCATACCCGTCGTCATGGGTCAACCAGTGGTGGTGGGAACGAACATGAAGATGAGGAGTTGCCGCCTCCTCCACCACGTACCCAGGAACAAATGTTTGCTCAGTTCTTGGACACCCAGCAAGCGATTTTGCAGCAGATGGTTGCTAGTAACAACCACAATCGCGATCGAGGTGGACGCCGCGGAAACGATGAGGACCAATACAGTAACTATAAGGACTTCATGGACACTAAGCCTCCGGTATTCAAGCAGGCCGTAGAGCCGCTGGAAGCTGATGAGTGGTTAAATACTATTGAACAGTCATTCTCTGTGCTGCGATTGACTGAAACCATGAAGGCTAGCTTTGCTGCTATGTTACTGCAAGGCCAAGCTGGAATATGGTGGGCCAATCGTAAGACCGCCTACCCTGTGGTCGCTGATATCACCTGGGAGCAGTTCACCAGGGATTTCAGGGGGCATTTCATTCCAGCAGGCTTGATCAAGATGAAGGTCAATGAATTCATGCAGCTTACTCAGGGTACCAAGACCCTCACTCAGTATCATCATGCCTTTAACAATCTGTCGAGGTATGCCCCGTGGATGGTAGATACAGATGAAAAGAAGATTGAAACCTTCAAGAGAGGTCTTAGTACCAAGCTTATGAAGACTCTGGCGAACAACGCTCGTACAACTTTTAACGAGTTCATCAGTGAAGCTTATATCCAAGAGAAACAGAACAACTTGCACACTGCTTCCAAGGGAGGCAAGAGGCCATTTGAAGGAAGCTCTTCTCAGTCAAGGACTCCAGCAGCTAGTCGTGCGGTGGCAAATCGCCCGGCTTACCGTCCGGCTGTTCCTGGAGCAAAATTCAGACCCCCTCCAAAGAAGCAGCCAGCGCCTCAGCGCTACAAGAAAGGTTTCACAGTGCCTTTGAACAAGAACAACGCTCCTCCAAGCAACGCCGTTCCAGTGAGGACCAACCAAGGTCTGGGGCCATGCTTTAACTGCGGTCAACAGGGGCACCTTGCTCGCTATTGCCCTCATCCAAAGCAGGCTCGAGTGCATCACACCACTATTGAAGAAATTCCAGAAGGTGAACCAGTCACCGCGGGTATGTTTTCTGTGAATCAGCATCCTGCTATTGTTTTGTTCGATTCTGGATCATCGCATTCTTTCATAAGTCAAGCATTTGCACAAAGGCATGCCTTTCAGATCGTTGATTTGGGCTGTAATTTCCGGATAACCTCAGCTGGGGCTGAAATATGCACACGTGAGGGTATCAAGCAGGCGAGTATTGAGATTAATGATAGGAGTTTTATCAGTCATCTCATTGTGTTGCCTGGGCTAGGTCTGGATGTAATTCTAGGGGTTAGCTGGATGAACAAATGGGGTGCGATATTGGACGTTGCTAACCGAACTTTGACGTTGAAGGCGCCCCAGGGTGGGGGTACCTTTCAAGTTTCCTTACCTCGAAGAGGGGATCTTTTTAATCTCTCTTTCGCAGTTGAGGGCAAGACCGTCCAAGGTATTCCGGTAGTGTGTGAGTTTCCTGATGTCTTTCCTGATGATCTACCTAGGACTTCCTCCTGATCGAGATGTGGAGTTTGCAATAGAACTTATTCCCGGTACGGCGCCTATTTCTCGAAGGCCATATAGAATGCCTCCTCATGAATTAGCTGAACTCAAGAAACAACTCCAGGAGTTATTGGACAAAGGGTTCATTCGCCCTAGTTCTTCTCCGTGGGGCTGTCCTGCAATCTTTGTTAAGAAGAAGGATGAAACTTTACGTATGTGTGTGGACTATAGGCCACTAAATGCTGTGACAATTAAGAACAAGTATCCTCTACCTCGTATTGATATCTTGTTTGATCAATTGTCCAAGGCCAAGGTTTTCTCCAAAATTGATCTGAGATCTGGGTATCACCAAATTAAGATCAGACCACAAGATATTCCCAAGACGGCTTTCTCCACTCGGTATGGCTTGTATGAGTATTTGGTTATGTCTTTTGGATTAACCAATGCTCCTGCACATTTCATGTATCTAATGAATTCGGTATTCATGCCTGAGTTGGATAAGTTCGTGGTAGTCTTTATTGACGATATTCTGGTGTACTCTGAGAGCATGGAGGATCATGCCGAACACTTGAGGATAGTCTTGACTAGACTCAGGGAGCATAAGCTGTATGCTAAGTTCAGCAAGTGTGAATTTTGGTTGACTAAGGTACCTTTTCTGGGCCATATCTTATCTGCTGAAGGTATTTCTGTAGATCCGTCAAAAGTTCAGCAGGTGTTGGATTGGCAGTCACCAACAAATGTGTCTGAGGTTCGTAGCTTTCTGGGATTAGCTGGGTATTATCGCCGCTTTATTCAGGATTTCTCTAAAATAGCTAAACCTATGACCAAGCTATTGCACAAAGATACCAAGTTTGTGTGGAGTGAGGAGTGTGAAACAGCTTTTCGCACCTTGCAAACGTTGTTGACCACTGCTCCAGTTCTTGCACAACCTGATATTGGAAGGCCTTTTGATGTGTACTGCGATGCTTGTGGCACTGGGTTAGGATGTGTTCTCATGCAAGAAGGCCGAGTCATTGCTTATGCCTCGCGTCAACTGAGAAAACATGAGCAAAACTATCCTACTCATGATTTGGAACTTGCCGCTGTAGTTCATGCATTGAAGATTTGGCGCCACTATTTGATGGGTCACAAATGTCATATCTATTCCGATCACAAGAGTCTCAAGTACATTTTCACTCAGCCTGAGTTGAACATGAGGCAAAGAAGGTGGTTGGAGTTGATCAAAGACTATGATCTAGAAGTACACTATCATCCTGGGCAAGGCCAATGTCGTAGCCGATGCCTTGAGCCGAAAGTCTCATTGCAATGTATTGCAGCCTTTGCTAGCAGACGGGTTCAATCTTGTGCATCCAGTGGTGTTGAATAATATTACTCTCAGTTGTACTTTGGAAAGCAAGATTATTGAAGGTCAGAAAACAGATCCCGGCATATATCATATCAAGAGGAAGATGAAAGGAACAAGAAATGCTTCATTTCCGAGTAGATGAAAAAGGTATATTGTGGTTCAAGGATCGATTGGTAGTACCGAAAGACCGTGAGTTGAGGAATCAGATTATGGATGAGGCTCATTTGTCCAAGTTGTCTATCCATCCTGGTAGTAGTAAGATGTATCAAGACTTGAAACCTAGGTTCTGGTGGACCAAAATGAAGAAGGAAATTGCAGCCTATGTGGCCAGGTGTGATACCTGTTGTCGCGTGAAGGCTATTCATCTTAAGCCAGCAGGCCTATTGCAACCCTTACCAGTTCCAGGTTGGAAATGGGATGAGATAACCATGGATTTCATATCTGGGTTACCTCTAACGCAAAAAGGCCACGATTCTATTTGGGTGATCGTAGATCCGATTGACTAAGATTGCACATTTCTTACCAGTTCGAACTACAGATCGTCCTCATCAGTTGGCACAGCTCTACTTTGCTCAGATACTTCGGTTACATGGTGTGCCGAGGACGATAGTTTCCGACAGAGGCCCGCAATTTATTGCACGCTTCTGGGAGCATCTACACAAGTGTTTGGGAACCAATTTGGTTCGCAGCTCAGCTTATCATCCTCAAACTTCTGGTCAAACTGAAAGGGTAAATCAAATTCTTGAAGATATGTTGAGAGCTTGTGTTCTATCGTCTAAAGGTTCGTGGGAAGAATGGTTGCCTTTGGCCGAGTTCTCATACAACAATAGCTATCAAGAGAGTATTCAAATGGCTCCTTTTGAAGCTTTGTATGGGCGCAAATGTAGAACTCCTCTCAATTGGGTTGAATCAGGCGAAAGGAGATATTACGGGATTGACTTTGTGAAAGAGGCCGAAGAGAGAGTGCATACCATTCAAACACATCTCAAAGCCGCTCAGACTCGTCAAAAGAGCTATGCGGACAAGCGAAGAAGGCCATTGGAATTTGAAGTGGGTGACTATGTATACTTGAAAGTGTCACCCATGAAAGGCGTGCAACGCTTCGGAGTGAAACGAAAGTTAGCTCCAAGGTTTGTAGGTCCTTTTCAAATTCTGGAAAGAAGTGGGAAGGTAGCATACAAGTTACGGTTGCCACCACACATGTCCACTATCTTCAATGTGTTTCATGTATCTCAACTCAAGAAATGTTTACGAGTACCGGAAGAGCAAGTGGATTTTGGTGATATCAAGTTGAAATCAGATTTGACCTATGAAGAAAAGCCTATTGAAGTAATAGATTACAAAGAAAGAATCACCCGTAGCCGAGTGATCAAGTTCTATAAGGTGGTGTGGAACAACCAAAGTTATTGGGATGCGACTTGGGAGCGAGAAGATTACCTCAAGGAAGTCTATCCGTCTTTCTTTAAACAATGGTAATTAACTCTAATCTCGGGGACGAGATTCTTTTAAGGGGGGAGGGCTGTAACACCCTAGTGTTAGTTACTATTTTCACACTTGCATTTGCATGTCATCAAGCATAGATCATGTCATTTCATGCATTATTATCATTGCATTTGATTTGATTCCCTTTTATTGCTATATGTTTGTTTATATGTCCATATTATGCAAAATGTGTTGTCATGCAAATGTGATGCTTGTTTACAGTTCTAAATTCTTTATACATGTTTAGGATAACATTTGGAACAATGTTCATGTTGGTGAAATCCCCAAAATACCCCTCTAGCTCATAGTTGACTAGAGAGCCCTTTAAAAGCTATTCTGTTTGACCAAACAAGAAGGGCATTTTAGAGATTCTGCATGTCAGTGCACCCTTAATCAAAGTTGTGTAGAATTTTATAAGCAACAAACTTTATTTTTGGGTCAACTCATGAAAATGAGTGGAAGAAGGTCAAAAAGTTGAATTAGTGCAGATTTGGAGTTGTTTTGGAAGTTTTCAAATTTTCCTAAGTCTAAACCGGTTTTCAGTTTCGGTGTACCCCTGTTCATCGACTTGTATCTCTCAATCCAGGCCGAACTAGAGTAAAGTGTCTTAATAAGAAATGATCTACTCGTATAGCTCTTCAACCTATATTAGTGAAGTTTTCGCTGAAACGCCCTGGATCGCGAGTTATAGATCGATAAAAATCGAGTTTCAGTCGGGTCCGCGGAAACTGAATCGGAGCCGATTCAGTTCGACCCTCGGGCGAATCGCGCGACCGCGTCAGGCCTCGGCCGCCAGATGGCGCCGTACGCCGTCGTTGCTGCCGCGCGGTCGGCTTACAAAGGGGAACACGCAATGCTGTCTCCCGCACGCTCGCCCTCACTCTCCCTGCTCTCTCGCCCTCTGCTCGCTCGCTGCTCTCCTCTTTCCCCTCCGCCGTCGCCATTTCCGCCGTCGCCATTTCCGCCGCGACCGCCGCGGTGAAATCCGCCGCCACCGAGCCGTCTCCGACCGCGCCACCCTCGGCGCAGCTGCGGCTTGCTCTGCTCTTCGTTTCCGACCTCAGCCGACCTAAGGTACAGCTCCAGCAAGCTTCTCGCCGTCCGCCATTGCCGGAGCGCCGCCGAGCTCTCGGGTCGCCGCGACGAGGGCGATGCCGGGGTCGGCTTCCCTCTCTTTTGCTCGTCTAAGAGTCTCCGTTAGCCGTAGATCCTTTCCACACCGTCGGTTAGGTCTATCTCGCCGTGGTTTCGCCGGAACCCGAGTTCGCCGTGAAACCGCTCGCCACCGTGCCGCCATGCGAGCGCGGTCAGTGAGTTTCCGTGCGCAATAGTTCGATTAGTCGCGCGCACAGGTCCGCTAGGGTTGCAGGAACACGGAACGAGGCCGAGCCGCGCGAGCAACGGCCGGAATCGGCCGGCGCAAGTTCGCCGGACCACCGCCGTCCGCCATTGCCGCCGTCGAGCTCGTTCCGGTGGAGTACGACCCTCGGCAGTTGGTCCATCGGGTTCGTCTCGTTGCCGCGAGTCGGTAGGTAGCCTCGGCGTCGCCGGAGACCTCGCCGTCGGCGAGCTCTCGCCGGTCAGCGCCGGCGGCTCTGTTTCCTCTCTCTGACGCGTGGGGTCGGGTCGACCCCGGGGCCCGCGAGTCAGCCGTTCGGGTGCGCCTCTGGTTCACTGAGCCGGGTGCACGTAGCAGTTCTATCGGGTTTAGGTTTTTGATTTATAAAATGAATTTCCAGAAAATGTGTAAAACCTTCCAAAATTCATATCTGGAGCTAGGAATGTCCAATGGGGGTGAACCAAATTTTGTTGTGTTTGTATTTCTGAGCTCTATCAAGGAAAAATATAAAATGTACTTTTTGAATACTATTTGTGTGCAGTTATAATTAAATTGTTAATTGCTTGTAAACTTGATAAATGCATAAGTAATTGCAGGAATGTGCTAAAAATGTGATTCCACTTGCATTCATCTTGTTTAGGGAAGTAGAATCTATGAAAAATATGTTTGCTGGTGGTTCACTGTTATTTATATAATGTCTAGTATAATGTGCCTTTTATGTTTTAATCTTGCAAAAATCACCATGCTTAATGTGTTAAGGTTATGGACATGAATATTTTTCCTGGGCTATGTTATGTTGGAAAGAAGCTAAGAAAATTAGGAAATCTGTTGTTTGATACTTTTCACTGTGTTAAGTATTTTCCATTGCTTAAAAGGCTGGTTGCTTGTTATTTTTGTGTAGACTGTTATACTTGTCCAAATGACTTGAAATTTTGTCAGTAGGCTAATCTGGATGTGTAATAGCTACTGTAATTTCTATGGATTTTTCTGGTCACAGTAAGCAGTAGGTCCAGTTATAGGCTAGGGTTTATTTAATTGTTTCTAAGCAAATATCTTTTGGTTGTGGTAGGTTAGTTGATGCATGTTAATTATTAAGTGCAGGTTGTAGACCTCTCACCCGGGACGAGAAATTGTTCTATAATTTGCTTAAGAAGGGTGAGTATCAGTTGGTTGTCTAGGAAAGAAATAAATGAGTGTGGAATGTTAAACTGATTGCATATCATGGGTTAATTCGTGCATCTCTATCTTGCATTTCATGTGCATTCTCAGTTCTCATATATGCATATCATGCATACAGGATCGTCGGGAGGCGTGACGCTGCTACAGTTCGATCCACCGGAGGAGGGAGTTCCGCCGGAGATTGAAGTGCCAGCGGTTTCCGAAGGACAAGAAGAAGAGGCTGAACTTCCGGAGTGCCCGGATCACCAACCCGCTAACTTTGTGAAAGGCAAGCCCCGGAGCATTCCTAAGTCTCCACCTACTCTTTTTACAAATACACTGGTCTTTATTAAATCGTATGATTGTGCACTTAAGTATAGGAGTTGATATGATACCGTTGCTGCATTTATTCCTTGTCCACTTATACTTGATCCTGAAGTTATTACTAGACAAGGGGATGGGTTCGATCTTATGCTTAGCCATGCTTAGACCGGTAGAAGTCGAGGGATTTCCTGTCCTTCGCGAGCATAGGTGGTTACTAATGATGATGGGGTTGGATTCCACATGATGGACTATATGTGCCGCCATGCCACAGTGTCTAATGAGAGAATCAAGGCTAGGTAGCGGGGAGCCGCATGACATGGTTGAGGTCATGCCGTCTTCGGTGCTGCTTGCGGCCGACTAGGACTGAGGCCACCAGACATCAGTTGAGATTGAAAGACGTCGTCACATAGCTGGCCAGATAAGTCGTTCTGACCGCGAAGCCGAGTATTTCTTTCTGAGCCGGGAATTGGGCGTGATAAGGCAGACATATTCTGGAGGTAGGAAGGATGTGCGGAGACACCATCTTACCAAGGGCAGGTCAGGGACCTGATGCATCCTGGAAGTGGGTTTGTCTCTGAGAATATGGACCCCTCCAAGCCCGCGATACATATTATGTCTCAGAAAGATTTAACGGTGGCCCAAGAAGCCAGTGGCTCGGCTGACAGGGTTTGTGATTGGCATATTTGCCAGCTGGTACAATCGATTCGAATCGCCATCTCTCCTGGTTAGTGAGAAACTGAACTGATCTTCTGGTGAGGTAGAGGCTAATAACTTGAACATAATGATTATGGTGAGATGAGGTTGATATCTGTGGATATCGGAAATCATATGGTTTTATTGATTGCTACAATATTCAGTGAATGCTTAGTATAGTGGCTAATCCTAGTAAATAGTTTAACTGAAACCGAAGCTTATCACAATTAAAATGAATAAGTCGAGGTTCTACTGTAGTAATGCTTTTGATGCAAAATGATGCTACCCTCTGAGCTCCACCAAACAAGCCTTGCATATCCTTGAGAGTCTTTTTATTTACTCCCTGTCGGGTAAGTCTAGCTGAGTACAATTGAGTACTCAGGGTTTTATTCCCATTGTTGCAGATGGTGTAGTTTTCTACGCGTATTGCAGGAACTGCTTCACCCCCGCGGGCGAAGAAGACTAGACCCGAGGGCAGGGTCATTATCTATCTTTAGTTGTTGTAAGCATGCTGTGACGGGGTCATGTGATGGTACCCGTATTCGAACTCTGTGGTGTAAAACTATGTTGACTTCCGCTACTACCCTATTTGTGTAAAAGACTATGTTGTACTCTGATGTTTAAATTCGGTTGCGAACTTATGTGTCATGTGATCGGGTATTGCTGAATGAATGATCCTTGGGGTATGAAATGTTTGAAATCCTTCGAGATTTCCGGACTACCGGGTTTATATTGGCTCAAGTGCGACTGGATTGCGGCGAAAATGCGATCGTTGTACTTGTGCTCGTATAAATTGGTCGGTTCTGTGACAGGAATTGTTTGAAAACGTAGCTGCATTATATTGGACTATTATATATCCTTCACCTAAATAGGTTCAGGACCGTCTCTTCTTCTTAGCCTGGCTTAGAACCGGCAGATATGGCGATCCCAGTCACCAAGATAAGAAAGTGAGAAGCACGGTTCGCTATATTTGCTATCGTGAAATAACCATGTGAGCCGAGGGAGGAAATGAGTGTGGGCGGGATGATGGTTTGGACACAACATGACATAGAGGTCTTGTGCCAATCACCGCCCTGTGAATTAGGGATGCAACCCTGATGGAGTTCAGTCGAGATTGAAAGACGCCATCACTTAGCTGGCCGGATAAGTCGTTCCGACCACGAAGCCGAGTAGCTCTATTTGGGCCGGGAACTGGTAAGATCAGTGTATATGCTAGACCACGTAGGGTTTTGGGAGCTAGATCGGACCATGGGCAGGTGGATTCCTGAGCTTCCTGGCCACTAGTCAGTCCCCCAGCATATCACTCCCCCAGACCCGCGGTTGGTACCCAAATAATACCAAGGGTGACCTAAGGGACCCCGTACAGGTCTGTCTGGGTTTGTGATTGGCATTTGACACCAGGTTGTTTGTAATCGATTCGAATCACCAACTTTCCTGGATAGTGAGAAACTTGACTGATCTTCCCTCATGGTAGAAATGGATAAGTTTGAACATGAACATGGTTATCAATGAAAATGCCAAATTGCTATGGTTCTATTATATTGATTGATTAGAATTAATCAAGTGCTTGAGTTAGAACAGGTTGAAGTTAAAAGCAAGGGTTCATTACTACTAAAAGCTTGCTAGTAATGACAAATGACATATTACACTAAAATAGCTTTTACGTAAATGAGTCAGCCAACTCCACTAAAAAGTCTTGCATATTTCCTTGAGAGTCTTTTATTTGGTAAGATGGGTAACTCTTGCGGAGTACAATTGTGTACTCAGGGTTTATCCCAAATTGTTGCAGATGGCCAAGTCTTTTATGGTTATTGCAAGAATTGCTTTACCCCGGCCGTGGATGAGGACTAAAGTGTGGGCAGCTCAAGTCTTCATGTTTAATAGCTATCTTATCTAGTAGTTTGATGCTAAGCATGGCATTGTATATTAAATAAGTATGGTTGTGTAAAACTTGGTTTGTATAACTACTTTGCTTCCGCTAAGGTTTGAAACTTATGATGTAAATTATATCTGCGTACTCCAAACTTTGAAGTTATGTAATATGGATGTATGTTGTTGAACCATGTACGATCTTGGTTGTGTTACCATTTGGTTTGAAATCCTTCGAGATTTCATGGACTACCGGGTTTATATGGGCTCAAGTGTGGTTATTTAGCTGTTTCGACGACTATCGTCGTACTTGTGCTCTTATAAATTGGTCGGTTCTGTCACAATCCCCTTCAAGGCTTCCTTGGTAGATGCATCTCCTCTAACTGTCACAAAAATACAGCCGAATAGTCCCTCCTCTGACTCTGAAGACACTTGGTCTAAGCTTGAAAAAGAGGGAACACCACCTGCTGAATCTCCAGGTAGGACAATTCGGCCGTTAACACAATTATGCTTTCACTATATTATTAACCTTCACTCCTGTAGAGCCCTATTCAGCTATACCCAATTAGGCTATAGAAACGCAAGTTAACCCTTCACCTGGTGCTGGGAAAGGAGCAGCCATGGAGGCACATCCAGGGGCTTCATCGACGCCACCGGTACCAGACACTGGCAAGGTGAAATTTTTTCTTAACAAATCAGCCGACTGCCCTCAACATTCTCATTCCCTGACAAAATTATGCACAACTACAGGCACTGCAAGTCTCATCTCCTAGCTATTCTTTCAATCTAGAAGAATTTTGTGATGAGGAAGAACTCAGCTCCAAATCCTTAACATTACCAGAGCCAGATTTTAAAAATTGGCTAAATGAGCTTCTTCCTCAACAGGAGAAAGATCTGATCGACCTAACTCTGCACACCGAGCCAATTGATCAGGCCATCCAACTCATTCAGCAACAGACAAGTTCAGAGGCCCTCAACTCCTTGAAGCAACTAATCGGGCTCAAGAACACAGCCTCAAGGATTGCATCTGCTCACTCAAATCTGACAGAACTTGAGAACCTGAAGAATAGCAAACTGATTAACAAATAAGTGGCCACTGAGTTAGCTTAAACAGGGCAAGGCGCTGAAAAGCTCTGTCAATACAGCTGAATCAGAGTTGCACACACTGAAAGCTAGACGTGAGGAGCTGATGAAAGAACTTGAAAAGGTGAATTTGGCTATCACTCAGCATGAGTTGACTGCATCAACTAACACTGCTGACATCAACCAAAAGAAGAAGCAGATCAGTTCCATGGTCGCCAATGGCAGAGTGATTCATCAACGCCTGAGTTTTCTGAAAGCAATGGCTGATGAAGATCCAGAATCTGTACAAGCTGGCCAAAATCTTCATGCTGAAGTTGTTTCTTCCATCCGGTCGTTGCTTGCCTTGTAGTTTTCTCTTGTTTTGTGTAATGAATACTTGTCCTGCGTGTGAAGACAATTTTATTTAAGTGCGAATCGGCTATTCCCATTTGTTTGCTTTCAAATCGGCTAAACAGCCAGACTCCCTTAACACCAATTCAAGAAGCCGATCCATCAACCGATCTTGGGTTGCTGATTGTAATAGCCGATCGAGACATCTCGTCCCCCAAGCGCCGCGTCTACACCGGATTCAAGGATCACGCCTTAACTCCAACATAAAATCTGCTGCGCCGTCTCGTCTTCCGATAAAATCCCAATCTAACTACTACCGCCCATGTAGCAATCGGCGAACCACTGGCGTCGGGGGCTCCAGAACCGCCTCCGAACCTATAAGCCGTTCCTGCGGCTGGTGAAGCCTGTTCACACTTCTTAGTGCAACCACCAGAGATAGGGTGTTAGGCTATCTTTGATAACGTTGCCAGAAGTGCCCCGAGGGGTATTTCTTATGTCTATTGGATAATTCTGCAAGCGCACAGAATATACCGCTGTAGCACTTCACCCGGGAGTATTCCAAGGTATCGTTATTTATTTTACCCCAAGGGAAAGTGGTTGCTAGGCATAATTAATAAAAGAGAGATCCTCAAGTGTATAGCAACTTAGTATCAACTAGCGACAGGAGGGTAAATCGATATATAGAGGAAAGGGTAATGACACAAAGACACGACAAGGTTTTAGGATAACTAAGGATAACTAGTAGAGTATAGCTAGGTGGGAGGATAACGAGTATAAGATTCCTATGACTCTTACTTTACTCCTGTGAACTATCTTATCAAATAGATGAATTACACTAAGATAGCTACCTTACTTCCGGTGTGTAGGGGGTAGTGCGGGACAATAGAGGATATAACCTCTACCCGAGGTGCCTACTCTCTTATGGGAGCCTACCTTTTAAGAACTTGCCTAAAACACGTGGAGGGATACTAAGAATAGACAGGGCCGTCACCACCTGCTAGCACCCACTAACAATCCGTGCGACAAGCGGCATTCAAGGGTAAGATCTAGCCTAAGCACTACGCTTATACTAATTCTCACTACTCTAGCTGGGTACCAAACAGCTAAAGCACCCTATGACAGGCAATGAACTACACACGTGAACTGGTTATAGGATCACTATCTAATATAACTCAACTATAATGTAAGACAAGACACAACAATACTATAATGAATAGTAAAGCACTAAGTAAAGACTTAGTAAAGTAAAGTAAAGATAATGTATTGATAAAGGTAAAGTCTTACCGAAGGAAAGGTAAAGGAGCTATACCAGACTCTCCAGCAGACGACTCCGGAGACCCCGAGCATAGCTCAACTCGACTCTAACTCCTACACTAGACTAATACTACTACTAAAGAGTCGAACTCTAGCTTCTCTTGTCTCTTGTGTATCTTGTGTGTCTTGAAGAGGGTGATGGAAGCCTCTATTTATAGGGGAGAGTGGAGGGGCGCCACGTCAGCGATCCGTGTGCCTTTCCACCTTGACCCTTGGATGAACTACCTCAAAACCGACATAGGACGGACTGCAGTGGTGAATTCATCACGTGGAAGGCACGCAGGAAGGCAGTGGAGGCCAACCGACCTGGCCGGGCACCAGGGGGATCGGACGACCCCCTATGACAGATGGGCCTGGCTAGGTGTGGTCCCCACCAGTCATAGAGTGTCGTCTTGTGCTGGTTCTGTCTTGATTGTGTTGTTTCATGCTTTGATCCTTGTGCTTTAAATCTCCACCATTGTATGGAAACACATGTTGATCTGATGGTTGAAATGTGCTAGGTGGAGTGTCACACGGATCATGCCATGTCACCAGAGCTAGGTGGGCCTCATGGTGGGGTCGGCCGACCCACACAAGGCTGTCACCACTTGCTGGCTACCACAAACAATCCGTGCGACAAGCGGACCACACTGATAAGATATAGCCTAGACACCACGTCTACACTATACTTACTACTCTAATCCTTGCAAGAGAGTAGAGCACTTCACTAAGTAAAGCAATGTGCAAGTAAAGCAAGTATATACTTAAAATACCAGAACTAGAATATCAAATACTTAGAAGGACTCAGATGTAAAACTTACTTGAAGATTCGCATCCGCTGAGGTACACCTTGGAGAAGATTCCCTGACAGGCCCGGGGCTTTCTCCTGAAGACTTCCCTCACTCTCTCCCAACTAGCACAGCACTATGGCAGAGCTAAAGCTACTACATAGTGTTTTCTCCTTTGAATCATGCTCTAAAGTGAAGGCCTATGGGGGTATTTATAGGGGGAGGTGGAGTAGAGGCTACTCCACTACCACGTTATCAATCCGCGTGACCTCCATCATGCACCGTTGGATCAAACCGCCATATAACCGCCTTAGGATCAAGGGTGGAGGATTTCCAGCACATGTTCAACATGAGGAAGGCGGTGGAGGCTCAACCGACCTGGCTGGGCCCAAGGAGTGGTTCGGCCGAACCACCCTATGGCAGGTGGGCCCAGCCAGGGTGCTCTAGAAGCTTTCTTATGACCGTGGAGTAATGCCGAGCTTTGGGGCCCACCAAGTGGTGTTCAGGCGACCCACCTGTGACGAGGTGGGCCCACCACTTTGGTCCCCACTTGTCATGGAGTGTGGCTATGTACTTGTTTTGCCTTGGTCTTATCGATTCACGCCTGGATCCATGTGCTTTGCTCTTTAGCCATTGATTGAAAACACACTTGTGATCTAAGGGTGGAAATGGACTCCAGGGAGTGTGCCACGGATTGTGCCACATCAGCAGAGTCCTGTGGGCCCCATGCATGGTTCGGTCGAACCATGCATGTGCTCCATTTGCCCTGATCTCCCTTGTGTGTGCTGATATGACTCTAGTGCTGAAATGTCATGGCCTGGTGTCACCATATGTGGTTTGACCGAACCACCTTTGGTGGAACCAAAGGTCCATTTTCTGCAGGTGGCTTCTTCATGCGATTCTAAGCACAATGGTGGTGCTAACTTGCCTATGGGTGGTTCGGCCGAACCACTCATTGTGCCCATCTTTTGGACATCGTCTCCAGAAGTTATGATATTAATGATTGTGAAGTTGGTTTATCATTTGGCCATACATGGCTGGTCGCCCAACCTTCATATAGAGCTTCCGGACACTGAAAAGTACCTGTTCTGAATGGCTGCAACCAAATAATGACAAGTACATGTGGAACCAAGTTATTTGTACCTAAGTCACTATGTGTTTGGTGGTTTCCTTCCAGAAAGAATGTCTTGTTGACGGTTTTGATGGGGTAAAAACATGGTATAACTACCGTCAACACTTGCAATAATTGGGCATTTTGTTGTGCCATACTTAGAGTTGCATCTTGTTCAACTTGCATTGCGCCCATGTTGTTGATGAGTTGATCCATTTCTGATCCTTGGTTCCAACGACCCCTCGCCCTTGTAGACGGACGGGGAGTGCGCACTCTTGGAGTGTGCTGTTGAGGCCATTTCGTGGACCCTGAAATATCCATGGAACTTGCATCATCGCCTTCTTCTTCATATCCCCCTGCAGCTTGTGATGTGCCGTCTTGCTCAAATTGAGCGGCCTGTGACATGCTCCTTGTCACCCTTCTTGTTCCTGCAACATTTTGGCTTCTTGCCTCTCGGTCCCAATTTATGGTTAGTGTACGGAGCGCATACAACCGATGCCTCTCACATGGGAGAGAGATTTCGGCTGCATGGCCTGGATAGATCATTTTAAGATCACCATTTTTCATCTCTTTTTAGGACTTGAGCACTTATGAAGAAATCTTCAGTTATAATGTCTCTAGGAGAAGCAATATATTCAAAGTAGTGTTTTCCATTTAGCAAGTCTATTGTTTCAGCAAGGCGAGTGATAAAAGTGGTAAAGAATATAGGCTCGCTTCTATGGAAAATACCAAGCCAAAAGCGGACTAAAATTTTAGCAGGTGAAACTTTTATTTTCTTGGTCATGGCATAAAGCAGTCTTAGTTCAACATTAAGAAGGATTTGCACATTGGAGCTAGGAAGAAGAGTTATGGCCATCCAATAGCAGAGCAAGAGCAAAGTGGGATTATGGATTTCATCAGTTTTAGGATTAGAGCAATCATTGGATCCAGTTATGGCTTTCCAGAAGTCAGATTTATCAAATTTTCTTGTGGCATTAACTAGATCTAGATGACAGTTGTTATCAAAGCCAAGTGCCATAATAAAAACTCCCCAAGTTAAATTATACTCTTGATTGAACATGCGAAAGTAGACATTATCATCAATGACTTGTAAAGAGCATAGAAATTCTATGGTGAGTTTTTCAATTCCAAGTTCTTGCACTTCCCAAAAGCTTCCCCACCCAATTGTATTAAAAACAGTATTAAACTCTGCAGTCATACCTGTGTTGTCCAAAAGGACAGGATCGATGATGCCGTTATGTTCATAACCACGGTCCAGCATGAGGCCGCTCTCGGGGTTGAGCGTCCTCTCGGGAGGCATTCGAAAGCTTTGTCTCGGTGGAGCTTCTCTTCCTTCATCTTCGTCATGGAGTGGTCGTCGGGAGGAACTCCCTACGACACTATTGGCCTTCTTGAATGTGGAGGAGAACTTCTTTATCTTCCTGCAGCAATGAGACAACACAAGAACACACTAGGATAACAAGGATTAGCGTTAGCGTTAGCGTTAGTTGTCCCAATGTTAGTAATCCTTGCATGGTATGGTCACCTCTACAAACAAATTGTTGAGAGCAAAGATGAGAGTAAGACAAGCTTCTACTACTATAGTTTTTTTGGGTATTTGTTTTGAGTGGCTAACTACAACTAAACTTGAGAAAGAACTTACTCAAATAGAGAGAAGAAGAGAGATTGTGTGCTCGAGATGATTTAGCTGGTTTGGGTGTGGAAATGAGCACACAATGCAAGGGTATTTATAGGAGGTGAAGGGCTGGTGGTGGACCCACCAGGGCCAGGTCGGCCGACCCCACCTGCACAGTGTCAGAGCTGCTTTCACCTTTGGACAGGGAATCTATTTGAATTCAAACACAATTTTGCAGACAGGACTTTAAACATGGGTCGACTGACCCATGTTTGGTCCTCTTTTCAGCTTTAAACAGTGTGTTTCACTTTGTCCAGTAAAGTAAAGACTAGTGGTGGACCAAAAGTGATGAAATTTTCGAAGATTCCCTTGTCTAGTGCTTTGTGAAAGAGAAAGGTGTATGAAAAAAGTGGGGATATGCTTTAAAGTGATTCCCATGGACCATGGGAGCACTAATGCATGCCAAAGTGTCCACTTTTCAGAATTTGGATGGTGGTGAATATTGGATTCTCCTTGGAGCATGTGAAAGTGGTCATGACCAAAGGTGGTCGACCAAATTCAAAAGGAGTTGGTGTTCAGAATTCAGAAAATGCATTAATACACTAGGCCAACACCACCAGAGGTGGTTGGGCGCCATGGTAGGGTCGGCCGTCCCCACCTTGGGTGGTCCCACCACCTTAGGTGTGAGCAACACAGTTCTACTCAAGTTTTATTTATCTAAGTTCTTTATTTTGTTGAAATAAGATATTGCAAAATTTAAATATGAAATCCAATGCAAAAATACAAGAATTGAATTGTAAAAAGTAAATATGAGATAAATACTGATTTACCTTACCAGCAAGGGCTCCATGTTTTAGGTCCGTAGAGCAGGACCTCTCCTTTTCGGATTCATTCTTCGGGTGCATCGATTGGTCCCAGGCGATGGGGACCATGATCATCGCACCCCTTTCTTCCATCATTCCTTCTTGGTTGATGCTTGTGACTCAACAGAGTCAGCCTTGTTCACCGTCGCAGCTTTACTTACCAGTTCGGCCTTTTTGGCATTTGGCGATTGATTTTTTCGGCGAGGTGCATATTGTGGCTTGTTTCTCCATAGGTTCTTCCTTGCCTGTTGCATCGAGTTATAACCATTGAAAGGACATTTAATTCTCTTACCTGAGAGTTGGAAGTGGACTTCGCCGGATCCCACGTAGATGATGGCATTCACGGTGTTGAGGAACGGCCTTCCTAGGATGACGGAGAATTCATCATCGGCCCCCATATCGAGAATGATGAAGTCGGCGGGGATGTATTCGCCTTGAACTTTGACAATAATGTCCCTTGCCAATCCCTCGGGGAACCGAATGGATTGATCGGCCATCTGCAATTTGACAAAAGTGGGGTACAAAGGTCCCCCTAGCAAATTTTCATATATTACCTTGGACATGATGTTGACTCCAGATCCAAGGTCGCAGAAGGCGTTGTTGAAGGTGTGCGACCCGATCTCGCAGGTGATGGTAGGATGGCCAGGGTCACTCTTCTTGGCCATTAGAAGGCAACTCGGGTTTGGCCTGACCGGAGGCTTACCAAACCTCATGGAAATTAACTTGACACCCTCAATTGGTTCCTCAGGTTTCCCTGGGATCTTACCATGTTCGAAGGATGGGACAGCTGCTGCTATTTGAGCTAATTGTGTTTCTACCATTTTATTAAAGCTCAATTGATTTTTCATAGCAGTGTTAAAGCTGTCCATTTTCTCACTAAGATTTTCAAGAATCTTATCATTAGCCATTATTTTCTTATTTATGCTATTATTGATTTTAGATTGGCCTAAGACAAGATCTTTAAGAGAAGGTTAGTTACCATAAGAATTATTAAAATTATCGCTGTAACCATTACCTTGATTTCCTTGGTAGAAGGGGTACGAGTTCCATCCTCCTTGTTGCTGGGGTCGATACCCATTGTTGTTGTTGTTGTTGATGATGAAGCTCACTTCCTCCTTCGTTTCGGGACAGTTGTTGCCCGATTGATCTTCTCCACCACATACCTCACACCATGGATCAGCTTCAATTGCTCGTGCGGTGGCAGTGGTTCAAATGGCCTTTTGTTCCTTTTTGGAACCTTCCTCAATCTTTTTCATCAAGAGGTCCATTTTTGCTGAGAGCATGTCCACCTCATGAACGGTGTGCATACCCCTTTTCTTGGGCTGGAGGTTCTCATCATTCCATCCTTGGTTGATAATCATCTTTTCAATGAGGCCTTTAGCATCCTTGACATTGTGTTGCAGAAATGTTCCTCCAGCGGCAGCATCAAGGTGACTACGGGCTAATCCAATCAGCCCATGGTAGAAACCTTGGATTAGGAGCCATTCTTTAATTCCATGATGAGGACAAGCATGAATGTACTTCTAGAGACATTCCCATGCTTCGGGAATCGTCTCGTCAGCTTGCTTTTGGAAGCTTGAGATCTTTCCACGAAGAGCGCTAGTTTTGCCCATTGGGAAGAATTTCTTGAGAAATGCGTTGGCACACTTCTCCCAAGTGGTAGCTTCATTCTTGTTGGCATAGAACCATTGCTTCGCCTTCCCAAGCAGTGAGAATGGGAATAGGCGAAGGCGGATGTCGTCTGCCAAGACATTCTTGATAGTGAAGGTACCACACACCTCCAAGAAATATTGGAGATGGGCATTAGCATCTTCATGCGGCTTCCCACAGAACGGGTTGGCTTGCACCATATTGATAAGTGCTGGCTTGAGCTCAAAGGTAGCATCCCCCAAGTTGAGCAGCGGATCGGTGGCAATGTTGTTAGCCGACGGTGCAGAGAACTCAGATATGGTCTTTTGGGCCATAGCTTTCTTGATTGATAGTGCAGCCTCTTTCCTCGAACCGATTCAGGTTTGAGATGAACCCTTGAGGTGGAACTTGACGACGTCTAGTTCTCCTCAATAATTGCTCAGGATCTTTAATGAAATTTGACGGCAATTGAAAACCGTTCATGCACTGTCTAGCTTCACGATAATGAGAAACACAGACAGGGGTAAGCCCCTAACACTAATCAATAACTAAATTGATAGTAGACTCCGGATTCAATTTTTATTAATATTCCTAGACTGATGCATTCCCCGGCAATGGCGCCAGAACTGCTTATTGACACTTCTTAGCGTAACCACTAGAGACAGGGTATCTTTGATAACGGATGTCTATTGGATAATTCTGCAAGTGCACAGAATTTACCGCTGTAGCACTTCACCCAGGAGTATTCCAAGGTATTGTTATTTATTTTATCCCAAGGGAAAGCGGTTGCTAGGAATAATTAATAAAAGAGAGAGATCCTCAAGTCTATAGCAACTTAGTATCAACTAGTGATAGGGGGTAAATCGATATATAGGGGAAAGGGTAATGACACAAAGACACGACAAGGTTTTAGGATAACTAAGGATAACTAGTAGAGTATAGCTAGGTGGGAGGACAATGAGTGAGTATAAGATTCCTATGACTCTTACTTTACTCTTGTCAGCTATCTTATCAAATAGATGAATTACACTAAGACAGCTACCTTACTTCCGGTGTGTAGGGGGTAGTGCGAGACAATATAGGGTATAACCTCTACCCAAAGCGCCTACTCTCTTATGGGAGCCTACCTTTTAAGAACTTGCCCAAAACACGTGGAGGGATACTAAGAGTAGACAGGGCTGTCACCACCTGCTAGCACCCACTAACAATCCATGCGACAAGCGGGATTCAAGGGTAAGATCAAGCCTAAGCACCACGCTTACACTAATTCTCACTACTCTAGCTGGGTACCAAACAGCTAAAGCACCCTATGACAGGCAATAAACTACACAGTGAGCTGGTTACAGGATCACTATCTAATATAACTCAACTATAAGGTAAGGCAAGACACAACAATACTATAATGAATAGTAAAGCACTAAGTAAAGACTTAGTAAAGTAAAGTAAAGTAAATATAATATATTGATAAAGGTATAGTTTTACAGAAGGAAAGGTACAAGAGCTATACCAGACTCTCCAGCAGACGACTCCGGAGACCCTGAGCGTAGCTCAACTCGACTCTAACTCCCACACTAGACTAATACTACTACTAAAGAGTGGAACTCTAGCTTCTCTTGTCTCTTGTGTATCTTGTGTGTCTTGAAGAGGGTGATGGCAGCCTCTATTTATAGGGGAGAGTGGAGGGGCACCACGTCAATGATCCGTGTGCCTTTCCACCTTGACCCTTGGATGAACCACCTCAAAACCGCCATAGGATGGATGGCAGTGGTGAATTCATCACGTGGAAGGCATGCAGGAAGGCGGTGGAGGCCAACCGACCTGGCCAGGGGGCTCGGTCGAGCCCCTATGACAGGTGGGCCCGGCCAGGTGTGGTCCCCACCAATCATAGAGTGTCACCTTGTGCTAGTTCTATCTTGATTGTGTTGTTTCTTGCCTTGATCCTTGTGCTTTAATTCTCCACCGTTGTATGGAAACACATGTTGATCTGATGGTTGAAATGAGCTAGGTGGAGTGTCACACGGATCATGCCACGTCACCAGAGCCAGGTGGGCCCCATGGTGGAGTCGACCGACCCACACATGAGCCCACTCTGAGCTCTCCTCTCTTCTACATGATGTCATGTGTCATTTGTTGAATTGTGATGGCTTGGTGCCCATACAAGTGGTTCGGCCGACCCACTTAATTGAGCTCCAAGTGTTCATTCCTACTCTGTTTTGATCTTTCCTGCATTCACAAGCTAAGAGTACAAGTAGAACTAGTTATTGATAAAATATGTTCATGATATGTTTATTCTCCCTTGAATCCGAGGCTTGTTGACGGTGTTTGAATGTGGATTTTCATGGTATATCCACGGTCAACAAAGCCGCGAGTATATCCCATGCCGCAACGCGCGTGACGACACCTGAGTTGCAGCACGTCTACTGCAGGTAAGCCGATCCATACCTATGGCATTAAATTTTGGCTTTCAAACCTGATATATCTTCTTCTTGCCATCTTCTGCCAGTAGCGGCATCTTCATCTGTCCCCAGGCGTGCCGATAGGCGATGCACTGCCATTGCGTCGCTCCGCGCCTAAGCCGAACCTCCCCCAGGGTCCAGCTTCTAGTGCCTCCTCCCGGGAGGGATCTGACTCAAGGTCTTCTTCTGACTCGGCCAGCTCCTACACCGCCGCCGATGGCCGCCACTTCCACCAACAAGCGGTGGAGTACCGTAACCTCTATTCAGAGGCTACGAAGGAGAATGGCCGACTACAGGGCATCAATGAAGCCCAAGCAGCCACGCTTTCAGCCGCTGAGACCGAGGTGGCGACCATGCAAGCTCACCTCGCTGAGTCGGATGCCATGGTGGCCGGTGAACTCCCCGTAATCATCTTGGAATGTACCGACAAAGATCTTGATGATGATCCAACCATCTCCTTGCAGCCCTGACCGCGCAGCTCAACGAACTGCGTGTCGCTGCCGAGGATGCCGCCAACGTCGTCAACGCCCATGGTGACACGACAGTGTAGAGACTCCAGAACGTTCACCACCGGGTTCGCCAGGTGGCCATGTCCGGCGTCCGTCACGGCGCCACCAGAGCTCTCGTCGCCGCGCGACTCTAATCTGGCATAGCCCTCGAGGCCATCAAGCCAGGGTTCCCGGAGTAGGAAGACATGGGACAAGCCCACGCCCAGCTAAGGGCTTTCTTCCCCCACGCCGACGGAGTTACCGTTGTCACCGACACCGAGGACATCATCAATGCAGCTACCAACGAAGAAAATTAGAATGTATTTAGGGCACAATGTAAATACAATCAACAATCCAAACTTTGTTGGCTTTCATTTTTGCTCTAAAGGCAATGCTTATCACATCGGCTGTTACACCCCATCGAGGGCGTTCCATTTCTGTGCTAAAGGTGATCTGCTTCCTGCAAATCGGCTATTTCCCCTTCGAGGGTCTTTACATTCTGCGTTACAACTTTTATTTTGAAGGCGATTCGTCAAAATGAAATCGGCTATTACATGGATGGCTCTATTTTTGTCCTGAAGGCGATCCTCTGCTCAGAATCGGCTATTGAGCCAGATCTTAAACAAATCGGCTGTCAACCTCCGACGGGAATGCTAGGATAGTATTTCTTCAAATACTTTCTGTTAATTTCCCTTGCAAACCTGTTCCCTTCCAAATCTTTAAGAATATAGGCATTGCCAAGCGCACACTCTGCGACTCGATATGGGCCTTCCTTGTTTAGGGACCATTTGCCGAATCGGCTGTCCTTAGTCCCGATAGGTTGAATGACTTTCCAGACCAGTTCCGATTTGGCAAACTCTTGCCTCTTACTTTAGTATTGTAATATTTGGCCACCCGCATCTTGTTTACTTCGATGCAATCCAAAGCTTTAAGCCGATGACAGTGTCCATCATCGTATCTTTGTACTCTCCGGCTGTAAGTTTGTTCTGCAACGTGACACGCCATGTCTCAGACTGAATCTCCCAAGGCAGGACGACAGCGTGTCCGTAGACTAACTCATATAGTGTAGCTTTAGTTGACCCGTGTTGAGCCATCTGGTATGCCCATAGTGCCTCACTCAAAGTCAAAAACCATCTCCTGGGATTCTGCTCAATCTTCTTTTTGATGACTTTGATCAAAATCTGATTAGAACCTTCGGCTTGACCATTAACCTGGGCATAATAAGGTGAAGAATTATAAATCTTGATGCCTATGTCGTCAGCAAAACTCAGAAACTCCTCTGAAGTAAATAATTATGAAATAACAAAAGTTTTATTTTTGAAAACTTTCAAAAACAAAAGTTCCTCAATGATTATGAAATACCTACCAAGGCGATATGACACGTTTCAATTATGCAAACCATTTAGTCATATGCTGCTTGTGGAACATTGAGTTAGGTCAAATTGTTGTGACCTAAGTGAGATTATGGCCATGCACCCATGATTGAGATTCACAAGCACCCACCAGATAAAGCCAACTCTCACCCCGAGAGTTGCGCACAACATGCACCCATCCATCCACCAATAATATGCCAACTCTTACCCTGAGAGTTACACACTCTTCAACCAAATAAAAATGCCGACTCTTACCTTGAGAGCCGCGCATTTGTTATCCACCAAATAAAAATGCCGACTCTTACCTTGAGAGCCGCGCATTTGTTATCCACCAAATAAAAATGCCGACTCTTACCCTGAGAAGCCGCGCATTCATTTTTCACCATATAATTACTCCTCGCATTCCATCATGACATCTCTCCAGCCAAAGTTCTTCAAATACTAACAAGAGATATGGGTTATGCTTAAAAGAAAAAACAAATACCATGCCAAGGGGCATGGAATAAACAAACGGAAAAAAGTTCCAAGTACCCGTTCAAAAAAAAGAAGAAGAATTACGGTGGATAGCATGGTGATTTATTCAAATTACGGTGGAAAACTTTGTTATAAACTAGGTACATTTGAAATATGATCGATACTGTAGCAACTCCTGATCAACAACCATACTTAGCTACTTGCTCGGGACGAGCAAAGGTTAAGCTTGGGGGTCTTGTTGGCGGTCCTTATAGATCATTTTTAACGGCCAACTTATGCCTAAAGAGAGAAACTATCATACTTTAACACATGGACATATGCTATTAACAGAGTTCCACTTGTACCCCTAGTGTTTATATTTTTGCAGGATTTATGGTGAAACAAGTGAAAGTGCACAACTCCAATTGGAAAGCGTAAAGGAGAAATGTGAATTTTCAGAGAATGCGCAACCAAGAATAACAAAGAAGCCCACCTTTATGACAAATCTGGGCCCATTCGTAACAATAGGAGAGGTCTAGGCCCAGAGGAGAACCAACCACGCGAAGGCGGTGGCCAAACGGGCCCACCAGGGGACCGACCGGTCCCGGGGGCGGCCGCCCCCTGGTGGGGCCTCTCGGGCCCAGTTTTCTTCTGGCAGTTGTAGGGCGGTTCCCTAAGGACGGTCCCACCTATGATCAACACAGATGGAAAGTGGAAACCACCCTTTGGAGGTCGGTTTGGGTCCTTCCATGTGGGGATGATCCTTTTGCATAGAACCCCCTCCTCTCAAGCTATAAAAGGAGGCCTCCTCTCTACACCTATTCATAAATTGATTCACCTACACAAGAGGTCACAATGTAGAGAGGAAGAGCAAGCTCCATTCCATTAGCTTCTAGCTAATTTAGTATAGGGGGTGAGAGAGGGACAAGAGCTGGAGAAAGAGCAGAGTCGAAGCAGTTCTGCCTCCAGGTAGACGAAGTGCCGGACTTGTCGGCTCTCGATCCAACTTGTACCTCTATGATCGTCTTGCTACTTGAAGTAGGAAGTTCGTGTTCAACTTTGGTTTGATTCATTAAGCATGTTACTTTCATAAAGCTACTTGTTTGTGGGATCGTCGTTCGTCCTTTGGACGGATGCTCTAGTAAGAGGACTCCTGATAGAGACGGATGTTCCTGTACGCCGCTAGAGTAGTAGTCTCCTTCGTAGACGTGGCGACTTGGTCGGAGTCTACCTTCGTATGTTGCGCGCGCCCACGGGCAGAGGGGTAGGTGGCAGGTGGTGACAGCCTTGTCCACTCGTACCAGCATCCCCCCACGTTCGGACGCGGAATAGCGCTGATACTGGTATCGCCTGGCAGACCAGGTGCGTCAGTGGGCTTGAAGCAAGCTAGTAGTGGGGAAGTTACCATCGCTTATATGCATTTGACCTTAGAAGAACCTCTCTACCCAAGCTATCCGTTCTGTCTCTTCTGAGTAAACTAGTTAAAGAGACTAAGTACAAAGACCGTTCCTCTGGGAAATTACGATACCCCAAACACTTCCGGGTGAATGCTACAACGGTACTTCCGTGCGCTTGCGGACTTTTCTACTGACACTAAGAAGCGCCAACAGGCTTTCTGGTGCCGTTGCCGGGGAACGGTTGTCGTATTTATCTGCGAACCTAGTTCACCCGTGTATCCTTGTGTTTTATCAAAAAAATCTTTTATCTTTTCTTTATATAAAAACAAAATATTCCTTTTTATCCAATCCTTTCACGATGAAGCCAGCTCCAAATTTAAAATCCTTCTGCTTCAAAGGGGGAGTTCCTTGAACCACTGTGACAGAACCTCCCGAACTACCATGGCCCACGTGCACCTGCCGTAGTCCGACGACCTCCGACTGCTATACACGGGAGCCTGATAACTCCGAAAGCCCTGTCGGGTGCTCTTGCGAACACCGTAATGTCCCACCGAGGATCATTTCACGGAACGGAAACCAACCATCTTATTACATTCATTCATAGAGTTCAAAATACATCAGAGTAAAAAGCGAAAGAGAATAATTATATTTTACAAATTCCAGTGATAGTCTTTACAAAAACTCTTGTCGATAGAGACAAGATAAGGTAGCTCTTACACTTATAAATAATATAGATGACATCTTGCCCAAGGAAGTGCTGATAAGCACATGTCATCTACTGCATATCGCATCTCTTCAGGCGCCACTAGCTTGGCGATTGTCAAACCTGTACAGCTCCTATCTTTAACCTGTAACAGGGGGTTAACAAACCCTGAGTACAAGGGGTACTCCGCAAGACTTACCCGACTAAAAATTGGGGAGAAGACTCAGGAATGCAGGCTAAGGGGAATCAAGGAGAGGCTCTAGCAAGAATCAAAGAGTTTTGCAGAAAAGCTCTCTAAGTCAGCTTAAAACTTAATCTTGAATCTAGATTGATTCATTAATCTAATCTCAATATTCACCCATTTCCCACATCTTTCACCTAGTTCCGAACCACTCTTCGCTGTAAGTCAGTGGATCAAGTCTCCATTGACCGAGGAGCAACGACGATCTGAATCGATTAAGTACCCAGCTGGGGATCCCTATCCACACTGCATATGTAGCACCTAAGCTTGCATATGCCAACCCCGCCTACCACGGCTCTTCCAAAACCTGAACCGGTCCTGCGCCACCCGAGAGTACAGTACTCCTCTCCTCTCCAGGCACGCCAGCCACGAGGGTACACGCTACTCTCGCCATCTCTCCACTCCCAGTGCGTGGTTGTCGGTTCAAGTAGAGGAGCGACCGGAGTCAGAGGCTTTCCGTAGTATGTGGCTAGTTGCAAAGTCTCGATCCATCAGGCCGACAACGAATGGTCCCTAATGGATTCCATTTCGTTTCCTTAATAGACAGTCAGAGACACTACACTGAGATTCTTTTCTCAATGCAAGTCTACTAGCCTGTCGAATATTTACAATAGTACATAATTGTATACCCCAATCATACAAAATATATTTTTCATAAAATCTTAACTATTAGGCATGGCTAAGCATTTTATAATCATTTACCTTTAAATCAGGTTTCAAAGATAATATATCAAGACATGTAAATGCAGCAAGTAGGTGACAATCAATTCCTATCAACTTAATGCAGTAGATTAACTCAAGGTGATAAAGATTTATAAAACACAAGGAGGGGCTGATGCACCGGGGCTTGCCTGTTGCTTGAAGCAGATACAACCCTAAAGTCTATCACCGAGGAAACTCCACGTCCAGGGAGTGAAGACCAACTCGGGATTTGCTTCAGATACGAATATCCCGCGTTCACTGCACGAAATATTAATGCATGATGAAATGCATGGCATGATGCATAATGGAAACATACAAATACATTACATTAAATATTCAAAGAAAGTTAAATACTACTTTCCTTTGCGATAAAGTTACAAGCCAACAAGACTAGCTTGTTGTCCAACAACTTGGGTTAGCGTTCTATGGGTACCTATAAGGAATTCTATGCACGACTTAGGGTACGGAAAGGTTCCAAAAGAAGTCGTTCTATTTGGATATTTTTACCCATAAAGTTGCATCTTAAAGAAACAACCTCATGACACTACAGGTCAGGATAACCTGTAATTAAGGGTTACTTTGTTTTGGTAAACCTCAAGGTAATTACCAACTAGCAATAAGGGTTATTAAGTTCTTATTAAGATTCTATTATCATGGTGGTTATTATCTCACCTAATCATTTTATTAACTATTATTAATCACCTCATAACAATAATAAATTATTCTACTAAATAAGTTGCCAAGGGTTATTTAAAGTGTTAACAATCCCTGGTCTTCACTCAATCCAAAAACCACAAGGCACAATACATTTCATATATTAAGAAAGAAAATAAATAAATTTATTTAACTACTCAGCCTCTACTGTTGCACCGGCCCAAATGACCAACACGGTCCAGATTGGCTCCCTTAGCACTCCCAATACAAATGGCCCGGTCCAACCCGGCTCCAGCCTGCTCTGGCCAAGCCAGAGGGGTGAAGCCATGGCCACCGGCCGGCCAGGCCAAGCTTGGCCAGGGCCGCAAGCGTCCGGAGGTGGCCGAGAGGGTGACAACGGGTCGCAAAGCTCCTAGACCCACGACTCAGCTCGCGGTAATCTCAGTTCCTGATTCGAAGATCCGGAATAAACCCTAAACTATTAACGCTTAATATTGTTTTTTTACCATTTAATTAATTAAGAATAAATTACAAAACAATTAAACTTTACCCAAATGAGCTACAGACTTTTGTAGAGGTAGCTCACAGCTCAATACAGTGACACAATAAATTTCACAATTTTTGAGTAATTACTATAGGCTATAAAAATCATGGAAAAGCCCATTATTAATTAAAATATCCATTTTTATCACATGCTGAAATTACTCAAACTATAAGTTTCATATTTTTCATAAATATAAAATGACACAAAGAAGCGCCAGATTTTATTTCTTGATTTTAGGAACTCTAGAAATATTCGTATGAAAATAACAAAATTCATTACTGTTCATCTACTCAAGAAAATGGAAAATGAACAAGAAATACATCAACCGGACTGCTGGGCCTGCTTCCCTCTGGCTCGGCCCAGCAAGGTTGCGGCCGGCCCAGCCTGGCCCTGTCGGGCCTTCTCCTTCCTCTGCCCTCTCTCAGACAGGGCAGAGAGGGCACGCACGCGCGCGCTTCGCCGGCCGCGGTGGCCCGGCCGCGGCGACCAGAGGCGGAGGCCACACCAGCGCGGACCAGCTCACCAGCACGTTCAGAGATGCCTCCCGCACCGATTCCCGTGGTTTACTCGACCAGCTAGGGTTCCTAACGAGCTTGAGCTCAACCATGGCGGCCATGGTGGTTCGACCACGGCGGCACCGGCGTTCTGACGGAAGAGAGACTCCCCGAGACTACCTAACTATACGTAAAGCACCTAGAGAATCACCAAGATGTGATGCTCACGCTGGGTGAAGACGGAGATGGGCAGAGTGGCTCTCTTGACGTCAATGGCGGATTCGGTGACGCGAACCGACGGCAAGACCTTCGTTCCGGCGGTTTCTGTGATCCAACGAAGGAACGAGCTAGCTCATGAGCTTCGGGCCATCAACGCCTAATGGAAACACAAACCAGCACGACACCAGACTCACCCGAACAACATGGCCACGGCAAGGTAAGCACGGCGGCACTTCCGACCGGCAGGAAGGAAGACGACGCGCACCGGCGACTCCGACCAGAAGAAGACACGGTAATGGGCTCACTTGAACCGCAAGAAGGTGGCGGACCTAGCTACGAGGTGGAGACAGTGGAGGTTGAGCGTCGACGACGGATTTCGCCGGTGACCAAATCTCGACGGCAACGAACAGGAACGAAAAAAAAAAGACGGCGAGCTCGGCTTCGGGCTTATAAGGATGATAAAGACGCTCAGAACGTTGCCACGACACCCACCGAGCGCGACACGTCGCCAGGCCGCGTGCCCGCGCACGCTGCGGCAGTGGAGGGCGGCGGCTCGTCGGCATGCAGCTGCGTGGCAGCGAGTCCGACTGCCCTGTTCTAATCTTGATGACCGTTTTGCATTTTACCCCCTCCCGAGGCTATTCACTAAATTACTCTCAAATTCGTGTATAAACTTAAAAAATGTGCCATATAGAAACTTGCAGAATTTCATTCTATACAACTTTGATATAGAAAACATTTTCAAATTTTGAATATTTTTGAAATTATTGAAAAGGGGGTAAATAGGCCTTTTCAAATTCGATTTAAATCTCAAATATTCATTGATTAACTTCAAATTTTGTAAATACCAAATTTGCTCAATTTAGTGAGCTTTACAACTTTTATTTAAGACTTATCTTCAGATTCCAAGTAATTTTTGAATTAGAGTTTTAAATTCAAATTTGAAGATAGAAATTCAAGTTTAATTTAAATTTCCAAATAGTAACTTGAAAAACTTTGTATACCAAAGTTGCTCCACTAAATAAGAGCTACAACTTTGCTTTTGGGACCAAGGCCCAATTCTACATAGTTTTGAAACTAGGGTTTTAGCCCGATTTAGGGTTTTAAATTAATTCCAAATTGTATTTTTAAGCGGTGATTAATTAATACACCCAATTAACAAGCCATCAGAAGATAAAATTAAATCACTCTAAATTACTTAAGCACAAACAACCTATGAAATTAAATTTGTTTTAATTTCTATGCATAATAAATTGAATTTAATTATGAATGCGGTGCAGTGCATATGATGACATGTCCGATTTTTACTTTAGTAACACCAGGGGTGTTACAACCACATTGTTTTTCAAAACCAAAATTTTCATCCAGTTATGAACTCCACCCAAGATTCAAATCTATGGTTCGGACAAAACCCTTCTTTGGTCACGACAATGAAAATTCTTTTGACCACTTGCAAAAATTCGAGGAATTGTGTTCATGCCTAAGCATTCCTAGCATGATACAAGAAATTCTTAAGTGGAAGTTGTTTCTGTTCTCCCACAAGGGGAGGCAAAACAACGGTACACTGATACCGTAGAAAGTGCGAATAGAGAATGGGATGAGCTTAAGATCAAGTTTTATCTTGCATTCTTACCCATGTCTCGTATCGCCGCTCTACCAAGGGCAAACCTTGACTTTGAACAAAACGAGGAGGAGTCCATAGGTATAGCCTAGGCCAGGTTTACAATGTTTATATATGCTGACCTAGACTTGTCTTTATCCGATAATGTGCTTTTGCATATCCTTTGTTCGGATCTAGACATAGATGCTGCCCTATGCTTTGACATAACCGTTGGAGGGCCGTTTTCATAAAAACCATGACGGAATAGAGGAAAATCCTTATTTACATCCTAGAGAAGCACGCTTCTCCCGTCATCATACCCAAACCCCTCCATACAAGGGCATGTCAAGTTCTGAAGAGCCCTTAGCAGCCGAATCTTTTCCCTTGCCACCCTTCAATTCGTCTGTTGAGCCCTCCCCCAAACCACGAACACCGAAGGAAGGAATGTTTTATCCTTCAGAGTTCTCTATCAAAATTTGAGGATTATGTCAGAACTTCGAAACATAATTCTGACATTTCTTAGGAAGTCTCCCCTAATGCGGAGTCATCGAAAGTACGGTTGTTGCTTGTTGGAAGTGAAACGTTCTTCTGAAGAAATTCAGATTCTTTCACCTCCCACAACCATGTCTTGCTCATTAAAGGGGACTTCCGTGAAAGCCCTACACAACCTCACAGTTGGGACTACTTTCATTCCAGCGGAAACCCTTTTAGGGCGATATGCTGCTAGTCCCGACTGACAAACTTTTCAGAAGTCCATCTGGACTCATCTTTGAGTTTTGTGGGATTGTTAGGGTTGTGCCATAGGAAATTAACGAAACCGAAGTTTCTTATACTTCCTGATCTATGCCATCCTCGATTTTGATCTTCTCATAGGGCACCCTCTTGAAAATCTCATTTATATATATAAAAAAGAAGGGAGCCCCGATGAAAAGTTTGAAAGTTTTGCTTCTGCCAGTCATAGCACTTGCTCGAAAACCTAATGGCGAAGCAAAGCTACTTGTTTGAGTATGCGAATCCTTCTCCTGCGCCCTTGCTCGAACGAGATGCATGTCCCTCCGGCCATCAAGAACATTGTTCTCGATAAAGGTCAGGGTTTAGTGATCATCCTCCATGATATATCTTTTGAGAATGAAAACTTCCATGCCACGGACATGCCCGAAGCAACAACTCTTGAGCCAAGAAGGGGCCCGCTAACAAGCATGGTTTTGAGGTCCCTCACATTTCATGCTCAAGGTCTCCAGAGTTTGTTTTGCTTCGGACCACCTGCTTCTACGAGGATCTCGCAACCATCTCTTGATTCTAGTTGTTCAACTTTTTGAGAGAATGGTTGTGAATGCTTATGTTTGTCATGAACATTGAAAATCCTGTAGTAGTACGATGGTGCGTACCTTGCAACTTGAATTTTAATGCCTATGATTGGTGGTAAAGCTGGGAACTACACCACCATTGATTGCTGCAAGAAGAAGTTCCCACGGTCAAGCATAAGACCATAACTTAAGCACTGCCGGGAGATACCCCGGATTATCCTTAAAAATATATTTTTTTATTATTACTATTGTTATTTTCAATATATATATATTCTTTGAATGGTGAGGGCATGTTGTCAAGTTAGTATGCACCTTCGAGTATGTCGCTAACCATTTCAGGAAAGATTAAGAAGAACTCGGGTCATATGATGCTTGACGACATGGAACGACATCAACTACAAAATCTTGATGCACTCCTAGGTAATGGAACACACTCGTAAGAAGGCCCTAACTCTGCACTTGACTTTTATGCAAAAGTCCAAGTGTGAGGGAGGACGGTGAGAAATCCAAGTTCCATGCACACCAAAGGGTCATTAAAAAAATGATGATGAAGATGTCAGCCTCGCCTTAAATAAAAGAGAAGAAAAAATGAATGAAAGAAAAAAAAGAAGAGAGATGAGGGAGACTAAAAAAGAAGAAGAAAGAAAATTACGAAAAAAAAGAAAAAACTATTGGGAGTCTCCCTCTTCTGAACCTTTGCTAGTATCATCAAGGCCCATGGCCCATGCGCGTTGATGTGTGTGTGGCCTGGCTTCAGAGATCACCTGATTAGAACCATCATGCTAGCCGCAACAACAACTACAACGCCTCATACATATATGTTACCGGTACATATACTCAGGTATGCAAAGGTAAATAAATGTTCACCAACTTCTTATAACTGTCTTCATTTGATCAATGAACTTTGAGTTGTTGACATAATCAATGAAAGTAATCTGATATGGAGATAAACTAAGGCATATCTTTATCTGCATCTTTATCTTGGCCTTGTTTATAAAAAGTTGAGTGAACAAGTTTTCAATAAAACTAATAAAGAAATAATAATAAAATCTTTCTTGCTCTCTGGTCTTATAGCCAATAGAGTCCTTGCTTGTTGTTGTTGCTCTAGTTTTGTTTTCTTTTTATCAAAATAAAGCAGGTACAAGAATAAGTGTGGGGGAGATCTCTCAAGCATACCTAACACACCTTCAAGATCGCCCCTGCACGTTGCACAACACCGAGTGACTCATCACGCAACCAGGACAGGACACATGACATCCATAAACCTCCTTCATCTTCAACGGGGGGTTTGTGCAACACCTCTCTCACTCCTTTGACCAACCATGACTCCATGCATATCTTGGATCACACTTCGTTTAAAGATTCTAAAAAAAAGACACAACAAAGGGGAGTCATGGTCGCAATATTCCTTTTAGTTAGAAGCTTGCTGAAAGGTCCTAAATGGCTAGAGGGGGGTGAATAGCCTATAAAAATCTACAAACAACACTTAACAAGCCGATTAGTAACAATAGCAAGCTTTGCAAAATACTAGCTCTAAACTATGCTATGCAAGCCACCTAGACAAGTATACTACACTATGATCACTAGTTCACACTCAAAGGCTATGTCACTACTAAACACTACTGCTAAGTGAGCAACTAACTCACAAGCTACACACGAGAGTAAGTACACAAAAGTAAAGAGAGAAGGTGATTTCAATACCCCCGGTGTAGAGAAGATATGAAGTCCAACATAACCAATCAATCAAATACAAGGGAAATCCTCGGTAGAGAGATGACACAAGATTTTTTACCGAGGTTCACTTGCTTGCCGGCAAGCTAGTCCTCGTTGTAGCGATACACCCACTTGGAGGTTCACGCGCTAATTGGCATCACACGCCAAACCCTTCTCAAGGGTGCCGCACAACCAACACAAGATGGGGATCCACCAAGCTATGAGCAATCCACTAAAGATGCCTTTCACGATCTCCCGCGGGGATAGGCTCAAGAACCCCTCACAATACCTTGATCGGAGGCGGAGACAATCACCAACTCCCCTCAACGATCCTCGCAGCTCCAAGCCGTCTAGGAGTCGGCAAACTCCAAGAGTAATGAGAGAAACCGCTGCGAATCACCACTACCAAGTGCCTCTAGATGATCTCTATCAATGCAATGCACTTGATGCTCTCCAAACTCACCAAATGACGAACACAATCAAGTAGGATAAGTGAGAGTGGAGTGGGAAGGCTCACAAGTATGCTATGATGTTCAGGAGTGCCAAGAGATGCTCCCCAAACCGGCCAAGTGACTATTTATAAGCCACACACAAAGAAATAGCCGTTTAGACTTCACTGCGTACCGTCGGACTGTCCGACGGCCAGACCGTCGGACTAAACAGCACGGTCCGACGCCCCGGATGAATGCCACGTGTCACTAGCCATTTGAAGTCAAATGTTGGATCACAACGGCTAACTTCCCGCGCTAAACGAACCGTCGGACGGTATAATCGTCGGACTAAAACAAACGGTCTGACGCCCTCAGCTGACACCGTCGGACTCAGCGGGACGAAGCCGTCGGACCAACGATCGCGGCCGTCCGACGTTTCCAGAGAGCTCCCCGAGCCTTGAAAACCGTCGGACGTTGGTCCGACGCTCACCGTCGGACTAACGCCGAGAGTCCGACGCTCTCAGAGCTCGCCACATGTTATCTCTCGCACGAACTGCACCGTCGGACGCTTCGGCTAATGGTCTAACGCTCAGAAACTGAGCGTCCGACGCTCTCAGCAGTGTTAGCCGTCGGACTGAGGCTAATGGTCCGACGCTCTGTGACAATACGGTCCGACGCTAGTTTTTCTATTGTAATGTCTCCGAAATTCACCGAATCCTGCCTCGCAAGCTCGGCAGGAGGAAGAGAGGACCAAACCGTCTCTAACCCTCGAACTTCACCCCGTTTCTTAAGGCACTAACACTCCAAAGAATCTCACACTTAAGTGCACGTGTGTTAGCCTTTTCAAAAGAGTTTTCCAAGGGTTTGTTAGTGTCACTAGCATCTATATGCAATGCAATGATCATGAACACCTAGTGGCACTTGATAACCGTATTTCATCAACGATTTCGCCCCTCTTGATAGTACGGCTATCTATCCTAAATGTGATGACTCCCTCTATGGAGTCTTGATCACCAAAACCAAAAGAGCTCCTATTGGTTATACCTTTGCCTTGAGCTCCCGGTTTCTTATCAACTTCCTTCTCATCTCTTGATGGACCTTGTGGACACCTATGATGATGGACTTATACCATTTGCATGGATGCCGTCAATAGGGCTTTCTCCTTTGTTGATGGACTTACACCATTTTCATGGACGCCGTCATTGCCCTTCACTTGTGACCTCCACCGACCCGGTCCTTTGCTCCATCTTGCCATTTGCTAATCAATTCTCATGAAACACTTAGAGCAATCGTTAGCAAACTAGGTTTCATCAATTACCCAAAACCAAACATGGGCTTTCACTTGCATGAGTTGTTCCTCCTACATTTGTCGTGTATGCGAGTCACTAATATGCAGGAGTTACCAATAAATGACTTGCTACACAACGACATGCTACTAAAAGTGATGGACTCCAACCCACGCCTTGGTAGTCACCTGAGATGGAAATCGAGCCACCACATCGACAACTCTAATGCTTCATCCATACATGCTGTTGGTACACACATTTAGGTATGTCAAGGTAATGTTGACCAACTCATTCACTCATATTTGTCTCCATGAAAATATAATATCATGCTCTTCCTCTGTTCATGCCATATGTTCTGAGTTTGAGTGTATTCACATGAGTATACTTGTGGTACATCCATAGGCTTTTTAATTTAAGCATGGTGCTTAGGCTAAACTAGCCTTCTTTAATCAAAATTGTGACATGGTGTTGCATTTTGATTAATGAACTTTGAGTTATTATCATGAATAATGGAAGAAATTCATGTTGGAGATGAAGCAAGGCATGCCTTTCTTTGCTCTCTTATCCTAGCGTTGTTTGAGTTTGAATAGATTGGCTGAGCAAACTTCTGACTAGGTTCCTTGGTTCAAAAATCTGTCTCCGTTGAATGACTCTTGGTTATCCTGTCATATTTCCTTTCTCTATGCTAGTAAGTTTCGGTTTGGAAGTGATGGTCTTACATCTTTCTAACTAAGCATGGTGTTTAGTTTGAAGCTAGGATGTGGGATCATGCCTCTATAGGATTTTTAATGTAAGCATGGTGCTTAGATTCTTAAGCCTATCTTGACAAATTAGACGTGGTGTCTAGTTTGATCTTGGAACCAAAGCTGCTAGTATAGATTTTGGTTAATCTTATGGACTAACCCCTTGCAGAAATTTATCAACTCCATGAGGGTAAGTCTTTAGATGATAGCAAAGACAAGTATTTCTTAGGTGAACCTTGAAAAGAAAAAATAATAAAAATATAATGATAAATAAAATCTTGAAGAAAAAGAGTAATTTATCTTCCAACCCCAAGTTTTGTTGTCTTGTTATCTCAATACCACCATAAAAACAAGTTTGGGGGGAGCTTCCTAGCATGCTCAAGAGAGGCCACGAACTGCACATCAAGCTGAGGCACCACCAATTAGCGGCACCCCCAGGTGAAACACATTGGTAAGTCAAAAGCAAGCTTGGGGGAGGGCTCCCACAAAGGTAACTTGTATCTCACATTTCTTTTTAAAATTCTCCAACTTAAAAAAGGTGAGATATGTTCTCCTCTCACATATGTGTTAAGATGTGTTAGTTTCTACCCTTGTTGAAATGATGAACAGTTGCTCTGTCTTATGTTTCACCTGTACGCATTTTATAATCGAGCTTTCTCTAAGGTTTGGGTTTATCAGCTAAAAATGTCTCATCCTAAAAACTTGGACTAATGGGTTGCACATGCTTAATCTTGTCTAAGTTATTGCCTGATATGATATGGTGACATGGGCTGTGCTATGACTTTGTTCTAAGCGAAACTTGACATCCGGAGTTTTATTTTCGAAAACTTTCAAAAACAAAAGTTCCTCACTGATTATGAAATATCTACCAAGGCCATATGACATGTTTCAATTATGCAATTCCTTTAGTCATATGCTGCTTGTGGAACATTGAGTTAGGTCAAATTGTTGTGACCTAAGTGAGATTATGGTCATGCACCCATGATTGAGATTCACATGCACCCACCAGATAAAGCCAATTCTCACCCCGAGAGTTGCGCACAACATGCACCTATCCATCCACCAAAAATATGCCAACTCTTACCCTGAGAGTTGCGCACTCTTCAACCAAATAAAAATGCCGACTCTTACCTTCAGAGACGCGCATTTGTTATCCACCAAATAAAAATGCCGACTCTTACCTTCAGAGCCACGCATTTGTTATCCACCAAATAAAAATGCTGACTCTTACCCTGAGAAGCCGCGCATTCATTTTTCACCATATAATTACTCCTCGCATTCCATCATGACATCTCTCTAGCCAAAGTTCTTCAAATACTAACAAGAGATATGGGTTATGCTTAAAAGAAAAAAAACAAAAACCATGCCAAGGGGCATGCAATAAACAAACAGAAAAAAAAGTTCCAAGTACCCGTTCGAAAAAAAGAAGAAAAAATAATAGTATGGATATATGATCTTATAGCCCATATCCCTCAAAAAAGTTTCATTCCATCCAATATAGGAGAAATTCACGATGCATGGAGTGCCAAAATATTTAGAAATTAGGATTCCACCATCTTCATGCTCCACACACTGGCACATCTCAATCAAAGTATATGACTTGTATCTCCTTGTGGTTTGGTTTTTGACTTAGCAATATATGTGATGCAAGTATGCCCACCTTTATACCTGCCCAAAACTCCGCTCATAAGCCTTAGTGGTAGGATATGATTGGCAACATTACAATGCCTTTGGTGAGGTATTCATACACTTTGAGCGATCAAGAGAATCATTTGAGGAACTTACATTTTTTTGCAAAAATTTTCAAAACCTCCGGAAAGATGGTTCATCTTGGGATGAATGATAAGCAATGTCTATGAATCTGTTCGGTCTTGCAATCACCCAAGACTTGAGATGGCTAAAAGGCCCCATTTGTTTCAAGATAATAGCAGGGTGGAAAGCATGCTGATTTATTCAAATTACAGTGGAAAACTTTGTTATAAACTAGGTACATTTGAAATATGATCGACATTGTAGCAACTCCTGATCAACAACCATACTTAGCTATTTGCTCGGGACGAGCAAAGGTTAAGCTTGGGGGTCTTGTCGGCGGTCCTTATAGATCATTTTTAACCGCCAACTTATGCCTAAAGGGAGAGAAACTATCATACTTTAACACATAGACATATGCTATTAACAGAGTTCCACTTGTACCCCTAGTGTTTATGTTTTTGCAGGATTTATGGTGAAACAAGTGGAGTGCACAACACCAATTGGAAAGCGTAAAGGAGAAATGTGAATTCAGAGAATGCGCAACCAAGAATAACAAAGAAGCCCACCTTTATTACAGATCTGGGCCCATTCGTAACCATAGGAGAGGTCTAGGCCGAGAGGAGAACCAACCACGTGAAGGCGGTGGCCAAACGAGCCCACCAGGGGACCGACCGGTCCCGGGGGTGGCCTCCCCCCTGGTGGGGCCTCCCGGGCCCAGTTTTCTTCTGGCGATTGTTGGGCGGTTCCCCAAGGATGGTCCCACCTACGATCAACACAAATGGAAAGTGAAAACCGCCCTTTGGAAGTCGGTTTGGGTCCTTCCATGTGGGGATGATCCTTTTGCATAGAACCCCCTCCTCTCAAGCTATAAAAGGAGGCCTCCTCTCTACACCTATTCATAAATTGATTCACCAACACAAGAGGTCACAATGTAGAGAGGAAGAGCAAGCTCCATTCCATTAGCTTCTAGCTAATTTAGTATAGGGAGTGAGAGAGGGACAAGAGCTGGAGAAAGAGCAGAGTCGAAGCGGTTCTGCCTCTGGGTGGACGAAGTGCCGGGCTTGTCGGCTCTTGATCCAACTTGTACCTCTACGATCATCTTGCTACTTGAAGTAAGAAGTTTGTGTTCAACTTTGGTTTGATTCATTAAGCATGTTACTTTCATAAAGCTACTTATTTGTGGGATCATCGTTCATCCTTTGGACGGATGCTCTAGTAAGAGGACTCCTGATAAAGACGGATGCTCCTGTACGCCGCTAGAGTAGTAGTCGCCTTCGTAGACGTGGTGTCTAGGTCAGAGTCTACCTTCGTATGTTTCGCGCGCCCACGGGCAGAGGGGTAGGTGGCAGGTGGTGACAGCCCCGTCCACTCGTTCCAGCATACCCCCACGTTGGGACGCGGAATAGCACTGATACTGGTATCGCCTGGCAGACCAGGTGCGTCAGTGGGCCTGAAGCAAGCTAGTAGTGGGGAAGTTACCATCGCTTATATGCGTTTGACCTTAGAAGAACCTCTCTACCCAAGCTATCCCTTCCGTCTCTTCTGAGTAAACTAGTTTAAGAGACTAAGTACAAGAACCGTTCCTCTGGAAAATTACGATACCCTGAACACTTCCGGGTGAAGGCTACAACGGTACTTCCGTGCGCTTGCGTACTTTTCTGTTGACGCTAAGAAGCGCCAACATTTGTGGAATACCAAATCTGTAAATAATGTGCTCCTTCACAAACTCAATTATATCCCTGGACATAGCATTCTTCAAAGGAATTGCTTCTATCCACTTGGTAAAGTAATCAGTGGCGACCAATATCCATTTGTGACCTTTATTTGATGGTGGATAGATTTGGCCGATCAGATCGATTCCCCATCCTCTGAACGGCCATGGCTTGACGATAGGATTCGTAATAGAAGCAGGAGATTTTTGCACATTCCCAAATCTTTAGCACTCTTGGCAACCCTTGTAATACTTAAAACAATCCTCGAGCATGGTTGGCCAATAGTAACCAGTTCTTCTAATGATCCACTTCATCTTGTGAGCTGATTGATGAGCACCACAAACTCCTTCATGAACCTCACTCATCAGCTTTATCGATTCTTCTGCCCCAAGGCACTTCAGCAAGACCCTTCGATAGTTTTATAATACAACTGACCATCCAGTAACACATACTTGATAGCCTTATACCTCAACTTTTTGCTGACTCTTCACGAAGGGTCTGCAAGATAATCTGCTATCTCAACCCGCCAATCATCAGTCGCCTGCTCTGTGTTGAGGATCTCCTGGATTGACCTGTAGCATGACGCGCTTTGTGCCAAGCGATTTGCCTCCTGGTTTTGAGCCCTAGGAATATGATTAAGTGATACTGCCATAAACCCTCTGATCAAAGCTTGGCACTGATCATGATTGCCTCTAAGTATGTCATCCTTACACTCATATAGGTCGAGCAATTGGTTAATCACTAGCTAGGAGTCCCCAAAAACCTCAATCACATCAGCCTTTGCTTCATACAGAAGCTGAAGTCCCTTCTAGATCGCCTCATACTTGGCTTGATTGTTTGTCACCGTAGGTCCAATCTGAAAAGCAAACTCGAAATGCTTTCCTTGAGGTGATATAAGCACTACTCTAGCACCTCCACCTTGCTTGCAGGACGAACCGTCGAAAAACATAGTCCATGGTGCCACATCTATCATGTTGACAGTACCACCATGATATTGGGTAATGAAATCGGCTATCGCCTGTCCCTTGGCTGCTTTAGCCGATTCGAACCTCAAATCAAACTCAGAGAGCGCCAAGACCCACTTGCCGATCCAACCATTCAGGGTTGGCATTGACAATATATGCCTGATAACATCCGCCTTGGACACCACCACACACTCGGCTGACAACAAGTAGAGCCTCAATTTGGTGGATGAATAGAATAAACATAAGCACAACTTCTCAGTCTGTGTGTATCTTATTTTAGGATCTAAATGTCTCCTGCTCAGATAGAAAACTGCTCTCTCTTTTCCTTCAAACTCTTGAAAAAGGGCTGAACCAATCATATGGCTTTCGGCCGTCACATACAACTTAAAAGGCTTCCCTACCTGTGGTGGTACTAGAACAGGTTGAGACTCCGTATATTCCTTGATCTCGTCAAAAGCCTTTTGATGTACGTCACCCCATCTGAATGTACGTCACCCCATCTGAATTCTTGATTGTCCTTAAGCTTCAGTAATGGTGAGAATGGCAGCACCTTATCTGACGAATTAGAAATAAACCTTCTAATGAAATCGATCTTGCCAAGTAAGGACTGCAACTCCTTATTGGTCGGAGGCACAAGCTGATCGATAGCTTTCCTGCTTTTGCTGCTGACCTCTATCCCCTTACGATGAACCATGAAGCCTAGGAATTCACTAGCTGATACCCCAAATGCACACTTGTTAGGATTCATCTTCAGCCCATGCCTTCTTGTGCACTCTAGGGTCGCCTTCAAATTTACTAAATAATCTTTGTAGCTCTTGGACTTCACAACCACATCGTCAATGTAAATGTCGACAATCTTGCCGATCAATTTATGAAAAATGTAATTCATAGCTCTTTGATAAGTTGCACTAGAATTTTTTAGCCCAAAAGTCATCACCACCCATTCGAACAGACCGATCACTCCGGGACATCTAAAAGCTGTTTTAGGAACATCTTCATCAGACATAAAAATTTGATTATACCCAGCATTACCGTCCATGAAGCTGATGACTCGGTGCCCCACAGTAGAATCGACTAACATATCGGCCATTGGCATGGGATAGCAGTCCATCGGGGTAGCTCTGTTTAAGTCCCTAAAATCAATACAGACTCGCAGCTTGCCATTCTTTTCATATACAAGGACAATATTTGATACCAGCTCGGCGTATCGGCAAGTTCGAATGAACTTGGCTTCCAACAATCTTTCAATTTCGGCCTTGATGTCAGGTAACATCTCTGACTTAAACCACCGCAGAGGCTGCTTGAACGGCCGATACCCAGGCTTGAAAGGCAGCCTTTGCTCAACAATTGATTTATCTAATCCAGTCATCTCATAGTACTCCCAGGCGAAGCAATCTTTGTATTCTTTCAATATATTAATCAACTCCCGCATGAACTCAGGTCAAGATTGGCAGCAATGTACATCAGCATTCGTCTGTCACCAGGTCCAATGTCTGCTTCTTCAAGCTTTTCGGCCGATGTAAAGCCCTATCCAAGCCTGCCCTCGGTGCCATCAATCGGATCTCTATTAATAAAAACTCAAAGCCGATTGCCCGGATCGGATATTGACTCTCATCACTCACCTTAATGGAGCATCAGCAGTATCAGCAGTAGCCACACTGACTCTCATCCCAAGTTTTGCCAAAAAAACACTCATGATCCCTGGCTTCCCAGTGCGCAGCATCAGCAGTAGCCACACTCACCGAATCATCAGCCGGGACCACTTCAACCTCATCGCCATGCCATTGGATCACACACTGAGGTTGAATCCAGTCATGCCCAAGCAACAAATTATAAGAGCCTTTGCTGTCAATCACAAAAAAGGTAGTGAGCAGTGTCTTCTTTCCGACCATCAACTCAACATTATTTGCCCCCGGGTGTTAGAAGAATTGCCCCCGAAGTCCTTGAGCATCATATCAGTTTCGATCAGATCATCAGGGCCTTTGCCCAACTTGCGAAACGTGGTATAGGGCATGAGATTGACCGTAGCGCCACCATCCACTAGCATCTTAGTCATTGGCATCCCATCGACGTACCCCTTGAGGTACAGGGCCTTCAGGTGCCGATGTTTTGCTGGCTTATCAAAGGTAGCTTGCTACACAAAGACCAGCCTGGCAGCGCACTGTTCAGACTCTGACTCGTCAGAATTACAAGAGACATCACACCTTCTAGCCTTGGGCGCCATGAATTCTGCTGGGAGGACGAACACTATTTCTGCATCGGCTATTGCCTTCCCATTATCTTGAGAAGGTTTTTCTCGCCAAACTTGCTTCGGGCGCTCTTCTGCTCTGAGCTCCGTGTTCCTCAGGCACTGCACTCTGCGCCTTTGATTCCTGGTCAAGTATCCAGGACACCATTGGCACTCCTGCCAAAGTGGCTCTTCGCGATCGACTAACGCCGCGTCGAGCCGATCGTGTATGTCCCTTTTTCACGGCGATCCTGCATATCATGCAGACGTCCAAGACTCTCATGCATAGACTGGCAATTGGTTTGAGAATGCCTGTACTCCCGGTATTGATCACTACACTCCGGGCAATTCTAGACAGTTGGCAATTTCAAACCTTCATTACAGCAATGTCGAAAGAACGGGCAATACCAGTGATCCTTTTCTTCTTCCCGGCGATGGGCTAGCTCCTCCTGATAGCGGGCTTCTTCCTCGTCACGAGCCCATCTTCGATACTCTTCTTCTTCAAGCTGCCTCTGGTGATTCTTCTCCCTTTCGCTTCGCCATTTGTTTAATAAGTGGCGAGAAGTCACCTTGGTTTTGCTGGATTCCTCTTTTTCAAATCGGCTCTTGTTCTGCTCCCTCCTCTTCATGATCGTGTCCAGCTCCTCAGCTAATATCTACATGTCTGGGTTGACTGATGCATTCTTCTTCGCTTGGTCAGAGGTCAAAACTCTCATCTTGCCTGCAGGGACTGCCAGCTCAACCATATTCTGGCCCTTCGGGAACGGGACCTTGTCAATCTTCATCTTCCCCTTGACAGGGCTATCAAACTTCAAGAGGCCTCAAGAGATGCCCCTCTAAATCTGATTCCTGAATCCTCATCATTCATTTGTACCGTGCGATTCTCAGCCATGATACTGGCAGAACTTCTTTCCTTCTAACTCTTCAGGGGAAGGCCTCACGTAATCTGCGGGAAATTTGATTTGCCCGGCACTGACCAACAGATCGAAGAGCTTGTCTATCTTTGTTGTGTCAAAATCCTATTGCTCCTCTATACTCCAGTGCTTAGGCATAGCCATGGGCCTCTTGCCCTACTTCAGCTTGATAGCAGCAATCTCATCGTTGTCCTCATCCTCCGAATCAGAATTATTCACATATGCAGTATGCTTGTACTTTCCTTCCTTCCTAAAGGCCAGAGCTTGTGTCTCGAGTGCTGCCACCCTCTGCATCACCTAGCTGATGTTGTCGAGCTCAGCACCCACTAGCTTCTCTTGGACGTGCAGGAGTAGCCCACCGACGACCAGGTGAGCAAGTTGCTTGTCTATTAGGTTCAATGAATAGCACATATTCCTTACTTCCCTGAAGCGCTTGATGAAGCCCGAACCGGTCTCGCTGTTCCTCTGGCACATGCTGGTCAGATCAACAATATTTTTCTCCCTAGTCCTAGAGAAGAAATAACTGTGAAACTTGCTCTCCAACTCTGCCCAGTTCTGAATCGATCCCGGCTCCAAAGTAGCAAACCAGCTGAATGTCGAACCAGTCAATGATAGCGAAAAGAAGTGGACCTTGTGAGCGTCCTCCTGAGCCACCTCGCTGTTAGTATAAATTAACTACACTCTATTAAATAAGATTATCTATAAGCGCATAGATACAATACCCATGTAGCATTTTACCCGGAGATTTTAAATATTGCATCCACAGGGAACAGTAGGTGGTAGTGACCAAGTTTATAGACTTAACCCAACAATTAGGCAAGATAATATTAAGAAAGCGGAAATAGCTATTGACTATCTAGTTCTAACAACCGGTAAGCTTTGTATAATACCGTTCTAACTAGGCGGTAACTTAAATAAGAGCAGAAATCAGAGTTCTCTCCTACCTAGCACCTATACACCTACCAATCCTATCAACCGGAAGTGGACTACTGAGGAACCAACGTAGCTGTAACCTACGCGGACTACCACTATCCGGCTAATCAGGGGGCATTCACAAGTAAACCTAGCCTATGCACCACGCCTACACTACGAAATACTACTTCAATCTATAGGGTCCTATAGATCAAAACACTCAATATGAGTTGCAAACTTAAGAACAAGTAAGAACAACTGCTTACTTGAATTAGAGTGTTGAATACAAAAGTACCTCAGAACGCAGCTCCGGGCGAGGAAGCTGAATCTAGAAGAATATAGCCACGAAGAAGCACCGACAGGCCGGAACTCCTCTAGAATCTCTACTCTCCTACTCTATCTCTCTAATCTCTAAACAAGACTAGATTTGGATGAACTAGTCTCTCCTAACTGCTACAACTAGATGAATTAGAACTAGAACTAGATCAACTAGAGGGACCCTAACCCTAATTTATGTAGAGAATATGAAGCACCGGGGTGTAGAATGCCTCTAGGAGGGGCCTTGGGGTGTCATTATATAGGCCGAGGTGGAGTAGAGGACAAGGAACTACCACGTCATCGATCCGCATCTCATGTTATGTGCACCATCGGATCAAACCGACCTTAGATAGACGTAGAGAAGTTTTACTTAGGTGCCAAGGAAGTGTGGGAGAAAGTTTCCAGAAGGGGAGCGCCGCCACTTGTCCTAGGGAGCCGAGCGGTGTTCCTAGGTGGCTAGCCGGCACCACCTCGTGGGCTCTGGGCCCCGCGTCGGCTCAGGTGTCTTCTAGATACTTCTAGTAGTCCAATACGCGATGTCTTCGTCCGTGACACGTTTCGTGACTTTTAAGCACTTTAAACCCTCTTTTAATCCTTTTTCGGAATACTCTCTAGAAAATATGAAATTACCAAAACTCTTGGAAATTGTCAGTTAAAACCCCTATCTTTCTATTGGTGACCTCATTTGTGTATGTAGTTGACGGTATAAAATTGGTGCTTAACGACCGTCGACAATATCCCCAAGATTACCCTTTGCCAGTCCCTGGGCAAAGCCTAATTACTAATAAACTTGGATCAGGAGTTACTACAATGCTTTCATGCCTTCCAAGTACACATGCTGTCAAATAGAAATTCTCCTCCAGATTAGACAATAACTGCTCTAACCTTCAAACTTACCCATTGTACCCTTTAACACACGGGGCTTTATAGCTTTCGCATAAGTTTTGAGCAATCAAAAAACAGAATAATCAAGTCAAGCACTATGTCTCAAATTCTTCACAGTACCAATATTCCAGAGTTTTGCAAGTTTTCGACATAAAACTCAGGGCTTAATTGTATTACACCCTCAAGTCTCTTAATATATGTGGTATTTATGGATCTCACTTAAGGCATTAATGATCTTATGCCTTCCTACAACTAAGGATTATAGTGGAGCTTATAGGAGTGGCAACAACACGGATGAGAATACTTGCAATTCACATATTGTAAAGCCAAACAATGGATCCACAGAGAGTCAAGGCTTACAATCAAACCAAGATGTGCATGTGTATGGAATATGGTGGATAGGTGCATATAAGGCGGCTAATCCTAATTCTACTTTTGCTCTTTAGAAATTAACTCCCTCCTTCAAAACTTAGAACTTTTCGCGGGAAATAATGGGCTATCTTTATTCTTTTTTATTTTAGTTTTTTTACAGGGAGGCGGGCATCTAAGTACCCATTGTTTTAATTGTTGGGACACTTGTCCATCTTTTACTCCACTTTTCTTTTTCAATACTTTTGCATAGCCACATGCATCCTTTGAATATAAATAATTGGAGAGATAATGATAAGAACTTAGAGCAATTAAACAGGGGTTGTCCTATGGGGTATATATTTTTGGGTGTTTTACTCCCAGTGTAGGAGAAAACATTTTTATGGTGGATCTGAATGAAAGTGGAAATGGTTGTGATTATTCCCTGGGTAGGAATAATGCATATGTGGCTGGAGTGTGTAAGTGATCTTGGTTTTAAAAGCATGACAAGACTCTCATAAGGTATACAACAAAGGTTGACTGAACATAATGCAAAGCAAGTAGCATGAATGTGCAATGGTTTTCCTAACTCTAAATATATCATTTCTGGCCTTGATAGGAATTCACACTTTGTCATACAATAGCTCATCATGTAGATTTCAAATTTTCAAAATAAATCTCTAGAACTTAGTAATGCTACGAATAAGATAAATAGCAGCTCAACCTTCATGAATCATATCAATCGATCACCTAGACTTAGCTCAAGCATATGCCTCCACAAGTTTCAGGTTCAGAGTAAATTCTCAAATCAAAGCAGTAATATCCAAAACTCGGGAGAATTTAAGGTTGAAAACTAGGCACCTGAAAGGAATTACGGCAGAGCAACTCTTCATCATCTCCAAGACAAAATTTTGATGTTCTCCAGTTTTTATTTGACTCTTACTAACTAGACACGCTCTATGACCACTTTAATATATGACTAAGTATATTTGTTTGGTTTTAGTTTATTCATCTTTTTATTCCTTTAGACTAATGGACTCGCAAATGACTCTACAGACATGGACCTTCATGTGCCCATATATTTTTAAATTTTTCTATGATACTATTGTGAACCTTCATGTGCTCACATATTTTTGGTATTTTATGACTATATAAAATAGACTTGATAATCGCCTAGGTATAGTTACCTGATAACTAGGGGATGCTCCTCTCCCAAGCTAGATGTTTACAATACTTGGTGTTGATGATCTTTAGAGTGAGCTTGCCAGCAACAGTTCTAGTGGGCTCTACTGATGGACTCACTCCTCAGACATAGTGTTGTCCTGCATAATTGTACTCCAACAAGAAAACCAAAACTCGAGGATCGAATATGATAAGGGGTTAGTGGTCAGCCAATGAGCAAATGATTATTCTTATGAGTTGATTTTAATTTTGATAGATTCTAGTAGGATTCTCTTTTTAAGATTTTCTAATTTTCTTATGCAGCAATCAAATATGTATGCATGATATATTTTATTTATTTATTTATTTATTATTTTTTATATGCCACCATGGAGAATATTTATTCTCATGGGGTCTAGGATTTTCATAATGCAACAAATAAACACAGATGCTATTTTTATTAATTTTTTTATGCCACCACATTAAATACTCCTACAGGGTTATCATAAGTTTATTCACGTGGGGCTGTAATATTTTATGATGCGGTATATGAGGCAATAAAGATTTTTATTATGTACTTTTTAATATGCTAAAGTGAAGATTACTAATGTGGATAGTTATACTAATTAATTAGATAACTACCATATTACCTTGTGGCAAGGGTGTGGAATTTAAAGTCTACCGACAGGACTTTTTCTCCACTCTTGTGTATTTCTCCGTCTTATAGATGGAGGTCTTGATGGTTGCACCGCTGGTGATGGTGATGTCACTTGTTTTTTTCTTGGCCAGCAGGTTGAAGTAGGGTATTAATAGTGGGAGCTGGCAGCATCTTGCTCAGTGTGCATGTTCACAGAACTTTCACTTGCATAATTCTGGGAAATCAAATCCCTCAACACTTTGCTCGAAGCGTGTCCTGCTTGCAAAATCAAGGTAGAGATCAAGTGCATGGGCTCTGCTGGTGGAAAAACACCGACAGAACCAAATCTATCTCTTTATTATTCTCTAACCTTAGGCACATTGAACAAGATAAAATTGGTGTTGCATAAGTTCGTTTACTTAAAACATGAGTTGTAAGATCAGAGGATTAGGCATTGAATATTGCATTTAAATTCATATGGCAGAAAAGAATTAAATTGCTCAACCAATGGAAAGATTGTCTATATCTAAATGATGTATTAATTTCACACGATTATGACTATCATCTTCCAAAGATAGAATATAATGTTTTAGCACATTTGGTTAAGACTGAGATCAAGAAAATGGTGCAATGAACAATCTTTAAAGGACAAAGCATGTTGAGTTAATTAGGTTAATCAATTAAAGTTGTAACTCTAACATGTTTGCATCTTCATTTATGTGCACACCAAGATCAAGAGAAAAATAATGACCACTTACCTTAAGATATTACCTTCATTATTAGAGCATGATGGCACTAAGTAACGAAGGGTAGATGACTGTGGTCGTTTCCTTCTCTTGCATCTTGAGTTGTTCATGAGCATCTTGTCTCCATTGTTGCTTATCCTCTTTGCCATTTTTTCTTTGATCTTATATCACCTTGCCACTACAATCATTATTATGCCTGAAACAAATTAGTGGACAACACATACCCGAAGGAGTATATAATTTTGAACCGAGGTTGTTTGTCCGTTATTTTATTTTGTTCCACCTATGCTAATAAGAAGATAGTGTTGATATTATTTAAGCATAGATCATGTTCTATACAGGCATGGCTTAAGGTAAAGTAACTTGCAGAAGAAGATAAAGTGAATGAATCATTGATACTTACAGTTCTTCCATCCACGACGAACGAGCTGTGTCTTCCTCTGCAAAGTTATTGAAGTTCAGCATGTGCCCTGTCTCATCATTGATTTGAATTCTTCTCATGACTTACCCATATTATTTCTTGAAACTTTCTTGCAGGGGTTAGTCTAATAAAATATCCATTGTCTACTACAACAATTTCTAGTTCAATAACCAAACTAAACTCCATGTTTAATTTTAGTTAAGGAAGGCTAGTTAACCTAAGCACCAAGCTTAATTTAAATACCTATAGAAGTAGGATCAATACTTCTAAGCCAAAACTCACTATGGCAGACTAAGGTGAAATGAAAGCACTTATAGAGATTTACTCATTTTAGAAACGAAAAGGGGATAGTTGACCATGGATAAAAAGGTAGAGACAACCAGTATTAGAAACATAAGATTCTCTAAATAAGTCCATTCCCCCAAGCTTGAGTTTTGCAAAGCAAAGTTAAGTTTGGATGGATTAATGTTGCATCATGATTGGTTGGACATACCTGATGATTTCATCCTTCTACTTCAAGCATGGAATGGTTAGTGACAAAAATACCCGAGGGAATATTTTTATAATTATAATTCTATGCTCAATTCTCAAGGGTATTACAGCAAATGGTGCAAACATATATTATATTTTTTTCAAGTGTGGTTATTTTAAGACACAAAGTCATCCTTGGGAAACCTTCTAATTATTCTACTTTAAGTCTAAGAAGTGGTTTCCTCTAGAACACCCACCTTTGTGCACCTATATCAAGATTACCACGAGATCTACAATATTTATGATAAACATATGCATCTACAACCACCCTTTCAATAAATTTATGAACAGGTAGAATAAGGGGGTTGAAGATCTCGTTTGTGGCAATGCTAGAGAGACCGATTAATTTAGGAGTTTTCTCATATGAGCATGGATTCGATGTGGTGTAAATGAAATAATTCCCATGCTCATCGATATGATCTCTCTTTTCAATCTCCAAGGGTGTTTCTTCATGGATGTCAATAGGCAAAAAGTTTGTCTTTGTTATTTCATGCCTATGACATTCATTGGATATTTTATTGTCTAGGATTTCCCATGGATTGGTGTCTCTAAGATTGGTTTTATCTAAGGCTTTCTCTAAACTTCGATGTGTTATATTTATTATAGATACTGATTTAAGCTCACCATTTGAATCTAGATAAAGTTTAGATGCTAACACTAAGGCTTCGTCCTCTTCCATCCATTCTTTGACAATAGCATATGTATTTTTCATATGTTCTATGCATTCCTGCCATTGTCGTAGCTCTTCTTAGTCATTCCTATAGACTTCATGACTCCTATACTTTGGATGTCTTAACGGGTCTCTAGGGTCATTATGAGACTTGAGAGAGCATAAGAAGGATCATCGGGGTCAAGGATGGGTTTAGATATGGGTTCAGTTGAAACATTTAATTTGGGCATCGAATGGGAGAAGATAGAATTAATTTCTAAGTGGCTTGGCTCTCCTTCTATGGCATCACAAGACATACCATCCCTGTATCAGGGGGAAAGGATGTTGACGTCACTTTTTCCAAGATGTTCTTCTAAGAAGATCTGATTTACTTTGATTTACAAGCATCTTAGCTAACTGGAAGTCTAAATCATCAAAGTGGGGTTTCGATGGTTTAGGATTGACAGCTAAATCTTGGGATTAGAGTGATTGTGTTTTCGCTACCAAAACTTCCTCTTCTTGTTCAGGAGATGATTTCTTCTCTTCCTCAGGGAGCTCAGGATTCGCTTGAGCAACCTTGTTGATCATAGCTCTTGCTTTACTTATAGGCAAATAAGGAAAGGCTCCTCCAGAGGATAAATTAAGGGATTCCCTAGAGTTCTTGGTAAGACCCAAATAAAAATGTTGAATAAGTACGGGGTCTGGAAAACCAAGGTCAGGGCCAGATGTAACAAGTTCATTAAATTGATCCCATGATGTTTCTACGGCTCGATTATACCACCGTTTAGCTCTTCCGGTCAAAGAGAACGGAAAAAGCTTCCATCTTAAAGTCTTATCAGACTTGCCAGCAATGCGCAAGCATGCACATGTCTGCTCGAATTCTCATAGTTGTAAGTATGGGTTTTCGAGGGTTTATCCCGAATCATATTTATTAGACATGGGCGTAGCTCATAGCCAGGTGTTATGATAGGCTCTATAGATTTTGGTGGCTCAAAGCTTTTGCGCATGCCATAAAGACAGATAGGCATGGAATTTAAAGCATCCAAAACATAAAAACAGAAAAGATAAAAATATAAGATTAAGCTAAACTAAGTCAAAATCAGCAAACCGTTCCCCGGCAACGGCGCCAAAAATGCATGTTGGTATAAATTAACTACGCTCTATTAAATAAGATTATCCGCAAGCGCACAGATACAATACAGATGTAGCATTTTACCCGGAGGTTTTAAATATCTTATCCACAGGGAACAGTAGGTGATAGTGACCAAGTCTATAGACTTAACCCAACAATTAGGCAAGATAATATTAAGAAAGAGGAAACAGCTATTGACTATCTAGTTCTAACAACCGGTAAGCTTTGTATAATACCGTTCTAACAGGGTAGTAACTTAAATAAGAGCAGAAATCAGAGTTCTCTCCAACCTAGGCACCAACGTAGCTGTCACCTACGCGGACTACCACTATCCGGCTAATCAGGGGGCATTCCCAAGTAAACCTAGCCTAGGCACCACGCCTACACTACGAAATACTACTTCAATCTATAGGGTCCTATATATAGATCAAGACACTCAATATGAGTTGTAAACTTAAGAACAAATAAGAACAACTGCTTACTTGAATTAGAGTGTTGAATACAAAAGTACCTCAGAATGCAGCTCCGGGCGAGGAAGCTGAATCCAGAAGAATACAGCCACGAAGAAGCACCGACTGGCCGGAACTCCTCCAGAATCTCTACTCTCCTAGTCTATCTCTCTAATATCTAAACAAGACTAGATCCAGATGAACTAGTCTGTCCTAACTGCTACAACTAGATGAACTAGAACTTGAACTAGATCAATTGAGGGACCCTAACCCTAATTTATGTAGAGAATATGAAGCACCGGGGTGTAGAATGCCTCTATGAGGGGCCTTGGTGCGTCATTATATAGGCCGAGGTGGAGTAGAGGGCAAGGAACCGCCATGTCATCGATCCGCGTCTCATGTTATGTGCACCGTCGGATCAAACCGAACTTAGATCGACGTAGGGATGCTTAACTTAGGTGCCAAGGAAGCGTGGGAGGAAGATTCCAGAAGGGGAGCGCCGCCACTTGTCCTAGGGCGCTGGGCGGCGTGCCTAGGGGGCCGGCCGGCGCCACCTTGTGGGCTCTGGGCCCCGCCTCCGCTCAGGTGTCTTCTAGATACTTCCAGTAGTCCAATACGCGATGTCTTCGTCCATGACACATTTCGTGACTTTTAAGCACTTTAAAACCTATTTTAATCCTTTTCTGGAATACTCTCTGGAAATATGAAATCACCAAAACTTGTGCAAATTGTCAGTTAAAACTCCTATCTTTCTATTGGTGACCTATTTTATGTATGCAGTTGACGGTATAAAATTGGTGCTTAACTACCGTCAACACTCGCCAAGCTGAGTCAAGTATCGACTAGTGTGTTCCATGGTGGACACATCATCCTGCCCACTAAACTTGGTAAAATCTGACATGCGATACCTTAAAGGCAATGCTACATGGTCTAACCAATCCGGGGCGTCTGTACATGACCGAGACCCCTGCCTTTGGCTACAGGCCGAACTGGTCTTTAAGCATCAAGCTCATCTTCTTCAACAGCTCATCCTTCGGTGACTTTGACTGCGTTCCTTGATACCCAGGGTGTGGCACAGACGTAAGATCTTGATAAGTATGCCAATAATGAAATCCCGGGGGAGCCGCCATATTCCCAGTGGTCTGCATGTATGCGTTGGTCTGCTCTGGAGTGTAATCTCTGTATAGCTTAGGAGAGGCAGCTATTTTTGGAGCCGAGCCTACCACCGTATTGGGAGTTGGAATGGGTGGCTTCTGTGAACTCGGCTGTTGCGACGCAGCAGTGGATGTGCCTGCCGCTGCATTTGGATCAAAATCCTGCGGGGGAATGCCAAAGTAGGCCCGGCCCAGTCATTCCCAGTCCTGCCTCTTGATGCCAGTCTTAATGATGTTGTAGAACGTTTGCAAGAAAGTATTGTGATGATCCCCAACTGCCTGGTGCGAAGCTGCCCAAATGGTGTCAACAAGGAAATTCTTGAACTCCTCTTCGCCCTTGTCGCTATGGCCATGCAAGATCCACTTTGGGAAGGGGTTCTTCTTTATCACACAACCCTCACAGATTTTGCCAAACTACAACAAGCAGGCATCAGTGTACTCTTCAATGATTTGGTCCAGAAGCACAGCATCTTCAGGGTCGATCTCCTCACACTAGATCTTGATGACACCATCATCCTTGGGCGCACTAGCCGACGCACTCTTGTCCTTAGTCATGAGTGAAATGGTCCCACCGGGCGTGCCAAAAAGTGTGTTGGCAGAAAGAGTGGTTCTCCACGCTCAACACACCAGCGAAGCCGAAAACGATCCTCAAGAGCGCTAGAGCCTTGCAAATCTAGCTAGCTTCAAACAAGGTCTGAGAGTGTCGATGACTCCCAAGCGTGCCAGTCAATTTGACCTACAATTGACAAGGAAAAAGATAATAATCACAAGGTGGAATTTGCTGGTGTGTCCAAACAGTTCCAAATATCCCACCTCGCTGGCCCTGTTTCTAGGCTATCAACTAAAGAGTCGATATCCAAATCTCATGAATCAATTTCCCATGAAATAAGCATTATAATGTTACATAACCGATCCATACGTATCGATAGATGTGATAATTCGCACATGACAGATTATAACATAATTAATGCGCGCAAAACTTATTTAATACAAGGTGTTTGAGTGCAAAACAGAGAGAAATCGGCTCTTCCGCCAATTCAGCAAATACAAGCAACATACAAGCCTACAAGATGAACAATGTTTTGACCTTCAAACCAACACATTCCATTCATTATTTACAATAGTGGGGATCTAGCGGATCGAGACAGCCGTAATGTAAACCATGACTTAAATTTATTAGTTATCAAATCTAGACAATATTCATCCTATTACTTGAGTGCAACCTGTATACAATTAAGATCTGGATCAATCGGCTAAATGCAGGCATATTCTATTTTACAATGCATAGACATGCAACAATTATCATCTATTGAACGAATAGATTTATAAAACATAAAGCTGATATAACTAGATCAAGATTGGGCAAATTTGGTGAATGATGAACATAATTAAACAAACAAAATCAAACATCACCGGTAACTTAATAAATCTAACTAAGATGCCAATTTAGTTAGAACCGATAACTAATCCATGCACATTAACCAGTTTAGCCTAAGAATTCATCCACCAGATGACGCTAAACATAGATTAATCAAGAAAATAAACGATAACTAATCCTTATTTGATCTAAGTCCACATCTACCGGATGACGCTAAACTCATGCCAAACAAGAATCTAACCTTGATCTACTATGATCTCATGTCCACCGGATGATATTAAAGAAACAAAACTTAGCAAGGCATGACGGTACTTACAAGTAAGCCTGCGTCCACCGGATGACACCCAGCCCGTTCGAAGAAACTCGCCGAGATCTACTCTACTCCTACTCCTAAGGGTTTGGCCAGGGCCGAAAAGTGTGTTATATTGATGTGTACGTAGTTCTGTTACAATGGCCAGGGGTTTATATTTATAGCCTGGCCTGACAAAGATAGAGTCCTAGTCGAATTACAACTCGAAATAGATATGGAAACTAACAAACTTTCCTAATTTAAAGGTAACTTGGAGTCCAATCTTCCCTTTCTCGAATGGACTTCGAATGTGATCGCTTCCCAGAGTCAAAGACCCATACTGACGTAATCCAGTAATCGATTCCATCTTTGACCGTGCCATCCTTTCTTCCACCCAACATCGATCTGGGACTTGATCGATTGCTCTCTGTTGACGGTCGTTAAGTACCAATTTTATACCGTCAACTAATGCCTAGGGAAGATCAATAATAGAAGCATAGGGGTTATTACTGACAAATTCCACGAGTTTTGGTGAATTGTGTATTTTCCAGGGATTATTCCAGAAAGGCTTAAAAGAATGATTAAAGTGCTTAATTACCATGAAACTTAACCGCTAAGGAAACATCATCATGAAGACCCTGGAAGAGTGTAGAAGGCACCCGAAGCAACCTGGGGCCGAGCCCTGGCCAGGTGGGGCCGGCCAACCCAGGGGTGGGGCCAGCCGGCGCCCCCCTAGGGTTTCGCCGCCGCCTTCTGGAGTCTTTTTCCACCGCCTCTTTGGAGTCATCTGGGCCCTTTGTTCAAGTCGGTTTGATGCCACGGTGCACGTTCATCCCACTAGGCTATAAATAGAGGGGCAGACCCCCTCCCAGAACACCAATTCATTCCTCCTGCTTCATTCGTCAAGAGTAGACAGAAGTTAGGGTTTCTAGAGATTAGAAATAGGGATCTAGTTCTTCAAGTTCATAGTTTAGGCATCTAGCAAGGTTCAAGTTGAGTTGGGCGTTACGCTCGGGATTCCAGATCCCCAGATCCGTTCGTCTGGAAATCGGTAATTGTCGGTGCTAGTTTTAGCGGGACTAACACTGGCTAGTAAATATGTGTCTTGCGGTTGAGGCTACGGATGGTGTGCAAGGGGGAACACAGGGATTATACTGGTTCAGGCCAAGCAAGCCCTACGTCCAGTGGAGAGGAGAGTCGTGTTGCCTTGCACCGGGGTGCTTGTAGTAGGGGGTTACAAGCTAGGCGAGAGAGGGAAGTACTCCCAGGTCTCTTGTAGGTGTCTAAGTGTTTACAAGTCGCTTGCTGTGGGTGTATGTGTGTGGATGAGAACTTAGAACTTCTCCGTCGTCCTCCTAAAGCTGGCCTCTGCTCTCCCTTTTATAGTCGCAAGGGAGAGGCAAGGGCAGCTACGTATTTTACAGTGAGGAGTTACTGTTCCCCGTTTGACTATGGTCAGCTACTGCCTTTTCTCCGCGTCTCCGGGGTATGGCTGTCGTGGTTCGCACGATCTTGGTGAGTTCCAAGGTGGGAACAGTCATCTGACTACGTCATGTCGTCAGCTACGGTCTTCTCTTTGGGTCTCCAGGATATGGCCGTCGTGGTTCGCACGACCTTGGTGAGTTCAAGGCGGCAGCAGTCGTCGGATTACGACGTGCCATAGGGTCACACCTACCGGCTATCCTTCTATACGATGTGACGAGAGGGTGAGTCACCTCAGGGCGTTGTCTCCCGAGGCTCGGGACTCCTGAAGGCGTGATGGGATGGAGCGGGGGATATCTCCCCTGTTCATATTTCTTTCCTTTGAACAGCACTTCCCGAGGGTCAGGCGGGCCCAGATGGAAGGCGTGCTTGTCCTTTCGAGTGGACCGTGCAGTAGGCGCCTTTCCCGTTCTTGCGTAGCCCATCGTCAGGCGCTTGGACTGTCGCAGTCGGAGTTGATAGATCCCGGCGGAAAACGGGGCGGCGCACCATAGACCATACCATGGAGAGGATGGCCGTAGTGGGCCTATCAAGTCCTCTACCAGGGAAATCCTGACAGATGGTATGGCCATCAGGGGCGTGCGAGGCACAGTTGCGTCGAGAATCTCGTTTGACGGGATGGTACCTGTAAAGTGGTCAGGGAGGTCTCTTGTGGTCCAAGATTGCTCTGCTGACATCACCGGTGCCTTGGATGCCTTTGTGAGATCGCGCTCGAGGAGGATGGGGAAGCTCGGGCGAATCGGAGATTGGGGCGCCGAGGGTGCTGCTCTCCCGCGCTCTCCCGGGGAGGCTCGGGCGAATCGGAGATTTGGGCACCGAGGGCGCCGCTTTCCTGAGCTTTCCCAGGGAGGCTCAGGCGAATCGGAGATTTGGGCGCCGAGGATGCCGCTCTCCCGAGTTCTCCCGGGGAGGTTCGGGCGAATCGGAGATTTGGGCCCCAAGGGCGCCGCTTTCCCGAGCTCTCCCGGGGAGGCTCGGGCGAATCGGAGATTTGGGCGCCGAGGGTGCCGCTCTCCTGAGGGTTGGCTGTCATTAGTGCAATGACGTTGTGAGCCTCTGTAGACGCGGCCTTCGTGGGCTTCAGGTGCGGCCTTCGTGGGCTTCCACTGGCCTTACTTGGGCCGGGCCATGTTGGGAATGAGCGTTTTTGCATCGAAGTTGGGTACCCCTAACTTTGGTACCCGACAGTAGCCCCCGATCCTGTGGCGGAGTGAAGGCACTCCTCCATAGGTTCACGCTGGTTCTTCCTGTCAAAAAAGATAAAGTGTGGGTTGTTTTTTCCGGTGGGTGCGCGCGAGCGCACCCGCCGGGTGTAGCCCCCGAGGCTTTGGAGGGATGATATATCCCTTCAAAGGCTTAGAATCGTGTTCGTTAGTCCTCGGGTGTTTTTCGATAGGTGGGTTGTTTCCTTGGAAGCGGAGCCCCGAGCCTCCCACCGTGTTGGGAGATCGTTCGGTGGTCTTTCCAAGGTGCAGGGCAAGTCCCCGAGCCTCCGTTTTCGTATCGGAGATCGGTCGGGTTCTTCCCTGTCTTTTTTAATTCGACCTTCACGCTGTTTTTTCGGGAAGAGGAAGGTTTGGTCCTGCTCGACTTCCCCGCTGGGGCATGAGTCGGCATTTCCGGTGAGCTACAAACGGGTTGGTCCAAGTGGAGGTCCGTGCCCCATTCGTTAAGGGTTGGCTAGTGGCCTAAGCACACTCCAATTATTTCCCGAGGGTCAGTTAGTGGATGTCGGGTCCCTTCGATGGGTCCCGAGGGCATGATGCCTCCCACGGAGGGATTCCACGTAACCGACTCGCTACTGGGACTTGGACACAGCATGGGATGTCCCTTGTGATGTTCCGGGCGTCGGGATACTAGCCGTTTCGTGACCCATCCACTAGCTGTCCCTAACTCGGTTTCCCTGGGGCAACTGTTTGAGCCACGGAGGGCCAGTCTTCGATCCCCTGGGAACGTAACGGGCGCCCGAGCCCGGGGTTCCTTCGTTGGGAAGGAGAAAATGTAGGTGGAATCGAGGCGTGCGGTTGTAATGATTCGGCTCACCTTTTGAGGCGCGAAGCCTGACGGACGCGACGGTTCGGCTCAGTCGAGGCGGTTTGCGTGCGGTAATGGTGGCGGCGTGGGGATCATGGCAGGCCCCGCGCAGTTAATGCGGCCGATCCTCCGCACCTACCCACGATCCGCCAGTGGAGTTTATAAGAAAAACTTACGGTTTTTTCTTTCTACCCTAGCCATTCGCTCGCTCGACCGTCTGCTTTCTTACCTTCATCGCCTGTTTCGAGAGAGATCGTTGCCGCGGCCGTCATTCTTCCCGCAACCCTTTCCCTCTTCTCTTGCCAAGGATTCCTCCTCCGCCGCTGTCGACGCCGCCGCCGATGTCGCTGCCACCGAAGCCGCCGCGACCGAAGCCGCCGCGACCGACGCCGTCGCCACCAAAGCCACCACGGCCGCCGCCGGCGTCCTCAGGCTGGAGTCGTGGCCGAGGAGCACTGTGACGGAGGCGCAGCTGGAGCGCCGCGTCCACCTGGGGCTGCTGCATCCTCGTACCGACGCGCAGCACCCGGAATGGGCCGTGCCACCGCGTGACCACGAGGAGCCGAACCCCGGCAAAGGGTACGTGGTGAGCATCGTTGCTTACCACGAGCGCGGGCTCGGCTCGCCGCCGAGCCGCTTCTGCCGGGCCATCCTCTTCGAGAACGGGCTGGAGCTCCACAACCTCACCCTGAATTCCATTACGCAGGCGTCGATTTTCGCCGCCATGTGTGAGGATACCTCGGGGTGCCCCCGCACTGGAACCTGTGGCGCCGCATTTCCCGCGTCGACTGGTACACCAAGTGGGTCAGCGCAAGGAAGCCGCGGGAGATCTAGCGCGCGGGGGGATGCGGCCTCGTGATCCGCTCTTCGTTGTACATCCCCTGCAAGGCCCCCTCCTCCAATAAGGGCTGGCACAACGGCTGGTTCTACCTCCGCAATGACGGGGGTCTCTTCCCCAAGTTCACGGGAAGGGCACTCATAGCCCCCCTTCCCCAATGGGAGTGGGGGTGCCCGGCGAAGGAGTCGAAGCACCTGGACGCGTACTTCGGCGCGCTTAAGGAGTTGAACAGGAGGGGCCTTACCGGGGCCGGCGTGGCCGGGAACTTCCATATGCGGACGGTGTTACCTCTGATGGAGCGCCGCCTGGCGCTTCATCAGATGGTGACCGGGTCGCTGCGGGAAGGTACCGCGATGCTGCCCCATGACCTTGGTGAAGCGGAGGTCATGCGCCGGGTCGGCTATATGGTGGGGGGTTATCCCACCTGGGAGGAGGTGAACCGGGTGCCAATGCGTCCCTGCGCGAGCTTCCCGGTGTTGGTAAGCGGTGTTCATTCGATCGGGTCGCTGGCTTCCCCGTCTTCCTTCTGACCTTTCTTTGTTCTTCGTAGGGCCTCTCGAGGACCGGGAAGGCTTCCCTTCCGCCCGTCCCGGAGGATAAAGAGCGGCGAACCCAGAACCGCCTCCGGGCCACGGAGGAGAAGGCGAGGAAGGACAAGGTGACCGCCCGGAAGCAGAAGAGGGCGCGTAAGGTGGAAGAGTCCTCCCAGCGCCGCCGTCACATGAGGGAGGCCGGGGAACCTGTGGTGGATACCCCCACCGACGATGACGCCGACGACGACGAGGAAGAAGAAGATGATTTTTCTGTTTTTGATCTAATGGAGTCTTACTAGCCGCTTGCGGCCACACAGCCCGCGGTGGGCGCTGACGAGCCTAGAAAGGCTCCGCTGTTAGCGTCCGCCGGTGGAAGTGCCGGGGTTCGTGATCCGAACCCTCGGGCAAACCTGCCGGAGACCGTGTCCCAGGACGCGGCTCCCGGCAGGGCGACATCAGGAGGCGGGGCTCCGCCCACCGTCAGCAGCGTGGTTCGGCCGGAGGGGCCAGGGACGGGCTCAGGCCCGGCGCCCGAGATGCCCCGAGGTTCCAGGAGGGGGCCCGAGAGTCCCCTATTTCGGCGGACCCTCCCTGCCGACGCGTCGTTGGTCTGCGCGGCGACCGAAGGCGGGGGGAGTGCTGGGAAGACGCCGCCAGAGCCGAAGCCCACCGACGCTAAGACACCGGCGCTTGAGCTGGGTCCCTCCCAGGCTCGAGCTTCCCCGCCGAGGGGTGGTGACGTCGGGGCGACCCCCGGCGCCCAGGCGGAGTCCTCGTCACTGGGCGGCGCTGGCCCGGACGCCAGGTTGGCGCCCACTCCACCGCCGCCGGCGCAGCCCACATCGTCCGTCGTCTCACCGGGCATGGGCGCTGCGAAGAAGAGGAGGGTGGTTCCGAAAACGAGGTAAGTATTTTTACCTGTAATTCCTTCTGGTGGGATCCTTTCATGAGCGCTCCTTTCTTCCTTCTTTGATTCAGGAAACAATCGGGGGCGGACCTCCAGGTGTCGCACCTGAAGGTCCTGAAGGTGCGGGGCCATGACACGGCCGGGGGGAGTGCCCGGTCGGTGGGCAAGGAAGTTCCTACACCCGCGGGTCCGCTCGTGGCATCCGAGGTTCCTCCCTCGAGGGAGGCTATATCGCCAGCGGCCGCCGTCGTCGTGCCCGTGATTGACCTGGAGGCGGAGCCAGCGCGGGCTTCCGAAGCCTCGACCGTTGGTTCCGGGGACGCCTTAGGAGCGCCAGCCGATGCCGCCCCCACGGAGCCCGCCGCCACGGGGTCATCGGCCACGGATGTCAGCGCCGGAGCTCCCCCCGCCCGTGAGGAAGGCCCCTGGGCGCTGGCCTTGAGGGGACCTCAGCCTTGGGAGCTGACCGCCTCCCGGATCGAGTGGGCAGACCGCGCGGACCCTCAGGCGCCGCCCGTCTTCTCGCTCTGGGACGACCTCGAGGCCCCTAAGTGGAACGCCGTTCAGGAGCTCGGGTTTAGCTCGGCGGCGGGGCTCCGCGCGATCACCGACGTCCTCGAGAAGGACCTCCCGGCTCAGCCCAGGTAAATCCCTGCGTCTTGTAAAATTTTTCTGCATCTGAACATCGTTCTTACCGTTTTCGCTTCTTCCTTTTTTCCAGGACCTCATGCACACCTCCCGGGACAAGTCCCGCTTCCTCCGTGGTGGGCTCGGGCTCTGGAAGCAGCTCGACCTCAAGGGGAAAGCCCTTGCCCTCGCCCAGGGCGAGCTCGCCACCGCGACCTCCAAGCTTGCTAAAGTTAGTGTCGACAACACTATCCTGAAGGGGGAGGTCGCGGAGGCGCAGGGCCGAGCTGCTGCCTCGGCGATGTGAGTGCAGGAGTTGGAGAGCGCCCTGGCCGCGATGACGAGGGAGCGCGACGCCGCCCGAGAGCTCACTGCCGAGAAGGTTTCGGCCGTCGAGGCCTTGGCTCTTGGCCTAGATGAGACTCGGGACGCGTTGCGCCTGGCGCTCGCCGCGGCGGACTTGGCCGGGAAGGAGGCACGGAAGGCTCGGGAAGAGGCTAACCGTAAGCGCGGCGTTGTATTTTTTCCATTCTGCTCGTCTCGGTTGCTCGCTGTATTTTTATTCATCTTCGTGCTTTGTTCCCTCAGTTCTGCAGGGGTCTTACGACGGCGAGGTGGCCGGGCACATGGACCTGCAGAAGGTCGCGCGGGCATTGTGTGACTCCGTCGGCACCGGTGGAGAACCTTCCGGGATGTCACTCCGGAGCCGACTGGAGGCACTCCACGGGAGCGTGAGCGGCCGCGTCAAGGAGGCCCTTCTGACGGGTGTCCAAAAGACACTGGCGGTCGTGAAGTCCCACTACGGGAATTTTGACGCCGGCCCTGTCAGCGAGGGCTTCCTTGAAGCCGACGACGCCGAGCTCCTGGCGCTGGAGGATTCGATGAAGGAGCCGGGAGAAGCGCTGGCAGGTCTCTTCCAAGCCAAGGTCGAGCTCCCTCCTCTGAACCTATCGTGAAGATGAAGCGGGCCATAGTGCCCTTGTAAAAAGTAACCTTTCGGGAGTGGTTCGAAAGGAAACAAACAGTATGGCCCTTTGTGGCTTTAACATTTATGTAAATATTTGCTGAATGTTTGTTTCGTTTTGTTTCATGCTTTTTCCTTAGGCATTTTTTCTTGCCGATCCTGTGCCTGGGCCATCGAGCCTCAGGGGACGCTTTTCGGGTGTCGTAGCTTTAGTGGCATAGACGCAGCCAATGTCCTAGGAGCTTTGGCAGAAAGAATTCTTAGAAAAGAAGCTTAGGTGTTTCCTCCCGAGCTTCCTTCCTTGACCGAGAGTAGATCTTATAGGTTTTCTTCCGAGTGCAGGTTAGCCTTTGAACATGGAGTGGCGAGGGGAGATGCTGTGGCCCTGGAGCGTAAGCGGTCTCCGACTCGGCCGGCTCTGCTCTCTGGGGCTTCCCTCATTCTTCCGAATTCTATAAGTTCATGCTTGATTTCCGGAAGGAAGCGTGTTTTAGGGAGAAACGAATTCAACAAGTTTTGAAATTTTTGCGTTTCCAAAATTGTTGAATCTCGGGAAAGTCCGAGGGTTCCCCCCATCCTAGCCCCCGAGGGAGGGTCGGCCTTTCAGTAGGTTAGGCCGAGCCTCGCTTTTACTGTGCGGTGAAATAAAGGGTCATTTCACTCCCGAGTGTAGGCTCGGATTGAAAATCTAAAATCATGTAAAAAGAGTAGAAGTCGGGTCTTTTCATCGATTTCAAGATTTTCAAAATAGTACAATGCTTGGAATCTTAAGGATAGAAGCGACGTAGCTGTTCGATGTTCCAAGCGTTGCTATAGACCTCGCCCTTCTCGTTCGCGAGCTTGTATGTGCCGGGGCGTAGCACCTCGGCGACGATGAACAGTCCTTCCCACGGCGGAGTGAGCTTGTGGCGCCCTTTGTTGTCCTGCCTGAGCCGTAGCACCAGATCAGCCTACGCTAAAGGCTCGACCTCGGACGCGCCGAGCATGGTACTTGCGTAGGGAATGCAGGTATTTGGCAGAGTGCAGTAGGGCCACGTCCTGAGCTTCGTCGGCTTGGTCTAGCGCGTCTTCCCGAGACGTTTGATTGCCTTGTTCATCGTAGACTCGGACCCTCGGGGCGCCGTACTCCAGGTCCGTAGGGAGGACGGCCTCTGCACCGTACACCATGAAGAAGGGCGTGAAGCCCGTGGCTCGACTTGGCGTAGTCCTTAGACTCCATATCACTGCCGGGAGCTCCGTCAGCCACCTCTTGCAGAATTTATTCAATCGGTTGAATATCCTTGGCTTAAGGCCTTGGAGAACCATGCCGTTGGCGCGTTCTACCTGGCCATTCATTCTCAGGTGGACGACGGCTGCCCAGTCCACTCGTATGTGGTACTCGTCGCAGAAAGCCAGAAATTTCTTTCTGGTGAACTGCGTGCCGTTGTCTGTGATAATGGAATTCGGGATGCCGAACTGGTGGACGATGTCGGTGAAGAACAACACTGCTTGAGCCGAGCTGATTTGGGCGATCGGCCGAGCCTCGATCCACTTGGAAAACTTGTCGATGGCGACAAGCAAGTGGGTGAAGCCCCCGGGCACCTTCTGGAGGGGCCCGACAAGGTCTAGTCCCCAAACAGCGAACGGCCAAGTGAGCGGGATCGTCTGGAGGGCTTGAGCCGGCAAGTGAGTCTGCTGAGCATAGTACTGGCACCCTTCGCAGGAGCGTACCACCTCAGTAGCATCGGCCACGGCGGTTGGCCAGTAGAAGCCTTGTCGAAAGGCGTTACCGACCAAGGTTCTCGGCGCTGCGTGGTGACCGCAGGCTCCGGCGTGTCTCTCATCGAGCAGGCGTTTGCCCTGACTGAAAGGAATACAGCGCTGAAGTACGCCAGAGGGACTCCGCCGGTAGAGGCTACCGTCGATCATGGCGAAAGACTTGGCTTTGCGAGCCAGTCGTCGTGCTCTGGTCTTGTCCGGGGGCAAAATGCCGCGGACTAGCCAGCTGACCAGCGGCTCGCGCCAGTCTGGTTCGCCGTTGTCCATCTCGGCTTCAATCTCCAATGCCTCGGCTTCGTCGCCGTCCTCACCCATGATCTCGGGTGACTCCCCTTTGCCGGAACGGTCGGCAGCCCCCGAGGGGCTTGCGTGGCTTGGGGGCTGTCCGGGTTCTCCCGTGGGTTCGGGGGTCATCTTCTTCCCCTCAGCCCCCGAGGGATCGGCATTGACCGAGGGCTTGTGGAGGTCATTGGCGAATACGCCCGTCGGGACCGTGGCCCTTTCGGATGCAATTTTTGCCATCTCATCGGCCTCCTCGTTATACCGACGCGCGATGTGGTTGAGCTCGAGGCCGTCGAATTTTTCCTCGAGCAACCGCACCAGCTTGCAGTAGGCGGCCATTCTGGGGTTCTGGCACGTCGACTCCTTCATGACCTGATCCACCACGAGCTGGGAGTCGCCTCGGACCTCGAGGCGTCGGATCCCAAGCTCGATGGCGATGTGGAGACCGTTGACTAGAGCATCGTATTCGGCCACGTTGTTGGAAGCCGTGAAGTGTAGCCATAGTAGGTACTTGAGCCGGACCCCGAGGGATGAGATGAAGACGATGCCTGCGCTAGCACCGGTCTTCATCATTGACCTGTCGAAGTTCATGACCCAATATTCCTCTTGGGTCGGGAGTGGCGGCAGTTGTGTCTCGGTCCACTCTGCCACGAAGTCCGCAAGCACTTGGTACTTGATGGCTTTGCGTGGCGGGTAGGTGATGCCGTCACCCATGAGCTCGATGGCCCACTTGGCGATCCTCCCCGTCGTTTCCCGATTTTGGATCACCTCCCCGAGGGGGAAGGACGACAACACGATTTTTCGAAGTAGTGCCGCAACTTGCGTCGAGCAAGGACGATCGCGTATACTAGCTTCTGGATCTGAGGGTAGTGTGTCTTGGTCTCGGACAAGACTTCACTGATGAAGTAGACCGGTCGCTGTACTGGTAAGGCGTGTCCTTCTTCTTGCCGCTCTACGACGATCACTGCACTCACAATCTGGTTGGTAGCCGCGACATATAGCAAGAAATTCTCCTCCTTCGTAGGAGGCACAAGAACCGGCGCTTTTGAAAGTAGAGTTTTAAGCCTTTCAAGGGCTTCTTGGGCCTCGGTGGTCCAGGTAAAGTGCTCGTTTTTCTTAAGCAACCGATACAAGGGAAGGCCCTTTTCGCCGAGCCTTGAGATGAATCGACTCAAGGCCGCGAGACACCCCATGAGCTTCTGCACGCCCTTGAGGTTTCGGATCGGACCCATCTGTGTGATGGCCGATATCTTTTCCGGGTTGGCTTCGATGCCACGCTCGGAAACAATGAACCCGAGGAGCATGCCCCGTGGGACCCCGAAAACGCACTTCTCGGGGTTTAGCTTTATGTTTTTCTTTTTAAGGCAGTCGAATGCCTTTTCTAGGTCGGCTACTAAGTCACTCGCCTTCCTGGATTTTATCACTATATCGTCTATGTAAGCCTCAATGGTTCGCCCGATGAGGTCCCCAAAAACTTTGAGCATGCAACGCTGGTAAGTTGCGCCCGCGTTTTTTAGGCCAAATGGCATGGTTACGTAACAATATGTGCCGAAAGGAGTGGTGAAAGAGGTCGCTAATTCGTCAGACTCTTTCATTTGGATCTGATGGTAACCGGAATAAGCATCAAGAAAGCAAAGCCGCTCACAGCCAGCAGTAGAATCTACTATTTGGTCAATGCGAGGTAATGAAAATGGATGCTTAGGACAAGCTTTATTTAAACTAGTGTAATCGACACACATTCTCCATTTTCCATTTTTCTTTTTAACCAAAACAGGATTTGCTAACCATTCTGGATGGAAGACCTCCTTGATGAATCCGGTCGCCAAAAGCTTCTGCACCTCCTCCCCGATGGCCCGGTGCTTCTCCTCGTCGAATCGGCGCAGGCGTTGCTTCACCGGCTTGGATCCGGCCCGGATGTCCAAGGAGTGCTCGGCGACCTCCCTCGGGATGCCTGGCATATCCGAGGGACTCCACGCAAACATGTCGGCATGTTTGCGGAGGAAGTCGACGAGCACTGCCTCCTATTTTGGGTCGAGGGTGGCGCTGATCTTCAGCGCCCTGCCGTTGGGGGAGCTCGGGTCGAGGAGGACCTCCTTCACCTCCTCAGCGGACTTAAAGGTGCCCGTGGCCTTCTTGGGGTCGGGGACCTCTTTTTCCAACCTGTCAAGGTCGGTCATGAGGGCCTCTGACTCCACCAATGCGCCGGCGTACTCGCAGCACTCGACGTCACACTGGTACGCGTGCTGGTAGGAGGCGCTGATGGTAATCACCCCTTTTGGCCCCCGGCATCTTGAGCTTGAGATAGGCGTAGTTCGGAACTGCCATGAACTTGGCATAACATGGCCTCCCGAGGATGGCGTGGTAGGTGCCGTGGAAGCCTACCACTTCAAATGTCAGGGGCTCCTTCCTAAAGTTGTCAGGAGTCCCGTAGTAGACTGGCAGATCGATCTGCCCGAGGGGTTGCACGCTCTTTCCGGGCACTATCCCGTGGAACGGGGATGTCGTGGCCCGGAGGAGTGAGCGACTGATCCCCATCAAGTCGAGGGTCTCAGCGTAGAGAATGTTGAGGCCGCTGCCTCCGTCCATGAGGACTTTGGAGAGCCTCGTGTTGCCGACGACGGGGTCGACAACAAGTGGGTAGCATCCCGGTGATGGGACGTTGTCCGGGTGGTCATCCCGACTGAAGGTGATAGTGTCGTGGGACCAGTCAAGGAAGTATGGTGTCGCTGGTCCGACGGAGTAGACCTCCCTGCGCTCGCGCTTTCGCTGCCGCGGCGTAGGGGCGGTCCCGGGCCCGCCGAAGATCATGAGGCATTTGTTGATGGGCGGGAACTCATCGTCCTTCCCGCCCTTGTCCTCCTGATCCCTGGCGGGCTTCTTGCCGGCGTCATCCTTGAATGGCTGCCGGCCGTAGTGCTTCTTGAGTATCACACACTGTGCGAGTGTGTGATATACTGGACCCTGGTGATAAGGGCACGGCTTGCTGAGCATGTCGTCGAAGCGGCCTCGAGGGGGTCGTTCCCTCTTGGGCTCGGTGGCCGCCACGAGGGAGTCGTCGCGGAGTGGGGCCTTTCCCTTCCCCTTCTTCTTCTTGTTGTTCGGTCCTCTGGAAGAGGTGCCCTCGGGGGCCTCCTCCTTCCGTTTGCCCTTGGGGTCGGATAAGAGGCCTCCTACCGCCTCATCCCCTGAGGCGAAGCTGGTAGCGATCTTCATGAGCTCGGAGACACTGGTGGGTGTCCGGCGTCCGAGCTCATGAACGAGCTCTTTGCAGGAGGTTCTCGCGGCAAACGCTCCGACGACGTCGGAGTCGGCGACCTGGGGCAGCTCGTTGTACTGCTTGGAGAAGCGCCGGACGTAGTCCCGGTGGGACTCGCCCGGTTTCTGCTTGTAGCTGCAGAGGTCCCAGGAGTTACCAGGGTGTACGTACGTGCCCTGGAAGTTTCCTACGAAGATTTTGACCAGATCACTCTAGACGAAGATCTTCCATGGGGGAAGGTGTTCTAGCCAAGCTCTTGTAGAGTCGGCGAGGAACAGGGAGAGGTTGCGGATGATGATGGGGTCATCCTGTGCGCCGCCAAGTTGTCACGCAAGACGGTAGTCCGCTAACCAGAGTTCGGGGTTAGTTTCCCCCGAGTACTTGGCTATGTTGGCCGGTTGTCGGAATCGGGACGGGAACTTGGCCCTTTGGATGGCCTCGCTGAAGATGCATGGTCCTGAGGGCTCGGGTGAGGGTTCACGATCCTCATCCGAGTCGTAGCGCCCGCCCCGATGGACGCTGTAGCCGCGTGCGGCTCCGTCAGTCTTTCGCCGACCGCGGGCTTGTAGAATGGCTCGGACGTCGATGTCCTTGCCAAGCCGTTGGTGGACTGGCGGAGCCCTTGGAGCCTCGGGTCGAACCGAGGCTTCGCGCTCGTGACGTGCTATGCCACCACGCTGGTGACTTTCGGCGCCACGGTGTCGCGATCCTGAACTTTCCGCCTGGAGGACGGCTGCATCCTCCAGGAGGTCTTTGAGCTGATTCCTGAGCTGTCATGCCTCCTCGGAGGAGGGCTCAGGAATGCTCCGGAGTAGCATGGCTACTTCCACGAGCTTTCGGCTTGCCCAGGGGGCGGCCCCCGGTGTCTCGGCCCCGTCGTCAGCAACGATTCGGGCCTGGACATCTCGGGCCCGACGCCGAGCTGCTCCTCCATCGGTTTGTCGCTCACCGAGCTCCAGCGTAGCTCGCAGCTGGGTGAGGCGCAAGCGGTCCACGTCCATCCGTGCCTCAAGTTCCCGGAGCTGCTCTAGCTCCGAGGTTTGAGGTGCGGGGCGAGAGGTTCCTGCCCCCTGATCCAGCGGCGAGCTGACCGTGCGGGCCGCGGGGCCGCTGGAGGGGGCGTGACTTGTTCGTGCTGAGGTTGCGACGGAGGGGGTATGTCGTTGTTGCCCCCTGAGTGGACATCCTCCACCCGCCCCTCATCAGGGTGCATCAAGTTGTAACACTCCCAAGAGGGGTCGATGTAGGACTGGTCTGAGCTGGAGATGACGCTCGGTGCGTTCTCCCGCGAGTCGTTGGTGTGGGCGGCGTAGTCCACATTTGCCCAGAATTCGTCATCATCGTCGCTGTAGCGGCGACGAGATGAGTTCTGGTCATAACGATCCCCCTCTGAGTGTTGTTGAGGGTTGAGGTTGACGGTGGCGTCTGTTTCCCCGCCACCATGTGTCCTGGCACTTTCCTCAGGAGATGGCGGTGAGGATGCCAAATGGTCTCCCACGAGGCTGTCCTGGCGCTCGAGGCGCTGGACTGGAGTGTCCGATAGTTTGTGCAATAATGCATGAACTGCTCGAACGTGGGCGTCCATGGCAGTCTGGAGCCCAAAGAGGGACGACGGCGCCGTTCCACTCCCCCTGTGAGGGCGGAGAGAAAAATCGGCTGGTGTCGCGTTTCCGCCCTTGCCCGTCCTTCGGGGAGTAAGTGGTGCCAGAGATCCCGGGACCGCGGCCGGTGCAGTATTGGCTACCCCCGTTGGGGGTGCCTGGTAAGCCGCATCTCCCGCGGTGGGAGGCTGGTTGGCGCCACTGCGCCTCCTCCTCCTGATCCGCCGAGAGCGGCGTGCAACGTTTCTCCCGTCCTTCGAGGCGGGTGGAAGCGTAGCGGGGGTCCTTTCTCCGACCGTCTGTGGGGCCGGAGTCGGGACGACAACGACGCGGGGCCCGATCGGGCGCAGGTTCATCTCGAGCCCTTGGCCAGTGGCCACGAACTCGAGAGTCCCGAACCGGAGTACCGCGCCAGCGGGAAGCATGGTGGAGCTAGCTGCCATCCGAAACCTACGTCAACGCGCAAAAGGCCCCTACCTGGCACGCCAACTGTCCGTGCTAGTTTTAGCGGGACTAACACCGGCTAGTAAATATGTGTCTTGCGGTTGAGGCTACGGATGGTATGCAAGGGGGAACACAGGGATTATACTGGTTCAGGCCAAGCAAGCCCTACGTCCAGTGGAGAGGAGAGTCGTGTTGCCTTGCACCGGGGTGCTTGTAGTAGGGGGTTACAAGTTAGGCGAGAGAGGGAAGTACTCCCAGGTCTCTTGTAGGTGTCTAAGTGTTTACAAGTCGCTTGCTGTGGGTGTGTATGTGTGGGTGAGAACTTAGAACTTCTCCGTCGTCCTCCTAAAGCTGGCCTCTGCTCTCCCTTTTATAGTCGCAAGGGAGAGGCAAGGGCAGCTACGTATTTTACAGTGAGGAGTTGCTGTTCCCCGTTTGACTATGGTCAGCTACTGCCTTTTCTCTGCGTCTCCGGGGTATGGCTGTCGTGGTTCGCACGATCTTGGTGAGTTCCAAGGTGGGAACAATCGTCTGACTACGTCATGTCGTCAGCTACGGTCTTCTCTTTGGGTCTCCAGGATATGGCCGTTGTGGTTCGCACGACCTTGGTGAGTTCCAAGGCGGCAGCAGTCGTCGGATTACGATGTGCCATAGGGTCACACCTACCGGCTATCCTTCCATACGATGTGACGAGAGGGTGAGTCACCTCAGGGCGTTGTCTCCCGAGGCTCAGGACTCCTGAAGGCGTGATGGGATGGAGCGGGGGATATCTCCCCTGGTCATATTTCTGGCCTTTGAACAGCACTTCCCGAGGGTCAGGCGGGCCCGGATGGAAGGCGTGCTCGTCCTTTCGAGTGGACAGTGCAGAAGGCGCCTTTCCCGTTCTTGCGTAGCTCGTCGTCAGGCGCTTGGACTGTCGCAAGTCGGAGTAGATAGATCCGGCGGAAAACGGGGCGGTGCACCGTAGACCATACCATGGAGAGGACGGCCGTAGTGGGCCTATCAAGTCCTCTGCCAGGGAAATCCTGACAGATGGTATGGCCATCAGGGGCGTGCGAGGCACAGTTGCGTCGAGAATTTCGCCTGACGGGATGGTGCCTGTAAAGTGGTCAGGGAGGTCTCTTGTGGTCCAAGATTGCTCTGCTGACATCACCGGTGCCATGGATGCCTTTGTGAGATCGCGCTCGAGGGGGATGGGGAAGCTCGGGCGAATTGGAGATTGGGGCGCCAAGGGTGCTGCTCTCCCGAGCTCTCCCGGGGAGGCTTGGGCGAATCGGAGATTTGGGCGCTGAGGGCGCTGCTTTCCCGAGCTTTCCCGGGGAGGCTCGGGCGAATCGGAGATTTGGGCGCCGAGGGTGCCGCTCTCCCGAGCTCTCCCGGGGAGGTTCGGGCGAATCAGAGATTTGGGCGCGGAGGGCGCCGCTTTCCCGAGCTCTCCCGGGGAGGCTCAGGAGAATCGGAGATTTGGGCGCCGAGGGTGCCGCTCTCCTGAGGGTTGGCTGTCATTAGTGCAATGACGTCGTGGGCCTCTGTAGACGCGGCCTTCGTGGGTTTCAGGTGCAGCCTTCATGGGCTTCCACTGGCCTTACTTGGGCCGGGCCATGTTGGGAATGAGCGTTTTTGCATCGAAGTTGGGTACCCCTAACTTTGGTACCAGACGGTAATCCTATCTTATATCTCATTATGACTTTGTTTTATTTTAATATATTGCTACTTATTAAGTTCTTAGTTTATTCTAGTTGCATATTCGATATAGTTGTTATTGGTGATGATTATTGTCATTTGATCGTAAAGTGCCTAATTCAGTAATAGAGTGAGTTAGATGGTATACATTATGTAGACGTGGTGTCTAGATATATTGTGTACCTACGGAGGCACCCTGACGTGCCGGGTCATGTGGTAGTCCGCGTAGGTGATAGCTGCGTTGGTTCCTCTGTAGTCCACCCCCCGTACGTAGGACGAGCAGAGCATGGTCGCGAAGGAGGTGACCCTTGTGTCTTAATATCTTCATTAGATGATGCTCCTTATGATGTTTTCTGAGTTGAGTATGGTATAGATGAAGATGTATAATGTGGCGTAGACTGTAGACTTTGTATTTAGTAATTACATAGGTTTCCTTTACTTTAGCCGAATCTCGAGATTGTCTTACTACATTAGTGAGTCTCTATATTCTATCTTTGGAATACCATTTACCTCATTTACTCAGTTATTATTTACCATTTATCATTGACTCATTTATTACTAAAGCACTAGAGTTATGGGTTATCATAGGTCTGTGCATTTATCTTTCCAATCATTATAGTAGATTATCCTAATGAGTAGAATGCCCCTTTATCCTTTTGGCATAAAATAAATCAACGATACTCGGAATACTTACCGGATGAAGTGCTACAATGGGAGAATTATCTGTGCACTTGCGGATATATTCTATAGTATTATGTTTAGGAGGCAAGTGAAGATTATTTTACCTTTGGTTTTTGGCATCATGTTAGGGATGATAACTTAACGTGAAGTGATGTTAAAAATACCAACAAGCATTTCTGGCGTCGTTGCCGAGGATGGCAATTGTATTCATTAGGATAATTTATTGAGTTTGTTGATTTTATTCGTCAGGATATCTATTCTAGAATTTCATATAGGATAGTTCTTCATAGATAATGTTATAGAAAAACATAAAAATAAACTATAGACATAAATACTTAGAGATAAACATAACCTTTTGCTTTAACAGACTTACCCGTGTTTTGTTTATGTTTAAATATCTTATATAGGGTAAGTGCAGGATTGGTTGTGTACTTTAACTCTTGTAAATCAGGAAAAACCATAAGAAGAAGGGTCTTACATTATTTTGTGAAGCCATGGCTGAGAAGACTCTACGTGAATTCTCTGCCCCAAGCACTGAGAATATTCGCGTTGGGCCAACTTTCAACATTGGAGATCATGATTACGAGATCAAGCCAAGCCTCATCAAAATGGTGCAAGCTATCACATTTAGTGGAAAGAAAGATGAAGATGCAAGTGTCCATCTGCAGAATTTCCTGGAGATTGGCAACACCATCAACATCAAAGGCATTCCTCAAGATGTCATGCTACTTCGTTTGTTTTTGTTCTCATTGGAGGGAAAGGCGAAGCAGTGGTTTTATCAGAATAAAGACCGAGTCAAGACATGGGCAGAATGTTCAAAAGCTTTCCTAGAAAAGTTTTTTCCAGTAGGCAAAACCAATGCTCTACGTGGAAAGATTTCAGAATTTTGTCAGCAGAAAGGTGAAACTATTCCAGAAGCCTGGGAACGTTTTCAAAATTACATATCAGATTGTCCCCATCATGGAATGAAAAAGTGGTTGCTCATGCAAACATTTTATCACGGACTAACTCAAAGGTCACGTGAGCAATTAGATGCCACTGCTGAAGGATCATTTATGTCACTCACCCCTGGAAGAGCTGAAGATATTATGGCAAGGATAGCAGAAAATCAGAATTGGACAAACAACACTCAGACATGCCATAAGAGTGAAGAAGTTAAAGAGGAAGTGTGTGCACTGTCAACCAAGATGGATGTACTGTTGAACTGGTTAGAGCAAAGAGCTAATCATAAAAGAGATCGTCAACCTATTCAAGATGCATTCAATTTTCAGAATCAATATGAAGGATCTTTAGAAATTGAGTTTATAAATCCCCCAAAAGATATTAGTACAATCATCAAGTCTACTTCTCAGAAGCAAGGATGGAATCGACCTCGGTCAACCAGTCAAGGTAAGTACCAAGGCAATGCTAATTTTTCAAATCATAGACAACCACCCTTGAGAGAATTAATATTAGAACAAGCTAGGATTAATGAAAGTAATTATAAGAAGCTTGCTTTTAATAATAAAGTTTTAGAAGGAATTAATTCTAAATTGGATAATTTCTCTTCTGCTGTTAAAGATCAAATATTATTTAATAAAAAGATAGAATTACAAATTGCACAATTATTTTCTACTTTGTTTACCACTAACCATGAACAAATAAAAGGAATATCTACTAGAGGAGGTAAGTCTACACGAGATCCACCTTACCCAAAAGGGGCACGTAGACCATCACATTTAGTGCAGGTAGAAGAAGAGATTGAAAAGAACAACAGAGAAGAAGTTATACCACCTTCACCACTAGTTGAACTACAAGATCAAGAATTAACTCAAGATTTTCATGACACAACCCTCCTACCGTTTCCACGTAGAAGAAGAAGAGCTAAAACGGATGATCAATTTGGTAAGTTTGTAGAGGTAATTCAGAAGTTATATGTCAATATTTCGTTGTTAGATGCCATGCAGGTACCTACACACGCGAAGTATCTTCGAACCATCCTCAACAACAAAGGACCACTACCTTCTACTGAAGTTGTCAAGCTAACGGAGGAGTGTAGTGAGGCAATTCTGAGTTCTTCAACTGCTAAGAAGAAGGATCCAGGGTGTCCCACTATTGATTGTTCAATAGGAGACCAGATGTTCGAGAATGCTTTATATGATCTTGGAGCAAGTGTCAACGTCATGCCCAACACTATCTTCGACAAGCTTAACTATTCTACGCTCACACCAACCATGATGTGTTTGCAATTAGCTGACCAATCAGTCCGCTATCCCGCAGAAATCGCAGAAAATATTTCGGTAAAAATCCGCAACTTTTTCATTCCTGTAGATTTTGTAGTACTTGACATTCAGGAAGAGAGGAAGATACCCCTCATCCTCGGGCGACCATTCCTAAACACTGCAAATGCAACCATCAACGTCGGAGCTAGAGAGATCACATTCACCATCAATGGGCAAGAAGAACGATTCGCATTCAAGCCAAGACTGGAGCAATGCCAAACGTTGAAGTGTCATGGAGAACAAGATGCAACAACATCTCTGACACCAGAGATGAATCATGAAGAATAATTCAACTGGAGAAGTCCAGATCGGTGGACTCAAAAACCCCGAACCTTCGTCCGGAGGTAACTCAGTAGTTATCGGTAATTTAATTCTTGCATTAAAATTTGCATATTTACTTTCTCATAAATTGCATTATTAAAAATAAATAAAAATAAGCATAGCATGATTAAAGCTTAAACCCCATATGATTTCCGTCAATGAAATTTACTGTGGTGGCAGAAAATTATAAAAAGACTATCATTAGGATTCTAATTTTTCGTAGATTCATAAAAGTAATTTAGTTTTTCATTCTTGTGTCATTATACGGTATAAATACGGGAAATATGTGGGACCCACCATCATCACATCAAGTCATTTCAAGCCTTATCACCAACCACCACCTTTCACTACCATCCAAACTCCACCATTCATCCATGTACTACCCTCCACTCATGCATTCATCAGAGAAAGGAATCATACACATGCATTTGGAAGGGCATCAAGGTGGTGTCGACATTCTCTAAAGTAGAGAGCCAAAGGTCACCAGGTGGGGCAGGCCGGCCCCAAGGCCACGCCGGCCGATGCCCCTCCTCCACTTCTCTGCCTCTCCTTTCTTTTATTCACTCACTCACATACACACCAGAGAGCTCCTTGCCACCTTGCTTTGTAGCTCGTGATTACAAACTCTCACAATCCGTTCATTCGATCAAGTTTAAGTAAGGGAAGGAGTGGAGAAAAGGATTAGCAAGAAGACGTAGAAGAGAGATCATCACTTTGATTCCTTCTCTTCACTTGTTCTTGCTTATTTTTGTTTTGTTCTTGCGTTCTTGTTCGTTCTTGCCGTGTTCTTCTTGTTCTTCATTTTTCAGGCAAGATGAGCAATAGAATGAAAGGTGCCATTCAATCCCTTAGAAGAGCCTTCTCACGCTGCACAACAAGAAGTCAATCATCATCACAAGTGCCATCGTTCGTCGGCTCCGACATGAATATCGATCCTCCGTCACCCTTCACGTATGACAACCCTTCATCCTCTTAACATCTGGAAGAGAGGTATGAACTCACAAGCATCACTCAAATTTTATTACCAACTAGACCGCAGAGGGAGATATTAAATGTGGTTAAAAATAAGGAATTTACGCATACTACAATTTTTTATGCCATTTTGCTCCATGAAACCAAAATGGATTCCGAGTTTGAGCTTATTTTTAGAAATGTTGGATGGGAAAATGCATGGTAAATTAATGAGCAGGGTAGCAAGTTACTCACAAAAAAATTTATTAGCACCCTAGACTTTGATGATGATGAGGTTAATTTTAGAATGTTTAATAAAGCTTTCACCCTCTCATGAAAAACTCTTAGTTTAGCACTAATATTCAATAATCAGTGTGTGGTCAATATAGCTGAAACTCTCCAAAACTTTGATAAAGATGATTTTTGGGAGAGCATAACTGCAAAGAAACCAGAGAGAAAACAAAAATATACTACTGAAGAAGTTCATCACCCCACACTGAGATTCATGCTTAAATGGTTAGCTTTTACATTCTTTCCTAGAGAGGAATTAAGTACTATTAAACAAGATGAGCTGCATTTGTTATATATCATGATTAAAAAGAGGAAGACGTCACCGGTAAAAATGATGTTGAATCATTGGAGAACTGTCCCTTCCTTGAAAAAGTGCAGTATTTCTTTTACTTCCTGGATTACACGTTTAGCTGCAGTGCTAGGTTTATTGTCAAATGCTACACTTGTTTACATTTCTGATGCCCGCAGAATTGTTGGTTATGATTTTTTTCTTTCGTGCTCACATACTCAAATGCCGAAAAAATAAAATAGTTATGATCTATAAAAATTATGACAATGAGTACGAACTACCAGGCAGGGAGTTACGAATTTATTCTGTTCAGAATTTTATTTTTCCAGCTGTTAGAGCTAATGTTGGCAGGTGTCCGTCCACGCGCATCAGCAGGGCGCCGAGAACTAATTTCACTGGAGCTGACCCAGCACCATCTGGGCCGGCTTATTCCCACTATGTTGATTTTGGTGAACAGGTATCGACGCAGGAGCCACGCCAGCAGTGGACTGCACATACATAATGGGAGGAACAGTCCACATTCCAGCAAGGAGAATCTTCGTCAGCAGCAGCAGCGGGTTGGGGAGCAACTGATTTTCAGAGAGGACGAGCATCTTTTTCTGCACGCAGGAACATGGACTTCACCACTGGTGGACCGTATCCGTTTCACGCACCACTGGAAGATGACTACTATCGACCACCTGAGCAGCACTTTTCAGCTACCGCTAATGATTTCCCAGTTTTATCTATGCGTCTCACTAATATTGAACAGGGATAGAATACGATAAGCGACACACTGCCCCAGCACAAGCAGTGGCAGCAGCAGGTCGACGACAGGTTCTACCAGCATGAATAATGGCAGCACCGTACGGACCAACGACTTGATCAGATCTATCAAGGACAGCAGTAGACGCAGAGCGGATTGGAGTATTTGATATATCAGATGGGATACCCACCGCCACCTCTACCATATTATTGAGCAACATCCAGCTTGGGGGAGATCCCCGCTAGGTGACTACTCTCACCTATATATATGCTTCTTTATTTCAGTATTTAATTCAGTCTTTAATTCTGCCAATTTCAATATTACTAAAAACAATAAGAAAACCAAATAAAAATTTATTTACTGCTTTCTTTAGTTATTGCATTAAATTCCTGCTTGTGTAAAAATAAAAATCCAAAAATAATAGATTGTATAATTAAGTTTGCTTTAAATTCCGCATTCAACTTGTCTTTAGAATAATTAGAACTTGAAGCTAGAGAAAAATCAAAAAGACATTTAAATTTTTTAAATATAATTTCCTGCAATTGCTTAGTGTTTAAATTTAAATTCTCCTACGAATTCCATGAAGTTTATCTACCATGAAAATTTATTACAAAACTTGATATCAGTGGATAGCATAAGCTTTTCTAAGTAATTGATGGATATGATATAAGAAGTTTTGAGTTATTATTTATTTCATTCTGAGTGACACCTAAGCTCCAGACATTTCAAAAATCAAAATCAAAACAAATATAATAATTTGTTCTGTTAATATGATTTAAGTAGACTATTCTGTTATGCATTCATGATTGCATTCACATGCATAAAAAAGTTTTTGCTCTATGCACAAGTCTCTCTCTTAGAAATCCAACAGAGAGTGTGAGTTATAAAATTAAAAGATGGCATACCAAAGAAATATGAGTCTGAAAGATGCCATATCAAAAGGGTATGTGCCAAAAAAAGAGAGTAAGACAATGGGTGCAAAGACACCCGCCTGAGAGAAAAAAATGGGTACAAAAAGTATCCGCTGGGGAGATAGCCCACACTCTTTAGAAAGACAAAAGAGAGAGGATAATGCATAGGAGTTCAAAAATGAAATTAAATCACACTCACAAATTCAATCATGATGTATAGCTTAGTAGTCCTCTGCAATCTTATTAGTAGGCTCTCATTATTTCCTAAATAAAAATTATATACTTATTCAAAAAAAATATAATAATATCTGGAGCAATGGTTAAAACAAAGGATGAAAGACTTAGTGCTTGCTTAATTATTCTGTCTGTCAATTACCCAAGACTTAGTTTAAAAGCCCCACGATTGAAAAGAATAAGAATAAGTTTGAAAGGTGGATTAATGAATTTCAATCCAGAGAAGAATTTCTGTTAAAATATTTAAGTATTTATTGGGAGTTATACATTTTGTGGAACCCTGAATAAATCATTTCAAGTGAACTTTGCTAAGGGACTAGCAAAGACTTAGCTTGGGGGTGTTGTTGACGGCCGTTAAGTACCAATTTTATACCGTCAACTAATGCCTAGGGAAGATCAATAATAGAAGCATAGGGGTTATTACTGACAAATTCCACGAATTTTGGTGAATTGTGTATTTTCCATGAATTATTCCAGAAAGGCTTAAAAGAAGGATTAAAGTGCTTAATTAACACGAAACTTAACCGCCAAGGAAACATCATCACGAAGACCCTGGAAGAGTGTAGAAGGCACCCGAAGCAACCTGGGGCCGAGCCCTGGCCAGGTGGGGCCAGCCGGCCCAGGGGTGGGGCCGGCCAGCGCTCCCCCAAGGGTTTCGCCGCCGCCTTCTGGAGTCTTCTTCCACCGCCTCTTTGGAGTCATCTGGGCCCTTTGTTCAAGTCGGTTTGATCCCATGGCGCACGTTCATCCCACCGGGCTATAAATAGAGGGGCAGACCCCCTCCCAGAACACCAATTCATTTCTCCTGCTTCATTCGTCAAGATTAGACAGAAGTTAAGGTTTCTAGAGATTTAAAATAGGGCTCTAGTTCTTCAAGTTCATAGTTTAGGCGTCTAGCAAGGTTCAAGTAGAGTTGGGCGCTACGCTCGGGATTCCAGATCCGTTCGTCTGGAGATCAGTAATCTTATCTTGTATCTCATTATGACTTTACTTTATTTTACTCACATACTCACTCACATACAATTACGCATTGGTGAAGTCATGCTGCCCGAGCAGGTGCGGGGCTTACGCATTAACAGCAAACTTATTGATCTGCGATTGTAGACATACATGTATATCAAGGAAATATGACTTTTATTGAAATAATGAAACAAAAATACACATATTTGCCTTGACACGCTGTCAAGGATAGTAGCGACGGAGATGCTCGATGTTCCATGAGTTGGGGATGTCGATGCCGTCGAGGTCGCACAGCCTGTACGAGCCTGGCCGAGTTACTGCTCTGACCATGTATGGTCCCTCCCATGGAGAAGAAAGTTTGTGCATGCCCTCCTTGCTCTGCTTGCGTCGAAGGACGAGGTCACCGACCACAAAAAATCTGCCGTTGACGTTCCGGTTATAGTATCGCCGTATCCCCTCCAGGTATTTGGCCGTGCGTATGCAAGTGGCCAGACGTTCTTCTTCGAGTCTGTCGATGTCCTCTGCTCGTGCACCGTCGGACCTTTCTTCCTTGTAGTTCTCAATTCTAGGAGCTCGGAAAGCGATGTCGGCTGGTAGCACTGCTTCTGATCTGTAGACCATAAAGTATGGAGATACACCAGTATTGCGAGTAGGCTGTGTCCTCAAACCCCAGACGACTGCTGGCAATTCGTTGAGCCAGTTTCCTGGGCTTCTTTCGACGACTTCATGTAAGCGCTTCTTGAGGGCGTCGAGCAACATTCCGTTTGCTCTTTCGACTTGTCTGTTAGCTCGAGGGTGAGCCACCGAGACATACTTTACCACAATGCTCCTTTCATCGCAGAAATCCCAGAAGTCGCTTCCAGTGAAGGTAGTACCTAGGTCGATGATGATGCTGTTCGGAAGGCTGAACCGATGAGAGATGTCATTGAAGAATTCTACAGCCTTGGCCACTGTTGCCTTGGCCAACGGTTTGTACTCAATCCACTTGGAAAATTTGTCGATGGCGACGTATACGCAGCGGTAGCCCCCTTTAGCCGCCTTGAAAGGGCCTATCATGTCGAGTCCCCAAGTAGCGAATGGCTAGGATACAGGTATGGTTTGTAGCTCCTGCGCTGGGACATGTATCTGTTTTGCAAAAAACGGGCATGCCTCGCAGTGACGTACAATCTTTTCGGCATCGTGGATGGCAGTAGGCCAGTAAAATTCTGCTCGGAAAGCTTTGCCGACCAGGGTGCGTGAAGCTGCATGATTGCCGCACATGCCTCCATGTACTTCTTGGAGTATCTTAATGCCCTCTTCGCGCGTGATGCACTTCTGGAATACTTCGCTCTTAGCGTTTTTACGCATGAGTCTGTTGTCGATGAGGACGTAGTTCTTGGACCGTCTCACAAGACATTCTGCTTCTATCTTGTCTTCGGGGATTTTGGCTTCGAGCAAATAGGCAATGAAGGGTGCCCTGCAGTCATCTGTAGAGTCTGAGATGCAGGCTGCTATCTGACCGGACGGATGCGCTTCGACCTCTTCCTCTTCAGGGATGGAGGCATGGACCAAGTCTTGGACGAACATGCCGGAAGGAATATCGGCTCGCGACGAACCGAGCCTAGATAGCTCGTCGGTTGCTTGGTTTTCTGCTCGGACGACGTGGTGAAACTCAAAGCCCAAGAATTTTCCTTCAAGTTTTCTGATTACGGCGACATAGGCGTCCATCTTCTCGCTGTTACAATCCCAATCTTTGTTCACTTGGTTGATAACCAAGGCAGAGTCCCCATGCACCATCAGCCACCGAATGCCGAGCTCGGAGGCGATATGTAAGCCGTGGATGGCAGCTTCGTACTCGGCCACGTTGTTGGACACTTTGAAATAGATTCTTAGTACGTAGCGGAGGCGTTCACCGGTCGGTGATATGAGAAGTACGCCGGCACCTGCGCCACCAATGCTGAGGGACCCATCGAAATACATCGTCCAGTGTTCCTCGTGCTTGGTTGGTACTTGCTCCTGCACTTCTGTCCATTCGGCGATGAAGTCAGCCAACACCTGAGACTTGATCGTCGTTCGGCTGTGGAACTCCAGAGAATAAGTCCCCAGTTCCACAGCGCATTTCATGATTCTGCCGTTGGCGTCTTTGTTGCGTAGGATGTTGCTGAGAGGATATTGGGTGACCACTACAATTTGATGAGCCACAAAATAATGGCGGAGCTTGCGTGACGTGACAAGGATAGCGTAGATCAGCTTCTGGACCATCGGGTAGCGAGCTTTGGACTCGTTTAGAACTTCGCTGATGAAATAAACTGGTCGCTGAACCGGATATGCGTGACCGTCTTCCTCCCGTTCGACGACTATTGCTGTGCTAACAACATAGCTTGTTGCGGTGATATAGAGGAGCAGAGTTTCGTCCTTCTTGGGAGATGTAAGGAGTGAGGGATGTACCAAGAACTGCTTTAGGTCCTTGAAGGCCTGGTCGGCTTCTTCCGACCAGACAAATTTTTTTGCCTGCCTTGAGGAGCTTGAAGAAAGGGAGGCCTTTTTCACCTAACCTGGAGATGAATCGGCTTAGGGCCGCCATGCACCCGGTGAGCTTCTGAACATCTTTGACGTTGGTCGGGGGTTTCATTCTCATGACAGCCTCAATCTTTTCTGGGTTGGGGAGGATGCCTCGTTTGCTGACGATGTTGCCGAGCAGGTTGCTCGACGGTATGCCAAAGATGCACTTGGAGGGGTTCAGTTTCCATTGGAATTCATCCAACTTCTCGAAGACTACTTCGAGGATGGAGACGAGGTCTTCTGCCTTCCGGGTTTTTATGACGACGTCGTCGACATAAGCTGCGGCGATGTTGGGAATGAGATCCTTGAGACATGCCTGGATGGCCCGCTGGTATGTCGCGCCAGCGTTCTTCAGGCCAAATGACATGGTCTTGTATCAATAGGCCCCAAAGGGAGTAATGAAGGAGGTTTTCTCCTGGTCTTCTTCCTTCAAGGCGATCTGGTGGTAGCCGGAGTAGCAGTCGAGGAAGCTGAGTAGCTCGCATCCGGCTGTGAAGTCAATGACTTCATCGATACGGGGGAGACCGAAGGGGTCTTTAGGGCAGTGTTTGTTGAGATCGGTGTAATCAACGCACATTCTTCATTCATTATTCTTTTTTCTTACAAGGACCGGATTGGTCAACCAATCGGGATGATACACCTCTTTTATAAAGTCAGCAGCTAGGAACTGAGCTATTTCTACCCTAATAGCCTCCTTGTTAGGAGAGAAACGCCGGAGCTTCTGCTTGATGGGCTTGGCGGTCTTCGAGACATTCAAGGAGTGCTCAATCATCTCCCTCGGTACGCCAGGCACGTCCGCGGGTTTCCACGCGAAAACGCTGACGTGCATTCTGAGAAAGCTGACGAGCGCGTATTCCTATTTGGGATTGAGGTCTGCCCCGATGAGAGTAGTTTTACTCCGGTCACCGGGGACGAGGACGATGTCCTTTGTCTCCTTACTCTTGGTAGCAGCTCTGGGTGGGGTCTTCTCCGTGATGATCTGTTCTTCGGGCGCCAGCTTCTGTGCGTCCACCGCGCATGTATTCATCAGGATGGAGACGTCGGTGGCTTTTGCCATGGCGATGGCCTCCTTTTCGCAGTCGTATGTGACTTGGAGGTTGGAGCGGACCGTAAGAATGCCGGTCTCCATTGGCATCTTCATGATGAGGTAGGTATAGTTAGGGATGGCCCCAAACTTAGCCAAAGCTGGACGACTGCCCTGTGAGACCAAGGGGGGAATCTTGGGTCAGTGATGGGAGCGTCATGGTTGGCGACTGTTGACGGTGGATATACCCTAAAATTCCACATTCAAACACCGTCAACAGGCCTCGGATTCAAGGGAAGATAAACATATCATGAGCATATTTTATCAATAACTAGTTCCACATGTACTCTTAAGCTTGTCATTGCAGGGAACACCAAAACAGTGCAAAAGTGAGCAGCTAGGGGCCAACTATATGGTTCGGCCAAACCATGTCATGTTGCCCCAGGCCACCACCTTTCAACACAGTGCATACAACATCAAATGGAAGAGATCAGAGCCAAGGGTGGGCCCACCCATGGGTTGGCCGAACTGCCCATGGGGCCCACCTGGCTCTGGTGATGCGGCAGGATCCGTGTGGCACTCCAACCAAGCCATTTCATCCATCGGATCAACTTGTGCTTTCATTCAACAGAGGAGATCAAAGGCACACGGATTGAGGCGTGAACAAAGCAAACGAGACATAACAAAGACCAGGGGAGTCTCTATGACAGGTGCGGACCATGGTGGTGGGCCCAACCCACCAGGGGTGGGTCGGCCGAGCCACCATTGGTGGGCCCAGGCCACCTACACCATCACTGACAGGTGGGGACACCTGCTGGAAGCTCCTGGCTAGGCCCACCAGTCATAGGGGGGTCGGCCGAACCCCCCTATTGCCCAGCCAGGTCGGTTGGCCTCCACCGCCTTCCTGCATGCTGTCCACATGATGAATTGCCCAGAACCGTCCATCTTATGGTGGTAATGAGGTCGGTTCATCCAAGGGTGGAAAGGCAAGGAGCACGCGGATTCGTGACGTGGCACCCCCTTGTTCTCCCCTATAAATAGAGGCTGCCCACTCCTCTTGATGACACGCCATACAACACATGAAGCAAGCTAGAGTGAAGTTCTACTCTTTAGTAGTAGTATTAGTCTAGTGTGGGAGCTAGAGTCGAGTTGAGCTACGCTCGGACTCTCCAGAGTCGTCTAGTGGAGAGTCTGGTATAGCTCTTGTACCTTTCCTTCTGTAAGACTTTATCCTTTTTAATATATATTATCTTTACTTTACTTCACTAAGTTCTCACTTAGTCTTTACTATTCTTTATAGTATTGTTGTGTCTTGTCTTATTCTATAGTTGTTTTATACTTGATAGTGATCTTGTCCCAACTCAACATGTGTTAGTTCATCGCCTGTCATAGGGTGTTCTAGTTGTTGGTACGCAGCTAGAATAGTGAGACTTAGTGTAAGCGTGGTGATTAGACTAGATCTTGCCTTTGATTACCGCTTGTCGCACGGATTGTTTGTGGGTGCTAGAAGGTGGTGACAGCCCTGTCTAGTCTTAGTATCCCTCCACGTGTTTTAGGCAAGTTCTTAAAAGGTAGGCTCCCATAGAGTGTAGGCGCTTCGGGAAGAGGTTTTGTCCTCTATTGTCTCGCACTACCCCTGCACACCGGTAGTAAGGTAACTATCTTAGTATATGTCATCTATTTGGAAGGGTAAGTCACAAGAGTAAAGTAAGTGTCGTAGGAGTCTTATACTCACTCGTTGTCCTCCCACCTAGCTATACTCTACTAGTTATCTTTTAGTTATCTTAATACTTGTTGTGTGTTGGTGTCATTACCTTTTCCTCTACCTATCGATTTACCCCCTACCACTAGCTGGTACTAAGTTGGTATAGACTTAAGGATCTCTCTTTCTTTTTATTAATTATTCCTAGCAACCGCTTTCCCTTGGGATAAAAATCAATAACGATACCTTGGAATACTCCCGGGTGAAGTGCTACAGCAGTATATTCTGTGCGCTTGCGGAATTATCCAATAGACATAAGAAGTACCCTCAGGCACTTCTGGCGCCGTTATTAGAGATATCCTAACACCCTGTCTCTGATAGTTGCGCTAAGAAGTGTCAACAAGCATTTCTGACGCCGTTGCCGGGGAAAGCATCAGTCTAGGAATATTAATAAAAAAAATTGAATCCAGAGTCTACTATCAATTTAGTTATCGATTAGTGTTAGGGGCTTACCCCTGTCTGTGTTTCTCGTTATCGTGAAGTTAGACAGTGTATGAGCGGTTTCCATTTGCCGTCGAATTATATTGAAGATCCCGAGCAATTGTTGAGAAGAACTAGACGCCGTCAAGTTTCAGCTCAAAGGTTCATCTCAAACCTGAATCTGTACGAGGAAAGAGGCCCTTCATTATCAATCAAGGAAGCTATGGCCCAAAAGACCATCTCTGAGTTCTCTGCGCCGTCCGCTGACAACATTGCCACCGGACCGCAGCTCAACTTTGGAGATGCCACCTTTGAGCTCAAGTCTGCACTCATCAACATGGTGCAAGATAATCCATTCTGTGGAAAGCCACACGAAGACGCCAATGCCCATCTCCAGCTCTTTCTGGAGGTGTGTGGGACTTTCACCATCAAGAATGTCTCGGCTGACGCCATCCGTCTTCGCCTGTTCCCATTCTCACTGCTTGGGAATGCAAAGCAATGGTTCTATGCCAATAAGAGTGAAGTCATCACCTGGGAGAAGTGTGCCAACGCTTTTCTGAAGAAGTTCTTCCCAATGGGCAAAACAAGCGCTCTCCGTGGTAAAATTTCAAGCTTCCAACAACAAGCGGACAAGACGATTCCCGAAGCATGGGAACGTCTCCAGGGGTACATTCGTGCCTGTCCTCATCATGGGATTGAAAAATGGCCCCTAATCCAAGGTTTCTACCATGGGCTGACTAGATTAGCCCGTAGTCACCTTGATGCTGCAGCCGGAGGAGCATTTCTGCAACACAATGTCAAGGATGTTAAGGACCTCATTGAGAAATTGGTTATCAACCAAGGATGGAATGAGGAACGCCTCCAGCCCAATAAAAGGGGTATGCACACCGTTCATGAGGTGGACATGCTCTCAGCAAAAATGGACCTCCTGATGAAAAAGATTGAAGAAGGTTCCAAGAAGGAACAAGAGGCCATTAGACCCACTACCACCGCACGAGCAATTGAAGCTGATCCATGGTGCGAGGTATGTGGTGGAGAAGATCATTCGGGCAACAACTGCCCCGAGATGAAGGAGGAAGTGAGCTTCATCAACAACAGCAACAACAATGGGTATCGACCCCAGCAACAAGGAGGATGAAACTCGCGCCTCTTCTACCAAGGAAATCAAGGTAATGGTTATAGCAATAATTTCAATAATTCTTATGATAACCAACCTTCTCTTAAAGATCTTGTCTTAGGCCAATCTAAAATTAATGATAGCATAAATAAGAAAATAATGGCTAATGATAAGATCATTGAAAATCTTAGTGAGAAAATGGATAGCTTTAACACTGCTATGAAAAATCAATTGAGCTTTAATAAAATGTTAGAAACCCAATTAGCTCAAATAGCAACAGCTGTCCCATCATTCAAACAAGGTAAGATCCCAGGGAAACCTGAGGAACCAATTGAGGGTGTCAAGTTAATTTTCACGAGGTTTGGTAAGCCTCCGGTTAGGCAAAACCTGGGTTGTCTTCTTGATCCGCCATTCATGGCTAAGAAGAGTGACCCTGGTCATCCTACCATCGCCTGCGAGATCGGGCCACACACCTTCAACAACGCCTTCTGCGACCTTGGATCTGGAGTGAACATCATGTCCACGGTAATGTACGAGAACTTGCTAGGGGGACCTTTGTACCCCACTTTTGTCAAATTGCAGATGGCCGATCAATCAACCTGGTTCCCCGAGGGATTGACAAGGGACATCCTTGTCAAAGTTCAAGATGAATACATTCCCGCTGACTTCATCATTCTTGACATGGGGGCCGATGACAAAGTCCCCGTCATACTGGGAAGGCCGTTCCTCAACACCGTGAATGCCATCATCTACGTGGGATCCGGCCAAGTCCACTTCCAACTCACAGGTAAGAGAATTAAATGTCCTTTCAATAGTTATAAATCAATGCAACAGGCAAGGAAGAATCTGTGGGGAAACAAGCCACAATATGCACCCCGCCGAAAGAACCAACCGCCAAGGTCCAAAAAGGCCGAACTGGTAAGTAAGGCTGAGGTGATAAACAAGGCTGACTCCGCCGAATCACAAGCATCAACCAAGAAGGAATGACGGAAGAAAGAGGTGCGATCATCACGGTCCCCATCTCCGGGACCGATCGAAGCACTCGAAGAATGAACCCGAACTGGAGAGGTCCTGCTCTACAGACCTAAAACATGGAGCCCTCGCTGGTAAGGTAAATCAGTATTTATCCCATATTTAATTCTTGCATTTCAACTTTGAATTTTCTTCATTGCATTTCATGTTTAATTTTGGCAATATTTTATTTCGACAAAATAAAATAAGTAGATGAATAAAACATGAAAAAGATTATCTCTGCTCACACTAGAGGTGGTGGAACCACCTAGGTGGGGTCGGCCGACCCCACCATGATGCCCACCCACCTCTGGTGGTGTTGGCCTGGTATCCTGATCATGCTCCTAAAATTTGAACACCGGCTCCTTTTGAATTTTGGCCGACCATTCTTTTGACATGACCACTCTCATATGCTTCAAGGAGAAACCAACACCCAGATCCATCCAAATTTTGAAAAGTGGACACTTTGGCATGCATTAGTGTTCCCATGGTCCATAAGAATCACTTTAAACATGTCCCCACTTTTGTCATACACCTTTTACCTTCACAAAACACTAGACAAGGGAATCTCTGAAAATTTCAAAACTTTTGATCCACCACTAGTCTCTACTTTCCTGGACACACTGTTTAAAGCTGAAAGGGGACAAACCCTGGTTCGGCCGAACCATGTTTTGGCTCCTTTGAAGAAAGTGGAGTTTGAATTCAAATAGATTCCCTGGTAAAAGCAACACTGAACCTGTCATAAATGGGTTCGGCCGACCCATAATTGGGATCCTTTCTGCAGAGTTACGTTTGAATTCAAATAGATTCCCTGTCCAAAGGTAAAAGCAACACTGAACCTGTCATAAATGGGTTCGGCCGACCCATAATTGGGATCCTTTCTGCCGAATTGCGTTTGAATTCAAATAGATTCCCTGTCTAAAGGCAAAGACAACTCTGATCATGTCATAATGGGTTCGGCCGACCCATCAATAAAGACTTGTCGGAAAATTTGAATTTGAGATCACCTAGATTTCATGTCCAAAGGGAAAAACAACAAAGATCTGGCCATGCGGGGTCGGCCGAACTGGGCCAAGTGGCCTGGCCACCAGCCCTTCTCCCCCTATAAATACCCTTCCAATGTGTGCTCATTTCCACACCCAATCCAGCTGAATCCTATCGAGCACACAATCTCCTTTTCTTCTCTCCATTTGAGCAAGATCTTTCTCAAGTTTAGTTTAAGTTTAGCCACTCAAACCAAAAACCCAAAAATATTGTAGTAGTAGAAGCTTGTCTCACTCTCATCTTTGCTCTCAAAATCTTGTTTGTGGAGGTAACCATACCCCGCAAGAACTACTAACAGTGGGATAGCTAGCGCTAACGCTAACGCTAATCCCTGTTGTTGTAGTGTGTTCTTGTGTTAGCTTATTGTTGCAGGATGAAGAAGTTCTTCTCCGCACTCAAGAAGGCCAAGAGTGTCATAGGGAGTTCCTCCCGACGACCCTGCCATGATGAAGATGAAGGAAGAGAAGCTCCACCAAGAAAAAGCTTCGGAGTGCCTTCCGAGAGGACGTTCGACCCCCGAGAGCGGCCTCATGCTAAATCAAGAAGAGTACCAAAGGCACACCTCCATCCGACACCGAGGGTATGAACATACCGGCATCATCAACCCTGTCCTTTTGGATAGCACAGGTATGACCGTGGAATTCAATACTATTTTCAATACAATCGGTTGGGAAAGTTTTTGGAAAGTGCAAGAATTTGTTATAGAAAAGCTCACCATTGAATTTCTATGCTCTTTACAAGCCACTGAAAATAATGTCTACTTCCACATGTTTGTATCACCCCAAATTTTGTTAATTTGAAATAGAACTAAATTGATTTGATTTTTTATTTTTGTGTTCATGAAAACCTAGGGAAATTATTAAAAAAATAATTATTAAGTTAACATTCAACTAGGGTTTAGCAACATATTTGTGCACTCATGCCCTTACATATGATTTATTTTGGTTGAGTGGTCTTTGCCAAAACTAAAAATTATTCAAATTTTTTGTAAATGATTTTATGATGTGAGTGAATAAAGATTTAAAATGCGTTTAGTGCAATGATCTTTTCTGCGGCATGTCTATGTCTCTTTCTATAATCAAATTCCGTGTTTTTCAACTCCATCCCTTCTATCGAAGTTCATCAGAACCTTTTCTTCAGCTCCAAATAACTCTTTCGTGCTCATCGTTCATCAACGTATCTCTAAAAACTTTCCGGGAATTTTTCTTGGCTTTTCCGTCCCTTTTTCCTATTTTCTTTGAGAAAAATCTAATTTTTAGATCCTCAAAAATACCTTTTCATTAGCTCCAAATATTTTATTTCGGTTCATCATGGTCCAAAATGTCTCCAAGAATTTTTCCATAATTTTCGGAGCCATCGGAATATTTTTCGGGGCCCAAATATCAATTCTGGACTTTTCTAGAATTATTTAATTCGGAATATTTAATATTTCCTAAAATAATAAAATATCTTGTTTTTTTCCACCGTCCTCAAACCCTACAACTATATATATCACCGCGTAGCTCTCGACGCGCTGATTCCGAAAGTACGGCCCGTTTTTCAAGCCGCCACTCGTAGTCTCGTAGATCTAAATCCGAAGTTGGGGACACTAGGTTTCCGGCGAACTCTCCGATGAGCTTTTCCGGTCATCTCGTTCTTCTCCGGCAAAAACCACCACCGCTACGAGGTAGCCCTCTTCGTTCCCTACATCGTGGTATATTTGTTTTCTTGAATCAATGTCAGTTTGATCGTTCCCCGTTAGTTTTTGTTTTTCCGGTGAACTTTCCGGCGAGGTCACCATTAGAGCACCCTGTGTTCATCGTTTTCTGGCCATGTCTTCGTGCTGTTCGGAGCTGTTGTTTCCTGCGACCTAGGCTTGCGCGTGCTGGGCGCCGCTGTCTTGCCCCTACCGGCCGAGTCCTCCCCTTCCTCCCCTGCGTGCAAGGCAAACAGCAAGCAACGAGCAGGGCAGCCATCAAGCAGCAGGCCGGCATCCTGCTCCGCTTTGTCCAGCAGCCGCCTCCTTCCTGCCTTCCACGTGGGCCAGGGATGGCGCCAAGCCGCTGCCGCCCTACGGCTTGTCAGCAGGTTGGCCGAAGCCACCTCCCCTCCCCACGTATTACAGACAAACTAGAGGAAGAAGAAGACTCAAGGTGGAAGACGACTTAATTACAAGGTTGCCACCGGTTCATATTTTCGCCGTAGTTTCTCCGTTTTAACTTCGAATTGATCCATTCAACTTGCGTTAGATTCGTATCTTCGTATTCTACATAGTTATATTGCTGTACAGTAATTTTTCCCATGTTTAAAATTCGAGTTAATATTAAGATAATATTTATTATATAGAAAATCTTTGGAAAATCATATCTTTTATATTTTAAATCCGATTTTCGTGATCTTTATATTGATGCGATCGTAGAGACGAGTACAAAGGTTTTATGAACATTTCAAAACTGTTTGGAGAGTTTGAACGAAATGTTATTTTATAAATCCATAAAGCCACTGTTTTTCTATATATAAAATTAATTCAACCTTGGTCTTTTATTAATAACTATAATTGATCTTTATTTTGTTTTCTTGATATAATATGATTTTAATATAAATAATATTCTCTGAAAAATTATTATAACGTATTTACATATAAATCTTATAGTTTTCTTTTGGTTTCTTTTATAAAAAGCAAATTCTCCGATAGTTCCATCTTTCTAACCATAGCTCCGAATAGTGCGATCTTCGTGTTTTTGTGCTCGTAGCAACACTTATATTCATTTTATAACCTTTTTAACTTTTATTTTCATTGTTTGGTGTATTGTTCTAATTTAGTCCTGTTTGTATGTAATGCATGAATTATTAGATGTTTGTGTGGTGCATTATGATCATGTCCAGTCGGTGAGCATTACGTTGGTGATCAAGAAGAAAAAGGTGATCCAGGTGTTATTTGAAGATTCACTGAGCAACTGTGGGGTGAAAAGCAAATTAAGGCAAGTATAGTTGGGTATTCTTATTGTGACCATGATCTTGTGGCTTAATTAATGTTTGAGTAACAAATGATAAAAATGACTTTTTAGCAACTTGAGGATTTATCTGTAAACGAAGCTTCTCGAGGGACAGTACAACTGTGAGGGCTACATGGCTCTGGTTTTAGCTCAGTATAAGGATCTTTTCTAGCTTGTTAGAGGTTACCCTTGTGGCGCAAATGGGGAAAAGCAGACTGTGGATCCCTGTGACTGGTTGTATCACACAGACTGACTGATGAAACCTAGCGGCCCTAACTTGTTAGACGAACCTTTGAAAGGCTTCATATTGAACCCTGCCGGTCTTCCTTGGTAGTGGGCGAAGAGGCTGATCACCTCGGGCGAAAGGGTAAATCACAGCTCACAGTGAAAGTATACACTTCTGCGCAGAATTTATTAAACTAGTATACTAGCCTTGCCCAAGGACACAGGCGGCCTTGAAATCCTTTACATAAGGATAATGACTTTCGATTGCTAACATGCCCATTGTTTACCGTTTTATGATTTACATTATTTATGTTACACTGATCATGAAATTACTATACTTGCTGAGTTCGACATGGACTCACTCTTGCAATTCCCCCTGCACCTCAGGTGGTTATCAGATTGCTAGTTTGAAAGTGCTAGTTAAGGTTATATTCTCGTTATACTACGTTATGTATTTGAGCATTGTCTTTTGATATTACCTTATATTTGTCGGCTTATGTGTGTGACTGATCCTGGGGCGCACATAAGGTTATGCATTCAATTTTATCCTTAAAATTGGGTGTGACAATGTTTAACCAAGACTATAATTTAACATGGGGAGTTTTTAGCATGGCACTTGGTTTTTATAATGACTGTCATTTAGATCTTGTTAATGCAACAAGAAGATTTGATAAAGCTGAATTTTGAAAAGCTATAACAGGATCTAATGATTGCTCTGACCCTAAAACCGATGAAATTCATAATCCTACATTGCGCTTGACCCGATATTGGATGGCTATAACTTTTCTTCCTGGCTCTAATGTGCAAGTTCTTTACAATGATGAATTAAGACTGCTCTATGCCATGACAAAGAAAATAAAAGTTTCACCTGCTAAGATGTTAGTCCACTTTTGGCTTGGTATTTTCCACAGAAGTGAGCCCATATTCTTCACTTCTTTTATCATGCGCATTGCTGAAACAATGGACTTGCTAGATGGAAAACATTACTTTGAATACATTGCCTCTCCTAGAGATATTGTAACCGAAGATTTCTTCATAAGCACTCAAGTCCTAAAAAGAGATTAAAATGGTGATATAAAAATGATTTATCCCGGCCCGAAATCTCTCTCCCTTGTGAGAGGCGTCAGTTATATGCGCTGCGCACGCTAACCATAAACTGGGATCGAGAGGCAAGAAGCCAAAATGTTGCAAGACCAAGAAGGGTGACAAGGAGCATGTCACAAGCCGCTCAATTTGAGCAAGGTGGCACATCACGAGCTACAGGGAGATATGAAGAAGAAGGCGATAAGACAAGTTCCATGGACATTTCAAGGTCCACGGAACGGCCTCAACAGCACACTCCAAGAGTGCGCACTCCCCGTCCTTCCACATGGGCGAGGGGCCGTCGAAGCCAAGGATCAGAAATGGATCAACTTATCAATGACATGGGCGCAATGCAAGTTGAGCAAGATGCAACTTTGAATATGGCACAACAAAATGCTCAACTACTGCAAGCTATCCAAGATGAAGAAGCACAACGCTAGGCGGGATGGTTCCAATACTACCCGCCACCACAATGAGCAAAAGGACAAGCTTGGGGGAGATCCTCTCCCCCATCAAGGTAAGTATTCTATCCCAGCTCTTTACATTATTTATTGCATATAAAAAAATGCAAAAGATAAAAATACCAAAAATATTTCTCTTATTCCCATATGTCTCATGAATATTTATCTTCCTCATGGAAATGATGAATAGTTGCTCTGTTAATGTTTCTTTAATGTCTAGTTTACAACTTAGTATTTCTTTGAGTATGGATCACTTGGCTCATTTAAATCATCATGAACCTAAAAACTTTATGGATGCTAAGTGCTAGAACTAAGTCTAAGTTGTTGTGAGGTATGATATAGTGAAACAAGAGCTACTATAATATTGTTCTAAGCATGCATGATTACTGGAGATTTATTTCTTAAACAAACAAAACCTTATTGTTCCTCAATGGTGATAAATTCCTACCATAGCCATATATGCTATACATGTCTAAAACCTTCCACATAAGCTATTTGCTTTGTGTTGAGTGTTGTCAAGTCTTGTTGACCCTTATTGAGAGTCTTATCATGCTCCCAAGATCAAGATCACATACACACCATATATACATGCTGCTTCTACACTGGAAGTACGCAACCACATGCCTTCCATTTCCACCAAATAAATGCTCCATGTGTTAAAGTCATAGAAAATCTCTCTTAGTCATTATGGTAGTAGAGACAAAAGGCTATGCAAAATGAAATAAAAAGAAAGAAAGATGGACACAAGAAAGTCCATAGAAAAGAAAAGAAAAATATTTGAGCAAGTCTAGGCTCATAAATAAAAGAAAGGAAAAATGATAGCCATGTCTCTAAAATTTGTTAGAGAGAGATACAATTCAAATAGAGGAGCATTATATTCCATCATCATCCACACACTAGCACATCTTGATCTAAGGGCATGACACTTCTCTCTTTGGATCCAAGCTTTGACTCTACAACATATGGAAAGTAAGTATGCTATATTCTTTCATTCCTACCTTAAGCTCCACATAAGCCATTTTTAGAAGTAAGATGATAAAGAGAAGGCAACATTTACTTTATGCCTTGGTAAGGAATCATACACCATTAGAGCGACATGAGAGAACCATATGAGGAACATTAAGTTTTCTTTTGCATTGCTAAAACCTCCAGTATGAAACTTGCAAAGAATGAGAAAAGTAGTGCTCAAGTTAAACTGTTCTGTCTCCCAACCACCTAAGACAAAGGGAAAGTAATTAGCCCCATAAAGAACTAAGGTAAAATGGATGAATTTCTATAGCCAATTTTTCCATTCAAAAGAGAAGTATTTAGTTGTACACATGGTATTATTGAAATATGAACATAGTAGCAACTCCAGATCCACCGAGGCTAAGTTTAATTATTTGCTCGGGACGAGCAAAGGTTAAGCTTGGGGGATCTTGTTGATGGTGGATATACCCTAAAATTCCACATTCAAACACCGTCAACAGACCTCGGATTCAAGGGAAGATAAACATATCATGAGCATATTTTATTAATAACTAGTTCCACATGTACTCTTAAGCTCGCGATTATAGGGAACACCAAAACAGTGCAAAAGTGAGCAGCTAGGGGCTAACTACATGGTTTGGCCGAACCATGTCATGTTGCCCCAGGCCACCACCTTTCAACACAGTGCATACAACATCAAATGGAAGAGATCAGAGCCAAGGATGGGCCCACCCATGGGTCGGCCGAACTGCCCATGGGGCCTACCTGGCTCTGGTGACGTGGCAGGATCCGTCTGACACTCCAACCAAGTCATTTCATCCATCGGATCAACTTGTGCTTTCATTCAACGGAGGAGATCAAAGGAACACGGATTGAGGCGTGAACAAAGCAAACGAGACATAACAAAGACTAGGGGAGTCTCTATGACAGGTGGGGACCACGGTGGTGGGCCCAACCCACCAGGGGTGGGTCGGCCGAACCACCATTGGTGGGCCCAGGCCCCTACACCATCACTGACTAGTGGGGACACCTGCTGGAAGCTCCTGGCTGGGCCCACCAGTCATAGGGGTGTCGGCCGAACCCCCCTGGTGCCCAGCAAGGTCGGTTGGCCTCCACCGCCTTCCTGCATGCTGTCCACTTGATGAATTGCCTAGAACCGTCCATCTTATGGCGGTAATGAGGTCGGTTCATCCAAGGGGGCAGAGGCAAGGAGCACGCGGATCGCTGACGTGGCACCCCCTTGCTTTCCCCTGTAAATAGAGGCTGCCCACTCCTCTTCAAGACACACCATACAACACAAGAAGTAAGCTAGAGTGAAGTTCTACTCTTTAGTAGTAGTACTAGTCTAGTATAGGAGTTAGAGTCGAGTCGAGCTACGCTCAGTGTCTCCGGAGTCGTCTACTGGAGAGTCTGGTATAGCTCTTGTACCTTTCTTTCTGTAAGACTTTATCCTTCACAATACATATTATCTTTACTTTACTTCACTAGGTTCTCACTTAGTCTTTACTATTCTTTATAGTATTGTTGTGTCTTGTCTTATTCTATAGTTGTTTTATGATAGTGATCTTGTCCCAACTCAACGTGTGTTAGTTCATCGCCTGTCATAGGGTGTTCTAGTTGTTGGTACGCAGCTAGAATAGTGAGACTTAGTGTAACCATGGTGCTTAGACTAGATCTTGCCTTTGATTACCGCTTGTTGCATGGATTGTTTGTAGGTGCTAACAGGTGGTGACAGCCCTGTCTAGTCTTAGTATCCCTCCATGTGTTTTAGGCAAGTTCTTAAAAGGTAGGCTCCCATAAGAGTGTAGGCGCTTCGGGTAGAGGTTTTGTCCTCTATTGTCTCGCACTACCCCCTGCACACCGGTAGTAAGGTAACTATCTTAGTATATGTCATCTATTTGATAGGGTAAGTCACAAGAGTAAAGTAAGTGTCGTAGGAGTCTTATACCCACTCGTTGTGCTCCCACCTAGCTATACTCTACTAGTTATCTTTTAGTTATCTTAATACTTGTTGTGTGTTGGTGTCATTACCTTTTTCTCTACCTATCGATTTACCCCCTACCACCTAGCTATACTTCTGGTGCCGTTATCAGAGATAGCCTAACACCCTGTCTCTGGTGGTTGCGCTAAGAAGTGTCAACAGCGACGGAGTTGACGTGTCTAGCGACGAGCTTCTGCTCTCTCTTCGACTTCATGGCTACGCGGCCACCGATGATCGTGGAGACCGTGCGGTGAGCTTCAGTGAAACCTGGAGGCTGGTCATTGTTGTCATCGCGCTTGTCTCTCTCGGACTCAATGCGAGCCCTCTTCTTGTCTTCTTCTTGGAACGCCGGGGAGAAGCCATAGCATTCCCTCATGGTATGCTTGTGGAACTTGTGGATCGGGCATTGACTGTCGTGGAGCTTGTCATAAGCCTCTTCATAATTACGCTTCGAAGCTGGTCGGGTGTTGCAGACTTGGTAGTGGCGACGTCTTTCTCCAGCTCTAGAGCCTTCTGGTTCATCGTGGCGACGCCGATTAGAGCGATGTTGGTCGCGGCGATCGCGCTCGCCACGGTGATGATCTCGCCGAGCTCCTCGTTCATCATGGCGCCGATCAGATCAGTGGTCGGCGTCCTCGCGGCGTGGTCAGGTCGGGGAAGTGGAGGCGGCTATGAATAGAGTGGCGGGCCGCTTCGCTTCCCTCGGCATACTTGTTGGCGATGCGCAACATCTCGGCGATGGAGTCTGGTCTGCTACGGTACAACTTCCTCTGGAGCTCCTCATCAGGCCGGAGGCCACGTATGAAAGCAGAGATAGCTCGGCATCCATGACGCCTGGAATGTTATTTTTGGTTTCTGAGAAGTGCCGAATATAATCCGGCAATGATTCTCGCGATGCTTGCTGGAGCTTCTCAAGATCAAATTTTGTGCCAGGCTGCTTGCAGGTGGTGCTGTAGTTGTTGATGAATTGTTCCCGTAGCTGGTCCCAAGTATCAATGGAGTTCGGCTTTAGGCTCAGCAGCCAATTATTGGCGTATGTGTTGAGCATAACAGGCAAGTAGTTTGCCATGACTTCGGAGTTCCCCCCAGCGGCTTTGACCGTGATCTCATAGACGGTAAGCCACTTGGTGGGGTCGGCAGTGCTATCGTAGGTCTCGACGCCAATGACCTTGAAGTTCGGCGGCCAGCGTACTGCCTAGAGTTCTACCGTGAAGGAGAGTCTGGGAGCGTTCTTGTCGTTGACCGGGGGGCCGTGCGCCTCGTCATATTCTTTGCGGCGCTCTGTCTCTGCTGAGTGCCTGGCTTCCCTCCGATTCTCGATACGCCCCCGGAGATCTCTGGTCTTCAGATTTTCACGGAGGTCGGACTGGTTGACCTCCTGGTCTCCATCTTGGCGACGACGTCTCCGGCCGCCGCGGGAGTGACCAGCATCATCATGAATGATCTCGGTGGCTGACGCAATGGAAAGTGATGGAGGTGGGCACTGGCGTTCTTCGTTGTTCTGGACCTGGGCTGCCTGGAGGTAAGCCATAAGGCGTTCCACTTCAGGCGTCGAACCCAGTCTTTTGACCTCTTCTATCGCGACGACGACGTTTACACTTGGAGTTTTGTAGACCTGGTGTTTGCCGACCAGATCAAATTCTGGCTCTAAGTTCCGCACGGTGGACTTCTTTGCCTCGGCTTGCAATTCGCGACGCCGTCTTCGGTGGGCGTTCCTCCCCTCGTGGGCTACTCGGGCCTCTTCTATTTCATTCGGAGGGGAGCGCTGTCGTTGCTGATGGCCAGGACATGCCCACCGAAAAACCATCCAGTGGGAGGTGGCAGATCAGTGAGATCGCCACCATCCATGTCGTCGAGGTCGGAGCAGTCGTTGTCGGCGATGATGAAGCTGGAGCTGGTGGCGACGTGCTCGGGGGAGGCATGGTCGGAGGAGCGTAGTAGATGCGCATAACTGGAGGCCGCGTTCCGAAGACCAAACGACATATAGCCACTCGGAAGGTCATGGTCGGAGGCCCTCGAAAACGCGATAGCTCGGGGCCGTAGCTCGACAACGCGCCCCCGAGGAGTGATGGTGATGGCGAGAGTCATGTCCTGGCCAAGCAGAGAAGGTTATTGTGTCATCGATGGGTGCTGAAAGCGATCTGCAGTCGACTCCAAGATCTAGAGACTCTCGGACAGGCCTTGGGAGATCCGACCTATGGATCTGATCAGGTCGTCGTTGTTGATGGCCTTCCGGGTGTAGCGTGTCAACTTTCTTGCCGGGGCGGTGTTTGCTAGAGGAGTTGGAGTAGATGCGATCTGGGCCACATCCAGGATCTTTCCTTCACTGTCGAGACCGATGACCCAGGCGATGGATCCCACCGTACAGATCTGGGCCGGCGTCGGGAGCTCGATGGAGCTTGAAAAAATCAACTTGTTCGCCATGGATCAGGAAGCACACCCCCTACCTGGCGTGCCAACTGTCGATGGAATACCGACGATAGTCTACCGAGGGGTATGCCCAAGGTAGTAGATTGATCGGTGAAGGTGCGCTTGAGACGAGCAAGAGCTACGTTGGAAGCGTGAGACACGAGATTTATACAGGCTCAGGCCGCCGTTAGGCGTAATACCCTACATCCTGTGTGTTGCTGTGTTGTATTGCTATGAGATGAGATGAGTTGAGGGGGTCCCCTGCCCGCCTTATATAGTTTGGGGGCAAGGTTATAAGTCGGTTTTTGCCATATATAATAGATTACAATCCTAACTGGTTAAGGAAACTAATCGGCTAGATACTAGGAAAGCTATTTCCTTATCCACCAAGTCTTCGGCGAATATGTGTGATCTTCAGGAGATCATGTAGACGACGCGTCCTTGGCAGTCCGGGCCTGATCGGAAGACTTGGCCCATGTTCTGCCATGCGGGTATACGGGTCTATACCCCCACTGACACCATCAAGTCTCTTAATATGTGGTATTTATGGATCTCACTGAGGCATTAATGATGTTATGCCTTCCTACAACTAAGGATTATAGTGAAGCTTATAGGAGTGGTAATAACAAGGATGAGCATACTTGCAATTCATATATTGTAAAGTCAAACAATGGATCCACAGAGAGTCAAGTCATACAATCAAACCAAGATGTGCATGCGTATGGAATATGATGGATGGGTGTATATAAGGTGGCTAATCCTAATTCTACTTTTGCTCTTTAGAAATAGATCTCTCTCTTGGAACTTAGAACTTTTCAGGAAAACATGGGCTATCTTTATTCTTTTCTTCTCTTTTTTTCTTTTCTTCTCTTTTTTTTAGGGAGGCGGGCATCTAAGTACCCATTGTTTTAATTGCTGGGACACTTGTCCATCTTTTACTCCCATTTCTCTTCTTTTTTTCAATACTTTTGCATAGCCACATGCATCCTTTCAATATAAATAATTGGAGAGATAATGATAAGAACTTTAAACAGGGGCTGTCCTATAGGGTATATTTTTGGGTGTTCACTCCCAGTGTAGGAGAAAAACCATTTTTAAGGCGGATCTGAAAGAAAGTGGAAAATGATTGCGCTTACTCCCAGAGTAGGAGTAATGCATATGTGGGTGGAGTGTGTAAGTGATCTTGATTTTAAAAACATGACAAGGCTCTCATAAGGTATACAACAAAGGTTGACTAAACTCAATGCAAATCAAGTAGCATAAATGTGCAAAGGTTTTCCTATCTCTAAATGTATCATATATGGCTTTGGTAGGAATTCACACTTTGTCATACAAGAGCTCATCATGTAAGATTTTAAGTTTTCAAAATAAATCTCTAGAACTTAGTATTGCTAGGAATAAGGTAAATAGTAGCTCAGACCGCATGCATCATATCAATCAATCACCTAGACTTAGCTCAAGCATATGCCTCCACAAGTTTCGGGTTCAGAGTAAATTGTCAAATCAAAGCAGTAATATCCAAAACTCGAGAAAATTTGAGGTTGAAAACTAGGCACTTGAAAAGAATTTTGGCAAAGGAACTATTCATCATCTCCAAGAAAAAAATTTAATGTTCCCCAGTTTTTAGTTGACTCTAAGCTAGACTGACTCTGGACACACTCTAAGATTATACCTTAATAGATAACTAAGTATTTATATTTGGTTTTGATTTATTATTCATCTTTTTATATCTATTAACTAATGAACTCACAAAAGACTCTAAAGACATGGACTTTCATGTGCCCATATATTTTTGGTATTTTTAAATTTTCCTATGATACTATTGTGAACCTTCATATGCTCACATATTTTTGGTATTTTATGACTATATAAAACAGACACGATAATCGCTTAGGTATAATTACCTGATAACTAGGGGATGCTCCTCCCTCAAGCTAGATGTTTGCAATACTTGGTGTTGATGATCTTTAGAATGTGCTTGCCAGTAGCAGTCTGGTGGGCGCCTCTGATAGACTCACTCCTTTGTAATGATGTTGTCCTGCATAATTGTACTCCAACAAGAAAACCAAAACTCGAGGCTCAAATTTAATAAGAGGTTAGCGATCAGCCAATAAGTAATTGATTATTCTCTGAGTTGATTTTAATTGACAGATTCTATCAGGATTCTCTTTTTAGGGTTTTCTAATTTTCTTATGCAACAATCAGATATGTATAGATGCTATATATTTTTATGCGACCACGGAGAATATTTATTCTCATGGGGCTTAGGATTTTCATAATGCAAGAAAGTAAATACAGATGCTATTATCATTTTTTTAATTTTAATTTTATTTTTTTATGCCACCATAGTGAATATTCTATAAGTTTATTCACATGGGGCTTTAATGTTTTATGATGCCGTAAATAAGGCAATAAAGATTTTTCTTTTTTTCTTTTGATATGTACAAAGATGAATATGCTAAAGTAAAATTACTAATGTAAATTATGAATATTAATTAATTAGATAACTATCATGTTACCTTATGGCAAGGGTGCGGAATTTAAAATCCACCGACAGGTCTTTTTCTTCCACTCTTGTATATCTCTCCGTCTTAGAGATGGAGGTCTTGGTGGTTGCACCTCTGGTGATGGTTATGTCACTTTTGTTCTTTGCTTGGCCAGCAGGTTGAAGTAGAGCATTAATAGTGGAAGCTGGCAGCATCTTGCTCAGCGTGCATGTTCACAGAACTTTCACTTGTAGAATTTTGGGAATTAACAAATTTTGCTCAAAGTGTTGTCCTGTTTGCATAACCATGGTAGAGATCAAGTGCATGAGCTCTGCTGGTGAAAAAACACCAACAGAATCAAATCTATATCTTTATTTTCTCTATCCTTAGGCACATTGAACAAGACAAAGTTGATGTTGCATAATTTATTTTACTCATGACATGAGTGGTAAGATCAGACAATTAGGCATTTAATGTTGCATTTAAGTTCATATGGCAGAAAAGATTTAAATTGCTTAACCAATGGAAGGGTTGTCTATCACTACATAATATATAAATTTTCACATGAGTATGACTATCATCTTCCAAAGATAGAATACAATGTTTTAGCACATTTGGTTAAGACTGAGATCAAAAGAATGATGCCACGAACAATCTTAAAGGACAAAGCATGTTGAGTTAATTAGGTTAATCAATTAAAACTGTAACTCTAACATATTTGTGTCTTTATTTATCTGCATTCCAAGATCAAGAGGAAAATAGTGACCACTTACCTTAAGATATTACCTTCATTATTAGAGCGTGATGGCACTAAGTAATGAAGGGTAGATGACTGGTGGTCCTTTCCTTCTCTTGCATCTTGAGTTGTTCATGAGCATCTTGTCTCATTTGTTGCTTATCCTTTTTGCCATCTTTTGCTTATTTGTTCTTATGACACCTTGTCACTCCATTCATTATTATGTCCGCAACCGATTAGCGGACAACACATACCCGAAGGGATGTACAACTTTGGAACATAGGTTGTTTGTTCAGAATTTTATCATGTTCCATCTATGCTACTAAGAAGATAGGGTTGATATTATGTTAGCATAGATCATGTTCTATACCGGCATGATTTGAGTCCAAGTAACTTGCAGCAGAAGATAAGGTGAATGAATCGTTAATACTCACAGTTCTTCCATCCATAATGAATGAGCTATGTCTTCCTCTGCAAAGTTATTGAAGTTCAGCATGTGCCCTGTCTCATCACTGAATTGAATTTATCTCGTGACTTACCCAAATTAAATTGGAAGTTTTCTGCAAGGGTTAGTCCAACAAAATATCCAATGTCTACTACAGCATACGAGCGGCTCAAAAATCAACCTAGACACCACGTCCAATTTAACTTAGGAAGGCATTTTAACCTAAGCCACCATGCTTAATTCAAAAAGCCTTTGAAAGTAAAATCATCGCACCTTTTGGTTTAGAAATCAAACTAAATACCTTGTCTAATTATGATTCAAAAAACAGTTTAAACTAAGTGCCATGCCTAATTTAAAAGGTGTATGAAATTTCTCCAAACCTTAAGTATACTATAGCGAAGAAAGGTAACATGAAAGTTTATAGAGAGTTATGCAAACAGAGATGAAAGAGCATGATCATTGATTAACAATTTGAACATAGATTGACAAGGTAGAGACAACCAATATTAGCAACATAAGATTTTCAAAATAAGCCCATTCCCCCAAGCTTGAATTTTGCAAGGCAAAGTTAAGTTTGGATGGATTAATGTTGCATGATGTTTGGTTGGATATATCTAATGATGTCATCCTTCTACTTCAAGCCTAGAATTGTTAGTGACAAAAATAACTGAGAGAATATTTTTATAATTATAATTCTATGCTCAATTCTCAAGGGTATTACATCAAAAGGTACAAGCCCACGTTATTTTTCAAAAGTGGTTATTTTAGGACACAAAGTCGTTCTTGAGAGACCTTCTAATTATTACACTTTTAGTTAATAAACTTAGATTAAAAACCTTTGAAAGTAAGATCAAACACTGCTAAACTAGGCACCATGCTTCATTTAAGAGATGTATGAAATTATTCCAGCCATAAACTATAGTAAGTAAAGGTAGCATGAAAGCATTACAAGGATTTATTTAAATAGAGATAAAATAATATGATCATAGTGAGGCATATATATTCTTTTCTTTTTAATATGCAAGTGGTATGGATGTATGTAAGAACTAAACATGCTATGGATTTGATATGAGGGAATATAAACTAAATGGTGTGGATGCATGAATTAAAATAAATATGCAATGAGATGCAAGAATTAAAAGATAACTACTCAAAAGTTTAAAATCCGTGAGCAAGACTTTCTCACCTTCTTGATCATACTTACCATGACTTGTGTGTAGCACAGCCTCTATGCTCGTCACTTGAGATGTGATTTGAATTGTTGTGATGACGACCTCCTTCTTCAATCTACACAGGGTTAGAAAGAAATATATATATGTGTGTGCAAACCGATGAGATGGCAGGGTTCCATTATTGATGAATCTTGAATGTTCAGGCACCCTGGGCTCTTCAATGTATCTTCTTGTCTTGTGGAAACTTGCCGAAAGGTCAAAACGGCTTCTGCTGTCTTGTCTCATTCCACAACTCAATAGAACAGGGGTAATTCTACTAAATATAGTAGTACACTAAATTAGCAGACATCATGATCACTATAAAACTCTTATTCCAATTGCTTCCCCGGCAACGGCGCTAAAAATGCTTGTTGATATTTCTCATGCACAATTAAAATATGAAAGATTCCGCAAGCGCATAGAATACCATTATAGCATTTTACCGGGAGTATTCCAGATATCGTTATTTATATTTTACCATAGGAAAACAATGGTTAAAAAACATGATAGCTACCATCATGCATCTACTAACTTAATATACCAACTAGACTATAGTAGGGGTAAGTGATAAATGATAGGAGTTATGCTTAAATGACATAGCCACACAGAAGAATTCTATGATAAAAGAGTAAATAGCTAAAGTGAGAGGACAACGGGAGAGTTCAAGGTTCCTAAATACTTCTCTATTACTCGGTTCTATAATAACTGATTCATGGTAAATAAAGCAATCACACAAAAACACTTCGGAGCAACAGTACCTTTCCGATTCTTGAATAGACTAGGAAGGGGTAATTGGGAGAAGGCTGCCAAAAAGCTCTAAGAAACACCAACTCCGACGTGGTGGAATACGAAGACCGACAGAGCTGTCACCTCTGGGGCTACCACAACTAACCGTAAGAATTGGGTGCAAACTCAGGTAAACACTAGCCCAGACACCACGTCTATACCAATGAATACTACTCTAATCATGCGCTATAACGAGAGCACTAAATACGAGCGAAGATCCCATGCCAAAGTATAACAACTATACTAACCAATCACATAATAAAGCATATAAGTAAATAGAGAAGATAAATATATTAAAGCATAAGTCTTACAAAGATGAGATACAAAGATACACAAGACCCCTGAAGACTTCTCTAGAACCGAAGTGCAGCTCTGCTCTCCCTAACTCTCAACTAGAACTAATCTACTACATTGAAAAGTCTAGCCCTAATTCTCTTGAGTTGAGTGGTTATCCATTCGAGGGACGCCTCTACAACTCCATAATGGTGCCCTTGACTCAGGGGGTCCTGGGTTCCTTATATGGGGGCGCCTGGCCTCCCCTCCACCTTGGGTAAGGGATATGGTACTAAACCTTTCCACCAAGTGCACATAGGCCTTAATGGGCAAAATTCTAATTTTGACCCAATTAATCCCGCAGCCTTTAATTTATCCCGCAGGTCAGGTTCTAGAATCTTCTAGTGTTTGTAAAATCCATACCTCTTTATTCTGGACTTCAAAAATAGCAAACCATAGGTCCGTTTCGATCGTCTCGATGAGCTCTATGCAATGGTGAACTCCAATTCCTCATTTGAGATACTTTTAACTAGTGAAAAATTGAATATCCCTTCATACCCTGCAAAACAAGTGAGAACACCAAAACTCGTGGAACTTGTTAGAATCAAACCCTATAACTATGTTGTGTATTGTTTTATGCCCTTGATTCATCTTTATTTGATGGGTAAAAATGAGCAATAACTACCGTCAACACTCGTGTCAAGATCGATTTAAGTGCGTTGATTAGCTGTAGCGATTTAGTCGATCCTAATTAATGGACGTGATAGATTGAGACATGTGTTGGTGCATAATGCAATGTATAAATTAGATCTATTCAATATAACTTACTTTCATTCATGTTATCCCTGAATCGGTTAAAATATGTATCGGATGCTTTATTATGTTCATGCTATCGATTCATGTGATCGGGTATCGGTTCTCTAGCCGATGGCCTAACGAGAAGGCCCATTGGGCCGGATATCTGGAACCACTCGGGACAAACCAGTGGTTCCATATTGTGTTACTAATCAACCCTTTTCTCCCTTGTCGATTGCAGGTCCAATTGACTGGCACGTTTGGAGATTCATCGGCGCTCATCCACACCGATTGTCGAAGCTAGCTGGGTCTGTTTGCTCCGTGCTCCACAAGACCGTTCCGGCTTCGCTGCTGTGCTGAGCGTGGACCCGATTTCGCGCCAACACACTTTTTGGCACGCCCTGTAGGACACGTTTCGCCGAGTCATGACTATCGATAACGACGGTGTTCTCCGTTTGACCATGGAAGAGCTGCCTCCAGAAGCAGCGCGGATAGTGGAGAAGCATCTCTCCGAGTTCCGGGAAGCCTGCCTTGGATGCTTTTCAAAAAGCCATGACAAGCATGTGTACTAGAGGACACAGCTTCCCCGGTATCTTCTGAGTGGGCAGTCCGACGCGACGGAGGAAGAAGAGCGCAAATAGTTTGAGAAGGTGATCTACGCGGCCACCGAGGATGCAGTGGCCAACAATTAGAAGTGCTTCTTGGAAACCTTCATTGAACATATGAAGGTTCTGTTCGGACAATACATGCTGAATGAGCAACACATGCCGAACGGACACGTTTACACCACCGTGCCACCAGCAGGATCATCAGAAGCGGCAGGAACATCAACCCAGCCGCAACAGCTGAAGGGACAGATAGAGAACTTTGCCACTACAAGCACAGTCCCTCAATTGGCTGCAAAAATATCTCCATATTACCAGAAGCTGGGCAGAGGCACTGATCCCAATGCACCCGGAGAAGGTGCACCTGGGTATGGCACTGCGCCTCCAGGGGTGACTGGCTACTATTATTACTCTGATCCCAACTACTGGGGCATGCGCCCGAATCCAAGCTACCTGGGGGTTCTAAACTACAATTCCTATGTCAACCACCAGCCCCCAAGATAGAATGAGGACCTGTTGCAGAGGATGACCAATGTGCTCAAAGAGCAATTTGGTCTGAAGCCCAAGGGGACGATAGTCGCCTACAAGCGCCCTTACCCGGATTGGTTTGATCTAGTAGCTTTGCCGTCATGCTACAGAATCCCAGACTTCTCCAAGTTCAGCGGACAGGACAGCACTACCACTTTAGAGCATGTCAGTCAGTACCTCACCCAGTTAGGCGAAGCCTCGGTCAAGGATGCTCACAGGGTCTGTTTCTTCTCATTCTCATTGACCGGGCTAGCCTTCACTTGGTTCACGTCGCTGCCTCCCAACTCGGTTGTCAACTGGGCCGATCTAGAGAAGAAGTTCCACGCATACTTCCACACCGGGGATGAGGAGAAGACCATTGCCGACTTGGCTGGTATGAGACACAAGCCAAATGAATCGAGCGTTGACTTCATCAAAAGATTCAGGGAAGTCAGGAACCTCTGCTACTCATTGGAGTCATCTAATAGTGGTCTGCCGCAGCTGGCTATTGTGGGGCTTCCTTTAGTAGTCAGGGAGAAGTTGGCGAGCATGGAGTTCAAAAACCTGAGCCAGCTTTCTTAGAAGGTAGCCATGATGGAGGCACAATTGCAGAGTCACCGCAAGGAGAACCGATTCAAGGGCAGTACCTTCGTCAGCAATGATTATTCTGATGAATCCGAGGAGGCCAATGAGGACATCGCTGCAGTCGAGCTAAAGTAGGGCAGGAAGCCGATGACTGTCCCCAAATCCTGGTGCAATGAAGAGAAGTATGATTTCGATATCCAGAAGCTCGATCAGTTATTTGACTACCTGCTGGAGAACGGTCAGATCAAACTTCCGGCGGATCACGTCATGCCGAATGCTAAGCAGTTGAAAGGGAAGACTTTCTACAAATTCCACGCAAGAGACTCTCATCACACTAACAAGTGCAGGATCTTCAAGAAGCTCATTCAGAAAGCTATACAGAGGGGAGATCTGAAGTTCGAGAACTCTAAGAAGATGAGCATAGAAGACAACCCCTTCCCGAAGGATCAGAACATGGTCCAGGCAGTGTTCCCGAAGGATAAAGTCAAAATCCTAACTTCTGAAGGGGCCAAGAGGGACGCGTCGGTAGACCCCGATCTTCAGATCACCATTGGGGAGCTAGAGCAGGGAGAGACGTCTAAAGGGAGACCTGGCAGGCGAAAGTCACATCCTAGCACTTACTAAACAAGTGGCAGCGACGCAAAGAGAAGGATTATCAGAGATGGCTTGAGGAGGAGGACTACTGTAGGTGGGCCAGAGAGGAAGAAGAAGCTTACCACCAAGAGAGAGCAATGGAACACTGGCACCGTCCTTTCTTCAGGCACTGTTGGAACGAAGGTCTGAAGTTGCCAACCATCAACAATTGTCCCGAGTGCAGTGATCAGTACCGGGACTACAGGCGACATCAGACCAACCGCCGATCTGTACACGATCCCATAAGGTACCCACATCAGAGTACGGATCAGCATGAAAAAAGGGATACATATGAAGAACGTGAACGCAGGGCGTACCATCGTGATGAGCCGGCATGCAATGAAGGGCAATGGTGCCCCACCGGTTTGACACGAAGCCAGAAGAGGCGTGTTCAGCATCTGATAAATAGGGAGCTGGAAGAAGAATCCTGCACAAGGCAAGTCTGGCGCAGGAAAGAGACTGATGACAAGGGCAAGGAACCAACCGACGTCCAAATGGTCGTCATACTGCCTGCAGAATTCAGGGGCCAGCAGCACATGGGACAGAGACTCTGCTAGAATCTGATGAAGATGAACTCGAGGAACTGGCGGTCAGGTTGGTGATTGCACAGCAGGCTACCTTTGACAGACCATCCAAACATCGGCACCTGAAGGCACTGTACTTGAAGGGTTACATCGACTGGGTGCCGATGACCAAGATGCTGGTGGATGGTGGCGCGTCCATTAATTTGATGCCCTACACCACATTTTGGAAGCTCGGCAAGGGACCTGATGATTTAATTGAGACTGATCTGATGCTCATGGACTTTGGTGGTAACTCGTCTACAACTCGGGGGGCAATCAACGTAGAGCTGAAGATTGGGAAGAAGACTCTACTCACTACCTTCTTTGACATAGATGGTAAAGGTTCATACAGCTTACTCCTCGGCCGTGACTGGATTCACGCCAACTACTGCATTCCATCTACAATGCATCAGTGCATCATTCAATGACACGGAGATGAAGTTGAGACTGTCCCTGCCGATGATTCTGTGAGCATAGCTGCTGCAGATGCTGCTTACTGGGAGCTGACAGACTTTGATTGTTTCCCAGGCAAGACATGGGAAGGAGGCGTCATCAGGGTCACTACTGACGACCTACAGCCGATCTAGTCAATCAGCTTTGAGACTTTGTTCTAAGCTTTCAAAGACGTAAGGCAGACCCGATCAACGGGACCGGGCTAGAATAGTCGATTTTGTAACAGGGATCACCTTTAGCGTAAAAATACGATTCTGAGTGTAACAGCCGATTCAATAAGGATCGCCTTTAGAACAAAAAATGTAAATTGTCCTCGATGGGGATTGTAGCTAATGTAACAAGCATCGCCTTCAGGGCGAAATAAAACCCTCGAACGGCTATCACAGCCGATGCGATACGCATCGCCTCTAGAGCAAAAATGAAATAAAAAATATTTACATTTATGAGTTCATAAAGTTCACATTTACAAATCACCAAGGAACACTGTGTTGATAATGTCCTCGGCGGCGGTAACAAGGGCGATGGCGACGGCGTCAGCGTGCTCCTCGAAGGCTGCCATCAGGCCTTCTGGTTCCTCCACTTGATCCGGGAAGCCAGGCTCGACAGTCAAGAGGTCTTGGTTGGAGCAAAGTTGGATGGCGGTGAGCGCGACTGAGGCGCCATGACGAACGCCATTCATCGCGATCTGGCGGATGCGGTGGTGGAAGTTCTGGAGACGGAACTCCTCTGACTCACCATGGGCATTGACCATGTCGGCGGTGGCGCTGGCAATCAGACACAAATTATCTATTTGCACCATCATGGCTGAAACAAGAAGAATGCATTAACAAGAGCCGTGACTATGACTGCAGATGAAAAGAAGCAGAGGTTACCCGCATCGTGGCAAGTTCTGCGTCGGCTATGGCAAGAGTGGTCGCTTGAGCTTCTACACAGAGCTCAAGGCAACCGTTCTCCTTCGTCGCCTCCGAGTACAAATTACGGTACTCCCGCATCTGCGTGTGGAAGTGCCGACCATCCTCCGCCATGTACGAATCGGCGGAGTCCGATGATGAGTCGACGATCACCGGGTTAGCGCTGGAGGACCCGGCGGCGTGACTGAAGCGCCTTCATCACCACCCAGGCTGGGAAAGAAATGGAGGAATCAAGATACAGAGCAGGGCCGTGAAAGGAGGGGTTTCTTGAGCATACCCGGCAAGCCTGTCCAACCGGTGGCGGTGCGGAAGCAGGCATCTGAGCGCCCGGCCTATTGAGTTGTCCCCGTCGGCGGGCCTGTCAGCAGGACCCTTGCCACGGTTGTCGTCGCCATCGGCCATTGGGGTTATCTCAAGCAAAAAGGAGAGGAGGAAGTTGATAGGCCGGTAGAAACAGGGCGAGAAATGTGGTGCCGTATGATTCGCCGTGTGCTCTCGGTGCGGATTTATAATCAGGGTTGGTATCTTGGAAGGCGAGCTGGCGTTTCGGAATTACGCCAGATTTAATAAGGAGGTGACCCGACGGTTGGCACACGTGAAAAGTTAATCACATCGACTATGCTGGGAACCGTTCTGAATTGGCTGAATAAAGGTTATAAGATCGGGTAAAATAGCCGATATTGGCAGAATAGAGTTGCAGTGTCTGTCGTCAGTAATTGCTAAGTGAAAACATATCATTACAAATTCAGCATGGCACGAAGAGCGGTCATGGTTTCAGCATGAAGAACTTCGCTGGTCTGAATTGCTTGGCAGTCTGCATCTTTAGAACCAAGAAGACGACCAAGGCGGTTGCGGATAAGCTTACTGTTGGTGGTCCTTATGGATAAATTTTATACCACCAACTTAGACTAAAAAGAGGATTAACAATCATATTCTAGCACATATGCCTTTACTACTAACAAGCTCCACTTGTACCCCTAGCATTCATGTTTTACAGGTTTTATGGCATAACAAGTGGAAATACGCATCAACATGAAGAAAGCGCAAAATCAAATGACGAATCTGACAAATGTGCAAACAAAGAATACTAAAGAAGCCCACCTTCAAAGCGTAATTGGATCCATCCGTAACCACGGGGGAGGCCCAGGCCGAGAAAGTAACCGACCACCTAAAGGCGGTGGCCAGTTGGTGCATCCCAGGGACCGACCGTCCCCAGGGGCGACCGTCCCCCTGGTGGGGCCCCCCGGGCCCATATTCGGAGGCGGTCCTGATGGCGGTTTGCTGATGGCGGTTTCACCTCCTTCCATGTTTAGATGTGCCAAACCATCATAGTACCACTATAAATAGATGGTGCTCCATCCCCGTCGACACACACATCATTTTGGAGTCATCTACCTCACACCTCTCACTTGTATCTTTAGACTAGCATTAGTAGTTTGTGAGCAAGGCAAGAGCTATCATGGAGTGCTTGTCTCCTTGGAAGAAAAGGATCATCTTGGTATGAATACAATTCGGTCTTCTTCCATGAGCAAGTTCTTATCATACTTATATGATTATGCATATGAACTAAAGTCTAGTTATGATCTTGCTATGAGCATAGTACATGAGCTAGAACATAGTTTATGTATCATGTTCTTGACTTGTTCATCATCGTTCTTCATTGTTCATCGAATTAGTATGCATAGAGGAAGAACTAGGAATGAGGTGATGGTTCGTCGTGCTGTTATGGTTGCTCTTAACCTAGCCTGTCAATCCGAAGGGTTGGGGTCCACGGGGGTTAGGAGATGTTTCCAAGTACGTGAGCATGGTGCTCAGGTATGCGGAGATCGGCGAATATGTCGGTATCCCACGGGCAGAGGGGTAGGTGGACAGGTGGTGACAGCCCTGTCCATCCCTAGCATTCCCCCACGTTCGGATATTGAGTAGGAGTTCGTAAAGTCTCTATCGGCTGGCAGACCAGCTGCAGGGATCTCTCTATCACCCCAGACTTAGTCCTGATGCTAGAACTACTAATTAGATGATTTGCTAACAGTTCTTTGCATAATTATATATGACCAATACCTGCTCAGTTAGATATATTCTTTTATTCTTTATTTTCCTTTTATCCTTGAGGTTGATCCATATGTGTGTCCACTATCTTGAAATCATGTTTTATTCCTGTTTACTCTATGCCTACCATTGCACTCAATAAGTGATACACCACACTTAATGCATATTGCCCTCCTACGGGAAATTATAAATACGACACCCTTGAATACTCACGGGTTGAAATGCTAAAATGATAGTTCTGTGCGCTTGCAGAGTAATCTTATTTCTTATTGAGCTATCGATTGGCATATCTAAGTACCATTACTTAAGGATTGTAAATCTTGTGCACCCCACGGCGCCGTGTCACAGTTTTGCATATCGTAAGTAATGACGGTTAGGAAGGCCAATCCGGCACTTCTAACTGCTATTACCAGACTGCATTACCTAGGCCGGCGCCATTAAGGGCCAAGGGTTACCTTTCTGAAGTAATGGTGGTTGGGAATGTCAACTTATGTTTCTAGTATTATTATTAAGGACGGACTTATAGTCTATCTTTAGTAGTGATGCTAAGAAATGCCAGCAAGCATTTCTGGCGTCGTTGCCGGGGATGGACTTTTAGTCTATCTTATGTAACGACGTTAAGAAATGCCAACAAGCATTTCTGGCGCCGTTGTCGGGGAGGGAAAAACATCTAAGCTAGCATAAACATCGATTACAAAATAAGCATTGGTAGCCATAGTTTAAGCAGGTTAACTTTGCTGTTTTCTTCCTCTTTTTATTGGAATGGAAACAGGATAGTGTATGAGCGGTTTTTCTCTGGCGGACAATTTCGTCAGCAATCCGAAAGCACTCCTAAGGAAGAAAAGGTCTCGTACTGTTTCTTCTTCTGCTACTCCGTCGGCAGACGAATCGTTCATTCCCGTACCATCCGCCACTACCGTCATGGCCAAGACACTCCGTGACTACTCCATCCCCGCTATTACCAACGTGCCCGTTGGGCCCACTGTCAACATCGGAAATGGAAATTTCGAGATCCGTACAGGCCTTATCTCGATGGTGCAGGCAAGCCAATTCTGTGGCTTGCCAAGCGAGGATGCAAACGCTCATTTGCAGCACTTCCTTGAGCTGTGCGACACCATTGTCATCCAAGACGTCGCACAAGACAGTATCAGGCTCCGCTTGTTTCCTTTCTCCCTCACGGGGAAAGCGAAACAATAGTTCTATCAAAATAAGGAAGCCGTCAACACATGGAACAAGTGTTCCGCAGCATTCCTCACCAAGTTCTTCCCCATGAGCAAGACCAGCGCTCTAAGGGAAAGATCTCAAACTTTCAGCAATCTTCCCTTGAATCTATCCCCGAATCATGGGAAAGGCTTCAGGAGTACATCCGAGCCTGCCCTCATCATGGAATGGAAGATTGGCTCATGCTCTAAAACTTTTATGAAGGTCTCACGGCCATGTCAAAGGGGCACGTAGATGCCGCAGCTGGAGGTGCAATCCTCTCTCTCACCATCGCGGATGCAACTACACTTATTGAGAAGATGGTGGCCAATCAGAGTTGGGGAGAAGGAAGAAAAACACAAAAAGGCTCGCATACCGTGAAGGTGACGGACTTGCTTGCTGCAAAATTAGACTTGCTGATGCAAAAGCTAGACGATCGTGCTACCAAACCTACCATGAGCACCGTCCAGACCATGGACTCACACATGACATGTGAAGTCTGTGGGAACGTTGGCCACTCGGGGAATAACTGTCCCGAAACCAAAGAAGAGGCTTCATACGTCAACAACGGGTTTCGCCAACCTCAGCAAGGTAATAGCGGGTGTAACAACCAACATCGCCCGCAAGGTAATAATTTCAATTCAAATTTCAATTCAAACCAACCTTCCTTAAAAGATCTCGTTCTAGGACAAGCTAAAATCAATGAAAGTTTGACCAAAAAGCTATCCTTCAATGATAAAATGTTTGAAAATATAAATGCCAAGCTTGAAACTTTGTCTTCTTCTATTCAAAATCAAGCAAGTTTTAACAAAATGATAGAAACACAAATGGCACAAATAGCTGCTTCTATTCCTGTCAACAATGCGGGAAAAATCCCGGGGCAACCCGAGACTTCTCCCGAGTTTGTTCATGCAGCTACAGATCAATAAAGGAAGGAAAGTCTGGCTAACAGACTATAAACGTTGAGCCCTTGCCGAAGGTCATCGGTAATTATCTAAAAATAAATATAAATAAATAAATAAATAAATAATTATCTGAAGGGGCCCACACCATCATTCAAGCTTGGGGGAGGTGTCCCCACTCAGGTATTGTAACTTATCTTTTTGAAAAAAAATATATATAATAAATGAATATTTATATACATATTTATATAATAAAAATATATATTTCATAAAATTATTTTCTTGCATTAAAATAAATTATTCCCTCTTCCTAGAATTATAAAATTTTATTCCAAAATAAATTCTTCTCCAAAAAAATTCTATAAAAATAATTTTCTAAAAGAATAAATCTTGTTGAGTCTAAATATTATTTTTAGAATAATTTTGAAAATCAAAAAGTTTCAAATAAAACTTGTGGAAAATAAAAAAAACTGGAGCAAAATTTCAAATGGCAATCATTCGTAACTGGCTACATACTGGAAATAGCTGTTAGAGGGAACTGCAAAAAGGCTGGACCAAACCGGCCCTGTCAGGGGACCGGCCGGTCCCAGGGGCGACCGCCCCCTGCCCAACGGCTCTGTGGCGCAGCCTTTTGCCAACGGCTACTAGCCGTTGCGTACAACACTCCTTCGCCTACGATCAAGCCTATAAATACCAGAGCATTCGGGTGGAGCTCCTCACCCCTCTCATTCTCACATTTTTCACTCCCTCCATCACTCTCTTGCTCGACCATTCTCCAAGCATTTTTCCACAAAGTTCAAGTGCAAGGAAATCCTGCACAAACTTCTTCCACTCCCATCACAAGTCAAATTCTTGTGCCAAGCTCACCATGAGTGGGATCGGAGGTCGGATTTCCGGCATGTTCCAGAAAGGCCGTCGCTCTCGTGGGGAGTCTAGTCAAAGTACTCCCACAAGTGAGGAGAGCCCGCTGCATGAAGAAGAGGAGGCGCCAAGAGGCCACGCCATCGACGAGGCCGACGCTCCTTTCATCGACTTGGAGAGCGAGCGGGAGATGCAAGCATACAACCTCCTCAAAGGACGCGAATTCCTGCATACACTGGCCTTCGACCCACACTTTCTCTAGCAGACAGGTATGAACATCGAATTTAATACCATTTTCAAAAATGTTGGTTGGAGCCAAGTTGCCCCCGTGCACGAACTTGGATCTCGTCTTTTGACCATCCAAATCTTGGGCACTCTACAAGTTGTCGACTATGGTATTACCTTTCGCTGCTTTGGGAAAGAACATAGCCTTTACTGGAAAGATTTTGCTACACACTTGGGTTTTCATGAGCGATGCTCTGTTGATTTGGGTTTTACTCTTTCGGGTTATCAACGTCATGCTTTTTTGCACTTGATAAACGGACAAAATGTGACTGGGAAATTCCAACCCAACATCAACACCATCCACCATCCTTCTCTAAGGCTTATGTATAAATGGATTGCTAATTCTTTCTTTCCTAGAGAGGACACTCATCATGCTTATGATATTAAGTTGAAGTTGCTTTATGCCGTGCTTAAAAAGATTAAAGTCGCTCCTGTCTATGACATTGTTAAGCACTGGTTAAACTCTTTTAAAACTTTCACACCAATTATGTGCACTTCACTCATCACACGTCTTGCTGCTAGTGTTGATCCTCATGGTGCTAACACTATTGTTTATCTCTCCATTCCACGCATTATGATCAATGAGTATTATTTTACTCAAGCTCATACCATAAAACGTGATGACTCGGGAACAAACCTAGTATTTTATTATCCGGGATATATAAACGAGATTCCATTACCTAACCCGGATCTCGCTTTGTATAAATCCCCATCTCTCACCTTCAACCTTGTTGAAAAGGAAGAAGCACGCAGGAGTTCCGTTTCTCGCAGGAGATCACGGAGGAGAGAAGTACAGGAGGAAGAGCCTGCGCAGCCTGTGCAGCCTACACCACACCCAGCCATGCCTACCACGATACCAAGGATGGAATGGTCCCCGGTCATATCTACACTTAGGTTCACCCCCGGGTATGGATATGGTATGGGACATGTTCCTCATCCTTATGCGGTTGGAGGGTTAGGGTGGCAACACTCGCAGGAGGCAGGGGGATCATGGCAGCCCGAGCACGAGCATTCTCCAGATTCTGAAGGCATGCCACCTCCGATACGCCCACAGCCGGTCACACTCGAAGTCCTCAACACACGCATGGGAGGACTAGAACTGCAAAACAAACAAATCCAAGGTACGCTCAATGCTCACATCCAGACTTCTACCCAATGGCATGAGCAGTACTAGCAGCAGTTCATGAACTTTGAAGATGCGAACCGGCGGCAGCACGAGGCACAGATGGCCTACCTTCGGTCCATGGGACAATTCCCGGGACCTAGGCCTTGAACTAGCTTGGGGGAGGAGACCCCACAAGAGGTAACATTTATCTTTCAATTTCTTACACTTTATTTCTCACACTTTTAAATTCTACAATTTTATTTTCTTATTAAAAAAATAAATATATATATAATAAAAATAATAAATAAAATATTTCACTCCCATATGTGCTAACATATGTTAGTTTCTCTTCCGTTGAAATGATGAATAGTTGCTTTGTCTATAATTTGTCTGTGTCTAAGTTATAACTTAGTATTCCTTAAGATTTAAGTTTGTTGGCTAAAAATATCTCATTCTGAGAACTTGAAATCTTGTGGGTTGCAATTGCAAGATCCTTTTCTAAGTTGTTGCAAGATCTGAGATGGTAGAAATAGACTTTGCTATGACTTTGTTCTAAGAGAAACTTGACATCCGGAGATTTCTTTTTAAAAAATCAAAAATCAAAAGTTCCCCCATGATTATGAAATACCTACCAAGGCTATATGACATGCTCTACTTTTAAAAAACTTAGTCATATGCTACTTACAGAACTTTGAGTTGAGTCAAAATGCTGAGACCTAGTGAGATTATGGTCATACACCCATGATTGAGATTCACGTACAACCAAATAAAGCCGACTCTCATCCTGAGAGTTGTGCACAACATGCACCTTTCATCCACTAAATAAAAATGCTGACCCTCACTTTGAGAGCCGTGCATACAAAAAAATTTCACTCCTTGTTCGCCATCATGACGTCTCTCCATCCAAAAGTTTTCATATGTCAAAATATGGGCTATGCTAAAAAAGCCAAAGGGCATGAGAAAACAAACGGGAAAGAAAATACAAATTCCCGTTCAAAAAAAATAAAAAAATTGTATATAATGATGATATTTCTATAGCCCATATTCCTCCAAAGAATTTTATTCCATCCAATAAAAAGAGAGTCATGATGCATGGAGTGCCAAAAAGATTAGAGATAGGTTTTCACCATTCCACACACTTGCACATCTCAATCAAGGTATATGGCTTGTATCTCCTTATGGTCCAGTCTTTGACTCAGTAATATAAGTAATGTAAGTACGCCCACCTTCATACCTACCCAAAACTCCACTCTCAGCCTTAGTAGTAGGATGAAAAGGCAACACTATAATGCCTTTGGTGAGGTAAATCATACACAATGAGTGATTAAGAGAATCATTTGAGGAACTTGTTTTATTTTGCAAAAATTCATAAAATCTCTGGATAAAAGGTCTATCAAAGAATGAATGATTGGTGAGTCCATTATAACCATTCTATCTTGCAACCGCCCAAGAAATTGGAGAAAACTACAAGCCCCATAAGAAAGCAAGGTAAAAGAGTGGATGAGTGCCAACTTATTTAAATTACGAATGAATTCTATGTTATAGGTATGACACTTATGAATTATATCGGCATTGTAGCAACTCCTGATCAACAACCATGCCTTGGCTATTTGCTCGGGACGAGCAAAGGTTAAGCTCTTGTTGGTGGTCCTTATGGATAAATTTTATACCACCAACTTAGACTAAAAAGAGGATTAACAATCATATTCTAGCACATATGCCTTTACTACTAACAAGCTCCACTTATACCCCTAGCATTCATGTTTTACAGGTTTTATGGCATAACAAGTGGAAATACACATCAACATGAAGAAAGCTCAAAATCAAATGATGAATCTGACAAATGCACAAACAAAGAATACTAAAGAAGCCCACCTTCAAAGCGTAATTGGATCCATCCGTAACCACGGGGGAGGCCCAAGCCCAGAAAGTAACCGACCACCTGAAGGCGGTGGCCAGTTGGTGCATCCCAGGGACCGACCGCCCCTATGGGCGACAGCCCCCTGGTGGGGCCTCCGGGCCCATCTTCAGAGGCGGTGCTGATGGCGGTTTGCTGATGGCGGTTTCACCTCCTTCCATTTTTAGATGCGCCAAACCGTCATAGTACCACTATAAATAGATGGTGCTCCGTCCCCTTCAACAGACACATCATTTTGGAGTCATCTACCTCACACCTCTCACTTGTATATTTAGAGCAGTATTAGTAGTTTGTGAGCAAGGCAAGAGCTATCAAGGAGTGCTTCTCTCCTTGGAAGAAAAGGATCATCTTGGTATGAATACAATTCGGTCTTCTTCCATGAGCAAGTTCTTATCATACTTATATGATTATGCATATGAACTAGAGTCTAGTTATGATCTTGCTATGAGCATAGTACATGAGCTAGAACATAGTTTATGTATCATGTTCTTGACTTGTTCATCATCGTTCTTCATTGTTCATCGAATTAGTATGAATAGAGGAAGAACTAGGAATGAGGTGATGGTTCGTCGTACTGTCATGGTTGCTCTTAACCTAACCTATCAATCCGAAGGGTTGGGGTCCGCGGGGGTTAGGAATTATTTCGAAGTACGTGAGCATGGTGCTCAGGTATGCGGAGATCGGCGAATATGTCGGTATCCCACGGGCAGAGGGGTAGGTGGACAGGTGGTGACAGCCCTGTCCATTCCTAGCATTCCCCCACGTTCGGATATTGAGTAAGAGTTCGTAAAGTCTCTATCGGCTGGCAGACCAGCTGCGGGGATCTTCCTATCACCCCAGACTTAGTGCTGATACTAGAACTACTAATTACATGATTTGCTAACAGTTCTTTGCATAATTATATATGACCAATGCCTGCTCAGTTAGATATATTCTTTTATTCTTTATTTTCCTTTTATCCTTGAGGTTGATCCATATGTGTGTCCACTATCTCGAAAACATGTTTTATTCCTGTTTACTCTATGCCTACCATTGCACTCATTAAGTGATCATGTTTACACCACGCTTGATGCATATTGCGCTCCTACGGGAAATTATAAATACGACACCCTTGAATACTCACGGGTTTAAATGCTACAATGATAGTTCTGTGCGCTTGCAGAGTAATCTTATTTCTTACTGAGCTATCGATTGGCATACCTAAGTACCATTACTTAAGGATTGTAAATCTTGTGCACCCCACGGCACCGTGTCACAGTTTTGCGTATCGTAAGTAATGACGGTTAGGAAGGCCAATCCAGGACTTCTAACTGCTATTACCAGACTGCATTACCTAGGCCGGCGCCATTAAGGGCCAAGGGTTACCTTTCTGAAGTAATGGTGGTTGGGAATGTCAACTTATGTTTCTAGTATTATTATTAAGGATGGACTTATAGTCTATCTTTACTAGTGATGCTAATAAACGCCAACAAGCATTTCTGGTGCCGTTGCCGGGGATGAAATTTTAGTCTATCTTTTGTAACGACGTTAAGAAATGCCAACACTTACCATCGTTGATCTTGCGCCCACGCTTTTCTTCAATTGAGTTATGGTGTTTGGGGAGTTGTCTAAGGTTTGCTCGTGCTAGGAGATAGCCAAGTTTACTCTTTGAAGTTCTGCTTCTAGCTCTTGGCATCGGATCATCAACTTGTCAAGTTCAGTGCGGGCGGTGGCGGAAGAAGTGATCATGGCGTCGACTTGCTTCACCAGGGCATGGGCATTCTGTTTGTTAAGCTCCTTCTGAGATTCCTGGGAGCACGGTCCCTGAAGTCAGTAACCTTCAGAAGGATGTCTAGGATATCAGGTTTCACTCGATCTTGAAGAAGTGATAAAATCTCCTGGATCGGAGTCACGTTCTGGACCAAATCGGCTGTGCTCTTTTCAAAGAGGGTTAGTAATTCCGATAACCGATCCCGAACAACATCCTCTGGAAGAGTGTGCTGACAAGAGCTGATCTCTTCTTCATCCAGAAATTGCTTGATGTTGAAGGAGTAGCTCAAAGATGGTGAACGCCACGCCTGGAATCAAGCAATGTGAAAGTCATGCTCGGTTGATGCTTTGGAGAGGTAAAGTAATTAGATAACTTTTCTTAATTGACAAGCGCTGCTGATATGAACCAATCTAAGGTTTTGGGTTCGGTCCTTGCATAGTTGACCGGGCACCTGGAAACAAGAGTGATTAAAATAGCACTGAAAATGTGGTGATAGCATTAACAGCCAAAGTAGTTTACCAGAGAATAAAGGAGGTGCCGAGTCTTGATCATCTTCAAACACTGGACTATTTGACTGCATTTTTAGAGGTTCAAACATAAGATGTCACAAGGAAAAGGCTCCAAGGAGAAGTAATGTGACAAACCTGAGTACAGTCAGGAGATCCAGTGATGATCGGCTAAACAGGATTTTCAGGGATAGTGTCCTGCATTGGTATTTCAACCTGCTGCTCAGGGTCTTTCTCTGAAGGGGGGTTTGGTTCGGTTGCCTCGACCGAGGGAGTTTCCATTTGTGCTTGGGGATGGAAAGTGAATATCTGTTCGGGGTAATGATGCAGAAAATGCGAGAGCAGATTATGATGAGTATCGTACCCGGATATGAGGTCTTTGTGATCTCGGCTTCTTGGTGACTGTTTTCTTGGAAACAGTGGCTTTTCTTTTAGGTACAAGGATTACCAAAGTCAGAGCCGGGGTTTTCATCATTTGATTCAGAGAAGGTGCTTCAGAGCCCATCCTTGTTGTCGAGCATGGAGGAAAGTACTCGACAATTGTTGCAGGGATTGTTTCAGGATCCTACAAAAAATGGTCTATTAAATGCTGATGACTAACGGGAATCAGCAAATTGATGAATGGTTTACCTCAGCATCTGAAGAGAAGTCTGCATCCAGGGCGAGGCATTTGTCATGAACTTTTTGGCTAAATAGATGGGGATGCCATTGCTACCACCAAGTATTGAAGGATTCATGAGCGAAGCATGCTGTTGACCAAGTTGGGGGTGTGTATGTTGGAAGATCTGATCCCAGTTGAAATACCCTGATACTGGTCAACACATCCTTGATGCTTTCCCTAGGCATCAGGATGTCAGCAAAGAAAGGCTTGGGGGCAAGCTGACCCAATCCAGACTATCTGGCCACAAAGTTGGGGTTGTAAAATTCATATGAAGGCGAGACAGGTTGCTGAACATTGTTGCAGCGAAAGTGCTTAAATCAACAGGTAGAACACAAGGTTTGATAATGTTGTTGAAAATTTCGATTGCCTGCTGGTCTGGGCAGCCTGACTCAAACCTAAAGCTATAAGGGAAAGACAATTCAGCATTCTCTTCATAAGGAAAACAAATGAGGGTGTCTGAATCAAGGCCTCTGTAGAGTTGTTTAAAAAGATGCCCTCGGTTGATGGTAATTGTGACAGTCAATGCAGCTTCACAGTAAGATTGGCAGCTTCTGCTTACTTCATCCTCTCCTTCTCAAAGTTTGATGATGGAAAGCTGAGGTTGGTCAGATCAGGTTTTGCCAACTTGCACAAGTACAGATTTAACCAGAGTTGGATCAATCACCAAGGGCCTGAGCGGCAGGGGACCGGTTCATTTTTCAGCAAATAGGAGGCCACTTGATTCATCAAGTTATAAGCGGCTCCGAGAAGCAGTTTTCCCAGAGGTACTGATTTCCCAGTAGCTAGTTGCTCTGCTAATGCTCTGTAGGGGTATGCTGGCCCAAGGGAAGAGCCACAGAAGATGAATTTTTCCAGCCACATGATCAGAAAGGCTATATATTCTTTGTTGCTGATGTTGGGGCCAGAGCCTTGGTTGGTAATGATGTAGCTGGTCCAACCGCTATAGTCTGAGATCTTTGGGAGTTTCTGCTCACCTTTGGAAAGAAGGTACCAAAGTTGGTCAGAACCTATGATTTTGAGACCAGTAAGCATGGGAATGTATCCAAGGTGATTGACATCGGACCATGACCAAAAATGAAAGCCTTGATGGAATTTGACCAAAAATAACAGGCTACACCGAGGAGAGATTCATTCTTCTCCAGCTTGGAAAGAGAAAGGTTGAGACATTGACTCAGGCCATACATTTCCTAGTTAGTACCTTTCTTTGCTGTGACCCTGCGTCCAGCCAGCTGGTATATTAGGCCAGTTGCAGAAAGTTTGCTTGGTCCAAGATGATGCACTCACCAATAAAGATTTGAATGGGAGCTGATTGGTTTCTTTGGAGACAAAATCGGCCAAATCGGGGTTTCCCATGGGCCCCAAATAATAAGCAGAAGGAACATTGGCCGATTGGATAAGGATTTCGTTTTTCATTTCCTAGGAAAGTAATCCACATTAAATAGAGAACCAGAGGAAGGGAGAGATGAAAATAGAGTTGCATACCTCAGGGATCTCAGTCGGAGTCACCATGAAGTTTGAAGGAGTTGTTGAACTCGAAGTGAGCGATTGTGGCTAGGGTTGAGCGACGGCTACGGAAGCAGTTCGGGAAGCAGGAAGCCTAAGGCGCCGCAACAGAGGTTATGAAGGGATGATGCTCTGAGATCCGATCGGAGACGTCAAGAAGACCTTTTGGGATTTGAAGCTAATTTTGGAATAAAATCAATTTTATCCTAAAATTGGGGGCATCTGTTTACACCAGATTTTGGACGGATCGGGAAACAATTGTCAAGAAAAGAGAAGAGCCTATGGGAGTTTCGGATCGAATATCTGATGACGTCAACAAGATTGGAGAGTGAGTCGGACAAGGATGGACTCTGCAACAGCCGTGACGAGGCGATCATGGAAAGGGTCCACAAGAAAGGAAAGGCTAGGTTCCGATTTATCTTAGAGTTAGGAAAGTTTATTATTTCCTTATTTCTAGCAAGGGTTTTCATTCAGTTAAGATTTCCCTCTATCTGTTGGCTATAAATATAAGCCCAAGCGCATTGTAACAGAACACGTCAATCAATACAACAACAGTTCCTTTTTTTCAGCCTCCGGTCAAAAACCCTACGAGTAGGAGTAACGTAGAACCGGCGAGTTATTCGACAAGTTGGGTGTCATCCAGTGGATGCCAGGCTTGCTGTAAGCACCGTCACGCTCTTGTCTATCATGTATTGCTTGTACGATTCTGTCTCGTGCCACAATGCTAGATAGATTCGAGTAGTTATCGATCCTTGCTTGATTTGAGTCATGCTTAAGTTGAATTAAGGGGTAGTTATCGGCTCTAACTAAATTGACATTTTAGTTAGATTCACTAAGTTACCGATGTTGCTTATGATGATTTACTGTTTATTTAATTTTAACCATCATCAATCTGCCCAATCTTGATCTGTTCTTGTCGGCTTGCATCTTTTGTATCTATCTTGCTTAAGTGAACATTAATTAAATATCATGTTTAGGCGAGTAGATTTGTTTGTCATCACCCGGTTAGTTCAGATCTTGATTGTGTATAGGTCGCACTCAAGTAATAAAAGTAAGTTGTGTGGAGAGTCTTTGATTAATAGATCTAATCATTGGCTTACATCATAGGTGTTGACGATGGATATACCATAAAAATCCACATTCAAACACCGTCAACCTGCCTCGGATTGAAGGAAGAATAAGCATATCATGAGCATATTTTATCAATAACTAGTTCTACTTGTACCCTTAGCTTGTGAATGCAGAAAAGATCAAACAGGTCATGAAACAACAAGATATGGTGCACAACATCACGTAGAAGAGAGGAGAGCTCAGAGTGGGCCCATGTGTGGGTCGGCCGACCCCACCATGGGGCCCACCTGGCTCTAGTGACGTGGCATGATCCGTGTGGCACTCCACCCAGCTCATTTCAACCCTAAGATCAACATGTGTTTCTATTCAACGGTGGAGAATCAAAGCACAATGATCAAGGGATAAATCAACGTGACAAACACGCAGCAAAGGTGTAACCACACCCTGTGACAGATGGGGACAGCTTCTAGAAGGACCTGGCTGGGCCTAACTGTCATAGGGGGGTCGGCCGACCCCCCTGGTGCCTAGCTAGGTCGGTTGGCCTCCACCGCCTTCCTGCATGATTCCCACATGATGAATTCACCAACGCCGTCTATCTTGAGGCGGTTCAAGATCGGTTCATCCAAGGGTGGAGAGGCATGGAGGACGCGGATCGCTGACGTGGCACCTCCCCAATTTTCCCTATAAATAGAGGGTGCCATCGCCCTACACAAGACACACAAGATACACAAGAGACAAGAGAAACTTCATTCCTTAGTAGTAGTATTAGTCTATTGTGGGAGTTAGAGTCGAGTCGAACTACGCTCGAGGTCTCCGGAGTCGTCTGCTGAAGAGTCTGGTATAGGTCTTGTACCCTTCCTTCTGTAAGACTTTACTTTTATCAATACATTATCTTTACTTTACTTTACTAAGTCTTTACTTAGTGCTTTACTATTCATTATAGTATTGTTGTGTCTTGTCTTGCCTTATAGTTGATTTACACTAGATTGTGATCCTGTAACCAGCTCACGTGTGTAGTTCATTGCTTGTCATAGGGTGCTTTGGCTGTTTGGTATCCAGCTAGAGTAGTGAGAATTAGTGTAAGCATAGTGCTTAGACTAGATCTTACCCTTGAATGCCGCTTGTCGCACAGATTGTTAGTGGGTGCTAGCAGGTGGTGACAGCCCTGTCTAGTCATAGTATCCCTCCACGTGTTTTAGGCAAGTTCTTAAAAGGTAGGCTCCCATAAGAGCGTAGGCGCTTCGGGTAGAGGTTATATCCTTTATTGTTTCGCACTACCCCCTACACACCGGAAGTAAGGTAGCTGTCTTAGTGTAATTCATCCATTTGATAAGATAGTTCATAAGAGTAAAGTAAGAGTCATAGGAGTCTTATACTCACTCGTTGTCCTCCCACCTAATTATACTCTACTAGTTATCCTTAGTATCCTAAACCTTGTCGTGTCTTTGTGTCATTACCCTTTGCTCTATTTATCGATTTACCCCCCTATCACTAGTTGATACTAAGTTGCTATAGACTTAAGGATCTCCCTCTTTTATTAATTATTCCTAGCAACCGCTTTCCCTTAGGATAAAATAAATAACGATACCATGGAATACTCCCGGGTAAAGTGCTACAGCGGTATATTTTGTGCGCTTGCGGAATTATCCAATAGACATAAGAAATACCCCTCAGGGCACTTCTGGCGCCATTATCAGAGATAGCCTAACACCCTGTCTCTGGTGGTTGCGCTAAGAAGTGTCAACAAGCATTTCTGGCGCCGTTGCCGGGGAAAGCATCAGTCTAGGAATATTAATAAAAATTGAATCCGGAGTCTACTATCAATCTAGTTATCGATTAGTGTTAGGGGCTTACCCCTGTCTGTATTTCTCGTTATTGTGAAGCTAGATAGTGCATGAGCGGTTTCGAATTGCCGTCAAAATTTATTGAAGATCCTGAGCAATTGTTAAGGAGAACTAGACACCGTCAAGTTCCACCTCAAAGGTTCATCTCAAACCTGAATCCGTTCGAGGAAAGAGGCTCCGCACTATCAATCAAGGAAGCTATGGCCCAAAAGACCATCTCTGAGTTCTCTGCACCGTCGGCTGAGAGCATTGCCACCGGTCCGCAGCTCAGTTTGGGGGATGCTACCTTTGAGCTTAAGCCAACACTCATCAATATGGTGCAAGCTAACCCGTTCTGTGGGAAGCCGCATGAAGATGCTAATGCCCATCTCCAGCACTTTTTGGAGGTGTGTGGTACCTTCACTATCAAGAATGTCTCGGCAAACGCCATCCGTCTTCACCTATTCCCATTCTCACTGCTTGAGAAGGCGAAGTAATGGTTCTATGCCTAACATCCAATAGACAAAAGAAATACCCCTCAGGGCACTTCTGGCGCCGTTATCAGAGATAGCCTAACACCCTGTCTCTGGTGGTTGCGCTAAGAAGTGTCAACAATGGGCTGCAACGATTCGGTCGATCCCCTTGACATAAGTGACGGGTTAGGTAGATTAGTCAAAGAGTCAAAGCATCATTTACTTTATAGGCTTGTATGTTGCCTATACTTCAGATCGGTTGTTCAGCCGATTCTGCTTGTGTTTGCTTGCTGCACGTTGTATTTTCCCGATCTCTTTTATATGTTGTTTTGTGTTTCGCTCATGTCAAGATCGATTCAAGTGCGTTGATTAGCTGTAGCGATTTAGTCAATCCTAATTAATGGATGTGATAGATTGAGACATGTGTTGGTGCATAAGGCAATGTATAAATTAGATCTGTTCAATATAAATTGCTTTCATTCATGTTATCCCTGAATCGGTTAAAATGTGTAGCGGATGCTTTATTATATTCATGCTATCGATTCATGTGATCGGATATCGGTTCTCTAGCCGATGGTCTAATGAGAAGGCCCATTGGGCCGGATATCTGGAACCATTTGGGACAAACCAATAGTTCCATATTGTGTTACTGATCAACCGTTTTCTCCTTTGTCAATTGCAGGTCAAATTGACTAGCACGCTTGGAGATTCATCGGTGCTCATCCACGCCGATTGTCGAAGCTAGCTGGGTCTGTTTGCTCCGTGCTCCACAAGACCGTTCCGGCTTTGCTGGTGTGCTGAGCGCGGACCAGATTTCACGCCAACATTTCTGAACAAATGAATAGTAGTGAATTTTGTTATTTTCACAGGGATATTTTTAGAGCTCCAAAAATGATGAAAATATTTATGTATACTCTCCAAGTGTAGTGTTTTATAAAAATGCTAGATAAGAAATTTGAGCACATACTTAGTGACAAAAAAATGCTTTTAAATTAATAAAGGCAACTTTGATGATTTTTAGTAAATTCTATGCGCATCCAAAAATCATGAAATTTAATGTGGGATTGTTTTAGACTTAACACTATTTGTTAAAAAAGTTTGGGCTCAAATGGAAATAATTTGCTTATTTATTATTTAGTGCTCTATTAATTGATTAATAAAATAAAAAGAAACATTAATCCCTTTTAGTATTGTGTGACTTTTGAGTTGTGTGTTGACCCTGGATCCCTCACTATGGTGATCCTTGGCACTTTAAATGTTGTACTTAGGTAATAGTTGAACAGCTGAACAACGGCTTTCAATGACTGTTAAAATAGTCAATAAATAAGTTATGCAGCCACCACCTTACTCAGTGAAGCTTGATTTACGACTTTATCGTGAAGAAAAGTTGTACTCAAGGTTGTAATTAAATGTTTGTCTTATCTTTTCATTCATGTCACTCTACATCATGTAAGCATGCATTATTATTCTACGTGTAGTGAACGGGTTTTCGGAAGAATTGCTTGATTGATCCCGACGGAAGAATTATTCATCAGGAGAAGTTAAGTGGGTTTTCTCTGGTTTTCTGGCAGAAGTGACAGACCTGCAACACAGGCAAGCCCCGGTGCATTTAACCATTCCTTGTGATTTGTAAAATGTTTATCACGTTGAGCTAAACTATTGCATTAATTTGATAGGAGTTGAGTGATAACCTAATTGATGCATTACCATCTTTGACCACTTGAATATCACCCTTGAAACCTGATTTAAAATGGAAATGTTTGAAAAATGTTTAGCCCTGCTTAATTAATTTAGTTTTTGTTCAAAATACTATTTTCTGAGCTATGGTGATATACTATCGATGAATCATGGAAAATGAAAATGGATATGAATCCGTTCGGTCAATTTGCACTTGGGTTAGAGTCCCAATGTATTATTGCCGACGGAAATGGATTTGAAACCGTTCGGATGATTTGCACTTGGGTTAGAGTCTCAATGCATTGTCACCGACGGAGATAAAATTAGGAACCATTCGTTGTAGAACTGTGTGCGTCGAGACTTTGCAACTAGCCACATACGTCGGGAAGCCCTGGCTCCGGCTATTCTGTCACTTGAATCGACAATCGCGCACTGGGAGTGGAGAGATGGCGAGAGTAGCGTGTACCCTCGTGGCCGGCGTGTTGGATTGGAGGAGTACTGTGCTCTCGGGTGGCATAGGACCGGTTCAAGTTTCGGAGGAGCCGTGGTAGACGGGGTTGGCATATGCAAGCTTAGGTGCTACATATACAGTGTGGTTAGTGATCCCCAGCTAGGTATTAATCGATAGGTTTTGTGAATGAATAAGTAATTGGAATTTGAAGGATACATGTGAACCAAACTAGCTTCAGGACTACTGTTTAATATTGAGATAAAATATTGAAAGTAGAAACTAAAAATAGAGAGCTTTTCTGCAAAAGACTTTGATTCTTGCTAAAGCCTCACCTTGATTCCCCTCAACTTGCATTCCTGAGTCTTCTCCCCTTTTTTAGTCAGGTATGTCTTGCGAAGTACCCCATGTACTCAGGGTTTGTTAACCCCTGTTGCAAGTATATTGAGTGTACAGTTCTGCTTGAGATCGTGCCGGTTGACGGATCGTGCATGGATGAAGAGGTGTATATGATATAACCCTTGGGCAGGGTGTCTAGTTGTATGCTACTACTCCACTATGAAACTCTGGCTTCATAGTGTAACTTATGTTTGTAAACCAATGGTTATGTAATACTTCCGCACTCTTTACTCCGATTCATATTATTTGTGTAAAATATTGTAATACTGCAATGCTTACAATAAGATCTTCGGGCAAATTAGGGTTTTCGAGAAACCCGGCAGGCTTCCTACGTTACGGGAACTCGTGCACAGTAACCGAAGGTCCTTGGGACAGTAATGGTGCACGTGGGCCATATGATTTAGAAGGTTCTGCCACATGAGCAAGAAGAGAAACAGTGACGTGCAGCGTGGGCGGCGTTGGATGGTTGGCGTGGCGCTTGATTTTGACTGGGTCAGACGCTAACACGCCCCGAGCTTGACGATAGCTATCGGGAAGGGAAAAGGATGAGCTAAAGTCACACTTGGGTGGGTTTCGGGTCCACCATGATGACCGTTCAACGATGCCACGACGCTTCTCCAAGTCGACACGCCCGTGGACGCGTGCCCTCGCATGCAGGAACGACGGGCGACGAGCTGTGACGGAGCACCTGCGTGGCACTGCCCTGAATCACAAGCTACTGTAGCAATCCATTATTATGAAATTCATATTTTCAAAATTACTCATGATTTAGTGTGTAAACTTGAGAAACACCCTGAATAAAAGTTGTGGAGAATTTTAAACTAGACAAATTTTCTTTTTGAAGTGTATTCAAATTCTTCTTAGTTTTTGAATTATTCAAAAGGGGGTAAATAGACCATTTCAAATTTAGGTTTGGATTAAAAAGTTTATTGAACAACTTCAAACTCTGTAAAGATAAAAGTCGCTCTAATTAGTGAGCTCTACAACTTTCATAAAAGCGTCAACCTCAAATTCTCAATAATTTTTGAAAGGATTTTAAATTTGAATTCCCAAACATATATTAGGGTTTAATTTGAAATTCCAAATAATAACTTGAAAATCACTCAATATGAAAGTTGCTCAAATTTTAAACAGATACAACTTTGCTTTCGGACTCAACCCAAAATTTCAAATAACTTTTAAATTAAGGTTTCAAGCCTAATTAAAGGTTTATTCAAATTAAATTCAATTCAAACCACACTGAAACCCTAGTCCTATGAATTAAACTTATTTTAGTTGATGAGCATCTAAATTAACTAAATATGAATGCTTTGCAGTGCATATGATAACATGTCCTGCTTAATTTTAGTAACACCAGGGGTGTTACAAGTTTCTCCTCCCCTGGCAGAGCTATTTGCGCTATTGTTGAAATCTGTCTCTTGAATTCCGGAGGAAAAGGGGAAAGCCATTAGAGTCGACGATGGTGGGCCCTTGCGGGAAGTGGACCTTCCGGAGGTAGTCGGAGAGCGATCACCGAGTAGGACCCGTTGCTTTCTTCGAGGATGGTGTGGAGCAACTCTTCTTCGAATGGTCAGAGGGTCTACGGTAAATTTAAATATTTGCCACCCTTACGGTGAGAGTGGTAGGCTTATTGCCACTGTCAGTGACTCATAGGGCCCCATGTGTCAGTGACACATGTTTTGGTGCCATCCGTAAGGGTGGCAAAAATTTAAATGCCCCTCTACCATGTTCAACACCAGCGCTGGGCAGGTAGTGGTTGGAGTTATCGTCGCTTTCGTCATTAATGATGGAGTGGCGCAAAAGGCTTTGATAGGATATTATTGTGTTCCTTATGGCAAAAGGAAATGAGCCCCTACGAATATCTCGTTCCAAGTAAAATAGTCTAAGTTGTTTAATTAAATTTTTATTTTCATAAAATAAAAGAATCCAAACGGGTCTCATATAATTCTTTTTCATCATAAAAAAACAGGGGTTATTTTGATCTATACCATTACAATTTTGCAAGTTTGGAGATACGCCATCATAATTCACCTATTTAGAGAACTACCATTACAATTCTATCTCTCACTCATTTATGGCATTTTCTGCGTATGCCACATACATAGGCCCACTGTCATAACGTATAAATACAGAAACTGGTATGGACGTCAAGTCCCGTCTCCTCCGTTAGAAGAAGCCCGCCGGAGCGCTCGCCCCTGGTGGCTAGGACGCAAAGTGGAGGGACGCCCACGCATGAGGGAAACAGCAGCAAGCACGACGACCGGAAGCGGTGGCCTGAAAGGAGAGCGCTCGCGACGGCCTGCTCGCGAGTGGTGCGGCGGCCTAAGTGCAAGGCACGCCCTCGTTACCGCTCTTCCTCCTCACTGTAGCGGCGAACGTGACCACACCTCGCCATGACAGGTCCTTTCTACTCGCTGCGGTTGGGGCACAAGGACGCGCTCACCTCGTTGCCCGCCGGCCGCCGTGCTCGGCATTGAACTTCCGCTCGTGACATGCATCTTGACAACGTACGCGTTGCAAGCCAGAGGTAGCACATGGCGAGCACCGACCATGAAGAGCGCATACCAGTGTGGGGGCCGCTCCACACAGACGAAGCGGCCGTGGGTGCCAGTCCGCCAGATCGATGCTACGACAGGGGAACAGAGGAGAGGACTCACGGACTTAACGCCCATATACGTTTATGTACACATACATATATGACCAGTGGGCCCATATACACGGAATACGTAGAAAATGGCATGGATGAGTAAGAGATAGTGTTGTACTGATATTTCTACAAATAAGTGAATTATAATGGTATATCTCTAAATTTACAAAATTATAATGGTATAGATAAAAATCCCAAAAAACAGCCTCATGCAGCTGCCGTCTCCTTGCCTCCTTGGTTTCTCAGAAGCTCCAAGCCCTCGCTCCCTCGGTCTCATCGAAAACCCCCTCATTTTATTTCTTCTATCAACTCCCTGTCCTCCACTTCTCTCCACCATCCTACCCAGGCACCACTCGCATCGTGTTCTCAGATCCCGTCCCGCATTTCCCAGGGCCAGGTAAGCCGCTGCTGCGCCACTCTCGATCGTGCCGTCCCTCGTCCTCTATCCGTCCCGCTGCTTCCGTGTTGTCCGGTTGGTGAATCTCTGGGGCGAGTGATGTGTGTCGATGCATCGTTTTTGTGCCGGTGTTACCTGGATGGTGCTCCCAGTGGTACTGTTACAAGCTCATGCGAGGTGGATTCATCATTGTGATATCTTTTTTGGACATATTTTTGGGTTTGTGTGTGTGTGTGTGTGTGTGTGTGTGGTTGGGGGGGGGGGGGGGGGGGTGGGGGAGGAGCGGCATGTGTGTGTTTAGGTTATGTTTTTAGTTCTGGGGGCGTGAAAGTTTCAAATCATAACCCCGGGTTTAGGCGTGACTGCGTGAGCTTCCAGTCTACAAGCTCCGTCGCCGATTCGGTAACATAACAGGTATCTTCCACAAAAGGGTTTGCTTGTTTGTCACAAAATGGATAATAATCCTTAAAAAAATTGATAAGAAATCCACAACGATCTATTTATGCAGATGTTGATTTAAGTTATCCTTGTTACGCCAAACGTGAACAATGCCTGATCCTCTTGTAGCCGCAGTGAACTCAGACACATAATTTTGTGACATGCTCTGTTCTTGTTCTGTCTGGTTTGGTTAGTTGGTTTTGAAGACGATGGCTGCTTCTGCAGCTGCTGGTGTGCAGATGGTGGCTGCACGCCGTTGCATCTTGGCCTCACAAGGGATTCTTGCCGCAAGGGTTGCGGTTTCTAGGACTGATTGCATGTTCAGTACCACTGCTACATTTCCCAAAACCAGCTGCTCCTGGCCTGTAGGTTCTAAGGGCAATGGTGTTCTTGTAAGAGCAATATCAGGAGAGAGAGGCCCGCAGGGGCTTCCCATTGATCTCAGAGGTAACTCAAATCGCAATTGCAATGATGCAAAGTATTTACATTTTGTTTGTTGCATATATGATTTTTTCTGGGTGTGGGTGGGTGGTTAGGTGTGGTGGTTGTGGTGGGGTGGGGTGGGGGGTGACTTCAATTACTGCCAGTCCAGCGTAACACGGAAGGCAACTGTTCAATTCTTAATCTGAAATAAGAACATTTGGAGTGGCCATTTTAGGCATTCAGGCACAATTAATAGCTTAAAGTTCCATCCTGAAATTTTTTCATAAACAGCTGAGAACCATATAAACATCAATGCATATAGATACCTGGAATGATTGCGTTTTACTTATCGTCTAGTTGATAATGGTAAAACTGAACCATATATTTAGGTCTTGTTTATTATTGTCCATGTTTCCAATTGGTAATCGAAAATCTGATCCTTTGGATAGCGTAGTTTTAATGTGTAGAATAAAACTGTTAGTGGTGCCTTAAAAGGAAAAATCAGCATATCACTAACGTATTTTAAAAGATATCCCATGATGCCTTAGAAAGAATCATTTAACAGTAGCCGAAGAAAAATACTAATGCTCTTATTAGGACCAGCAGTCAATTTACTGAAAATTGCATAGTATTCTCATGTCAAGCAAGGAGCATTTTATTTGTTTTTCTGTAGCCTTTATTGAAACAAGGAAAACATAAAAGAATCTTTTTGTCAGTCTGCTCTCTGACAGTAAGCTTTCCATTACTACCATTTTTCTCAGATACTTAAATGTTTCAGGTAAAAGGGCATTCATTGCTGGAGTTGCTGATGATAATGGCTATGGATGGGCAATTGCAAAGGCACTTGCTGCGGCTGGTGCTGAAATTCTTGTTGGTACATGGGTGCCGGTATGTTGATCAGACTCTTACAGATTTCTTTGCATTGGACACTTTTGCTGATCCATAGTCTTAACAGGCGCTTAACATATTTGAGGCAAGTCTGAGGCGTGGAAAGTTTGATGAATCTCGGAAGTCTGTATAAAGTTCTTTATTAGATTAGATTCATCATACAGACAGTTTAGCAGGTGTGTTACTTACTGTTCATACAGGCTGCCAGATGGATCTCTTCTGGATATTGTTAAAGTCTATCCACTTGATGCTGTCTACGATTCCCCTGATGATGTTCCTGAAGATGTAATGTTCTTATTTTCTTATTCCCTTTTTGCAACATGGCTTCATAATTAACATTTTATTTCTCTATTAGGTCAAATCGAATAAACGATATGCAGGGTCATCAAACTGGACAGTAAAGGTGTGTAGTCCTATGGATAGCTGCCTAGGTTCTATGGTTGCTAGAAGAAAATGCTCAAAATTCAACTGCATTATGTTGCTTGTTTCTCATAAAAGCTTTTGAGATGACAATAACATTGATCTCTCTTAATTTAAAAGGAAGTTGTTGAATCAGTGAAGAATGATTTTGGCAGCATTGACATACTAGTGCACTCTCTTGCTAATGGCCCAGAGGTACAATATCCCTCCCTCTCGCTCTGTGTATATGTGCGTGCATTGCTGTGCTACAGCTCTTTCTTGTGACACTCGACTTATTGTCTAACCATCTTAAAAATCACCGATCATTTTGAAGGTAACAAAGCCTTTGTTGGAAACGTCAAGAAGAGGCTATCTTGCAGCAATTTCAGCATCTAGTTACTCCTATGTTTCATTGCTTCAGCATTTCCTTCCCATAATGAATCCCGGTAGTGCATATCTCCTATGCGATGCTGGTGTTTCTACCATTATTTCCCATGCTAAGATTAATACTGCTATTGCTGCCTTTTTTCCTGAAGAATGTGTTCTGAAATGCAACCTGTTAACCTTTATGTTGACACTGTTTTATGAATTTCAATATTTTGCAGGTGGTGCTAGCATCTCTCTAACATACATTGCATCTGAAAGGGCGATTCCTGGGTAAATATTCTGTTGAGGTCTTTGTGATGGAGCTAATTTTTATGCTATGATATCTTGTGGCTATTATATTGATTTTGTTCTCTGATAGGTATGGTGGTGGCATGAGTTCTGCTAAATCAGCTCTTGAGAGTGATACACGGGTATGGTCTTGCATAATTATGTACTTAAATTCTTCATTTTCCCATGAATTCATGTTCTTTTTTACATTAATAAACCTGTCGATGTAGGTGCTTGCTTTTGAAGCTGGACGAAAAGGCAAAATCAGAGTTAACACCATATCAGCAGGTACTTTCATCAAGTAATACTGTTGATGTAAAAAGAATGTTAGCAGTATACTTTTTTTGTAAACTATTCCTTTATGCCTTTGACAGTTGACCTACACTTGTATCTGTAGGCCCTCTTGGGAGCCGAGCTGCTAAGGCAATTGGATTTATTGAGAAGATGATAGAGTACTCATATGTTAATGCACCATTGCAGAAGGAACTGTTGGCTGGTCAGAGTTGCCTCCTTTGTTTAACTGTGACATGTTTCTTCCCCCTATTTGAAAGGTACAACCTTTTTCTTTAAATGCTTTCTTTTTCTTAACAAATATACTCTTGTTGAACAGATGAGGTGGGGAACACAGCTGCATTCTTGGTTTCTTCATTGGCTTCTGCCATCACTGGCTCGACTGTTTATGTTGACAATGGACTCAATACAATGGGGATTGCAATTGACAGCCCTACCATAATGTCATAGATGTGGTTGTGGTAGATAGACAACCTTTCCTGCTGCATCGCGGTGTGATTCTTGAACGATCTTAATTAGTTATTAGTATGAGAGGTAAGGGCTGGAAAAGGGAGGAAAATATGAGCTGCTCTTCTGCGCCTTCTGTTTTGCAGACCAACATTGGAGAGTTATGGGGTTTACCTGGTAAATGCTACGATGTGGTTTTCAGTGATTCAGAAGAGTACTAAAATTCCCTACAGTGTGTTCCTGATACTGTGTTCACTTGACATTTTCAGCCTTTTATACCATTTTTCACCGTGTTTGAGTAGAGTACTTCCTAGATGAGCTGCCATAACCATAATTATGTTTAAGAAATAGCCTAGATGTTCGGCCACTTCTGCTTTCTTCACGTATTTTAGTCAATTGACGAGCTGCAAGGTTAATTGTAAAATACGGTGACCGCCCATTAATTTTCCGTGGCGGAAGACATTTGACCACACCGATATCTAAGAAACAGACCAACACATAGCCCGCGCTAAGACTATTCGCACTTTTTATCTTCTATATTCATTCTTTAAAAAAATATTCTGTCTTGTTCATCAAATTTTTTTTCTTTATATTATTTTCTTCCGCACTCATCCATATCTATATCTTATACTCTATACTACTCCATTCATCCTAAATTGTAAGTCATTCTAAGAATCTTAAAAGTCAAACCATCTTAACTTTGACTAAAATTACAGAGAGAAATATGAAAATTTATGACATCAAATAAGTGTACTAAGAAAATATATTTGATGAAGAATCTAATAATACTTTGTTAATATTGTAAATATTTTTATCTTATCATATAAACTTGGTCAAAGTTGAAATAGTTTGACTCTCTAAAATTCTTGGTATGACTTACAATTTGGAACGGAGAGAGTAACTTCCAACAGCGGCCCCACTTGTCATCATCTATAAATTTTATCTAAATATATCCATGTGAGTTTTTGTTTTGAAGAATTTATTGAAATGAATTTAATGGTGCAATCGGAATTTAATTTAGCATTTTTGATATTTTTAACTTCGATGAAACAGTGGGGCCCGCTATTCTTGTCAGAGCGTGCATGGGCTCTCTCTCCCGTTGCTGCCTCGCGAGCGGTACCGGTCAGCACAGTGCTACCTTGGGAATAGCAGGTGAAAGTGGCTCCTGCAAAATAAAGAAGGCTTTTGCAGTACCTGGTGCAGCTGATTTCTGCGCTATTTGCCTCTGCAGGATGAGACAGAGCCATAGAGGGTGCGAGTGCAGTTGATCTAAACTCCTGCTCACAGCCGTAGGTCGATGCGGCCACAATCCGGCAGCAGCACCCGCCACTCGAACTACAACGCTGCTAGTGGTGGCGACACTCACCGCTGCCTGCGCACCAGCATGCGAGCAACATCCCTGCTGATTACTTCATTATGGCTGGAATCAATATTCAATAATCACCAATCAAATCAAATGTCACACTTCAATAATTATTAGGGCCCCGTTTACACACGCAAAATTTTTGGAATTTGGAAAAGGAATCTTTTTCAATAAGCGTCCAATCATGATCAAGTAGACTTAAAAGATTCGTCTCGTGATTTACATTTAAACTGTGCAAATATACAAAAATTTCATCAAATTTAATGCTACATGCATGTACCGCAATATTCGATGTGGTAGGAATTTTGGAATTTTGAAGCGCATCTAAAACAGGCCAAGTTTGCACGTGTACCATGTTGGACATAGGCCCTGTTTAGATGCGCTTCAAAATTCCAAAATTCTCGTCACAATGAATGTGCCAGCACAAGCATGGAGCATTAAATGTAGATAAAATTTTTGCATATTTACACTATTTGCATGTATATCAAGATATAAATCTTTTAAGTCTACTTAGACCATAATTAAATACTTATAGTAAAAGATTCTCCACTCAAATTTTTTTAAAAAATTTGCATATAAACGGGGAGATAAATTTATCAGATAAAACATTGGTTGACGTCAATTCGGAAGATACACCCGTGAGGCCAGCGCACCGCACACAACCAGCGCAATGAGGAATCCCAAACGCAGCGGGGCCAACTAGCAAAGTGGCCACATATTTAAATATTGTTACTTCGCATGAAAAGCTCGAGAACACCACCTTTCGGAAATACTCATGCGGAATACTCGTCACACATGGAGGTAGCTCTAGGATCTCTAAAGTCAGATAGAGAAGGAGGTTGATGAGTAAAGTTAGCCTGCGTTTAGTTCGTAAAATTTTTTCTCTCTCCCCATCACATCGATTGTATTTTTCGTCTGTGTGAAACACTAAATGAAGTAACAGCTGTTACATGTTTGCACTTTTTGCCTGGCTATTTCAAGATAAATCTTTTAAGTCTACTTAGATCATGATTAGATAAAAATTATCAAATACAAACGAAAGTGTACTTTTTCCTAACTTTTTCCTAACTAATCGCTGCCTTAGATAAAATGAGTAGTGGTTGCGTTTTTAGTGTATATATATATATATATATATATATATATATATATATATATATATATATATATATATATATATATATATATATATATATATATTAAAAACACACGGGGTATTCTACCATGCTCCGTTGGTAGCTGCCATCCCTACATATTAGGCCAGGCACATGCTGGGCAGGTCAGAACTTTCTCCATTCGGTGATTAGCACGCAGATTGCGTGTGGCGAGACGCAGCAGCTGGGCCGCTTTGTCAATGACTACAGCATACACGGATCAATGGTCTCCAAAGTTTCTGTAGCACTGAGTTCATGGGACGACGGTGAGGCGTCGAGAGACAATTTGTTCAGAATGGACAGACCTGCATGTTTGCATGCACACAAAATTGGTAGATGCTCAAACTTTAAATCTTAATATCTAATTAACCATACGTGGGATTTGTAATTTCTTTTCGTCATAATATTTCTTTTAGTGTTATGTACAAAACAAGATCCCACTTGACATAGTTTTTGAAGAAAAAAATAACAACATATGAACTCTACGTGTCATGCTTACAAATATTGCAAAAAATTGATTTGTTGTACTGACAACCAAAAGATAGTACCTAATTAGAACAATGAGAAATTCATATTCCTACATTTTTATATAAAATATAATGTTAAATTGATTTCTCTAAAAAGCATGATCATATGGGATCTTGTTTTGTAGATAAAATCACAAGAAATTTTATGCTGAAGAAAAAAAATACAAATCAGATAAATAGTTAAATAGATATTAAGATTTAAAGCTTAATTATCTACACATTTAGAACTCTGTGCCCACCCATATCCCGTAAACCATTTACACCAGTCCCGTGGACAGTTTCACATGATGCACCATGTACTCATTCTGCATGCGGCTCTTCAAAATTCCAATTTTTCAGTGACCTCATGTTGAAAGTTAGACACATGCATAAAGTATTAAATATGGATAAAAGAAGAAACTAATTATACAGTTTTAATTTAAATCGATAGGCGAATATTTTAAGTCAATTGCAAAATTTAACGCATGTATTATGGTACCCAAAATTCAAATGTGCAGCATTTAAACCTATGAAAAATTGTCCAGCATCTAAACCTGTGAATTAATGTGACGTTAGAGGATGGAGATGAATGCTAAAAAGTGACATTAGAGGATGGAGGAGCTGAGAAAAATACTGGAGTACTAGAGGGGAGGCGATGGTTGCAGGCTCGCAGCTGTGCGTGTCAAGAGCGGGAAAAGGCATTACACGCGACAGCGCGGCCCTATTCGGTTAAACTTCAAAATTCCAAAATTTCCATCACATCAAATGTTGCGGAACATGTATAGAATATTCAATATAGATAAAATTTTTATATATTTACACAGTTTGCATGTAAATCATGAGACGAATCTTTTAAGCCTACTTAGACCATGATTGAACACTTATTAAAAAAATTCTTTTTCCAAATTGCAAATTGCAATTGCATCTAAACACCTCCTAAACTCATCACACATCATCTCATGGAAAACACTGCAGAGAGCAGCAAAGCACCACTGGCCCACTGCAGCAGACGGACAACATGCAAAATCTGATCCAAGCAGTGTGGTGTTTTATTTGCTAAAAATAGACATCGAAATCCTACCATCCAATACGCTATGTGGCAGACATCTAGGGCTGGAGTAGCTGCCACCCCTACTGGGGTAGCTACCCATCATGATAGAAAATCCATAGTGATTTTATTTTATAGGAAACTAACCATAAACATGTTTTGATGGGACGGGATTCTCGATTTTCATTAGTAATCTCTTTTGCAAAAGTTATTGAAAGCCTATGTTTGGTTTTGATAATTGATAAAATCTAGTTTACTAATGATGAGGACATCATTGGCTTAGATATGACCATGTTAACCCCTTCAAAAATTAAGGTGAAACCATTCTATATGAGGTTTGTATTTGATACATTTCATGAATGGATGTTGCACTTTGAAGTTTGTACGTTTTCCTTTTCAGAATTGCTTACATGTATTAAGAGAAGATTTCATTGCATTAGGGAAGCATGGAAGGTCAATGAAGTTGATTGGGGACCAAATCTAAGTATTCCAAACGTCCTCCATCAGGCCACCACGTCACTTATAGCCCAAGGAAGAAAAGAGTTCAAATCCAACACGTTTTGGTGTGGAATTCTGACTGCAGCAGAGTCCCAACTTGAGACGGTCACCACGACTTCATATGGAGTCCGATTGGGACATTATAGGACTCTTTGGAAAGCATATCATGTCTACTTTCCAAAGAATCTAGCCTCATGTCCATATCTACTCCGAGGCGTCCGCAATCATCTATTTAATGACGAGAACTTTTTCTGTCTGCGGTGCTGCATCACCTAATTATTGCCTAATGGGCTGTGTATCAAGTGGGGCCCAATAGGGGCGCGTCCTAGGGTTGTGGGACGACATCCACCACATCCAGGTCATCCTCAACCATCTTATATACCTCCGTAGCCGCCACAAACAGATTGGGTTTTGATTTTGATGTAAGTTTAGCTGTTGCTACTTCCTTGTAGACGTGTGTGTTGACTAGACCATCCGGTCTATTCGATTCGGAACCCCACCTTCATGTGTATCAGATCTGAACCTTCATCTCATATTTGCAATTGAGTGCTTGTTCTTCTTGTTCTTACTGGTTCTTCGATTGCTTGCAGAAATAACCCTAGTGGTTTGGTTGGTCGTGCTGCACAAGATCGCGTGCAGCCGCTGGAATTGGTGTATCGATTGCTAAGGCGCATCATCCCTGGATGGTTGTAGTCGGGTCGTGAACGTCTCTCCAGTCCAAATCGAAGTTATCCATCTCCACCGAAAGATCGGGACAACCCTTACCCTTATCAATTGGTATTCAGAGCAAGGTTTGATCGGTGAGAGATTATATTATTTTCCTATAGTCCAGAAAAAGCCAACAAAATAGTAGATTCAATTTTCCATAATCTCATAGACCTTTGTGCCTTTTACTAGTACTACTTAGTTCAGGCTTGTTGAGTTTGGATTACATCGGTTGAGTCGAGTTGCTGGTCTTAGGGTTAGTCTTTTAGAGTTTCGAGTTTTGTCACGTTTTAGTCACTATCAATCATATACATCTCTGCTGCCATCACCACCACCATAAACATCTCCACTACATCATATTCATCTCCATTGCAATAATTTCCATCATATGCATCTTTGCTGCCGCATACCCATCCCTGCTATTTTATTTTAACACCGGCAAAATCTGATTTGGGCACACAAAGAAAAATCTACATTGCTAGTTCTATTCTTGTTACTCCCAGAAAAGAAAGAGAAACACATTATAAGTTGCTTTTCAGAAATCTGATTTGCAAAGATTCAGTTTTGCTCTGGTTGTGCAAAGTAAAAGAAAGAAGAAAAAAAGAGAAAGAAAGAGAAAGAGAAAAGAAAGAAAAAAAGGGAGAAGGAAAAGGAGGAGTGAATTTCTTGCTATTCTTGTGCCTTGTTTCTTGCTGTACCGTGACTTCATTTGTGTCCAGGCTCGCGTCTCTAGCACGGTCTAGCCTAGGACCAGCACGGTACCACCGTTGAACGATTTCTCAGCTTGCTTTTGTGATTAATGTGGTGCTAGTACTTCCTTGTGTATTGATTTCAGCCCTCCTACAACTCCACATATCTGATTATAGCTTGATAGGTGTTGTTGCTGTAGCACCGATACACTTTTTCCAGGGTTCCCAACTTGTTGGTTGCTGCCACCTCCTGTTTGGCTTGGTAAGAACTTGTAAGAGCTTGTTTGAACAAGTTGAAAGAGAGAGAATTATGATCACCACATCCTTGTAGTTGATAGGAGCATACATGTTATTGTGTTTGTTTCTTGTTTTCTACTAATCATGGCAGGTAATAAAGAGATTCATGAGAGCATGGCATTAGACCCTCATATTCTGGATGTCATTCAACACTTGCCTTCATTTGCTGGTAAATTTGACCCTCATGCCTACATTAATTGGGAGATGAAGGTAGATAAAGAATTTGATGAGTATGATTTGTCTGAGAAACAAATGGTTTTAGCTGCTTCTAATGTTTTAACTAAGGATGCTTTGTACGAATGGAAACATCTTTGTAGGCGCAACATTGTTCCGCAAACTTGGAAAGACATCAAAATGCATTTTAGAGGTGTACATATTCCTGCATATTATGTGGACCACTTGCTTGCTAAACTGGAGAAACTGAAACAGGGTAGTAGAACCATGAAACAATACTACCATGATTTTAAAATTTGTGTCATGTTTAGTGGCTTGGATGAATCCATGGAAGATGTAATGAGTAGGTTCATGAAAGGGCTCAATTCTAATATTCAATCCTTGCTCATTGGTGAAACATATAACCATATATCTTGCTTGTTTTGTCTTGCTTGTAAAGTTGAGAATCAGATTCTTTTATCTATGAATACTTGCAAGAATGATGTGACGTAATGTAACCAGCAATTGTCCACTTCACATACTGAAATTGAGCAACAAACAGTAAAATACATTGCTAATTTGCCTTTGTCACAACCTGATTTGCTTGTTCTACCTTGTGACAAAGAAGAATTGTGTCATATTTCTTCTCTGATTTCAGCACCACAACTAGAGATAGAGCACCCTATTTTTCCCCTTGCTGTCCATAACATTTTGCAGGAGGATGAGAACAATTACATTGAGTGCATTGAGCAATTTGAGCAATTACAACCGCTGCTAAAGTGGGAAAAGAATGATTGTCCAGCACCCACCACATCAGAGGAGAGTGAGAACACATTTGATGCTGCAATCACTCCATGGGCGCAAGGTTGGGTAATACCAACAACATGCACTCGAACATTGGTCAAACCGAGGATGGTTTGCTGTCAAGAAGGGGAGAATGATGAGGACATTATTGGCTTAGATATGACCATGTTAACCCCTTCAAAGATTAAGGTGAAACCATTCTACATGAAGTTTATATTTGATACATTTTATGAATGGATGTTGCACTTTGAAGTTTGTACGTTTTCCTTTTCAGAATTGCTTTCATGGATCAAGAGAAGATTTCATTGCATTAGGGAAGCATGGAAGGTCAATGAAGTTGATTGGGGACCAAATCTATGTATTCCAAACATCCTCCATCAGGCCACCACGTCACTTATAGGTCAAGGAAGAAAAGAGTTCAAGTCCAACACGTTTTGGTGTGGAATTCGGACTGCAGCAGAGTCCCAACTTGAGACGGTCACCACGACTTCATATGGAGTCCGATTGGGACATTATAGGACTCTTTGGAAAGCATATCAAGTCTACTTTCCAAAGAATCTAGCCTCATGTCCATATCTACTCCGAGGCGTCTGCAATCATCTATTTAATGACGAGAACTTTTTCTGTCTGCGGTGCTACATCACCTAATTATTGCCTAATGGGCTGTGTATCAAGTGGGGCCCAATAGGGGCGTGTCCTAGGGTTGTGGGACGACATCCACCACATCCAGATCGTCCTCAACCATCTTATATACCTCCGTAGCCGCCACAAACAGATTGGGTTTTGATTTTGATGTAAGTTTAGCTGTTGCTACTTCCTTGTAGACGTGTGTGTTGACTTGACCATCCGTTCTACTCGATTCGGAACCCCACCTTCATGTGTATCAGATCTGAACCTTCATCTCATATTTGCAATTGAGTGATTGTTCTTCTTGTTCTTGCTGGTTCTTCGATTGCTTGCAGGAATAACCCTAGTGGTTTGGTTGGTCGTGCTCCACAAGATCGCGTGCAACCGTTGGAATTGGTGTATCGATTGCTAAGGCGCATCATCCCTGGATGGTTGTAGTCGGGTCGTGAACATCTCTCCAGTCCAAATCGAAGTTATCCATCTCCACCGAAAGATCGGGACAACCCTTACCCTTATCAACTAATGTTTGCTCTAAGTGTTCTATGAAAGTAATTAACAAACCTCAAGTTGGAGCAAAGGACCGGGTCGGTAGAGACCACAAGTGTAGGGCATTGACGACATCGATGCAAATAGTATAAGTCCATCATCAAATGGTGTCCACAAACTTTAATAAAAGAAGAGAAGGAAGATGGAGAAAAGTTAGGAGCTCAAGGCAAAGGTATAACCAATAGGAGCTCTTTTGCTTTTGGTGATTTGGAATCTATAGAGAGAGTGATCACATTTAGGATAGATAGTCGTATTATCAAGAGGGGAGAAATCGTTCGTGAAATACGGTTATCGCCACTAGTTGATCATATTCTTGCATATGCATTTAGATGCTAGTGACACTAACAAACCCTTTGAAAAACACTTTGAAAAGGCTAACATACGTACACAAGTTAGTGAAACACTTGGTGTTAGCACTTGGGAACAAAGGGTGAATGGTTTGAGTGAAATCCTATGAAAAACAGAGCGTTAGACGCTGGAAACGCTGAAGCGTCAGACCATTAACTTGTGTCCGACGGCTATCCCTTGTTCTGCTCTGTCTGAGAGCGTCGGACGCGCAGAAGGTGAGTATCGGACTATCTCCTCAGAGTCCGATGGTACTGTGCAGGAGTAGAGCAACAACAGTTTGACACGTGGCAAGCTGAGAGGCATCGGACGCTAGTAGTTAGTCCGACGGTGAGCGTTGGACAGAGTTCGACGTGTTTTTCGTGTGCTGGAACCTTTCTGGAAGTCTCGGATGCTTGTGAGCCACTACGAGATTCTCCCTCTAATGCAACCCGGCTCCTCCACAAACTTCTTTTACCTTCCACCTTCTCTCGAGAACACCTCAGAGAGAGCCTCCTCACTACTCTACTCTTCTCTAGCTAGCTACTATTCCTAAGAGCAGAGCTTCGCTAGAGACCGAGAGTAGGAACTACATTGGACTAATGAATGAGTTGAATCTCTAGTGGTTCGAGTTACAAGTGAAGCAGGGTGCCCTATTTATAGTGTAGGGAAGCTCCAGAGATACTTGTAGGCGCTCCGGAGGTCGTGGCCCGAAGTGGCAGGGCGGGCGCCCTGCTAGGAGGGCGAGTGCCCTATGATTTCACTGACTTGCGATTCAACAGCCGTGCTTCCTCCCCAAAGGCGGTTGTAAGGTCGGTTACTGCCCATTTTGCGGTTGTAGACGCGGTTTGTGACCCTTGAAGGATGACATGTGGGTCCATGAATCCTTGACACCTTCATCTTGCACAATTGGTTGAAAATCGACTTTGATTAATGGCTAGGATGGCTTATAGGAACCTTCACATGGATTGTGGACGTGGTAGGCGACAGAGGCAGGGCGGGCACTGTTGATATTTCTTATGCACAATTAAAATATGAAAGATTCCGCAAGCGCACAGAATACCATTGTAGCATTTTACCAGGAGTATTCTAGGTATCGTTATTTATATTTTACCACAGGAAAACAATAGTTAAAGAATCTGATAGCTACCATCATGCATCTACTAACTTCATATACCAACTAGATTATATTAGGGGTAAGTGATAAATGATAGGAGTTATGCTTAAATGATATAGACACACAGGAGAATTCTGTGATAAAAGAGTAGATAGCTAAAGTAAGAAGACAACGGGAGAGTTCAAGGTTCCTAAATACTTCTCTATTACTGGGGTTGTATAATAATGGATTCATGGTAAATAAAGCAATCACACAAAAGCACTTCGGAGCAACAGTACCTTTTCGATTCTCGAATAGACTAGGAAGGGGTAATCTGGAGAAGGCTGCCAAAAAGCTCTACGAAACACCAACTCCGACGTGGTGGAATACGAAGACTGACAGAGCTGTCACCTCTGGGGCTACCACAACTAACCGTAAGAATTGGGCGCAAACTCAGGTAAACACTAGCCTAGACACCACGTCTATACCAATGAATACTACTCTAATCATGCGCTATAACTAGAGCACTCAATACGAGCGAAAATCCCATGCCAAAGCATAACAACTATACTAACCAATCACATAATAAAGCATATAAGTAAATAGAGAAGATAAATATATTAAAGCATAAGTCTTACAAAGATGAGATACAAAGATATACCAGATCCCTGAAGACTTCTCCAGAACCGAAGCGCAGCTCCGCTCTCCCTAACTCTCAACTAGAGCTAATCTACTACATTGGAAAGTCTAACCCTAATTCTCTAGAGTTGAGAGGTTATCCATTCGAGTGACGCCTCTACAACTCTATAATGGTGCCCTTGACTCGGGGGATCCTGGGTTCCTTATATGGGGGCGCCTGGCCTCCCCTGCACCTTGGGTAAGGGATGTGGTACTAAACCTTTCCACCAAGTGCACATAGTCCTTAATGGGCCAAATTCTGATTTAGGCCCAATTAATCCCGCAGCTCTGGTTCTAGAATGTTTCAGTGTTTGTAAAATCCTTATCTCTTTATTTTGGACTCCAAAAATAGCAAATCATAGGTTCGTTTCGATCATCTCGACGAGCTCTATGCAATGGTGAACTCCAATTTCTTATTTGAGATACTTTTACTAGGTGAAAAATTGAATATCCCTTCATACCCTGCAAAACAAGTGAGAACACCAAAACTCGTGGAACTTGTTAGAATTGAACCCTATAACTATGTTGTGTGTTGTTTTATGCCCTTGATTCATGTTTAGTTGATGGGTAAAAATGAACAATAACTACCCTCAACAGGCACCCAGTTGATAGGGCTCCTTGATCCAAGTGAAATGATTATGAGCCATTGATGTTAAATCAACGTGCCACAACCTGTTTGGGAGGATGTGACACGAATCCGTGACATGGCAATGTGCAAACGGCACCAACTGGGGGACGGGCGCCCTGTCCAACAGGGCGGGCGCCTTGTGAGTTGGCCCAAACTTGGGTCTTTTCACGTGTGATGCGCAAATATTCCTTGGTTTGCTTTATTTCTACTTGTTTTGCACCTGCAACCAAAATTCTTCAAGTACAAGTGGAACTAGGTTGTTTCAAAGTGAGTTCTTTATATTTCATGTGATGTTACCTTTATTATGGGTAAAATATTGATGGTAAAATATGGTGTTAGCGACTGTGAACAAACTCCTCCAAGCTAACATTTTGCTTGTCCTCAAGCAAAGATGTGGACTTAGCATGACAATGTTGGATCAAGAATTTCTTCAATATAATAATTCACAAAGATTTCATATGCAAACCAACACTATTCTAGAATTAAGCATGGTTTAGAAATTCATCATGTGTCTTAACTATATGGGACTTTTAGATTTTTCACCTTAAGTTATACAAAAACAAGATAGAGCAGTTTAGCAGACACTTTATCCCTTTATCATTTTGGAAAGAAAGCTTGCTTAGATTCCTTTAATGGTACTCTCTGATGAGCCCATGGCTCCTCAAATCGTTCAGTTTGTTCATTTGTATTCGATGCACAGAAACTCAAGCTGAAGAAAGATATCCTAGCCACTGTTGCGGCATTGGAGACTAAGCTTATTTTTCAAGGAAATAATGTTTGTAAAGAAGAAAAGAATCAAGTGAATAAATCAAGCAAATATTCTATTTTAGAAACCTGACCATGCACGTGGAGGTAAAAGACAGTCCAATCAAAGTACGTCAATTTATTAAGCAATGTGTTGGCGTAATATTATATTCTATTATTAGCAACATGTCAGGGTGCTTGCGTCACTAATTTTCGTCCAGGCAATTATATTATCGTGCACAATATTTTAGGCCAAGTCGGACTTGACCAAACTCTGATCTGGTGGTGTCTGGCCTGCGGGCCTCTTATCTAGGGGTGTTTGCCTTGTAACAAACAGATTCGATTCTATTATCGTGGACTATTCCTCGTCGAGCCGCCGCTCGTGAAAGCCTAGATGGTGATCCAATCAGGTTCTTCGTCTTGAAGAATATCTTCTGGATTCCTCGTGAATCTGCGTGGTTGACGTGATCAAGCTGTTACGGTTTGGGTGCGTCGCTTGGAATTCTCAAAGTTCCCTATCTTCTCATCGTGGTTCGTCGTCGCCACGGGTGGAAAAATTATCTTAGGTTTGGATTGCATCTTGTGTAAGCCAAGTGCTACTCCTCGTGAGTTTGGTCCGTCGCTGCTATATCTCCTGTGTACTCGATCAGATTAGTAATCAAGTATCAGCTCTGTTGCCTGATTGCCGGAATTTGATATTAGTTTCATTGATTCGTTGCTGTGGTGTTTGCTCCTATCATTTACGTGAGATACTCATCAGCTCGCTGCACTACTTTAGTTTGTTGACTGAATATTTAAATTGGAATTGGATTCTGAACCCACGTCTGAACTACAAGTGCATGATTGTCCGAGTAAGAGCCGGGTGTAATCAGAAACCTAATTGGCGTGTGTTTGCCGTGGATTTATTATTTCATTATTCATTGAGGGTGACGAGTTGCTGAAATTGTGTGTGCGGGCTTTATACTTTTGTGATCCCTGAATTGGTCGACTAAACTAAGTATCAACATATCTGCTTTGGTCGTGAGCTAGTGGTTGCTAGAAGTTCATTACTGTTCTCGGTTGGGATCTCTAGACAAGATTACTTACAGTGCTATTATTGTTCAATTATTTCTAAAATTCAGATAAATTTGTTTTCTTGTGATTTTGGCACCGTGAAAGATTTTGGGACAAATAATTGGACAGAGTAGGCTCGTCTTTATCACTCTCAACTACTCCTTAGTGTGATGAACCTCACAAGAGCTCAAAGGAGCTTTTCATGTCTATGCTAAAGGTTATGTGGGGCTTATAGGAATAGAGCATGTGCATACTTGAACTAAATATATTGCAGGGTTAGACTCTTAGACCATAGGGAGCAACAAGTCATACAACATGATCAGGATGTGCAAGTGTAAATATTTGGTGGGCTCCTTGAGACTTCTTTCTTTGCCTTAGATAGGGGAGAGCATGGCTACTGAATCCATATTTTTTTTAAATGAAGCAGATATATGGGCACCTGCCCATGGGGCATTTTTCCTCTTTTCCTTTCTTTGAGCACTTGCTTTCTTTATTTCTTTCCCTTTTTTCAGTAGCCTATACTCCCCATCTATCAAAAGGACAGAGATTGATTGTGGTGAAGTATTTTTTGTCTGAATTAATGTATGGAGCATGGATGCATATTTCCAGTGTAGAAATAATACAAGAGTGGAATGTGTACGTGATCTTGATCAAAGAGTATGAATAGTTTCTCTACCTAAATCAAATAAGGTTTAATCAGACTCAAAACAGATAAGAGCTTTTCTTTTGATGGTTCAATATTTGTGGATGTATGGCTTAGTGGTAGGTAATTGACACCATAAAGGAACCATGAGCAAAAATTTAAATTTTGTAAATCAAAAACTCTAGATGGTTCTTACTCATTCCTTAGACAAGGTAAAAGATCTACTTATACCAGCTTCAATCTTATAAGAGCATAACTTAGGTTAATTGGCATGTGCAACCCACAATAGTGTTTGACTTAACACAAATTTTAGATATCACATTCAAAACTTTCATAGTAAGTGGTTGTATAACAAGATTTTGCAAGTCATCACAGAGCAGTTGTTCATCACTTCCAATAAAGATATATTATGTTCTTTCTTTCTTTTTTGGATATTTTTAAGGCAAAATTTAGAACTACTTTTCATGTTTATAAACTCACAGCAAATAAGAGAAGTGCTGGGGATAGAGATCATACCTTGGCGAGGATGATGGCTCCCCCAAGCTAGCTTGTTTTCCAGTGTCAAAGTTTCTTCTTGGTCGGGTTGTTCCTTCTTTTGCTTCTTATTTATTATGATCACTAGCAACTAAGCTTGCTTTTATTTATTGCTACTATGAAAAACTTTATTATCCAAATTTTTATCAGCATTTAAATTTTTATATTATTATTATTATTATTATTGTTGTTGTTGTTGTTGTTGTTGTTGTTGTTGTTGTTATTGTTGTTGTTGTTGTTGTTGTTGTTGTTTAAATGATCCTAAATGCAAGACATAATTTTAAACATGCTTCTAACAATTTATTGATTTAATACGTAAAGAAGGAAAATATGCAAATGCAATAATTAAAGAGGGAGATAGAATACTTATTCTCATAATTACCCTTCCTTAGAAGAAGATTCCTCCTTGATCGATGTCTTCTTCTCATCTTGATTTTCTTTGACGATGGTGGGATCTGGTGTAGATGCTGCAGATGATGGTTCCTTCTTAACCTCATCTCTATCCTTCTTGTTCTTCCTGATTCTTGGTTTCCTCCTCATCATGGATCGACTCTTATTTTTCTGCATGTTAGTTGCATGGTGCGGTCCACAAGAGAAAGCAAATATCTCTTTCTTCCCATTTTTATAGAAATCCATCCTATCACTAGCAACAAATATACATGCATTCACAATGTTCAAGAAAGGATAGCCAAGAATGAGGGATAAGTTGTCCCTATTCCCCATGTCTAAAATCATGAAATCAGTAGGAACAAAGTTGTTTCTTACTTTTACCAAAACATCACAAAGTATTCCTTCTGTGTAGCAAGTTGTTTGATCAGCCGATTGCACATAAGCTGAAGTTGGTACTAGCTCAGTGTAAAACAACTTTTCATAATGTTCTTTAGACATGATATTAATTCTAGATCCTAGATCACTTATAGCATTATGAAAATGTGGGATTGAATAAAACAAGATATAATAGGGGGTTCCAGGATCTCCTTTTTTAGTTAGAAAATTCCATCCATCTAGTTCATAGCCATGATAACAAATAGTAACATGATTAGTAGATTCCATGATTGGTTTAAGCTTTCCTAGTATTCTATCTTTTTCAAAAGAAAAAACTGCAGTTGCTAGTTGTGCTAACTGGGTTTCAAGCATCTTATTAAAACTAAGTGTATTCTTAATTGCAGAAGAGAAATCATCTAATTTAGCATTTATGCTATCCAGCATCCTCTCATTAGCATGGAGCTTCTTGTTTATACTATCAGTCATTCTACCTTGACCATAGACAAGATCTTTAAGAGAAGGATAATTATTACCTTGATTGTTTGGACGTTACGAAGAATTGAAAGTGTTACCTTGAGAATTGGAGCGCTGAGTCCATCCTTGATTTGAATAATGAAAACCATTATCATTGCTGATGAAGTTGAGGTCTTCATGTGTCTCGGGACAATGGAGTCTAGAATGGCCAACTTCTCCACGGACTTCAAACGTCATCTGAATCTCCATGGCATGCACGGTCTTAGGTGTACGCATCTTCTCACAATTTTCTAGCCTCTTGGCTTGTAAGTCCACTTTGGCTGCAATCATGTCACCTTCTATTAAAGAATGCATACCTCGCTTACGCGGTTGCAGGCGTTCCTCGTTCCATCCTTGATTGGACACCATCTTCTCTATCAAAGCCTTCGCATCTGTCACTTTAAGAGAAAAGAGTGCTCCACCGGCGGCAGCATCTAGATGGCTTCTATCAAGAGGGGTTAATCCATGGTAGAAGTTTTGGATCAAAAGCCAATCTTCCATACCATGGTGCGGATAGGTTAGCGACGTACTCTTGCATATGTTCCCAAGCCTCAAGAATTGATTCATCAGTTTGTTGATGGAAACTAGAGATCTTATTGCAAAGAGCATTGGTCTTGCCTAGAGGAAAGAATTTTACTAGAAAAGCGTTGGAACACTTTTCCCATGTGTTTACAACATTTTGGTTCATATAGAACTATTGCTTGGCTTTTTCTAACAAGGAGAAAGGAAAGAGTCGTAGAAGAATTGCGTCTAGGGCTACTCCTTTAATAGTGAAGTGTTGGAGGAGTGCATTGGCATCCTCATAGCTTTACCACAAAATGGGCTAGCTTGAACCATTGTGATCAATGCAGGCTTTAACTCGAACTGAGTGTTCACCTCGATGACACCAGGGCCTGTTGCTATATTAGCAGCGGAAGGTGCAGTGAATTCACGGATGGTCCTTTCGGCTATATTCATGATTCAAGGGATAACTATCTAGACTTGACTCAAATCAGAGGAATTCAACAGTTGCCTTCCCCAGCAGTGGCGCCAAAAATGCTTGTTGATAGTTACTAACGCTAAAGAGTATAGCCAAGTCTATCCCCTAGCAACGGTGCTAGAAATGCTTGTTGATACTTCTCAACGCAATCAACGGGGTTGTCAGTCCTTATGCTTGAAGTATATGGTAAGGATTTATTGCATAGAATATGGGATTCTGCAAGCGCAGAACTATCGTGTAGCACTTTACCTGGGAGTATCAGGTGTCGAATTTATATTTTCCCAGAGGAAGGCTGGTGGTTGTGATTCCTAGGATTTGATAGTCTAGGATCTAGATATGGGGTAAAACCTTAGTGAGGATAAATCAATGAAGCATAACTAAGGTAGACACACTAGGATAGCTCTATTTAAGCTCAGGAGGCTATAGGATAACTCTATCTCTGTAGTTGATCAATTGTTTGTTATACCAAAGAGTCTACTTTACAGGGAGCGTGCAAAGTCCCAAACTCACCTGGGGTCGGACTGATTAGGCACCGTACACCTACAAGCTCTACGCATTAAGAACTAGGCCAAACGTGGTGGAATCCAGAGGATTCTAGGGCTGTCACCACCTAGAACCTACCACAACTATCCGTGGGCCTAGCCGCACTCAAGGGTAAGATATAGCCTAAGCACTGCGCTTAATCTATAAACTTACTACTCTAGTCGAATATCACTAACTAGAGCACCTTAACCGTACAATGAGACAAGTATATAGCTGCTTAAAGTATAACAATAAATAAATGAATCAGAGGATCTTTATTATCGATAAGAGCGGAGAAGAATACCACAGAGGAGGTTGCCGACAAGCCCAGCTCCTCCATAGACTTCTTCTACCTTCCACCTTGTCTCGAGAACACCATAGAGAGAGCCTCCTCACTACTCTGCTCTTCTCTAGCTAGCTACAATGCCTAAGTGCAGAGCTTCGCTAGAGAGAGAGAGAGAGAGAGAGAGAGAGAGAGAGAGAGAGAGTAGGAACTACATTGGACTAATGAATGAGCTAAATCTCTAGTGGTTTGAGTTACAAGTGAAGCAGGGGGTCCTATTTATACTGCAGGGGAGCTCCAGGGGTACTTGTAGGCACACCGGAGGTCGGTGGCCCAAAGTGGCAGGGCGGGCACTCTGCTAGGAGGGGGTGCCCTATGATTTCATCGACTTACGATCCAACGGCCGTGGTTCCTCCCCAAAGGCGGTTGTAAGGTCGGTTACTGCCTGTTTTGCAGTTGTAGAGGCTGTTTGTGACCCTTGGAGGATGACATGTAGGTCTATGGATCCTTGACACCTTCATCTTGCACCATTGGTTGAAAACTGACTTTGATTGATGGCTAGGCTGGCTTCTAGGTACCTTCACACGGATTTTGGATGTGGCAGGCAACAGAGGCATGGCGGGCGCCCAGTTGATAGGGCTCCCAGATCCAAGTGAAATGATTCTGAGCCATTGATGTTAAATCAACGTGCCACAACCTATTTGGGAGGATGTGACATGGATCCGTGACATGGCAATGTGAAAACGACACCAACTGTGGGGCAGGCGCCCTGTGAGTTGGCCCAAACATGGCTCTTGTCATGTGTGATGCTCAAATCTGCCTTGGTTTGCTTCATTTCTACCTGTTTTGCACCTACAGCCATAATTCTTCAAGTACAAGTGGAACTAGGTGAGTTTCAAAGTGAGGTCTTTGCATTTCATGTGGTTTTACCTTGATTATGGGCAAAATGTTGATGGTAAAATAGGGTATTAGCGACCGTCAATAGCCGCCCCTTGGAGGCGGGCGTGAACCTTGAGTCCGCCCAGGAGGTGGCCATCACCGGTGACAGCGGCGGGTGCCGGTGGCGATGCACCACCCTCCCACAACGTGGCCTGGTCCTAGCAATCCTCGCGTTCTGCCCTCCTCAGTTTGGTCAGTGTCCTGTCCCTCTCTCTCTCTCTCCTCTTACCTCTTTCTGCATGAGTTTTCCTTCAAAAGTGCGGTGATGTTGCTCTCTTGCATGATTTTTTGCTGCATTTGTGATTTTGATTGGAGGGTTCAACCTTGGTGGAACGAAACAAACATCCAACGCATTCACCCTAGATCTATTATGTAACAACCCTAAAAATCCACACAACCTAAAAATCCCAACCAATTAAAATTTTTCATTTATTTATTATGAAAACCCATTTTTCTTATGCAAGCATATAGGTTTTATTATGAATTTGGTAAATAAAGGAGTGTAGTTTGCATTTTAATTCCATTCACATAGAATAATAGCCTATGCATCACAATTGGGATTTATTGCAATTTATGTTTGAATTTACTCAATATTTAAAATGGGCAATATATGTATATATACACTAAAATGAAAATAGAAAAGGAAAAAGAGAGTTAGGCCAGCCATTCGGCCAGCCAGCCCAAGTCAGCCTGGCCCTCTCCTCCTCACCTCACCCGCGCGCGGCCCACGTTGCGGCTCGGCAGCGCGCGCGCAACCGGCACACATACGCTCGCGCTCGCTGCCAACCCGGCCCCGCCTGTCAGCCGCTCTCGCCCCCCCCACTGTTCTTCTTCCTCACGAAGGCGACGCGCCTGCCGGGGGTGTCACGCGAATGGCGTGACCCCGGTCCCACAGCCGACAGCATGGCAGAGCCCTGACCCCGCTGTCCCCCTCCTGTCCCCTTCTTTCTTGGCCGCCAAGCGAACCCGCACCCATCCGGAGCCCTAGATCCACTCGAGCCACGGCCCTTCGATCGGTCGAGCACGATCAGGACCGTACACCATTGGAGCTGGCCAAGCTCGCCTATAAAAAGAAGCTCACCCCGAAGCCCTACCCTCATTTCCCCTCACCGCCACCGCAGCACAGACCGGCACACTGCACCAGACCGAGAGAGAGAGAGCGTAGGAGAAGGACGGAGCAGAGGAGGAGAAGCTGCCGAAGCGCCGCCGCCGCGGAGCACGCCGGAGCCGGGCACGGAGGAGAAGCCCGAGCCGCGGACGAGGAGCGGCACGGCACTGCGATCGCTCAGCACGGCTTCGACTCGCCACTGCACTGCCATCCTAGCTTCACCGACACCACGGTGAGCCATCGCACGCCATGTCCGAACCTTGCCCTGTTTTTGCCATGGCGTTCCGCCCACGGGACGCGCAGGCACGAGCCTTTACCGGCTCGGGAAGATCACCTGCACCATGCACTCATTCGACCGGCCGAAACCCCCGGACTACAAGCTTGCTAGACCGAGAACGCAGCACGACGCGTTCTCGGCGGAGCGCGCTCACCACCGACGCGTTCCGACGCCGAATCACCCGTTCCGAGCAATCCGACTAGCACCCGTATAGGTTAGAGCGTCGTGGAGCACCGCCATGACCCCTTGAGCTAGCTACGCGGATCTAAGCGCTAGAGGAAGCCTGAATCGCCCTGGCCTCGTGCGCCGTGACCTTACCGGAGCGCCGCCGCGAGCCGTCGCCAAAAGAAGGTCATGCCATGGCTAAAGTTCGCCACCAGAGTGTTGTATGCTTCTCTGGCCTCACCAATTTGACAAGACCGCCTTCGATTGAACCAATACTAGGTCGTAGCCGCGTTGCCGCCTTCCGCCGTCGTCGGCGACACGCCGCCGCCACAACCGAGCACCTTGGTAATCTCGGTAGCCAAAATTAGTAGTTTGTATACCATCGCCATAGACCCTGGAGGCGTATGCATCTCCTAGAAGACCTCCTTAGCCCCGCCGGAACCTCACAGTCGCGGCGACATCGCCGCCGACACGTTCCGCCTCGCCTAAAATCCGTTCCGAGTACCCCCGGTCGCCTCGCGCTGCGGAGAAAGGCCGCCGAGGTTCGCCAAGTCTGCCTCGGCACCACCGCTAGATAGCCGAGCCCCGAATCACGACTGTCGCCTTGGCTACGTGCGCCTCCACCTCGTCGGAGAACCGCCGTATGCCGAGGGAGAGAAGGAGGCCATACCACGACTCTAACCCGCCACCATCTGGTCGGACGACTGCCTGAGCACGCCAATTGGGGAAAGCCGAGCCCTGTCTTGCCGAAATATGGTCATCGCCGCCCTGTCATCGTCCGCCGCACCGGAGAGACACCGCCGCCTTGAACAGACGCCCTGGAACCCTGCTAGCACCAAATCTCCGATTCGCCCGAGCCTCACCGGGAGAGCTCGGGAGAGCAGCACCCTCGGCGCACCAAATCTCCGATTCGCCCGAGCCTCCCCAGGAGAGCTCGGGAGAGCGGCCCCCTTCGGCGCCCAAATCTCCGATTCTCCCGAGCCTCCCCAGGAGAGCTCGGGAGAGCGGCCCCTTCGGCGCCCAAATCTCCGATTCGCCCGAGCCTCCCCGGTAGACCTCGGGAGAGCGGCACCCTCGGCGCACCAAACCTCCGATTCGCCGGAGCCTCCCCGGGAGAGCTCGGGAGAACGGCACCCTCGGCTCACCAAATCTCCGATTCGCCCGAGCCTCCTCGGGAGAGCTCGGGAGAGCGGCACCCTCGGCGCCCCGAATCTCCGATTCGCCCGAGCCCCGCCGAGCTAAGCCGAACTACGCCGAGCTCCGCCGAGCTACCCCCGACCACCGCCGAACTATGCCGAGCTCCGCCGAGCTACCCCCGACCACCACCGAGCTCCGCCGAGCTACCCCCAACCACAGCTGAGCTACCCCCGACCACCGCCGAGCCACGCCAACGCCGGCAACTCTCTAGGAACCAGCATCGAACACCTGGTGGGCGACCATCGGGTTTGTGTTCTGATGAGGCGCCACATGCCACACCACTGGACCCGCGTGCCACGTGGACCAATCCCGAGCTGCCCCTGATTAACCGACCAATTTTCCCATTTTCAGAAAATAGGATAATCTTCGGAAATTCATAACTTATTCATACGATGTCCAAAAATTGCGCACCATATATCAAAATTCTCAGAAAAATGAGATCTACAATCTAAGACTATGTTTGTGTGCATTTGGCTCTTTATTTTATTGGATTTTTCTGAAATACTCTATAGGAGTCGCTGACGCGACTATTTCTTATTCGATTTCAGAGCCGGAGGAGGATCTGACTAAGGAGGACGACCACGAGTACTTTCAGGAGCTAGGAGACGACTACGAAGGTGCCACGTCCCACCAAATCCTTAGATCCTATTTAGGCATTGCAAATGACATTGTTGCTATTGCTTTATGATTATATATGGATTGGTTGCATGATAGTATATTTGAATTCCCTGCCTTGATAAGACTTTACCCTGCTGTCCGCTGCTAGGTTAGCTGCTGCTTAATTTACTGTTACTCTTCCACTACTTTCTACTTGCTATATGCTATGTGGTGGAATTGGGACGGTGTATAACTGATTATAACCACTGGGAGAGAGTGCTGCGTGCGTCTTGGGTGCGTGGTGAGGGTTGATGTCGACCAAGTGGGATGTGAGACAAGCCCATGGGCAAGTCGTGCCGGGGGTGCAACCTGGGCATCCCCAAGCGAGATACCTGTGGCGGGTAAAGTTGTTGAGGAGGTTCCGGGTGGGATAGCCTTGGTGGTTTGAAGCCCGTGGACGGAGGTGCTGTGATGGCACGGGGAGAGTATCCCCTAAGTGGAGATGCCTGCTTGGTCAAACCTAGGATGGACTAGTTTCAGGTTCATGGGAATCCTTTTCTACTCACTCGCTTCTGATGGGCGGGAGACGGCTGGACTACTTGGTAGGACGGTGCCACTACTGCTAGGTTGAAAGGTGATAAGGGTGGGCGGAGATGGTCGATGGGTTCCCGTTCCGTTCTAGATGCACAGTACCACTGGATGGGCCCGGTACTGTATCTCCCAGTCTCAGCATAACGGTGTAGGATCCGGAATATCCCAGGGCTGAGTGGTAGGGTGGCATCGACCTAGGCAAGCAAGCACCCGGAATTCTGCCTAGGTGTTTGCGCAACACCTATGATGGCTAATCTTGTGAGTAGAGAAACCTCTGCAGAGTGTACGGTTGATCGATCGATACATATGCCAACCTGTTGGCTATGGACCTTTCCTGTGAAGCTTCTACTAGTGTAGTGAGTGTTCTCTTCTCCCCCTGGATGACATTTTTCCGGCAGTGTACCCGTTGTGGTAGTGTGCCGCTGAGATAGGCCCGAGAGGGAGTTGGGCCTGTCGAATGAGAGCGAGGTGTGTGAGATGTGGTGATGGGAAAAGGGATAAAGGTGTTAACTGGTGAAAAAACTTGACTAAATAAACATTGATTACAGCTGCATAGGAAAACCTCAGCCTATAGGTCTGCTTGTATAGCCTTGCATCCACTTTCCACAAAGCAAATGCTGCATAGGTGGGCTCCGTGGCCAGTACAAATCGTACCGATAAATTTGCTGTCAGGTGACGAGAATGAGTACGACTTCGAGGAAGACGATGGCGAGGAATAGGGTCACGTGCTACACTCAAGTTGGCCGTGAAGGATGAATCGTTTCCGCATCTTCTAAAGCTTCTCTGATTGTTGATTCCGCCAGTGTGGCGATGTAATAAGTGTTTATGTAAGACTTAATTACCGTTGTATGGATCCTGGTGTCAACTGAGATATGGGTAATTTCATGGATTGTCCCAAGCAATCTGTTGAATTACAAATCGAGCATGTGGATTTCCCTTCGTGGAAATCGAGGTCGTTTCATATTATCCTTCCCCTTTTTTCTTACCAATCTATATGGTTATCAGTACAATTTTTTGGGTGTTCTGTAGCTGAGGCTACCTCGCTTGGACTGGATCTTGAGCAAGTGATTGTTGTACCGTATATCTGAGCACGTGACAAGGCCTATGGTATTTTCTTGAGTTCTTACTCTACATCCCTGATGATTTCTGCTCTATTGTTTGGACCTTGGTCACCTGCAATGATGAGTGCACTTTTGTCCTCTTTTTATACATTTTAGTTTGAGGGAATGGGCTGCTGGAGTGATGATTACATCATAAATATTCTATAGCCGGGATAGTGATCCTTTTACATCTGTGCATTGTGTTGTTCATAGCTGAGGCAATGATTATGAGCACTGTTCATGCTACTTTTTGGCGTCTCTTTGCGCCTATTCCATGATAATTAAGGCAATCGTCATTTGTTCATCTCGGATTTGTTATGTTCCTGCCTGTTCTACTTTATTGACTTTGGAGGCACCAATGAGAGGTGCTATTTATTGCCTTCAGTCAAACAACTGTGCATTTGGAAATAGCTCTTAATTATGAAATGCAAACTTCTGATGATGTTGGCTCTGATGATTTCCTCCATTATCTACCTTGATCACTAGATTTGATTTTACCGCTCATACTTTCTTATGATCATTGTCTGTCATGTCAATAATCACAGACTGTGCAATTTGAGCTTGTGAAGAGCTGCCTGTCATGTTAATATTCATGTTGATTCTAGGCTTGTGGTCAATGTCTGTGATCGTTGCTTCTGAGCACATGCCCAATTCCCAAAGATATCATTGTCAAATACTTTCTTGCTTTTGGTTCTTCTTTTTTGTTGACTTTTGAGTACAATTATATGCACTGCTGTTCTTTGAACTAATGTGGAATAAATGCGTAATGAACAAGAAATACAAGGGCAAACATGCAAACTTTTTTGAAAATAGGACCAAACGTCCAATCAGAGTTGAAAGCAAAGGCAATGGCGCAATTGTCCCTTTGTTTTTTTTAACCACCATAGTGGTAATTGCATTGTAATGATGCACAATGTATTCCATTTCTTTTCTCAATATCTGCTTTCCTACATTCTCAGTGTATTAATTTCCTTTGCACTGTTAGGATATAGACTGCATCCATTTTTTTCAAAACATTGCCTTTGTTTGTACTATCATAATGTGACCTTCTTGTATTGTAAATTATCAAGATAATTTTCCTTGGCCTCTTGTTGCATGTGCATTTAACGAATTATTATAGCAGTTCAACGTGCTTTTGTCCACGTGCAGCTAAGTAGCATGGAAATTTCATGAAATAAGAGCTATGGACTTTTCTATTTTTCTGGCTGTTTAACCTCCACCATAGATGCTAGCCATCCCCTTCTATATCTTTCCCTCTTTCTTTATCATTATTGTTTTAGCAGTTATGGATATTGCCTCATTGATTCACATTTTTGTTGTCAAAATCTAATTTACCTATTGGACTCAACTATATGCTGATCCAGGTCAGTCTACACAAATCCCAACAAGTTGGATGTGCTTGACTTTTGGCCACTACATTTTTGGGTTACAATACTTTTATACCCTTGCATTTAGATATATTTTTTCTTTTGCATGGCACGATGCTGGTAGATACCAAAGATCAGGATACATGCCTCTTTGTTTCAAGTGAGTACCTGATCTTCGCATTCTAAATTTTATACCTGCTCAATTCATTTTACTGTTGCCATGGCCACATAGATCAACACGCCTGTGAGAATATACAGCACCTGAATGACTCCACTAGCCTGGGTCAACAAGTAAGCCTTCCACCCAGGGAGCTGATCAGCAACTTTGTCAATGATATGTTGAATCTGCTCCTTAGTCAACTTCTTGATGGTTAGGGGCAGGCCAAAATATTTGCATGGGAAATCCACTATCTCACAGGGCAGCAAACTCTGAATGAGGGCCAGGTGGTCCTCTGTACAGTTAATAGGCAGCACATTGCTCTTTTGGACATTGGTTTTAAGACCAGAAGCATCACCAAATAAGTCCAACAATCTCAATGGGACTGTGGTAGGGTCGTCCTTTCTTCTGTTTAGCCAATGATCCAGTGGTGTCTTCGTAGTGGAAGGGGTGTGTGTGTGTGAGGGGTTTGGGTCTATGTATGACTCGGTTTCTCTTCTATTAATATAATGATACGCAGATCTCCTGCGTGTTCGAGAAAAAAATTCATTTTACTGATTTTTTACAGCTACATCTCTTCACAAGATCGTTTTTGCTTTTATTGGCCTTTATCAGTTCAGACAATACCTACTACCTTTATGTACTTCTTTGGATTATTCTCACCCTCTTCTTCAAGTACATTGGTTGCTCCTCTCATTTAAGTATATTTTTTGCCATGGAAGTTGTTTTTCCCATATATGCATGCAACTGACAGCTGCCTAGCCACAGGACAAATGAAATTCACATATGTTCATCCATTTTTTTGTTGTTCCTTTCTGGTATTTATTTATGGGATATAAATATGATCTGTTTCTTTTTGTTTACCTTCCATCGATTGGTGATGTTTCTGAGGTTACATCATCTCTATCTCTATGTCTACCCATATAATCCATCAGTTAGAATTAATCTAGAGATACCCAACAAATGACACCCACAGTCATAGACTTTCCTCCGTGTACCAACAAAATTACACTAAGAAAAACAACTCATTAGAAATAAATGAACCAGATCTACTCTAACCTATCATTTCTCTTACTCACCGACATCTCACGGCCCATATTGTTTGGATCTCCCCATCACTCATCCTCTCCCTATCCGCGATCTCCCCTTTCACGCCTTTTACATTTAATAACAAGAAACACGACGAGACCAGCGAGGGCTCGGCCGAGGTTACTGCATGGCCAGCCAGAGCTGTCGGCATCGGAGGGCGTTCGCGCGAGGCGTGGGAAGAGCGGCTGGCCTGGACGAGGCAAGGTCGGCGGCGCGGGCCCTGAGGAACCACGTGTCTCATTGGCCGCAGGAACTGGGGCTTCCATTGGAGGACGACAACGACTTTGTCAGCGGAGAGGTGGACACCCCCACCGAGGGCATCAGCAAGCTGCTCACCCAGGTGCCCAGGTTCTTGTGAAGATCAGCATGTTGGTCGGCCCCATCTCCCTCTCCCTTATCCCGTGCATGTCACTTCAAATTCTGAGAAGACACCATTGATCATCTTGAGTTCTCTATTGAGAATGGAAATTCAATAATAATAATAATAATAATAATAATAATAATAATAATAATAATAATAATAATAAGTCTTAAGTAAACTATTTTATTCCTCTTTTTCGAACTATGTTTCATTCATATGATAGAATATGGGTTTAAATAAATTGTATCTTTGCAGAGTGTTCCCCGAGAAATACTTATTTCTTTTATCCAATTTTCTCCATAGATAGCAGGTTTGAATTAGTATAGAAAAGCAATGACTATTCATGATTCCATCCATATTGGATCAATTCTCGATACCATTTTGCAATGAAATTAGAAGAATGTTATGGTAAAACTTTGTTTAAAATGATGTGGTAGAAAGCAACGTGCGACTTGAAGGACATGATCGATTGTGGATTTTGCTATCCACGATGTTAGCGGCGACGGTGAGCAGCACGGGAAGGCACTGGGAGCGGACGACCATGTTGGTGGCGAGCGGGCCGGACTGTACGATTTCACGCTCCGAGAGTCCAAGGTCGTCGGCATCTTACTGTAAGCTGAATCAAATCTATTTTTGCCAGCGGCAGCGGTGGCGTCTGTGCGCGTCCACAGCTGAGGCCGGTAGTAGCAGCGTGCGCTCGCGCGGCCTTGCGCACATGTCAGTGGCCAGGCAGGGGCCGGTGCGTGGGCACTGGTGGCCCAGGAGGCCGGGTGCGGCTTGCACCCCCTGCGGGCCTTGTAGGCTGCTGGTTCCGGCGCCTCCCCCCTCGGCACATCACTGCTTGGGCCAGGATCCAGTTCACAGCTTGGGGGAGCCTAGGCGAAAGCCGTGCACGAGCTGTGTGATCGATGGCGATGCCTTCCAGCGCCGTTCACCTCCTTGGAGGCTTTGATGTAGCTCCCCTCTCCGTGACGTCAAGTCGGCGAACTACCTTGTCGGTCAAAGTCGCCTGTTGCAGTTGGTGGTGGTGGCCGGCCTAATCCGGCATGCCGATTTTGGGTTGGAATCTAGGCGAAAGCCTATATGGATTTGCTCCAGTCCGGCGACGATAGCGCACCTAGCGCCATGCCCCTCCCTGGAGGCGTCGTTGAAGATTCCGCCGCTGCTACCTACACGACAGGGCCCTCTTGGGGTGAAACCCTACCTGTTGTCCTCGATGCCTTTGTGAGCTCTCCTTGTACTCTCCGCTCCCCTCCTATCCCTACTCCATACTCCCCTCTCGGGTGAGACTGGCCCTAGCTGCTTGTTGACGGTGGATAACGTCAACTTTTATTACAACTTTAGACATGAAAGGATACATGAATACACACTAATCTAGGGTTTGAACTGACAATTTCCACGAGCTTTGTTTTCCAGAGAGTATTTTAGAAAAGGATTAAAAGAGGGTTTAAAGTGCTTAAAAGTCATGAAACGTGTCACGGACGAAGACATCGCGTAATGGACTAATAGAAGTATCTAGAAGACACCGGAGCGGAGGCAGGGCCCAAAGCCCACAAGGTGGGGCCGGCCGGCCCCCTAAGCATGCCGCCCGGTGCCCTAGGTCAAGTGGCGGCGCTCCCCTTCTGGAATCTTCCTCACACGCTTCCTTGGCACCTAAGTAAAGCATCTCTACGTCGATCTAAGGTCGGTTTGATCCGACGGTGCACATAACATGAGACGCGGATCGATGACGTGGCGGTTCCTTGCCCTCTACTCCACCTTGGCCTATATAATGACGCCCCAAGGCCCCTCCTAGAGGCATTCTACACCCCGGTGCTTCATATTCTCTACATAAATTAGGGTTAGGGCCCCTCTAGTTGATCTAGTTCTAGTTCTAGTTCATTTAATTGTAGCAGTTAGGAGAGACTAGTTCATCTAGATCTAGTCTTGTTTAGAGATTAGAGAGATAGAGTAGGAGAGTAGAGATTCTGGAGGAGTTCTGGCCTGTCGGTGCTTCTTCGTGGCTGTATTCTTTACATTCAGCTTCTTCGCCCGGAGCTGCGTTCTAAGGTACTTTTTTATTCAACATTCTAATTCAAGTGAGGAGTTATTCTTATTTGTTCTTAAGTTTACAACTCATATTGAGTGCTTTGATCTTTAGGCTCTATAGATTGAAGTAGTATTTCATAGTGTAGACGCGGTGCCTAGGCTAGGTTTACTTGTAAATGTCCCCTGATTGGCCGGATAGTGGTATATCGTGTAGGTGCAGCTACGTTAAGTCCTCTGTAGTCCACTTCCCGTTGATAGGATCGATAGGTGTATAAGTGCTTGGTAGGAGAGAACTCTGATTTCTGCTCTTATTCAGGCCACTGCCCAGTTAGAACGGTATTATATAAAGCTTACCAGTTGTTGGAACTAAATAATCAATGGCTATTTCCTCTTTCTCAACATTGTCTAGTCTAATTGTTGGGTTAAGTCTATAGTCTTGGTCATTATCACCTACTGTTCCCTGTGGATACAATATTTAAAGCCTCCGGGTAAAATGTTACATCGGTATTGTATCTGTGCGCTTGCGGATAATCTTATTTAATAGAGTACAGTTAATTTTTACCAACAAGCATTTTTGGCGCCGTTGCCGGGGAACGGTTTGCTGATTTTGACCTTAGTTTAGCTTAATCTTGTATTATACTTTTATTTTATCTTTTTTTTCATCCTTATGGATACTTTAAATTCCATGCCTCTCTGTCTTTATGGCATGCGCAAAAGCTTTGAGTCACCAAAATCTATAGAGCCTATCATAACACCTGGCTATGAGCTGCGCCCATGTCTAATTAATATGATTCGGGATAAACCCTTCTCAGGAGAAGGTAACGAAAACCCATACTTACACCTACAAGAATTCGAGCAGACATGTGCATGCTTGCGCATTGCTGGCCTGTCTGATAAAACTTTAAGATGGATGCTTTTTCCGTTGTCTTTGACCGGAAGAGCTAAATGGTGGTATAATCGAGCCGTAGGAAGTATGCAAGTGGATTGGAAAACTTTATGCTCTGAATTCTGTTTCTATTTCTTTCCCATCCATGGAGTAGTTAACCTTCGAAAAGAGGTTCTAACTTTTAGGCAACTAGAACAAGAATCTCTTAGTACATCATGGGATCGATTTAATGAACTTGTTACATCTGGCCCTGGCCTTGGTTTTCTAGACCCCATACTTATTCAATATTTTTATTTGGATCTTACCAAGAATTCTAGGAAATCCCTTGATTTATCCTCTAGAGGAGCCTTTCCTTATTTGCCTATAAGTAAAGCAAGAGCTATGATCAACAAGGTTGCTCTAGCTAATTCCGAGCTCCCCGAGGAAGAGAAGAACTCATCTCCCGAACAAGAAGAGGAAGTTTTGATGGCGAAAACACAATCACTCCAATCCCAAGATTTAGCTGTCAATTCTAAACCATTGAAACCCCACTTTGATGATTTAGACTTCCAGTTAGCTAAGATGCTTGTAAATCAAAGTAAATTAGATCTTCTTAGAAGAGCATCTTCGAAAAAGTGTCGTCAACTTCCTTTTCCCCTGAAAAACACTGGGAAGAATATAGGGATGGTATGTCTAGTGATGCCATAGAAGAAGAGCCAAGCCACATAGGAATCAATTTTATCTTCTCCCCTTCTATGCCTACATTAAATGTCTCATCTGAACCCATCTCTAAACCCATCCTTGACCCCAATGATCCTTCTTATGCTCTCTCTCCTAAGTCTCATAATGACCCTAGGGACCCGTTAAGACATCCAAAGTATAGGAGTCATGAAGACTATAGGGATGACCAAGAAGAGCTACGACTATGGCAGGAATGCATAGAACATATGAAAAATACATATGCTATTGTCAAAGAATGGATGGAAGAAGACGAAGCCTTAGTGCTAGCATCTAAACTTGGTCTAGATTCAAATGGTGAGATTAAATCAATATCTGTAATGAACATAACTCATCCAAGTTTAGAGAAATTCTTAGACAAAACCAATCTTAGAGACACCAATCCATGGGAAATCCTAGAAAATAAAATATGCAATGAATGTCATAGGCATGAAATAACAAAGACAATCTTTTTGCCTACAGATATCCATGAAGAAACACCCTTGGAGTTTGAAAAGGGAGATCATATTGATGAGCATGGGAATTATTTCATTGACACCACTTCGAATCCATGCTCATATGAGAAAACTCCTGAATTAATTGGGGTCTCTAGCATTGCCACAAACAAGATCTTCAACCCCCTTATTTTACCTGTTCATAAATTTATTGAAAGGGTGGTTGTAGATGCATATGTTTATCATTAATATTGTAGATCTCGTGGTAATCTTGATATAGGTGCACAAAGGTGGGTGTCTTAGGATAAACCACCTCTCAAACTAAAAGTGTAATAATTAGAAGGTCTTCCAAGAATGACTTTGTGTTCTAAAATAACCACTCTTGAAAAATAACGTGAGCTTGTACCTTTTGATGTAATACCCTTGAGAATTGAGCATAGAATTATAATTATAAAAATATTCCCTCGGGTATTTTTGTCACTAACCATTTTAGGCTTGAAGTAGAAGGATGACATCATTAGGTATGTCCAACCAATCATCATGCAACATTAATCCATCCAAATTTAACTTTGCTTTGCAAAATTTAAGCTTGGGCGAATGGGCTTATTTAGAAAATCTTATGTTGATAATATTGGTTGTCTCTACCATGTCAATCCATGTTCAAATTGTTAATCAATGATCATGCTCTTTCATCTCTGTTTGCATAACTCTCTATAAACTTTCATGTTACTTTTGTTCGCTATAGTATACTTAAGGTTTGGAGAAATTTCATACACCTTTTAAATTAGGCATGGTGTTTAGTTTAAACTGTTTTCTGGAATCATAATTAGACAAGGTGTTTAGTTTGATTTATGAACCAAGAGGTGTGATGATTTTACTTTCAAAGGATTTCTGAATTAAGCGTGGTGCTTAGGTTAAAATGCCTTTCTAAGTCAAATCGGACGTGGTGTCTAGGTTGATTTTTGAACCGCTTATATGCTGTAGTAGACATTGGATATTTTGTTGGACTAACCCTTGCAGAAAACTTCCAATTTAATTTGGGCAAGTCATGAGATAAATTCAAATAAGAGATGAGACAGTGCACATGCTGAACTATAATAACTTTGCTGAGTAAGACACAGCTCGTTCGTCATGGATGGAAGAACTGTAAGTATCAATGATTCATTCACTTTATCTTCTGCTGCAAGTTACTTTGCCTTAAGCCATGCCTGTATAGAATATGATCTCTGCTTAAATAATATCAACACTATCTTCTTAGTAGCATAGATGGAACATGATAAAATTCTGGACAAACAACCTATGTTCCAAAGTTGTACATCCCTTCGGGTATGTGTTGTCCACTAATCTGTTAGAGGCATAATAATGAATGGAGCGATAAGGTGTCATAAGATCAAAGAAGCAAAAGATGACAAAGAGGATAAGCAACAAAGGAGACAAGATGCTCATGAACAACTCAAGATGCAAGAGAAGGAATGGACCAATAGTCATTTACCCTTCATTACTTAGTGCCATCACGCTCTAATAATGAAGGTAATATCTTAAGGTAAGTGGTCATTATTTTCCTCTTGATCTTGGATGCAGAATAAAGACACAAATATGTTAGAGTTACAGTTTTAATTGATTAACCTAATTAACTCAATATGCTTTGTCCTTTAAGATTGTTCATGGCGCCATTCTTTTGATCTCAGTCTTAACCAAATGTGCTAAAACATTGTATTCTAACCTTGAAAGATGATAGTCATACTCATGTAAAAATTTATATATTATGTAGAGATAGACAACCCTTCCATTGGTTAAGCAATTTAAATATTTTCTGCCATATGAACTTAAATGCAACATTAAATGCTTAATAGTCTGATCTTACCGCTCATGTCATGAGTAAAACAAATTATGCAACATCAACTTTGTCTTGTTCAATGTGCCTAAGGATAGAGAAAATAAAGAGATAGATTTGGTTCTGTTGGTGTTTTTCCGCCAGCAAGGCTCATGCACTTGATCTCTACCTTGGTTGTGCAAACAGGACAACACTTCGAGCAAAATTTGTTAATTCCCAAAATTCTACAAGTGAAAGTTCTGTGAACATGCACGCTGAGCAAGATGCTGCCAGTTTCCACTATTAATGATCTACTCTAACCTGCTGGCCAAACAAAGGATAAAAGCGACAGCATCATTACAAGGGTGCAACCATCAAGATGCACAAGAGTGAATAAAAGTCCTAACGGTAGACTTTAAATCCAGCACCCTTGCCATAAGGTAATATGGTAGTTATCTAATTAATTAGTATTTCTATCTACATTAGTAATTTCACTTTAGCATATTCATCTTTATGAATATCAAAAAGAAAAAAATAATAATAAAATATTTATTATCTTATTTACTGCATCATAAAATATTAAAACACCAAGTGAATAAACTTATGGTAACCCGGTAGGAATATTTACTGTGGTGACATAGAAACGAAAATAAAAATTCGTCATGGCATTATAAAAATCCTAAGCCCCATGAGAATAAATATTCTCCGTGGTGGTATAAAAATAAAAATAAAAATAAAATACACATCATGCATACATATTTACTTTTCATCATGCATACATATTTACTTTTCTGCATAAGAAAACTAGAAAATCCTCATAAAAAGAGAGAATCCTGCTAGAATCTGTCAATTAAAATAAACTCAAAGAATAATCAATTACTTATTGGCTGATCGTTAACCTCTTATTAAATTCGAGCCTCGAGTTTTGGTTTTCTTGTTGGAGTATATTTCTACAGGAATGACACTATGACGGAGGAGTGAGTCCATCAGTGGAGCCCACTAGGACTGTTGCTGACAAGCTTGCTCAGATCATCGACGCCAAATATTGCAAACATCTAGCTTGGGGAGGAGCATCCCCTAGTTATCAGGTAACTATACCTAGGCGATTATTGAGTCTATTTTATATAGTCATAAAATACCAAAAATATGTGAGCACATGAAGGTTCACAATAGTATCATAGGAAAATTTAAAAATGCCAAAAATATATGGGCACATGAAGTTCCATGTCTTTAGAGTCTTTTGTGAGTCCATTAGTTAATAGATATAAAAAGATGAATAACAAATCAAAACCAAATAAAAATACTTAGTTATCTATTAAGGTATAATCTTAGAGTGTGTCCAGAGTCAGTCTAGGCTAGAGTCTAATAAAAAACTGGAGAACATTAAAATTTTGTCTTGGAGATGATGAATAGTTGCTCTGCCATAATTCCTTTCAAGTGCCTAGTTTTTAACCTCAAATTCTCCCGAGTTTTAGACACTACTAATTTGACTTAAGAATTTACTCTGAACCTGAAACTTGTGGGGGCATAAGCTTGTGATTGATATGATTCATAAAGGTTGAGCTGCTATTTATCTTATTCCTAACATTACTAAGTTCTGGAGATTTATTTTGAAACTTTAAAATCTTATATGATGAGCTCTTGTATGACAAAGTTTGAATTCCTACCAAAGCCATATGTAATACATTTAGAGTTAGAAAAACCTTTGCACATTCATGCTGCTCGCTTTGCATTGAGTTTAGTCAACCTTTGTTGTATACCTTATAAGAGTCTTGTCATTCTATTAAAACCAAGATCACTTACACACTCCACCCACATTTGCATTACTTCTACTCTGTGAGTAAGCGCAACCATATCCCACTTTCATCCAGATCCACCTTAAAAATATTTTCTCCTACACTAGGAGTAAACACCCAAAAATATACCCTATAGGACAGTCCCTGTTTAATTGCTTTAAGTTCTTATCATTATCTCTCTAATTATTTATATTCAAAGGATGCATGTGGCTATGCAAAAGTATTAAAAAAAGGAAAGGGAGTAAAAGATGGATAAGTGTCCTAACAATTAAAACAATGAGTATTGAGATGCCCGCCTCCTTGAAAAAAAAAGAGAAAGAAAAGAAGAAAAAGAGAATAAAGATAGCCCATGTTTCCCGCGAAAGTTCTAAGTTCCAAAAAGAAGAGTGAATCATTTTTTCAAAGAGCAAAAGTAGAATTAGGATTAGCCACCATATATACACCTATCCACCATATTCCATACACATGCACATCTTGATTTGATTGTATGACCTGACTCTCTATGGATCTATTGTTTGACTTTACAATATATAAACTGCAAATATGCTCATCCTTGTTATTGCCACTCCTGTAAGCTCCACTACAATCCTTAGTTGTAGGAAGGCATAACATCATTAATGTCTTAAGTGAGATCCATAAATACCACATATATTAAGAGACTTGAGGGTGTCATACAATTAAGCTCTGAGTTTTATTTTGAAAACCTGCAAAACTCCAGAATATTGGTACTGTGAAGATTAGAAACATAGTGCTTGACTTCATTGTTCTGTCTTTCGATTGCTCAAAACTTATGCAAAAGCTGAGAAGCTCCATAGTTAAAGGTAAAATGGGTAAGTTCGAGAGTTAGAGCAGTTTTGTCTAATCCAGAGGAGAATTTCTATTTGAAAGCATGTGTATTTGGAAGGCATGAAAGCATTGTAGCAACTCCTGATCCAAATATATTAGTAATGAGGCTTAGATTGTTTGCCAGAGGACTGGCAAAAGGTAAGTTTGGGGGAGCTGTTGATGGTGGATAACGTCAACTTTTATTAGAACTTTAGACATGAAAGGACACATGAATACACACTAGTCTAGGGTTTTAGCTGACAATTTCCACGAGTTTTGGTGATTTCATATTGTCCAGAGAGTATTCCAGAAAAGGATTAAAAGAGGGTTTAAAGTGCTTAAAAGTCACGAAACGTGTCACGCACGAAGACATCGCGTATTGGACTACTAGAAGTATCTAGAAGATACCGAAGCGGAGGCGGGGCCCAAAGCCCACAAGGTCGGTCCGGCCGGCCCCCTTGGCACGCCGCCCCGCCCTAGGTCAAGTGGCGGCGCTCCCCTTCTAGAATCTTCCTCCCACGCTTTCTTGGCACCTAAGTAAAGCATCTCTACGTCGATCTAAGGTCGGTTGATGTGACGGTGCACATAACATGAGACGCGGATCGATGACGTGACGGTTCCTTGCCCTCTACTCCACCTCGGCCTATATAATGACGCCCCAAGGCCCCTCCTAGAGTCATTCTACACCCCGGTGCTTCATATTCTCTACATAAATTAGGGTTAGGGTCCCTCTAGTTGATCTAGTTCTAGTTCTAGTTCATCTAGTTGTAGCAGTTAGGAGAGACTGGTTCATCTAGATCTAGTCTTATTTAGAGATTAGAGAGATAGAGTAGGAGAGTAGAGATTCTGGATGAGTTCTGGCCTGTCGGTGCTTCTTCGTGGCTGTATTCTTCTGGATTCAGCTTCCTCGCCCAGAGCTACGTTCTGAGGTACTTTTGTAATCAACATTCTAATTCAAGTAAGCCGTTGTTCTTATTTGTTCTTAAGTTTGTAACTAATATTGAGTGCTTTGATCTTTAGGACCCTATAGATTGAAATAGTATTTCGTAGTGTAGGCGTGGTGCCTAGACTAGGTTTACTTGTGAATGTCCCCTGATTTGCCGGATAGTGGTAGATTGCGTAGGTAACAGCTACGTTGAGTCCTTTGTAGTCCACTTCCTGTTGATAGGATCGATAGGTGTATAAGTGCTTGGTAGGAGATAACTCTGATTTCTGCTCTTATTCAGGTCACTGCCCAGTTAGAACGGTATTATACAAAACTTACCAGTTGTTGGAACTAGATAGTCAATAGTTATTTCCTCTTTCTTAATATTATTTAGCCTAATTGTTGGGTTAAGTCTATACTCTTGGTCATTATCACCTACTGTTCCCTGTGGATACGATATTTAAAACCTCCGGGTAAAATGCTACATTGGTATTGTATCTGTACGCTTGCGGATAATCTTATTTAATAGAGTGAAGTTAATTTTTACCAACACTGCTGGTCGCTGCCGACGTTCTGACAAGTGTCCTCCTCTGGCATCTCTACTCCGTCGGCGCTCTCCTGGATGGTGCCAGAATATCAAATGTCGGGTGGTATTACCACAGCTGCCACCATTCCTCTCCAAGGCTTCCTCCCCTTTGACGGCGTTGGATGGTGGTACGTGGCCCCGAATGTGCTGGATGATGTCGCCATCATCTCCAAGGGAGGTCGTCGTGTCCGATGATCCCGGGCTTGTGGGTCTGTCACCACTCCTTGATGGTGTCAGAATATCAAATGCCGGGTGGTGTCTCCACCTCTGCCGCCATTCCCCTCCATGGATTCCTCCCCATGGATGGCGTTGGATGGTGGTACGTGGGCCCGGATATGCTGGAGGATGTCACCATCAACAAGGAATGGTGACGGCCACAATGGTCATGGTTAAACCGGCGAGCATGCTGTTTGGCGGGGGCGCAACTCGACGTTCGGTTGGTGTCTTTCAGTTTGTAGCTAAGCTTATCCTTGAGTATGTCGTTGTTGTTATGTGTTGTTGTTCGTGTTGTTGTTGGTGTTGTAATCTCTCTCTCCTCCTTTGGGTGTGTGTCGTGTAATATGTCAGTTTGCCTCTCCCTCGCCCTTGTGTTGGGTTGTTGTTTGGTTTTAGTCCGGTTTTCAAAAATTAACTGGACAAAATGGTTTTTTTGCCTTGTTTTCCCTAAAAACAAGGTTGTTGATTTCTTATCAATATATATTCAGGTGGGGATTCCTCCCCCGGTGACAGTTCAAAAAAAAACACTACAAAAGGACACCCCCTTTAGCAACGCATATATGTGTTTCTACGAGCCTGGATAAGTGTTGGTAGGATCTATACCAGCGCATCCAATATGCGTTGTTTAAAATGGACCAACGGATATGTAGCAACGTATATATGTGTTGGTGGTAGAATATGCCATATGCATTTAGGATTTGCTATTAATATTGTATATATTTTATTTTTATAATATAAATAGCTTGATAAATTAATTAGATATCTTAAATCCAGCAGACAAAAGCATTCTAAAATATCTTTGGAACTCAAGATAATGTCAAATAATTTAAATTTCAATTAAGCAAAGGATCTTATAGATACAAGAAAATGATCCACTCTGTATTTGTATACAATGATTAATTATAAAGTTCCAGACTGAAAATAAATATACACAAGTGTAACACACCACTGCTAAACAGCTAATCTTGAGGGGAAATCTTGTTCTTCATCCTTCAATCATCTGAACATCCAAAAAATCTTATATTGTCCTGCATATGAAAATTGAGTACTTGAATTTGCAAATCTTGGGGAAGGAAGATAACTAAGTCAATGTATTATACAAGTTCCATGCAATTCTTCTAGAATCGAAGTTTCATTAGTACCCTTTATCTACAGTGACACAGCAACCCTGATATGATAGAAGCTGAGATAAATTAGAACCAATAAAGCCATGCAAACATAAGTTTTTTTTGCGAAGAAAAGAGAGGCTTTTATTGCTCATACGGTAACATTACAGTCTTGAGCAATAATTTGCTCGATACAAGCTGGGACACTGTTTCGCCAAACAGCCGACCTGTTTGTTCTCAATGCCAACTGAGCAAGCTCATGTGCTGCACGAATGCAAACACAAGTTAATGTTGGCAGTATTCCATGTTCAGTTTCAAGAGCATTAACTTGGAAAATTTTCTATTCTCTGTAGACTTGAAGTAAACCAGCAGGGTAATCTTTGAGTGTCTCTTGGTCAGTGTTCTCTCCTACATAAAGAAAAAAGCGAATATAACTTTGTCCAAGTCACTCTCGTAAGCAAATTGGAAATAACAAGCCTAGGGTAATATTGTTATTTAATAAAGAAAACATGAATATAACTTTGTCCAAGTCACTCTCGTGAGCAAATTAGAAATAACAATATTACAAAAATCTCAATCATGTCATGCAACAAGCGTAGGGTACACACCTTTACTTTAATAATGCATACTCCATATGATTTTTTGGGCTAATCGCCCTGCCTGTAGGAGCAGGACTCTGTAGCGTAGTATCACTCCAATTTGGTGCATAAAGATAAAACGGGAACCTGAAAATTTTCAAGTGTTCAGAGTTCAGACAAAGGGAAGATAAGTAAATTTCTTCGTGGCTGAAAAATTCATAGAGTTCACATCCAGACCTTGTTAAAAAATACAATACTACTACTTGCTTAACCATTATTCTTCAATCCAGCAGCTTTGGCGGTTCTTGCAAACAACACAACTGTTGAGACCATCTGCCCTTACATATGGAGAAATCAGCAATTCTATAACAAATAGAAAAGTAAGATAAGGATTGATGATTAATAATATTTTCATGCTTTTCGACAATGCCAATAAAACATATGTACATAGACAAAACATATGGTTTAAGATTATGAGCTTCGAATTGATAATACCTATTTTCTTTGTTTAATAAAATAATAAAAAAGAAAACATGAAGAACTGTTCCTCATGGTTAAAAAATTAACCAATGATTATAAAATAATTATCTATATAAAATCACATCTAGATTTAAATTGGGCCAATGGTTTTCTTCTGTTCTCTATTAACATAAAATCACATGTTCGGTTAGGAACTCCAAAAGTAAAACCATTCAACTTGGAATTTAATATAAAGAAATATTTGTCTTGTGAATTGTTAAAACAAAATAATGTTGCCGCAGGGCACTACATCAAGAATGTCCAGGATCTAATTTTAATCTATACAGCAGAGAATGGTCTGGGAACGGGATGAACTCACATGGACCTCTAACTCTAGTCAACAGACCAGAGGAGACAGGCGCTCTGCTGATGAAGAAACATTAGGCCGGAGACACGTATGGATTGACGCTAATTAATGGCTGTGTGCTCTGATGAACGAAACTGAAATACAAACATACACTCACATAGATAAATAGTTAAAATATGAACAGCGACTCGAGTACACAAGTTCGATGCAAATCAGATCAGATCAGTACGATTAACGACAATACCTGCAAGTATGGCCGCCGTCACTCCGTCAGTCGTCGCCCGTGGTCGATCCCGTGGAGTCTCGACTAGTCCTGGAAATCAATCTATGCGGTCTTGCCGATCGCGAAGTGCACATGCGCCACCGGCCGCCGTGGTCGCCCGGTCGCGCCGATCACGAAGTCGTGAACCCGCCCATCCGCCGAAGAGGCACAGCGCAAAAGAACCCTGCCTCCGAGGCTCCGAGATCGAAGCCGCCGCCACTGCGTCCGCGATACTCGTGCGCCGTGCGGAACCGGAAGACAAACCGATCCATCGATCGATGCCGGCATAAGCGGAGTGGGATGGTTGGAGTCGTGAGGAGCCAAGGAGTTAATAAGAAAATAAAAGGCCAGGCGGGCGGAGGAAGTTATGGCACGGCCCATTTGCTACGGATGCTTTGTCCGTTGCAATGCATGTGTTGGTACAAGGAAGTTTACCTAGTAGTGAAAAGGTCCAATATCAAGACTATTTGGTTTTGGCTTCTCCTATGCATATTCGGTGATATACAACCTGATATACGTGTGAATTTAGTAGATTTGATATTGAATCTTTAATTGCTTCATTATAATTACTGATTAACCAACAGAACTATTGTCTACTCTGAAACTTGCTGCTCGGCTGCGTACATCTAGTTGTTCTGATTGCCGGTACTTATACTTGCACCGCACGTGAGAGGCATTCGATACTCAGCTGTCCTTTGATTGGTTAGTCAACTAATCAATTTCAGTCTGATCAAACCAACGAGAGTAAGCTGCTAGATCTCACGTGTCCCTGTTTGAGTATTGCTGATATTGTTTCTTGTTGCTCCGCGGTTAATAAACTTGCAGGTTCCAGGAGGGATCGGAAGGCCACAGAAAAAGAGTATGTTGCTACTGTACTTACTAATATACTATCGAACTGATGTAAACTGAACCATTGCTTATGTTGAAACAAAAAGAACTTGCTTAACCTACTGAAACTTGCAGATACTAAGGAGGAAAGGCCACAAAAGAAAACTAAAATAATTGGAAATGATGCTGCAAGTTTGCGTTCCCAGCGCAGGGCTCAGGGTGATGTTGCTACAGTTCTTTCCCAAAGCGTGTAATGACCACTCCTGTTAAGATAAAGAAAGTATATCATGCTAGGACAAGAAATTTTCCAAGCCTCAAAGATGCTCGCAAGTCGCAAGACAGTGAATTGATGAGTACTCAGTTGTGTGTTCAGCTTACTAGCTCTGATTTGCAGTTGTTCTTTTCATGAAATAATGTTAGGAGCTGAGAAGCTTCTTTATTTCTGAATTCCTTGTTACACTGCATGTTTGTTTATCCAACCAGTGGATAACCATACAACTTCTTTAGCATTTATAAGTCAGTGCTTGTACATCTACCTGGTCACTAACATTTGTACTAATTATGTATTGATTCCGTTTTGAAATGAGGATGTCGTTGTCACTGTTTTCTGAAATGAAGTTATGGTTATTTTTTTGATCATTTTTTCATGCTAACCTGCCTATGTTATTTACAAAGGGATGGTCTTCTTTCTTGATCGTCTATTTGAGGGTTGCTTTTTCATTTTAATATTTTGTGTTTGATGGTTTGATAATTCTTTTTAATTATTTATTTTAAGAATTTGATATTATCTTTTGCTATTTTTCATGTGCATTCCTAAATTGAATCCGTGCTGTTAGCACGGGCACTATACTAGTTCTGTTAATTCATATCTTGCTATTGTTAATTGATAAGAGAGGTTAATGCAGGTAACATGATAGCCTCTGTCAATATATCAGTGTTTTGCTGATTATTTAAAATATTTGACAAGATAATACTACAATAATGCACCTTTGTACATTTAACATGCACATTGGCATTATAAAACCTACCGACTAGTAATTTACTGTGTGCGTGTTGGATCCGGATGGAGAGACAATGAGTCACAGGTTTTATACTGGTTCGGGCCAAACAATCCCTACGTCCAATGCGAGGTGAAGTTCGTGTTCCTTATCTCCTACATGCTGGGGTGTACAAGTGCAATCCAGAGAGAAATTCTCAGGTCTCTTGGTGCGGTTGTGTGTGTTATGCTTTTGCTCGGTGCCCTACTCGTTGTCTACACCCCCTCCCTCTTTTATAGTCCAAGGTGAGGTCGTTTACATGATGTGGAAGTAGGAGTGGAGAGTATAGTGATGGTTCATGGTGGCGACGCTTGTCTTGCTCAGGAAGAATGCCTGATTCCCTTATTCTCCCTGTCTCCCTCGTCTTCATTGTCCTTCCTCGGTCTTAACCTCCCGTTCTTCATAATACCGTACCCGCTTGCTTGTTCAAAGTAAGGGGGCCGCCCTCGTCTATCTTCTTGTCGCTTCGCCGTATGAGGCATTTTTGGGGGTCCAGAGCTTCCTGAGTTACTATCGGCGTCGACGGAGGGGGCTTTTTCCCCTCTCACCGTCGGAATTCCTCGTGCCACTGACCTGTGCTTGGGGATCGGGGGCCCGGGTACCCCATACGCTCGTGCACTGATGGGATTACGGCCGTCAGGATTCGGAGTGGGCGGGGCCGGGCCATGTTCATGCCAGCTCAGAGAGGCGAAGTCATGAGTGCCTATTACAGAATTAGTCCGGTTTCCGGTGGCTTAGGCGTATCTTAGCCTTGTCTTTGGGTGACTGTCTACCCTATCCCTGTAGACGGCTATCATTACCTGTGTCATTCTAGGTCAGCGCTTACTTTCTCTATGAGACGTCATAGGGAGATTCCTCCTAACCCAGTGCTATCCTACGCAGGGCATGGTTGATTCGTACCCTGGTCTTCCTTCGTCAGGGGGAGGCTCCCGTAATCTCCCATTGACGTTGTACTTCTCGTACGTTGCCCAGCGGGGCGAACCGCGCCCACGTCGGGTGAATCGATCCCACGTCGAGCGTGTCACCCCACGTCGGGCGAATCGTTTCTACATCGAGCGAATCGCTCCAACATCGGGCGAGACGCTTCCGAGTAGAATGACCTATGTTAGGTAAGCTGGTCCTTCCTTATTCCCGTGAGACACTCGATGGGCTTGGGCCGGCTAAATCGTCCCGCTGGATATCTATATTTCGGTTATCCGACAATGCAAGAAAATTGATTTATGTTATTAGTGTAAATATAGAAAGCTACAATTTATCTATGTAAGGGTTACATAAATGTGCGTTCACCCTTTTTGACTACATTTTCTATGGCAGAAGCCTAAATCACAGGGCCCACACGCACCCGTCATCGTCCCAAGGACCGCCGACGGCCGTGCATGCGACCCGGGCGACTTAGGATGCTCTACCGGGTTTCCTTCGAAACCCTGATTCACCTGAGGATCAACAATGGGGTGACTACAACATTACAACATTTGTTACAAAAATATATACATCAGAGTGCAGAAGAGTAATAATAATAATGTTCGATGAATCTAACGGCTCTCAAGGAGAGCATGAGAATCTTGATAATGTAGGTGATGAACCATTGAGGAAGGCTATGAAGAATATGCCAACCAGAGACATCAAGCCTAAAGATGATGAAGATGATGGTGATGATGTGCAAGTGATCAATCAACCATCTACATCAAATGTGCCTCAGGATGATGACGATAAAGATGGGGTCGATCTACATGAAGACACCCACATCACACAAGAAGAAGTTGAGGCACAAGCACAAGATGTTGATGCTCCACAACCTCCTCCTCAAGTGGTTGATAGAAGATCTACTCCACTCCTACAAGCTCATCCTCAAGATCTCAAAATAGGGAGTCCTACAAGGGGTAATGACTCACTCACAAAGGCATGCTCAATTCATTGAACATCACTCTTTTGTCTCTTGCATTGAGCGTACTAGCATAGAAGAAGCTCTTTAAGATCCGGATTGGGTGAATGCCATGCATGAAGAACTCAACAACTTCACCCGCAATCAAGTTTGGACACTTGAAGAGAAGCCAAAAGGAGCAAGAGTCATAGGCACCAAGTGGGTGTTCCGCAACAAGCGAGATGACAAGGGACACATTGTGAGAAATAAGGCAAGGCTCCTGGCAAAAGGGTTCTCCCATGTTGAAGGCTTGGATTTTGGGGATACTTTTCCCCCGGTTGCAAGATTGGAAGCCATCTATATCCTACTTGCATATTCATCTAATCACAATCTAAAACTCTTTCAAATGGATGTGAAAAGTGCATTTTTAAATGATTTCATAAATGAACTTGTCTGTATTTCGCAACCACCTGGTTTTGAAGACCCTAGATATCCAAACTATGTCTATAGGTTATTCAAGGCGCTATATGGCTTGAAGCAAGCCCTCAGGCTTGGTATGAGCGCCCTCCGCGACTTCATTGTCAACAAGGGCTTCAAAATCGGCTTGGTTGATACCACACTATTCACCAAGAAGCATAAAGGGCATTGTTGATGGTAATTATACCATGTTTTCGACCATCATAACCATCAACAAAACACTCTTTTGGGGAAGAAACAAACAAACACATAGTGACTTAGGTAGAAATAACTTGGTTTCATATGTACATGTCAGTATTTGCTTGCAGGTACTCAAAACAGGTAATTCCAGAGTTCAGAAGCCCAAGATGAAGATATAATGCAAATCAAACTATGACAAAATGGCAAAGTGATGTCACAATCATCAATGTCTTCACTCCAGGATCAAGTGGACACTAGGTGCACACTATTCATGGGTCGGCCGACCTATGAATAGTGGCCCCAGCACACCATCTTCAAGAACCAAGCAGTGGAGTGATGCAGGAGAGAGCTGAGCTCAAGTAGGGTCATGCCATGGGTTGGCCGACCCATGCGTGGAGCTCCGCTGGCTCTGCTGACGTGGCATGATCCTTGGCATACCTCCTGGAGTCCATTTCCACCCTTGCATCACAAGTGTGCTTTCAATCAATAGTTAAAGAGCAAAGCACATGGATTCATGGGCCCACAATGAAGGAACCAACAAAACAAAGGAATAACCAACACATGGGAAAGACTCTATGACACGTGGGGAACAAGATGGTGGGACCCACCTGTAATAGGTGGTTTGGCCGATGTTGGTATAAATTAACTGCACTCTGTTAAATATAATTATTATCAAAGTATCCGCAAGCGCACAGATAAAACACCGATGTAGCACTTCACCAGACAATGCCGGTTTTAATATCGAACCCAAAGGAACAGTAGGTGATACTGACTAAGTCTATTGATTCTTAACCCGATAACACAATCAATCCAGAGAATATCAACAGTGAGGAGATAACTAATGATTATCTAGATCCGACAACCGGTAAACTTTGAATAATATCGTTCTAATCGGGCGGTGAAATGAATAAGAGCGGAAATCAGAGTTCCCTCCTACCAAACACTTATACACCTATCGATCCTATCAACGGGAAGAGGACTACAGAGAAATTAACACAGCTGTCACCTACGCGAATTACCACTATCCAGTCAATCAGGGGACATTCACAAGTAATTATAGCCCAGACACCACGTCTACACTACAAACTACTACTTCAATCAAAGACCTACCAAGATCAAAGCACTCAAATAGAGTTGTAAACTTAAGAACGAATAAGAACAAATGCTTATTTGAATCAGGATGTTAAATACAAAAGTACCTCAGAGCGCAACTCCGGGCGAGGGAGCTGAATCCAGACGAATACAGCTACGAAGAAGCTCCGACAGGTCGGGACTCCTCCGAATCTCTACTCATCTACTCTATCTCTCTAATCTCTCTTGATTGCTAGCCTAGATCTAGTGGATATCTATCTAATGCTTCAGAGTCTTCATCTCTTGATCTGGCTCTCCTCCAGGGGGGTCTGGCCCTCTATTTATAGCCCGATGGGATGAAAGCGTGCCGTTAGATCAAACCGACTTAACCAAGGGCCCAGATGACTCCTCAAAGGTGGTGGTAGAAGACTCCACAAGGCGGCGGGTGGAAATCCTAGGGCGGCGTCGCCTGGTCCCCCTTGGTGCCGGCCGGCCCTACCTTGGCAGGTGCGGGTCTCCGGTTGCTTCGGGTGCCTTCTACACTCTTCCAGGGTCCTCGTGATGATGTTTCCTTCGCGGTCAAGTTTCGTGTCTTTTATGCACTTTAATCCCTCATTTATGCTTTTTTGGAATAATCCCTGGAAAATATACAATTCACCAAAACTTGTGGAAATTATTAGTAATAACCCTATTCTACTGGATATTCATGTTTAATGCAGGGATAATTGATAATAAAATTTAGACGATAACAAGTGTCAACAATTACCCCAACACTTAGTCTTTTGCTCGTCTCGAGAAAAAGGTTGGTTTTAAGATGTAAGATTTTTAGAGAGAATGGAGCATTTAAAACATAACTTGAGAGTGCATTATATAAAACTAGTCTAGTTATGCATGTACTATTGAATTCAAAGTGTCTACCATGAATCTTTGAGTAGTTGAAGAATAGAATAGCTTGAAAACAGATCACTCTCTTCCTTTAGTTAAGTCAATTGGAGGGTATGTAATTTTGCAAATAAACATAGTTTTACCTTCTCCTTTTGTAGTACTCTCGAATCACTGATATATCTGGTATTTTGTTATCCTTACCAAGGAGTTAATGATATTGCCTTCTTTATCCTACTTCTAAAAAGGTTATGTGGATCTCAGGTAGGTAAAATGTGAAAACATACTTGCATTGTATTTATTGTAAAGTCAAACAATGAATCCACAGAGAAATGAGGCATATAATCGAATCAAGCTTTATTTGGTGGAATATAGTGGAACCTAATTCTACCTTGCTCTTTGAGAAAATAAATCTCTCTTTTATACAATTGAGCTTATTCAGAGACTATGAGCTATCTCTCTCTCTTTCTTTTTTTTTCAAGGGAGGCGAGTATCTAAGTACCCATTGTTTTAATTTCTTCGTACATTTTTCTATTTTTTTATACTCCCTTCTTCTTTTGCATAGCTCATACCTCTTTTGAATTTAGTAGTTGAGAGACTTTAACAAAACATGGAGCAATTATTTGGTGACTATGCTATATAATTATTTTTGGTGTTTTCTCCCAGTGTAGGAGGAAAACATTTTTAATAGAATGACTTGCTATTACTCTGCATTAGAGTAATGCTTATGTGGAATTGGCACTTGATTCGAAAATATGATAGATTTCTTCAAAGGGTTACAAAGATTGACCAAACTCAATACAAAGACAAGTATTATATGTAGCTATCCTATATATGGCTCTGGTAGGACAGTATTTTACCACAAAGGAGAGGTATAACTAATTATTTAAATTTTTAAAATAAAATCTCCAAAGACAAAACATCAGGATTGAGTTCTCATTATTCAACTATATCATGTTTCACAATGACTTAAACAATCATGGGGTCCCTATAAATAGTTTCCAATAGTAACATGATTCCTAGAAAAGTGTTATATAATTTATTCTTAAGCCATGATTTAAACAGTCTCTTCTTCTTTTTTAAAAGTAATTTAGCATGTGAATTTTAATTCGGATCGAAACAGAAATCGACACATGTGCAATTATATTGTATGGGGATCAAACCTGACCATGACAGAGAAGGGGATGCAGAGGGTGCAGAGGGGGGCCGGCCGGCCCAGGTAGGGCGCCGGGCGGCGTGCCTCTGTGGTCCCACGGGGTCCACTTCGGTGAAGTCCTGGTTCGATTGTCTTCCGAATTACGTGATTTTCCCGAGCAAATTGATTTCCATAGTCGCGATGTGCCTCCCCCACACTTGTTTTCCTGCATACTTTTCTACGCAACATGTGGAGACAACATGCATACCAAAAAATATAGAGAGTAGAGTAGATTAAAACATTAATATTGATAAAAAGAATAAAGCACTGTATTCATTAACGATACTATATAACTCTGACAACTGACTGAGCTAACGACTGCCCTAGCTCATTAGACTTGCCGAACCTAACACACTTAATATCATAAATCAAACCTAGCACACTCAATAATATAATCAAACCTAACACACTTATGCCTTATTACATAGATAACGAGGGCAACTTAAGGCTGCCCCTTCTTCGCGAGCTTCCTAATTTCTTCCTTAAGCTTATCAACCTCTTCTTTCAGCTAATCTTTTTCGCGCTTGAGACTGCGAATTAATTTGACATTGACTTCTATCTGCTTAGTCATGTTGGTCATAACCTTGTTCCTTAAGTCCTCATTCCTCGCTATACCCCTAACGGTGGTAGAGAGAGCTTTCATCTTCTCATTGAGGATTCGTAGAGAGAGCTAAGGCTGTCTGGGAGCTTTCTCTACTGCTAAGGCTGATGCAGCCTTCTGCTTTTTGGGCGGAGGTGGTATGAAATCAGTGTAGCGGACTTGGCCTGGACGTGCACGAACTCCTTGGATGGCAGGGCGAGCAGTGGTGTACTTCGCACATACTAGCGTTCCGTTCTTGTTGGTCTTGACCGACAGGAGTCGCTCATTGTCTCTAGGTGGAAGAAGTGGGGTACTTCGGGGAATAGCGATCTGCTTCCCCTTGGTACCATCTTCCAGCAGCAGTCTTTCGGGTGGCAATGGCAGAGTAGGCTGGGCTTGCGCGAAGTAGACTTGCTCGTACTGCTGTGGCACAGTAGTGAGATGCTTCGTCGGCACGACGGCGAGAGGCTTTGGCGGCACGACGACGATGGCCTTTGAGTCGACGCTTGGGATGAATTTAGCGCCGAAGACTGCTTTGTCTGCCATTGCTACTAGATCTAAACTAGAGAGTTTTCTCTGGAACAAGAGAGGAGGCAATAGATGAGATGCAAATTGAGGGCGATATAGGTGCGTATTTATATGTGTTTCTGGAGACAGGATCAGCTCAAATCCAGGTTCTATGGGATTCGTACGAAAGAATATCCGTACGTGCTGGGATTCTGCGTGGTTGCAGTTCGGAAGGGTGTAAAAAGGAAAGAGAACAAGAGTCGGGACGAGAGGGGCTAGGGGGGAACTGTTCGGCTCCACCAAGCGGCCTCTCGAGGTGGCCATGCTCGTGGTGCCTCCAAACTCCACATACTTTCTAATTGTTGCGGTGCGCGAATATTTTTTGTAATGGACGATGACGGGACTAAAAAGTTAGTAGTTGGACAAAGTCCAGCCTGTCAACAACTTCTGAATTAAATGGTTCTAAAAATAATTTAAGTCGGTGACCATTTACCTTGAATAACGTACCTTCGTGTGATTGTAGAGTTACCGCTCTATGTGGCGATGCATTCACAACCGTAAATGGTCCTTCCCATTTGCTTCGTAGTTTTCCAATCCCGAATAATTTAAACATGGTATTAAAAAGTAATACCTTATCTCCTGGTGTAAACTCTTTCTTCTTGATGCTCTTGTCATGCCATCTTTTTGTTCTTTCTTTATAGATCTTTGAATTGTGATAAGCCTTTTCTCCCCATTCTTCTAATTCTGATAGTTGCATCTTTCTCTTTTCTCCAGCGTCTTCAAAGTCCATGTTCCATCTCTTAACAGCCCAGTGAGTTTTATGCTCTAACTCCACTGGTAAATGACAGGTCTTACCATATACTAGCTGGTAAGGTGACATGCCCAAAGGTGTCTTGTATGCGGTCCGATATGCCCAAAGTGCTTCGGGTAATCGGTCCTTCCGTGCAGTAACCATCTCATTTAATGTTTTCTGTAGAATATTCTTGATTTGTTTGTTTGATGTTTATGCCTGACCACTTGTCTGAGGATTGTATGGTGTAGCAACATTATGACGGATGTCATGAGCTTGCAAGTATCGGTAAAACTTTTATCAGTGAAGTGTTTCCCTCCGTCACTAATGACCATCCTTGGTGTTCCAAACCTTGTAAATATAATCTCTTTGAACATCTTCTTTGAATGTTTGGATTCATCATTCATGCATGGCATAGCTTCTACCCACTTGGATACATAGTCAACTGCCACCAGAATGTATTCATAATTTCTTGATTTCACAAATGGTCCCATGTAATCAATTCCACAGACATCAAAGAGCTCGATCTGGAGATTGTTGGTGAGTGGCATAGCATCTCTTGCATTGATATTTCCATGCCTCTGACATGATCCACATCTCCGGACAAAATCTTTGGTGTCTTCATACATAGTTGGCCAAAAGAACCGACTCTGCCAGATTTTAGTATGAGTGCGGAATGCTCCATAATGACCTCCATATGGTGATGCATGGCATTTCTGAATGATCTACATGCCCTCTTCTACTGGTACATATCTTCTCAGTAATCCATCTGAACAAATTCTGAAGAGGTATGGTGGATCCCATATGTGAAGACGACATTCATAAATGAGTTTATTTTTATTTTTCTCTGGTGGTACATAACCTGCAACCATAAAGTTGACAATATTCGCGTACCAAGGGTCTAACTTGGTCACTTTAAATAACATGTCATCTCTCAATGAGTCATTAATAGGCAATTCCTGAGGTTTCTCAAAGTGTATTCTAGACAAGTGATCAGCAACTGGATTTTCTATTCCTCTTCTATCTTTAATTTCTAAGTCAAAATCTTGGAGTAACAAAATCCATCTTATCAAACGAGGTTTAGCATCTTTCTTAGTGAGCAAATATTTTAAAGCAGCATGATTAGAATAAACAATTACTTTTGCTCCTACTAAGTAAGATCTAAATTTATCAATAGCAAAAACAACAGCCAGGAGTTCTTTTTTAGTTGTTGCATAATTTAATTGTGCTCCTGTCATAGTTTTACTAGCATAAGCAATTGCATGATGCTTCTTATCTTTTATTTGTCCTAATACTGCCCCTACAGCATAATCACTAGCATCACACAGAATTTCAAAAGGTAAAGACCAATCAGGGGGTTGAATGATTGGTGCTGATGTAAGTTCTTCTTTAAGAATATTAAAAGATTTTAAACATGCATCATCAAATTCAAAAGGAACATCCTCAGCTAGCAAGTTAGTCAGTGGTCTAACAATATGTGAAAAATCTTTTATAAATCTGCGATACAAACCACAATGACCAAGAAAACTTCGGATTCCTTTTATATTAACAGGTTGAGGTAGTTGTTCAATCACTTCAATTTTTGCCTTGTCTACCTCTATACCTCTTTCAGACGCTAAATGTCCTAGCACTACTCCTTCTCTAACCATAAAATGACATTTTTCCCAATTAAGGACTAAGTGCTTTTCTTCACATCTCTGCATAACCTTATCTAGATTTTCTAGACATTCATCGAAAGTTTTTCCATAAACTGAAAAATCATCCATAAAAACTTCCATGATTTTTTCTATTATTTCATAAAATATAGACATCATATATCTTTGAAAAGAAGCAGGTGCATTACATAATCCAAAAGACATTCTACGATAAGCATAAGTTCCATAAGGACATGTAAAAGTGATTTTGCTTTGATCATCAGGGTGGATAGGAATTTGGTGATATCCAGAATAACCATCAAGGAAACAAAAGAAAGAATTATTTGCCAAATGCTCTAACATCTCATCAATGAAGGGCAGCGGAAAATGATCTTTCTTGGTTGCTTTATTGAGTTTTCTATAATCTATACACATTCGCCATCCTGTAACAGTTCTCTGGGATACCAATTCATTTTTATAATTTTTAACTACGGTCATACCATCCTTTTTGGGTACAACTTAAACAGGGCTTACCCACTCACTATGCGGAATAGGATAAATAATCCCAGCATGCAAAAGTTTCAAGACCTCTTTCTTAACAACTTCCCTCATCGCATTTTGAAGCCTACGTTGGGGCTCTCTAGAAGGTGTAATTTCTGGGTTGGTTGGAATACGATGGGTGCATAAAATAGGACTAATCCCTTAAGGTCTTGGAGTGAATAACCAAAAGCAGCACGATGTTTTTTAAGACAGTTATTAATCAAAAAGACTCTTCATCAGAAAGTTTATCACTAATAATCACAAGAGAATTTTGATCATTATTCAGAAAAACATACTTAAGACCAGAAGGTAGTGGTTTAATCTCAATAGAAGGCTTAGGTGGCTCTAGTAATTCATCCAGAGGTTCAGGATCAATCGGATCCTCCACCTCTTCATTAATGAAGAACTGAGTATCATCCTCTAAATTAGGTTCAATAAATTCCTCAAATGACACAGCCTTAACTTCTTCTATCGGATCTAACTCAGGAGGTGGCTCTGCCTTAGCTTTTAATGCATGAGTTATAGGCATTGAGAGATTAAATCCTTTCCCAAGTTTAATATCTAAATTGCCCGCACAACCTTCTCGCAAAAGCTTTCCTATTGGTAATGCAATCATTACATCAGAATCCCAAACATCAAAGATATAAAAATCCAGCAAAATTCAAAATTCATTAATCACAATAGGAAGAGAACATAAAACACCTGAACTAGGAATAATATGTCCTGAACGATTTTTCAATAATTTATTTGTAGGAATTGATGGCATATCTTCAAGAATTTTTCAGCAAATGTAAGAGACATGATATTGACACCTACTATTGGATTATAAAAGGCATCAAAAGGATATGCATCAATTTGACATTTAATAGTAATGGCAGGAGAATTTAAACGAATTATATCATTTGAAAGCTCAGATTCTATCAACCACTCATTACTCATCACAAAAATCAATTCTCTTGTTATTTCTCTAAGGAATTTTAAATCAGTAGGATATGAAATATTGAAATTCTTAAAATTCAGAGATTCTTGTGGTTTCATAATTTTATGATAGCGTGATGTGTTTCCATGATCTTCAAAAAGTTCATCCTCAAATTCAAGCATAAAATCAGAAATTGGAGTTATCTCATTTTCATTGGATAGTTCAGGTTCTAAAGGTGGAGATGAATCAGACAAAAGTTTAGATTCAAGTGACAAAGATTCATCCACTAATAATTTTTTTTTTCTTCAGGAAGATCATTTAAGATATTTGTAAGAATGGTTTTAGCATGTTTAGCAGTAATATGCATAAATGTTCCTCCTGTGGCCAAATTAAGGTATTCTTTATTTTAATCATTGAGGCCTAAAAAGAAATGTTGCAAAAGCATAGGTTCTGACAAAGCAAGATTAGGTCCAGAATTTATAAATCCATCAAAGCGATCCCAAGCCTTGCCTAATGATTCGTTATATAATTGTTTAAATCCTATAATTTCAAAACGAAGTTTAGCGACCTTTCCGATAGGGAAAATTTAAGACAAAAATTAGCACGCAATACTTCCCAATCTCCTTGGCTACTTCCAACATGACGATTATACCATTTCTTTGCTTTTCCCATTAATGAAAACGGAAAGAGTTTCCATCTTAAAGTTTCATCTGCCATGCCCTTAATGTGCAAACATGAACATGTCTGCTCAAAATCGGCTAAATGGGAATATGGTTTTCGCTAGAACTACCAGAAAAAATGTGATCCTAAACTAACTTAATTAATCCCGGGCGTAACTCATAGCCAGATGATGTGATGGGTAAAGATGATTCTTTTGGCTAGAGATACGATCCCGATGGTGCTCCATATTGATATAAAAGTTGGGACGTGAGTTACATACTTTAAAAGGTAAAAGATAAAAGATAAAAGACAATAGATAAAAGTATAATACAAGATTAAGATAGACTAAACCAAAATCAGCAAACCATTCCCTGGCAACGGCGCTAGAAATGCTTGTTGGTATAAATTAACTGCACTCTATTAAATATTATTATTATCAAAGTATCCGCAAATGCACAGATAAATCACCGATGTAGCACTTCACTAGACAATCCCGGTTTTAATATCGAACCCAAGGGAACAGTAGGTGATACTGACTAAGTCTATTGATTCTTAACCCGATAACACAATCAATCCAGAGAATATCAAGAATGAGGAGATAACTAATGATTATCTAGATCCGACAACCGGTAAACTTTGAATAATATCGTTCTAATCAGGCAGTGAAATGAATAAGAGTGGAAATCAGAGTTCCCTCCTACCAAACACTTATACACCTATCGATCCTATCAACGAGAAGTGGACTACAGAGGAATCAACACAGCTGTCACCTACGCGAACTACCACTATCCGGCCAATCAGGGGACATTCACAAGTAATTATAGCCCAGACACCATGTCTACACTATAAACTACTACTTCAACCAAGGAGCTACCAAGATCAAAGTACTCAAATAGAGTTGTAAACTTAAGAACGAATAAGAACAAATGCTTAATTGAATCAGGATGTTGAATACAAAAGTACCTCAGAACCCAACTCCGGGCGAGGGAGCTGAATCCAGACTAATACAGCTACGAAGAAGCTCCGACAGGTCGGGACTCCTCCGAATCTCTACTCATCTACTCTATCTCTCTAATCTCTCTCTTGATTGGTAGCCTAGATCTAGTGGATATCTATCTAATGCTTCAGGGTCCTCATCTCTTGATCTGACTCTCCTCCAGGGGGTCTGGCCCTCTATTTATAGCCCAGTGGGATGAACGCGTGCCGTTAGATTAAACCGACTTAACCAAGGGCCTAGATGACTCCTCAAAGGCGGTGGCAGAAGACTCCAGAAGGCGGCGGGTGGAAACCCTAGGGGGCGTCGCCCAGCCCACCTGGGGCCGACCGGCCCCACCTTGGTAGTTGCGGGTCTTCGATTGCTTCGGGTGCTTTCTACACTCCTCCAGGGTCCTTGTGATGATGTTTCCTTCGCGGTCAAGTTTCATGTCTTTTATGCACTTTAATCCCTCTTTTATGCTTTTCTGGAATAATCCCTGGAATATATACAATTCACCAAAACTTGTGGAAATTATTAGTAATAACCCTATTCTACTGGATATTCATCTTTAATGCAGGGATAATTGATAATAAAATTTAGACTTAACAAGTGTCAATAGCCAACCCACCCTTGGTGCCCAAATTCCACCCACCGACTCCAGGCTTGAAGATAGGCAACGTGTTGAATCCAGAACGTCCAAATCAAGTCGGTTCAAGGTCGGTGGATCCAAGGGTTGAAGATGGAAAGGCACATGGATTGATGACATGGCACTCCTCTTCATCCCCCTATAAATACCCCCTAGTCCTTCACCCTAAACATCAAGTATCAAGTGTATCATAGGAAGAAAGACTACTCTAGTAGCTTTAGTGTTAGAATAAGAGGGAAGGGAGTGAGGAAAGTCTTCAGGAGAAAGTCCCGGGTCTGTCGGGAGTCTTCTCCATGGTGTACCTCAGCGGATGCAAGCTTCTAGTAAGTTTTACATCTGAGTCCTTCTAGTATTTGATATTCTGGTTCTGGTACTATAAGTATATACTTGCTTTACCTGTACATTGCTTTACTTAGTGAAGTGCTCTAGTATCTAGCTAAGATTAGAGTAGTAATTGTAGTGTAGACGTGGTGTCTATACTATCTCTTACCAGTGTAGGCCGCTTGTCACACGGATTGTTTATGGGTGCCAGCATGTGGTGACAGCCTTGTTTGGTCTTAGTATCCCACCACGTGTATAAGACAAGTTATTAAAATGGCAGGGCATCAATACAATAGCATAGCCGCCTCGAGTAGGAATTATCTCCTACTGTTTCGCCTATCGCCTCTTGTAAAGGGAGGAGGTGGTAAACCTCTTTATACTTAGAATACCAAGACCAGATATCTCTTGCTACATAGGGACCTCTATATACCTATATCCTAAACCCTTTGATCACCATCTAACGGCCATAGACCTAGTTAGTTCACTTCACTTTCCCCATGGAAAATACGATACCTGGAATACTCCCGGTGAAGGCTACATTGACGACTGTGCGCTTGTGGTATATCCGTTTGCCACTTCTGGTGTCAACAAGCTTTCTGGCGCCGTTGCCGGGGAATGGTAGCTGTTTTAACTAGGGTCAACTCGTCTTAGTTATCCTCGTTTGATCAATACTATCTTTCATATACACATGGATCAAACACCCATCTTCGAGTATGCTGCTCCATCGGGCGTTAGGATGGAGCCGCTTAGTTCATCACAGGCCATTTTGGCCGTTCGTTATGAGCTACGCCCGAGTCTCATAGCGATGGTTCAGGAGAAGCCTTTTTCTAGGGAGGAAGATGAGAACCCCTATACACACCTACGAGATTTCGAACAATTATGCTCTTGCATACACATCCAAGGGATGAGGCGAGATACCCCTAAGTGGCAGCTATTTCCGTTATCTTTGACGGGAATAGCCAAACGATGGTATACTTACCACGTAGGTAGTGTAGATGGACAATGGGAGAAGCTACAGTCTAAGTTTTGTATCACTTTCTTCTCCATTCCACGAGTTGCTCGTCTTCGTGTAGAGATACTGACCTTTAGACAAAAGGATAAGGAGCCTCTAGGTGCGGCATGGGCCCGATTCACAGACCTGGTGTCTTCCGGCCCCGATTTAGCTATAACCGAGCCAACACTATTGCAACACTTCTACCTCGGTCTTAGCCAAAACTCCACATAATTTCTTGATTTAGCCTCTAAAGGAGCGTTCTTGCATCTCCCCATTAGTGAAGATAAGGAAGTTCTTGCAAAAATTCTCGAGAACACCCCCTACACTAATGTCTATGATGAAGCCCCCGAGTAAGATCAAACCCCGAAGGACGAACCCACGATAGTCGAAACCTCACCACTCATATCACAATCTATCGAACCTGAACCACAACCACCAAATCCTCCAGAGGAAGTTAAACCTCTGGAATTTCCTCTTGATATCGAGGCCGATCTTTTCTCTGATTTTGGAAACGCCTCGAATCAACCTGTGCAAAAGAAGTCTACAACACGTAGAGCTCCAAACAATCACATCCCGCATCGCCTTGAGACACGCTATCTCAAGGAGACCGTTCAAGAGCTCGCGTCCATTATGAGTGACGAATGGCTGAAGGAGGCCGAAGCCTCACCCAAGGTTATTAGTACCCTATCTTGCTTCACAACCATTCCTTACGTCATAAATAGGACTACCATAGACTCTCTTTATGACCCCGCCTTAGGAGTGAGCATTATGTCTAAATCATTAGCAAGTGCACTCCTAGAGGAATTGTTTGGACAGACCATTCCTGTCTCAATTAACAAGACCAATATCCTCTTAAACTTCTTTATATTTGATATTGAGGAATTTGACTTGTTAATTGGGCACCCGCTTATGAGACTCCTTGATGGATTCCATGGAGGGAACCTTGAAGGTCATCTCGGGAAAAACCTTTATCTTTCGATTCCACTAGCAAATTCTGCCAACTCAAAGGCAGAAATGCATCCCGAGTCTGACCCAATAGAGGAAGTAATGGCTGCATCTTTTCTAGAACCTTCTCATCCTGATCTAGAAGAAGATGCTAAGGATTTCATCCAAAAAGTGGCTGAACTAGAAGAACCCCTAGACTTGGATAAATTTGAACCCCATCTAAGCCCTCTATAGAAATTAAGCCCCTTCCTTCTAGACTTATGTATGCCTTCCTTAATGGTGATAGAGAAACTCTAGTAATCATTAGTTACCAACTTTCTGAGGAGGAAGCCTCCAAGCTCATGACCATTCTAGAGAAACACCGCTCTGTCTTAGACTACTCTCTTCAATATCTTAAGGGAATTAGTCCCACTCTTTGCACCCATCGCATCCATATTGAGCAAGATGCTGCACCTTCTAGGGAGCCTCAATGGAGGCTAAACATGATGATAGAGGTAGTAAAGAAAGAGGTCCTGAAACTCTTACACGCAGGCATAATCTACCCTGTTCCTAACAGCGAGTCGGTTTGCCCTGTCCAGGTAGTGCCTATGAAAGGAGGGATGACGGTCGTTAAAAATGAGAAAATGAATTAATACCTCAATGAACCGTCATAGGATGGAGAATGTGTATAGACTACCAAAAACTTAACAAGGCCACAAAGAAAGATCACTTCCCGTTGTCATTCATCGATGAGATGTTGGAATGGCTTGCAAAACATTCTTTCTTCTGTTTCCTTGATGGGTATTCGGGTTATCACCAAATCTCCATCCATCCCGACGATCAAAGTAAGACAACCTTCACATGCCCCTATGGAACATATGCATACAGGCGTATGTCTTTTGGCCTATGCAATGCTCCTGCCTCTTTCCAAAGGTGCATGATGTCCATCTTCTCCGATATGATCGAAGAAATCATGGAGGTGTTCATAGATGATTTCTCGGTCTATGGTAAAACCTTCGATCATTGCCTAGAGAATTTGGACCGTGTCTTACAAAAGTTGATTGTGGTTGGTTGTCTCAATTTGTGTGTGGAGCATAGATGTATACTTCCAGTGTAGAAGTAATACATAGGCGGAATGTGTACGTGATCTTGATCAAAGAATATGACTAGTTTCTCTACCTAGATCAAATAAGGCCTAAGTAAGCTCAAAATAGACAAGAACTCTTTCTTTTGGTGGTTTTAGTTGTTTGTGGATGTATGGCTTGATGGTAGGTATTTAATTCCATAAAGGAACAATGAGCAAGAATTTGAATTTTATAAATTAAAATCTCTAGTTGGTTCTCACTCATTCCATAGGTCAGGTAAAAGTTCTATTTATACCAATTTCAATCTTGCAAGAGCATAACTTAGGTTATTAGCATGTGCAACCCACAATAGTGTTTGACTTAAGACAAATTTCAGATATCACACTCAAAACTTTCATAGTAAGGATTGTATAACAAGATTTTGCAAATCATCATAGAGCAATTGTTCATCATTTCCAACAAAGACATATCATATTCTTTTTCTTATCTTATCATTAGTTTCATTTATTTGTTGTTATGCAAGAATTTAGAATTGCTTTTCAATTTATAACTCACAGTAATTAAGAAAAAGATCTAGGGTTAGAAACCATACCTTGGCGAGGATGACGGCTCCCCCAAGCTAGCTTCTTCTTCATGATCGGATTCTCCTCTTGGTCGGGTTATTTCCTCTTTTGCATCTTATTATGATCACTAGGCTTTGCTTTTTTATTGCTACTATGATGAACCAAATTTATATTTTATTTTATTTTATTATTATTATATATATTATATATATTTTTTATTTATTCTCTCTTTTTAAAATGGTCTTTACTAAATGCAAGACATGAATTTAAACATGCTTCTAATAATTAATTGATTTAATGCACAAAGAAGGGAAATATGCCAATGCAGTAATTAAAGAGAGAGATAGAATACTTACTCCCATAGCTGTCCTTCCTCGGAAGGAGGTTCTTCCTTGACCGATGTCTTCTTCTCATCTTGTCCTTCTTTGACGGTAGCGGGTCTAGTGTAGAGGCTGTAGATGATGGTTCCCTCTTAACCGCATCTCAGTCTTTCTTGTTTCTCCAAATTCTTGGTTTTCTCATCCTCATGGATCGACTCTTATTTTTCTGCATGTAAGTTGCATGGTGCGGTGCACAAGAAAAAACAAATCTTTCGTTCTTCCCATTTATATAGAAATCCATGCTACCAATAGCAACAAATATGCATGCATTCACAGTATTCAAGAAAGGTCGGCCAAGAATGAGGGGTAAGTTGTCTCTACTACCCATGTCTAAAATCATGAAATCGGCAGGCACAAATATGTTTCTTACTTTTACCAGAACATCACAAAGTACTCCTTCTATGTAGCAAGTTGTTTGATCAACTAATTGCACATACGCAGAAGTTGGTACTAGCTCAGTGTAGAACAGCTTTTCATAATGTTCTTTAGACATGATGTTAATGCTAGATCCTAGATCACATATAGCATTATGGAACTTTTGAGATTGAATAGAACAAGATATGACAGGGGTTCCAGGATCTCCCTTTTTAGTTGGAAAATTTCATCCATCTAGTTCATAGCCATGATAACTAATAGTAACAAGATTAACAGATTCCATGGTTGTTTCAGGCTTTCCTGGTATTCTATTTTTTTCAAAAGATGGAATTGCAGCTGCTAGTTGTGCCAATTGGGTTTCAAGCATCTTATTGAAACTAAGTTAATTCTTAATTGCAGAAGAGAAATCATCCAATTTAGCATTTATGCTATCTAGCATCCTATCGTTAGCATGGAGCTTCTTGTTTATGCTATCAGTCATTCTACCTTGACCATAGACAAGATCTTTAAGAGAAGGATAGTTATTACCTTGGTTGTTTGGACGTTGCGAAGAATTGAAGGTGTCACCTTGAGAATTGGAGCGCTGAGTCCATCCTTGATTTGAAGAACGGAAATTGTTATCAGTATTGATGAAGTTGAGGTCTTCATGTGTCTCAGGACAATGGAGTCCAGAATGGCCAACTTCTTCACAGACTTCACACGTCATGTGAGTCTCCATGGCTTGCACGATCTCAGGTGTACGCATCTTCTCGTAATTTTCTAGCCTTTTGGCCAGTAGGTCCACTTTGGCTAGAATCATGCCAGTTTCCATTAAAGAATGCATACCTCACTTGCGCGGTTGCAGACGTTCCTCGTTCCATCCTTGATTGGACACCATCTTCTCTATCAAAGCCTTTGCATATGTAACTTTAAGAGAAAAGAATGCTCCACCAGCGGCAGCATCTAGATGGATTCTATCAAAAGGGGTTAATCCATGGTAGAAGTTTTAGATTAAAAGCCAATCCTCCATACCATGGTGTGGACAAGTGGCGACATACTCTTGCATTCGTTCCCAAGCCTCGGGAATCAATTCATCGGTTTGTTGTTGAAAACTAGAGATCTTATTGCAAAGAGCATTGGTCTTGCCTAGAGGAAAGAATTTCACTACGAAAGAGTTGGAACACTTTTTCCATGTGTCCACATCTTTTCGGTTCGTATAGAACCATTGCTTAGCTTTTCCTAACCAGGAGAAAAGAAAGAGTCGCAAACGAATTGCGTCTGGGGTTACTCCTCTAATGGTAAAGGTGTTGCATATCTCCAAGAAGTGTTGGAGGTGTGCATTAGCATTCTCGTGAGCCTTGCCACAAAATGGCCTAGCTTGAACCATTGTGATTAATGCGGGCTTTAACTTGAATTGAGTGTTCGCCTCGATGACACCAGGGCCTGCTGCTATATTAGCAGCAGAAGGTGCATAGAATTCACGGATGGTCCTTTTGGCCATATTCATGATTCTAAGGATAACTATCTAGACTTGACTCAAATCAAATGATTTCAACAGTTGCCTTCTCCGGCAACGGCGCCAAAAATGCTTGTTGACAGTTACTAACGCTATCAAAAGAGTGTGGCCTAATCAATCCCCTAGCAGTGGTAACAATACTTCTCGACACAATCACTGGGGTTGTCAATCCCTATGCTCAAAGTATGTGGTTATTGACAGTTCTAACGTTGCTACTAGGAATAAAGTTATTTCTAGCAACTGCGCCAAAAATGCTATGGGTAGCTCTATAGGATAGGTGATGGGATTCTGCAAGCGCATAGAACTATCGTGTAGCACTTTACCTGGGAGTACCAGTGTCGAATTTATATTTTCCCAAGGGAAGACGGGGTTTGTGATTCCAAGGATCTGATAGTCAAGGATCTAGGTATGGATAAATGGGGTAATAACCTTAGTAAGGATAAATCAATAAAGTATAACTAAGGTGGAAACATAGTAGGATAAATTGAGGTAGCTCTTGAGTTTTATGGGAGAACTCTAACTCAATAAAAGATCAAGTGATTGTTATACCCAAGAGACTGCTATACCAGGGACACGCAAAGTCCTAAACTCGCCGGGGTTCGATTGATTAGGCACCGTATGTCCAAAAGCCTACGCTGATAAAACCAGACTGAACGTGGTGGAATCCAGAGGATTCTAAGGCTGTCACCACCTAGAACCTACCACTACTATCCGTGGGTCTAGCCACACTCAAGGGTAAGCAATAGCCTAAGCACCACGCTTAATCTATAAAACTTACTACTCTAACTCGAGCTCAAGAATTAGAGCACTCTAACCAAGCAATAAGCAAGTATACAGCTACTTAAAGTATAACAATAAATAAATGAAGAAGGGGATCTTTATTACTAATAAGAGTGAAGAACACCGCAGAGGAGGTCGCCGACAAACCCGGCTCCTCCATAGACTTCCTCCTTCTCCCGACTTCTCTCTTACTAGTCTACTCTTCTCTAGCTAGCACTATTCCTAAGAGCAGAGCTTCGCTAGAGAGAGAGAGAGTAGGAACTACTTCTGACTTATAGAATGAGCTGATTCTCTAGTGGTTTCTATTTACAAGTGAGGATTCAAGTCCAATTTATAGTGTACGAGAGCTCCAAGGGTACTTGTAGGGGTCCTGGAGGTCGGTGGCGCGAAGTGGCAGGGCGGGCGCCCTCCTAGGGGGACGGGCACCCCCTTGGATCCATCGCCTTGCATCCTACGGCCCTCCTTCACCCTCAAGGGCGGTTGCAAGGTCGGTTCGAGCTCAGGATTGGCGGTTTGCAATGACATGTGGGTCCATCATCCATGGCACATCACTTGATCACCGTTGGATTAAAACTGACTTCATTTGATGGCTTAGATGACTCTTGGACACCTTCCCTTGGATTGTGGACGTGGCACTCACTTTGGACAGGGCGGGCGCCCTGTTGATAGGGCTACCGAATCCTCGTGTCTTGTCTCTGAGCCGTTGATGTTGTTTCAACGTGCCATAGGCCATTTGGACAGATGGCACACGGATCCGTGAGGTGGCATGCCAATTTGGCGCCATTCATATGGCGGGCGCCCTATGTACGGGGAGGGCGGCCCCCCTCTGGCTCCCATGTGGCAGCTGAGGTGCTGAGGTGTCTTGGTATGCTTCGTTTTTGCCTGATTTCACCATTTTCCTGCATATACAAGATTTCTCCAAGAACATGTGGTACTAGGTAAGTTTCAAGGTGAGTCCTTTGCATTTCATGTGATTTTACCTTGATTATGGGTGAAATATTGATGGTAAAATAGGGTTTTAGCGACCATCAATAGTCCCTGTGTCACCAGACGAAAAGAACCAAGTGTGTGGGGGGGGGTCGGACGACCCCCTAACAGCTCTCGGTGTGATTTCGAACGCGCCACGATGCACAGAACTTCTGCTGGATCCGAACAGGCATGAAACGTCACAAAACATGGGTTAGCCGATCCACAAAATGATGTCCAACGGTAAAACACTTGTGCAGGAATACATTTGGAGGTGAGGAGATTCAAACGGAGGGGATCGAGACCCTTTGGTGGGGTCGCCCGACCCTACCTATGGGGCCTGGACCCACCAGCTAGCTTCCCTGCGTCGAGAGCATGCTTCCTGGCTGGTTTGCACTCTTTCTCCCTCTCGAATCAAGCATTTCCTCAATTTACTTCTTTATCCTTCAATAAAAATGAAAATAAAAATTTGAATTCTTGCATCCCAAAATAAAAAGTGATAAAATTTATGACATTTGAAGAGTAGAGGTGACACAAAGTTTAATTCTTACATATGGCTATGCTTGTGGGTAAATATCTTGATAGGAAATCATATTGACTAAGATGTTGATAAATGTGATATAATTCTTGGCACATGACTGTTGGCGTTTCTTAACGTCATTACTAAAGATAGACTAAAAGCCCATTCCTAGAAACGATACTAGAAACGTAAGTTGACATTCCCAACCACCATTACATTAGAAAGGTAACCCTTGGCCCTTAATGGCGTCGGCCTAGGTAAAGCAGTGTGGTAATAGCAATTAGAAGTGCCGGATTGGCCTTCCTAACCGTCATTACTTACGATATGCAAAACTGTGGCACGACGCCTTGGGGTGCAACAAGAATTACAATCCTTAGGTAATGGTACTTAGGTATGCCAATCATGATAGCTCAGTATAGATAAATCCGCAAGCGCACGGAACTATCATTGTAGCATTTCAACCCGTGGGGTGTCGTATTTATAATTTCCCGTAGGAGGGCAGGACGAATGCATCTAGCTTTGGTATAAACATGATCAGTTATTGAATGCATAGGTAGACATAGCATAGGCAGGGGTAAATCATAGTTCAAAGATAGTGAACACACATCTGAGCCAACCTCAAGGATAAAAGAGAAATAAAGAATAAAAGAATATATCTAACTGAGCAGGCATTGGTCATATATAACTATGCACAGAACTGTTAGTAAACATCTAACTAGCATGTCTAGTATCAGGACTAAGTTTGGGATGACAGGGAGATCCCCGCAGCTGGTCTGCCAGCCGATAGAGACTTTATGAACTCCTACCCAATATCCGAACGTGGGGGAGTGCTAGGGATGGACAGGGCTGTCACCACCTGCCCACCTACCCCTCTGCCCGTGGGATACCGGCATATTCGCCGATCTCCGCATACCCGAGCACCATGCTCGCGTACTTGAAGACAACTCCTAACCCCCTAGGACCCCACCCCTTCGGAGTGACAGGCTAGGCTAAGAGCAACCATGATAGCACGATGAACCATCACCTCATTTCTAGTTCTTCCTCTATTCATACTAATTCGATGAACGATGAAGAACGATGATGAACAAGTCAAGAACATGATACATAAACTATGTTCTAGCTCATGTACTATGCTCATAACAAGATCATAACTAGACTCTAGTTCATATGCATAATCATATAAGTATGATAAGAACTTGCTCATGGAATAAGACCGAATTGTATTCATACCAAGATGATCCTTTTCTTCCAAAGATACAAACTCTCCTTGCTAGCTCTTGCCTTGCTCTAATACTAAAACTAATCTAAAGAATACAAGTGAGAGGTGAGGTAAATGGCTCCAAATGATGGTGTGTGTTGAAGGGGAGCTCTCCCTCTCTTTTTATAGTCTAACAAGGACGGTTCGGGCGCCAACAAATATGGAAGCAGGTGGAACCGCCATCAGCACCGCCTCCGAAGATTGGCCCGAGAGGCCCCACCCGGGGGGCGGTCGGTCCCTGGGGAGTGCCATCTGGCCACCGCCTTCGGGTGGTCGGTTGCTCCCTGGGCCTGGGCGTCCCCCGCGGTTACGGATGGATCCAGTTTTGTGTTTGAGGTGGGCTTTCTTATTTTCTTGGATTGCGCCTTCTCTGAATACGTTTCCTGGATGTGCGCTTTCTTTATGGTTTTTGTGCATTTCCACATGTCACACCTGCAAGTCAAGTATACACCAAAACTTGAGGAAATGTTAGTTTAAAGCCCTACCTACTATTTATTTTAGTAACATATTGGCGGTAAGAAATAGGCTTTAAGGACCGCCAACAACTCCCCCACACTTAATCCTTTGCTCGTCCTCAAGTAAAGGTTTGAAGGACTAAGCGGGTTTATCTCCTTGATTTGAAATCTGCATACAAGTTATTCCAAGCTTCACCTAAACCTGTGAACTTCCAAATGTCTACCAAATCATCTTGGGTAATTGAAAAATGGAATAGCCTGGATTCAAATCTTCTTACTCGTATCCCTGCTCAGAAACTTGGGTTTTTGTGAAGTTTTTGAAAACAAAAAGATAGCGCTTGTTCCTTGAATGATTCTCTCAAGTCACTTATTTGTATGTGGTTCCTCACCAAGGCATATATAGGGATTGCCTTCACTTGATCACCCTGCCTCTAAAAAGTTTATCTTGGAGCTTTAGGTAGGGAGGAAAATACTAAGGCACACTTACCTTGCATGTATTGTCAAGTCAAACCTTGGACCGCACCTGAGGGAAGCGTCATACTCATAGATCAGAATGTGCATGTGTGTGAAAAGAATATGGTGGGCGTTATTGGTGTCTAACCTAATTCCACTATGCTCTTTGAAACACATCTCCCTCTTTATTAGGACTTAGAAAATTTTTTTTATGAGGGCATAAGCTATCCTTATTCTCTCTCTTCTTCTTTATATATATATATATTCCTCTTCTTTTTTTTCTTTTCTTCTCCACTTTTTTTCTCTTTTTTCTCATCATTTGGAAGATGGCCTCATGCTTTTATTTGCAACAAAACTTTTAAGGGAGATGTGAACAAAAATTCAGAGCATTTATTTGGATAGGACCTAATAAGTATATTTTTGGTTCACCCCAGTGTAGGAGTAGAACATTTTGGGTGGATCAAAGTGAAGGTATATTTTTTGCCTACTCCCAAGGTAGGAGTAGTGCAATTATTTGGTGGATGGATGAATGTTGTGCGCAACTCTTAGTGTAAGAGTTGGCAACCTTATTTGTGGGTGCTTGAAATCTGATTTGGGGAGCATAAAATTTCTCTCAACAGGGGTCACAAAACTTGACCAAACTCAACACAAAGTAAGATGCAGATGTGGAAGGTTTTGTCATGAAAGATTATGTATGGCCTTGGTAGGTATTTGCAATCATGCAAGGAACATGCTATATTGATTTTTGTTTTGTAAAAATAAATCCCAAGTTCTTTGCAAGAAATGAGCGGGCGTCATGTCATCCTACTATATCTCATTTGTCAATCACTTAGATAAAATGGGGTCCCTATGATAAGTGTTCACAAGTAATAGGAATATTGGCAAGGAATAAAGAGTATGCAAACTTTAATCACAGGATGCCATGGAGATGGAGCATCAAAAGTTTTGTCTTTTCAAAAGTGTTCAAAGTTAAATTTCAAAGCTTTGAAAAGAGCGGGGGTAGAGTTGCACAAACCATCGTTGAAGATAAAGGAACTAATGGAAGATGTTTGTCTCATCCTTTTGTTTGATGGGTTGCTCGATGTTTGTGCAATGTGTTAGGGAGATCTCGAATTTGTTGTAGTTATGCTTGAGAGATCTCCCCCACACTTATTTTTTTATACCTGCTTTTATTATAACAAAGAAAACAAAACAAGAGGGACTACAACAGGCAAGGGTCTTTTTGGCTAAAAGATCAAGGAAACAAAATTTTATTATTTAGTTATTTTTATTTTATTAGGAACTTATTCAACCAACTTTTATTAGAGCTCAAACAAGGCTAATATAAAAGATGCAATGAAAACATAGCCAAGACTTATCTCCATATCAGATTACTGCCATTGTTTATGAAAACAACTCAAGGTTCATTAATCAAATTTCAACACCATGTCAAAACATGATTAAAGAAAACTATTTCAACCTAAGCACCATGCTTAATTTGAAAACAGCCTATGGATGTTACTCATGAGAATACATCCAAACAAATGCACATGACATAAACAGGGAAGCATGAATTTGAATGATTATAAGGAGACAAGTATGAGCGAAGGGGTTGGTGAACATTTATTACCTTTTGCAAGCCTGAGTGTTCTTACCGGCGGCATATGTGGATTTCTTTGAAGATGCTGCACTGGTGGCATGGACGTACAGGCTCCAACTCAGCTGAACCATCAGGCCGGACCACACACACAACTAGTGTATATGGACCTTGGCCTTATTGGCAGCAAAGGTGTAAAGGAGTAGAGTCCTTTTCTTTTCTCTCTTTTTTTTATAGATAACTACCGATGACCTTCGGCAAGGGCTCAACATTTATAGTCTGCTGACAAGACTTCCCCCTCTTCATTACTCTGCAGCTGCATGAACAAACTTGGGAGAATTCTCAGGTTGCCCTGAGATTTTTCCCGTATTGTTGACAGGAATAGAAGCAGCAATTTGAGCAAACTGTTTTTCTATCATTTTATTGAAACTCAGCTGATGTTTAACAAAAGAAGATAGAGTTTCAAGTTTAGCAGTTATAGCTTCAAACATTTTATCATTAAAGGAAAGCTTTCTAGCAAGATCTGCATTAAACTTAGCTTGCCTTAAAACGAAGTCTCTCGAGGAAGGTTGATTGAAATTCAATTTGAAATTTGAATTGAGATTAGAAGAATTACCTTGTAGGTGGTTATGGTTGTTTCACCCATTATTACCTGGTTGTTGATGTTGGCGAAACCTGTTGTTAACGTAGGATGCTTCTTCCTGGGTTCCGGGACAGCTGTTCCCCGAATGGCCAACATTTCCATAGACTTCACATGTCATGTGTGAGTCCGTGGCTTGGACGGTGCCTGTGGTGGGTTCGGTGGCACGGTCGTCCAGCCTCTTTATTAGGAGGTCTATTTTTGCGGCAAGCAAATCCGTCTCCTTCACGGTATGCATGCCTTCTTGTGTTTCTCTTCCTTCTCCCTAGCTTTGGTTTGCTACCATCTTTTCGATGAGTGCAGTGGCATTCTCGATGGTGAGGGAGAGGAATGCCCCTCCAGCTGCGGCGTCAAGATGCCCTTTTGACATGGCCGTCAGGCTCTCATAAAAGTTCTGGAGCACCAGCCAATGTTCCATTCCATGGTGGGGACAGGCTCGGACATAGTCCTACAGCCTCTCCCATGCCTGAGGGATGGACTCGAGTGATGTTTGCTGGAAGTTGGATATCTCCCTCCTTAGAGCAATGGTTTTGCTCATGGGGATGAACATGGCGAGGAACGCCATGGAACATTTGTCCCATGTGTTGACAGTTTCCTTGTTTTGGTAGAACCACTGTTTCGCCTTCCCCGCAAGGGAAAAAGGAAACAGGCGGTGCTTGATGCTAGTTGGTGCGACGTCTCTGATGACGATGGTGTCGCACAATTCACGGAAGTGTTGAAGATGAGCATTTGCGTCCTCGTTTGGCAAGCCACAGAACTGGCTTGCCTGTACCATCTTGATTAGGCCAGTACGGAGCTCGAAGTTTCCATTCCCGATATTGACAGCAGGCCCAACGGCCACGTTGGCAACAGTAGGGGTGGAGTAGTCGCGGAGTGTCTTGGCCATGATGATAGTAGCGGATGGTGCGGGAGTGAATGGTTCGTCTGTCGATGGAGTAGCAGAAGAAGAAGTGGTACGGACCTGTTCTTCCTTAGGAGTGCCTCCAGATTGTCGGTGAAGTTGTTCGACAGGTCAAAACCACTCATACACTATCATGTTTTCTTTCCAATAAAAAGAGGAAGAAAACAAGAGAAGTTATCCTGCCTAAACTATGGCCACCTTTTGCTTATTATGCAATCAATGCCTATGCCAAGCTAGATGTTTTTTTTCCTTTTGCCTTCCCCAGCAACGGTGCTAGAAATGCTTGTTGGCGTTTCTTAGCGTCATTACTAAAGAAAGACTAAAAGCCCATTCCTAGTAACGATACTAGAAACGTAAGTTGATATTCCCAACCACCATTACATTAGAAAGGTAACCCTTGGCCCTTAATGGCATCGGCCTAGGTAAAGCAGTCTGGTAATAGCAATTAGAAGTGCCGGATTAGCCTTCCTAACCGTCATTACTTACGATATGCAAAACTGTGGCACGACGCCTTGGGGTGCAACAAGAATTACAATCCTTAGATAATGGTACTTAGGTATGCCAATCATGATAGATCAGTATAAATAAATCCGCAAGCGCACGGAACTATCATTGTAGCATTTCAACCCGTGGGGTGTCGTATCTATAATTTTCCGTAGGAGGGCAGGACGAATGCATCTAGCTTTGGTATAAACATGATCACTTATTGAATGCATAGGTAGACATAGCATAGGCAGGGGTAAATCATAGTTCAAAGATAGTGGACACACATCTGAGCCGACCTCAAGGATAAAAGAGAAATAAAGAATAAAAGAATATATCTAATTGAGCAGGCATTGGTCATATATAACTATACAAAGAACTGTTAGTAAACATCTAACTAGCATGTCTAGTATCAGGACTAAGTCTGGGATGACAGGGAGATCCCCGCAGCTGGTCTGCCAGCTGATAAAGACTTTACAAACTCCTACCCAATATCCGAACGTGGGGGAGTGCTAGGGATGGACAGGGCTGTCACCACCTGCCCACCTAACCCTCTGCCCATGGGATACTGGCATATTCGCCGATCTCCGCATACCCGAGCACCATGCTCGCGTACTTGGAGACAACTCCTAACCCCCTAGGACCCCACCCCTTCGGAGTGACAGGCTAGGCTAAGAGCAACCATGACAGCACGATGAACCATCACCTCATTCCTAGTTCTTCCTCTATTCATACTAATTCGATGAACGATGAAGAACGATGATGAACAAGTCAAGAACATGATACATAAACTATGTTCTAGCTCATGTACTATGCTCATAACAAGATCATAACTAGACTCTAGTTCATATGCATAATCATATAAGTATGATAAGAACTTGCTCATGGAATAAGACCGAATTGTATTCATACCAAGATGATCCTTTTCTTCCAATGATACAAACTCTCCTTGCTAGCTCTTGCCTTGCTCTAATACTAAAACTAATCTAAAGAATACAAGTGAGAGGTGAGGTAAATGGCTCCAAATGATGGTGTGTGTTGAAGGGGAGCTCTCCCTCTCTTTTTATAGTCTAACAAGGACGGTTCGGGCGCCAACAAATATGGAAGCAGGTGGAACCGCCATCAGCACCGCCTCCGAAGATTGGCCCGAGAGGCCCCACCCGGGGGGCGGTCGGTCCCTGGGGAGTGCCATCTGGCCACCGCCTTCGGGTGGTCGGTTGCTCCCTGGGCCTGGGCGTCCCCCGCGGTTACGGATGGATCCAGTTTTGTGTTTGAGGTGGGCTTTCTTATTTTCTTGGATTGCGCCTTCTCTGAATACGTTTCCTGGATGTGCGCTTTCTTTATGGTTTTTGTGCATTTCCACATGTCACACCTGCAAGTCAAGTATACACCAAAACATGTGGAAATGTTAGTTTAAAGCGCTGCCTACTATTTATTTTAGTAACATATTGGCGGTAAGAAATAGGCTTTAAGGACCACCAACGTCACACTTTTTCTATTCAAAGTACTTAGAAGTTTATTTTTGAAAATGTCATAAAACATAGTGTCACTTACTCCTCAATAGTAAGGAAATTCCTACCAAAGCCATATATGATCACCATATTCAAAACACCTTCTAGTCATGCTATTTGCAATTGCTTTGAGTTGGTCAAATCTTGTTGACCCTTGTTGAGAACTATGTCATAGTTCAAAGATCAAGATCACGCACACACCACATATCCACGCTACTTCTACACTGGAAGTACGCAATCACATATCATTCATTTCCACCAACTAAATGCTCCATACTTTAATGTCATAGAATATCTCTCTCATTGATATAATAGAAGAGACAAGGGCTAAAAAAATGGACATGTGAAAGTCCATAGAAAAGAAAAAGAAAATATGAGCAAGTCTAAGCTCATAAAAATAATAGCCATGTCTCAAAAAGGGTAATAAAGTAGAGAGAGATCATACAAATAAAGGAGCATTAGTTTTCATCATATTCCGCACACTTGCACATCTTGATCTAGGTTTATGACACTTTTCTCCTTGGATCCTTGCTTTGACTTTACAATATAAGCAATGTAAGTCTGCTCGTCATATTTATCCGTACCTGAACTACACATAAGCCTTATAGATGTAGGATAAAACAAAGAAGGCATCCTCAAGATTATGCCTTGGTAAGGAATCAAATACAATTGAGTGACTTGAGAGTACTATTTGAGGAGTAAGAATGAACTATGTGCTTTATTTTTAAAACCATTATCAACAATTCTAAGTACTGAGAAGATAAAAAGATGAGATGACTTTGCCTTAAGATTTGTTCCATTTCTCAACATCTCAAGGGTATATGCTAGACAATGCCACATAACCCACTGGTATAAGCTATGTTTTGAATGAAAACTTTGTTCATCACTATCTTGGATATGTCTTAATCTTTTCAACCCTTCTTTCTAGCCATCACTCGAGGACGAGAAAAGACTTAAGTGTGGGGGGGTCTTGTTGACAGTAATTATACCATGTTTTCTACCGTCATAACCGTCAACAAAACACTCTTTTTAGGGAAGAAACAAGAAAACACATAGTGACTTAGGTACAAATAACTTGGTTCCACATGTACATGTCAGTATTTGCTTGCAGGTACTCAAAACAGGTAATTCCAGAGTTCAGAAGCCCAAGATGAAGATATAATGCCAATCAAATTATGACAAAATGGCAAAGTGATGTCACAATCATCAATGTCTTCACTCCAGGATCAAGTGGACACTCGATGCACACTATTCATGGGTCGGCCAACCCATGAATAGTGGCCCCAGCACACCACCTTAAAGCACCAAGCAGTGGAGTGATGTAGGAGAGAGCTGAGCTCAAGTAGGGCCAACCCTTGCATGGAGCCTTGCTGGCTCTGCTGACATGGTATGATCCTTGGCACACCTTCTGGAGTCCATTTCCACACTTGTATCACAAGTGTGCTTTCAATCAATGGTTAAAGAGCAAAGCACATGGATTCATGGGCCCACAATGAAGGAACCGACGTGACAAAAGAATAACCAACACATGGGCAAGACTCTATGACACGTGGGGAACAAGATGGTGGGACCTACCTGTAAAAGGTGGGTTGGCCGACCCACCCTTGGTGCCCAAATTCCACCCACCGACTCCAGGCATGAAGATAGGCAATGTGGTGAATCCAGAACGTCCAAATCAAGTCGGTTCAAGGTCAGTGGATCCAAGGGTTGAGATAGAAAGGCACATGGATTGATGACATGGCACTCCTCTTCATCCCCCTATAAATACCCCCCCAGTCCTTCACTCTAAACATCAGGTATCAAGTTTTACATCTGAGTCCTTCTATTATTTGATATTCTATTTCTGGTACTATAAGTATATACTTGCTTTACCTGTACATTGCTTTACTTAGTGAAGTGTTCTAGTCTCTAACTAAGATTAGAGTAGTAAGTGTAGTGTAGAAGTGGTGTCTATACTATCTCTTACCAGTCTAGGCCGCTTGTCGCACGGATTGTTTGTGGGTGCCAGCAAGTGGTGACAGCCTTGTCTGGTCTTAGTATCCCACCACGTGTGTAAGACAAGTTGTTAAAACGGCAGGACATCAATGAAATAGCATAGCCGCCTCGGGTAGGAGTTATATCTCCTATTGTTTCGCCTATCGCCTCTTGTAAAGGGAGGAGGTAGTAAACCTCTTTATACTTAGAATACCAAGACCAGATAACTCTTGCTACATAGGGACCTCTCTATGCCTAAATCCTAAACCCTTTGATCACCATCTGACGGCCATAGACCTAGTTAGTTCACTTCACGTTCCCCGTGGAAAATACGATACCTGGAATACTCCCGGTGAAGGCTACATTGACTACCGTACGCTTGCGGTATATCCGTTTGCCACTTCTGGTGTCAACAGACAAATCTTCATTTGTCAAGTTTATGTTGATGATACTATCTTTGGTTCGACTAATGAAGATTTTTGCAAGGAATTTGGTAATATGATGTCCAAGGAGTTTGAGATGCCCATGATCGATGAGCTCACATTCTTCCTCGGCTTTCAAGTCAAGCAATTGAGGGAAGGGATGTTCGTGTCGCAAGAGAAGTACAGGAAGGACCTCCTCAAGTGCTTCAAGATGGAAGAATGCAAGCCCATCAAGACCCCCATGCCTACCAATGGACATCTCGACCTTGATGAGGGAGGTAAATCGGTTGACCAAACTCTCTATCGTTCTATGATCGGTAGTTTGTTATACTTGACCATATCTAGGCCCGACGTCATGTTTAGTGTGTGTATGTGTGCTCGCTTTCAAGCTAACCCTAAGGAACCTCACTTAGTTGCAGTAAAAAGAATCCTAAGGTACCTAAAGCACACTCTAAGCATTGGCCTTTGGTATCCCAAAGAAGCTAACTTTACTCTTTTTGGCTATTCCGATCATGATTATGCCGGTTGCAAGATTGACCAAAAAAGCACATCTGGAGGGTGCCATTTGCTGGGAAGATCACTAGTTTCTTGGTCCTCCAAGAAACAAAATAGTGTTGCCTTGTCAACAACCGAAGCGTAATACATTGCCGTGGGTGCTTGTTGTGCACAAATTCTTTACATGAAACAAACTCTACTTAATTATGAAATTAACTTAAAAAGGGTGCCTTTGTTGTGTGACAACGAGAATGTGGTAAAACTTGCTAATAATTCGGTTCAACACTCCCGCACTAAGCACATTGACATCCGCCATCACTTCCTTAGAGATCACGTTGCTAAAGTTGACATTTCCTTTGAGGGAGTGAGAACGGATGATAACTTGGCGGACATTTTCACTAAACCTTTGGATGAGGCACGGTTTTGCACATTAAGGAATGAACTCAATTGCCTTGATCTAAGCAACTTCATTAAAAGATGATCTTCTGTTGCCATGTGCATTGCATTGTAACATAAAACTTGTCTAACTTTGAATTGCACATAGGACTTGTCTAACTCGGTTAAGATAATCGCCCAAAAGCGTGTGAAGAAGCTTACCCGAGGACAAACTTGACAAGAAACTAGTTTAATTTACGTGAATTTGCATTGCATATGCATGGTTATTTGTTTCCGTTTCGTGATTGGATTTTATTGCCTATTTTTCATAAAAACTACATATGCCTATGGCAAACTCTTTGAAAAATTGAGGGTTTGAGAGAGAACATCTCATACTAGTTTCAACTGGTGTTTATTTGACTCTTATTGGGGTTGGAACTTAGTTGGGAGAATTCGGCGCGAAGAAACCTGGAGATTTCAGGGTTTTTGGGCGTCGGACCGAGGCATCGGACACTGGTTTTCCCAACGTCAGACCAATTACCTCAGTCCGACGATCCCTGGCTCTGTTGAAGAAGGCACCAGACCGTGGCTTTAGACTGTGGATTTCGGAGCGTCAGACTTTCAGTTGAACGGGTTCATGTGAGTTCATGCCGTCGGACTGGAAGATTTAGTCCAACGCGGAGCGTCGGACGGGGTCTGACAATTCTGGAAGCGCTCTGGTGCTCTCTGGAATCATCGGACCCTGAGAGGGATTGGTCCGATGGTGTAAACAGTCATCGTCCGACGGTCGGTTCGCGAGCGTGGTGCAGTTCTCTCTTCTTTCTCTGTCGCGTGGGACCGTCATGTCATCCTGTTCCTCTGCTTCCGCTTCTTTCACCCGTACACCGCCGATCCACCGCTGCTTTGCCTAAACCCTAGCCGCCATCCTCCGCCACGAGCCCGCTGCCTCTCTGCTCGGCCCGCCAGTGCTCTCGCCGCTGGTGGCCTCTCTCCTCTCGCCGCTCCGCCTGCCTGCTCGCGCTCGTCCTCTGTCCTACGCGCAGCCGCTTCAGCTCATCGCTCCGCCGCCTTCCAGGCCACCGGTTCACCGTTGTCATCACCAAGGTGCTCCTCCGGCATGCTGTCGTGCTCTTGAAGAAGACCTTCCTCGGCCCTTTCTTCCCTGTGGCCAACGTCCCTGCTTGTCTACTTGCCGGTGGTGAGCACCTTTTTCCTTCCCACCAGGTGCTCGTGCTTTTGCCTCAAAGAGCTTGATCTCTCTGTCTTGTTATGCAGAGTACTTGCCTGCACTTGGTGGTCATCCTGAGATCCGGAGTTAAAGCCCTTCGTCATGTTCAGGCCCTGTTTTCTTCTAGGATTCATGGTGATCTTCCTCTCCGCGTGGTAAATATCGTTGTCCTCTCTAGCTTCCCACTCACTGTATCTCTAGTCTTTGCTTTTGTCATTGACTCATGCCCTATCCTTCACAGTGTTTGGTTTCTGATCTTGTGATGCTCCCATGTTGACAGAATCCTTTCCCCTTCACAGGTCTTCTCTCTCAGGTTATTCTTGCTATTCCTTTTCTCGTTCTATGTGCTTGCTTCCGGTAGGTCTTTCTCATCCCTAGACTATTATATGCTTATGTACTCCCATCCATTCTTCTTCTGTAGCTTGTTGTGGTTAGAGGCAGCTTGTGAGGCAATTGGTCAATGTCAGTGAATTCGGGGCCAAGCCCGCGGATACGGATTGTGGCCTAGCCTCACGAGTGACAGTTGGCAGCTGCAGTGAGACAGATTTGACAGTGTTCAAGTTTGGGAGAGATGCCTCGTTGCAAGCAGGCCAGTCGTAGTCACAGTGGCACAGGTGGGGATGAGAGGCCTCCCCCTCGTTCACCTCAGGACAAGGGGAAGGCTCCCATGGTAGAGGGCAACAAGAAGCAGAAGAGGCAGTTGACAGCTGAGCAGAGGTAGGCTATCAGGGCAGCACAGGCAGCTGAGGAGGCAGAGCGTGGTAGAGGCCTCCACATTGGAGGCATCTCAGTCAGTTTAGCAGGTAGAGAGGGTCCTCAGGAGCAGACACAGACTCAGACAGAGGCAGAAACACAGTCAAAGAGACAGCTAGAGCAGCAGGAGCAGTAGGAGACTCAGACTCAGGGGGAGCAGGCCCAGGCACCTCCTCTTCATCGCTCGGCCCGCACTTGACCTTCAGTGTCACCTCAGCCTGCTGGTCAGAGACGTGGCGATCGAGTTCCCAGGGCGCCTATTCCCACTGAGCCGCAGCCGGAGCCAGAGCCAGAGGTACACTTGGACCTACGGAACATCTCCACAGCCCGAGTCAAAGAGCTACGGCTGACTTCTCTTGAGAGCTGGTTCCCACCTCAGAGAGACTCCGGAGCTTCAGAGGGCTGGTACGCTACTCTTCACGAGGACTTCTTTACCGCCCTTGTCACATCAGAGGTTGGGTTACGGCAGCACAGGGTGTGTCTCCTGGAGGACATAATCTAGGCAGGTGGTGAGGAGATCAGGCCGTACTTGACTTACTTGCCTGGACTAGCTGACTTGCTTGGACAGTCAGGACAATACGTCGAGTCGTGGGTCTGTGAGTTCTACGCCTCTCTATGGATCAACCCCGACCACGAGTACCTACAGTACACCGTCGACGGAGAGCCCTACCGGCTCTACGCGATGGCTCTCAGAGAGCTGCTCGGGGTACCGAAGTCTACTACCAGGTTACACAGTATCTGCTATGGCATGATAGATCCGCCGAGGAGGGCACATGGAGGACATGCACCGGGTACAGCACACGTGGCAGTGTGCTTTCGACCACCGTTTGGAGACGGCTCCCACAGGACACCCTCGAAGCTTCGTCCAGTCGTTCATCTCTTGAACGACGTGATGAGGCGCACTCTTCTACCGCGGGAGGGGTACAAGGAGGGATTGACTCACTTACAGCTTTGGCTCCTTAGTGCCCTGGTCCAGTAGACAGAGTTTGATATTGTTGACTTGATGATCAGCGAGACGGAGGATACGATAGCAGAGGGCATCAGGTCCCGGTGACAGCTTCCCTACGCACACTGGATATCCTCTATCCTTGTGCGCAGGCTCTATAGGATTTGGATAGAGATCACCAGGGAGTTGCACCGGATAGACACTGAGTTCCACGTCTACAGGATGACCTCAATCATAGATGGACGACGGGGCAGTAGGGCCATTCACAGGATTCAGCGTGGTCAGCGTTCCGGGGCAGACATAGCAGAGGTCCAGCAGCAGGACGAGGCTATGAGGCACGTTGCCCATAGCGAGCTTGAACTGTTGCTTGTCGACGATGACCCTGTTGACACCACTTTCGATAGCACTGACGAGGACTACCGGCCTATCCCTAGGCATCCACGAGCTCACGACTCGGAGGCCAGTGGCTCCAGCTTGGCTCCACACGCTCCATAGACAGACCCAGCCTTGCTTGCGATTCTTCAGAGTCTACAGTAGTCTCAGAAGTAGTAGGCACAGGAGCAGACTCGCCTCGCCCAGGAGCAGGCCTAGTTAGCCAGAGAGCAGGCTACAGCATTTTCACAGATTCAGCTTCACCAGGACCAATTCCAGCAGCAGATGCTCGCGATGCGGCTTCAGATCCAGCAGATTTAGTTGCAGACCTTTGGGTTCATGGAGCACATCATCAGGCACACCGGAGCCCCTCCATACTTGGTCACCACTCCTCCGATTCAGCAGGTTGGTCCAGTAGCCACTGCAGCCCAGGTGACTCTAGCTTTACATTCCAGCGGACTTTAGAGTTAGGGAACTGCTCCGTTCTCTAGCTCACTCTCTACTCCTTCGCAGTAGACACAACAGTGGTTCGCCTCACCAGGGTTTGGTCAGGGGTTCACTCCGATCGCACCAGTTTTACACCAGACTTGGGTGGCCCCTCAGTGACCAGGAGCTTAGGTGCCACCTTAAGCGAGATCACTGGCCTGCCTACACTTCCAGAGTTCAGAGAGCCAGTGCCTTCCACCATAGCTCCTCCTGCTACCGGTACGACCGAGACACTGCCGTCCTCAGTAGCTTCTTCTGAGCATATCACTACCACTACCACAAACACTGAGGCGATAGTTGTGACAGTAGCAGACCCAAAGGGTCAGCAGCTTAGCATCGAGGAGCAGACTGTTCCAGAGTCTATTCAGACAGTACCTGAGGAGCCCGCACCTACAGAGACAACTTCTACCGCTCTAGACACACAGGCTGACCCGGTTATAGAGATAGCAGAGCCAACCCAGACCGCTTCACCTACTCGTTCACTAACAGAGGGTCAGGCAGATCAGACTTCAAAGTCGGACACCGACCCCTCGCAGTTTGAGCTTTGTCCTCACACCTCCGACCGTGACACTGCAGCCTCTTCTCCTCCTCCAGAGTCTTAGGTTTTTGGTGCTTGATGCCAAAGGGGGAGAGAGAGAGAGCATAGATTTAGGGGGAGCGTTGAGAGAGGGATTTGGCTCTTATATGATTTTTGTCTGTGAAATATGCATGCATCATGTTTACCTTCTTGCATTTGTACATATGTGTGCTTGAGACTTGGTTTGCGACATGTGTTTGAGCTTCATGTTATATATATCATGTCACTTGGTTCTCACTTGGTTATGCTCATTGTCTTAGCTTCCGCACTTCATTCCGATCTTGAGCATAACTTTTGGTACTTGTGCTTATTTCATATCCTTTATGTACCTTGTGGTCTTGATTTGTATAAGCATGTCTAACCCTTTGCTCTTATTGTCACATGCTTATATGAATCAAGCCTTTAAAAACCTCACTCTTTCTAAATCTATTTGAGGTTGTTGTCATCAATCACCAAAAATAGGGCATCTAGGCCCTTGTGGTTTTGGTGATTAATGACAACAAAAAGGTTATTATGACTAATGTGTGTTTTGCAGGATAACCTAGAGGTTAGGTTATAATAACATGTAGGTTCAAGCCCCTAACGATGGAAATCGATTCGGTTTTCAAAGGACGGAAGACAAGACTGTGATAGACTAGTCCCAAGTGTCGATTGGTGTTGAGAGACACTTGGAGTAGTGTTAGATTTTGTTTTTCTCTTTGACCGTACTATAAAGAGGGGTTTGGATGGGTAGCTTGATGTAGAGTAAGGTTAGAGAGTGTAGATGTGATGCACACTTGTCCAATATAGCTCTAGACAGCCTAGGGAGTCTCTTGAGAGAGAGAGAGAGAGATGATTAAACTTCGTTTTGAAAAGTTTTCGATTCGGCGAAGTTTGAACTGAGTTTTGGGCGTTGGACCCTGGGGAGTATGGTCATCGGACCAATGCCCAGTGAAGCTTCTAGGCCCTAGTGGTTTCAATGATTAATGACAACAAAGAAGTTATTATAACTAATGTATGTTTTGCAGGATAACCTAGAGGTTAGGTCATAATAACATGTAGGTTCGAGCCCCTAGCGATGGAAATTGATTCGGTTTTTCAAAGGACGGAAGACAAGGCGGAGATAGGCTAGTTCCAAGTGTCGTTTGGTGTTGGGAGACACTTGGAGGTAGTTTAGGTCTTGTTTTACCTTTGACCGTACTATAAAGAGGGGTTTGGATTGGTAGCTTGACTTAGGGCAAGGTTAGAGAGTGTAGATGTGATGCACACTTGTCCAACATAGCTCTAGACAGCCCAGGGAGACTCTTGAGAGAGAGGATCAAACTTCATTTTGGAAAGTTTTCGATTCGGCGAAGTTTTGAGTGATTTTAAGGCGTAGGACTCTGAGCAGTATGGTCGTCGAACCAATACTCAGAGCCTGACGGCCACGTGGCAGCTCCTGGTTGCACCCTAGCACACCAGGGAGCGTCAGACGTTGCTAGGATGGTCGTCGGACCATTGCCCAGCGTCCGACGGTGCCAGGGGTTACTCAGGTGAGCGTCGGACCGTGGTCTAAGGAGTCATCGGACTATTGCTTTGCAGTGTCCAACACTTCTAGAGGGGTCCAGAGAGCAGTTTTAAGCGTCAGACAGGTCCGACGGAGAGCGTCGGACTATCTCTCCTTGTTTTAGCTGCTGTTAGTTTCTGTGCAGAGTTCACCCGACAGCTCGAGGGCGTCGGACTGTGGTCCGACAGTGTGTGTCAGACCATTGTAGTGAGTTCGACGTGCCTCTATCACAGTGCCGAGTACAGAGCGTTTGTGAGAGTCAGACTGTTGCCTTTTGGTCCAACGGTTGCACTGTTCATAGAGTCTGACGGTGCGTAGACTGCTGAAAATAGTACAAACGGCTAGTCTTGGAGAGGGAGAGTATTTATTTCACCATCGGCTTCTTTCTAGCTCTCTTGCCCATTTGTTCAGCTGAAGCAACCCTTGTGACCTTGTGAGAGTGCTAGAGCCCTAGGGAGGTTGAGTGATTCCCACTTGATTGTGAGCTTCTTCACTAGAGTGTGATCAAGAGTAACTTGTGTGCATCCATCAACCCCTTTGGCCTTGTTCTTGGTCAAGTGAAAGTCTAGGCTTGTTACTCTTGGTGATCAGTATCACCTCGACGGTTCGGTGGCGATCGGAGGCTTGGTGACCGCTTGAAGAGCTTGTGGGTGGCCCAAGCCAAGCTTGTGAGCGGTTGTGGGCGATCCACCGCGCTGGAGAGGCAAAGGATCAACCTATAGAGAGCACTTGGTCTTTGCGAAGATCAAGGGGAAGCTACACCCTTGCGTGGGTGCTCCAACAAGGACTAGTGGAGAGTGCCGACTCTCCAATACCTCAGGAAAAACTCGGCTTGCAATCTCTTACTCTTTTACATTCCCGCATTTACTTTGTGTTCTCTACTTTCTTAGAGTAGTATACTTGTGATAGGACCTGGCTCTAGGTTGCATAACTTGTTTTAGGCTTAGAACTATACACAAGCACTTGTGGGGTGAGATTGGGCAAATGGCGATAGGTTGAATTGAATTTCGAAAAATTTACTGGTTGCCCAATTCAGCCCCCCTCTTGGGCATCTTGGATCCTTTCAATTGGTATTAGAGCCTTGTGCTCACTAATTTGGCTTAACCGCCAAGAGAAGGATGTCCGGGGGTCACGATGGTTCCCCTCCCGTCTTTGACGGTAACGATTTTCCTTATTGGAAAATTCGTATGGAGGCTTACCTTGAGGCGATGGACCTTGGTGTTCACAATGCCGCCAAGCAAGGTTACCCCACTCCCAAAGCCGGTGCTACCCTCACACCCGTTGAGGAAGAACACGAGAAGTGGAATGCTAAGGCTCGAAACATCATCTTTAGAGGCATTAGCAAAGAGGTTTTTAACCGTGTGAGGAACCACAAAAACGCCCATGCACTATGGTCGGATATTTATGCGCTCCATGAGGGAACAAAGAATGAGCGTGAGGAACGATATTATCTTATCATGGACAAGCTCAATTCTTTCAAAATGCTTCCCAATGAAAATGCTAATGACATGTATTCTCGCTTGAATATCATTGTAGAGGAAGTCAATGGCCTTGGGCTCACTCAAATTACCCTGGCCGAAGTTGCAAGGTGGATCCTCAATGCTCTTCCTATTGACAAGTATGGTCACATTGTGACCGTGCTTCATCAAGGGGATCTCTCCAATGCAACTCCCACTCAAATATTGGGGAAGATCAATGATCATGAGATGTATATGAAGATCACCCCTCAAGATGGCTCATGATCCAAGAAAGAAGAGAAGAAGGACTTAGCTCTCAAGGCCGACAAGAAAAGCAAATCTTAAGTCAAGTACTCTTCTCATGATTCAACAAGTGATAGTGATGATGATGATGTGGAGATTGCTCTCATGGTGAGGAAGACCACCAAGATGCTCAAGAAACTTAACAACAAGGGAATCAAGTTTGATTCCAACAAGAAGAAGTTCTTCACTAATAACAAAACAAAGCCCATTTCTGAGATGGAATGCTACAATTGTGGAGAGCTTGGGCATCTTGCTCATCAATGCCCAAAGCCCAAGAAAGACAAGTTCAAGAACAAGAACAAGGGCAAAAGGCAAGACTCAAATGATGAAAGTGATGATGAGAAGAAGATGGCCAAGTCATTCAAGAAGAAAGAATTTAAGAAGAAGCAATTTGACAAGAACAAGAAGAATGGCAAGGCCTATATTGTTTGTGATTGGCTCACCAACATTGAATCTTCTAGTGGCTCTTCCGGTGAAAAAAGCGATGATGAAAAAGAAAAGGTGGCCGCTCTTGTGATTGTGACTTCTCTTCCACCACCGCCATCACGCCCTCATCTCCAACACACCTTTGCCTCATGGCTAAGGACAAGAAGGTACAAAGTGATGATGAGAGTAGTGATAGTGACAATGAATATGATTCACCAACTTATGATGAACTTGCTAGCTTGCTTAATGACTACACCAAAGTGATTAGAAAGCTAACAAGTTAAAATGAAAAGCTAAAACTTGAGAATGGTAACCTCTTAGCTAAGAATGAACAATTCACTAAAGCTAGTGATGAGCTTAGAGAGAAAAACCAAAATGTGTCATCCAAGCTCAAGGAGCTCAAATTCAACATAAAGAAGCTCAAAGAAAAACATGATAAACTTGAGAAGATGCACATTGAGCTCACTACTAGCTATAACAAGCTAAAAGAGGACTACACTCAAGTAAAAGTGAATAATGACAACCTTGCTATGGCTTATGACTTACTTTCCAATGAAACACATGATGCTCCTAACCTTGTTGTTAAGTGTGACATAGCTACATCATGTAATGACTTGATTGATGAGATCATTGAGCAAGGTGCTAGTTGCAAAGGCAAGGAAGTGGTGGTGGCCGATTGCCATGATGATTATGTGAAGCTCAAGATTGAGAAGGAAAACTTGAAGAAAGAGCTTGAAAAGCAATCAACCATCAACACCATTGTCATTGAAACGGTGCAAGAAGATGATGAAGTTGAAGTGCTTAGATACTCAAAAGTGAGAAGTGTCAACTTGCTACCTTGTTGGAAGAGAACAAAAAGTTGAAGCAAGAAAAGAGTCACCTTACCGTTGGGTTGCAAAGATTCACAAGAGGCCAATACCTTCAAAGTGATCTCCTCATGAACACCGTGATGAGGTTTGATAGAAGTGGAATTGGCTACATGGGTGAGAGGGTGCAAAATATTAGAACCCAAAATCGTCTCAACAAAGCAAAGAACAAGAGCAAGCCCAAGCTGAAGAGATGCTTTGAATATGGATAAGAAGGTCACTTTGCTGATGAGTGCAAGACACCACCACCACAACCTTTGCCCAAGTATGCTAGGCCCTTTGCCTCTGATGCTCACTACATGCTAAGAAAAGATTCTAAGGGCAAAGTGAAAGTCATGTTCCTAGGTCCTCCTAACAAAAATAGGCCTAGGAAATTGTGGGTGGCTAAAGCTTTGGTTGAGAAAGTCCAGAGCCCTTCTCAAGTATGGGTTCCGAAACATCAAGCTTGATTTGTTGTGTGTAGGTAAACTACAAGACCGGTGGCTCTCATTGGGTAATTGATAGTGGATGCACTCAACATATGATGTGGAGTTCGATGAATCTAATAGATCTCAAGGAGAGCATGAGAATCTTGATGATGTAGGTGATGAACCCTTGAGGAAGGCTATGAAGAACATGCCAACCGGTGACATCAAGCCTAAAGATGATGAAGATGATGGTGATGATGTGCAAGTGATCAATCGACCATCTTCATCAAATGTGCCTCAAGATGATGAAGACAAGGATGGGGTGGATCCATATGAAGACATCCACTTCACATAAGAAGAAGTCGAGGCATAAGCTCAAAATGTTGATGCTCCACAACCTCCTCCTCAAGAGGTTGATAGAAGATCCACTCCACTCCTACAAGCTCATCCTCAAGATCTCATAATAGGGAGTCCTTCAAGGGGGGTAATAACTCGCTTACAAAGGCATACTCAATTTATTGAACATCACTCCTTTATCTCTTGCATTGAGCCTACTAGCATAGAAGAAGCTCTTCAAGATCCGGATTGGGTGAATGCCATGCATTAAGAACTCAACAACTTCACCCGCAATCAAGTTTGGACACTTGAAGAGAAGCCAAAAAGAGCAAGAGTCGTAGGCACCAAGTGGGTGTTCCGCAACAAGTAAGATGACAAGGGAAACATTGTGAGAAACAAGGCAAGGCACGTGGCAAAAGGGTTCTCCCAAGTTGAAGGCTTGGATTTTGGGGAGACTTTTGCCTCGGTTGCAAGATTGGAAGCCATCCGTATCCTACTTGCATATGCATCTAATCACAACCTAAAACTCTTTTAAATGGACGTGAAAAGTGCATTTTTGAATGGCTTCATAAATGAACTTGTCTATGTTTCACAACCATCGGGTTTTGAAGACCCTAAATATCCAAACTATGTTTATAGGTTGTCCAAAGTGCTATATGGCTTGAAGCAAGCCCTACGGGCTTGGTATGAGCGCCTCAGCGACTTCCTCCTCAACAAGGGCTTCAAAATAAGCTTGGTTGATACCACACTCTTCACCAAGAAACATAAAGGGCACATTTTTATTTGTCAAGTTTATATTGATGATATTATCTTTGGTTCGACTAATGAAGATTTTTACAAGGAATTTGGTGATATGATGTCTAAGAAGTTTGAGATGTCCATGATTGGTGAGCTCACATTCTTCCTTGGCTTTCAAGTCAAGCAATTGAGGGAGGGGACGTTCGTGTCGCAAGAGAAGTACACGAAGGACCTCCTCAAGAGCTTCAAGATGGAAGAATGCAAGCCCATCAAGACTGTAACAGAACCGACCAACCTATAAGAGCACAAGTACAAAACCGATCACCGAAGTGTTCAAAAACTTTTCCACTTGACCCCATATAAGCCCGGTAGTCCGCTGAAATCTCGACGGATCTCAGAATCAACCAACATAGTAGCCAAGATCATACAAGTTTAGTGCAACCATCCGCATATTACAACATTTGAAACGTAGTTCACAACACAAATACATTAGAGTCATTAAGTTATTACAAACCGAGTTCAAATAGCGGAAATAGAGTAGTTTAGCGGAAATTGACACCATAGTTCAAATGCCATGCCAGTAACCAGATCATCCTCACAAAAGCAACCTATAGAGAGAGAGATCTCAGAAGAGTCATTGCCCAATGACTTAGTCCTCATCCACAACTGGGTGAAGACAGGTCTTGCAATAGCCATGATACATTCTATCATCTGCAACAATGGGAATAAAATCCTGAGTACTTGAGGTACTCAGCTAGACTTACCCGTCATAAACCAGAAATAAAATGACACTGAGAGGAATGCAAGGCTTTATTTGGTGGAGCTGTCTGACATTGTTTGCATAAAAAGCTTAAGGTTCATTATGCATATTTACACCAGTTTTACCATCAATTTGATTAGCTTGTATTAATAATACATGTCTAGGTGAATGCCTATTCAACTAGATTATAGCATCACATTATTATGGAACCAAGATTTAGTAATTATCTTATTTAGGTTCTTTGTGTAGCACAATCAACTCCTGCAACTAATTAAGCAATGATCATATTCAGGTCCAGTTCATAAGTTGCCAATCAGCCTTTCCAACCCTGCACATCCATTCATTAATTAGTTTAGAGTACACTGTTGGTAATTTTAACGTCATCACTATTTAACAACATTAAAAACACATGGTATTAAATTAACTTGTCATTAGCAACTAGCCACTTATCTCTCACCAACATCCCTAAGCATTGAACTATGTTGTCATCCCTAATTATATTAGCTAGGAATAAAGTATTAAATGAATCTATTATTTCGTGTGACTAGGTAGAAATAAATATAAGAATATGAACTAAAGGACAATTCTGCAAACGGATAGATAATTATACCATTGTAGCATTTTACCTAGAGTATCACCAGGTTGTCAATTTATATTTATACCACTGGGAACGTCTAGTAGGAATTAAATTATATCTACAACTTATACTGCTAATGTAAAAGATAAACCATAACTATAATCCTACTCATAGCAGGGATAAGTCACATGATAAAGATATATAGGACAAACATGATCAGTCATCATCATAAATAGGTAAATATCAGAGCTCATCTAGTCATAACAATAGCTAGCCAATGGATAGATAAAGGAATTAATATCTAAAGTAATTCTATAACTACATCAATGAATACTATAAATAGTGCAATTACATCTAGCAATCATTGTTTAGCTCTACCTACATCATGATTAAATGTAAGGGAGCATCATCTAATGAGGATATTAAGACATAAGGGTCACCTCCTTCGCGACCGCGCTCTGGTCGTCCTACGTACGGGGGGTGGACTACAGAGGAATCAACGTAGCTGTCACATACGTGAACTACCACACGACCCGGCACATCAGGGGGCACTCGCAGATAAGCAAGATATCTAAACACCACGTCTACATACTGCCAATCATTCATCCATGATATCTCTGGACGAACTCTATACGAGCAATTAGATAAATTCAATAGGATCAAACGAACTATGCTAGACATATAATCAAAGTGAACAATGACTATTGCAATTAAGAACATATATACTATTAAGAACAATATTTCCCAAATCATAATGTTGAATACAATAAGAGAAAAGAACTAGAACTATACTGAACACCACGCTCCAGACAGACGCCAGGGGCTTCAGATCCCGCTGAAGACTAGAACTCCTCTACTTCTAATCTAACTAGGTAAACCTATGAACTAGAGAGGCTCTGATGAACTAGAGAGGCTTTGGATGGCTTGATCTCCAAATGACTTGATGCTTCAGGGAGAGGGTCTGTCCCTTTATTTATAGCCCGGTGGGGTGCACGTGTGCCGTAGGATCAAACCGATTTAAAACAAGGGCCGAAATGCATCGTGGGAGATGGTGGAAGAAGATTCCAGAAGGCGGCGACGAAACCCTAGGGGGGCACTGCTCGGCCCCACCCTAGGGCCAGCCGGCCCCACCTGGTAGGGGTTCGGCCACAGGTTGCTTCGGGTGCCTTCTACACTCTTCCCACGTCCCGATGACGATGTTTCCTTCGCGGTTAAGTTTCGTGTCTTTTATGCTCTTTAACCTTTCTTTTATACTTCGCTGGAATAGCCCCTGGAAAATACAGAACATGCAAAACTCGTAGAAACTGTCAGTTAAAACCCTAGACTAGTGTGTATTCATGTATCCTTTGGTGTCTAAAGTTCTAAGAAAAGCTGACGTTATCCACCATCAACAGCACCCCCCAAGCTTACCTGTTTGCCAGTCCCTTGGCAAACAAACTAAGCCTAATTTACCAAAGTATTTGGATCAGGAGTTGCTACAATACTTTCATACTTTCCAAGTGCACATGCTTTAAACATAGATTCTCCTCCGGATGCGACAAAACTGCTCTAACTCTCGAACTTGCCCATTTTACCTTTAACTATGGGGCTTTACAGCTTTCGCATAAATCTTGAGCAATCGAAAGATAGACCAATCAAGTCAAGTACTATGTCTCAAATTCCTCACAGTACTATTATTCCAGAGTTTTGCAAATTTTCAAAATAAAACTCAGAGCTTAATTGTGTGACAATCTCAAGTCCCTCAGTATCTGTAGTATTTATGGATCTCGCCGAGGCATTAATGATGTTATGCCTTGCTACAACTAAGGATTATAGTGAAGCTTATAGGAGTGGCAATAATAAGGATGAGCATACTTGCAGTTCATATATTGTAAAGTCAAACAATGGATCCACAGAGAGTCAAAGCATACAATCAAAACAAGATGTGCATGTGTATGGAATATGGTGGATAGGTGTATATATGGTGGCTAATCCTAATTCTACTTTTGCTCTTTGAAAATGATTCACTCTCCCTTTTTTTGGAACTTAGAATTTTCATGGGAAACATGGGCTATATTTATTCTCTTTTGTCTTTCTCTCTCTCTTTTTTTACAGGGAGGCGGGCATCTAAGTACCCATTGTTTTAATTGCTAGGACACTTGCTGTAACACCCCGAATTTTGCTAATTTTGAAATAGAGCTAAATTGATTTAATTTTGTATTTTTGTGCTCATAAAACATAGGGAATTAAAATTTTTATTAAATTAAAAATTTACCATAGGAAATTAGCAACATGGTTGTGCACTCATGCTCTTGCATATGATTTATTTTGGTTGAGTGGTCTTTACTAAAACTCAAAAATGATTCAAAATCATTTGTAAATGGCTTTATGATATGGGTGAATAAAATTTTCAAAATGCGTTTAGAACAACGATCTTCTTTGTAGTATGTCTGTCTTTTTCTGTAATACAATTTCTTGTTTTCCCAACTCAATCCCTTCAATCGGAGTTCATCAGAACCCCTTCTTCAGCTATAAATCATTCTTTAGTGCTTATCATTTATCAACTTATCTCTAAAAACTTTCCGGAAATTTTTCTGGCTTTTTCTGGACATTTTTCCTATTTTTCTGTGAGCAAAATCTAATTTTTAGATGCTCCAAAATATCTTTCCATGAGCTCTAAAAACTTTATTTGGGTTCATCATGTTCCAAAATGTCTCCGAAAATTTTCCTATAATTTTCGGAGCCTTCGGGATATTTTTCGAGACCCAAATATCAATTCTGGACTTTTCTAGAATTATTTAATTCGGAATATTTAATAATTCCGAAAATAATAAAAATATCTTATTTTGTACCAACCTCAAACCCTACAACTATATATCACCGCGTAGCTCTTGACGCGCTGATTCCGAAAGTACAGCCCGTTTTCGCAGCCGCTACTCGTAGCCTCCTACATCTAAAGCCGAAGTTTGGAAAAACTAGGTTTCCGACGAACTCTCCGGCGAGCTTTTCTGGCCATCTCGATCGTCTCCGGCGAAAACTATCACCACCACTGAGGTAGCCCTCTTCGTTCGCTACGCCGTGGTATATCTCTTTTATCGAATCCATGTCCGTTTGATCGTCCCCGTTCATTTTTACTTCTCCGATCAGTTTTCCGGCGAGGTCCACCATCGGAGCAGTTAAGTTTCTTCGTTACCCGGCGAACCGTAGCCCCTCTACGGCCGTCTGCTATACTGTGAACTTCTCCCCACCACCACCGGTCGTCCCCGAGGCCTCGGCCTTGCCCAGCCCCACGCCCCTTCTCCCTGTACGAGCAGCACAGAAGCAGCATCGAGCAAGCAGGCAGCAGGCGGCTCCCTACTCGCCCCTCCCTGCTGGGCACCGTCGCGGCCCCCACGGCCAAGTGCCTAGCGCCGCCGTCTGCTGGCCAAGACCACCAGCCGAGCCCCTCCTTCCCCCTGCACGAGCTACAGTAGCATGTCGATGGGGTTCACGTTCTGCAAATGGATAGAGGTTGAAGATGACCCAAGGAAGAAGATGAAGTATTTACGAGTTGCCGCCGGTTTGTATTTTCTCCGTCGTTTCTCTGTTTTAATTCCGTTTTGATCCGTTCAAGTTTCATTAGGTTCTTATTTTCGAACTCTAAATGTATATACTGCTGTACAGTAACTTTGGTAACTTTAAATCTCGAGTTAATAATATATTAATTATTTATCTATAGCAAATCTTCGGAAAATCATATCTTCTACGTTTTAAATCTGTTTTTCGTGATCTTTATATCGATGCGATCGTGAGAATGAGTAGAATAGTTTTATAACCTTTTCAAACTATTTTTTACTATTGGTGTACTGTCCTAATTATTGTCCCTTGTTGCTTCGTGTATGTTTGCTCGATGGTTGTGTGATGATGTGGTGATCGATCGAGTATAGACAGTGAGCAGTTTGTTGATGATCAAGATTACTTCTACGAGCAGGACCAGCAAGAGTTCTCTGATCAAGGCAAGTATAACATGGACCATCCTTGTTGTCCTATTCACCATAATCACATTCATATATACATGTGTCCACCTTGACAACCATAGAGATTATAACATAGATTTGATATCTTAATTCCTTGATCACCTTTTGGGTTATGCATTGGGTAGTTTTTGCTAGTGCTTATTTAATGCCAATGATCTTCTGATATGATTTAATGGATTGTGCAATGAACATTTAATATGATTTCATTACTGCTCAAAGGGGGCTAGAGCCTTGGGTTGGATGGTTTGGCTCTAGTTGTTCTCCATAGGATTTCTGTAAGTGTTTAATCTGGGACATACGTACAACTGTGAGGGCTATATGGCTCTGACTCTAGTTGTTTAAAAGACCTTTTCTACCTTGTTAGATGTTACCCGAAAGGGCGCAGTTGGGGGTTTGCCACCTTTGGTGTAGTACGGCTCCTAGTTTTATGAGTATAGCCGTGAAGGAGTGTGCTATTTAGAAAAGGAGGGATTCTACATCTCGCTGCCACTCACCCTTGTGGTCCTAACTTGTTAGACGAACTTTTAAATTGCTTTATATGGTTTTCTAGTGTTTAGGCGTAACTAACCCATGCATTAGAAAATCATGACTTACAGCTAAAGGGTACACTTCTGCGCAGAGTTTAATAATCTATCATGATAGCCGTGCTCACGGTCACGAGCGGCCTTGGAACTTTTACAGCTAGATGGTTACTATGAATTATATTATGTTTATTATTGCTGTTAATACCTTTGCCATTTATTAACCTTATTACATTTGATCATTGGATTAACATTGGGTTTTGGAATACTTGATGCTACTCAACTGCTAAAATGAATATGAATATTAAAAGCTAAATGCAGTCAAACAGTGTCTAGCCTATTTGTGCCTCATGAACCCGTGTTGTACTTGCTGAGTATGAAATGTGCTCACCCTTGCAATTCACCACCACAGATGAAGATTGGAGTGAAGATTACCACAATGAGTATTAGGCTTGGTGTCTCCCAGTCGACGTGTCCCTGTGTTGGAGCTTCCACGAGCATTTCGACATTAGTCATTATTTATAGATTTGATCTATAATTCTTCGAGACTATGTAATAAATATCTATTCGTATTGTAAACACTGTAATGGTACTATTTATAATTTGTCGGCTTATATGTATGACTATTCCTGGGGCACATATGAGTTATTTGAGCATCCTATTTTGTTCTTAAAATATGGGTGTGACACTTGTCCATCTTTTTCTCCCTTTTCTCTTTTTTCAACTATTTTTGCATGGCCACATGCATCCTTTGAATATAAATAGTTGGAGAGATAATGATAAGAACCTAGAGCAATTAAACAGGGGCTGCTCTATGGGGTACACATTTTTTGGGTGTTTACTCCCAGTGTAGGAGAGAACATTTTTAAGGTGGATCTGGATGAAAGTGAAAGATGGTTGCGCTTACTCCTAGAGTAGGAGTAATGCAAATGTGGGTGGAGTGTGTAAGTGATCTTAGTTTTAAAAGCATGATAAGACTCTCATAAGGTATACAACAAAGGTTAACTGAACTCACTGCAAAGCAAGCAGCATAAATGTGCAAAGGTTTCCCTATCTCTAAATATATCATCTTTGCCTTTGGTAGGAACTCACACTTTATCATATAAGAGCTCATCATGTAGGATTTTTAAATTATCAAAATAAATCTCCAGAACTTAGTAGTGCTAGGAATAAGATAAATAGCAGCTCAACCTTCATGAATCATATCAATCAATCACCTAGACTTAGCTCAGTCATATGCCTCCAAAAGTTTTCGGTTCAGAGTAAATTCTTAAGTCAAAACAGCAATATCTAAAACTCAGGAGAATTCATGGTTTGAAAACTAGACACTTGAAAAGTATTATGGCAGAGCAACTATTCATCATCTCCAAGACAAAATTTTAATGTTCATCGGTTTTAATTAACTCTAGCCTAAACTGACTCTAAACATACTCTAATATTTAGCTAAATATTTATTTGGTTTTCAAATTTTATCTTACTAGCTAACTCACGCGAAAAGCAATATAATAATAAGGTGGGAAACTTATTCTTAGCTGGATTTTAAATGGAGGGTGCCCTTCCCCAAGCTAGATGTTTGACAGGGTCTTTGATGTTGCAAATTGAGTGATCCTTCCGGGAGCAGGTGTATTGGCAGCGTAAGGGCGTTGGGTTGACTAGCTCTTTGATCTTGTATTTTCCTGTGAAACTCAATTGCCAACGAAAATACCAAATCTCATGGAGAGGGGTTAGGTTTAGTACCACTCCATGGTAAGTGATTGATTTTATATTTCCAGCAGAAGTTTCCTAATTGGGTGGACCTTCATGTGCCCACATATTTTTGGGGTTTTCTAAAAAGTGTGGACCTTCATGTGCCCACATATTTTTGGTATTTTTAGATTTTCTTATGGTACTATGGTGAACCTTCATGTGTTCACATATTTTTGGTATTTTATGACTTTATAAAATAGACTTGATAATCGCATAGGTATAGTTACCTGATAACTAGGGGATGCTTCTCCCCCAAGCTAGATGTTTGCAATACTTAGTGTTGATGATCTTCAGGGCGAACTTGCCAGCAGTAGTCCTAGTGGGCTTCACTGATGGACTCACTCATTAGTCATAATATCATTCCTGCATAATTATGCTCCAGAAAGAAAACCAAAACTCGAGGCTCGAATTTAATGGGTTAGCGGTCAGCCAAATGAGTAATTGATTATTCTAATGAGCTAATATTAGTTGGCAGATTCTAGCAGGATTCTTCTTTTTAGATTTTCTATTTTGTGATGCTGCAAAATAAATATAGATTCTATTTTATTTTTATTTTGATGCCACTACAACAAATATTCCTACGGGGTTACCATAAGTCTACTTGCATGGGGCTTTAATATTTTTGATGCAATAAAAGCTATACAATTTTTTTGTCTTTCTTTTCAATGCACTAATAAATCGGTAAAGATTTTTATTTTGTTTTAATATGCAAAAAGATAAATATGCATGGTATGTTTGTATTTATTTTTAGGCCACCATGGTGAGTACTCCTACAGATTTTATACCGCAAGGGTTTCACATGAGGCTTCAAGTTTTTAAGATGCATGAATACAGCTTAATGCATGCCTATTCACTCTTGTCATTTTCTATGCAAAGCTAATGCAGAAGAGTAAATCTACTTAAGAGAAAATAAGTCATGCAATGCAGAAAAGAAAAAATGGATAACTACCGATGTTACCTCACGGCGAGGGTTCGATGTTTTGAGTCTTCTGAATTGGACTTCTCCTTGCAGTGATTCATTAGTCAAGTATTTTGGTTTGCTCTTGAGGTGGTGCCTCCACTAGTGGCTCCCAATGGTGGTGCCACCTTCTTCCTTTCTTTTGTCGGTATCTCGAACCTAGTCTTATGTGCATCATTATTACTGGTTGAGAACTTTCACTTATCGAATTTGGGGGATTGTCTCCCCCACACTTTGATTGAAGTGTGTTTTGCCCAAAAATACAAGGTAGGGATCAAGTGCATGGGCTCTGCTGGTGGAAAAACACCAACAGAACCAGAAATTTATTCATTCTCTAACCTTGGGCACAATAAGATTGATGTTATTCATATTTTTCATTTATAACATGGGTGAGAATACAAAAGTATAAATATGGTATTAAACTTGTGAGATAAAGAGTGAAGTTACTTAACCGTTGGAAAGACTGTTCATCTTTAAAATTTTCATGATGACTATTATTTTCCAAGAATAATAGACGAAGTAATTCTAGCTTACTTGGTTAAGATTGGGATCAAGAGAATAGCGCTATGAACAAACTTAGAGAACAAATCATGTTGAGTTAATCAGATTGATCAATTTAATTAGTAACTCTAACATGGTTGTATTTTTCATTTATTGCAAACCAAGATCAAGAGGAAATTAATAACCACTTACCTTACGATGTTACCTTCATCATTGGAGCATGATAAAGGGTAGATGAAATTCAATGGTCCTTTCCTTCATTGCGTCTTGAGTTGTTCATTAGCATCTTTTCTTTTACTTTGTTCTCGCTCTTCAGACCTCCTGCTTCTCTCATTATATATATATATATATATATATATTTTTTCTCTGCAAGGGGTTAGTAGACAACACATACCCAAAGGAATATTCAATTTAAAGTACAGATAGTGTTTGCCAAGGTTAATTTATAGCTTTAGTTTTAAATGATTCATCATTACTTTATTCAATTTTTTTCAACAAGGTTAAGGTAAAGATATTATTTGAAAAGTACCTTCAACCTCAACTTCATTCTATGAATAGTCTCCTAATAGGATTTAAACATTTTTATATGGGAGAGGTGAGTCTACATATACAACCAAATTCTTAGACAAGTATGCTTTGATCTCATAGTTATGTTCAAGTAATATTCTGAAGCATACTTATAATAGAACAAGGAAGTTTACAAGACTAAAGATATTTATTCAAATAGAACCAAGAATGTGTATGGTGAACCAAAAAGAGCATTTTTTTTAATTTGTTTTAATTGTTAGCAAGTTAAGTTTGAGCATGGCATAGGGTAGGAGTGACCAAGACAAATTAGCAACATGATATAAGATGTTGATTGTAGTTAAATATTGCATGAGGATTGGACAAACGTACCTTATGTCTTCATCCTTCTAAGTAAGTGGTGACAAACTTACTTGGAAGAGGAGGCTTATCCTGTTCATCTGTTGGTGAAAGCTTGTGGTCTACTGATCTTTGCCTTTTCACCATCCGATGAAAGTACAGATAATTACATGCTCTTCACTCATCAACCTTTTCATGATTTTGATTGAATTGCGGTTGATGAGCTTGGGTCCACTGGAGGTGCAAACTCAAGTTCCTCCCTGGTTGTCTTTGTCTTCTATTGGCATGGCAACGAGTTGTTCGTCTTTTAAGTGACATGCCAGCCGTCTTGATGGTTAGGTCGGGGAACTTCTTTGATGTTCAATTAGAACTTCATCTCCAATAGATTAAGGATGTTCTTTTCTGCAAAATGTTAATGGATACATACCCAAGGTAATATAACAAAATTGAAATACAGGTTTTGTTGTCCATACTATTTTGTGATTTTCCTCTATGCTAACAAGATGATATATGGTTTTAAGATTGTTTAGCATAGATTGTGTCTATTGTGTTTTACATTGTTGTTGCTACATTCTAGCATGGTTCAAAATAGAGATGACTTGCAACGAAAGATAAATGAATAAACATTAATACTCACAGTTCTTCCTCTTATAAAGAAAGAGCTGGGTCTTCTTGTGCAAAGTCATTACTGCCTTGATTCATCTTCGGTTTGAACTCATCTCTTGACTTCCCCAGATTTGATTCAAAATTTTCCTGCAGGGGTTAGTCCGACAAAATGTCCGATGTCTACTACAGCAATTTCTAATTCAATAACTAAACCAAACTCCATGTCTAGCTTTAGTTAAGGAAGACATTTTAACCTAAGCACAACGCTTAATTTAAAAACCTTTGAAAAATACTCATATGGCTGTATGTAGTACCTTCAAACCAAAACTTACCATGGCAGACAAAGGTAACATGAAAGCACTAGTAGGGAATTATTCAGGTAGAGATGAAAAAGCATGATCATGATGAGTTTTTTTAAATACTAATCATGAGCCTTCATGTGCTCATATATTTTTCTTTCTTTTAATAAGAATGCAAGTGAGATGGATATATGAATGCTAAATAAGTTATGAGTAGAACGAATTTAGAATAAATAGGGTGAATATATGGATTTAAAGTAAACATGCAGTGGAATACAAACGATAACTACTCATCAAATTTAAAGTCCATGAGCAAGACTTTCTCACCTTTATTTGATCATACTTACCATGTCTCACATGATGGAATTTGTGAGTGATGTAGCATCTTTATTCCTGTCACTTGAGATATGAATTTAATTTTTTTGTGACGTCGACCTCTTTTTCCAATCTTGGATTTATTATGTTTCTTCTTTTTTTGGGATCTTGCCGGAAGGTCGTAAACCGGTCATTCATTACCCTGCATAAGATATTAAAGTAGACAAAACACGAGTAATCCTGCTTGAGCAGGGGTTAATGGTTATCTCGATTACATTAATAAGTATAAGTATCAATATTCTTAATATGCCTAGCTACCTTCCCCGGCAACGGCGCCAAAAATGCTTGTTGGTAATTTTAACGTCATCACTATTTAACAACATTAAAAACATATGGTACTAAATTAATTTGTCATTAGCAACTAGCCACTTATCTCTTACCAACATCCCTAAGCATTGAACTAGGTTGTCATCCCTAATTATATTAGCTAGGAATAAAGTATTAAATGAATCTATTATTTCGTGTGACTAGGAAGAAATAAATATAAGAATATGAACTAAAGGACAATTCTACAAGCGGACAAATAATTATACCATTGTAACATTTTTACCTAGAGTATCACCAGGTTGTCGATTTATATTTATACCACTGGGAAGGTCTAGTAGGAACTAAATTATATCTACAACTTATACTGCTAATGTAAAAGATAAACCATAACTATAATCCTACTCATAGCAGAGATAAGTCACATGATAAAGATATATAGGATAAACATGATCAGTCATCATCATAAATAGGTAAATATCAGAGCTCATCTAGCCATAACAATAGCTAGCCAATGGATAGATAAAGGAATTAATATCTAAAGTAATTCTATAATTTCGTCAATAAATACTATGATTAGTGCAATTACATCTAGCAATCATTGTTTAGTTCTACCTGCATCATGATTAAATGTAAGGGAGCATCATCTAATGAGGATATTAAGACATAAGGGTCACCTCCTTCGCGACCGCGCTCTGCTCGTCCTATGTACGGGGGTGGACTACAGAGGAATCAACGTAGCTGTCACGTACGTGAACTACCACACGACCCGGTACATCAGGGGACACTCGTAGATAAGCAAGATATCTAAACACCACGTCTACATACTGCCAATCATTCATCCATGATATCTCTGGACGAACTCTATACGAGCAATTAGATAAATTCAATAGGATCAAACTAACTATGCTAGACATATAATCAAAGTGAACAATGACTATTGCAATTAAGAACATATATAAGATTAAGAACAATGTTTCCCAAATCATAATGTTGAATACAATAAGAGAAAAGAACTAGAACTATACCGAACTCCATGCTCCAGACAGACGCTAGGGGCTTGAAATCCCGCTGAAGAACTAGAACTCCTCTACTTCTAATCTAACTAGGCTAAAGCTATGAACTAGAGAGGCTCTGATGAACTAGAGAGGCTTTGGATGGCTTGATCTCCAAATGACTTGATGCTTCAGGGAGGGGTCTGCCCCTTTATTTATAGCCCGGTGGGGTGCACGTGTGCCGTAGGATCAAACCGACCTGAAACAAGGGCCGAGATGCATCGTGGGAGACGGTGGAAGAAGACTCTGGAAGGCGACGGCGAAACCCTAGGGAGGTGCTGCCCGGCCCCACCCTAGGGCCGGCCGGCCGCACCTGGTAGGGGTTCGGCCCCAGGTTGCTTCGGGAGCCTTGTACACTCTTCCCACGTCCCGATAACGATGTTTCCTTCGCGGTTAAGTTTCGTGTCATTTATGCTCTTTAAACCTTCTTTTATGCTTTTCTAGAATAGCCCCTGAAAAATACAGAACATGCAAAACTCGTGGAAACTATCAGTTAAAACCCTAAACTAGTGTGTATTCTTGTATCCTTTGGTGTCTAAAGTTCTAATAAAAGTTGACGTTATCCACCGTCAACATACACCATGCCGCTGCTCATATCAAGTTCTCACTAACAGGGAGAGACCGTGATTCGAGTTGAATTACTATCCAGCTAGAGTAAATACCAAACGCTTTCCTTACACCTGCCTCTAGAAAAGTAGTATCGGGCGATCTTTCGAACAGTTCAGGTAAAAAGTAGTCAACGGGTCCGTCCCGGCGCCGTACATGAGGGATTCAACGGTGGCCAGGATGCTCGGATCTTTCCTAAACCGGTTGCGCCGACCGGCCCACTAGGTCCCTGCCCATGGTCCTATCTGCAACCTGCTGGTGTACGCACTTCAACTAGTCGTGCTCCCAGCCTGAACTGGACTACTCGACTTCACGGTCAGAACGACTTATCTGGCCCGTTAAGCGAGAGGTATTGTTCAACATGACATCGAGGACGTGCATCAGTGTGCTGTCCTTAATGGCACAATTGGAGGTAGATACCCAGCAAGGACTACCATGCCTTGTTGGTTCTCCAAGTTCCTCCTGCACCTTTCGATTAATTACGCACCATGGTTATGTTCCACAGTGGCCATTTGTTCAAGAACTGGTCAAGGTAAGAATAACCATCATTATCTCACGAATGACAGGGGATCATTTGACTTCTACCGCCTCAAGCAGGGCTAAGCATAGTTTCGATCCTGGACCTAAATAGGACATCAGGCACATTTGTATATCAAGGAAGGGATATGCAGTAGTAAAGGGTTTCCAAGCAATTCCTATCACTTAATACAGCATAACATAAGAATAAAGACTCAAATAATTATTTATAAAACATGAGAGGCTTAGAATGCTCCGGGGCTTGCCTTTCAGGAAAGAAACAGGGCGATGGTTAGGACACTCTGGGAGATTCTCCGGATCAACTTCCTTGGCTGGCCCTTCAGGCTCCTAGGTGGCCTCCAACTCCTCGGGCTCCAGGTCCGGCGACTCGAACTCCAGCAGCGTTACTCCCTCCGGAACACCTAATGCATGAAAAATACCGAAGCTAAGATACTATGCATTGGATAAAGACTCATGATGCGCAATGATATGGTGCATATGAGAGGCTATACAAAGAAACAATGAAACTAGGATTTATCAAGAAACCACACACAACTTGCTGCCCAAGGTAACCTTCCAGACCTGACCTCTAAACCAGTTCCAAAACTACCATACAACAACATCAGAAGATCATATAATTACCACAAGGAGTACTAAACATTTCTTTTATTACTCAAACCACACACATGGGTTAAAACTAAAGCTACTGCTTCCTAATTACCAAAAATCCTGAGCAATTTACAGAAGCTAAAACATGTTCTCTACAACCTACCATAAAAATTTCACAGCAAGCTAAGATACCAATCATCCTATACAAAAATATCAAGACAGCAGGCTGAAAATAGGCAATAATTACTTTGTACTATGAAAATCATCAAACAGCATATTTTATATTTTTTTAGCTGCTAAACAGTGCATGAAGAGTGTACAAAAATTACCAGGCTCCAACAGTTCATAATTTATTTTTAATAAATTTAACAAGGATCTGTCCTAGACAAAAATAAAATCAAAACACCAATATTTTACACAGCACAACCCTAAGATATATTTTTCACAGATAGAACAGACCATGACAAGTCTAACAAAACTAGAATCACATTTTTAGCCTATTCAAATAATTAGTTATGCATTTTCCTAATTTAATAGCATATAAGAAATTAAATAAAACTGCACAGGAAAAGTACTAAACAGTCACTGAACATATTTTTCCTAGATAAACATCACAAGATACATCAACAAAACTTGTTTCACCTTCATAGCATCCAACTAGCTCAAGATAAGAATTTCACAAGTATTTAACAGGACAAATCAATCATTTAAATAAAACAGAAAAACATAAAATGATCAATTATGCTACGAGCACCCAGATCTTTGCACATAGAACCAACACGAGTGTCTGACATGCGGGCCCTGCTGGTCAACAGGCCCCACCTGTCGGAGACAGAGGCACTCCGCGTGCTTTGACCGAGGCGTTCTCGCCGGCGGCGAGCTCTCCGGCGAAACGGAGGGTATCAACGTGTTCCCCTCACTGCCCTGAACGTGATGACCTAGGTGGTCAGGCCACTATCGGCACAGACGCAGGTCGCCGGCGACGAAGGCGGATGGCGGCGCTACGGCGAAGTGCGCCGGCTGACTCTGGCCACGGCGAGTCGCGCTTGGGTGCGCAACCTCACCACGACATCCACGGGAAGCTACGACCTAGACCTAGTGATAAATGGACCACGGCAGTGAGCTCTGAGCTCGTGCATGGTGGAGCGGCGGTGAGCACCGCGACGACGAGGTCGCGTTCCGGCGAACCAAGGCCGTCTCCGGCTAAACCGACTACGGCTACACCACTAATGGCTCACGGTGATCTCTTCACACCGGCAAACCGGGCAAAGAACCTCGCAGGTGAGGCTGGCCACGGCGGCGCAGAGCACGCGGGGTGCTCCGGCGAGCATCCGCGGTGGCGCGATGAGTTAGAAACTCACCAAAGGCTCGAACGACTCGGCAAAGGTGACGGGGAGGCAGTGCAAGAGACGTAGAAGAGGGTGGTGCTGCTGGTTTGGGCGGCGGCACACCGGCGAGGGCGAATTTCGCCGGCGGCGCGGAGGAGAGGAAGACGAGCGCACGACCGTCTCTGCAGAATGGGCACGGTCGGGAGAGGCAGAGCGCTCTCCTCGCCTTTCTAGGCCGACCGGACAGGGAGCGGCGTCCACCGGTTGGCGGAGCGCGGCGGTGGAGCACCAGGCGGCCAACGACGCCTGACGGAGGTCAGCCGGGCTCGCGCGCGCATTTCAATCCATTTCAGTTGACTGAAACCGGTAACTTGGCACGCAATTATCTCCTAATCCAGGCAGAGTTAGCTCAAACTTCACTAATACGAGATGAAGAACTACATGAGATCTACCATCGGTATTACGGATGTGTTTGCTGGTTCGGCCTAGATCGAGAGATATCGAGCTCCAAACATGGGTACATGGAAACTGTGCACGGCTTTAGGACTTAGCAAAATCAGAGAGCTGAAAACCAGCCCAAAACTGACTTGTGGGCCCTGTTGACCTTGTTAGACACTTTTTCATGAGTTGACCCCTTAATAAAAGTTGTTCCAAATGAAATTCTTCACAACCTTTATTAAGACTTCACTGCCATGCAAAGCCTCTAGGTTGACTTTCTAGTTTGATCAAACAAAAGAGGTTTAGGAGGGCTCTAAGGTTAGCTATCACTTGGAGTCATTATTTCATGAAGTGGCCTTCATGAACATTGTTCCAAATGACATTATTAGTGATCCTAGATGGGTTTGGGGTTTAGTTAGGCTAGTGGCACACAAGGATCACACACACAAGAAGGAAATTAAGCACATAAATCAAACAAATTCAAAGGAACATCAAATAACACATGATGCAATGATGACCATGAACATGAATGCATGAGTGATGCATGTGCTTATGCAAATGCAAGTGTGAGTGTGCTAGCTTAACACCTAGGGTGTTACAGCCCCCTCCCCCTTAAAGAAATCTCGCCCTGAGATTTGAGTGTGTTACCATTTATTTTAGAAGGCGGGATACACTTCTTGCAGATGGTCTTCTCTTTCCCAAGTAGCATCATACTCCGAGTGGTTGCTCCAAAGGACCTTGTAGAACCTTACCACTCGGCTGCGAGTTACTCGCTCCTTGACATCCAGAACATACACGGGCTCTTCTTCATATTGCAGATCATACTTAATCTTGATATCAACTGTTTCCACTCTTTCTTTCGGGACTCGCAAGCATTTCTTAAGTTGTGAGACATGGAAACGTCGAAGACAGATCTGAACTCAGGAGGTAGATCAAGCTTGCAAGCAACTCTTCCACTTCGCTCGAGGATTCGATACGGTCCCACGTATCTTGGAGCAAGTTTTCGCTTAACTCCAAAGCGTTGAACACCTTTTGTAGGCGACACCTTGAGGTATACATAGTCACCCACATCGAACTCAAGGTGCCTTCTCCTCTTATCCTCATAACTTTCCTGGCGGTGTTGAGCAGCTTCTAAATTCTTTTGAATGGAATGGACTTGCTCTTCCGCTTCTTCTACAAAATCAATACCATAGTATCTTCTCTCAGCAGCTTCAACCCAATTGAGCGGAGTTCTGCACTTCCTGCCATACAAGTCTTCAAATGGCACCATCTTGATGCTTTCTTGATAGGTATTGTTATAAGAGAACTCTGCTAAAGGTAACCATTTCTCAGGATCCTTTGGTCGAGATCACACAGGCTCTAAGCATATCTTCAAGAATCTGATTCACTCTTTCGGTCTGTCCTAATGTTTGAGGATGGTATGCTGTACTTCTGATTAGCTTGGTACCCAGTCCCTTGTGCAAATGTTCCTAGAAATGAGCAGTGAACTGAGGTCCTCTATCAGACACAATCGTTTTGGGTACTCCATGCAAGCATACTATCTGGGCTAGGTACAAATCTGCATATTGATCAGGTCAGAAGTCAATCTTGACTGGGAGAAAATGAGCCGACTTGGTCAAGCGATCAACGATCACCCAAATGGAGTTAAATCCTTTAGGAGTGGTTGGAAGTCCCATAATGAAATCCATGCTTATGTCCTCCCACTTCCAACTAGGTATCGATAAAGGTTGTAACAGACGTGCGGGCTTAAGGCGAACGGCCTTGACTGTGCAACAGGTGTCACACCTCTCCACATACGCGGAAATTTCCTTTCTCATTTTAGTCTACCAGAACCTAGGCTTCAATTCATGAAACATCTTACTGCTGCCAGGATGAATAGAGAGTGGTGATAGATGAGCTTCATCCATGATCTGATTTTTCAGCTCGCGATTTTTAGGAACCACCAATCTATCCTTGAACCACAGGACTCCCTGCTCATCAACTCTGAAATGTTTGGCTTCTTCATCTTTCATCTTTCTTTTAATGTGATAAATACCGGGATCTGTTTTTTGAAGCTCGATGATCTTACTTTCAAGCGAGCAACTCAAAGCAATGCTATGTAGGACGGCTGGGTGCATAAGCTTGAACCCGTCTCCTGCAATCACATGACAATGACCCTTTACGCTCAGAGCATCTGCAACCACATTGGCTTTTCCAGGATGGTAATGGACTTCCAAATTATAGTCCTTGATCAATTCTAACCATCTTCGCTGCCTCATGTTCAGCTCGGGTTGGGTGAATATATACTTGAGGCTCTTGTGATCATTAAAGACATGACACACATTTCCCAACAGATAATGCCTCCAAATCTTTGATGCATGCACTACGCCTGCCAATTCTAGATCATGCGTTGGGTAGTTGACTTCATGCTTCCTCAACTGCCGAGACGCATAAGCAATTACTTTTCCTTCTTGCATTAGGACACATCCCAGACCAGTACCAGATGCGTCTGTTGACGGTCGCTAACACCCTATTTTACTGTCAACATTTCACCCATAATCAAGGTAAAACCACATGAAATGCAAAGGACTCACCTTGAAACTTACCTAGTTCCACATGTCCTTACAGAAATCTTGTGTATGCAGGAAAAATGGTTAAATCAGGCAAAAACGAAGCATACCAAGACACGTCAGCACCTCAGCTGCCACATGGGAGCCAGAGGGGGGCGCCCACCCTATGAATGGTGCCAAATTGGCATGCCACCTCACGGATCCATGTGCCATCCTCCTAAATGGCCTATGGCACATTGAAAACAACATAAACGGCTCAGAGACAAGACAAGGATCCAGTGGCCCTATCAACAGGGCGCCTGCCCTGTCCAAAGTGAGTGCCACGTCCACAATCCGAGGAAAGGTGTTCAAGAGTCATCCAAGCCATCAAATGAAGTCGGTTTTCTTCCAACGGTGATCAAGTGATGTGCCATGGATCGACGGACTCACATGTCATCCACCCGGGGTTGCAAACCGCCAATCCTGAGCTCTAACCGGCCTTGCAACCGCCCTTGAGGGTGAAGGAGGGCCGTAGGATGCAAGGCGATGGATCCAAGAGGGCGCCCGCCCAACTAGGAGGGCGCCCGCCCTGCCACTTCGCGCCACCGACCTCCAGGACCCCTACAAGTACCCCTGGAGCTCTCCTACACTATAAATAGGACTTGAATCCTCACTTGTAAACAGAAACCACTAGAGAATCAGCTCATTCTATAAGTCAGAAGTAGTTCCTGCTCTCTCTCTCTAGTGAAGCTTTGCTCTTAGGAATAGTGCTAGCTAGAGAAGAGTAGAGTAGTAAGAGAGAAGTCGGGAGAAGGAGGAAGTCTGTGGAGGAGCCGGGTTTGTCGGCGACTTCCTCTGTGGTGTTCTTCACTCTTATCGGTAATAAAGATCCCCTTCTTCATTTATTTATTGTTATACTTTAAGTAGCTGTATACTTGCTCATTGCATGGTTAGAGTGCTCTAATTCTTTAGCTCGAGTTAGAGTAGTAAGTTTTATAGATTAAATGCGGTGCTTAGGCTATAGCTTACCCTTGAGTGTAGCTAGACCCACGGATAGTAGTGGTAGGTTCTAGGTGGTGACAGCCCTTGAATCGTCTGGATTCCACCACGTTCGCTCTGGTTTTATCAACGTAGGCTTTTGGACGTACAGTGCCTAATCAGTCGAACCCCGGCGAGTTTAGGACTTTGCGTGTCCCGGGTATAGCAGTCTCTTTGGTATAACAATCACTTGATCTTTTACTGAGTTAGAGTTCTCCCATAAAACTCTAGAGCTACCTCAATTTATCCTAGTGTGTTTCCACCTTAGTTATACTTCATTGATTTATCCTTACTAAGGTTATTACCCCATTTATCCATACCTAGATCTTTGACTATCAGATCCTTGGAATCACAAACCCCGGCTTCCTTTGGGAAAATATAAATTCGACACCTGGTACTCTCAGGTAAAGTGCTACACGATAGTTCTGTGCGCTTGCAGAATCCCACCACCTATCCTATAGAGCTACCCATAGCATTTTTGGCGCACTTGCTAGAAATAACTTTGTTCCTAGTAGCAACGTTAGAAGTGTTAAAAACCACATACTTTGAGCATAGGGATTGACAACCCAGTGATTGCATTGAGAAGTATTGTTACCACTGCTAGGGGATAGATTTGGCTACACTCTTTTGATAACGTTAGTAACTGTCAACAAACATTTTTGGCGCCGTTGCCGGGGAAGGCAACTGTTGAATTCGTTTGATTTGAGTCAAATCTAGATAGTTATCCTTAGAATCACGAATATGGCCAAAAGGACCATCCGTGAATTCTTTGCACCTTCTGCTGCTAATATAGCAATGGGCCCTGGTGTCATTGAGGCGAACACTCAGTTCGAGTTAAAGTCCGCATTAATCACAATGGTTCAAGCTAGCCCATTTTGTAGCAAGGCTCACGAGGATGCTAATGCACACCTCCAACGCTTCTTGGAGGTATGCAACACCTTTACCATTAGAGGAGTAACCACAGACGCAATTCGTTTGCGACTCTTTCCTTTCTCCTTGTTAGGAAAAGCTAAGCAATGGTTACGAACTGAAATGATGTGGACACATGGGAAAAGTGTTCCAACTCTTTCCTAGTGAAATTCTTTCCTCTAGGCAAGACCAATGCTCTTCGCAATAAGATCTCTAGTTTCCAACAATAAACCAATGAATCGATTCCCGAGGCTTGGGAACGAATGCAAGAGTATGTCGCTGCCTGTCCACACCATGGTATGGAGGATTGGCTTTTGATCCAAAACTTCTACCATGGATTAACCCCTCTTGATAGAAGCCATCTAGATGCTGCCGCCGGTAGAGCATTCTTTTCTCTTAAAGTTACAAACGCAAAGGCTTTGATAGAGAAGATGGTGTCCAATCAAGGATGGAACGAGGAACATCTGCAACTGCGCAAGTGAGGTATGCATTCTTTAAAGGAAGCTGACATGATTGCAGCTAAAGTGGACCTACTGGCCAAAAGGCTAGAAAATTGTGAGAGGATGCGTACACCTGAGACCGTGCAAGCCATGGAGACTCACATGAACGTGTGAAGTCTGTGGAGAAGTTGGCCATTCTGGACTCCATTATCCTGAGACACATGAAGACCTCAACTTCATCAACAATGATAACAATTTTTGTTCTTCAAACCAAGGATGGACTCAGCGCTCCAATTCTCAAGGTAACACCTTCAATTCTTTGCAACGTCAAAACAACCAAGATAATAACTACCCTTCTCTTAAAGATCTTGTCTATAGTCAAGGTAGAATGACTGATAGTATAAACAAGAAGCTCCATGCTAATGATAGGATGCTAGATAGCATAAATGCTAAATTGGATGATTTCTCTTCTGCAGTTAAGAATCAACTTAGTTTTAATAAGATGCTTGAAACCCAATTAGCAAAACTAGCTGCTGCAATTCCATCTTTTGAAAAGATAGAATACCAGGAAAGCCTGAAACAACCATGGAATCTGCTAATCTTGTTACTATTAGTTATAATGGCTATGAACTAGATGGATGGAATTTTCCAATTAAAAAGGGAGATCTTGGAACCCTTGTCATATCTTGTTCTATTCAATCTCAAAAGTTCCATAATGCGATATGTGATCTAGGATCTAGCATTAACATCATGTCTAAAGAACATTATGAAAAGCTGTTCTACACTGAGCTAGTACCAACTTCTGCATATGTGCAATTAGCTGATCAAACAACTTGCTACATAGATGGAGTACTTTGTGATGTTTCGGTAAAAGTAAGAAACAACTTTGTGCCTGTCGATTTCATGATTTTAGACATCGGTAATAGAGACAACTTACCCCTCATTCTTGGCCGACCTTTCTTGAATATTGTGAATGCATGTATATTTGTTGCTAGTGGTAGAATGGATTTCTATATAAATGGGAAGAAAGAAAGATTTATTTTCTCTTGTGCACCGCACCATGCAACTAATATGCAGAAAAATAAGAGTCAATCCATGAGGAGGAGAAAATCAAGAATCTGGAGAAACAAGAAAGACAGAGATGCGGTTAAGAGGGAACCATCATCTACTGCATCTACATCAGACCCCGCTACCGTCAAAGAAGGACAAGATGAGAAGAAGACATCGGGCAAGAAAGAACCTCCTTCCGAGGAAGGACAGCTATAGGAGTAAGTATTCTATCTCTCTCTTTAATTACTGCATTGGCATATTTCCCTTCTTCGAGCATTAAATCAATTAATTGTTAGAAGCAGGTTTAAATTTATGTCTTCCATTTAATAAATACCATAATAAAAGAGAGATTAAAATAATAATAATAATAAAAAATATATATAAAATAATAATAATAAAATAAAATATAAATTTGGTTTATCATAGTAGCAATAAAAAAACCTATTGATCATAATAAGATACAAAAGAGGAAATAACCCGACCAAGAGGAGAATCCGATCATGAAGAAGAAGCTAGCTTGGGGGAGCCGTCATCCTCGCCAAGGTATGGTTTCTAACCCCAGCTCTTTTTTCTTAATTACTATGAGTTATAATATGAAAAGCAATTCTAAATTCTTGCATAACAATAAATAAATGAAAATAATGATAAGATGAGAAAAAGAGTATGATATGTCTTTGTTAGAAATGATGAACAATTGCTCTATGATGATTTGCAAAATCTTGTTATACAATCCTTACTATGAAAGTTTTGAGTGTGATATCTGAATTCGGTCTTAAGTCAAACACTATTGTGGGTTGCACATGCTAATAACCTAAGTTATGCTCTTGCAAGATTGAAATTGGTATAAGTAGAACTTTTACCTGACTTAAGGAATGAGTGAGAACCAACTAGAGATTTTAATTTATAAAATTCAAATTCTTGCCCATAGTTCCTTTATGGAATTAAATACCTACTATCAAGCCATACATCCACAAACAATTAAAACCACCAAAAGAAAGAGCTCTTGTCTGTTTTGAGCCTGCTTAGACCTTATTTGATCTAGGTAGAGAAACTAGTCATATTCTTTGATCAAGATCACGTACACATTCCACCTATGTATTACTTCTACACTGGAAGTATACATCTATGCTCCACACACCAATTGAGACAACCAACCACAATCAACTTTTGTCCTTTTGATAGATGGGCAGTATAGGTTACTGAAAAAAGAGAGCAAGTGCTCAAAGAAAACAAAAGAGGACAAATGTCCCATAGGCAGGTGCCCATATATCTATGCTTAAAAAAACTATGTATTCAGTAACCATGCTCTCCCCTATCTAAGGCAAAGTAATAAGTCTCAAGGAGCCCACCAAATAATTTACACTTGCACTGCTTGATCATTTTATATGACTTGTTGCTCCCTGTGATCTAAGAGTCTAATCTTGCAATACATTCAGTTCAAGTATGCTTTTGCTCTAATCCTATAAACCCCACATAAGCTTAGGATAGACATGAAAAGCTCCTCTGAGCTCTTGTGAGGTCCATCATACTAAGGAGTGGTTGAGAGTACCATTAAAGGAACCAAAGCAAGATTTTCTTTTTCAAAAGAATAAAAACACTCTAGTAAATGGTTTCACTCTACCAAAGTAAAGGGTGAAGTATTTGCTTTTTTATTCCATCTTGTTTTTGCATAACCCAAGGTGAAAAAGCTAAAAGCCCGATATAGTTAAGGCACAAGATGAATTTCTAAATCATGCTCAATACTAGAATAGTGTTGGTTTGTATACAAGATCCTTGTGAATTATTACATTAAAGAAATTTTTGATACAACATTGCTATGTTAAAACCACATCTTTGCTTGAGGACAAGCAAAAGGTTAGCTTGGGGAGTTTGTTGACGGTCGCTAACACCCTATTTTACCGTCAACATTTCACCCATAATCAAGGTAAAACCACATGAAATGCAAAGGACTCACCTTGAAACTTACCTAGTTACACATGTCCTTGGAGAAATCTTGTGTATGCAGGAAAAATGGTGAAATCAGACAAAAACGAAGCATACCAAGACACCTTAGCGCCTCAGCTACCACATGGGAGCCAGAGGGGGGCGCCCGCCCTATGAATGGCGCTAAATTGGCATGCCACCTCACGGATCTGTGCGCCATCATCCCAAATGGCCTATGGCACGTTGAAACAACATCAACGGCTCAGAGACAAGACACGAGAATACGGTGGACCTATCAACAGGGCGCCAGCCCTGTCGAAAGTGAGTGCCACGTCCACAATCCGAGGGACGGTGTCCAAGAGTCATCCAAGCCATCAAATGAAGTCGGTTTTTATCCAATGGTGATCAAGTGATGTGCCATGGATCGACGGACCCACATGGCATCCACCCGGGGTTGCAAACCGCCAATCCTGAGCTCCAACCGACCTTGCAACCGCCCTTGAAGGTGAAGGAGGGCCGCAGGATGCAAGGCGATGGATCCAAGGGGTTGCCCGCCCCCTAGGAGGGCGCCCGCCCTGCCACTTCGCGCCACCGACCTCCAGGACCCCTACAAGTACCCCTGGAGCTCTCCTAGACTATAAATAGGACTTGAATCCTCACTTGTAAACAGAAACCACTAGAGAATCAGCTCATTCTATAAGTCAGAAGTAGTTCCTGCTCTCTCTCTCTCTAACGAAGCTCTGCTCTTAGGAATAGTGCTAGCTAGAGAAGAGTAGAGTAGTAAGAGAGAAGTCTGGAGAAGGAGGAAGTCTGTGGAGGAGCCAAGTTTGTCGACGACCTACTCTGTGGTGTTCTTCAGTGTTATCGGTAATAAAGATCCTCTTCTTCATTTATTTATTGTTATACTTTAAGGAGCTGTATACTTGCTCATTGCTTGGTTAGAGTGCTCTAATTCTTGAGCTCGAGTTAGAGTAGTAAGTTTTATAGATTAAGCGCGGTGCTTAGGCTATAGCTTACCCTTGAGTGCGGCTAGACCCACGGATAGTAGTGGTAGGTTCTAGGTGGTGACAGCCCTAGAATCATCCGGATTCCACCACGTTCCGTCTAGTTTTATCAGCATAGGCTTTCGGACGTACGGTGCCTAGTCAGTCCCTGGCGATTTAGGACTTTGCGTGTCCCGGGTATAGCAGTCTCTTTAGTATAACAATCACTTGATCTTTTACTGAGTTAGAGTTCTCCCCTAAAACTCCAGAGCTACCTCAATTTATACTAGTGTGTTTCCACCTTAGTTATACTTCATTGATTTATCCTTACTAAGGTTATTACCCCATTTATCAATACCTAGATCCTTGACTATCAGATCCTTGGAATCACAAACCCCGGCTTCCTTTGGGAAAATATAAATTTGACACCTAGTACTCCTAGGTAATGTGCTACACGATAGTTCTGTGCGCTTGCAGAATCCCATCACCTATCCTATAGAGCTACCCATAGCATTTTTGGTGCAGTTGCTAGAAATAACTTTATTCCTAGTAGCAACGTTAGAAGTGTCAACAACCATATACTTTGAGCATAGGGATTGACAACCCCAGTGATTGCGTTGAGAAGTATTGTTACCACTGCTAGAGGATAGATTTGGCTACACTCTTTTGATAGCATTAGTAGCTGTCAACAGCGTCGCAAAACACATCAAAAGGTTGGTAAGGTCGGGCTGCGCTAGAACAAGAGCGGTCGTCAACAGCGTTCTCAGGGTATGAAAAGCTGTCTCACACTCTGGAGTCCATACAAACTTTTCATCTTTCTGAAGTAACTTGGTCATTGGTTTGGCTATCTTGGCGAAATCTGGGATAAAGCGATGATAGCAACCCGCCAAACCCAAGAAACTCTGAATTTCCGATACTGAAGTTGGGGCTTTCCAATCCATTACTTGCTGAACTTTCGTTGGATCCACTGATGTCCCATCATCTGAGATGACATGACCCAAGAACTTCACCTTCCTCAGCCAAAACTCGCACTTGCTAAACTTAGCATAAAGCTTGTGCTCACGCAACCTGGTCAAAACTATTCGCAAGTGTACAGCGTGATCCTCCAGGTTTTCAGAATAAACCAGGATATCGTCGATGAACACGATTACGAACTTATCCAACTCGAGCATGAACACGGATTTCATCAAACACATGAAATAGGCAGGAGCATTGGTCAAGCCGAACGACATGACCAAATACTCAAACAACCCATAACGAGTAGAAAAAAGCAGTTTTCGGGATGTCTTCTGGTCGAATCCTGATTTGGTGATAACCTAATCTCAGATCTATCTTGGAAAACACCTTTGCTTTAGATAGCTGATCAAACAGAATGTCAATACGAGGCAAGGGGTACTTGTTCTTGACCGTCACCGCATTGAGTGGCCTATAATCCACACACATGCGTAACGATTTGTCCTTCTTTTGAACAAACAGTGCTGGACACCCCCAAGGCGAGGCACTAGGCCTAATCAACCCCTTGTCCAACAACTCTTGCAGTTGTACCTTTAGCTCAGCCAATTCATTTGGCGGCATCCAGTAAGTTCATTTGGCGGCATCCAGTAAGGCCTCCTTGAGATAGGTGCGGTACCGGGTAGCAACTCGATCTTAAATTCCACATCTCTCCGGTGGTAACCCTAGTAACTCATCGGGAAAGACATCTGGAAACTCCCACACAATCGGAACATCCTCCAGTTTGGCCTCTCGGACAGAGCATACCAAATGGGATAGGCTAGCATTATTTTCTAAGGTGAGAGGTACAAGAAAGTCTTCCCCACTCGTGGGCTCTCTCAGCATAATCACACGGGTGGAGGTATCGATAAGGACCCCATTTTTCTTCATCCAATTCATTCCAAGGATCACGTCTATGTCCAACCCAAGCAAAACTACCAAATTGGACTGATACTCCTGTCCACAAATTTGAATAACTACCCCTCTTACCAGCCGGTTGGTTTTAATACTACTACCGGCGGCTCGAATACAGTAGTTCCCATGGTCCACTGTGACTAACCGTTGGTCATGTGAAAGTGCAAAGTCTTCAATCATGAATGAATGCGAAGCACCGAAATCGAACAAAACGATGGCAGAGAGTTGGTTTACCAAGAACTTACCTGCGGTAACCACTTCTCCAGTCGGTATCTCTTCCATAGCAACATAGTGCACCTGACCCTGACGAGTGTTGCCTCCGGCTGCCTGGTTCTTCTTAGGATAAGGGCACCTGTTAGACCAGTGACCAACTTTCCCACAGTTCCAGCAGGGCATATTGCTAGGAGTAGTCTTGTTCCCAAACTGACCAGTACTGCCTTTGGGCAAAGCCACAGAGGAAGCCTTGCGAGGAGGCCGTTGATTCTTGAACTGATTGCTTGGACCCTTCTTCTACGGTGGCCTTAATCTTGAAGGTGGGTGGTACTACACCCTTACTGCGGCTGGAGCTCTGAAAGAAGTAACACCAGCATCATAAGTCCTCTTCTTCCCCTTAGATTCAGTGTAGAGGTTGTTCTGATTTTCTTGAGTAAGGGCATCGCTGACAAAGTCATTGAAGGTGGTACTCTTATTAATGCCCAAGGACTTCATTAGCTTGGGGCTAAGTCCCCTCTTGAAGCTAGCAATCTTCTTGGCTTCGGTGTCCATCATTTCAGGAGCATAACGTGACAGATGATTGAAATCATGGAGGTACTCTGTCAGACGCTTGGTTCCTTGACTAAGCTTCATGAACTCATTATGCTTGATCACCATCAGACCAGGAGAAGTAAAATGGCCTATGAATGCTCTCTTGAAAGCGTCCCAGTTGATTGGGGCATTAGCTGGGAGTGTGGAATTGTGATGCCTCCACCAAGTCCCCACTGGCCCCTGCAACTGATGTGCAGCATACTCTATCTTCAGAGTCTCTGTCAACCTTAGCAGATGAAACTTTTCTTCAATGGTATGCAGCCACTCATCTGCTTGCAGTGGTTCCTCAGCTTCCTTGAACAGGGGCGGCTTGGTATCCAGAAAATCCTCGAAATCAATATACTGACTCCGCCTCCACGGGGACCCTGCTCACGATCGCGGTTGCGGTCGCGATCACCGGCAAGAGTGTGCAAAGCAACACGCACATCCAGCTGGGTCTCCAAGAAAGCGGCCATGACTTGCTCAGGCGTGAAGTACGGAGGAGGTGGTGGCAAGTCATCATCACCACCAGGGTGACCACTTCCACCTGCCCCTTCGTTGCCAGCTCCAGAGCGGGTGCGCGGCATCTGTAGAGTTTTCCAACTGGTTAGAGACGGTCATAACACGTGTTGAAATACACTTAACGATTGTGCACTTAATGCGATGAAATTTATTGCAGCAACACAAATCCACTCAATAAAATCAAGAACAACGAAGCACTTCGTTACACGATTAAAATGAGTCTTTCCCCTCTGGGGCACAAGTCATAAAGTTCAAGGTTCTCACAACCACCACAGACAGAACATATACATCAAAGACCATACATAAATAGGTTCCTCCCAAAAGGCCTCGTGATGAATAACATAAGAAACTAGACTAAGCGTCGCCCTGATCATCCTCCACATCTGAGGCTCCAGGGTTTGCATCACCTTCGGCTGCGCCAGGAGGAGGATGAAACTGATAGTGCAACTAATGCACTTGCTCATGCATGTTGGCGTTGTTGTGCAGCGCAGCCTCCAGCTGCTGCTAAAGTATCACTCACTGAGTTCTGAGGATATCCTCCATGTTCCAGGTTTCATTCCTTTGGTGCACCACCTGTGCTAGTGCAGCTTCACAGTTGTGGAGCATGGTCTGCCGCTGATCCCTCTGGGCTCTCATCACCTGCAGCTCTAACACAGCGGTCTCCTTGTTGTGCACTGCTTCATCTCTTTCTTCAGGTATCTGGACCAACTCCTTCTTGAGGTTCCCAATCCTAGCCTTGAGCTTACCCTTTAGTTCAAGCTTCTCCTTATTGGCATGACGACAAGCATCGATCACATGCTGCCTTCTAGGTTCCCATAAGCCTTCATGATAGCAAAAAGAGAACTGGTAGCTGGACCCTTGCTGCCCTGGCCCTCCTCGTATCCCCCAATCAGTGCGATCCCATCAAGCTGACTCCACACAGTCTTGCATGGATCCTCGGTGGGGAACACACCGGCCAAAGCTCGTGCTACTGCCTCTGGTGAAGTCTCGATCAGATTTTGTAGCACCTTGTAGGCTGCCCTGCAGGCACCTTCCCATGGGGTCCTGCCACAAGACTCGTAGCACCATCCACACCACTCCGAGTCATCTCCCAAGGGTGGAATCCTGGCCTCTACATCCACCAGGACGTTCTCCTCTTCCTCTTCCTCAGGGTGCCAAAGGTACTGGGGCTCCATCCCTGCCGAGTAACCTGCCACATGAAGCACCCTCCAGAGGAGCATGGGCATGCCGAACTCTTCCAAGAACTTGTTCCTACTGCGCGATTCCGTTGGTGCTAGCTGATCTCTTGGAACACGGCCTCCGGTTGACTTGCAGGCGGTTGTCTTGGTGCGAGCCATCTGCATTCCAAGACCACATGCTGACAGAAGTTAATTTAAGGGATAGGGAAAACATTATTCTTTAATTTAAATGGCATCTTTTAAGGAGGGGTGATGCAAGAAAGGACACAACCTAATGCATGAACGAATCTTACGTCCACACAAACCTAGCAAGAATAAGGTTCTATTGATATAGGCGGTGGCATACAGCGTGCTCTCGATATATACTCATCTACCCGGACTAACACATTTCGCAGTTAGCGTACCTGCAGAAGATACATTTCAGCCCAGATCCAATTGCATGGCAAAAAGAAGCACTTTGTCGGAATGCTACCATGGATGCACGCCCGTGTGCATACAGGAGCACCCACGATCCCCAATAATTACACCGCACCATTTATCTTAGTATGCACATATGACTTATGTACTCGCCTTGATAACAAGAATCACTCCCTAGGTCGACGGTTGTTTGACCATGCTCTCGCATCTCTCCTTACCTCATCGGAAGTGGCACATTGGCCCATAAGAAGCAATAAGAATCTGCAAGATATATATTCGCCGAATAGAAACCAGTTAAAACCGCAATAAACATGATGCAATCCCCCAAGTTAGTACTTAAATAAGCCACCTGTTTATAGTAATATATAGTATAACTTAATAGGGCATACGAGGATTGACCACTGGCATGCTTGGTTGGACAAATTTATTTAAAAGCTTATTCTACTTAAAAACATTTAGTAGAAATTATATTTTGAAAACAAAATTTTTTTTAAATACATATGCATTTGGTTTAGCACTAAACCTTGCTCCGATGCCAGCTGTAAAAGAACCGACCAACCTATAAGAGCACAAGTACAAAAGCGATCACCGAAGTGTTCAAAAACTTTTCCACTTGAGCCCATATAAGCCCAGTAGTCCGCTGAAATCTCGACGGATCTCAGAATTAACCAACATAGTAGCCAAGATCGTACAAGTTTAGTGCAACCATCTGCATATTACAACATTCGAAACGTAGTTCGCAACACAAATACATCAGAGTCATTAATTTATTACAAACCGAGTTCAAATAGTGGAAATAGAGTAGTTTAGCAAAAATTAACACCATAGTTCAAATACCATGCTAGTAAACAGATCATCCTCACAAAAGCAACCTATAGAGAGAGATCTCAGAAGAGTCATTACCCAATGACTTAGTACTCATCCATAGCTGGGTGAAGACAGGTCTTGCAATAACCATGATACATTCTATCATCCGCAACAATGGGAATAAAACCCTGAGTACTTGAGGTACTCAGCTACACTTACCCGTCATAAATCAGAAATAAAATGACACAGAGAGGAATGCAATGCTTTATTTGCTGAAGCTGGCTGACATTGTTTGCATAAAAGCTTAAGGTTCATTATGCATATTTACACCAGTTTTATCATCAATTTGATCAGCTTGCATTATTAGTACATGTCTAGGTGAATGCCTATTCAACTAGATTATAGCATCACATTATTATGGAACCAGGATTTAGTAATTATCTTACTTAGGTTCTTTGTGTAGCACAATCAACTCCTGCAACTAATCAAGCAATGATCATATTCATGTCCAGTTCATAAGTTGCCAATCAGCCTTTTCAACCATACACATCCATTCATCAATTAGTTTGTAGTACACCGTGCCGCTGCTCATGTCAAGTTCTCACTAACAGGGAGAGATCGCGATTCGAATCGAATTACTATCCAGCTGAAGTAAATACCAAATGCTCGCCTTACACTGCCTCTAGAAAAGCAGTATCGGGCAATCTTTCAAACAGTTCAGGTAAAAAGTAGTCAACGGGCCTGTCCTGGTGCCGTACACGAGGGATTCAACGGTGGCCAGGATGCTCGGATCTTTCCTAAACCGGTTGCGCCGACCGGCCCACTAGGTCCCCGCCCATGGTCCTATCCGCAACCTCCTAGTGTACGCACTTCAACTGGTCGTGCTCTCGGCCTGAACTGGACTACTGGACTTCACGGTCAAAACGACTTATCCGACCAGTTAAGTGAGAGGTAGGGTTCAACATGACATCGAGGACGCGCATCAGCGTGCTATCCTTAATGGCACAATTAGAGGTAGATACGCAGCAAGGACTACCATGCCTTGTTGGTTCTCCACATTCCTCCTGCACCTTCCGATTAATTACGCACCATGGTTAAGTTCCACAGTGGCCATTTGTTCAAGAACTGATCAAAGTAAGAATAACCATCATTATCTCGTGAATGACAGGGGATCATTCGACTTCTACCGTCTAAGCAGGGCTAAGCATAGTTTCGATCCAGGACCTAAATAGGAGATCAGGCACATTTGTATATCAAGGAAGGGATATGCAGTAGTAAGCGGTTTCCAAGCAACTCCTATCACTTAATGCAGCATAAAATAAGAATAAAGACTTAAATAATTATTTATAAAACATGGGAGGCTTAGAATGCTCCGGGCTTGCCTTTCAGGAAAGAAGAAGGGCGATGGTCATCACAATCCGGGAGATTCTCCGGATCAACTTCCTCGGCTGGCCCTTCAGGCTCCTGGGTGGCCTCTAACTCCTCGGGCACCGGGTCCGGCGACTAGAACTCCAGCAGCGTTACTCCCTCCAGAACACCTATTGCATGAAAATGCCGAAGCTAAGATACAATGCACTGGACAAAGACTCATGATGCGCAATGATATGGTGCATATGAGAGGCTATACAAAGAAACAATGAAACTAGGATTTATCCAAAAAACCACACACAACTTGCTGCCCAAGGTAACCTTTCAGACCTGACCTCTAAACCAGTTCCAAAACCCCATACAACAACATCATAAGATCATATAATTACCACAAGGAGTACTAAACATTTCTTTTATTACTCGAACCACACACATGGGTTAAAACTGAAGCTACTGCTTCCTGATTACCAAAAATCCTGAGAAAATTACAGAAGCTAAAACTTGTTCTCTACAACCTACCATAAAAATTTCACAGGAAGCTAAGAGACCAATCATCCTGTACAAAAATATCAAGACAGCAGACTGAAAATAGGCAATAATTACTTTGTACTATGAAAATCATCAAACAACATATTTTATATTTTTCTTAGCTGCTAAACAGTTCATGAAGAGTGTACAAAAATTACCAGGCTCCAACAGTTCATAATTTATTTTTAATAAATTTAACAAGGATCTGTCATAGACAAAAATAAAATCATACCACCAATATTTTACACAGCATAGCCCTAAGATATATTTTTCACAGATAGAACAAACCATGACAAGTCTAACAAAACTAGAATCACATTTTTAGCCTATTCCAATAATTAGTTATGCATTTTCTTAATTTAAAAGCATATAAGAAATTAAATAAAACTGCACAGGAAAAGTACTAAAAATTCACTCAGAACATCACAAGATATTTCACCTTCGTAGCATCTTCCTACCTCAAGATATGAATTTCACAAGTATTTAACAGGACAAATCAATCATTTAAATAAAATAGAAAAACATAAACTGATCAATTATGCTACGAGCACCCAGATCTTTGCACACAGAACCAACACGAGTGTCTGATGTGCGGGCCCTGCTGGTCAACAGGCCTCACCTGTCGGAGACAGAGGCACTCCGCGTGCTTTGACCGCGGCGTTCTCGCCGGCGGCGAGCTCTCCAGCGAAACGAAGGGTACCAACGTGTTTCCCTCACTGCCCTGAACGCGATGACCTAGGTGGTCGGGCCACTATCGGCACAGACGTGGGTCGCCGGCGACGATGGCGGACGGCGGCGCTGCGGTGAAGTGCGCCGACCGACTCCGGCCACGGCGAGTCGCACGTGGGTGCACAACGTCACCACGACATCCACGGACCTAGCGACAAATAGACCGCGGCAGCGAGCTCTGAGCTCGTGCATGGCGGAGCGGCGGTGAGCACCGCAACGACGAGGTCGCGTTTCGGCGAACCAAGGCTGTCTCCGGCTAAACCGACTACGGCTACACCACTAATGGCTCATGGTGATCTCTTCACACCGGCAAACCGGGCCAAGAACCTCGCAAGTGAGGCTGGCCACGGTGGCGCAAAGCGCGTGGGGTGCTCCGGCGAGCATCCGCGGTGGCGCGACGAGTTAGAAACTCACCAAAGGCTCGAACGACTTGGCAAAGGTGACGGGGAGGCAGTGCAAGCGACAGAGAAGAGGGTAGTGCTGCTGGTTTGGGCGGCGGCACCCGGGCGAGGGCGAATTTCACCGCCGGCGGTGAGGCGATGATGCGGCGGCGCGGAGGAGAGGAAGAAGAGCGCGTGGCCGTCTCTGCAGAATGGGCGCGGTCGGGAGAGGCAGAGCGCTCTCCTCGCCTTTCTAGGCCGACCGGATAGGGAGCGGCGGCCACTGGTTGGCGGAGCGTGGCGGTGGAGCGCCACGTGGCGAACGGCGCCTGACGGCGGTCGGCCGGGCTCACGCGCGCGTTTCAGTCCATTTCAGTTGACTGAAACCAGCAACTTGGCACGCGATTATCTCATAATTCATGCAGAGTTAGCTCAAACTTCACTAATACGAGATGAAGAACTACATGAGATCCACCATCCGTATTAGGGATGTTTTTGCTAGTTCAGCCTAGATCGAGAGATATCAAGCTCCAAACATGGGTACATAAAAACTGTGCATGGCTTTAGGACTTAGCAAAATCAGAGAGCTCAAAACCAGCCCAAAACTGACTTGTGGGCCCTGGTTGATCTTGTTAGGCACTTTTTCATTAGTTGACCCCTTAATAAAAGTTGTTCCAAATGAAATTCTTCACAGCCTTTATTAAGACTTCACTACCATGCAAAGCCTCTAGTTTGTCTTTCTAGTTTGGTCAAACAAAAGAGGTTTAGGAGGGCTCTAAGGTTAGCTATCACTTGGAGTCATTATTTCATGAAGTGGCCTTCATGAACATTGTTCCAAATGACATTATTAGTTATCCTAGATGGGTTTTGGGTTTAGTTAAGCTAGTGACACATAAGGATCACACACGCAAGAAGGAAATTAAGCACATAAATCAAACAACTTCAAAGGAACATCAAATAACACATGATGCAATGATGACCATGAACATGAATGCATGAGTGATGCATGTGCTTATGCAAATGCAAGTGTGAGTGTGCTAGCTTAACACCTTGGGTGTTACAAAGACCCCCATGCCTACCAATGGACATCTCGATCTTGATGAGAGAGGTAAATCGGTTGACCAAACTCTCTATCATTCTATGATCGGTAGTTTGTTATACTTGACCGCATGTAGGCCCGACATCATGTTTAGTGTGTGTATGTGCGTGCGCTTTCAAGCTAACCCTAAGGAACCTCACTTAATTGCGGTGAAAAGAATCCTTAAGTACCTAATGCACACCCCAAGCATTGGCCATTGGTATCCCAAAAGAGCTAACTTTACTCTTGTCGACTATTCCGATTCGGATTATGCCGGTTGCAAGATTGACCGGAAAAGCACATCCGGAGGGTGCCATTTGCTTGGAAGATCACTAGTTTCTTTGTCCTCCAAGAAACAAAAAGTATTGCCTTGTCAACATCCGAAGCAGAATACACTGCCGCGGGTGCTTGTTGTGCACAAATCCTTTACATGAAACAAACCTACTTGATTATGGAATTAACTTAAAAAGGGTGCCTTTATTGTGTGACAACGAGAGTGCGGTAAAACTTGCTCATAACCCGGTTCAACACTCCCGCACTAAGCACATTGACATCCACCATCACTTTCTTAGAGATCACGTTACTAAAGGTGACATTTCCTTTGAGGGAGTGAGAACGGATGACAACTTGGTGGATATCTTCACTAAACCATTGGATGAGGCAAGCTTTTGCACTCTCAGGAATGAACCAATTGTCTTGATCTAAGCAACTTCACTAAAAGATGATCTTGGGTTGTCTTGTGCATTGCATTGTAACATAAAACATGTCTAACTTTGAATTGCACGTAGGGCTTGTCTAACTCGGTTAAGATAACCGTCCAAAAGCGTGTGAAGAAGCTTATCCGAGGACAAACTTGACAAGCAACTATTTTACTTTACGCAAACTCACATTGCATTTGCATGGTTGTTTGTTTTTCGTTTCGTTCTTGGATTTCATTGCCTATTTTCATAAAAACTACTAATGCCTATGGCAAACTATTTGAAAAATTAAGGGTTTAAGAGAGGACATTTCACACTAGTTCTAACTAGTATTTATTTGACTCTTTTTGGGGTTGGAACTTAGTTGGGAGAAATCGGCGCAAAGGAACTTGAAGATTTCAGGCTTTTGGGTGTCGGAACGAGGCGTCGGACGCTGGTTTTCTAGCGTCGGACTGACCGCCTCCGTCCGACGGTCCCTACCTCTGTTGAAGAAGGCGTCGGACCGTGGCGTCGGACGGTAGATTTTCATGCTTCGGACCAAGCATTTTTTAGGTTCACGCCAGTTCACACCGTCGGACTGAAACGTATGGTCCGACAGTAAGCCTCGGACCGCGTCCGACGCTTGTTGGTGCTCTCTGGTGTGTTCTGGAAGCATTGGACTATAGAGCATTTTGGTCTGAAGGATGCTACAGGTATCGTCCGACGACCGGTCTACAAGCGAGATGAAGTTTCCCTTTTGTCTCTGTCGCGCGGGGTCCACCACTCGCCCGTCTTCGTCTTTGCTCTTCTTCAATACCCGAACCCGAGCCGTACGCCGCCGCCATCCTTGCCCCAATCCTCTCTCCACCACCTCGTGCGCTGCCGTCATAGCTCCACACTGCCCGTGACCTCACCGGTGCCCTCGTCTCCAGCCAGTGTCGTCTTCTCGGCTTGGCGCCGCCCTTCCCGCACGCTGCATGGATCTGCCCGCGCGGCGGTGCACAGCAGTGCCACCTCGGCCTTCCTTGCCGCCGGCGTTCTCCGACGAACTTCTTTGGGCCCGCCTCCTCGGCCCTTCTTCGGCTTTCCCTGCCTCCTACTCACTCCCGCCTGGTGTGGTGAGCTTCTGCTCCTTGCCCTAGCTTCTCCACGTTTCTGTACACGCAAGGTGTTCAACAGATTGTCTCAATCAATTTTTTTCTCCTTGCAGTGCATCCCTTGAGAGTCGTAGAGCTGTTCTACCCTTCTTGCTAGGGTTTGCAAAGGCATTCCTCTTCCGTGTGGTATACCTTTTTGCCTCCATAGCCCGAGATCTTCCTTTTCTCAATCTTCACTTGTCATCGCCCTTCGTCGTGACTCGTGCTTTATCTTTTGCAGTAACTTGAGCCCTTTTGTGACTGGTGCTCCATGTTGGCAGAGTCACTTTCCTCTTCACAGGGTTTCTTCTCATCTCACAGGTTGCTTTGCTGCTCCATTTCTTATCTTGACTGCTTGCTTCTAATAGGCCATCTTACCTCTAGCTATTGTATGCTTATATATATCTCTGTCTATCTTTCTATTGCAGTCTCTAGTTGGTTAGAGGCATTGGGTTAGCGTCAATGAATCCGGGGCCAAGCCCGGGGATACAAATTCAGGCCAAGCCTCTCGAGTGTCAGTGACAGTTGGCAGTTGCAGAGGGGCAGATTTGACAGTTTGGCAGCGATGGTTCGCTGCAAGCAGGCGAGCCGCAGTCAGGGTGGCACAGGTGGGGATGAGAGGCCCCTCCTCGTCCTCCTCAGGACAAGGGGAAGGCACCCATGATTGAGGGCCGCAAGAAGAGGAAGAGGCAGCTGACAGCTGAGCAGAGGCAGGCCATCAAGGCAGCACAGGCAGCAAAGGAGGCAGAGCGTGGCAGAGGCCTCCACATTGGAGGCATCTCAGTCAGTTTGGCAGATACAGAGGGACCTCAGGAGCAGCCACAGGCAGAGTTCGAGCAGAGACAGGCAGAGCAGCAGGAGACACAGACTCAGGGGGAGCAGGCCCAGGCACCTTCAACTCGACGCTCGGGCCGCACTCGACCTTCGGTGCCACCCCGGCCAGCTGGTCAGAGGCGCGGCGACCGAGTACCCAGGGCCCCTGCTCCCACTGAGCCACAGCCACAGCCGGAGCCTGAGCTAGAAGTTCACTTGGACCTACAGAACATCTTCGCGGCCTGAGTCAGAGAGCTTCGGTTGACTTCGCTTGGGAGCTGGTTCCCACGTTAGAGAGACCCCAGGGCTTCAGAGGGCTGGTACACAACCCTACACGAGGACTTCTTTACTGCCCTTGTCACTTTAGAGGTTGGGTTACGGCAGCATAGGGTGTGTCCCCTGGAGGACTTAGTTCAGGCAGGTGGAGAAGAGATCATGCCGTACTTGACCTACCTACTTGGACTAGCTGACTTGCTTGGACAGTCAGGACGGTACGTCGAGTCGTGGGTCCGTGAGTTCTATGCTTCCCTTTGGATCGACCCCGACCACGAGTACCTGCAGTACACCTTTGGCGGAGAGCCTTACAGGCTCTACACGAAGGCACTCAAAGAGCTGCTTGGAGTTCCAGAGTCTGCCACCCGGTTGCACAGTGTTTGCTACGGCACGATGGACCCACCGAGGAGGGCACACGGAGGACAGGCACCGGGTACAGCACACGTGGTAGCATGCTTTCGACCACCGTTTGGAGATGGCTCCCGCAGGGCACCCTCAGAGCTTCATCCCGTCATTCGTCTCTTGAACGATGTGATGAGGCGCACACTTCTACCGCGGGAGGGGTACAAGGAGGGATTGACACACTTTCAACTTTAGCTCCTTGGTGCCCTGGTGCAACAGTCAGAGTTTGACATAGTGGACTTGATGATCAGCGAGATGGAGGATACGATAGCAGAGGGCATCAGGTCTTGTCGGTAGCTCCCCTATGCACACTGGATCTCTTCTATCCTTGTGCGTAGGCTTCACAGGATTTGGACCAGGATCACGAAGGAGTTGCGGCAGACAGATACAGAGTTCCCAGTTTACTGGATGACCTCTATCATTGATGGCAGACGAGGCAACCGTGCTCTTCATGGGATACAGAGAGGTTAGAGATCAGTGGCAGATATGGTAGAGGTCCAGCAGCAGGACGAGGCTATGAGGCACGTTTCCCATAGTGAGTTGGAGTAGCTACTTGTGGATGATGATCCAGTTGACACTTCTTCTGACAGCTCAGACTTGGACTACCGACCAATTCCTATGTGTCCATAAGCTCACGACTTCTAGGCCAATGGCTCCAGCTCAGCTCCACAGGCTTCACAGACAGACCCAGCCTTGCTAGCTATTCTCTAGTCTCTTTAGCAGTCACAGCAGCGTCAGGCAAAGGAGCAGGCCAGGTTAGCTCGAGAGCAGGCTGCAACGCTAGCACAGATTCAGCTTAGACAGGACCAATTCTAGCAGTAGATGCTCCAGATGCAGTTACAGAGTCAGCAGATGCAGTTGCAGACCTTCGAATTCATGGAGCATATTATCAGACGTACTAGAGCTCCTCCCTACCTTTCAGCTACTCCTCCGGTATAGCAGGTCGCTCCTGTGGCCACTGCAGCCCAGGTGACTCCAGCGATACAGTCCATTGGACTTCAGAGTCAGGGCACTGCTCAGTTTACCAGCTAATTCACCACTCCTTCTCAGCAGACGCAGCAGTGGTTTGCCTCACCAAGGTTCACTCAGGGGTTCATGCCGATCCGCACAGGTTTCACACCAAACTTGGGTGGCCTCACAGTGACCAGGAGCTTAGGTGCCACTTTTAGCGAGATCACTGGCTTGCCTACACCTCCAGAGTTCAGAGAGCCAGTGCCTTCCACCTCGGCTCCTTCTGCTACCAGGACTACCGAGACTCTGCCGTCCTCAGTTGCTTCTTTAGAGCACGTCACAACTACCACAGAGACTGAGGTGGTAGTAGTTACCACAGTGGTTGCACCACAGGGTCAGTAGTCAGTCACCGAGCAATAGACTCTTCTAGAGTCCGCTCAGACAGTACCTCAGGCACCCGCACCTACAGAGACAGCAGAGCCGACCCGGACCGCTTCACCTACACGTTCACCGATAGAGGGTCAGGCAGCTCAGAGCTCAGAGTCCGACACCGACCCCTCACAGTTTGAGCTTCGGCCTCACTCCTCCGACCGTGACGCTGCAGCTTCCTCTCCTCCTCCAGAGTCTTAGGTCTTTGGTCCTTGATGCCAAAGAGGGAGAGAGGGCATAGATTTAGGGGGAGCGATATGAGAGGGATTTAGCTCTTTTGATGTGATATATGTGTTATACTCATGCATCATGTTTACCTTCCATGCATTTGTTCATATGTGTGCTTGAGACTTGCTTTGTGACATGTGGTTGAGCTTTTTGTTTATATATAAATCATGTCACTTGGTTCTCACTTGGTTATGCTCATTGTCTTAGCTTCCGCACTTCACTCCGATCTTGAGCATAACATTTGGTACTTGCGCTTAGTTCATATCCTTTGTGTACCTTATAGTCTTGATTTGTATAAGCATGCCTAAGCATTTGCTTTTATTGTCACATGCTTATATGAATCAAGCCTTTAAAAACCTCACTCTTTCTAAATCTATTTGAGGTTGTTGTCATCAATCACCAAAAAGGGGGAGATTGAAGCATCTAGGCCCTAGTGGTTTTGGTGATTAATGACAACAAAGAGGTTATTATGACTAACGTGTGTTTTGCAGGATAACCTAGAGATTAGGTCATAATAACATGTAGGTTCAAGCCCCTAGCGATGGAAATCGATTCGGATTTTCAAAGGACAGAAGACAAGATGGAGATAGGCTAGTTCCAAGTGTCGTTTGGTGTTGGGAGACACTTGGAGGTAGTTTAGGTCTTGTTTTACCTTTGACCGTACTATAAAGAGGGGTTTGGATGAGTAGTTTGACTTAGGGCAAGGTTAGAGAGTGTAGATGTGATGCACACTTGTCCAACATAGCTCTAGATAGCCCAAGGAGACTCTTGAGAGAGAGAGGATCAAACTTCGTTTTGAAAAGTTTTCGATTCGACGAAGTTCTGAGTGATTTTGAGGCGTCAGACCCTGAGCAGTATGGTCGTCGGACCACTACTCAGAGTCCGACAGCCACGTGGCAACTCCTGGTTGCACCCTAGCACATCAGGGAGCGTTGGACGCTGCTGGAATTGTCATCAAACCATTGCCCAGTGTCCGACGGTGCCAGGGGTTACTCGGGTGAGCGTCGGACCGTGGTCTAGGGAGTCGTCGGACTATTTCTTTGTAGCATCCGACACTTCCAGAGAGGTCCAGATAGCAGTTTTAAGCGTCGGACTAGGTCCGACGAGGAGCGTCAGACTATCTCTCTGTGTTTTAGCTGCTGTTAGTTCCTGTGCAGAGTTCACCCGAGAGCTCGAGGGCGTCGGACTGTGGTCCGACGGTGTGCGTCGGACCATTGCAGTGAGTCCAACGCGCCTCTGTCACAGTGTCGAGTACAGAACGTTTGTGTGAGTCGGACTGTTGCCTTTTGGTCCGACGGTTGCACTGTTCATAGGGTCCAATGGTGCGCAGACTACTGAAAACAGTACAAACGGCTAGTCTTGGAGAGGGGAGTATTTATACTTCACCATTGGCTTCTTTGTAGCTCTCTTGCCCATTTGTTCACCTGAAGCAACCCTTGTGACCTTGTGAGAGTGCAAGAGCCCTAGGGAGGTTGAGTGATTCCCACTTGCTTGTGAGCTTCTTCCCTAGAGTGTGATCAAGAGTGACATGTGTGCATCCATCACCCTCTTTGGCCTTGTTCTTGGTCAAGTGAGAGTCTAGGCTTGTTACTCTTGGTGATCGGCATCACCTAGACGGTTCGGTGGCGATCGGAGGCTTGGTGACCGCTTGGAGAGCTTGTGGGCGGCCCAAGCCAAGCTTGTGAGCAGTTGTGGGCGATCCACCACGCCGGAGAGGCAAAAGATCAGCCCGTAGAGAGCACTTGTTCTTTGCGAAGATCAAGGGGGAGCTACACCCTTGCGTGGGTGCTCCAGCGAGGACTAGTCCGATACCTCGGGAAAAATTGGCTTTGTCTTTCTATCTCATTTACTTTCCCGTATTTACTTTGTGCTCTTTACATTCCTAGAGTAGAATTGCATGTTTAGGACTTGGCTCTAGGTTGCTTAACTTGTTTTAGGTTTAGAATCAAACACAAGCAATTGTGGGGTGGGATTGGGCAAAATGGCGATAGGTTGAATTGTTTTGCGAAAATTTATTAGTTGCCCAATTCACCCCCCCCCCTCTTGGGCATCCTCAATCCTTTCACACTGCACACCTCAAATCCGGGACTCTAACCCATGAGGGTACACGCTACACTCGCCATCTCTCCCCTCCCAGTGCGTGGCTGTCGGTTCAAGTAGTGGTATCACCGGAGCCAGGGCTTCCCGGAGTATGTGACTAGTTGCAAAGTCTCGATCATAAGCAGGCCTACAACGAACGGTCCCTAATTCATTTTTCTGTTGGTGACGATGCATTGGGACTCTAACCCAAGTACGAAGTAACCAAACGGTTTCCAAATCCCTTTCCGTCGGTGATAATGCATTGGGACTTTAACCCAAGTGTACAACCACCGAACGGAATTCAAACTATTTCCGTCGACGACATTACATTGGGACTCTAACCCAAGTGCAAAGCCATCTAAACGATTTCCAATCCGTCAATGACAATACATTGTGACTCTAACCCAAGTGCAAGTCATCCGAACGGTTGCAAATCCCTATTAATTTTCATTTTTTTATGATTCATCAATAGTATATCACTATGGCTCAGAAAATAGCATTTTGAGCTAAAACTAAATTAATTAAGCAGGGTTAAGCATTTTTCAAAAATTTTCATTTTGAATCAGGTTTCAAGGGTGATATTCAAGTGGTCAAGGATGGTAATGCATCAATTGGGTTATCACTCAACTCCTATCAACTTAATGCAACAGTTTAACCCAAAGTGATAAATATTTTATAAATCACAAGGAAGGGTTTAAATGCACCAGGGCTTGCCTATTGCTTGGAGCAGATAGTACCCTGAAGTCACCCACCATGAAAGATCCTCGTCCACAGAGTGAAGACCTTACTCGGGAATCGCTTCAGATAATAAATTTCCTCACTTTCGTTACACAAAATGACAATGCATGCTTAACATGATGCTCGATGAGATGATTATGAATGCATGATAACAATTTCTTAGGTTATCGACCTTGAGTACAACTTTCCTTCACGATAAAGTTGTAGAACAAACTTCATTAGACAAGGTGGTGGTTGTATAATTGATTTATTGACCATGTTCCACTCCTAATGTAATTCAACAGTTAAAGTGCCGATGATCACTATAGTGAATGACCCAGGGTCTTCAACCAATCTCAAAATCACACAAAACCTAAATCATTAGGGTTTCCTATTTATTTAATGGCCAATTAATAGGGTATTAAATGACAAGCAATTGAACTACTTCCATTTTATCCCAAACTTTTCCAACAGATAGTGCTAAGCCTAAAACAATATCAAAATAAATTTCATGATTTTTGGATCAATACAAAATTTATTAAAATTCACCAAAGTTGCATTTATTAATTTAAAAGCAGATTTTTAGCTACTGCAGAAAGTGCTTAAATTCATTATTTAATATTTTTCTTACATTCAATGTATCACAGAGAGTCTACCCAATTATTTTCATCATTTTTGAGGCAATAAATTAATTCCTACAAAAATAACATGACATAACACTATTGCTTATAATTATAATTCAGAAAATCCAATTAAATTCCCGGGAAAATGAAAAACGCTGACTGTTGACGGTAGTTATACCATGTTTTTACCCCATCAAAACCATCAACAAGATATTCTTTCTAGAAGGAAACCACCAAACACATAGTGACTTAACTACAAATAACTTGGCTCCACATGTACTTGTCATTATTTGGTTGCAGGCACTCAGAATAGGTACTTTTCAGTGTCCGAAAGCTCTATATGAAGGTTGGGCAACCAACTAAGTATGGCCAAATGACAAACCAACTTCACCATCATTAATATCATAGCTTCTGGAGACAATGTGCAAAATATGGGCACAATGAGTGGGTCGGCCGACCCACCCATTTGGGCACCAAGCTGTCATACTTCAACATGTGACTCAAGAAAGCACATAGAAGAGAGTGGAGCACCTGAAGGGCCCACATGCAGGTCGGGCGACCCAAATGTGGGACCCACCAGGGCTCTGCTGACACGGCACGATCCATGTGACTCTCCATCCAGCTCAACTCCACCTTTGGATCAAAGTTGTGTTTCCAATCAACGGTGGAAGATCAAAGCACATGGATCAAGGTGTGAACCGACAAGACCAAGGCGAAACCAGTACATAGCCACACTTTATGACTAGTAAGGACCATAGTGGTGGGCCCACCTTGCCATAGGTGGGTCGGCCGATCCACCCCTGGTGGGCCCAGGCCACCGCCTTGCTTCACCGACTTCCTACATGCTTCCCACGTGATGGTTTTACCACTGCCGTTCATCTGAGGCGGTTTCAAGGACGGTTTGATCCAATGGCGCATGATGGAGGTCACGCGGATTGATAACGTGGCAGTGGAGTAGCCTCTACTCCACCTCCCCCTATAAATACCCCCATAGACCTTCACTTTAGAGCATGATTCAAAGGAGAAACCACTACGTAGTAGCTTTAGCTCTGCTGTAGTGCTGTGCTAGTTGGGAGAGAGTGAGGGAAGTCTTCAGGAGAAAGCGCCGGGCCTGTCGGGAGTCTTCTCCAAGGTGTACCTCAGCGGATGTGAATCTTCAAGTAAGTTTTACATCCGAGTCCTTCTAAGTATTTGATATTCTGGTTCTGGTATTTTAAGGATATACTTGCTTTACTTGCACATTGCTTTACTTAGTGAAGTGCTCTAATCTCTTGCAAGGATTAGAGTAGTAAGTATAGTGTAGACATGGTGTCTAGGCTATATCTTATCAGTGTGGGCCGCTTGTCACATGGATTATTTGTGGGTGCCAGCAAGTGGTGATAGCCTTGTCTGGTCTTAGTATCCCACCACGTGTGTAAGACAAAGTTATTAAAACGGCAGGGCATCAATACAATAGCATAGCCGCCTCGGGAGGAGTTATATCTCCTCCTGTTTCGCCTATCACCTCTTGTAAAGGGAGGAGGTGTATACCTCTTTATACTTAGAACACCAAGACTAGATATCTTTGCTACATAAGAACCTCTCTACCCAGTTATCATAGATCCTTTGTCTCATCACTGGACAGTCTTGAACCTAGTTAGAACACTTCACGTTCCCCGTGGAAAATATGATACCTGGAATACTCCCGGTGAAGGCTACATTGACTACCATACGCTTGCAGTATATCCGTTTGCCACTTCTGGTGTCAACAATGATTCGGCCCGAGACGGCCCAACACGGCATAGGCTGGCCCGCTTGGCCTGCGCACGCACGCGCACTGCAATTTTGTGCAAAGCCCTCCGAGCTTTCAGTTGCTCAACCCGCGGTCCAACTGCACTATTTAAACAAGTCATTCCCTTTGCACCTAGCCCCCTGCCTTTCTTCTTCTCAAACGACCAGTCACCTATCTTCACCGAGCAGGGCGCCGGCGGGAGTAGACCGTCCGACTAGCCGCCGGTGACCTCTCCGACGAGGAAAAGGACACCAACGAGTGGCTCAGGTGATGGCGAACCTATCTAGGGACTCAGTTCACTGTCAAACGCTCAGCTGAGCATGTGGTGGCGGCTATGCGGCTCGGTTAGGGCAAACGCGGCGGCGAAGCCACACCGAGACCGAACTGACCTAACCAACTACCCTATGGGGATCACGAAGCTCACCGTGACTTGATGGATGCCTCAGAGGAAGCGGAGATGACCCCAAGCTACGTCATCGATGTCGACAGTACCCACGGCGGCGCAAACCCGACGTCGAGGCGGCGTTCCGCGGCTTCCTGTGTACCAAACCACAAACCATCTAATGCTTAAGCACCACAGGACCATGGAGAAGTTTAAACGCATAACGAAGCATCACGATGCTCACCGGAGCAGGTTGGTCACGCGGGGTGCTCACGGTGGCGCACCGACCGCCCACGAGGACGACAACGAGCGTTCTGGTACTCACAGGGCACCACAGCTTGTATGACTAGGCGGAATCGATGCGCAAGGATGTAGTGGAGCTACCTACGAGGTGAATTGGTTGATGGTTAAGCGAGGGTGCCTAATTTCTCGGTGAACCGAGAGGGTCGCTGGCTAGCCGAGGGGATGGGAAATGGAAAAACGGCAACCTCAGCGGCTTAAATAGGGCAGGGGATGGCTCATCGGTGTAATTGGGGGTCCCACGGACTCATCCTCTCTGATGTGGGAGTAGGGAATGGCCAGGACGGCCGGCGACGTGCCCGGCCATGTGGGTGCTGTGCTCGAACAGGTGAGGAGACAGGGCCCATGCCTATTACTGTAGCTCAGTTTTGACCCATCTATAGTTTTTACAAAATTACTTCTTACTTTACATGGTAACTGGAAAAATTTCCCAAATATGAGTTGTAGTAAATTTTGTGCTAAGCATTTTGGTTTTTGGGCCATATTCAAATTTTGAATGGATTTTGAATAATTCAAAAGGGGGTAAAAGTTTATTTTGAATTTTATTTCAAATCCACTCAAATTCTCAAATTTTTTCTCAATAAGTTGAAAATCTCCAAAAATAAAAGTTGTTCTACTTGACAAGTCCTACAACTTTCATAAAAGGAGTTTTGTTAGATTCTTGATAGTTTTAAGATTGGATTTCAAATTTGAATTTTTAAACATTGCTTAGGGTTTTATTTGAAATTTTATTTAATAACTTCAATTTCTCCAAAAACTAAAGTTGTCCCAATAAAAGAGATTTACAACTTTCATGTAACAAGTTTTGTTGAATTCATAATAATTTTGAATATCAAGATTTAAGTTCAAATCTCTATAGACAAATTAGGGTTTTATTTAAAATTTCAAGTAATAACTTATAAATCACCCAATGTAAAAGTTGCTCAACTATTCAAGAGCTACAATTTTTGTTTAAGGCTCGACACATAATTCCTTTTAGTTTTTGAATTAGGGTTTTGGGTCCGATTAGGATTTGTAATCAATTTTCTTTTGAATTTTCTATTTTGATTTAGATATATACAAACAAACAAGCACTTATACCCCAAGGTCACTCTAAAGTACCTATGGACAATCTGCAAGAATAAAACTTGTTTTAGTTAATGCATACTAACAGGGTTTGATGTGGGATGATTTGCTGATGATCATGAAGAGGTGTTATATTTTTCTAGATTTTTTTGCTTTAATTTGCGTAGGCCTTTTTTTGGCTGCTATCTACCATACATGCAGTATATAGTAGTGCAATTGTACTTTCAAAGCAACAAAAAGTAATTTACTATGCTTCAGATGTGAGCATAGTATTTAACTGATGACAGCCAATTCAGTTGTACGTATTGGTTATTGAAAACTGACTTGCAGATTGGATTGCTGACTATAGTCTGCTGGCTAGATTCAACTATGTGAGACCAAGGGGAAAAGCTTTCCCAAGTTTATTTGGGTCCATCCAAACACATCATTTATCAGGTGTATGACCATAATGTGGTTGCCATTCGCCAAAAAAAAGAGCACTGTCCTTTCAACTGCAAGTCTGGCTGCAATAAGGTAATAACCTGGACCTTGTCACTTACGTGGTTGGATGACTGTAGTTACCTAAGGGTTTCATAATTAGTCTCTTGTAGTTTCTAGCCTGGGGAAAAGTAGCTAAAATTCTTGAAACGGTTGATGGGTATAGAATGGCAACGGCAATATAGATGGAGCCTGTAACACCCCAGTGTTAAGCTTGCTAAATCACTTGCATTACATTGCATTGGCATGTCATGTGCATCATATCATCATTTCATGTGTATGAGTAAAGTGAATTTCAATGCAATGCTAGCTACATCATATATAAATATGTGTAGGTGCATATAGGGTTATAATGGTGAAATGAAACAAAAAATGATTTTTAGCATTTTTGGAATGTCCAATCTAGTTTAGAATGTCAAACTAAACCTTTTTCATGTTTGGAACATCTTGTGATTTGATCATTTGCTAGGGTTTTGACCTAGGGTTAGGTTTAGGGCATTTGGAGTACTTTTCATACTTCAAATTGAAACTGCAATTTAAATTATTCAAATACTTTTGAACCTTAAATAAAAGTTGTGGGAAATTTAATTTGTGACAAATGTTATTTAGGGTCCAAGTCATGAAAATGATTTTTACAACCTCAATCAGTTGCCACAAGTCAGACTAGGGTTTGAGAAACAACTCTGAAAATTGATTAAGTTTTGTGCAAAGCAATTTCAAAGTACCTTCCTTTAGTGAATCGTATTTCTTAAACCAAGCCAAACTAGCCCAAGGTACCTTACTACCATTGGGATACCTCTTGTAGTGTTTTAATTGGTATTACAGGACTTTTCCCTAAAATCAAACGGATTGAGAGAAAACTGCCACCGAAAATCAAGTTTCAGTCGGTTGGTTATGTGCAAACTGAACAGCATTTCCTTTGAGGCCACGTGTCGAACAGTTGGCGGGGATACCGTGTCTTCGCTGGAGATCGACACCGCCGCGACTTCGTGTCAATTTTGGGTGAGCTCCACTGCTTCCCTGCCCTTCCAGAGACGACATCGAGCCTCTCTGAGCCCTATCCGATCGTTTCCTCGCTTTCGTCATCGTCCTCTCACTCTTTCCATCTCCACTGAAAGCACCGAGAGTTCAACCATGGCGCCCCCGGTAAAAATCGTCGTTCCCAGCTAAACCACCCTCCACTTCCTTGCACTAACGGCTCCACCTTGACCCTCTCTACACCCCTGACCACTTTGTCGAAGAAACCGTGAAGGAGTGCCTCTGTTCTTTGTCGCCGCCTTTGTCTGTGCCTCGCTGGAGCTCCGCCGTTGCCAGCTCGACGTGGCCAAAAGGTGGTGAGTGTCTTCGTTGCTTCGTGTCTTGCGCTTTAAGCTTTATTAGGGTTCAATTTCATGTTGTCGAAATCGGTTTGGGGTTTGGTTGTCTGTGCTTGCCGGAACGCGGGTTGCCGACAAGCACACTGCAGCCGGATCGCCATGGGTGGCGCTGGTGATGCTACGGGACGTTAGGGTCCGATTCCTCATAACGCAAACATCCTTAGGAGTTGCCGAGGTTCGCTACATAGATGGTTAGGCTCGATTTTGGCCGGAGCCTCTGGCGCAGCGCCGCCGTCCGCCATGGCCGGTGACGTGTCGCGTCCCGTGCCCAACTAACCCAACCAGCTAGACCAATAGATGCGTCTCGATGCAAGGATCACGTAGGTGTGCTCGGTTTCGCCTGGAACCTCACCGGCGATGAGTTCTTGCCGGTCAAAGGCGGCAGTCTTCCCTGTTCCTATGACGTGTGGGGTCAGGTTGACCCTAGGGCCCGGCTGTTAGTGCCTGTTGCTTGGCCTCTGTGTGTAGTTCCGTGTGTTTGTAGCATTTAGGGTTACGGGTTTTTTTCAAATTTCCCTTTTATTTCTATTTCCAGAATTGATTCCAATGCTTAAAAATTCATAAGTGGAGCTATACTTGTCCAAATGGAGTGAGACAAGTTTTGTTAGATTTCTGGTGACTTGTACTGGTCAGTAAAAATATGAAACCCTAGTCGAGGTACTGTATTTCAGTGAGTTACAAATTAATGTGTAATTCTGTCTTTAACTTGAGAAATCCATAACTAATTCTAGGAGTGTGCTAAAAATGTGATTCCACTTTTGTTAGCTTTCTATAGATGAGTAGAATCTGGAAAAAATAGTGGTTAGGCATGTTTGCTGTTTAGTAAAGGAGTTGCTGTTCAAGCCCTATTTAGGGTTTGATTGCTTGGAAATTCATTAGAAAATAAATATAAGTGATCTGGGTATGAGAATTTTTATGTGATGTTGTCAAGTGAGATGGAACAGCAAAAAAATATGAAATTTTTTGTTTGATACTTTTCACTGTAATAACTATTTCCACTCAATTTCTGCCTGTTGTCTTGATAATTTTGTGTGGGCTGTTCTGTGAATCCAAATGGCCTGAAATATGGATAGTGAGCCATTGTAGACATGTTCTGTCTACTGTATTTTTCTGGGAATTTTTGTAACTTTGATCTGGTAGGTCTAGTATAGGTGAAGCCAATGGTAATGTGGTTAAGCATTTGTGGAGGGCAAATGGGAACCATATCTATGTTAATTGGTCCATCAGCAGTGGTAATTCTTGATGTATTTCTGAGAATATACTTGCTGGAATGTAAACTTAAATGCATATTAGGAAGGTTGTTAGGATAACCATATCTAGTATGGTCTATTTAACTCATTTTAAGTTTCTATAATGCATGTTGGGACTTGTAGGGAAATCAAAGTAGATCATGAGAACTTGCTTTGCTTGTTGTATGAAGCTAGAGATTTCTCTCCACCGGAGAAGAAATATGCACGTAATTAGTGAAAGAAAATAATTTATACATGTTTGTTTGCATTTCATGAAAGCATTCATATACATCATGTTGAATACCTTGAAGTTACTATGCATCCTTGTATTCATTGCATGACCATGCATACAGGATCACTGGAGGAGATAACCCTGACGGAAGTGAATCCGACCGAGGAGGAAGTCCCTCAGGAGGCCCCCGTTGCCGAACAAGCCCCTGAAGACAACGCTAACTTGCCCGAGTGTCCTGACCACCAGCCTTCAACATTTCTAAAAGGCAAGCCCCAGTGCATTCTTATTTCCTACGTTTTTCAAAAAGAAATGACTTGAGTATAGTGATTGTTGCATTAAGTGTAGGAATTGTTTGAAAACGTAGCGGCATTATATTGGACTGTTATATATCCTTCACCTAATTAGGATCAGGACCATCTCTCCTGCTTAGCCTAGCTTAGATCCGGTAGATATGGTGATTCCGGTCACCAAGATAAGAAAGTGAGAAACACGGTTGGCTATATTTGCTATCGTGAAATAACCATGTGAGCTGAGGGAGGAAATGGGTTTGGGCCGGATGATGGTTTGTACACAACAAGACATGGAGGTCTTGGTTGTGTGCCAATCAGCGCCACATGAATTAGGGATGTAACCCTGTTAGAGTTCAGTCGAGATTGAATGACACCATCACTTAGTTGGCCGGATAAGTCGTTCCGACCGCAAAGCCGAGTAGCTCTATTTGGGTCGGGAACAGGTTAGCTCAGTGTATATGTTGGACCGCGTAGAGTTTTGGGAGCTAGATTGGACCATGGGCAGGTGGATTCCTGAGCTTCCTTGCCACTAGTCAGTCTCGCAGCATATCGCTCCCCCAGACCCACGGTTGGTACCTAAATAGTACCAAGGGTGACCTAAGGGACCCCGTACAAGTCTGTCTGTGTTTGTGATTGGCATTTGACACCAGCTGGTTTGTAATCGATTCGATTCGCCATCTCTCCTGGATAGTGAGAAACTTGACTGATCTTCCCTCACGGTAGAAATGGATAAGTTTGAACATGAACATGGTTATCAATGTAAATGCCAAATTGCTATGATTCTATTATATTGATTGCTTAGAATTAATCAAGTGCTTGAGTTAGATCAGGTTGATGCTAAAAGCATGGGTTCATGACTACTAAAAGCTTGTTAGTAATGACAAATGACATATTACACTAAAATAGATTTTACGCAAATGAGTCAGCCAACTCCACTAAAAATCTTTGCATATTTCCTTGAGAGTCTTTTATTTGGTAAGACGGGTAAGTCTTGCGGAGTACAATTGTGTATTCAGGGTTTATCCCAAATTGTTGCAGATGGCTAAGTCTTTTATGGTTATTGCAAGAATTGCTTTACCCCGGCCATGGACGAGGACTAAAGTGTGGGCAGCTCAAGTCTTCGTGCTCAATAGCTATCTTATCTAGTAGTTTGATCCTAAGCATGGCACTGTATATTAAATAAGTATGGTTGTGTAAAACTTGGTTTGTATAACTACTTTGCTTTCGCTAAGGTTTGAAACTTATGATGTAAATTATATCTGCGTACTCCGAACTTTGAAGTTATGTAATATGGATGTATGTTGTTGAACCATGTACGATCTTGGTTGTGTTACCATTTGGTTTGAAATGCTTCGAGATTTCACGAACTACCGGGTTTATATGGGCTCAGGTGTGGTTGTTTAGCTATTTCGACGGCTATCGCCGTACTTGTGCTCTTATAAATAGGTCGGTTCTGTCACAGCTGGTGCCGGAGCAAGGGTCAACATACATCATTCATATTAGTATATTTTAAAAAGAAAAAGGTTTGATTTGCAAAACTAATTGTCCATTATTAGCTAGTAGGTTTCAAAAGTGAGTTTGAAAAGTTAAGTGTACCAAGGATTATACTTAGTGTAGCTCTAATATAGGACTATAGGTGGCTTATTAAAGTACTAACTTGGGGGAAATAGCATCATGTTTTGTGAGTGCTTCTTGTCGTTGAGACGACTTGCCTTTGTTTCATTTTTTTATCAACGCCCAGGTAAGGTGAAGATAGGCCAAATGTGCCACTTCAGACTGAGGTAAGGTGAGTTATGAGAGCATGATCGAACAACCGTCGATCTAAGGGGAGTGCTTATTATTAATACTAAAGTAGGTACATGTGTCCATATGTGCCTATGGAAGTATCCATGTGTGGAGTACTTACTTTTTGGGGTCGCAAGTGCTCATGGGAGCATTTCTGGCAAAAAGTGCTTCTTATCGCTATGCATACATGTGGGATTGGGCTGAAATGAATCTTCTGCAGATACGCTAACTACGTGTAGTACGAAGTAGTTACGTATATGAGAGCGACTGTATGCCACCGCTTAGCACGGTAGTATGGTTAGGTGTGAGGACGTATGGAACGTTCATGCATCACGGTCTTTCATGTTCTGTTCTTATCCGAATTCTTCACACAATAACAAGTAAAGTGAAAATAATGGGAATAAATCTTTTTCTTTAATTATTCTCATGTCTCTCTCAAAATCTTCTATAGATGGCTCCACCGACTTGCAACCACAGGTTTCTGGATCAATTTGGGACGCCCACTCTGCTGTGGAGGACATTGGAATCTGTTGGATATGCTGAGCCACCAAATTACTACTGGGAGCAAGTTGGAGGTGGAGTGGAAGTGTTTTACAAGATCTTGGTTTATATACCAGCTATCTGTGGAGCTGTATCTTGGTTTGGTTGGAAGGTCAACGTTGAAGCCATGTCTCCATGGGATGGTGCCCAACGGGCAGCTTTCGAGGTGTTAATGTCCTTATGCAGGCGGTTTGGTGCCGACATCAAGGATGGTCCTTTGGATGTGTTCCCCAAGCTTGATATGGAGAACGCAACTTGGGATCAAGGGAATAGTGATCCTTTAGTGAAGGGTCAAGATGAAGAAATGCATAGCAAGGATCCAGCTATGAGCGCAATGTTTGCAATATTGAAGATGTATTACAATCGACAGGAAGATTGGGACTCCATGTTAAGGAGCCTTCGCGATTCAATTGCCGAGCAGCATGCATTAGTGACTCAGATCGAGCAACATTTTGAAGCCGCAAGCAAAGCCCGTCATGATGCTAGGGATATGCTGGATGCTCTTTTGGCATGTCGTGGAGAGTTGCAAGATACTATAGCTGAACGAGATCAAGAACTTCGTCGAGTCAATGTTCTGGGTTGACAGAGAGATGAGTTACTGCATAAGCTAGGTGTCTTGAACACCCACCTTGCTCATCAAAGGGATGACTTCGCTCTTCAGATGCAGCACATTAATCAGCAGATCACGAAGCTGCAGAATGAAGTCCATCATTTGAACAACCTTGTTGCCCCTATTCATCCCCCAGGTGTAGCTGACGTTGATGAAGAGGAGAATTCCGAAGCTAACGATAGTGATGATGGGAATAGTAGTGTGTCTGTGATCGATAGCGACCATGACGACTAGTGGTTTCTAGTAGTTCTTGGAAGTTAGACGTGTGTAATATTTTTGTAAAAATTCCCTATGCGAAGTTCGGGCCATGTGATGTGTAGTTCTAAATAATGTAAAGACTGTATGGCCGCTTTCAAAGATGTGGTTTGTTGTAAGTTGTAGTTGGGCGCTAGTACCGTGGTTCGTAATGGCTATTAAGTAGTTTCCCTATTTTTAATATGGTTGTGTTGTGGAGTTAAATTTTTTGTGCCCTTGTTATTATTATGTTTACTCTTTTTATATCATGTAATACTTTGGCATGAATTTCAATTTCCTGCAACAACATCGTTATTAATTCTCTCCCATTTTTATGAAAATTTTCACAGATGCCAGTCAATACGCGTTCTCATGGATCTGGTAGTGGTAGCAGAAATGACAATGAAAATGAGGAGTTGCCACCACCACCACCGTTCACCCTAAGCAAATGTTCGCGCAATTCATCGGGACCCAGTGCAATCTGGAGGCTGTCCTATGTGAGATGGCAGCCAACAATGCCCGTGGTGGAGATCATCACCGTGGCAATGATGAGAACCAGTTCAGCACTTACAAGGATTTCATGGACACCAAGCCACCCATCTTTAAGGAAGCTGCTGAGCCACTGCAAGCTGATGAATGGCTTCACGCCATTGAGTAGAAATTCTCAGTGCTAAGGTTGAATGATACTCTGAAAGTGAATTATGCCACTCTTCAGTTCCAGGGACCCACAGGAATTTGGTGGTCGCACTACAAGGCTACCATTCCGGCAGGTACTGAGATCACTTGGGATCGATTCAAAACTGCTTTCTGGGGTCATTATATTCCTCCAGGTCTGATAAGGATGAAAGCAAATGAGTTCATGCAGCTGACTATGGGTACCAAAAGCCTGACTGAGTACCTTCATGCATTCAACAATCTAGCAAGGTATGCCCCTAGCTATGTGGATACTGATGAAAAGAAGATTGAAAGCTTCAAGAGAGGACTGAGCACTAAACTGATGAAGAACCTGGCAAACAACACTAGAACTACATTCAATGACCTTATCAGTGATGCCCTGACTCAAGAGCACCAGAATAATCTGCATGCCATTGCTAAGGGTCATAAGAGGCCATTTGAAGGAGGTTCGTCTCAGCCAATGAATCCTCCTGCACATCATCCTGCTTATCATCCCCTTGTGCCAAGATCCCGATTCAGGTCTCCAACCAAGAGGTTTAATGTGAATCAGCCACAGAATAAGTACCGTAGGGCTTTCACGCCACAAAATAAGTACCGTAGGGCTTTCACGCCACATAATAAGTACCGTAGGGCTTTCACAGTACCTATTCCGAAGGGTAAAGCAAATCCACGGAATCCCGCGAGTGTCAAGAAGCCGACTAGCAGTGGACCTTGTTTTAACTGTGGCAAGACTGGACACTTTGCCAAAAGTTGTCCATATCCGAAGAAGCAGACTGGGAACACGGGCGTTCAGCAAGGCCGTGTTCATTTCACTGAAATAGAAGAAATTCTAGAAGGAGAGCCTATGACTGCGGGTATGTTTCTCGTTAACCAAAGCCCCGCAGTTGTTTTGTTTGATTCTAGATCATCTCATTCATTCATAAGTCAAGCATTTGCACAACAGCATGCTTATCCAATAATAGAATTAAACTATGGGTTCCGTATAAGCTCAGCAGGAGCTGATATCTCTACTAGGCAAATGGTCCGAGGAATAATCATTAAGATTAAGGAACAGAATTTTAGGACTAGTCTGATAGTTTTGCCTGGTTTGGGAGTAGATGTGATTTTAGGGATGAGCTGGATGAAGCATTGGGGTGCGAACCTCAATATCGTGGACCGAACCATTTCTCTGAAAGAACCTCAAGGTAGTGGGTCTTTTCATGTAAGCTTACCGAGGAGTGGTGACCTTTATGGATTATCCTTTGCTACTGGGGCTATTAATATAGCTGATATCCCTGTAGTATGTGAGTTCCCCGATGTCTTTCCTGATGATCTGTCGGGACTGCCACCTGATAGAGAAGTTGAGTTTGCAATAGAATTCATACCGGGTACCACACCAATCTTGAGAAGACCGTATAGGATGCCACCAAGTGAACTAGCTGAACTTAAGAAGCAAATTCAGGAACTATTGGATAAAGGATTTATTCATCCTAGTTCGTCTCCGTGGTGTTGTCCAGCCTTATTTGTGAAGAAAAAGGATAACACTTTGAGGATGTGTGTAGATTATAGACCTTTGAATGTCGTGACCATTCAGAATAAGTATCCTTTGCCTCAAATCGATATACTGTTTGATCAGTTGTCTAAGGCTAAGGTGTTCTCCAAGATTGACTTAAGGTCAGGATATCATCAAATTAAGATTCGTCCTCAGGATATTCCAAAGACTTCTTTTTCTACCAGGTATGGGTTGTACGAGTATCTTGTTATGTCCTTCGGCCTAACAAATGCTCCTGCATACTTTATGTACCTGATGAACTCAGTCTTTATGCCTGAATTGGACAAGTTCGTGGTAGTTTTCATTGACGATATACTGATATATTCAGAAAATGAGCAAGATCATGCTGAGCACTTAAGGATAGTTTTGACCAGATTCAGAGATCATAAGCTGTATGCCAAGTTTAGCAAGTGTGAATTTTGGTTAAATAAAGTGTCATTCATTGGTCATATCCTGTCTAATGAGGGAATATCTGTAGATCCTTCGAAGTACAACAAGTGTTGGATTGGAAAGCACCAACCTTAGTCACAGAAGTTAGGAGTTTCTTAGGGTTAGCAGGATATTATCGTCGATTCATTCCTGATTTCTCTAAGATAGCTCACCCTATGACTAGGTTGTTGCATAAAGATAAGAAGTTTGAATGGACTCCAGCTTGTGAGACTGCTTTCCGCACACTACAGAATTTGCTTACCACCGCTCTTGTTCTAGCGCAGCCAAACATAGAGAAACCTTTTGATGTCTTTTGTGATGCTTTTGGTACTGGTTTAGGGTGTGTCTTAATGCAAGAAGGCCGTGTAATTGCTTATGCTTCAAGGCAACTTAGAAGCATGAAGAGAATTATCCTACGCATGACTTAGAGTTAGCCGCAGTAGTACATGCTTTGAAGATATGGAGGCATTATCTCCTGTGAAACAAATGTCACATTTATACTGATCATAAGAGTCTTCGGTATATTTTTACACAGCCGGAGTTAAATATGAGGCAACTTAGATGGTTAGAGCTAATCAAGGACTATGATTTAGAAGTACATTATCATCCAGGAAAAGCCAATGTAGTTGCCGATGCACTAAGTTGCAAGTCTCATAATCTGTTAGTGCAACCATTGCTAGAAGATGGATTTAACCTGTTACATCCAGTTGTATTGCATAACATTAGTGTTACCTGTACTTTGGAAAGTAAGGTCATTGAAGCTCAGAAAACTGATCCTGGAATATTCCATATCAAACGTAAGATGAAAGAATAAGAGCTTAAACATTTCTGTGTTGATGAAAAGGGAATTTTGTGGTTCAAAGATCGTTTGGTAGTACCAAAGGATCAGGAACTTAGCTTAGAAACCAAATCATGGATGAAGCACATTGTTCTCCTTTGTCTATTCATCCTGGAAGTAGCAGGATGTATCATGATTTTAAACCTCGGTTTTGGTGGACAAAGATGTAGAAAGAAATTGTAGCCTATGTGGCTAGATGTGATATGTGTTGTCAAGTAAAAGCCGTCCATCTGAAACCCACAGGCTTGCTACAACCTTTGTCTGTTCCAGGTTGTAAATGGGAAGAAATTAGTATGGATTTCATCATGGATCTTCCTACAACTCAAAATGGATATGATTTAATCTGGGTAATTATAGACCGATTGACTAAGTCTGCTCACTTCATACCTGTCAAAATCACCTATCCACCGCATAAGTATGCTAAAATTTATTATGTTCAGATACTGCGATTGCATAGGGTGCCTAGGACTATCATTTCTGATAGAAGACCTTAATTTACCGTCCGTTTCTGGGAGCATTTGCATAAGCAAATGGGTACTAAGTTAGTTCGAAGTACTGCTTATCACCCTCAAACCTGTGGACAAATAGAAAGAGTGAATCAAATACTCGAAGATATGCTTAGAGCTTGTGTCATATCTTCCAAGGGTTCTTGGGAAAAGTGGCTACCCTTAGCTGAATTCTCATACAATAATAGTTACCAAGAAAGCATTAAGATGGCACCGTTTGAAGCCTTGTATGGAAGGAAATGTAGGACACCTTTGAATTGGGTTGAAGCAGGCGAAAGAAGATACTATGGTATTGATTTTGTGAAGGAAACCGAAGAAAAAGTGAGAATCATTCAGCAACATATAGGAGCAGCTCAGTAACGTCAAAAGAGTTATGCTGACAAAAGAAGAAGACCCGATTGAGTATCGTGTTGGTGACTACATGTACTTGAAAGTTTCACCGATGAAGGGAGTACAACGCTTTGGTATCAAGCGAAAACTAGCACCAAGATATGTGGGACCATATAGGATTATTGGGAAATGTGGAAAGGTAGCTTATAAAATACAACTACCTCTAGAGATGCAAGCTATCTTCAATGTCTTTCATGTTTCTCAACTCAAGAAATGTCTGAGAGTGCCCGAAGGACAAGTAAGGATTGAAGATATAAAATTAAAAACGGACTTGACCTATGAAGAAAAACCAATCCAAGTGATTGACACCAATGAGAGAGTGACTCGTAGCAAGGTGATTAAGTTCTACAAAGTGGTTTAGAACAACCAAGGAGAAGAAGATGCTACATGGGAAAGAGAAGATTATTTGAAGGAAGTCTACCCTACTTTCTACAAAACCAGGTATTACCCCTAATCTCGAGGACGAGATTCTTTTAAGGGGGAAGGGCTGTAACACCCCAGTGTTAAGCTTGCTAAATCACTTGCATTACATTGCATTGGCATGTCATGAGCATCATATCATCATTTCATGTGTATGAGTAAAGTGAATTTCAATGCAATGCTAGCTACATCATATATAAATATGCGTATGTGCATATAGGGTTATAATGGTGAAATGAAACAAAAATGATTTTTAACATTTTTGGAATGTCCAATCTAGTTTAGAATGTCAAACTAAACCTTTTTCATGTTTGGAACATCTTGTGATTTGATCATTTGCTAGGGTTTTGACCTAGGGTTAGGTTTAGGGCATTTGGAGTAGTTTTCATACTTCAAATTGAAAGTGCAATTTAAATTATTCAAATACTTCTGAACCTTGAATGAAAGTTGTGGGAAATTTAATTTTTGAGAAATGTTATTTAGGGTCCAAGTCATGAAAATGATTTTTACAACCTCAATCAGTTGCCACAAGTCAGACTAGGGTTTGAGAAACAACTCTGAAAATTGATTAAGTTTTGTGCAAAGCAGTTTCAAACTACCTTCCTTTAGTGAATCGTATCTCTCAAACCAAGCCAAACTAGCCCAAGGTACCTTACTACCATTGGGAGAACTCTTGTAGTGCTTTAATTGCTATTAGAGGACTTTGCCCTAAATCAAACGGATTGAGAGAAAATCGCCACAGAAATTCAAGTTTTAGTCGGTTGGTTATGTGCAAACTGAACTGCATTTCCTTTGAGGCCATGTGTCGAACAGTTGGCGGGGATATCATGTCTTCGCCGGAGATCGACACCGCCGTGACTTCGTGTCGATTTTGGGTGAGCTCCACCGCTTCCCTGCCCTTCCAGAGACGACGTCGAGCCTCTCTGAGCCCTATCCGATCGTTTCCTCGCTTTTGTCATCGTCCTCTTGCTCTTTCCATCTCCACTGAAAGCACCGAGAGTTCAACCATGGCGCCGCTGGTAAAAATCGTCATTCCCGGCTAAACCACCCTCTACTTCCTTGCACTAACGGCTCCACCTTGACCCTCTCTACGCCCCTGACCACTTTGTCGAAGAAACCGTGAAGGTGTGCCTCTGTTCTTTGTCTGTGCCTCACCGGAGCTCTGCCGTTGCTAGCTCGACGTGGCTAGAAGGTGGTGAGCGTCTTCATTGCTTCGTGTCTTGCGTTTTAAGCTTTATTAGGGTTCAATTTCATGTTGTCGAAATCGGTTTGGGATTTGGTGGTCTGTGCTTGCCGGAACACGGGTTGCCGACGAGCACACCGCCGTCGGATCGCCATGGGTGGCGCTGGTCTGATTCCTTGTAACGCTGACATCCTTAGGAGTTGCTGAGGTTCGTTACATAGATGGTTAGGCTCGATTTTGGCCGGAGCCTCTGGCGCAGCGCCGCCGTGCGCCGCCGTCCGCCATGACCGGCAACGTGTCACATCCCGTGCCCAACTAAATGAACCAGCTAGACCAATAGATGCGTCTCGATGCAAGGATCACGTAGGTGTGCTCGGTTTCGCCTGGTACCTCACCGGCGACGAGTTCTTGCCGGTCAAAGGCGGCGGTCTTCCCTGTTCATATGACGTGTGGGGTCAGGTTGACCCCAGGCCCGGCTATCAGTGCCTGTTACTTGGCCTCTGTGTGTAGTTCTGTGTGTTTGTAGCATTTAGGGTAACGGGTTTTTTTCAAATTTCCCTTTTATTTCTATTTCCAGAATTGATTCCCATGCTTGAAAAATTCATAAGTGGAGCTATACATGTCCAAATGGAGTGAGACAAGTTTTGTTAGATTTCTGGTTACTTTTACTGTTCAGTAAAAATATGAAAGCCTAGTCTTGGTACAGTATTTCTGTGAGTTACAAATTAATTTGTAATTCTGCCTTTGACTTGAGAAATCCATAACTAATTCTAGGAGTGTGCTAAAAATGTGATTCCACTTTTGTGAGCTTTCTATGGATGAGTAGAATCTGGGAAAAATAGTGGTTAGGCATGTTTTCTATTTAGTAAGGGAGTTTCTGTTCAAGCCCTATTTAGGTTTTGATTGCTTGGAAATTCATTAGAAAATAAATATAAGTGATCTGAGTATGAGAATTTTTTGTGATGTTATCAAGTGAGATGGAACAGCATAGAAATATGAAATCAGTTACTTGATACTTTTCACTGTAATAACTATTTCCACTCAATTTCAGCCTGCTGACTTGATAATTTTGTGTGGGCTGTTCTGTGAATCCAAATGGCCTGAAATTTGGATAGTGAGCCATTGTAGACCTGTTCTAGCCACTGTATTTTTCTGGGAATTTTCTGTAACTTTGATCTGGTAGGTCTAGTATAGGTGAAGCCAGTGGTAATGTGGTTAAGCATTTGTGGAGGGCAAATGGGAACCATATCTATGTTAATTGGTCCATCAGCAGTGGTAATTCTTGATGTATTTCTGAGAATATACTTGCTGGAATGTAAACTTAAATGCATATTAGGAAGGTTGTTAGGATAACCATATCTAGTATGGTCTAGTTAACTCATTTTGAGTTTCTATATTGCATGCTGAGACTTGTAGGGAAATCAAAGTAGATCATGAGAACTTGCTTTGCTTGTTGTATGAAGCTAGAGATTTCTCTCCACCGGAGAAGAAATATGCATGTAATTAGTGAAAGAAAATAATTTATACCGGTGTGTTTGCATTTCATGAAAGCATTCATATACATCATGTTGAATACCTTGAAGTTACTATGCATCCCTGTATTCATTGCATGACCATGCATACAGGATCGCTGGAGGAGATAACCCTGACGGAAGTGAATCCGACCGAGGAGGAAGTCCCTCAGGAGGCCCTCGTTGCCGAACAAGCCCCTGAAGACAACGCTGACTTGTCCGAGTGCCCTGACTACCAGCCTTCGACTTTTCTGAAAGGCAAGCCCCGGTGCATTCTTATTTCCTACGTTTTTTGAAATGAAATGACTTGAGTATAGTGATTGTTCACCTAAATAGGTTTAGGACCGTCTCTCCTGCTTAGCCTGGCTTAGATCCGGTAGATATGGTGATTCCGGTCACCAAGATAAGAAAGTGAGAAGAACGGTTGGCTATATTTGCTATCGTGAAATAACCATGTGAGCTGAGGGAGGAAATGAGTTTGGGCGGGATGATGGTTTGGACACAACAAGACATGGAGGTCTTGGTTGTGTGCCAATCACCGCCACGTGAATTAGGGATGTAACCCTATTGGAGTTCAGTCGAGATTGAATGACGCCATCACTTAGCTGGCCGGATAAGTCATTCCGACCGCGAAGCCGAGTAGCTCTATTTGGGCCAGGAACTGGTAAGCTCAGTATATATGCTGGATCGCGTAGGGTTTTGGGAGTTAGATTGGACTATGGGCAGGTGGATTTCTGAGCTTCCTAGCCATTAGCCAGCCCCTAGCATATCGCTCCCCCAGACCCGCGGTTGGTACCCAAATAGTACCAAGGGTGACCTAAGGGACCCCGTACAGGTCTGTCTGGGTTTGTGATTGGCATTTGACACTAGCTGGTTAGTCGATTCGAATCGTCATCTCTCCTGGATAGTGAGAAACTTGACTGATCTTCTCTCATGGTAGAAATAGATAAGTTGGAACATGAACATGGTTATCAATGTAAATGCCAAATTGCTATGGTTCTATTATATTGATTGCTTAGAATTAATCAAGTGCTTAAGTTAGATCAGGTTGATGGTAAAAGCAAGGGTTCATGACTACTAAAAGCTTGTTAGTAATGACAAATGACATATTACACTAAAATAGTTTTTACGCAAATGAGTCAGCCAACTCCACTAAAAAGCTTTGCATATTTCCATGAGAGTCTTTTATTTGGTAAGACGGGTAAGTCTTGCAGAGTACAATTGTGTACTCAGGATTTATCCCAAATTGTTGCAAATGGCCAAGTTTTTAATGGTTATTGCAAGAATTGCTTTACCCCGGCCGTAGACGAGGACTAAAGTGTGGGCAGCTCAAGTCTTCGTGTTTAATAGCTATCTTATCTAGTAGTTTGATCGTAAGCATGGCACTGTATATTAAATAAGTATGGTTGTGTAAAACTTGGTTTGTATACCTACTTTGCTTCCGCTAAGGTTTGAAATTTATGATGTAAATTATATCTGCGTACTTTGAACTTTGAAGTTATATAATATGGATGTATGTTGTTGAACCATGTACGATCTTGGTTGTGTTACCATTTGGTTTGAAATTATTCGAGATTTCACGGATTACCACGTTTATATGGGCTCAAGTGTGGTTGTTTAGCTGTTTCGACGGCTATCGCCGTACTTGTACTGTTATAAGTTGGTCGGTTCTGTCACAGAGCCATTGCTTTTTCCGGATGAATCTCATATAAGGATCAGGTACTCTGTACATTCATTGAGAAATAGTTACTACATGTGGCAACCAAATATACTCCTATCAAGGAATTTTGAGAAGCAACAATCTTTTAACTTCAGGAATCGTGATTCCTTCTTTAGGATTCATTCACTTCTACAGCAAGAAAGCAGTATCTGCCTATCTGATTAACGCTATTCTTAGCTAACTCAGATAGGCAGAACTCTGCTTCGAACACCACCAACTCTGAAACCGCCACGCTGATTGCTCCATGCCCAGTTACCAGCCATACAAAAGAACCTCACTAAATATTATACAGGATCCACAATCTCATCCCCACATTCTATCCATTCATTTTGCTACACAATCGGCATATTAAACTGTATTTTATAATCTGTACATACTTCCTTACATTGTTCTATGTATGCACAGGACCAGTTTTCGTTACATGTGCAGACACCTGCTCTATCGATTGACCCTGATCAAACACCCTTAAAAGATATTATCACTAGGTATGTCAAATTTGCATACCAAAATTAATCAATCGATTTTACATTACTCATTCTTCTTTTTAAAGACTTCTTTTTTTCTTCTCTCCTGGATTCTTTATAATTTTTTTGGAATTTTGTATTCTTCCAATTTGAGGTATCATGAGTAGCATCGACGTAAGCTCGCAGGTAGCTTTTCGGTGACAACACCATTTCTGCAAGGTAGGCTCTCATACAAATTTCCCCAACTATGCCTCAACATCCTATGTCTAAACAAATTGCCGCTCCGTGAGCACTCCACGTTTCATTCATTTTCTATCCAGATTGGATGAAACTTTGCTTATTGGGCCACATATTTTTGTTTACTAAAATATTTATTTTTGTCGTTGTATCATATGCAGCCTTCGATGGGTTTAGTTATAAGGATGCCATGATCCACCTAGGCTATACCAATGCCATTTTGTCATCCCATATCAGCTTGGAAATGTTTTTGTTCTACTTTGTCACATAAGAGGTAAATCTTTGTGTTCTCTCTTCATCAGCAGATTTGATGCCAGTTTACTTCTATTTGCATGAATAAATTACATTGAATGACCATAGTCTTCCGTATTTGCTAAACTTTAAATGAAGACTGTTAGTCCTTTCCAATGATTGGTTTGGGGATTTTAGATTTGGATACTGTGGTGTTTGCCCCCTTCTACTATTGGACGCAAATACCCTGACACTTATACAGTCCATAAATAGAATGTTTTTCTTACTAAAACCATTTATGTATATATTCTAAATCTAAATGTTCCTCGCTGTAAAAACTCTACCCTCATTTTTATACTTAATATATGTCCCCATTCACATTTACCTTATATATTAATGTTAGGAGAGTCAAGGGCTTATTAGGCCTTAGCCCATTAGGGTTAATTAGTCATTTGCTTGTAAGTCAAGTAAACCTCTCTATATAAGGAGAGGAGAAGTATCAATCTAATTAAGTAAGAGATTAAAAGGAAATCCCTTCTCTCTTACCGGCCGTGGGCGAAGCCCCGCGGCTAGCGTTCCTAGCGCCCAAAACCCTAGCCGCCACTCTCTCTCTCACACACAGCCGGCAGCCTATGAACAGTACCCCACAGGTACTGTACCGCGGTACTGTTCACGCAGTCGCCGCAGCCCCCTAGCAGCCACATAACATCTGGTATCAGAGATCATGTTCGGTCCTAGTGCTTCCGCCGCCGTGCCCGTGACCTTTCCCGCCATGTCCACCCCTGGTATTCCCGCCGCCGCGCCTGCGACCTTCGCCGCCATGTCCATCCCGCTGATCGGTGCAGGTGCGCCGTATGCACCTGCCCTGTTTTCCACCCCAACAGCTTCAGTGCCAACGTTCATGACCCTCACGGCCGCTGTGTTCAACCTCCAGCGTCAGATGGATGCTTCGCTCGCACAGGGGGCGAATTGGTCACCGCCGCCACCACTGCAGGCGCCCGTGCCGCCGTCGACGTGGTTTCCTCGCGCCGCGAGGCCGGCACCGCTGCATCCAAGCACCGCCAGGCCGCAATCTCCTCCTCGCGACGCCATGCCACAGCTACGTCCAGGCGACGTTGGGCCAGAGCCGCTGCCTCTGCGCGACACTGGGCCGGCAAACATGGCGTCACGTCTGGTGTCGCCCGATGGATTGGGTGTTTGGCCGCAATTCGGCCCGCCCGGGTTCGGTGGGGTCCCGGCCTTGCCCGAGCCGTCCCAGGCCGCAACATCCAACGTCGCCACGGCATCGTCGCCCATCATCTCCGACATCTCCGTGGCATCGGTCCAGCCGTCCACGCTGGCGACCGCAACCGCAATTGCAGCACCAGTACCTGCCCCGTCGGATGCCTGTCAGTCTGCGGCGGTGCGATTACAGGCTGCAGCACGTGGCCTCCTAGCGCGGCACCGACTGCAGGAGCTGCGCTGGCAGATGCACGAGGCGGCCTTGATGACGATCGACCTCGGCAAGGGGGCGCGTGACCTCGCCCCGTCGGACGGCCAACAACAACCGCGCTGACCTGTCACTGTCACCAGGCGCGTGCATGGTGTTTTTTTAGCAGGCAGCGAACTCCAACTCTGCAACAGCGGTGGTAGGGGAGGGGCTCCCTTCCTTGTCACCAGCGGGGACGCACTGCCTAGCGCCACCGCATTCCACCGCCGGCCGCCGCGAGGACGTCTCCACTGGTCGCTATCGCGAACCCATGCACCCCTCTCGTTCCGGTAGGCTCCATGGGATCCAGGTGGCTATACACGTGCAGGTCCAGCACGCAGATGGTGTTCATCTTATGTTTGGGAGTCAAAAATAAAGAGTCCTAGTTTATTTAAGGTTGCGAATAATAAAATAAGCCGAGATGTAAAAGACTTGTTTTCAAGTGTTAGGTTCGTATTGCATCGAGTCATTGTTAGGTTGCAGCTCAAGGACGAGCTGCATGTCCAGTGGGGTGCAGTGTTAGGAGAGTCAAAGGCCTATTGAGCCTTAGCCCATTAGGGTTAATTAGTCGTTTGCTTGTAAGTCAAGTAAACCTCTCTATATAAGGAGAGGAGAAATATCAATCTAATTAAGCAAGAGATTAGAAGAAAATCCCTTCTCTCTTGCTGGCCGTAGCCGGCGTTCCTAGCGCCCAAAACCCTAGCCGCCACTCTCTCTCTCATAGCCATTAGTCTGTGAACAGTACCCATGGGCCATGGGTACTGTTCACGTCACCGCCGCTCACCTTGCAACCACGTAGCCCCAACGACGTCCATAACAACTAACAAGACTGCTATATTCACTGAACTGAAGAAAAAGATAGTCTACAAATGCTCTGCAAAACTGCAGTTCAGAAAAGGAATCATATTTTTATGTATCACAGTTGCAAGGCTACAACGCTACCTAACCGTTTCGCAGCTGCAAGCCTGCAATGCTTAAGTGCTTTGGACACTACCTCCTTCATGTATATAGCAATGGACCTTTGAAAACGAGCTTAGATGTAATGAGTAGGTTCATGAAAGGGCTCAATTCTGAAATTCAATGCTTGCTCATTGGTGAAACATATAACCATATATCTTGCTTGTTTTGTCTTGCTTGTAAAGTTGAAAATCAGATTCTTTTATCGATGAATACTTGCAAGAATGATGTGACACAATGTAACCAGCAATTGTCCACTTTACATGCTGAAATAGAGCAACAAACAGTAAAATACATTGCTGATTTGCCTTTGTCACAATATGATTTGCTTGTTGTACCTTGTGATAAAGAAGAATTGTGTGATACTTCTTTTCTGATTTTATCATCACGGCTAGATATAGAGCACCCTATTTTTCCCCTTACTGTCCATAACATTTTGCAGGAGAATGAGAACAACTCCATTGAATGCATTGAGTAATTTGAGCAACTACAACTGTTGCTAAAGTGGGAAAAGAATGATTGTCCAGAACACACTACATCGGAGGACAGTGACAACACATTTGATGATGCAATCCCTACATCAAGGAAGCAAGGTTGGCTAATACCTACAACATGCACTCGAACAATGGACAAACCAAGGACGGTTTGCTGTCAAGAAGGGAAGAATGATGAGGACATCATTGGCTTGGATATGACCATATTAAACATTTCTAAACCAAAGGTGCAACAGTTCTATAAATTTCTTATTATTAATACATTTGATGAATTGGTGCTGCACCATAAAGTGTGTGTATTTTCGTTTGCAGAATTACTTACATGGATCAAGTGAAGGTTTGATTGCATAACGGAAGCATGGAAGGTCAATGAAGTTGATTGGGGACCAAATCCATGTGCCCTGAACGTTTTGCACCAGGTCACCACGTCACTTTAGCCCATGGAAGGAAAGAGTCCAAGTCCAACACGTTTTGGTTGTGGAATTCGGACTGTTGAAGAGTCCAAACTTACGACGGTCACCACGACTCCATACGGACTCCGATTGGGATGTTCTAGTTCTTGTTCGAAAGCATATTAAGTTTTCTTTTGTAACACCTGAAAATTTTCAATTTATTAAATAGGATTAAATCCAATCTATTTATGTTTATGTGGCATATAATCTAGTGAATAAAATCTTTTTGGGCAATTAAAATAAATCTTGGTAGTTAGAAACTTGAGTGTTGCATACATGCTGCTGCACATATTTACTTCCTGAGATTTGTTTGGATTTGCAAGGGTTCAAATCTTAGTTTGAAAAGCTATTTGGAAAATAAATTTGAAAATGAGTTTTAAAAAGAAAGAAAACAGAAACCTCACCCCTCCTCTCTTTCGGCCCAGTCGAGGCCCAACTTCTCTGCCGCCCCTCCCCTCTTCCCTTCGCCTCGCGTGGACCGAGCCCAGCTCCAGGCCGAGGCCCAACTCCTTCGCGCTGCAGCCCAGCTCGGAGCCCATCTCCTCCTCCTCCTCCTTTCTCTCCTGCTTGGGCCAGGGCCCAAACTTGGCGAGCCAGCCGCGCAGTGCCGTCCCTCTCCGTCTGTGACCGACACGCAGGGCCCACAAGTCATCTTCCTCCTCCTCCTGCTCGTGTTCGAAGCGGACATGTCCGCGCCGTAACCCCCCTGGCCTCCTCTCTTGGTGTGGCCGAGTCCGGATCTCCTACGCCTCCCTCACGCCCCTATATAAGTCGGCCGAGCTCTGCTGTCCCTCCCCACAAGTTCCCGAGCAAGCCACGCCCTCCAATTGTGCCCTTGCCGCAGCCACAGAACTGCCGCCGCCCCGAGCTCCGCCGTCGCCGTCGATTTCGCCAACGAGAAGTCTCTCCATCGAAATTGGTTGCCCTCCAAGCTTCGCAGCATGGTCAGGGATCTTCCCGACCCCTTCTCCCTCGGTTTTGTGCACTGTAGCCATGACGCCGAGCTTCGCCGCCCCCATAGTTCCGCCACCGAGCTCGCCGCATCCTCTCCGAGCTATCTCTGTGGCAACCGAAACCATAGATAGGTTTAGCTTGAGCTTCTCTTGCTCCCCGACCAGATCCCGAGGTGAACCGAGCTTCCAAGCCCCGAAAACGCCGTCTCCGGCCATCCTCCGCCGAGAGCGCCGCCGTTGGCCGCCCGACTCCGGCGACCAGGGCCGCCCCTCTTTCCCCCCGATCAAATCCACGCCGTCCACGGCCGATCCAACGGCCCACAGTGGGAGATACCCCTTCGCCGGCATTTTTGCAGAAAACCCCGTCAACTTTTTAATGTTCTAACCCGCGGTCCTTTGGCGTATTTCTCAGATTACGCTTTCCTTTTTAGAAAACGTATTCCATTAAATAGATTCAAAAATACGTTTTTCAGATATTCACAATTTTGCCACTGATTTTGTTTTAGCTATAAAATCTCCGTTTTAGCTCCGATTTGATCTGTTCAAGTCTCGTTAGATTCGTAATTCCGTAATCTATCTAATGATACTACTGTTATTCATGTTTTGAACTTTTAAAATTCGAGATTAGATTTAATCTATTATTTTATTAAAGTAAAATTTCTTTATTTCATAACTTCTCCGTTTGAACTCCGATTTTCGTGATCTTTATATCGTTGGAATCGTAGCGACGCGTAGATTATTTTTATACACTTTTCAATCTATTTTTCTACTGTTGGTGTACTATTTCTAATATAGATCTTGTTTGCTTCGTGTATGATTGCCTCGATGATTGTGTGGTGATTTTATGATCGAGTTCAGACGGTGAGCAATACATTGGTGATCAAGAGTACACTGAGGATCCAAGTTCTCAGGATCACTTTGATCAAGGCAAGTATAGCATGGACCATCCTTGTTGCCTATTCACCCTAATCACCAAATTCATGATGCATGTGTCTACCTTGGCAACCCTAGTATTTATTCCTAGCTGTTGATCACTTGATCCTTGTTACCTATGAGATTGCATTTGAGTAGTGATGCTAGTGCTTTGATGGGTCATGATCTTATGAACTTGATTAATTGATTATGAAATAAAGGTTAAAAGATGCCTTTCAGCAACATGGACTAAGGACTTATCTGTAAGTATGACACCGGGACTTACAGCGCAACCATGGGGGCTATATGCTCTGGCTTTAGTCAAGTATGGAGTTACTTTCTATCATGCTATTAATCTTGAAAGGTTCCTTGCCGAGCTGGTTGTTTTGCGGCTCCTGTCTTTGTGTGTACTACTGCGTGTGTGTGCCACTTGGAAGGAGGGCTCTATCGCCCCTTGCCATTGCGCCCGGATTGATTGGTAACTTGTTAGAGAGCCTTTTGAAAGACTTCATAGTGAGACCCTGTTATGCACCTTGGCAGTGTAGTGTGGGCCTTGCAAACCCCGACACATGGGAATCACGACTCATGGTGAATGTGTGCAACCTCTGCAGAGTGTAAAACTGATATATCAGCCGTGCTCACGGTCACGAGCGGCCTTGGACGTCTTACAGAATAATAATAATTGAATATTGATTTATTAATTTAAAGTTTCTGTTGATGTTTATTCCATATTAATTATCATGTTTATGTGATCATGCAACCATGTTTCTTGGTATATTCTATTGCTGCTACTCAAATTGCTAAAATATGATCAACTAAAAGCCACTGCTGTAAAACCTGTGTCTTGCCTTATTTGAGCCTCATAAACCCATGCTATTCTTGTTGAGTACGACATGTACTTACGCTTGCTTTATTTTTTATATTTGGATAAAAATCCCGGATGGGTAACAGATGACTATGAGGATTCTTCTGAGGATTATTAGGATTGTGTTCACCAGTCAACTATTCCCTGTGGATTGGAGTTTCCGCGAGAGAGTTATATATATTCCGCTGATATTTATGTAAAGACTCTGTGATATTATTCATTATATATTAAACCTTGTGATGGTACTATGTAATTTGTCACTTATGTGTGTGATTGATCTCTGGGCGCACATAAGTTGGTTCATTCAATTTTATCCTTAAAATTGGGTGTGACAACTTTCCAACGGATCTACACTTGTTCCCATATATTGTCATATGCATCCATAGTGGTCATTTTAACGCCAGGACTTTTTCTGCTTATGGTGCTGCGTCACTCAATTTTGGGCTGTTGGCCCATGTATCGAGTTGGGTCTATTAGGGACACATCCTAGGGTTGGAGGACGACCCCAACACCCCCTTGGTCGTCCTTCCATCTATATATATGCCTCTAGAGCCGCTACAAACAGATTGGGTTTTGTTTAGATCAAGTCTAGCCATCGCAACTTGCTTGTAGGCGCGCGTGCTGATTTAGTCGTCCGTCTCCTTGTCTTCAGAACCCCACTCATAATAAGATTCAGCGTGAAACCTTCAGTTTCGTCTTGCAATTTCAGTGCTTGTTGCCTCGTTCTTGCTAGTTCTTCGATTGCTTGCAGGACGGGAGCCCTAGGGGCTGGTTGTCGCGCTCCACAAGATCGTGACGGCTTTTAGAAGTGATATATCGGTCGCTAAGGCACGGTCTTGGAAGGCTGTAGTCAGGCCGTGAATGTCATCTCCATTCACCAATCGAGTTATACCACGCCTCTCATCAAAAGATCGACCACAAACCCTAACAGGTTCATATCACACTATATGAATAAAAAATGTTTATGGCAATATGTGTAGCAGGTGGGTCTTCTCTCTTTTCTGTTACTTATACAAAATATTTTGCCAGTGCCCAACTGTGCTTTTCATTCGTTTTCCCACTTCTTGCATATTTTTACGATTTTTCTTTATGCTTCATCCCAGTTGACAAATATTTTATTTCTTTCAGCTGTTAGCATGACCACCAGTGCAGTTCGGCAAACCCTCACACTACATAGGAATGTCTATGTAGTCCTCTTTAGCTTCTCCAATATTCCACACCGCCGCATTTTACTAACTTCAAAAACAGACGTAATATATTCAAAGCACTTCCAATATCCATAACTTTCAGCATACCAGCAAACGCGCACGATGGCGAACCCATGGATCTTCACAGAGTAAGCACAAAGTTCTTAGGAGTCAGCAGTATCGCAGAAAAGATCGAGCTCCATCTACTTGGTCGTCCAAAAATGGACTAACTTAGACCAACGCCTCACAATGCAACTATGTACCTTTTAACTACTGACTATGTACTTAGAGATGCAAACTTAATAAGACCATGTATCATGTAACTAATCCTGTATATGCCATTTGTGTAAATATATTTTATCTAATTTGATAGTAAATTATGATTTTTTCCTGCAAATGCCCGCGATGGCGCGGGCCCTTCCGCTAGTTTATGTTTAGGCTAAAAGATATTTTGCAGATGGCTCCAGCAGGCTTTGTCTGCTATGACATTCACCGAACAAATGAGAGAATTCAGAAATTTATAGATTTCACTTCTTTTTTGTAACTGAATATTTCATCGCCTAATCTCATTTTCGTTTATTTTGATTTTTTAACAAGCGAGGTATTGTGCCTTATTCAGATCAAGGTGTTTCGTTTTTTAAAGGTAACGCTGATTTCGGCTGATACTAATTTGTTGTGAGAAACATGGATTAAGCTAGTGGTAGTGATGGGGGCTCTAGCCTCCTACCACCGGTGAACCAATGAAACCCTTGTGATTTTTTTTAAGTTTGCAGTATTCTTTAAAGATAGGGGGGTTGAAAATGTGATTTAAAGGTATTTTTAAAGGGTAGGAGAGGCTAAAACGCGATTTAGAGGTTGAAAAGACAATAGTTGTGCTCAACTTAGACTCAAATTTATTTAAATTGGTCTAACTCTGTATTTAGTCCAGCTCCTCTAAATATTTTTCTGACTTTGTCACTAGCAAGAAGAAAACACTGTTATATGACTGAAAAGATGCAAAAATCTACATAAGCAAACAACCTTTAAAGTAACAATATAATCAAGATGACCTTTATTTCTCGTGTTTGAACTCGTGGTTTCAATTTTGTCTACAAACATCTATTTCATCGGTAGAGAACCTAATTAGGTGAGCCGTTATCGTTCTAAGAGCATCTCGAAAAGTTTTCTATTTTTTCTGCTAAAAGTTTGTAGTTTGGCAACTCTTAAAAAGATTCCTAGAGGGAAAAAAAGAGGTTATAGGAATGACATCTAAAATATTTAATTTGGGTCCCACGTTAATAATTGTAACAGAACCGCCTAAATCACGTGGCCCACAGGCACCTGTCAACGTCACTAATGACGTCTGACAGCCGGACCTATGTTCCATGTGACCAAGGCGGGCTCTACCGGGCTACATAAGCACCCGTTATCTCCGACAGGATCCCATTGCGAAGCCATTACAGAGTTACAACATTTCATAGCAAAATACATCAGAGTAGAATTTGCGGAAGAGTAAATAGTACTTAATATTACAGACCAGTGTTCGAATAAAATTAAGTGCAGTTATTACAGACCATAAATTTAAAAGAGTAGCAGTAGTGTTTGGAACAACAGTACGACAGATAGTTTAATATTAGACGAACCCTGCCCAAGGGTTTAACCTTAGTCTTCTTCACTCTCCTGGACGATGGTGACGCGGCACGGAGCGAGACAAACTTCAGTCTCCTGCTGCCCTCCTGCAACGGGGTTAACAAACCCTGAGTACATGGGGTACTCCGCAAGACTTACCCGACTAAAAGTGTAAGATTAGACTCAGGAATGCAGGCTGAGGGGAAGTCAAGGTAAGGCTTAGTAAGAGTTCAAGAATTTTGCGGAAAAGCATTACTATTCCTATCTCAATATTTTATTTCAATAATACTATTCATTATTATCCATTTCTCCAAGTACTTTCTCATATATCAACATTCTTTCATTTGCGTAATCCATTCAAAAACAATCCTAGTTCCGAACCACTATTCGCTGAATGGTCGAAGGATCAAGTCTCCATATCCGAGGAGCAACGACGATTCGAATCGATTAATACCCAGCTGGGGATCCCTATCCACACTGCGTATGTAGCACTTAAGCTTGCATACGCCAACCCCGCCTACCACGGCTTTTCATACCCCGGAACCGGTCCTGTGCCACCCGAGAGCACAGTACTCCTCTCGTCTCCAGGCACGACGGCCACGAGGGTACACGCTACTCTCGCCATCTCTCCACTCCCAGTGCGTGGTTGTCGGTTCCAGCAGTAGAGCCACCGGAGTCAGAGGCTTTCCGTAGTATGTGGCTAGTTGCAAAGTCTCGATCCAGCAAGCCTACAACGAACGGTCCCTAAACCTTTTTCCGATGGCGACAGTGCATTGGGACTCTAATCCAAATACCCCTGTCCCTTCGGTTTTCAAATCCCGTTTCCGTCGGTGACAATTGTTGGGACTCTAACCCAATGCCACGATCACCGAGCAGGAAAAACACTTCCTCGTTGATGACAGTGAACTAGCTAGGAACACTGCCAACCAACAAGGACATAACCAGTCCCATAGAGTGATTCTTGTGATTTTAGATCATCACAGTTTTGAAATAGCATTTCTGCAAAACTAATATTAGGCATGACTAAGCACTTTGCAATACTTTTTAATAAATCAGGTTTTCAAGTATTGTCAGGTATTCAAGGATGGTAATGCATCAATTGGTTGTCACCCAACTCCTATTAACCTAATGCAAATAATTAACTCAAGTAATAAATATTTTTTTTTAAAAAAACACAAGGAGAGGGCAAATGCACCGGGGCTTGCCTTGGATCGTGTAGAGTGTCGGGTCCGGGTCAGTACCATAAATATCAAATTCTTGCACAACTTCCTGAGCAGTCTCCTCAGATGGACCCTCAGACTTTACCTCCGGATTCTCGGTCACTACACGTTTGCAATGAATGAATGTATGAATGCGATGCACACGAAATGACAGATAAAATTTAAATGATAAGTACTATACACATACGATCAAGATCCTACCATAGACTAGCCATGAATAATCTAATTCATACTGCCCTAGGTCATAAAGGTGATTGACCTAGAATCTCAATCAATCAAAAAATCACACCAATCAATAATTATTTCATTTCCTATTACTATTACTAATCATTTAAACTACATCTAATTTAATAAATATTTAACTATTCCCATTTGATGCCAAACTCCACCGAACAGATAGATTTCAGTACCAAACAGTGGCACAATAAATTTCATGATTTTTGGATTAACACAGAAATTATTAAAAATCATCAAAGTTCCTTTTAACATTTAATGTGCTGATTTTTAATTAATACAGAAAACACTCAAATCCTGTATTTAATATTTTTATTAAATTCTACACATCACAGAGAGTATCTAGCAATATTTTTATAATTTTTGGTGCCGTAGATTAATCCACACAAAAAGGTTGAAATCTAACACTATTCATTTTAATTAAAATGAAAAAGCAATAGAAAATCGCTGGAAAAAATGAAACGGCCATTCGGCCCAGCATGGCCCGGACCGCGGCCCCGCGCGCGTGCCACCGAGCCGGCCCACAACCAAGCACCGGCCCAGCACGGCCCAGCCGCGGCCGCGCGCGCTCACCTCCGCGCCGGGTCGCTGACAGGCCGACCCCAGCCATCAGCCCCCGCGCGCGCTCACGCGCCTCCTCACGAGGACACTGACAGGCTGACCCCAGCCGTCAGATCCTTCTCCCGCCTCTCGCTCTCTCTGCTCTTTCCGACTCCCGCGCGCGAGCGAGCACGGCGGCTTGCCGCCGGCGGCGCCTCCGGCGAGAAAACCATCACCGAACGACGAACTAAGCCCTAAGATGCTACCCTAGGGACCCTAAAAGGCTAGACCCAACGGGCGGCGAGCTCGCCGCGCAGCAAGGCGACTCGGCGACGGCGGCAGACCATACGCCGGCGAGCACAAGACGATAGAGACTAAACCAAAGGTTGGAAACGGTTCAGGAACTCACCACGACCCTAAACCACTAGCTGGTTGGGACGGAGACGGGACGGAGGAGTGGGCTTGACGACGTGCCGACCCGCGAGAAGAGCACCGGCGATGACCTTTCCCGTTCCGGTGATCCTAGAGCACCAAATGGCGAACCATCTAGCACATGAGACACAGAGAAACACAAGGACCCCAAAACGCACATAATTTCCGGTAGAACCTCACCCTAAAAGACTGGCCTCGGCTTCCCGACGTGCGGTGGCGCCCTGCTCGGCTCCGGCCGGACGCGGAGACGACGATCCGCGTTTCCGGATGCTCGAGGCACCACAGCCCACACCGATGACACCAATCGATGCGCAAGGAAGCTAGCGAGCTTGCTTGGAGATGGAAGAGGCAGTGATGGCTTGGTCACGGTGAATTTCACCGCACTCCGATTGAGCTTGACGGCGGCCGCGAGAAAGAGAAATGGCGAGAGACGGTGCTCGTCGACTTTAAAGACCCGGGCAACGGAAGGATAAGCTCGGGCTCGGTCCGGGCCCCCCTCCTGGCTGCTCGACAGCGGCCCTGGCCCCTCACGCCGGCCGGACGGTGCCCGGCGCCGCGCGCGGCACGCGCGCGCGACGTGGAAGAAGAACAGGGGGACCCCCCTGTATCTACAGTACTAGGCCATATAGGTCAAATGCTATTTGATTCAAATTGGATCTGATCCAGCCCGAATCCGAGGAAGTGGTGAATACAAAAGTTGTAGAGAATTTCGTGTAGATCATTTTTTGCTTTTGACATCAATTTCAAATTCGGCCAAAATTTCAAATTACAGAAAAGGGGGTAAAAGTAGGGTTTGAATTTCAAACTGAAATTTTAAAATTACTTTTGATTCTTCTCAACAACTTGAAAAATGGTAAACATGAAAGTTGTTCTACTCAGTGAGATTGACAACTTCTATTAAGGAAGTTTTTGAAGATTCTAAATATTTTTGAAATTGAAGTTTCAAATATAAATTTCAATATAGTAATTTGAGTTAAATTTTGAATTTTTATAATATAACTTCAAAATCTACAAAAATAAAAGTTGTTCCATTTTAAAAACTCTACAACTTTTATTAAGACACTTTTCCCATATTCCATATAGATTTTGAATTGGGTTTTTAGGTCAACTTTAGGGTTTAATTTGATTTCTATTTAATTTTTATTTTTGATTTTTGATTAAGGACTTAATTACACAATCAATACTTAGCTGAAATCAAATCACTCTAGGCCCTAAGCACAATCATATGCAGATGCTCAAATTTAAATGTGATGACATGGCAGATTAATTAAATTGTAATACCAGAGGTATTACAATAATTTTACGGTACTTTTTCTTTTCCTCGCGGGAAACAGAGCATCGCTGTCGAACCGCCATCTTGCAGCCAGCCACGTCGACCACCTTGCCATCTTGTAGCCAGCCACGAGCTCCCTGCACTTCTACAACAACAGCACCTGCTACTTCCTGCACTTCATCTTCTTTAACACCTGCAAATATGGACAAACAAATCATTACCAAATGCCCTGAAGCAAATTATGTTTACAACATCAGAACCTGAAAGTATAATGTTTACCAGCAGGCTACGAATAAAACAAAGGTTCATTGAATCAAAAAACAACAATAATGCAAAGGTTCACTGAAGCGGTGTTTAGATCCCAAAATTTTTGAAATTTGGCACTGTAGCAGCGAGAAATCTTTTGCAATAAGTGTCCAATTATAGCTCAAGTACACTCAAAAGATTTGTCTCGTGATTTACAGGCAAACTGTGCAAACATGCAAAAGTTTCGTCTACATTTAATGTTTCATACATGTGCCGCAAAATTAATGTGACAGAAGTTTTGAGATTTTGGAGAGGAACTAAACACCCCCTGAATCAAGCTAGAAACAAAACCATGCCAACAGTACCATGCAAGCAGTAGTAAGCAGCACATACAAGCCATCGCATGTACACGCTATCAACAGGCTAGTACAGCAGCAGCCGACCATCAGCACTCATTCAGATAGCAGCTGCCGGCAATCCGCAATAAAACCAGGTACTAGCAGAAGGCCAAAACCTAACGACGGCCTATCCTGCAGCGGCAACAAGCACATAGCCGGTCGGCCGTGGACGCAATAGTCCATGGCAATCCCGTTGGCAAGAAGCACACAAATGACTATGGGCAAGGCAAAACCTAGCGGCGGCAGCGGCTGGCATGACACCACAATGTCAGCGGCGGCGCAGCAAGCTATGCAAAACAAGGAAGATCGATGGACTATGTACCTTACCGTCCATGGTGCCGTCGATCGTGCACCCTGGCGATGGAGATCTGGCGAGTCTCTATCCTGGAACTAGCAATGGAGGGAGCGATGGAAGAAATTTGCGATGGAGGAGGGCAGGAAGGCGGAGCCACCACAAAATAAGGCGCGCGGAGAAGTTCTCCACGTAGGGACGCCGTATCCGCGTGTAGCTTCATCCACGCAAAGTTACGCGGAAGGAGGTGTAATTTCTCAAATGCGAGTATGTATTAGGAGTTGTTGGAGAGAGGTTTTGCTCCATCTTTCTAAAAGATAAGGATTAAGAAGATGTTTAGGGGACTCTTGGAGATGGTCTAAAAACAAGTCATTAATGACTCTGTTCTGCTGGATGGATTATACGGCTGGCTGGTTGATTATTATGAGAAAAAACACTGCTAAACAGCTAGGTGATGCTGGCTGGTAAGTTCAAGCGAACAAAGCCATTATCGGGTATGACATGTAAAAGGACCCGTTTGTGCTATTCAGACCCCGTTTAGTTGCTAAATTTTGCCAAAATTTTTCAGATTTCCCATCACATCGAATTTTTAGACGCATGCATGAAACATTATGTAGGTAAAAAAAATAACTTACAATTTGTCTATAAATATCGGGACGAATCTTTTAAGCCATAAAAATTGACAAATACAAACGAAAGTGCTAGTACAAGAACTCCCAACTAAACGTGCCTCAATATAATCACATCTTTATAGTAACCATTTTTCCCGCTAAAAGTATATATATAATATAATAAAAAAAAGTTGTATAGTAGGAGCAGCTGACAGGGTCCCAAAAGAAGCCAAGCTTATTCGAAAAAAAAAAAGAAGCCAAGCTCCCCCGTTTTACCAAATTGGCAAGAAAGCTGCCGCTACCAACCCGCCATTGCGATTTGCGTGAAACTCTAAATACTATCAAAATCTTTCGGCATTCGAGAACGGTGTGATGGAAATAGAGTCCTGATCCGGCTTTAATCAGAGCCCTCAGGCTTCCCAAAATAGGGTTCAAATAGGGGCAGGGAGAAAGCAGCCATCGCATTTTTAGCCGTTGCCGCAGCTGGTCGTCGCCGTCGTCGCTGCTCCCAATCTGCGGCCGTCGGTGTTGCCTTCGCTTCTAATCCACAAGAGCGAGCAGCACCGACCGAGCCGATCCGCTCCTCTTCTTGGTTCTTGGTCAATAAATCAGCAGAGCAGGAAAGATCTGTGAGGGTTCTTGCAGTCGGCAGGTGATTTGCATTTTTTTTTCAACTAGTTGCGTTCTTTCTCGGGAGTTCTTTTCCTGATTGCTCGTCGTTTAATACGAAATGCAATAAATTTCTTGGTTTTGTTTTTCAACTGGTTGTAAGGGTCCAGGATACGAAGGAGACCAAGAACGCAAGGAACATCTAAGAAGAGGGGAGGAAATATTTGGGTTTAGATTGGTAGATATATTGCACAGGTTTTCTTTAGGAGTAGGTTATTAGCAAATAGATCTTTGGAGAAGAAGCCTGGCAAAGAGAAGAGGTGAAATTTGTTGAGAAGAACATGTTTGGGATCCAAACCAGGAATGTGGCAGATGATTTCAATTCCTGGAGGAGGACATTACGGAACACGCCCACCACATCAATGCCCACCAACGCCCACACCATTAGGTACAACACAGGCAAGAAGAGTTTGTTCAATGTACACCTCATGTCTGTCAAGTTTGAGGACATGTACGGGTTCATGGTGGAGGGCAATGTGGATGATGTCAATGTGCTGAACGAGGTTAGGGAGAGGATCAGGGAGCAAGGCCGGGTTTGGTGGGCACTGGAGGCAAGCAAGGGTGCAAATTGGTACCTCCAACCAATGATTTCTTCAAATGAGGGGGTGATCAGCGTCACATCACTGAAGTTGTCAGCGCTCACTAATACAATTACATTGAGGAGGTTGATCAGGAAAGGTGTGCCACCGGTGCTGAGGCCAAAGGTTTGGTTATCTGTGTCAGGAGCAGCCAAAAAGCGGTCCACGGTGCCCGAAACATACTATAATGAGCTCATTCGTGCTACCGAGGGGAAGACCACGCCAGCTACAAGGCAAATTGATCATGTGAGTTTTGTGTAGATGTTATGGACTTGTTATGTGGAGATTGATGCTTTCTAATCTTGCAGCACCCATGTTTCTTTATGGTCACTATTCAAGTTTAAAATAGAAAGATGGTTCTTTCGTACTGTAGTTTTTCTTGGTGAATCTTAAGTATTGTCACTAGTTTACTCTGTTATCCAAGAAAATTAACTCCATCAAAAGAACCTAAAGAGACTGCATCTGCAAAAATTCACTTCGTTACAAATGTGGGTGTTTCATTTTAAAATTTTCTTGTTTCCGTACAAATGTTGATAGTAATAGTAATACTAATGAAAGGAATTTTACAGGATCTTCCTCGCACTTTCCCTTGTCATCCTTGGTTGAATAGTGACAAGGGTCAGGCATCTCTCCGGCGAGTACTTGTGGGGTACTCATTCCGTGATTCAGAAGTTGGATACTGCCAGGTTAGCATAGCGCCAGATTACAAAATTAGATTATATCATTAAGCACATCCATCACTAACTGCATCGGCTGCAGGGTCTAAACTATGTAGCTGCACTCTTGTTGCTTGTGATGAAGACAGAGGAGGATGCATTTTGGATGCTTGCTGTACTCCTTGAGAATGTACTTGTCAGTGATTGCTATACTGACACTCTTTCTGGATGCCATGTCGAGCAGAGGGTGTTCAAAGATCTCCTGGCTAAGAAGTGTCCAAAGTATTTCTTTCCCATTATGTTTTTGACATGCCACCACTAACCAATAAGCCGAAACCATCAATCAATGACTTCTTATTGTATTTTATTGGGCGTTGATGTAGGATTGCTGCTCATCTTGAAGCAATGGGGTTTGATGTTTCGCTTGTTGCTACAGAATGGTTTTTGTGCCTCTTCTCAAAGAGCTTGCCTTCAGAGGTTACACAAAAGTTCCATCAGTATCTATATTTATGTTGTCTCCTGTATGATTTGCTCATAATTATTTGAAGTTTTTCTGCACACTTCTTTTCATTAATGTGAGCAGACAACACTTCGGGTATGGGATGTTTTATTCAATGAAGGGGCTAAGGTTTTGTTCCATGTTGCTCTTGCAATTTTCAAGGTACCTCATGAAGACTCCTATATACTTGTGTCGTGAGTGTGTTTAACTCGACTTTTCCTTTCACATTACTTATGTCTACCAAATTTGCAGATGCGCGAAGATGATCTACTAGGCATCCAACATATTGGTGATGTGATTGATATTTTGCAAACAACCACACATCATCTATATGACCCTGACGAACTCCTGACAGTAAATATTCTTCACTGTTATATCATAGTTCTACCCTTTTGCTGATATATTCATAAACTTTGAGAACATTCCTTCTATGCCATTGAAATTTATACCATTACCGCAGAAAAATATAGCTTCTCTTGAGTGCCATTAGTTCTATCTTCTATTTTCTCTATGCCATTTAGGTGGATGCTGTTAGTTTCACTGTGAATTTTTGCTCTCTACCTCATCTCTTCAGCTATGCCCCATTAATTAATGAACATCCCTGAAAATGAAAACACGGGTTAGTCAAAGAAGCTCAGAGAGCATAGAGCATAGCTACAACAGGATGTTTCTGTAGTCAGATAGTGTGAGACAGAATGAAAAAGCCGTGATGTAAGTCAAGGACTCGAATGTGGAGCCATAGGGGCGGCGAGGGCGACACAACCTACTTTGTAAGTCAGGATGTCCCATGCAGTAGAGAACGTCGTGGTAGAACTTGCATGTTGTTCCGTGCCAGACATCACGTGCTCCTGGCCACCACCATGCTGTAGAGCGCGTTGTGGTAGAACTTGCATGTTGTTCGTGCCATCGTGGTGGCGAGGCCGTGCCCAACATCCGGAGCCATTCAGGCGCAATTTACTATGCCTGCGTTCACGAAGTTGCCCAAAATGCTATTCCTCCTCACGCACCATGACTACTCTATCAATGTCGTGGCATGTGGCAGTGTTGCCTACATGGTCATGGTCTCCGAGTTCCTCGACGCGGCGAGCCTCCGCGTGTTGAAGTTCGTGGGTGGTGTGGACAACAACAGGTGGCATGGACCGCAAAGCTGGCATGCAGCGAGAAGCTGCTGCAGGCGGTGTGGCTTGGATGGAGACTGCTGATGCATGCGGCCACGATGCGGTGTGGTAGGATCGTGGGAAAAGGCAGCTCAGCGTTGGGAGCAAGCAGCACGTGCACGCAGGCAGTGCTGATAAGGGCATGGCACTGTTATGATCGGCGTCATGTATCAACCTTGAGCCCGACCAAGTGGCTTGGCCCAACCGGCGCACAGGGGGCCTAGGTGCCTAGAGTTTGCTCCACTAGATATGCTGTCTATTTTCCTTAAATATAGGATCTTAAATGGTGTGTTAGGAAAAGGCGATAAATACCCCTTGATACTCTTGGGAATTAATTAAGCAAGGCAAGTATTCTTGCCTGGCCTCAAAGGCCATCTACTGTGACCTTCTCCCTCACGTTCACCTCCTCACACACACTTAGGGCAGCCGCCGCTGCCTCTCTGCTCAAGCCACCATGCACTCTCGCTTGGCCACCGTAAGAGAGCCATGAGGCGTCTTCATCTGTGATGGCCTAGCCCAAGGTTTTTTCCAACACGATATCAGGTTACAGCATGACGACTCTGTCCAGTTTCTCCACCATCACTGCCATACTCGCCGCCACTGCCGCGCATACCACCCTGCCCACCTCCACGGTGCACGTCGCCCGACCCCCATCCACCGCCCTAACCCCATCCATTGGAGTTGCCATCCGCTTGATCCAGTTTCCACCATCACCATCAACGCTGCCCAATTTTTCGCTGCCGCTAGCGCCGACGTTTCCCACTTACACTTTTGCATCGCCACTGCGGGAACCTTCTGTAACACCCCAGCCTATTTGTAGCCTGTCGTAGTTGTGAAGTTGGCCCATGTAGCCCATTGGCTTATGTGGAGTTGTAGTTGGTGGGTTTAGTACCACCTTGGAAGTTTAGGAGGGTGAGGGCTAGCTTATAATCCTTGTCGTTCCAAATGTATCACCTCCGGGTCAACCCTTTTACACGAAGCGAGGACGAAAGTGTAAGCGAGGTGCTACGCGTATGCAGGCCCGTTCCGCGTGAGTGGGCCATATAAGCAATTTTTGGACGCGGGGTGTTACAGATGGTATCAGAGAATAAACCCTTGCTGCACGTTGCCCGTGGAGGTGAATGTAACACCCTAGCCTGTTTGTAGCCTGTCGTAGTTGTGAAGTTGGCCCATGTAGCCCATTGGCTTATGTGGAGTTGTAGTTGGTGGGTTTAGTACCACCTTGGAAGTTTAGGAGGGTGAGGGCCAGCTTATAATCCTTGTCGTTCCAAACGTATCACCTCCAGGTTAACCCTTTTACACGAAACGAGGACGAAAGTGTAAGCAAGGTCCGTTCCGCATGTGGAGTGGGCCATATAAGCAGTTTTTGGACGCGCAGTGTTACCCCTTCTGTAGTCGCCATCTTCGGGGTTGAGAATTACCCGCTTCTGCAAGGTCGACTTCACCTCCTATGATGGCTCGGAGAATCCTATGAATTGGTTCACCCATTGTGAGCAATTTTTTTGAGGGTAGTGCACGCTCTCCTTGGATCACATCGTACCATCTACGCGGCACCGAACGTGGTACTATGCTCTAGAGCAAGATGAGGGTGTACCTTCATGCGAACGTTTCAGGATCTCTGTCATATGCGGTTTGGGCCACTATTTTGCTGCAACTGCCTCTCCGAGCTTGCGCGGTTGCCCTTCCAGAACACCGTGGAAGATTACTAGGAGCGTTTTAATGCCCTTGTCTGTCACAAGTCACAACCCCAACCTGGAGCTATGCCAGAAGGCAGACCTATTCGTGGGGGCCTTCCGTTGCACATCCGCGTCGACGTCGAACTTCGAGCTCCCCATGACTTGTAGACGGTGATGCACATGGCTCGGGCATACGAGCGGCACGCCGCGACTACGTTGCCACCCTCAGTACATGCCCCCGCGCCAGCCACGGGCGATGCCCGCCTCGTTGGTGCGTGTGCCTGGGCCTAGGGCTGCCTTACCATCAGCAACCAACCTGCCTTGGCGCTACCTGCCCCGTAGCGCCCTTTCTGCCGACCAAAGCCAACCAAGATGCTAGAATGCTGCTTTGAAGGGTTATGCTTCAATTGTGATGAGCCCTATGTGTGCGACCATCAATGCCCACGATGTTCTACTTGGAGGCCACCGACTTCCTGCTGGACGACCCTACAGACGACGAGGCGGTTGACACGGCTATGGAGCCAGATTTGGGGGAGAAGCAGCCATCACTTGTCTCCCTCTATGCGCTTGCCGACATCCACTGTGAGGAGACCATGCAAGCACGTCGACGTCTACATACATGGTCACAAGCTCGTCGCCCTCCTCAACAGCGGCTCGACCTGCAACTTCATCAACACTGGGGTGATGTGCCGCGTCAGACTAGTGACACGTGATAACCACATTCGGGTCACAGTGGCCAACGGTGACAATGTGGCCTTGACTGGTGTAGCTCGCATTGTGGCCATGCGCATTGGCAAGGAGGACTTCACCATCAGTTGCTTTGGAATTGACTTGGGTGGACCTGCCCTATGGATTTCGAGGACCCGTGCATGTCTTTCTGGTAGGGCGATCGACACGTCCTCTGGAAGGTGTGGGCTCCCCATGTGACGACATTTTGGAGTCGGCTCTCCGTGTGGTGATGGGCGATCACTAGCAATCGCTTCTAGATAGGCTTCTTCACTAGTACATGGTCATCTTGACAAGCCTCGCGGGCTCCCTTCGGCGTGGCCCTACGACCACTGGGCTGTATGTCCGTATCGCTACACCTAGCTTCAAAAGGACGAGCTCAAGCGGCCGTGGGCGGCCATGATGGAGTAGGGCATCATCCGCCCTAGCACCTCCCCGCTTTCGGCGTTCGTGCTGCTTGTTAAGAAGGCTGATGGGTCGTGGCGTTTCTGCATTGACTACGGGGCATTGAATTGTCAAGGGCCTCAAACCCTCGGGTAGCTGGACCTCGACTACGTAGTTCGTAGTCGCGATCCGTCTTCTCCGGTGAGGTTTTACCCCTCTGCTGTAGGCTTAGGTTTTAGAGAAAGAGAGAGAGATTAGATGAATGATATCTTCCTTATCCTTGCCTATTGTGTAACAATATATGGCCATCGACCTCAACTAACCGGAGCAACATGCTCCTTGATTTTAGGAACTAACAATAGAAAGCTATCTCTATTTCCTATCTCGGGCACTCGATGGCTCGGCCAGCGCTGCTGCTGCGCGTTCGGCGTGTTCGGTGGCGCGCCGCACGACCTTGGCACGACTGCATCGCGTATACGTGTGGCCCCACATGACAAATGACAAGACATCGAAGGACCAAGTTCCTGATTCTAGTGGTTGACGACTTGACGAGATCCTGGATGAGGCCCTTGGTGCTAGATTCTTCACTAAGCTGGATTTGTGGTCCAGCTACCACCTACTTTGAATGCACCAATGGACATTGAGAAGATGGCGTTCCGTACACACCATGATGTTATGGACGTCATTGGGGACTGTGTGGTTGAGAGGAGAGAGGGTTGACAGCGGTGGATGGCTGGTGTGAACAGTACCCGCGCTACAGTACCCACAGGTACTGTTCACAGTGGTGGCTAGGGTTTGGGCCTTCTTAATTCTTGCTTGAGTCTAGATTGATACATCTCCTCTCATTATATATATATAGAGGTCTTACTTGGCCCCTAAGCAAGCGACTAATTAACCATAACGGGCTAAGGCCCAGTAGGCCTTTACTCCTCTAACACACTGCCACTTTGAGTTCCTCATCATGCCTTTTGGTCCCTCCAATGCGCCGAGCATGTTCTTGGCACTCATGCACGATGTCCTCCGCCCTTCCTCCGTAGGTTTGTGCTTGTCTTTTTCGATGACATTTTGATCTATAGCTCGTCGTTATCCGAGCATCACCAGCACGTCCGTGTTGGAACCAAATCACAAAAATCAGATTTGGGGCAAGTTTTTCTCTATTGATTAGGCCAAATAACTATGGCTGATTTTCCAGTACATATAGGAGAGGGCAGACTTGGCTGCCAAGAAGCTACAACATATGCTAAAATAGATACTTATTCTAAAGTAGATGCTTAGAGAAAAAGATAATACTAGGTGCTGACATAGCCACCAACCACTATAGATAGAGATAAGCACAAGGATTATAGCTATCAATCTCCCCCTAAGTCTTGTGCGGCGCCTTGTGAGAAATCTATGCCATCCCAATCCTGGCACGAAGTTCCTGGAACTTCACTCTCCCAAGTGACTCGGTGAGGAAGTCAGTAAGCTAGTCCTAGGTGCTGATGTAGCTGGCCTTGACACGCCCCTCGTCCAGGCTGCTCCTGATAAAGTGGTATCGAACCAGAATATGCTTGCTACGCTCATGGAAGACTGGGTTCTTCGCCAAAGCCAAGGTGGAGTAGCTGTCCACCCTGAGCTCCACCGCCTCAGCGTCTCTCTCTCTCGATCTCCCAGCAGTCGAGCTAGCTAGAGGGCCTGAGTCGAAGCTGAAATGGCGGCGATGTACTCTGCCTCGCAGCTGGAAAAGGCCACCACCTGCTGCTTGACCGACTGCCAGCTGATCAAACACTTCCCAAGGAAGAACAGCATCCCGCTGGTGCTCTTGCTAGTGTCAATGTCGTCGGCATGGTCGCTGTCGCTGTAGCTGATGAAGTGTGCAGCGTCGGGACACCTCGAGTAGTGCAGGCCGTAGTCGTAAGTGCCTGCGACGTAGCGGAGGACCCTCTTCACAGCCTGCTGGTGCTTCGTCATCTGTCGCTGCATGAATTGGCTGACGTAGCCGACGGCGAGTGCCAAGTCCGGTCGTGTGTGGACTAGGTAGCGAAGGCTGCCCACAATGCACCAGTATTGTGTCGCGTCCACTTTTGCTGTACTCTCACGACTCAGCTTCAACCTCTCCTCCATGGGAGTGTGGGCTAGGTTGCAGTGGTGAGGCCACCTAGCTCGACGATGCGCTTTGCGTAGGCAGTCTGACAAAGAGAGATGCCGGTGCTGTCTTGGTGAACCTCGATCCCTAGGTAGAAGGAGAGGAGCCCGAGATCGCTCATCTGGAAGACGGCCTTCATCTCCGCCTTGAATGCCTCAATCTCCTTCTTGGTACCGGTGATCACGAGGTCATCGACGTAGACTCCGATCAGCAGGGTATTGCCTCCCTTGCCCTGCTAGTAGACAACAGCCTTGTGAGCACTCTGCTGGAACACCATCTGCCTGAGGGTGGAGTCCAGCTTGGCATTCCAAGCTCGTGGCGCTTGCCGCAAGTCGCAGAGGGCCTTGCGCAGGTGGAGGACCTTGCTCTCCTTACCGGGGATGATGAATCCCGGTGGCTGGCGGACATAGACCTCCTCCTTCAAGTCGCCGTTGAGGAAGGCATACTTGATGTCCATGTGATGAACACGCTAGCCCTCTTGGGCAGCCAGCGCGAGGACCCGAACGGACTCCATCCGTGCGATGGGTGCAAAGGCGTCGTCGAACTCGACTCCCTCCTGCTTGACGAAGCCCCGTGCCATCAGACATGCCTTGTGCTTCATCACCATCCCGGCCTCGTCTTTCTTCTGCTTGAAGACCCACTTGAGATGGCGCGGTGGCCGGCGGGAAGATCAGCCAACTTCCATGTCCTGTTCCTCTCGACGGCGTCCATCTCCTCCTGCACCGCGGCACACTATGCGACATCGCTCTCCGCCTCAGCGCAGGAGCGAGGCTCACCGTCCTCGTGTGCCACGTGCAGCTCCCTCAAGGAGGTGCTCCGCCTCTCCAGGAACGGGCTGCTCGCCGAGGATGTTGTACACGTGGCGGTAGCGTAGAGGCTCACTGTCGTGGCAGGCGTCGATGTGATCCTCATCGTCGGATAGCGGAGTTGCAAACTCCATTGTGCGCTGCTCGTCGTGGACCGGGGTTGCCGGTGTCGAAACCGGTGGTGTAGGTGCAGCCTGTGTGGGAGAGCGAGGCGCGACTGGTCGTTTAGGTGCAGGGGAAGCCACCACAGTCGGAGAAGGGCTTGCTAGAGCCGGTGGACTCTCAGGAGCTGGTGGTGTGTGTGGTGGTGGGGAAGGCGAGCTTGGAGAAGAAGAGCTGCTAGCTCCCCCCGTCCCCTCGAAGTGGACTTAGTCGATGATGAAGTCGCTGATCGTTGAAGTCGAGCCGTCATCCACCATCTTGCCCCACGCCTAGCCTCGCCCTTCGTCCAAACGACATCGCAGGCGATGCGCACACGCTGGGTCATAGGGTCGAGAATGCGGTGGCCCTTGACGCCGTCAGGGTAGCCAATGAAGACTCTTGGCGTGCTTCGGTCGTCGAGCTTGTCGACATGGTTGAGCTCCTTGATGAACGCGAGGCAGCCGAAGACGTGAAGGTAGCTGACCCCCGGCTTGCGCCCATGCCAAGCCTCATATGGAGTCTGGCCATTGAGGGCCTTGGTAGGAGAGCGGTTGAGCAAGTGAACGGCAATCATCACCGCCTCACCCTAGAAAATCGCCGGCATCCCTCGCTGCTTGTGGACGGCGCGGGCAGTGGCCACCTCCGTCTGGTTGCGGCGCTCGACAACGCCGTTCTGCAACGGGGTGTACGACGTTGTGAAGTTGCGCTAGATCCCCTCGTCAGCGCAGTACACCGCGAACTCAACCGCCATGAACTCGCCGCCGTGAACTTCGCCGCCTTTGTCCGCCCGCAGCCCCCGAAGCTTGCGGCCGCACTCCTCTGCAAAGGCCTGAAGGTGCTTGATGGCGTCTGCCATAGCTGCCTTGGTGTCGAGCAGGACCGCCCACATGTAGCGGGACATATCGTCGACGAGGAGGAAGTAGCGCCGGCCTCCAGGTGTAGCCGGTGTGACGGGGCGCAGAGGTCGCCGTGTACGAGCTCCAGCTTCTCCCGGGCATGGAAGCTCGCCTGGTAGGGGGAAGAGGAGCCGCCGCCGCCGCCGCTCCATTCACGTCGAAGCATTCATGTCTGCGCGCGTAGAGCGCGCCGCGGGTGTCCTACGGGTCGCGTCCCGCACGACCGTCAGTGTCGCAAGTGAGTCGGAGCCATCGGAGAAGCAAGCGTTACTGTTGCAGTCGTGGTCCGCGCGCATAGTAGCAACCGCGTCCAACGAGGCCTTGGCTGTAGCCGCAACCACATGAGCTGTCTCAGTCGCGTGCTCTGCCGCTGCTCCTTGCGAGTCGCGCGCCGCCATCTGCTGCATTGGGCCGGTGAGGCAAAGAGCGAAGTCAGGCATCCTTGGCGGTGTACTTGTCCGTGGCGGTAGCCCCCATCTCCGGCAGAATGACGGCGATGATGGCCTCCAACGCCCGCCGATCGTCAGTGAAGTTGGCGTCGCCGTACCGGACCGCATCCCACATGCGCCGTGCCTGCATCTTCACCTTCATCACCATGGACCACTCTGACTAGTTGGTCTTGGTGAGCATGGGCCACCCGCTGCCGATGCTGGAGTCGCGGACGATAGTCTGCACGGCGGGAGGGAGTCTCGCCGGCCTTGGCGGTCGCGGTGCCGATCCGGGCAAGGGGAGGTGCGCTGCCTGTGAGCTGCGTGTGCTAGCGTCCCGTCCGCCTCGCTCCCGATCGAAGTCCCGCTTGTATAGCGCGAGGTCGCGGACGTGGTCGTCGCGGTTCTGGGCGTCGAAGTCCCGCCCTCCCTGCTCCAGCACCGCACGCTCCCATCGCTGCTGCTCCTCCATGGCGCGCATGACCCGCTTATCACGCCTGTTGTTCTGGTCGAGGTCGCCACGACCGTCTGGTCTGTGTCCGTTGTGGTCGTCGTGGCCGCGGGCGCGCCGGGCCTCCTCCCGCTCAAGCCACGCCTTGGCATCGGGCGCTGCACACGCGTCCAGCGCCCGCTCCGCCTCCAGCCGACCTGCATGGCGTGGCGGTCATGCGCGCCCTCTGCGTCCAGGCCGCGTCTGTGAGGTTTGGCATCAGCCGCTGCCTGTAGGTCCTGCACTTTCGCGCGAAGGGCAGCAGCCGCCTCCGCCGCGTCTTGGGCCGCAGCTGCCGCGACGCGGGCTGTCTCGGTCGCGCGGGCCTCGCGCGCCGCTCACTCCTCGCGTCGCGCCAACTCGTCACGCGCCACCTGCAGAGCGTCCTGGTCACACCACGCGTGTGCGCCCACCCGCACGTCTGCAGCGCTCAGCTCGCGTGCGGCCACCTGCCGACACCGCCCGCTGGAGGTGGCTGACTCGCAGGAAGCGATGGACTCCACGGAAACCTGACCGGTGAGACATGGATATGGGTAGAGGTAGGAAGAACCAGGGGAAAACCTAGGCTCTGATATCATTTGTTGGAACCAAATCAGGGAGACCAGCAAGATTTGGGGCAAGATTTCTCTTTTGATTAGGCTCTGATATCATTTGTTGGAACCAAATCAGGGAGACCAGCAAGATTTGGGGCAAGATTTCTCTTTTGATTAGGCTAAATAGACCATGGCAAAGCTTCTAGTACATATAGGATAGAGCAGGCTTGGCTGCCAAGGAAGCTAAAGCATATTTTAGTACATAAAGTAGATGCTAACTACTTCTAGGATAGGATAAGCACTAGGATTACAGCTTTCACGTGCCACTCACTCACCTATTGCACAAGGAGGCGTCCGCTTGGACGCCAGAGGCTGCCGAGGCCTTCGTGGCGCTCAAGCAGGCCCTTTCCTTTGGTCCAGTATTGCAGTTGCTGGACTTCGACCAATAGTTCGTCGTCGACTGCGATGTGTCGGGCGTTGGGTTCAGCATCTCCATTAGGTGGCCAGCCCCCTAGCTTTCTTCAGCCGGCCCTTAGCCACTCGCCACCACAAGCTGGTGACATATGAGCACAAGCTCATCGATCTCATCCAACCGATGCGACACTAGTGCAGTTCATATGCTTCCTTGCGCTAGAAACCAATACGCACGTACGAGGCATACGGTCCTCTAGTTGTATTGCCAAGGGAAAGAAGATGTTATGGGAATGTTTGAAATGAAATAGCTTTGGAAAGGTAGGATTTGGCGACCATAACTTTGGGCGCGCTGCTTCGTCATCTGCACTGATCACTACTTGAAGTTCCTCGTGGACCAGTGGCTCCCCACGGTACCCCAACACCAATGGATCACCAAGTTGTTTGGGTTCAACTTTGTAGTGGATTTCCTGTAGGGGCGCCTCAACTTGACGGCCGACAACGTATCCCGCCATGACTCCGACTCGGCTTGCACGCCAGCAGCCCCCACGGTGGACCAGTCTATTGCGCCAACTGAGCTGCTCGCCTCGCCGGCTCCCTCGTTCAGCCTCTTTGATGACATCCATGCCACCACAGGGGCGGACGCAAACGCTGTTCACATCTAGCGACTGTTGCAGGATGCCTCCCTCGGCGTGCCCTAGCACTTCGACGGCAACCTCCTCAACGGCAAGCACATCTTCATGCTGGTGCAGCACGATGTGCGCCCCTAGGTGGTCTCACTGGTGCATTCCGCCGGCCACGAGGGGATCCAAAAGACCCTTTAGCGCCTGTGGGAGGATTTCTACATTCCTAGCGATATTGTGCTTGTCCAAGATTTTGTCCACTCCTACCTGCTAGTTCAACAAAATGCTGACGCTGCAGCTGGCGGGTCTTCAACCGCTAGAGATGTCCTAGGTGTGGGCTAATATTTCGATGGATTTCATCGAGGGCCTGCCTAATGTCCCGGGAAGTCTGTCATCCACGCCATTGTCGACTGATTCTCCATGTAGACGCACTTCGTCGCCCTCAGCCACCCATACTCAACAGCCTCTGTCACCTGGGCCTTCTTCGAGGGCATCCTTCGTCTACATGGTTCCCCACCTCCATCGCCAGTGATCATGTGGCACAATCTCTTTTGGCTGGTTGGCGTCAGGCTTCGCTTGACCATGGCTTTCCACCCTCAGACGAACGACCAGTCGGTGGTCATCAACATTATTATCGCCATGTACCTCTGTTGCGCCACTGGGGGATTGTTCCCGTGCTTCGGTTGATTGGCTCCGGTGGGCGTAATGCTATAACACTTTGTTCCATACGACACTAGGCCATTCGAGGTGGCCTTACAACACTTCGTTCCATACAGCATTCCACACTATGTCATTCCAGGTGGTCTACCGCCGCCCGCCACTGCCTCTGTTGCCCCACACCGGCACGATGCCTTCCTAGCGGAGGAGCTAGAGTTCGCGGTCGGTAATTGGGTGTGGCTCCGTCTTCTACATTGCCCGACACACTCGCTCCTTGCTCAGCCTACGGGCAAGCTCGGCCCTCGTTAGTTGGGCCCTTCGAAAGTGCCCTTCGTAAGTGCCTGCCTCCATGATGTGTTCCATGTGTTCCTTAAAGCCCTTCAAAGGGGATCCTTCGTTGACTCCTCCAGTTGAACCGCATGTATAGGATGGCCATCTCATGTTAGGCCCATCATGTGTGCGCCCAGCTTCGCCGTGGCACATGGCACATGCTGGTGCAGTGGCAGGGCCTGCCACCAGATTGCCACCTGGAGCCTCTGTTGGACAAGGACCGCTTACCCGACGTTCAGCACGAGGACAAACTGTTTGCAGAGGCGGAGAGATGTTATGACCGACATCACATATCAACATTGAGCCTGACCAAGTGGCTAGGCCCAACCAGTGCACAGGGAGCCTAGGCGCCTTTTTTTGTTCCATTGGATAGTCCATTTTCCTTAAATATAGGATTTTAATTGGTGTGTTAGGAGAAGGGGATAAATACCCCTTGATACATTTGGGAATTAATTAAGCAGGGCATTCTTGCCTGGCCTCAAGGTCCATCTACCCTGACTTCTGCTCCCTAACGTTCACCTCCTCACGCATACCTAGGGCAGCTGCCGCTACCTCTGTGCTCATGCCACGGCACCCCAGTGATGTCAACCACGCCCCCGGCCTCCAATCTCTTGTCCCTACACTCTTCGCAGCCGCGGTAGGACCAAGGATCCTATCAGGCACAACAAAAGGTGGGCCTTGCAAAGGTTGAAGCACCGTGCAGCCACGATACCATTGCTGCCCTTGACCGCTATCGTGGCCGTAAAGAGGCAAATGTAGTGGGGAGATACTGACTCCTCGCTCGTCCCTTGGCAACCTTAGTGACTCATCTTCCTAGGCGCTGGCCATGCATTGTGAGGATGCGCGGCCGCGACGAGCTGCATAGAGGTGTCATCGCAAGGAGAGACCTCATCTTCTTTGCGCCGGCGAGGAGGGACAACCATGTGGCAGATGGCAGCAATGGAGATTTTGCATAGAATCTAACGGCAATTGCTCAAGCAAGAAAATAAAAGCAATGGCATAGAAGGGATGCTATATTTTTCAATGGATTGATAGGGATAAGTATAAATTACAATGGCATTGAAAGAATTTTCTCTTTACGTTGTACGAAGAAATTTGGTATAGGAAGTGATATATTGCTATATACCAACAAAAGCTCAGCACGGTCGGCGACGACGCCAGCACAAAGGTGATCCCATGGCCTTGCACGTCGCCATGCGTGCCTTGTTGCCATGCCATGACGTAGCGTGTCATACGGGTGCATCACATCCTGCCCATGACGTACATGCACATCACGACCATCAGTTTTTTTAACCAAAAAATCACGGCCATCAGGCTGTCCAGGAACTCGTGCTCAGCCTAGCCACCGCGTACAGTGCATCTACAGCTCTAGCGATGAGCCGACGTCTGAGAACGGAGCTCTCGGCGTGACTACGCAGCAAGACGCGGCGGCGGTGGACCTGGCCGTGCACCTGCTGCATACCTTGGACCCGCATGCCTTCCTGCTGGATGCGTCTGTGCATGTTTCCGCGCGCCGGGTGTGGCGGCACTCGCGTCCTCAGCTACTGCGAGGCATAGCAGCACCACCGTGGATAATGGGAGGCACTGAGGCAGAGCTTCGCCGTGGGGCTCATGGAGGAGATAGGGGGCAAAACGGTCATTTCCCACACCTTCTCCAAGTTGGCATGATGATTTGGCTTGCCACGTCTGTCTAAAGTGGCAAATATATAGCACTATCTACTGTTTGTGTGACAAATTTGTAATTGCCAAATTAAAGTTGGCAATTGGAGAGGTGGCTTTGGGAAGGGTGGCAAAAATTTAAATTTCCCTGAATAGAATGCAGGTTTCTAGCAGTCACAATAAAAATATAATTTGTAACTCAGTGAAATGCCCGTATAATTTTTATTGTAGATAACTTATTTTGCCAAACATTGATTGATGATCTTAAACACATTTCTTTTCCAGTTCGCGTTTGACAAGATTGGTTCAATGACAACAAACACAATCACAAAGGAAAGGAAAAAGCAGGAGACTGTTGTCATGGCTGAACTTCATCAAAGAATTAGGCGGCTGAGTTCACTCAAGATGGATGGATAGCTTTAAAATACAAATTCTTGAAATATGTCTTGTCCTGTTCAGCACCTTGTCTCACAGTTGTTTGCTTCAGTGAGCAAAAAGCTTGGGGTGCCAAAAATATTGGGAGATGGAAAGCTGCAGTATCTGTTTGTCTAACACGTGTTTTTGGACTTCATATTGTCTGCTTTTGTGTGTTCTTTCTTTATGTCTGCAATTCATATTTACATGGTACGGGCCAGGGTGCTGATTTCTCATGTCTTATCTCTATGTCTATATCTATATATCCGTTATAAAAGCAAGCTCTACTGTCTTTCAATCTTCACATGCACGCAATTATGTCTAATAAGTGCTACAACACCTTCCACTAAACGCAATTAGTATTTTTAGCCTATCAACATACATGGCATGACACTGTGGGGATCTCCTCCACAGTTTTTATGCCGTATAAAAAAAACATACATGGCATCCATGTTGTATAATTTTTTGCTTGGCGATAACATTCTTCTAAATTCGATTTAATATCGTATAATTATTTTATTTAAAATTTTCTGTTCGTCTAACCAATTTTGATAGTACCTCATACTCATACATATAATGATAGTACAACCACTTCATTTCTTAAAAAGTGCCGCAACAACCCCTGGAGTATGCTTTAAATATCTTGTGATTTTAAAACCTTACTAAAATTTTATTCTGACATGCATGGGATCTACATGAGCATACAAATATAGCAACCCACTGGCACTAACAATTACAGCACCGATCTATTCAAGCTATTTATATTAGCAATTTATATCATTCACTAATACAATTTTTTTTTTGTCTATGTTAGCATACCACACTATGTACTAAAACTCGCTTATAATAGTTTCTCTCTTCATTCAACCAAATATAAGAGCTCTCATTTAATTCTAAGTTCTCTAGCAACACTTTATATGTTCTACATTCCCACAACAACGCTTGGATGTGCTTTAAGGCCTATTTGGAACGCAGAAAATTCACTGGAATGACATAGGGATTTTTTTTTAAAAAAAAGAATAGGGAAATTTTCTCACGTCCAAAATAGGCCTATAGTTATGATTGAAAGTTAAAACCACTTGCATAGATCTGATGGTGAAGTTTCGAATTGTGGGTACTTTGCCCAAGCTTCCCACAAGCCTATTGGATCTAATTAAAAATCGAACATGGCCTCACGGTTCAAGATAGTAAGTGTTCACCATAGGATTGACTACCCGATGAGGAGATCGACCGGCCCTTGGATCGCCATGAAGGCGTGGGACAAACTAGCGTAACCTCTAGGGAAAGTAAACTTACATAATCGGATAAAATAAGGACTATCTTTATAATAGGATTGAACTCTTCCGTCTTAACCAACTAAGACTAGAATTGTACACTTACCCTCTGGTATCTACTATACCTAAATAGAAAGAACCCACCCGCAGATTTCTCTACGATTTGGTGAAGCTATATCATCAAAAGGCCCTGCGATCATGGGTTAGGACCAGCACCTCTCGTGTTCTCCGTTTATTCTACAGGAACTGAACAGCCTTTCGTCGGTGGACTCGCTAGTTCATTCTTCCGTGCCAACAAAAGAGGCGCATAAATTTATTCACCACCAATTCCCTTGTGAGAACGCACCACCGATTTCTCTGCTGCACACCGAACCACCACGGTAAACGCATGCAAACCAAAACGAACGATCGTTATACTCCCGTTTAAATAGCTCTGCTCCATATGCGCTACACTCGATGGCCACCCCATTCCGGCTAGGCCATGTTTTGCCCTGTTCGGCAGCGCCACACCGTGTCGCGCCGCCTCTGTCGGGCTTCTCCCAAGGCTATCGCGAGTCACGTCATCCCAGCGCCGGGCGCCTTCATGACTTGCGACATCCTAGCGGGCAGCAGGACACCTGGCTAGCAAGGAGAAGAGGGACGTCCATCGTCCGGGGCCTCAACATCAACTTCGCCGGCCTTCTCCCCATGGCGGCGCTGCGTCCTCCCGCGCATTTGTCCGTGTGATGCTCGTGGAGCTTTCCCCGGGACGGCTCCCTCGCTGGCGGCAGAGCCCTATCCCATCCTCCAGCCATGAACGCGATGAGGGTGACATCCGAAGCTGGGAAGGGGATTTGAGATTCTGAGCTCTGACACAGAATGGTGGTTTCGTGCTGAAGGGGGAAAACGAATGGTAGGATGGGAGAGAGGCCTTCCGTGCATCTGCGCGACTGCGTCGTGCCACTGTCACGAGTGAAGGAATTTGTTGTAGCTATTCGTTTTTAACTTTTTGATAGGAGCGATAGCTTTTTTAGATGAGATGGAACATAACAGCGGAACGTTAATGACGTGTGGTAGTTTTCTTAACATGGGTCTCACAGCTGATACTATAGGTCTCTGTTATATATAATATAAACTATGATTGTGGTCTTTTGGAAACTAATAAGACAGCATCTGACAAACTGCATGAGGTCTGTAAACTATCCATCTGACAAACAGCAGTTAGATGGCTTTATCCTTTGTCATATACCAGCTGATACGTGTATTTTTTGTTATTTCGTTATCGAGACATCTATTTCATTAATAGACGTTTAGGCTTTACTGAAGATCGATCATTGTTTCCCAATAATATTTAGAGCTACGATCATAACAAAATAAAAGGAATATTTCTCCCACCTTGATCATGTATAGAGCTATAAAATTCCCGCTGCAACACACGGGGTATGATCTAGTATATAAAGAGAGGTAGGGGTACTCCCATTGTAACAATTCGTATGACAGAATCTAGCGCAAGGAAAACTGCTAGATAGGATGTAGGTATTATGCTATTTAGCAACTTGAATCTATCTGAATCGGTCTCGTGTTAACCATCGAGTTCTGTTTACGATGAAGCCCGCCAATGCTCGCTTAGGTAACCCCGTAGCAAGGTTGTTAGTCATGAAACACCGACAATTGGTATGCCAGGTAGGGGCTTTGTTGGCATCTCTTAACATGATTGCTAGAATTTGCAACGCCACCAAGAAATACCTTGACGATAGTTCTGAACGATCGCAGAACCAGTTCACAAACGCATGGAATTATCGTTGTGGCATTTCACGTAGGATTATTTGAGTATCATTCATTTGTATTTTCCCGAAGGAAGCCATGGAGTACGTCTCTAGGAGGGGTATGGACAAGATAACATGATTGTATAATAGACCAATACTCAGTACAGGGGTAGTAAGTCATGATAAGTTTAGGGTAGTGTGACACACACTTGGGGCCAACCTCAACGATAAAAGGGAAAACAAAGGATAAAAATATTCCTAAGTGGAGCAGGCATGTTCTAGTATAGCCGTGGAAAGAACAGTTGATGATCATACTTATACATGGTTAAGAGGTAGAACTAAGCATGAGATGGGTCGGGAGACCACTGAGTACTAGTTTGCCAGCAACCTCATGTGGCAATTTAGACTGCTACACCTTAAATTAACATGGAAAATTATAAGGGATTGATAGGGTTATCACCACCTGCTGCCTACCCCTCAACCAAAGAGTAGGAAATGCATTCGCTTGTTTCCTTGTACCCAAGTATCACGCTCTCTTACAAGAAAACTACCCACATCCCCCTAGGACTCTGACCCTACGGATCAACAAGCATAGGAAATGGGCATACCAAAAGGCACGATGAACTACCACCTCAATTTAGCTCTAATCCTCATCATATATATAGTATGAAAGATTAAGCATAAAGTTCATGTGATGAAATCATAACATAGAAACTAGTCTAGTTCATATGATAGGATCATGTCAAAAGAACATGCTAAGATCACAACAAACAAACTATATGCTAGTTCATATGTGTTAATGGTAGTTATCATCCATCAAGAATCGTCAACATTACTTGAATAAATGCATAGAAACACCATCATAGACTTAGGGGCTTAAATTTACAATTTCCACGAGTTTTGGTAAAATTGTGTTTTGGCAGTACTTAACGCACAATTTACCCTGCCAACTTTAGCATAGAATTCACCAAACAGAATATAAATAGAGTTTACGACTAACCAATTCCACAAGTTTCGGTGAGTTCACTTATTTTGTAGGATGAACATGGAATCATATGGAAATTTGACCAACAGTAGCAAAATAAAGAGCAATTTTGGCCCAAAGCAAAAGCAAGTAAAGAAGCCCAAAATAACAACCGGCCTAGGCCAAGCGCGTCCACGACATGGTCGGTGTTGCTTGGGCCCACCTCGCTCTGGCGGTTCAGCCGTCAAGTCCTGAAGGCGGTGAGCGGGTGTATTCATGGAATATTTCCTTACAACCGACCTAACCACCTCCTATAAAAGGAGAGGGTCACCCCTCTCACACAACACACAATTCCAAAGAGCAAAGGCTACACTTGAGAAGATGAAGGCTCCAAAGCCTTAGTTACATAGAGTAGGGAGTAAGTGAAGAAGAGTGGGAGGAGAAGTCGACAAGCTCGACCTCTTCTATCTAGGGTGCTCGACAACCCTTGTACCCTGGTGGACGGAGTGCCAGACGTGTCAGCTCCTACCTCGCTTGTACCTCGACAACCATCTTACTACTAGGGTTAAGATGTCTGTGTTCTTCTATTTGTTTAGTATTCATAAGTAAGATTACTTTGTTGTTATTAGCTTGCTGGTTGGTCATTCGTCGTAATACAGACACTCTAGTAGTGGACTCCCTGTAACACCCCTGATGTTACTGTAACTAAAACTTGCCATGTTATCATGATTGCATGCAAATCATTCCACATAAACTCATTTTACTGTGCATTCACTACAATAAATTTTAGTACTACATGTGATTATGCATAGGTGCCTTAGAGTGATTTTAATATATAAATGCTGGTTTGTGTGTATCTATCTGAATCCAATCAGAAATTAAAAAGAAATTCATGTATAAACACTAAAATCAGACCCAAACTCTAATTCAAAAACTAAAAGGAATTAGATGTGGACCTTAAATAAAAGTTGTACCTCTTTAAAAGTTGAGCAACTTCTATTTTAGGTAATTTTGAAGTTATTAAACAAAATTTCAAATAAAACTCTACCCTATGTTTAAAAATGCACATTTGAAATACAAATTCAAAAACTATTAAGAATTTGATTAAACACCTTTAATGAAAGTTGTAAAGCTTTTCAAATTGAACAACTTTTGTATTGGGCGATTTTCAAGTTATTGAGTTAAATTTTAAATAAAACTCAAATTGGTGTTCAAGGATTCAAATTTAATATATCATTTCAAAAATTACCAAGAATCTGCCAAAACTCCTTTAATAAAAGTTGTAGGGCTTTTCAAGTAGAATAAATTTTATTATTTGATATTTTCAACTTATTGAGAGAAATCTTGAGGATTTGACTGGATTAGTATTGAATTTCAAAATCCCTATTTACCCCCTTTTCCATATTTCAAAATCCATTCAAAATTTGAATGAGGTACCAAAACCAAAGTTGTTCAGATCGAAATGTGCTACAACTCTTATTAAGGACATTTTTCAAGTTTCTACATAAAATAAAAAGTAATTTTATAAAATGTAAAAAGGAGCACGTTAGTGCTACAGTAACCGGCTCTTACCCTTTCTGTGCATGCAGGCGCGCGTGCGCCGACGCCGCCCGGGGTCCGGCCGGGGCCTGTTGCCGATGATGTTGAGGTCATGGGGGCCCTGGACACGTCCTGCACTCCTTCTTTCACCCTATAAAGTGCACCCCATCGCCATTGTCTTCCATTTCTCTCTCTCGGTCACCGCCGCGACCTCCTCGGTTGCCGGCAAAATTGCCTGTGCACGGTCCATTAGCGTGCAATTCCTCTTGGTCGAGAGTTCTACACTTGGCTGTGCTCGGTTTGACCCCGCTTTCGGGTTTGTTGGTCATCGGAAATGCCCGGACGGCTCGTCGTCGTCTTGGAGTCCGACAAAAAGCGCCGCTGCGCTCGGCTCTACCGTGGCCAGCGCTCCACGGTGAGTTTCTTTCATCTCTGTTATGTGTTCTAGCCTCCCCGTGTTCCCATGAGACTAAAGAGCTCGTTAGTTTCCTTTTTGCTACACAGACTTCGCTGAAACGCCATCGTGTCCGCCATGTCCGCACCGCCGTCCGCCTGTGCGCGTGGCCAAGACGCCACGGTCCATCCCGAGCCAAGTAGAGACCACTAATGGGTGCGCAAGAGCCCCCTGGTTCGTTTCCCCTACTTCCCTGTCGCCGACGAGCATCTTCACCGCCGGAACCGGCGTTCCTATGCGCTGCTCTGCTGTAAAATCACGACCAGGGGCTTCCCATCAGAAGACAAAGAAATACAGGGGGCTAACTGCACATGCATAGACTCATATGAATAGTGCCTGTAAGGACCTGTTTGCAGAAATCTGATTGAAACTTTGAAAATAAATATAAAATCATAAAAAAATCGTAAAATAGTAAATAAAGATGTTTTGGAACCCTTGTGAAAATATTCTATGTAGTGGATCTATAATATGGCATGTTTTAGTTTTTATTTGCTGTAAAAATGGATTATGCATACTAGGTTTTTAATTACCAGTTTTATTTGTCTTTTTCATGACTACAGTTTTGGTGCTCAAATAAATGTGAAATTTTTATGGAATGTTAATTATATGATATTTGATGTCTGATAAAAATGTCAGGATTTTAGGATATATGGTTTAGTAGTTATAAAAATAACAAACGCTCTGCCTCTGCATAAACCTAAAACTTTGTATTCTTTGGTCTAGTTATGTTTTGAATCATGATTTGGTGATAATAGAAGAGTTTTAGGGAATTACATAAACTAGCTGGTGGTTAAGTTTTATGATTTTAGGATTGATGGTTTGTGAGTTTTTGAATTTAAAACCTTGCTGTCTGCTTTTGATTCTAATCTGAACAGATCTGAATAATTGACTTGTTTGGCTCAGTTAAGTGTGGAATCATGTGTTGGTGATAATATAATAGTTGTAGTACTTTTCATGTGTTTTCTAAAAGGTCTTGGATCACTATTTATGAAGGTCTATAACTAAAGTTATAGTGGTCCAAATTGGAATAACAGATTCTGTCCAAATGTGGACAGAGATGTTTTCTTTGTGTTATTTGACTTGGTTAGCTTTAGAAACAACTCTGAGTGTTAATAACAAAGTTGTAGACAACTTCTTTAGCTTTTCAAAAGTCCAAGATCACCTCTTTTTGAGATCTGTTGCTCCACTTATGGTCAAAACAAATGGCGTTTGTGCTGTTATCCAAATTCTGTGAATATATTAAGTTGGTTGTTTTAACTTTACTCTTATTATAGCTAAGCTTTTCACTAATTCTTGATTGGTGAAGGTTGAGTATAACTGAATGCAAGTCTTCTAGTGTACTATGCTTGATATGCTTGCTATCTCTGGGCTTGACTTGATATGAATAGGTTGCTTTCTAGATGCTTATGCCTTTTGAAGTGACTTTTATATGTTGTGTGTAGATCATAAAGCACTTCACCCTTATTGCTCTATGGTAATAATGATATTTTATTCACCAACTTTTATTTATGAAATTAAAAATCAACTTTTCATGTAATAGGTAATTAGGGAAAGGTTGTGCTGGCTTGCAACTTTATTGTGAAGGAAAAATTATACTCAACTTTCTAAATTAAGTTACTTTTGATTAATTTATAATTTCGTGCACCTCTTGCATCATGGCATACATATCATCAAGTTAAGCATTGCATTATTATTTCGTGTAGTGAACGCACGATGATTATTATCTGAAGAAAATCCCGAGTAAGGTCTTTACTCAGTGGACATGGCTCTTTCTCGGTGATTGACTTCAGGGTTCTATCTGCTCCAAGCAACAGGCAAGCCCAGATGCATTCAGCCCCTTCCTTGTGATTTACAAAATGTTTATAACTTGAGTTAATCTACTGCATTAAGTTGATAGGAGTTGATTGATAACCCAATTGATGCATTACCAACCTTGACCATTCAAATACTACCCCTGAAACCATTTTAAAATAAAATGTTTAAAAAATGCTTAGCCCTGTTAAATTAATTTAGTTTTGCACAAAATGCTATTTTTGAGTTATTGTGATATATTGTTGATTAAATTCATGACAAAGGGAATTGGTATTGTTCTCGTTCGGTGGCTGTGCACCTGATCAGTACATCGTCACCGACGGGAAGGGATTTTCTGTTCGGTGGTCATATACTTGGGTTGGAGTCCCAATGCATCGTCACCGGCGGAAAAGGGATTCGAAAACCGATGGGACACTTGTACTTGGGTTAGAGTCCCAATGCATTGTTGCCAACGGAAAAAAGAATTAGGGACCATTCGTTGTCGGCCTGCTATGATCGAGACTTTGCAACTAACCACATATTCCGGGAAGCCCTGATTCCGGTGGCTCTACTACATGAACCGATAACCATGCACTAGGAGAGGAGAGATGGCGAGAGTAGCGTGTACCCTCGTGGCCGGCGTGCCTGGAGACGAGAGGAGTACTGTGCTCTCGGGTGGCGCAGGACCGGTTCAGGTTTTGGAAAAGCCGTGGTAGACGGGTTTGGTATATGCAAGCTTAGGTGCTACATATGCAGTGTGGTTTGGGATCCCCAGCTGGGTACTAATCGATTCGAATCATCGTTGCTCCTCGGTTATGGAGACTTGTTCCTCACACCTACATCGAAGAGTGGTTCAGAATTAGGATGTTTTTGAGAATGACTAAGTAATTGAAATTGAAGGATACATGTGAAATAACTGAGATCTATGGTCATTGATTAAATAATATTGAGTTAAGATATTGAAAGTAGGATTCAAGACTAGCATTGCTTTTCTGCAAAATACTTTGACTCTTGATAAAGCCTTACCTTGACTCCCCTCAGCCTGCATTCGTGAGTCTTCTCCCCATTTTCTTAGTCGGGTAAGTGTTGCGGAGTACCCCATGTACTCAGGGTTTATTAACCCCCTGTTGCAGGTGAGTCGAGTGAACAATTCTACGTGGGAACGTGCCGGTTGATGGATCGTGCATGGAAGAAGATGTGTATGTAAAATAACCCTTGGGTAGGGTGTATAGTTGTATACTGCTACTTCACTACGAAACTCTGGTATGAAATAATGTAATTTATATTTTTGCAAACTTATGGTTATGTAATACTTTCGCACCTTGTACTCCGATTCAAACTATTTGTGTAAACTGTTGTAATACTTGCAAGGTCTTTATAATGAGATCGTCGGGTGAATCAGGGTTTCCGAGGAAATCCGACAGGCCACCTAGGTTAAAGGAAACTCGTGCACAGTAACCGGAGGTCCTTAGGGACGATGATGGTGCACGTGGGCCCTATAATCAGGACTGTCACAGAATGGTATCGGAGCATTTCATTGTAAAGTACTTGCAATATTACTTTACAAAAACTTCAAAATGATTTGGATCAAATAAAATTGTGGGTAGTTTGGTCCGAGTTGCTTCTGAACTTTCCTCATTCATTCTATACAATCTTTCCTTGAGTATTTCTATAAATATATAGTCAGGTTTTGCGCTTAGTAGTGGATTAGCACCTTAAGTATGCCCTATGTTTAAAAACATTGAGTTCATGTCACTCTAGTAATTAATTTAATCAGTATAATACGTATATATCAGAGTATTCTGATTTGCGTTGGAACGCTCATGCATCATGACATTACAACTATTAATAATCCCCCGATATGAAGTATATATATAATTTCTAAACTAAAACTTATTTCAAAATATATTTTTATTAAAAATGAATTCCTACCCTTCTTCTAAACAGATGGATCTGCAAGATCCTGCCACTGGAATTGACGAATGCCTAGCTTAGTTTAGAACTCCTACAGTGTTATGGTAATTACTGCAGGAAGTAGGCTACTCAGAACCCCTAAAGTATCGTTGGTCCCGTACTATTCTCCTTGGTCGGTCGTGGTATGCAGTGTTCGTACAGATCATAACCAGAGCATTAACAATGGGTCAATTACAACATTACTTTTGGAAAATTTCAAAAGCTTTATAAATTAAAAGTGTTTGAAGAAAACAAATTAAAATGATCATTCTTGCTTTTCTTATGCTTGCTGAAAGATCTGGTGATGATTTCGGACAACTTAAGTTGAAGACACCCAAGAGTCTCAGTTTTTCTTCAAGGGGCCAGTGAAGAGTCGAAGTTCTCCAACGATGTTCTATAGAATGCTTCTCAACCTCTCTCCGAACTAGAGTAAAGATAATATATAAAGTATTGTCATATAGATTATATACTAACTAACATGGTGAAGACGCATAGGACGAGCACTCATCATATTATCTACGAGGGGTTGAAATGTTTAAATTTCCCGTTACATTCTAGTGCAACTATTGTTATCATGGCTGTTCTATTTCTATAAATTTTAGTACGTATTGGATTTTTACCAATCCTTGATAATCCTTGCTCCATAAGTTCCTAGTCCTTAGGGAACTTCTGGATGCACACATTCACTCTGCCAACCCAATATAAAACTTTAGCCGATCCTTGATTTCTTAAATCCATTCATGTGTATTTTTTTTCTTCTCCTCTCAGGACACTGCTATTTCCTTCGAAAGCTATTGTAATTGTTGTCTATGGGATATCATGATTCATGGCCATGATACCGCATCAAAATCTGGGGTCTCTTATGGATCGCGACCATAAGGAGTTACTGCTGGACGCTCGCTGTTATCAGGGTTGATGGTCATGATCCTAGCCTGCAATTAATGTGCTTCACTTTCTTTGAAATCATCTTTAAAAATTCATATCCATGTTTTTTCTGACTTTCTAAAATTTCCTTGTTGTTTATAACTATCTTGAAATCAACTTTAAGAATTCACTTCTTTGGGAAACTTCGGGATGCACTTGAGTTATCCCACTGACCCAGTACAAAAATCTGGCACTAGTCCTTGACTTTTCATCAGTGTATGTGTCATGCCTTGATTCGACACGTACAACCCCCTTGAATTCAACATGTTATTTGAGAGTCATTATGGTTGTGCCCTATAGTGGTGCCATGACCTGTGACCACGGTGCCACGTCGACACATAGGGTCTCTTGCGTGCCATGGCCACGTGAGATTCTACTAGGCACATGCAGGTATCGAGGTTTAAGGTTGTGATCTACTATAGCTTCATAACTAATAAGCTCTATTCCGTTTGCTATGGTGTAACATGATCTACGATTGCGATACAATATAGCAACCCAGAATCTCATGTAACTCACGATTGCCAAAGGGTATATGCTCGTATCGAGGTCCTTGGTCATTTTTCATCATAGCCACAATCGATATACCTTCTCTCTTTTGACTGAGGTTACTTTAATTGTGTTCTTCAATGGTATCTCGACCCATGACTATGGTGCCGTCTCAAAACCTGGAATCTTATGTGGACTGCAGCCGCATAAGATCTTACCAGGGCACGCACTGGTATCGTAGTCGGTGCTCCTGAACCATTATAGCTCGCAATTTAAGGTGCTCTCACTCTCCTTGAAACCTCTTTTGAGAGTAGCGAATGACTCAGAATCGGAAATAGTGAGTGGTCATGTCGCTTAGCTAATGTAGGTAGCTAGTTTCTTAGACCCCGTGTCTGGCCAAGTCAAACCTAGTGTTGAGTGACTATGTAATATAAAACACAGGGTAAGTGGGAAACTGCTGTAATGGTAGTCCAGCAAGTTGTAGCGAATCTATGTAAGGTAGTAGTTGATGTTAACTGATCTGTAAACTTTGTATAATCCTTGCATCACTTTTGTAAAATGCTTCCTACTTAAGATTTTGAGTAGTAGGCGTTTTCCGGATGTGGTAAATAACTAAGATCGAAGTTTTTAAAAGTCACTTTGGTTTAAGGAGTATTATTTGGATGTATTTGATAATGGTGTTAGGGTTACCGACTGATCATGCCGCGACGAAACAGAGGGTTTTCCTTGCAATGCATACAGGGGTTAGCTGCTTGGCACATGCTGGTATCGTCATTCTTGACCTTAACTCATTATGAAATCACCCTCATATAATATTCCTCATGAAGGTTTATTTTAAAGAGTAAAAATTGAGCTTTTATTGTTGAGAGACAACTGATTAGATCAAATAAGAATCCTCACTATATCGGTTAGGAATTTAAGTGTGGACTAGTAGCTTATCAGCTTAAGTTGTCTGAATAGTTATCAGCTGTGCGCGATGTATCCCATATACCACAACTCAAGAAATGTCTTCGAGTATCTGATCCAGTAATCGACGTAATCGAAGTTTAATTAGAACCAGATCTGACAAACACCGAGTACCAATACGAGTCCTAGACTGGAAAGATTGTGTTACTCATCAGACCACAACAAGATGGTATAAAGTACAATGGAGTCAACATTCAGAAGAAGAAGCCACTCGGGAACCAGAAAATTTTCTATCTAAAAACTTTCCTAAGTTCTTTACTACTCCTTAAACGTAATTTATCCCTTTCAAGTCTTATAAAATGTACCCCTACTTGCTCTTTAGTCAAGTTTGAATTATGTTTACTTGACACATTTTCTTTTCTATTACTCAACCTAAGGCTTTAGCCGTATCTTAAATCTCGGGACGAGATTTATTTAAGGGGGAAGGCTGTAACACCCCTGGTATTACTGTAACTAAAACCTGTCATGTCATCATGATTGCATGCAAATTATCCCGCATAAACTCATTTTACTATGCATTCACTATAATAAATTTTAGTACTACATGTGATTGTGCATTCGATGTGCCTTAGAGTGATTTTAATATATAAATGCTTGTTTGTGTGTATCTATCTGAATCCAATCAGAAATTAAAAAGAAATTCATTTATAAACACTAAAATCGGACCCAAAACCTAATTCAAAAACTAAAAGGAATTAGATGTGGGCCTTAAATAAAAGTTGTACCTCTTTAAAAGTTGAGCAACTTCTATTTTAGGTAATTTTGAAGTTATTAAATAAAATTTCAAAAACTATCAAGAATTTTATCAAACACCTTTAATTAAAGCTGTAAAGCTTTTAAAATTGAACGACTTTTGTATTTGGGGATTTTCAAGTTATTGAGTTAAATTTTAAATAAAACTCAAATTAGTGTTTAAGGATTCAAATTTAAAATATCATTTCAAAATTACCAAGAATCTGACAAAACTCCTTTAATAAAAGTTGTAGGGCTTGTCAAGTAGAACAACTTTTATTTTTGGATATTTTCAACTTATTGAGAGAAATCTTGAGAATTTGACTGCATTATAATTGAATTTCAAAATCTCTATTTACCCCCTTTTTCATATTTCAAAATACAATCAAAATTTGAATGAGGTATTAAAATGAAAGGTGTTCAGATTGAAATGTGCTACAACTCTTATTAAGGACATTTTTCAAGTTTCTACATAAAATAAAACGTAATTTTGCAAAATGTAAAAAGAAGCACGTTACTGCTACAGTAACCAGCCCCTACCCTTTCTGTTCATGCAGGCGCGCGCGCCACGCCACGCGCCGACGCCGCCCAGGGTCCGGCCGGAGCCTGTCGCTGACGATGTTGAGGTCATGGGGGCCCAGACACGTCCTGCCCTCCTTCTTTCACCCTATAAAGTGCACCCCGTCGCCATTGTCTTCCATTTCTCTCTCTCGGTCACCGCCGCGACCTCCTCGGTTGCTGGCAAAATTGCCGGTGCACGGTCCATTAGCATGCAATTCCTCTTGGTCGAGAGTTCTGCACTTGGTTGTGCTCGGTTTGACCCCGCTTTCGGGTTTGTTGGTCATTGGAAACGCCCGGACGGCTCGTCGTCGTCTTGGAGTCCGGTAAAAAGCGCCGCCGCGCTCGGCTCTACCGTGGTCAGCGCTCCACAGTGAGTTTCTTTCATCTCTGTTATGTGTTCTAGCCTCCTCGTGTTCCCATGAGACTAAAGAGCTCGTTAGTTTCCTTTTTGCTGCACAGACTTTGCTGAAACGCCGTCGTGTCCGCCATGTCCGCACCGCCGTCCGCCGTCCGCCGTCCGCCTGTGCACGTGGCCAAGTCGCCACGGTCCATCCCGAGGCAAGTAGAGACCACTAATCGGTGCGCAAGAGCCCCCTGGTTCGTTTCCCCTACTTCCCTGTCACCGACGGGCATCTTCATCGCCGGAACCGGCGTTCCTATGCGCTGCCCTGCTGTAAAATCGCGACCAGGGACTTCACATCCGAAGACAAAGAAATAAAGGGGGCTAACTGCACATGCATAGACTCATATGAATAGTACCTGTAAGGACCTGTTTGCAGAAATCTGATTGAAGCTTTGAAAATGCATTTAAAATCATAAACAGATCGTAAAATAGTAAATAAAGATGTTTTGGAACCCTTGTGAAATATTCTATGCATAGGTGTCATGGGAGAAGTGGAACCTCATTTGGATGCGTTGTGAAACCAAGATGTAAGATAGAAGCACAATTTGCTTCAAACCTAACATAGGCATGAAAATTATTTGCTTTGCACTCCATGATACACATAGATGTCATGGGAGAAGTGGAACCTCGTTTGGGTGAGTTTGGATGCGTTGTGAAACCAAGATGCAAGATAGGAGAACGGTTTGCTTCGAACCTACCATAGGCACGAAAACTATTTGCTTTGCACTCCATGATACACATAGGTGTCATGGAAGAAGTGGAACCTCGTTTGGATGAGTTTGGACGCGTTGTGAAACCAAGATTCAAGATAGGAGCACGGTTTGCTTCGAACAACCATAGGCATTAAAACTATTTGCTTTGCACTCCGCGAAACTCATAGGTGTCATGGGAGAAGTGGAACCTCATTTGGATGCGTTGTGAAGCTAGGATGCAAGATAGGAGCACGGTTTGCGTTGAACCGAACATAGGCATGAAATCTATTTGCCTAGCACTCCATGATACACATAGGTGTCATGGGTGAAGTGAAAACTCATTTGGATGCGTTGTGAAACCAAGATGCAAGATAGGAGCACAGTTAGCTTCGAACCACCATAGGCATGAAAAGTATTTGGTTTGCACTCCATGATACACATAGGTGTCACAGGAGAAGTGCAACCTCGTTTGGATGAGTTTGGATGCGTTGTGAATTCAAGATGCAAGATAGGAGGACGGATTGCTTCAAACCACCAAAGGCATGAAAAATATTTGCTTTGCACTCCATGAAACTCATAGGTGTCATGGGAGAAGTGGAACCTCATTTGGATGTGTTGTGAAGCCAAGATGCAAGATAGGAGAATGGTTTGCTTCGAACCTACCATAGGCATGAAAAAAATTTGCTTTGCACTCCATGATACACATCGGTGTCATGGGAGAAGTGGAACCTCATTTAGATGCGTTGTGAAACCAAGATGCAAGATAGGAGCACGGTTTGCTTCGAACAACCATAGGCACGAAAACTATTTGCTTTGCACTCCATGAAACTCATAGGTGTCATAGGAGAAGTGGAAGCTCATTTGGATGCATTGTGAAGCCAAGTTGCAAGATAGGAGCACGGTTTGCTTCAAACCTACCATAGGCACGAAAACTCTTTGCTTTGCACTCCATGATACACATAGGTGTCATGGGAGAAGTGGAACCTCATTTGGATGTGTTGTGAAACCAAGATGCAAGGTAGGAGCACGGTTTGCTTCGAACCACCATAGGCATGAAAAGTATTTGCTTTGCACTCGATGAAACTCATAGGTGTTATGGGAGAAGTGGAACCTCATTTGGATGCGTTCTGACACCAAGATGCAAGATAGGAGCACGGTTTGCCTCGAACCAAACATAGGCATGAAAACTATTTGCTTTGCACTCCATGATACACATAGGTGTCATGGGGGATGTGAACCTCGTTTAAATGAGTTTGGATGCGATGTGAATCCAAGATGCAAGATAGGAGCACAGTTTGCTTCGAACCACCATAGCCATGAAAACTATTTGCATTGCACTCCATGAAACTCATAGGTGTCATGGGAGAAGTGAAACCTCATTTGGATGCTTTGTGAAGCCAAGATGCAAGATAGGAGCACGGTTTGCTTCGAACCTAACATAGGCATGAAAACTATTTGCTTTGCACTCCATGATACACATAGGTGTCAAGGGAGAAGTGGAACCTCATTTGGATGCGTTGTGAAACCAAGATGCAAGATAGGACCACGGTTTGCTTCGAACCAGCATAGGCATGAAAAGTATTTGCTTTGCATTCCATGAAACTCATAGGTGTCATGGGAGAAGTGGAACCTCATTTGGATGCGTTGTGAAACCAAGATGCAAGATAGAAGCATAATTTTCTTCAAAGCTAACATAGGCATGAAAATTATTTGCTTTCCACTCCATGATAGAAATAGGTGTCATGGGAGAAGTGGAACCTCGTTTGGATGAGTTTGGATGCGTTGTGAAACCAAGACGCACGATAGAAGCACAATTTGCTTCAAACCTAACTTAGGAATGAAAATTATTTGCTTTGCACTCCATGATACACATAGATGTCATGGGAGAAGTGGAACCTCGTTTGGATGAGTTTGGATGCGTTGTGAAACCAAGATGCAGGATAGGAGAACGGTTTGCTTCGAACCTACTGTAGAGACGAAAACGATTTGCTTTGCACTCCATGATACACCTAGGTGTCATGGGAGCAGTGGAACCTTGTTTGGATGAGTTTGGATGCGTTGTGAAACCAAGATTCAAGATAGGAGCACGGTTTACTTTGAACCACCATAGGAATGAAATCTCTTTGCTTTGCAGTCCACGAAACTCATAGGTGTCAAGGGAGAAGTGGAACCTCATTTAGATGTGTTGTGAAGCTAGGATGCAAAATAGGACCACGGTTTGCTTTGAACCAACCTTAGGCATGAAATCTATGTGCTTTGCACTCCATGATACACATAGGTATCATGGGAGAAGTGGAAACTCATTTGCATGCGTTGTGAAACCAAGATGCAAGATAGGAACACGGTTAGCTTCGAACCACCATAAGCATGAAATGTATTTGCTTTGCACTCCATGATACACATAGGTGTCATGGGAGAAGTGGAACCTCGTTTGGATGTGTTGTGAATCCAAGATGCAAGATAGGAGCACGGTTTGCTTCGATCCACCAAAGGCATGAAAACTATTTGCTTTGCACTCCATGAAACTCATAGGTGTCATGGGAGAAGTGGAACCTCATTTGGATGAGTTGTGAAGCCAAGATACAAGATTGGAGAACGGTTTGCTTAGAACCTACCATGGGCACAAAAAAATTTTTCTTTGCACTCATTGATACACATAGGTGTCATGGGAGAAGTGGAACCTCATTTGGATGCGTTGTGAAACCAAGATGCAAGATAGGAGCATGGTTTGCTTCGAGCCACCATAGACATGAAAAGTATTTGCTTTGCACTCGATGGTATTCATAGGTGTCATGGGAGAAGTGGAACCTCATTTGGATGCGTTCTGACACCAAGATGCAAGATAGGAGCATGGTTTGCTTCGAACCAAACATAGGCATGAAAACTATTTGCTTTGCACTCCATGATACACATAGGTGTCATGGGGGATGTGGAACCTCGTTTGGATGAGTTTGGATGCGTTGTGAATCCAAGATGCAATATAGGAGCACAGTTTTCTTCGAACCACCATAGGCATGAAAAGTATTTGTAGTGCACTCCATGAAACTCATAGGTGTCATGGGAGAAGTGAAACCTCATTTGGATGCGTTGTGAAGCCAAGATGCAAGATTGGAGCACGGTTTGCTTCAAACCTAAAATAGGCATGAAAACTATTTGCTTTGCACTCCATGATACACATTGGTGTCAAGGGAGAAGTGGAACCTCATTTGGATGCGTTGTGAAACCAAGATGCAGGATAGGAGCACGGTTTGCTTCGAACCAGCATAGGCATGAAAAGTATTTGCTTTGCACTCCATGAAACTCATAGGTGTCATGGGAGAAGTGGAACCTCATTTGGATGCGTTGTGAAACCAAGATGCAAGATAAAAGCATAATTTGCTTCAAACCTAACATAGGCATGAATATTATTTGCTTTGCACTCCATGATACAATTAGGTGTCATGGGAGAAGTGGAACCTCGTTTGGATGGGTTCGATGCGTTATGAAACCAAGATGCAAGATAGAAGCACAACTTCCTTCAAACCTAACATAGGGATGAAAATTATTTGCTTTGCACTCCATGATACACATAGGTGTCATGGGAGACGTGGAACCTAGCTTGGATGAGTTTGGATGCGTTGTGAAACCAAGATGCTAGATAGGAGAACGGTTTGCTTCGAACCTACCATAGACACGAAAACTATTTGCTTTGCACTACATGATACACATAGGTGTCATGGGAGAAGTGGAACCTTGTTTGGATAAGTTTGGATGCGTTGTGAAACCAAGATTCAAGATAGGAGCCCGGTTTGCTTTGAACCACCATAGGAATGAAACCTATTTGCTTTGCAGTCCATGAAACTCATAGGTGTCATGGGAGAAGTGGAACCTAATTTGGATGCGTTGTGAAGCTAGTATGCAAGATAGGACCACGGTTTGCTTTGAACCAAACATAGGCATGAAATCTATTTACTTTGCACTCCATGATACACATAGGTATCATAGGAGAAGTCGAAACTCATTTGGATGCGTTGTGAAACCAAGATGCAAGATAGGAGCATGGTTTGCTTCGAACCACCGTAGTCATGAAAAGTATTCGCTTCGCACTCCATGATACACAGGTGTCATGGGAGAAGTGGAATCTCGTTTGGATGAGTTTGGATGCGTTGTGAATTCAAGAGGCAAAATAGGAGCACGGTTTGTGTTGCACCGCCAAATGCGTGAAAACTATTTGCTTTACACTCCATAAAACTCGTAGGTGTCATGGGAGAAGTGGAACTTTATTTAGATGCGTTGTGAAACCAAGATGCAAGATAGGAGCATGGTTTGCTTCGAACCACCATAGGCTAGAAAAGGATTCGCTTTGCACTCCATGAAACTCATAGGTGTCATGGGAGAACCTCATTTGGATGCGTTGTGAAACCATGATGCAAGATAGGAGAATGGTTTGCTTCGAACCTACCATAGGCATGGTTACAATTTGCTTTGCACTCCGTGGTACACATAGGTGTCATGGGAGAAGTGGAACCTCATTTGGATGCGTTGTGAAACCAAAATGCAAGATAGGAGCATGGTTTGCTTCAAACCACCATAGGCATGAAAAGTATTTGCTTTACACTCCATGAAAATCATAAGTGTCATTGGAGAAGTGGAACCATATTTGAATGCGTTGTGAAACCAAGATGCAAGCTAGAAGCACAATTTGCATCAAACCTAACATAGGCATGAAAATTATTTGCTTTGCACTCAATGATACACATAGGTGTCATGGGAGAAGTGGAACCTCGTTTGGATGAGTTTGGATCCATTGTGACACCAAGATGTAAGATCGGATTACTGTTTGCTTCGAACCTACCACAGGCGCGAAAGCTATTTGCTTTGCACTCCATGATACACATAGGTGTCATAGGAGAAGTGAAACCTCATTTGGATCCGTTATGAAGCCAAGATGCAAGATAGGAGCACGGTTTGCTTCGAACCGAACATAGGCATGAAAACTATTTGCTTTGCACTCCATGATACATAGAGGTGTCATGGGAGAAGGAACCTCATTTGGATACGTTGTGAAACCAAGATGCAAGATAGGAGCACGGTTTGCTTCGAACCAGCATAGGCATGAAAAGTGTTTGCTTTGCACTCCACGAAACTCATCGGTGTCATGGGAGAAGTGGAACCTCATTTGGATGCGTTGTGAAACCAAGATGCAAGATAAAAGCACAATTTGCTTCAAACCTAACATAGGCATGAAAATTATTTGCTTTGCACTACATGATACACAAAGGTGTCAAGGGAGAAGTGGAACCTCATTTGGATGAGTTTGATGCATTGTGAAACCAAGATGCAAGATTGGAGAACGGTTTGCTTCGAACCTACCACAGGCACGAAAACTATTTGCTTTGGACTCCATGATACACATAGGTGTCATAGGAGAAGTGGAACCTCGTTTGGATGCATTATGAAGCCAAGATGCAAGATAGGAGCGCGGTTTGCTTCGAACTAGCATAGGCAAGAAAAGTGTTTGCTTTGCACTCCATAAAACTCATAGGTGTCATGGGAGAAGTGAAACCTCATTTGGATGCGTTGTGAAGCCAAGATGCAAGATAGGAGCACGGTTTGCTTCGAATCTAATATTGGCATGAAAACTATTTGCTTTGCAGGCCATGATACACATAGGTGTCAAGGGAGAAGTGGAACCTCATTTGGATGCGTTGTGAAACCAAGATGCAAGATAGGGGCACGCTTTGCTTCGAACCAGCAAAGGCATGAAAAGTATTTGCTTTGCACTCCATGAAACTCATAGGTGTCATGGGAGAAGTAGAACCTCATTTGGATGCGTTGTGAAACCAAGATGCAAGATAGAAGCACAATTTGTTTCAAACCTAACATAGGCATGAAAATTATTTGCTTTGCACTCCATGATACACATAGGTGTCATGGGAGAAGTGGAACCTCGTTTGGGTGAGTTTCGATGCATTGTGAAACCAAGATGCAAGATAGTTGAACGGTTTGCTTCGAACCTACCATAGGCACGAAAACTGTTTGCTTTGCACTCCGTGAAACTCATAGAAGTCATGGGAGAAGTGGAACCTCATTTGGATGCGTTGTGAAGCTAGGATGCAAGATAGGAGCACGGTTTGCTTTGAACCAAACATAGGCATGAAATCTATTTGCTTTGCACTCCATGATACACATAGGTGTCATGGGAGAAGTGAAAACTCATTTGGATGCGTAGTGAAACCAAGATGCAAGATAGAAGCACGGTTAGCTTCGAACCACCATAGGCATGAAAAGTATTTGCATTGCACTCCGTGAAACTCATAGGTGTCATGGGAGAAGTGAAACCTCATTTGGATGCGTTGTGAAGCCAAGATGCAAGGTAGGAGCACGGATTGCTTCAACCTAACATAGGCATGAAAACTATTTGTTTTGCACTCCATGATACACATAGGTGTCAAGGGAGAAGTGGAACCTCATTTGGATGCGTTGTGAAACCAAGATGCAAGATAGGAGCACTGTTTGCTTCGAACCAGCATAGGCATGAATAGTATTTGCTTTGCACTCCATGAAACTCATAGGTGTCATGGGAGAAGTGGAACCTCATTTAGATGCGTTGTGAAACCAAGATGCAAGATAGAAGCATAATTTGCTTCAAACCTAACATAGGCATGAAAATTATTTGCTTTGCACTCCATGATACACATAGGTGTCATGGGGGAAGTGGAACCCTGTGTTGTGAAACCAAGATGCAAGATAGAAGCACAATTTGCTTCAAACTTTTCATAGGCATGAAAATTATTTGCTTTGCACTCCATGATACACATAGGTGTCATGGGAAAAGTGGAACCTCGTTTGGATGAGTTTGGATGCGTTGTGAAACCAAGATGGAATATAGGAGAACGGTTTGCTTCGAACATCCCATAGACATGAAAACTATTTGCTTTGCACTCCATGATACACCTAGGTGTCATGAGAGAAGTGGAACCTTGTTTGGATGAGTTTGGATGTGTTTTGAAACCAAGATTCAAGATAGGAGCAAGGTTTGCTTTGAACCACCATAGGAATGAAATCAATTTGCTTTGCAGTCCATGAAACTCATAGGTGTCATGGGAGAAGTAGAACCTCATTTGGATGCGTTGTGAAGCTAGGATGCATGATAGGACCACGGTTTGCTTTGAACCAAACAAAGGCTTGAAATCTATGTGCTTTGCACTCCGTGATACACATAGGTATCATGGGAGAAGTGTAAACTCATTTGGATGCGTTGTGAAACCAAGATGCAAGATAGGAGCACGGTTAGCTTCAAACCACCATAGGCATGAAAAGTATTTGCTTTGCACTCCATTATACACATAGGTGTCATGGGAGAAGTGGAACCTCGTTTGGATGAGTTTGGATGTATTGTGAATTCAATATGCAAGATAGGAGCACGGTTTGCTTCGAACCACCAAAGGCTTGAAAACTATTTGCTTTGCACTCCATGAAACTCATAGGTGTCATGGGAGAAGTGGAACCTCATTTGGATGTGTTGTGAAGCCAAGATGCAAGATAGGAGAACGGTTTGCTTCGTACCTACCATAGGCACAAAATAAATTTGCTTTGCACTCCATGATACACATAGGTGTCATGGGAGAAGTGGAACCTCATTTGGATGCGTTGTGAAACTAAGATGCAAGATAGGAGCATGGTTTGCTTCGAACCACCATAGGCATGAAAAGTATTTGCTTTGCACTCGATGAAACTCATAGGTGTCATGGGAGAAGTGGAACCTCATTTGGATGCGTTCTGACACCAAGATGCAAGATAGGAGCACGTTTTGCTTCGAACCAAACATAGGCATAAAAACTATTTGCTTTGCACTCCATGATACATATAAGTGTCATGGGGGATGTGGAACCTCGTTTGGATGAGTTTGGATGCATTGTGAATCCAAGATGCAAGATAGGAGCACAGTTTGCTTCGAACCACCATAGGCATGAAAAGTATTTGCATTGCACTACATGAAACTCATAGGTGTCATGGGAGAAGTTAAACCTCATTTTGATGCGTTGTGAAGCCAAGATGCAAGATAGGAGCACGGTTTGCTTCAAACCTAACATAGGCATGAAAACTATTTGCTTTGCACTCCATGATACACATAGGTGTCAAGGGAGAAGTGGAACCTCATTTGGATGCGTTGTGAAACCAAGATGCAAGATAGGAGCACGGTTTGCTTCGAACCAGCATAGGCATGAAAAGTAATTGCTTTGCAATCCATGAAACTCATAGGTGTCATGGGAGAAGTGGAACCTCATTTGGATGCGTTGTGAAACAAAGATGCAAGATAGAAGCATAATTTGCTTCAAACCTACCATAGGCATGAAAATTATTTGCTTTGCACTCCGTGATACACATAGGTGTCATGGGAGAAGTGAAACCTCGTTTGGATGCGTTGTGAAACGAAGATGCAAGACAGAAGCATAATTTGCTTCAAACCTAAAATAGGCATGAAAATTATTTGCTTTGCACTCCATGATACACATAAGTGTCATGGGAGAAATGGAACCTCGTTTGGATTCGTTTGATGCGTTGTGAAACCAAGATGCAAGATTGGTGAACGGTTTGCTTCAAACCTACGATAGGCACGAAAACTATTTGCTTTGCACTCCGTGACACACATAGGTGTCGTGGGAGAAGTGGAACCTCATTTGGATGAGTTTGGATGCGTTGTGAAACCAAGATTCAAGATAGGAGCACGGTTTGCTTCGAACCACCATAGGCATGAAAACTCTTTGCTTTGCACTCCATGATACACATAGGTTGATATGAACCCGCAAGGGTTTGTGGTAGATCTTTCGATGAGAGGCGTGAGATAACTCAATTGGTGGATGGATATGACGTTCACGGCCCGACTACAGCCTTTCAAGACCGTGCCTTAGCGACCGATACACCACTTCCAAAGGCCGTCACGATCTTGTGGAGCACGACAACCAGCCCCTAGGGCTCCCGTCCTGCAAGCAATCGAAGAACTAGCAAGAACGAGGAAACAAGCACTGAAATTGCAAGATGAAATTGAAGGTTTCACACTGAATCTTATTATGAGTGGGGTTCCGAAGACAAGGAGACGGGCGACTGGATCAGCACGCGCGCCTACAAGTAAGTAGCGATGGCTAAACTTGATCTAAACAAAACCCAAGTGTTCCTGGTGGTGGCTAAGGGGTATATGATGTGTGGAGGATGACCACAAGAGAGTTTGGGTCATGCTCCAACCCTAGGACGCGTCCCTACTGGACTCTAAACGATACAAGCCCATTGGGCTAACTTAGGGTGGCGTAGCACCCTGGATAGAATAGACCTCTCGGTGATTTTTGGACTGTTGATGCCGCTTCTGAGCAGGTACAAGTACAAGGTCAGATCTGTATGAAAGTAGACTTGATTAGCTTTCCAACAAGTCCAGAATCACCCCAATCCGACTCCGTATGTAACCGTGGTGACCGTCGCAATTTGGAGGTGTGCTGCAGTCCGAATCCAGCCTACGCGAGTCCTTTTCCCTTTCGGTCTTCTTTTTGATTCCTAATCAAAACAAGAGTGTACGTGTCTCCAAGATCTAAATAGGATGGACAAGAGCTCAAGAAGGAACTCACTTGATGATTAAGTTTTCGAGCACGAGCACGAGTAATAGGACCAGCAAGTGTCGGCGTGGACGGCGTGGATGTATGATCGGTGTTGATGTCCTCATCATCCTTCCTTTCTTGAATTTGAGTCGTCCTCGACTCAAGCTCATCTTCCTCACCCAAATAAGGCTTCAAATCTGCAATGTTAAATGTGGGACTATGTAACACCCATGGTGTTACTAAAGTAAAAATCGGACATGGCATCATATGCACTGCACCGCATTCATAATTAAGTTCAATTTATTATGCATAGAAATTAAAATAAATTTAATTTCATAAGTTGTTTGTGCTTAAGTAATTTAGAGTGATTTAATTTCATTTTCTGATGGCTTGTTAATTGGGTGTATTAATTAATCACCGCTTAAAAATAAAATTTAGAATTAATTTAAAACCCTAAATCGGGCTAAAACCCTAGTTTCAAAACTATGTAGAATTGGGCCTTGGTCCCAAAAGCAAAGTTGTAACTCTTATTTAGTGGAGCAACTTTGGTATACAAAGTTTTTCAAGTTACTATTTGGAAATTTAAATTAAACTTGAATTTCTATCCTCAAATTTGAATTTAAAACCTTAATTCAAAAACTATTTGGAATCTGGAGTTGATCCTTTAATGAAAGTTATAGAGACCACTAAACTGAACAACTTTCATGTTTACAAATTTTGAACTTGTTCAATAAAAGGTTGAGATTTAAATCTAATTTGAAAAGGGTCATTTACCCCCTTTAAAATAATTTGAAAAATAATCTGAATTTGAAAATATCACAAATACGAAAGTTGTTCAGAATTGAATTATACACAATTTGTATTTTAACCATTTTCTAAGTTATTACATGAAAACAAAAGTAATTTAAGGAATTCAGAATCAGGATGGGTCTGCTACAGTAATCGCCCAATCAGAGCTAGGCAGCGAGCTGCTTGCCGCCGTTCCGCCGCCCCTGCTCGACCTCATCCGCGCGAGGGCAGGCGGCAGGGGACGTGGCAGCGAGCGCTGTCGTGGCGATCTCCCGAAGCCCTCCTTCGTCTTGAAAAGCCGAAACCGAGCTCCGCTCATTCCTTTTCTGTTTCCGGTCGCCGACGACACCTTCACGGTTCATCACCAAATTCGTGACTGTCGATCTGCTCCCATCCAATTCACCATGTCCAGGGCCGCGCCACATCCTCGCGAACCCTTTGAGCCCTTGTTTCTGCCTTCCAGCATCAGAACTGCTGTGCCGGCCGTCGTTTTCTTCCTGTCCGGCAGAAAGCGCCGCCGAGCTCACCTCGACGTTGCCAAGGTGCTCGAGTGAGGATTTCTCCATCCCGTCTCTTGTTTCAGGTTCCCTGCGATGCATAGAGTCTTGTGGGTCAAGTGGTTTGGTGCTTGCACATAGGAAATCGCCGGAACGGGCTTCTTGTCGCCGGAGCGCGCCACCCCGACCGCCGTCGACGTCACCAGTTCCTTCCGACCCCTCTCTGCCCCGTCCAGCGCGAGCATAGCCGCTAGGTGAGCACCCTGGACCTTCCCCGAACCTGAGCCCAAACCCTACCACGTCCGGATGGCCGGAACGCACAGGTCCATTGTGGCCGCCGCCACGGATGCCGGCGAGCTCGCCACTATGCCCGAGAACCCGGTCCAAGGAGGTAGATCGAATCGTGAGCTTGAGGGCTACGTGTTGCTGCCCTTTTTCCTTGGCTGGTGCGGTCGTCGCCGGCGGGGGGGGGGGGGGGGGGGAGGGTCGCGGCCGAAGCCGCCGCCGCGCACGGTGGGCACCTGAGGCAGAAGAAGAAAGCTGTAGGTTGAGTTGGGCCAGGCTGGGCCGGCGGTGGCCTGGCTGGGCAACCAGCTGCGTTGGGCCTTTTGGGCCAGCCCGTGCTGCTGGTTCAATCAGAGCAAATCGTTTTTCAATTTCCTGAGCAAGTGAATAGTGGTGACCTTTCTTATTTTTACACGAATATTTCCAGACATGGAATTCTGTGGCTACCCTGTAATATGATGAAAATGGGAAAAATACGAGACATGGAATTTGAGCATTTTCATTATGTGGTAAAAATACTCATTTTAATTAATAAATGAGATTTTTATGAATTTTGTAGCTCAAAATAATTATCTAAAAATTATAAAATTAATTGTGTACCAGTGAGCTACCTCCACAAAAATCTGTAGCTCATTTGGATGAAGTGTAATTGTTTGGTAAATTACCTTTAATTAAATAAATAAATGAAATGATTAAATATTAATTCCTTTAGGGTTTATCCCGGATCTTCAAATCAGGGAACTGAGATTACCATGAGCTGAGTCATGGGTCTGGAAGCTTTGCGACCCGCAGCCGCCCTCTCGGCCACCTCCGGCCGCTTGCGGCCCTTGCCGAGCTTGACCTGGCCGGCCGGTAACCATGGCTGCGCCTCTCTGGCTTGGCCAGAGCAGGCTGGAGCCGGGTTGGACCGGGTCATTTGTATTGGGAGTGCTAAGGGAGCCAATCTGGGCCGGGTTGGTCATTCGGGCCGGTCCAACAGTAGAGGCTGAGTAATTAAATAAATTTATTTATTTTCTTTCTTAATACATGAAATGTATTGTGTCTTGTGGTTTTTGGATTGAGTGAAGACCAGGGATCATAAAACCTTACATGGTCCTTGGCAACTTATTTAGTAGAATAATTTATTATTATTATTATGTGCTGGTTAATAATAGTTAATAAAATGATTATGTGAGATGGTAACCACCATAATATTAGAATCTTAATAGGAACTTAATGACCCTTGTTGCTAGTTGGTAATTACCTTGGGGTTTACCAAAACAAAGTAACCCTTAATTACAGGCTATCCTGACCTGTAATGTCATGAGTTGTTTCTTTAGATGCAACTTCATGGGTAAAAATATCCAAGTAGAACGACTTCACTTTTGGACCTTTCCGTACCCTAAGTTGTGTATAGAATTCCTTATAGGTACCCGTAAACCGCTAACCTAAGTTGTTGGACAACAAGCTAGTCTTGTTGGCTTGCAACTTTTTCATAAAGGAAAGTAGTATTCAACTTTCTTTGATTATTTAATGTAATGTATTTGTATGTTTCCATTATGCATCATGCCATGCATTTCATCATACATTAATATTTCGTGTAGTGAACGCGGGAAATTCTTATCTGAAGCAAGTCCCGAGTTGGTCTTCACTCTCTGGACGTGGAGTTTCCTCGGTGATAGACTTCAGGGTTGTACCTGCTCCAAGCAACAGGCAAGCCCCGGTGCATTAGCCCCTCCTTGTGTTTTATAAATCTTTATCACCTTGAGTTAAATTGCTGCATTAGGTTGATAGGAGTTGATTGTCACCTACTTGCTGCATTTACCTACCTTGATATATTATCCTTGAAACCTGATTTAAAGGAAAATGTTTATAAAATGCTTAGCCTTGCTTAATAGTTAAGCTTTTATGAAAAAGATATTTTGTATGCTTTGGGTATACTACTATATACTATGAACTATTATAGTTGTTTGACAGGGCAGCAGACTTGCATTAAGAAAGGACTCTCAATGTAGTGTCTCTGACTGTCTATTACGAAAACGAAATGGAATCCATTAGGGACCATTCGTTGTCGGCCTGATGGATCGAGACTTTGCAACTAGCCACATACTACGGAAAGCCTCTGACTCCGGTCGCTCCTCTTCTTGAACCGACAACCACGCACTGGGAGTGGAGAGATGGCGAGAGTAGCGTGTACTCTCGTGGCCGGCGTGCCTGGAGAGGAGAGGAGTACTGTGCTCTCGGGTGGCGTAGGACCGGTTCAAGTTTTGGAAAAGCCGTGGTAGGCGGGGTTGGCATATGCAAGCTTAGGTGCTACATATGCAGTGTGGATAGGGATCCCCAGCTGGGTACTTAATCGATTCGAATCGTCGTTGCTCCTCAGATAATGGAGACTTGATCCACTGACTTACAGCGAAGAGTGGTTCGGAATTAGGTGAAAGATGTGGGAAATGGGTGAATATTGAGATTATCTTACTGAATCAATCTAGATTCAAGATTGAGTTTTAAGCTGACTTAGAGTGCTTTTCTGCAAAACTCTTTGATTCTTGTTAAAGCCTCATCTTGATTCCCCTTAGCCTGCATTCCTGAGTCTCCGCCCCAATTTTTGGTCGGGTAAGTCTTGCGGAGTACCCCATGTACTCAGGGTTTGTTAACCCCCTGTTGCGGGTTAAAGTCAAGAGCTGTTCAGGTTTGGCTATCGCCAAGCTGGTGGCACTCGAAGAGCTGCCCTATGCAGTAGATGACATGTGCTTATCAGCACTTCCTTGGGCAAGATGTCATCTATATTACTTATAAGTGTAAGAGCCACCTTATCTTGTCTCTATCGACAAGAGGTTTTGTAAAGACTATCACTGGAAATTGTAAACCATAATTGTACTCTTCCGCTTTTTACTCTGATGTATTTTGAACTCTATGAATGAATGTAATAAGATGGTTAGTTTCCGTCCCGTGAAATGATCCTCGGAGGGACATTGCGGTGTTCGCGAGAGCACCCGACAGGGCTTCCGGAGTTATCAGGTTCCCATGCATAGCAGTCGGAGGTCATTGGACATCGACAGGTGCACGTGGGCCATGGTAATTCGGGCGGTTCTGTCACAGACTAACCCCAAAATCTACAGGAAGATCAAGCTTATATGCATTCTCATTTGTTCATTGCATCACTTTAAAAGGACCATCCGCTCTAGGCATCAATTTAGATTTTCTTAATTCAGGAAACCTATCCTTTCGCAAATGCAACCAAACCAAATCTCCAGGTTCAAGAATCAATTCCCTTCTTCCTTTATCTCAAGCAAATTTGTACTTAGCATTCGTGCGCTCTATGTTTTCTTTAGTGGTTTCATGTAGTTTTAGCATCAATTCAGCACGTTGCTTAGCATCAAAATTCAACTTTTCAGAACTTGGCAATGGCATTAAATCAATAGGAGCATGTGGTAACAAGCCATAAACAATCTCAAAGGGACACATCTTCGTAGTAGAATGTAGCGAACGATTATAAGCAAACTCAATATGAGGCAAACAATCTTCCCACATCTTAATATTCTTCTTTAAAACAGCCCTTAACATAGTAGACAAAGTTCTATTCACAACTTCAGTTTGACCATCAGTTTGGGGGTGACAAGTGGTGGAAAATAAAAGCTTAGTCCCCAATTTAGCCCATAAAGTTCTCAAAAAATGGCTAAGAAATTTAGCATCAAGATCAAAAACAATTGTATTTGGCACACCATGCAAGCGAACAACTTCTCGAAAGAACAAATCAGCAATATTTGTAGCATCATCAGTTTTATGACATGGTATGAAATGTGCCATTTTAGAGAATCGATCCACAACCACAAAAACACTATCTCGCCCTTTCCTAGTCCGTGGCAATCCCAACACAAAATCCATAGAAATATCCTCCCAAGGAGCACTAGGAACAGGAAGAGGCATATACAAACTGTGTGGATTCAACCGGGACTTAGCCTTTTGACATGTTGTGCAGCGAGCAACAAATCTCTCCACGTCTCGTCGCACCTTTGGCCAAAAGAAATGACCAGCAAGAATGTCCTCCGTCTTCTTCGCTCCAAAATGCCCCATCAAGCCACCTCCATGCGCTTCCTGCAGCAACAACAAGCGAACGGAGCTAGCTGGAATGCATAGCTTGTTAGCTCTAAACACAAACCCATCATTGACGATGAATTTGTTCCACGTTTTCCCATCTTTACAATGCAGCAGCACTTCTTTAAAATCAGCATCATGAGCATATCGGTCTTTAATTGTTTCTAACCCAAAGATCTTGTAATCAAGTTGATTCAGCAAAGTATATCTCCTAGACAATGCATCTGCAATGATATTATCCTTCCCTTTCTTGTGTTTGATAACATAAGGAAAAGATTCAATAAATTCAACCCATTTTGCGTGTCTACGATTTAGTTTTCCTTGACTACGAATATGCTTCAAAGATTCATGATCAGAATGTATAACAAATTCTTTGTGCCACAAATAATGCTGCCATGTTTCTAATGTCCGCAATAGAGCATATAATTCCTTATCATATGTAGAATAATTAAGAATAGGCCCGCTCAATTTCTCACTAAAGTATGCAACAGGTTTGCCTTCTTGTAACAAAACACCATCCAATCCAATTCCACTCGCATCACATTCAAGCTCGAAAGTCTTATTAAAATCAAGCTCTCGTAGTGCTCCGTGTCACCTGCATTAATATGTTCCTCTATGTGTTCCTCACTACCTGCATGGTCAGCCACAAGCAATGCAAGTGTATCTTCATCAGAATCACCGGCAGATGAACACTCACCATCATCTTTGACAATCATAACACGCTTGTTTGGACAGTCACGCTACACATGTCCATATCCCTTGCACCGGTGACATTGGATGTTGTTTGTTCTACCTGTCGATGCCACGGATGATGTACTCGCAGCAGGCTTTTGCATTGTCTTCGCAACTGAATTGGTAGGGGTGGCTCGAGTCTTGTCAATGGATGATGGTGTAGGAGTACGTGTGGATGGAGTTGTAGCCGTGCGCTGCTGCCATGAACTAGCTTTCCCGGCAGAAACATTAGTCCTTGCGCTAGCACGTCGTCCCTGCACTTCCCGTTCAGCTTTACAAGGAAGATGAAACAGTTTGTTTATGTTATTGTATTCTTTGTAAGCGAGGATATCCTGAATTTCCCGATTTAACCCGCCTAAAAATCTAGCCATAGCAGGTTCCTCATCCTCCTCTAACTTACAAGGCAACATACCCGTCTGTAATTCCTGATAGTATTCTTCTACACTTTTAGCACCCTGTCTCAATTGTTGGAACTTATTTATCATATCACGGGCATAGTAAGATGGAACAAATCTAGCTCTCATGGCTCGTTTCAGTGCATCCCAAGTTTTAGGTATGTTATTAGGATTTTTCTTGCCATATTCTATCCACCAAATAGAAGCAAAATCTGTGAACTCACTAGTAGCAGCCCTAACACGTGTAGTGTCAGGAAATTCATGGCATGCAAACTTTTGATCTACAGCAATCTCCCAAGTAATGTATGCCTCAGGATCATATTTACCATCAAAAGGAGGTATTTTAAATTTTATTATACTGAAAGCATCATCGTTATTGTGTACCTCGCGTCGGCGGCGGCCACCCATACCTCTACGGTTGTGACATGGGCGATGTCGATCACGAGTGTCTCGATCATCATATTCAGTATCTCCTGTGTATTCCTCATCATAACTACCATCCTCTCGATCTTCGTCCTTCTTTTCTTCTTTATGCTTATCTTTATCATCGTTATGGAGGTCATCAAAACGCCTTAGAAGAGGCAAGGCTTTTGTCCACACTAGCAACAGACTTCTCCAAACTTGAAAGCTTGTTGTTTGTGGCAATTTGCGTATCCTCCAACTACTCAAGCTTTTCATTTGCCACCTGCAAGTCGTTATCCAGTCCCTCCGTGTGCAGCTTCACTTGCCTTTCAAAATGTTGTATGATGCCCTTTGTGTGAGGTGAATGTGCCATTTGGTTATCGTCGTCGGTCCCTGGCATGGTTCAAAGACAAAAACAACAAGAAGCCAAGTGAAGAAATAAAAGCCCTACAGCTACTAGGATGTAGCTACAGCAAGTCGCTCACTCTCCACCTGTTACACAAGTTCTTACCAGTTCTTACCTTGCTCGACAGGAGGGGTCGTCTACCAACAAGTCTGCAGCAATGGATGAAGTGTATCTGTGCCGAAGCACAAGACCTGTCAAGCTGTAGAATATGTGGAGCTATAGGTGGGCTGAAACAAGGAACGAACTAGCACCACGTTAGTTACAAAAAGCAAGCTGAATAATCGTTCAACCGGCGGTACTGTGCTGGTCCTAGCCTAGACCGTGCTAGAGACATGAGCCTGGACACAAAGGACAGAACAACACACCAGCTGAAGCGAACAAAAATCACAAAGAACATCCCCTTTTCCTTTGATTCTTTCTCTTTCTCTTTCTTTTTTTCTTTTTTTTCTTTTTTTTAAGGGGACACTCAAAACTGATTATATGAAAAAGAAGACTACCAGAGAGCAATTCACCACACACACTTTTCCAGAAAGGGCAGGGGTATTCCGGTAAAAAAAAGATACTCTCTCTCTTTCTCTGGAGTAAGCCACGCGTTTAGATACGAATACTTGCTGCGTGATTACTTGGATATTTGTAGCACAGGGTTAACTCATTCCTTGTTCGACTCGAACTTCTAATTCTACTCGGACTCAGCCAACAAAGAGGAACACCGATTCCTGGTCCGATTGGAACTTCTAATTCTACTCGAAGTCGGCCAACAGAGAGGGATAACCGATTCCTTATCGGACTAGAACTTTGAACTCGACTCAGATTCGGATAGGGCAGTGCGTGTTGTGATAAAATCGTGACAAAAACTCGAAACTCTAAGGGAAAAAAACTAGTACCAGCAGCTCGACCAAACTAATGCAACCGAAAACTCAACAAGCCCTAACCAACAAGTACTAGCTATGGCTCAAAGGTTTTAAGATTGCAGGAAACGAATCTACTATTTTTTTGGCTTTTCTGGACTATAGGAAAAATAAAAACAGCGATGGATTGGAAGTCCCTCACCGATAAACCTTGCTCTCTGATACCAATTGATATGAACCCGCTAGGGTTTGTGGTCGATCATTCGATGAGAGGCGTGAGATAACTCGATTGGTGGATGGAGATGACGTTCATGGCCCGACTACAGCCTTCCAAGACCACGCCTTAGCGACCGATACACCACTTCCAAAGGCCGTCACGATCTTGTGGAGCGCAACAACCATCCCCTAGGGCTCCCGTCCTGCAAGCAATCGAAGAACTAGCCAGAACGAGGAAACAAGCACTGAATTTGCAAGATGAAATTGAAGGTTTCACACTGAATCTTATTATGAGTGGGGTTCCGAAGACAAGGAGACGGGCGACTGGATCAGCACGCGCGCCTACAAGCAAGTAGCGATGGCTAAACTTGATCTAAACAAAACCCAAGTGTTCCTGGTGGCGGCTAAGGGGTATATGACATGTGGAGGACGACCACAAGAGAGTTTGGGTCGTGTTCCAACCCTAGGACGCATCCCTACTGGACTCTAAACGATACAAGCCCATTGGGTTAACTTAAGGTGGCGCAGCACCCTGGATAGAATAGACCTCTCGGTGATTTTTGACTGTTGACTGCCTCTTTCAAGAAGGTCTGAGTACGAGGCCAGATCCATATGAAAGTAGACTTGATTAGCTTTCCAACAAGTCCTGAATCACCCCAATCCGACTCCGTATGTAACCGTGGCGACCGTCGCAAGTTGGAGGTGTGCTGCAGTCCGAATCCAGCCTACACGAGTCCTTTTCCCTTTTGCTCTTCTCCTTGATTCCTAATCAAAACAAGAGTGCACGTGTCTCCAAGATCTAAACAAGATGGACAAGAGCTCAAGAAGGAACTCACTTGATAATTAAGTTTTCGAGCACGAGCACGAGTAATAGAACCAGCCATAGGTACTGGTGTTGGCGAAGATGGAACGTTGGTGTTGATGTCCTCATCAGTAGGTGGCAGGTGGTGACAGCCCTGTCCACTCGTACCAGCATCCCCCCACGTTCGGACGTGGAATAGCGCTGATACTGGTATCGCCTGGAAGACCAGGTGGGTCAGTGGGCCTGAAGCAAGCAAGTAGTGGGGAAGTTTCCATCGTTTATATGCGTTTGACCTTAGAAAAACCTCTCTACCCAAGCTATCCCTTCCGTCTCTTCTGAGTAAACTAGTTTAAGAGACTAAGTACAAAGACCGTTCCTCTGGGAAATTACGATACCCTGAATACTTCTGGGTGAAGGCTACAACGGTACTTCTGTGCGTTTGCGGACTTTTCTGCTGACGCTAAGAAGCGCCAACAAGCTTTCTGGCGCCGTTGCCGGGGAACGGTTGTCGTATTTATCTCCAAACCTAGTTCACCCGTGTATCCTTGTGTTTTATCAAAAAAAATCTTTTATCTTTTCTTTTTATAAAAACAAAATATTCCTTTTTATTCGATCCCATCACCATGAAGCCAGCTCTAAATTTAAAATTCTTCTGCTTCAAAGGGAAAGTTCTTTGAACCACATTCTTTTTCAAAACCAAAATTTCCATCCAGTTGTGAACTCCACCCGAGATTCAAAGCTATGGTTCGGACAAAACCCTTCTTTGGTCACGACAATGAAAATTCTTTTAACTATTTGCAAAAATTCGAGGAATTGTGTTCATGCCTAAGCATTCCTGACATGACACAAGAAATTCTTAAGTGGAAGTTGTTTTTGTTCTCCCTCAACGGGAGGCAAAACAATGGTACACTGATGCCGTAGAAAGTACGAATGGAGAATGGGATGAACTTAAGATCAAGTTTTATCTTGCATTCTTACCCATGTCTCGTATTGCCGCTCTACCAAGGGCAAACCTCGATTTTGAGCAAAAAGAGAAGAAGTCCATAGGTGCAGCCTAGGCCAGGTTTACAATGTTTATACATGCTGACCTAGACTTGTCTTTATCCGATAATGTGCTTTTGCATATCCTTTGTTTGGATCTAGACATAGATGCTGCCCTATGCTTTGACGTAACCGTTGGAGGGCCGTTTTCATAAAAACCATGACGGAATAGAGGAAAATCCTTGTTTGCATCCTAGAGAAGCATGCTTCTCCCGTCATTGTACCCAAAACCCTCCATACAAGGGCATGTCAAGTTCTGAAGAGCCCTCAGCAGCCGAATCCTTTCCCTTGCCACCCTTCGATTCGTCTGTTGAGCCCTCACCCGAACCATGAATACCGAAGGAAGGAATGTTTTATCCTTCGGAGTTCGCTATCAAAATTCGAGGATTATGGCAAAACTTCGAAACATTTCTTGGCACAAAATTTTGACATTTCTTAGGAAGTCTCCCGTAATGCTGAGTCATCGAAAGTACGGTTGTTGCTTGTTGGAAGTGAAACGTTCTTCTGAAGAAATTCATATTCTTTCACCTCCCACAACCATGTCTTGCTCATTAAGGGGGACTTCTGTGAAAGCCCCACACAACCTCACAGCTGGGACTACTTTCATTCTAGCAGAAACCATTTTAGGGCGATATGCCGCTAGTCCCGACCGACAAACTTTTCAGAAGTCCATCCGGTCTCATCTTTGAGTTTTGTGGGATTGTTAGGGTAGTGCCATTGGAAATTAACGGAACCGAAGTTTCTTATACTTCCTCATCTATGCCATCCTCGATTTTGATCTTCTCATAGGGCACCCTCTTGAAAATCTCATTTATATATATATAAAAAAAGAAGGGAGCCCTGATGAGAAGTTTGAAAGTTTTGCTTCTGCCAGCCATAGCACTTGCTCGAAAACCTAAAGGCGAAGCAAAGCTACTTGTTCGAGCATGCAAATCCTTCTCCTGCGCCCGTGCTCGAACAAGATGCATGTCCCTCTGGCCATCAAGAACATTGTTCTCGATAATGGTCAAGGTTAAGTGATCATCCTCCATGATATATCTTTTGAGAATGAAAACTTCCGTGCCACGGACATGCCCGAAGCAATAACTCTGGAGCCAAGAAGGGGCCCGCTAACAAGCATGGCTTTGAGGTCCCTCACGTTTCATGCTCAAGGTCTCCAGAGTTTGTTTCGCTTTGGACCACCTGCTTCTACGAGGATCTCGCAACCATCTCTTGATTCTAGTTGTTCAACTTTTTGGAGAGAATGGTTGTGAATGCTTATGTTTTTCATGAACATTGCAAATCCCGTAGTAGTACGATGGTGCGTACCTTGCAGCTTGAATATTAATGCCTATGATTGGTGGTAAAGCTGGGAACTACACCACCATTGATTGCTGCAAGAAGAAGTTCCCACGGTCAAGCTTAAGACCATAACTTAAGCACTGCCGGGAGATACCCCGGATTATCCTTAAAAAAATTTATATATATTTTATTATTTTTATTACTATTGTTATTTTCAAAAAAAATATCTTCTTTAAATGGTGAGGGCATGTTGTCAAGTTAGTATGCACCTTCGGGTATGTCGCTAACCATTTTAGGAAAGATTAAGAAGAACTCGAGTCATATGATGCTTGACGACATGGAACGACATCAACTACAAAAGCTTGATGCACTCCTAGGTAATGAAACACACTCGTAAGAAGGCCCTAACTCTGCACTTGACTTTTATGCAAAAGTCCTAGTGTGGGGGAGGACGGTGAGAAACCCAAGTTCCATGCACACAAAAGGGTCATTCAAAAAAATAATGATGAAGATGTCAGCCTCGCCTTGCAAAAAAAAAGAAGAGAGAGTTAAAATATATATATATTGAAAAAAAAGAGAGAGAGATGATATAAAAAAAGAGAAGAAAAAAAATGAATGAAAGAAAAAAAGAAGAGAGATGAGGGAGACTAAAAAAAAAGAAAAAGAACTAGAAAAAAAAAGATTGGGAGTCACCCTCTTCTGAACCTTTGCTAGTATCATCAAGGCCCGTGGCCCATGCGCATTGATGTGTGTGTGGCCTGGCTTCGGAGATCACCTGAGCAGAACCATCATGCTAGCTGCAACAACAACTACAATGCCTCATACATATATGTTGCCGGTACATATACTCAGGTATGCGAAGGTAAATAAATGTTCACCAACTTCTTATAATTGTCTTCATTTGATCATACAAATTCATGCTTCCTTTGCTTATGTTATAAACCTTGGTTTGGGTGTAGTCTTATAAGGTACATCCATAGGTCTTTTTTTTAAATTAAACATGGTGTTTAGGTTAAAATGGCCTTCTTTGATCAAAATTTAACATGGTGTTGAAATTTGATCAATGAACTTTGAGTTGTTGACATAATCAATGAAAGTAATCTGATATGGAGATAAACCAAGCCATATCTTTCTCTATATCTTTATCTTGGCCTTGTTTATAAAAAGTTGAGTGTACAAGTTTTCAATAAAAAAGAAATAATAATAATATCTTTCTTGCTCTCTGGTCTTATAGCCAATAGAGTCCTTGCTTGTTGTTGTTGCTCTTGTTTTATTTTCTTTTTATCAAAATAAAGCAGGTACAAGAATAAGTGTGGGGGAGATCTCTCAAGCATACCTAACACACCTTCAAGATCTCCCCTGCACGTTGCACAGCACCGAGTGACTCATCACGCAACAAGGACAGGACACATGACTTCCATAAACCTCCTTCATCTTCAACGGTGGTTTGTGCACCTCTACCCTCACATCTCCCTAAGTTTTGAAGTTTTGAATCTGATAATCTAAAAATGCAAAACTTCTGACACGCCATCTCCATGCTATCCTTTGATAAAATTTGCATACTCCGTATTCCTCGCCAACCTTCCTATAACTTGTCAACAACTATCACAGGGACCCCATGTTGTCTAAGTAATTGGAGTATGTGATATAGCTGGATGATTTGAACCTTGCTCTTTTTATGATGGACTTGGGATTTATTTTACAAACTCAAAATGAGATGGCATGCTCCTCAATGATAATGAATTTCCCACCAAGGCCATATGACATGTTTAACTTTTGCAAACCTTTAGTCATATGCTGCTTGTCGGATCATTGAGTTTTATCAAATTGTTGTGACCTATGTGAGATTATGGTCATGCACCTATGGTTGAGATTCACACGCACCCACCAATAAAATGCCGACTCTTACACTAAGAGTTGCGCACAACATGCACCCTGTCATCCACCAAAAACGCCAACTCTTACTCTAAGAGTTGTACACTCTTCCACCAAATATAAATGCCGACTCTTACCCTGAGAGCCGCGCATTTGTTATCCACCAAATAAAAATGCCGACTCTTACCCTAAGAGTCGCGTATTCATCCTCCACCATATAATTACTCATCGCATTCCATCATGATATCTCTCCATTCAAAGTTTGCATTAAGAAGAGATACGGGCTATGTTTAAAAAAAAGTATGCCAAGGGACAAAAAAAAGAGAAAATATATATATACACACACACACATGCCAAGGGGCACGAAAAGAGAGAAAAAGTTTTTAGCAATAAACAAACGGGAAAGTCCAAAGCCCCGTTCAAGAAAAAAAATACATATATGAATATTTCCTTTTATAGCCCATACTTTTCAAAGAATCATCCATTTATCCAATAAAGAGAGTCATGATGCATGGAGTACCAAAAACAGTTAGAATTAGGAATCATCTTCCATGCCACACACTTGCACATCTCAATCTAGTGTATGACTTGTATTTCCGTGTGGTTTGGTTTTTGACTTGACAATATATGTGATGCAAGTATGCCCACTTTCATACCTACCCAAAACTCCACTCAAAATCTTTAGAGATGGGTTATGAAAGAAGGCAATTCCAAAATGCCTTGGTGAGGAACTAGACACATATATGAGCGATTTGAGAGTATCATTTAAGGAGCAAGGCTATCTTTTCTTTTTCAAAAATCTTATAAAAACCCAAGTTTCTGAGCTAACTGATGCAAGGGGATTTGAATCCATGTTGTTCCATTATTCAATTACCCAAGAAAATGTGGTAGACACTTTGAAGTTCACAAGTGTAGGTGAAGCTTGGAATATCTTGTATGCAGGTTATATATCAAGGAGATGACCCATCTTAGTCCTTTAAACATTCACTCGAGGATGAGCAAAGGACTAAGTGTGGGGGTCTTGTTGGCGGTCCTTAAGTCACATTTTATACCGCCAATAATAATATAAATCCATGGAACATCAGAGAAAAATATTCTTTAATTAACATGTTCCAAGAGTTTTGGTGTTTTCCACTATGTTGCAGGAATATCCGAGTTTTCACAACATAAAAGTATCTCAAATAATAAAATGAACTACACCATTGCGGAGAGCTCGTTGCACTGATCAAAATGCATATATTATTTGCATTATTTGGAGTTCCCAATAAAAAGATATTTAAGTTCGAATCCAATTTAGGATTCCACGAGTAGGCTTGAGTATTTTGGCCATAACTCACTCATCCGAACTACTATTGGGCTGAAGCACTAGTCAAAACGAAGCTATCGACGAGGCCCACGTGCTCCCAAAAGGCGGTGGCTAGATGGGCCCACCAGGGGACAGGCCGCCCCCCGGTGGGGCCTATCGGGCCTAGTTTTCTTCTGACAGGTGTAAGGCGGTTCCCCAAGGACGTTCCCACCTACGATCAACACAGATGGCAAGTGGAAACCACCCTTTGGAGGTCGGTTTGGATCTTTCCATGTGAGGATGATCCTTTTGCATTGAACCCCCTCCTCTCAAGCTATAAAAGGAGGCCTCCTCTCTACACCCTATTCATGAATTGATTCACCAACACAAGAGGTCACAATATAGAGAGGAAGAGCAAGCTCCATTCCATTAGCTTATGGCTAATTTAGTATAGGGAGTGAGAGAGGGACAAGAGCTGGAGAAAGAGCGGAGTCGAAGCAGTTCTGCCTCCGGGTGGACGAAGTGCCGGGCTTGTCGGCTCTCGATCCAACTTGTACTTCTACGATCGTCTTGCTGCTTGAAGTAAGAAGTTCTTGTTCAACTTTGGTTTGATTCAGTAATCATGTTACTTCCATAAAGCTACTTGTTTGTAGGATCATCGTTCGTCCTTTGGACGGATGCTCTAGTAAGAGGACTCCTGACAGAGACGGATGTTCCTGTACGCCGCTAGAGTAGTAGTCGCCTTCGTAGACGTGGTGTTTTGGTCAGAGTCTACCTTCGTATGTTGCGCGCGCCTATGGGCAGAGGGGTAGTTGGCAGGTGGTGACAGCCCTGTCCACTTGTACGAGCATCCCCCCACGTTCGGACGTGGAATAGCGCTGATACTGGTATCGCCTGGCAGACCAGGTGCGTCAGTGGGCCTAAGCAAGTAGTGGGGAAGTTTCCATCGCTTATATGCGTTTGGCCTTAGAAAAACCTCTCTACCCAAGCTATCCCTTCCATCTCTTCTGAGTAAACTAGTTTAAGAGACTAAGTACAAAGACCGTTCCTCTGGAAAATTACGATACCCTGAATACTTCCGGGTGAAGGCTACAACGGTACTTCCGTGCGCTTGCGGACTTTTCTGCTGACGCTAAGAAGCGCCAACACCAAACATAGGCATGAAAACTATTTGATGCGCCACGAATTCCCGATCTTCACGAAGTGGGTTCAATCTCCAGATAACCAGCTTCAAGAAGCCAAGATAACTTGCTGCACGCAGCGATAACTAGTGCAACCTGATGAATAAATCTCGAAGCCAACCACGTCTTTAACCGGCAACCTGAGTCGAGGATTCGTCCAACCACACTCTCAAGAAACCGGCCAACACAACCTACAATCAATCAAGGAGAACCTTGAAGGGAGTAGAAGCACCAATAGGGAGCAGATGAAGCTGCCGCTTCTGTAAATCCTGTGAAGGAAATCACAAGAGCAATGGGATAGAGACAACTCTCTGGTTTTGTTAGCACACAGCTGAACAAAGTGGTTCTATATTTTCATTATCAAAATCATCCGTTTACAAATGAGTCTAGGGTGTATTTATACTAGCAATAGCCCTGCTAGATAGGGGAAAACACGAAATGGAAGTGAAAAGATCAACTGTGTGAAAGGGCCTCCACGAAATCAGTTCCTAGAGAGTTTCCGCGTGGCTGTTGGCCTTCTGTGCAGTCTTCAATGTTTTGGCAATAACTCCGTCTTGGAGAGTCCAAATGATGCACCGTTTGTTGCGTTGGAAACTTAACTTCACATGCTTTTACACCATGTATACCATGCCCCACGATATGTTGTAGAATGGTACAGTATTGCTTATCAAGTTAGACATCAGGCTGTCTGTTATTGCTCTGATCAGTCAGCACAAATACTGGTCCGGAGCCCAAATGGAAGATCCTAGATTTTCGGGGGTAGTGCCACTGAAAACTAGACTTCTCAAGATTTGCAACAAGTGCTCATTCACCTTCATAGCTTTTGGGAATCAAGAGTTATAGATTTTTCTTTTGGACGGTTCTACAGGACTAGACTGGTTCAAGTGTAGTTCCTGGTCGGCAGTCACCTTCCTAATTGTTCTTGTCTCCCTCTTTAGTGAACCTGAGCATTAACAAGGTGCACGACTTAGGTAGTATATAATTCTCATTAACATTAAAATGAATCTCGCAAAGTAGCGCGTTCACCTCTTGCTATAACTTCTTAGCTCGGTTACGTGTGATCAGACCATCGAGTACTTCGGCAGGTGTCAAGGTAGGTGTGCGGGTCAGTGTGGTCAGTGTAGTGATCGGAGTAGATGACCTTGTGGTCGGCGTGGTCGACGTTGTGGTCGGAGTGGTTATCTTGCTGATTGGTGAGGTCGACGACATGGTCGGTGTGGTTATCTTGCTGATCGGTGAGGTCGTCGACGTGGTCGGAGTGCTTGGCCTGTTGGTCGGCATGGTCATATCATCCTCCCCGTCTTGAAAAGGAGTCGTCCTCGACTCTGAAGTATCTTCACTTGTGACTGGTGATAGATCAGCAACATTGAAGGTGTTGCTTACGCCATAACTTGCCGGAAGTTCTATCTTGTAAGCATTATCACTGATTTTTGCAAGAACACGAAATGGACCATCTCCTCGTGGCATTAACTTGGATTTGCGCTGATCGGGAATGCGATCCTTGCGCAAGTGAATCCACACCAAGTCCCCTGGCTCAAACAACACTTTCTTCCGATGTTTGTTCATACTTGCAGCCTTGCGTGTCGCCTTTAGCTCAATTGCTTCTTTGGTCTTCTCATGTATCTTCTTTACGTATGCAGCACACTTGGAAGCTTCCATGTTTGTTCTCTCCTGCAATGCTAGAGGCAACAAATCTATCGGAGCAATAGGTTTGAAACCATAGACAATTTCAAAAGGACACAAATTTGTGGCAGAGTGTACTGCCCTGTTATAAGCAAACTCCACATGTGGCAAGCATTCCTCCTAACTCTTCAAGTTCTTTTTCACCATTGTCCATAGCAACATTGACAATGTTCGATTCACCACTTCAGTTTGTCCATCGGTTTGAGGATGACAAGTGGTGGAGAACAAAAGCTTGGTCCCAAGCTTTGCCCATAATGTTTTCCAAAAGTAGCTGACAAACTTGACATCACGATCAGACACTACGGTCCTAGGCATACCATGTAACCTTACAATTTCCTCGAAAAATAAATTAGCAATGTGTGAAGCATCGTCGGTCTTATTGCAAGGGATAAAATGAGCCATTTTTGCAAATCTATCAACCACAACAAAAATAGAATCCTTTCCTCTCTGAGTTCTAGGCAATCCCAAAATAAAATCCATGCTTATGTCTTCCCAAGGAATATTAGGAGTAGGCAAGGGAGTATATAAACCATGAGGGTTCAGTTTTGACTTAGTTTGTGACAAGTGACGCAACGCTCAACAAATCTGATGACGTCCCTCCTCATCTTGGACCAATAGAAATGATCTCTGAGCAGTTCATAAGTTTTGTTTTGTCCAAAATGTCCTGTTAGTCCTCCTCCATGTGATTCCTGCAACAAAAGCAATCTAACCGAAGAATTTGGCATACAAAGTTTGTTAGCTCTAAACAGAAAACCATCATGTATATGATATTTCTCCCATCATTTTCCATCTTTGCACTGATTATAAGATTCTGAAAATTCAGGATCATCATTATACAAATCTTTCAAACTTTCAAGACCCAAAACTTTTACCTCAAGTTGGTTCAGCAACACAATCTTTCGAGACAACGCATCAGCAACAACATTGTCTTTACCTTTCTTATATTTTATAGTGTATGGAAAAGTTTCGATGAACTCAACCCACTTGGCATGGCGACAGTTCAGCTTAGCTTGACCCTTCAAGTACTTCAAAGCTTCATGATCGGAATGAATAACAAACTCTTTTGGCCATAAGTAATGCTGCCATATTTCAAGCACACGCACCAAAGCATACAATTCTTTGTCATATACAGAATAATTCAGTTGAGCACCTCCCAATTTTTCACTAAAATATGCTACAAGTTTTCCTTGTTACATTAAAACTCCTCCTATCCCAATTCCACTAGCATCACATTCTACTTCAAAAGTTTTAGTAAAATCAGGAAGAACAAGTAACGGTGCTTCATTCAAATGTTTCTTTAATTCTTGAAAAGCATTTTCTTGTGAAATTCCCCATTTAAAATCAACACCTTTCTTTGTCAATTAATTCAAAAGAGCAGCAATGGTACTGAAATCTCTCACAAACCTTCTATAAAAACCAGCAAGGCCATGAAAACTTCTTACTTGACTTACATTCGTAGGAGTTGGCCAATCCTTGATAGCTTTTACCTTGGTTTCATCCACTTCTATTCTTTTCCCTGAAACAACAAAGCCTAGGAAAACAACATGGTCTGTGCAAAAACTGCACTTCTCAAGATTAGCAAACAATTTCTCCTTTCAGAGCTCATCCAAGACTTGTCGAATATGACTCACATGCTCCTCAAAGGACTTGCTGTAAATTAAGATGTCATCAAAGTAGACAACAACAAATTTTCCAATGAAAGCTCTCAAAACATGGTTCATTAATCTCATGAAAGTGCTTGGAGCATTAGTCAAACCAAATGGCACAACTAACCATTCATACAACCCAAATTTAGTTTTAAAAGCAGTTTTCCATTTGTCTCCAGTTTTCATTCTTATTTGATGGTACCCACTTCTCAAATCAATTTTAGTGAATATGGTGGAACCACTTAATTCATCAAGCATGTCATCTAAACGTGGAATAGGATGGCGATAGCGAACAGTGATATTATTTATAGCTCTATAGTCAACACACATCCTCCAAGAACCATCTTTCTTAGGTACTAAGATCATAGGAACAGCACAAGGACTTAAACTTTCATGAACAAAACCTTTATCAAGAAGTTCTTGCACTTGCCTTTGTATCTCTTTTGTTTCTTCAGGATTGGATCGGTATGGTGGACGGTTAGGGAGTGCAGCCCCTGGAATGAGATCAATTTGATGCTCAATTCCACGAATCAGAGGTAGTCTAGCCAGCGTCTCTTCTAAAAAAACATCTTCATAGTCCTACAAAAGATGAGACACAACACTAGGAAGAGACGTGATATCGTTAGCTGAAATTAAAATGTCTTTGCACACAAGTACAAAGAGCACTTGATCTGGGTTATTCCTCACTTCTCTCAGTTTTGATTTTGTGGTTAACATGACTAGATGCTTTCCCTCTCCTTTCTTTTTATCTCTCAAATTTGGCATGTGGCTCTCATTCACCGAATTGTGGATGGCACTCATTTTCTTTTTCTCTTCTCCTTCCTTACTCACTGGAACAATTTCAGATTTCTTTTGTAAGGCTCAGCCATGATTTGTTGAGGTGTTATAGGCTTGAGTACAAACTTCTTTCCCTTCAAATCTACCATGTACTGATTAGTTCTCCCACATTGCTGAGAATAACGATCATATTGCCACGGCCTTCCGAGCAGCAGGTGACACACAGACATAGGTGCCACATCACATTCCACTGTATCAACATATTCACCGATCTTGAATGGAACTTTCACCTTATATCCAATCTTGATATCTCCTGTATCATTAAGACATTGGACATGATATGGATGAGGGTGTCGCTGCAGCTTCAAACCAAGCTTATCAACCATCTCAAGACTAGCGAGATTATGGCAGCTCCCGCATCAATGATCACTTTCACTACTTTATCTTGCACTTTTGCTCTGGTCTGAAATAGATTATGTCGCTGTCCATTTTCAGCTTCCTTCATTTGGACACTCAAAATTTGAGCGACCACAAGAGCAGCACCTTGCTCAAACTCACAGCCCGTATGGTTCTCATTTTCATGGGCTTCCTCTTCAGCTTCTTCCTCAACTTCCTCTTCACTAGCTGATTCATACTCTCTATTATCGTTCACAATGATCACCCGATTATTTGGGCATTCCCTAATCACATGCCCACGGCCTCCACACTTGAAGCACTGAATTCCACTGCTCTTGGCTGTAGAACCTACTGAAGTAGATGTGGATGCCGATGGTTTAGAGCTCATGTTTGGGGCAGCAGTGTTCTTCACACTTGGGACATTAGAACGTGACCCTCCACTTGAGCTTTTCATCGTTGATGGTGCAGCAACAAACTTTGTTACTGACTTGCTTCCTCCAGAAAAATTTCTTGTAGCAAAAGACAAGGACTTGCTGCTCTTAGCATCTTGTTGTAGTTGGCGTTCAGCTTTGGTTGCTTGATGTACCAAATCAATAAGATGTCGGTACGGCTGAAACTCAACATGCAGCCCGGCCATGAAACGTGCAATGGTTTGCTCTTCATCTTCATGTACATTGGCTCTAATCATAGCCTTCTCCATCTCTTTATAATATTCTTCAACAGAGAAACTTTCTTGCTTCAGATTCTGCAGTTTATCAAAAAGATCACATCGATAGTGCCTGGGCACAAATCGAAGTCTCATTTCTCTCTTCATTTCGTGCCAAGTTGCAATAGGACATTCTCCTTCTTCTTCAAGATCATGAGGAGTTGCTCCCACCAAATCAGAGCATATCCTTCAAACTCCAGAGATGCCATGGCTAGTTTCTTCTCCTCTGAATAATTATGCAAGCGAGAGATCTTTTCCACTTTTAATTCCCAAGTGAAATAAGCTTCAGGATCAAATCCTCCCTCAAATTTTGGCATGGTAAATTTCAGTTTACCAAACCTCTCCTCATGACTGCCTCCTCTATGTCGTCGGCGATCAAAACGAAGTTGGGAGTGACTATCATCATCCTCATTTTCAGATTCTTCATGATCAATGTTTCTTCGATTCCGACCTCTTCCTCTACCACGTGCAGCATCACGATTCCTTCTCTCTTGTTCTCTTGCTCTCCGAGCAGCAGTGCTTCTATCACTACCTTCCGCATCTTCTCCCTGGTTTCCTGCACCACCATGAGGTGGTCGGTTTGCTCGGATTTCAGCCATCAAGGCCTGAAGGTCTTGTGATAACCGATCTTGCCTATCTTCCAAGCTTTGCTTCAATTCATTAAATTGTGCCAAAGTGACACAATCATCTATCTCAACTCCACCCATCTTCCTGTAATGGTTAGCTCACAACAAATAATAGGTTGTAGTGGAAATGGAAATATTTGATAGTCCTCTCAACCTCACCTCTCTTACCAACTGAAGCTCTTATGAAATCCCTGCGGGTTACAGAAACAATTGTGTGGTATCCGAGAGTGATGGTTGGAAGAATACAAGATTAGAGTATACCGATTACAATGGCTTGTATGTGGAGCTTGGTGGGGAGTAATAATCAAGGAAAATAATATGAATTCTAGTTGTTGTAATGTTAAATAACAATCCAAACTAGAAGTTCCCTGCCTAGTGCTGATCACAAGATAGGAGTGCAGAAAATAGATGAAACACACGTGCAAAGAAAATTCAGGTTTGATGCAAACAAGGATTATGCTTAGGATGCAGGTGTTGCAATCAAATCCAAGCAAAATTTTGCACCAAAAGATCGATAGCAACTGGTGTGTATCTTGATATAAATTTCAGCACTTGTGCACATAAACAAAACTGATTTTTCAACCATTCTTTCACAACTTTCTCAACTTTTTTTTGACACTTTTTTATAGAACTTAACACAATGATCAGATATAACAATTGCACACTTATGAATGGAAAGAATAACACAACCAGTAACGATAGATTGATAGGATCAAAGTTAACACAAAGGATGATATAAGCTATTTTTTTGTGTGGGGGTTTTCAGATATATATAAAAATATAAGAGTCACAACGGACACGCGAAGGATTGATGATCAGCAACTAAGCAAAGACTCTAATGGACTGAAACTTAACAAAACTCACAAGAATAACAAATTGAAAACAAAGGGCTATGGCAAAATATTTTTGTGGCTTTTTATTGGATAGGACGAACACAAATATGTAAGTAGCTAGGGATAATGAACCTACCGTGGTAACGAAAGCTTTGATACCAGATGATGCGCCATGGATTCCCGATCTTCACGAAGTAGGTTCAATCTCCAGATAACTAGCTTCAAGAAGCCAAGATAACTTGCTACAAGCAGCGATAACTAATGCAACCTGACGAATAAAACTCGAAGCCAACCACCGTCTTTAACCGGCAACCTGAATCGAGGATTCGTCCAACCACACTCTCAAGAAACCGACCAACACAACCTACAATCAATCAAGGAAAACCTTGAAGGGAGTAGGAGCACCAATTGGGAGCGGATGAAGCCGCCGCTTCTGTAAATCCTGCGAAGGAAATCACAAGAGCAATGGGGTTGAGACAACTCTCTGGTTTTGTTAGCACACAGCTGAACAAAGTGGTTCTATATTTTCATTATCAAAATCATCCATTTACAAATGAGTCTAGGGGGTATTTATACTAGCAATAGCCCTGCTAGATAGGTGAAAATATGAAATGGAAGTGAAAAGATCAACTGTGTGAAAGGGCTTCCACGAAATCAGTTCCTAGAGAGTTTCCGCGTGGCTGTTGGCCTTCTGTGCAGTCTTCAATGTTTTGGCAATAATTCCGTCTTGGAGAGTCCAAATGATGCACCGTTTGTTGCATTGGAAAGTTAACTTCACATGCTTTTACACCATGTATACCATGCCCCACGATATGTTGTAGAATGGTACAGTATTGCTTATCAAGTTAGACATCAGGCTGTCTGTTATTGTTCTTACCAGTCAGCACAAATACTGGTCGGGAGCCCAAATGGAAGATCCTAGCTGGTCGGGGGTAGTACCACTGAAAACAAGACTTCTCAAGCTTTGCAACAAGTGCTCATTCACCTTCATAGCTTTTGGGAATCAAGAGTTATAGATTTTTCTTTCAGACGGTTCTACAGGACTGGACTGGTTCAAGTGTAGTTCCTGGTCGGCAGTCACCTTCCTGATTGTTCTTGTCTCCCTTTTTAGTGAACCTGAGTATTAACAAGGTGCACGACTTAGGTAGTATATAATTCTCATTAACATTAAAATGAATCTCTCAAAGTAACGCGTTCACCTCATGTTGTAACTTCTTAGCTCTGCTACGTGTGATCGGACCATCGAGTACTTCGGCAGGTGTCAAGGTAGGTGTGCTGGTCGGTGTGGTGGGCGTAGTAATCAGAGTAGATGGCCTTGTGGTCGGCGCGGTCGACGTCGTGGTCGGAGTGGTTATCTTGCTGATCGGTGAGGTCGACGACGTGGTCGGTGTGGTTATCTTGCTGATCGGTGAGGTCGACGACGTGGTCGAAGTGCTTGGCCTACTAGTCGGCATGGTCATATCACTATTTGCTTTGCACTCCATGATACTCATAGGTACCATGGGGGATGTGGAACCTCGTTTGGATGAGTTTGGATGCGTTGTGAAACCAAGATGCAAGATAGGAGAACGGTTTGCTTCGAACCTACCATAGGCTTGAAAACTATTTGCTTTGCACTCCATGATACACATAGGTGTCGTGGGAGAAGTGGAACCTCGTTTGGTTGAGTTTGGATGCGTTATGAAACCAAGATTCGAGATAGGAGCACGGTTTGCTTCGAATCACCATAGGCATTAAACTATTTGCTTTGCACTCCATGAAACTCATAGGTGTCATGGGAGAAGTGGAACCTCATTTGGATGCGTTGTGAAGCTAGGATGCAAGATAGGAGCACGGTTTGCTTTGAACCAAACATTGGCATGAAATCTATTTGCTTTGCACTCCATGGTACACATAGGTATCATGGGAGAACTGGAAACTCATTTGAAAGCGTTATGAAACCAAGAAGCAAGATAGGAGCACGGTTTGCTTCGAACCACCATAGGCATGAAAAGTGTTTGCTTTGCACTTCATGATACACATAGGTGTCATGGGAGAAGTAGAACCTCGTTTGGATGAGTTTGGATATGTTGTGAATTCAAGATACAAGATAGGAGCACGGTTTGCTTCGAACCGCCAAAGGCATGAAAACTATTTGCTTTGCACTCCATGAAACTCATAGGTGTCTTGGGAGAAGTGGAACCTCATTTGTATGCGTTGTGAAGCCAAGATGCAAAATAGGAGAACGGTTTGCTTCAAACCTACCACGAAAACAGTTTGCTTTGCACTCCATGATACACATAGGTGTCATGGGAGAGGTGGAACCTCATTTGGATGCGTTGTGAAACCAAGATGCAAGATAGGAGCATGGTTTTCTTCGAACCACCATAGGCATGAAAAGTATTTGCTTTGCCCTCCATGAAACTCATAGTTGTCATGGGAGAAGTGGAACCTCATTTGGATGCATTGTGAAACCAAGATGCAAGATAGGAGCACGGTTTGCTTCGAATCAAACATAGGGATGAAAACTATTTGCTTTGCACTCCATGATAAACATAGGTGTCATGGGGGATGTGGAACCATGTTTGGACGAGTTTAGATGCGTTGTGAAACCAATATAGAAGATAGGAGCACAGTTTGCTTCGAACCACCGTAGGTATGAAAAGTATTTGCTTTCCACTCCATGAAACTCATAGGTGTCATGGGAGATGTGGAACCTTATTTGGATGCGTTGTGAAGCCAAGATGCAAGATAGGAGCACGGTTTGCTTGGAACCTAACATAGGCACGAAAACTATTTGCTTTGCACTCCATGATACACATAGGTGTCATAGGAGATGTGGAACCTCATTTGGATGCGTGGTGAAACCAAGATGCAAGATAGGAGCACGGTCTACTTCGAACCAGCATAGGCATGAAAAGTATTTGCTTTGCACTCCATGAAACTCATAGGTGACATGAGAGAAGTGGAACCTCATTTGGATACGTTGTGAAGCCAACATACAAGATAGAAGCACAATTTGCTTCAAACCTAACACAGGCACGAAAATTAATTGCTTTGCACTCCATGATACACATAGGTGTCATGGGATAAGTGGAACCTCGTTTGGATGAGTTTGGATGCGTTGCCATACCAAGATGCAAGATAGGAGAACGGTTTGCCTCGAACCTACCACAGTCCCGAAAACTATTTGCTTTGCACTCCATGATACACATATGTGTCATAGGAGAAGTGGAACCTCGTTTGGATGAGTGTGGTTGCATTGTGAAACCAAGATTTAGGATAGGAGCACAGTTTGTATCGAACCACCGTAGGCATGAAAACTATTTGCTTTGCACTCTGTGAAATTCAATGGTGTCATGGGAGAAGTGGACCCTCGTTTGGATGCGTTGTGAAACCAAGATGCAAGATAGGAGCACGGTTTGCTTTGAACCAGCGTAGGCATGAAAAGTATTTGCTTTGCACTCCATGAAACTCATAGGTGTCATGGGAGAAGTGGAACCTCATTTGGATGCGTTGTGGAACCAAGATGCAAGATAGAAGCACAATTTGCTTCAAACCTAACATAGGCATGAAAATTATTTTCTTTGCTCTCCATGATACACATAGGTGTCATGGGAGATGTGGAACCTCATTTGGATGCGTTGTGAAGTAAGGATGCAAGATAGGAGCACGGTTTGCTTTGAACCATACATAGGCATGAAATCTATTTGTTTTGCACTCCATGATACACATAGGTGTCATGGGAGAAGTGAAAACTCATTTGGATGCGTTGTGAAACCGAGATGCAAGATAGGAGCACAGTTTGCTTCGAAACACCATAGGCATGAAAAGTATTTGCTTTGATCTCCATGACACACATAGGTGTCATGGGAGAAGTGGAACCTCATTTGGATGAGTTTGGATGCGTTGTGAAATCAAGATGCAAGATAGGAGCACGGTTTGCTTCGAACCGCCAAAGGCATGAAAACTATTTGCTTTGCACTCTATGAAAATCATAGGTGTCAGGGAGAAGTGGAACCTCATTTGGATGCGTTGTGAAGCCAAGATGCAAGATAGGAGAACGGTTTGCTTCGAACCTACCATAGGCATGAAAACTATTTGCTTTGCACTCCATGATACACATAGGTGTTATGGGAGAAGTGGAACCTCATTTGGATGCGTTGTGAAACCAAGATGCAACATAGGAGCATGGTTTGCTTGAAACCACCATAGGCATGAAAACTATTTGCTTTGCACTCCATAAAACTCCTAGGTGATATGCACACGGCTATGCAGCACGTGTAGCAAGTTGTTGTGGCCCGATCTTCTCGTAGGATCTGCGAACTTGATAAATTGTCGTTGCGTGACCTGGTGAAGAGGCAATGCACCGCGAGGCTGTCCACGCGACGAACTACCGAGACAATCACCCTTCCACGTACCGACGAAACAGCCCACGCAATCACGCCCTATAGACGTGAAGGCACGAACTGGGTGAACCGCAGTTCGGCGTTCTACAACTTCCTCAGGAATCGAAAGAACAAGTGTTGCAAGCCTCTCAAAACTCACGCATAAACAAAACTCCACGAGTTTGTGTATTCTGAATTTAGCCAATCAAAAATATATGCCCTTTCATTATCTAGTACAAGATATATATAGAGATAGGGGCGTTCAGCTTTGAGTACATGGCAGCATGCGCATGCACTAGTGGATTTCATGGCTGGTTCGCGCGTCTTTTCAGCTTCTGGCAGCAGTTACTAAAATGAGCATAACTCTTTATTGTGAAGTCCAAATAATGAGCCGTTTGATGGGCTGGAATGTAGACTTGAAGATGCTTCCATCCACTTATAGAACAACGTCTAACTCCTTGTATTCTGTCTGCAGTGATGCTTGGAATTCGTACCATGTGTCAGTCATCTAGCTTCTGGTTGCATTCCCATGCAAAGGTGATGAACCACCATTTTATTCATGCACACCACAGGCTTCTTGGTTCAGATGTACAGAGGCTTGAATCCATCTTCATCCCATGTTGGTTCATACACTCCATCATTCCTAAGGACATTGGAACAAGAACTCAAAAGCATATGCTCATTCAACATAAACTGATTATTAAACATAAGGTTAGCGTTCACCTAAGAATGAATTTCCTTCTCCAATTGTTTAGCTCTACTTCTTGTAATTGGACTAACTATATCAGGTGGAGTTTCATTTGAAGATGAGTAAATGCTAGGCATGTCCTCATTAGCCTCCCCCTCTTGAGAAGGAGTCATCCTCGACTCAGGCTCTCTAGGAAATGGAAGCAAGTCTTTGACATTGAATGTTGTACTCACATTGGAATATTTAGGTGGCAGCTCAAGTTTGTAAGCATTATCATTTATCTGTTGGAGAACCTTGAATAGACCATCACCCCTACGAGATAACTTACTCTTACGCTGTTGGGGAAAACGATCCTTGCGTAGATGCATCCATACAAGATCTCCTGGCTGGAATGTAACCTTCTTCTTGCCTTTGTTTGCTTGCTTTACATATTGTGCTGATTTCTTCTCAATATTCTTTCTTGTCTCCACATGTAACCACTTGATAAAGTCTGATCTTTTTGTAGCATCCATGTTCCTGTAATGGTAGAGGCAAAAGATCCATGGGAGTATGCGGTTTAAACCCATAAACAATTTCAAATGGACAAGAGTTTGTTGTAGAATGGACTGCCCTGTTATAAGCAAATTCAACATGTGGAAGGCAGTCTTCCCAGTTCTTCAAATTCTTTTTCAACACAGCACGCAACATGGTTGACAAGGTACGGTTGACAACTTCTGTTTGCCCATCCGTTTGTGGATGACAAGTGGTTGAAAATAATAACTTTGTGCCAAGCTTAGCCCACAATGTCTTCCAAAAGTAGCTGAGAAATTTTGTATCCCGGTCTAAAACAATAGTCTTTGGAACTCGATGTAAATGAACGATCTCCCTGAAAAACAAATCAGCAACGTGTGAAGCATCGTCGCTCTTATGACATGGGATAAAATGTGCCATTTTAGAAAAGCGATCTACAACAACAAAAATAGAATCCCTCCCCCTCTGAGACCGAGGTAAGCCCAGAACAGAGTCCATAGATATATCTTCCCAAGGTACATGTGGAATAGGTAATGGAGTATATAAACCATGGGGATTGAGGCGGGACTTAGCTTTCAAGCAAACGATGCAGCACCCAACGTGCCGCTGGACATCACGTCGCATATGTGGCCAAAAGAAATGATCAGAGAGCATGTCCAATGTCTTTTGGACACCAAAATGACCAGCTAGTCCACCTGCATGTGCTTCCTGCAAAAGAACTTGACGAATCGAACAAGCTGGAATGCATATTTTGTTAGTCCGAAACAAGAAGCCATCATGCACATAATATTTATCCCAACCTTTTCCATCAATGCAATGAGAGAAAGGTTCGTTAAAATCAGCATCAACAGCATAAAGTGTTTTAATGGATTCCAAACCAAGCACTTTTGTATCTAGTTGTGTAATCAATGCACATCTTCTAGACAAGGCATCCACAACAATGTTATCTTTACCACGCTTATGTTTGACAATATAGGGAAACGTTTCAATGAACTCAATCCATTTAGCATGTCGACGGTTTAGCTTGCCTTGGCTTTTAAGATATTTCAAAGCTTCATGATCAGAATGGATTACAAATTCTTTAGGTAACAAGTAATGTTGCCAAACTTCCAAAACGCAAACTAAGGCATAAAGCTCTTTGTCATAAACCGAGTAATTCAGATGTGGACCATTTAGCTTTTTAGAAAAGTAGGCAATAGGTTTACCTTCTTGCAGCAATACACCTCCTATGCCAATACCACTTGCATCACATTCGATCTCAAATGTCTTACCAAAATCAGGAAGTTGTAGCAGCGGTGCTTCACAAAGCTTTGTTTTCAGCGTGTGAAATGCTTGGTCTTCATCATGTCCCCACTTGAATGGAACATCCTTCTTTGTGAGATTGTTAAGGGGTGCAGCGAGGGTGCTGAAATCTTTGACAAAACGCCTATAGAAACTTGCAAGACCATGAAAGCTTCTAACTTGGCTCACATTTACCGGTGTGGGCCAATCCTTTATTGCTTTAACCTTCTCTTCATCAGCCTGAATACCATCTACAGAAACAACAAAGCCAAGGAAAATAACACGGTCTGTGCAAATGGTGCACTTAGCAATGTTGCCATACAATTTCTCTTCCCTCAAAACAGCAAGTACTTGACGGATATGATCAAGATGTTCATCAAATGATTTGCTATAGATCAGAATATCATCAAAATAAACAACTACAAACTTGCCAATGAAAGCTTGTAAAACATGATTCATTAAGCGCATAAAAGTTGAAGGAGCATTTGTCAAGCCAAATGGCATCACAAGCCATTCATAGAGACCAATTTTAGTTTTAAACGCTGTTTTCCATTCATCACCAAGTTTCATGCGGATTTGATGATAGCCACTACGTAAATCAATCTTGGTGAAAAATGATGGAACCACTCAATTCATCTAACATGTCATCAAGTCGTGGAATGGGATGGCGATATAGAATAGTTATAGCATTCATAGCACGACAATCAACACACATGCGCCAAGAGCCACCTTTCTTTGGAACTAAAAGAACGGGAACAGCACATGGTGATAAGGATTCACGAACATACCCTTTGTCCAAAAGCTCTTTTACCTGTCGCTGAATTTCCTTTGTCTCTGCGGGATTGGTGCGGTAGGCTGGACGATTTGGAAGAGAAGCACCTAGTACCAAATCAATTTGATGCTCAATTCCACGGAGTGGAGGAAGTCCAGCTGGTATCTCATCGGGAAAAACATCTTCGAAGTCCTGTAAGAGATCAAGAACAACACTAGGCAGCGATGAAGGTAAATCATTAGTTGAAAGTAGGACCTCCTTGTGCAAGAGCACAAAGAATGGGGCTGTGGTGTTTCTCACTTCTCTCATATCACTCTTGCTCACAAAGAGACACTTAGTGTGGCGTGGCTGTTTAGGATTGGCATGAGGCTTTATGTAGCTGGATGGGTTAGAACTCTCTCCCTTACTTGTGTTGGGGATCTCACTCAATTTTCTTTTGTCAGATTCCTCTCTTTTCTTGCGAGCCATATCTGAAGCATGTATCTCCTCTGGAGATAATGGAACAAGAACCACCTTCTTGTCATTGTGAATGAAAGTCTGTTTGTTAGACCGTCCAAAATGCACCGAGTCCACATCAAATTTCCAGGGCCGACCAAGCAGCAAATGGCATGCTTGCATGGGGACAATATCACAATCCACCTCTCCATGATAATCACCAATGGAAAATGACAAACAAATCATGGCTGAAAGCTTAACTGTCCCAGAATTATTCAACCATTGCATATGGTATGGATGTGGATGGCGACATGGCTGCAAACCAAGCTTCTCAACAAGCAAAGCACTAACAATATTATTGCAGCTCCCACCATCTATGATGAAACGGCACACTTGTCCTTTCACTTTGCATCGGGATTGAAACAAATTATGGCGTTATCCTTGTTCAGCTGCAACAAATTGAGTGGAAAGAACTCGCCTCACCACCTAAGAAGGAGATGGTGTGTTCATTATAGAAGGCTTCAAATCAGGAAAATCAGCAAGCAACTCATCAAAATCATCACTAGTAATCTCGTCGGAAGATGGAGAAACAACATCTTGTAAAATTTCATTGTGAGCAAAAGTTAGAATAGGTTGAATGGCTAAACAATTTAGGCCTAGCTCAAATGTACCATCCTCTGCTGAATACTCACAAGTGTCAAGATTAAGATCTGCAAATACATTGTTAAACTCGTCCTCCTCTTCACTTTGTGAATCATAAGAACCATCAGCAAGTGCAATAATAGTACGACGATTGGGACATTCAGCTTGCTTATGCCCATGACCACCACACTTAAAACACTCAATCTTGCTTGTCTTGCGTTGGGTGGCTGCAGTAGAAGAAGTGGGCTGACTTGAACTCACAGCTTTACCTTTCACATCCAATTGTTTGGAAGAAGTTCGAATAGATCTATGTGCTCCACGAGATGAGGATTTGGGCATTGCAGCTTCTTGCTGTTGGATTTGAGGCGCGACATCCCCTTGTTGTTGGGAATGACGCCATGAAGCATTGTATTTGTAAGACGTAGTAATTTGCCTTTCAGCCCTCTTTACAAAATGAACCAACTCGGTGAGACATGTGTAGTTTGTCATATCCACTTTATCAGCAATGGGTTTATTGAGGCCAACCAGAAACCGAGCCATTGTGGATTCATCATTTTCAGTTATCCCTGTACGAAGTAAACACATTTCCAATTCTTGAAAATATTCATCAACAGTATGAGTACCTTGCACAAGACGTTTCAGCTTCAAATGTAGATCACAAGAGTAATATGCAGGAACAAAACGACGTCGCATTTCCCTCTTCATGTCTTCCCAAGCTATACGAACATGCCCAACTCTCTGATATTCAGTACGGATCTGATTCCACCAAGTTATGGCATAGCCTTTAAACTCAATGGCTGCAAGCTTTGCCTTCTTTTCAGCAGGGTATTCATACAAATCAAATATTTGTTCCACCTTTGTCTCCCATTCAAAATAAGCATCAGCATTCTCCTGTCCACTGAAAGGGGGAATAGACACTTTAACTTTGCTCAAACCATCATCATGAGGTGGAGGCTCCCCGCGTTGCTGCTGTATTGATCGTTGAAGCGCTTGCATCCCTTGCATCAATTGTTGCATTTGTGCACGTACGTCCTGAATTTCTTGAGCAGAAACAGTGTGAGAAGAAGAATCTTCGTTTCCTGCCATGTTAGTAACAAAGGGAAAAAGTAATAGGACAAAATATATGTGGAATCACTCCCTCACCACTTACAAAATAAGTTCTTTCTATCCCTGAAAAGAGCAAGAACCGGGGCTGCAATCTGTAGGGAAGAGTGATTGTAATAGCGACGACGGTGCAACAACTCACGGTGCTTTAAGTGGAGCTTGGTGGGGTTAATATGTAAGTGGAGTGCACTGAAATGCAGTGATGCAAAACTGAATAATAATCCAAAAACACAAGTCTAAGTTGCTGAATATAAAGAAAGATGCAAAGAAAGAAAGAAGATGGGAGAAAGGAGAGAATTGAAATAATCGATATGCTGCTGAACCCCTTTTGGCGTGCTGATCACAACGCTTCTTTTTTTTTTATAACAGAAACACGTTGGTTTCAGACCTTGATGCGACTCTCATATATCTTTCTTTTTTTTGTGTTCTTTTTTTGATCAATTCAGCACAACTGGAACTAGGGGCGGCTCATCAAAGAACAACAATATAGAGATGAAACATGTGTAGCACACAAAGGGTGGGACGGTGCAGCACACAAAGGGTGGGACAGGTGGGTGTTTGTTTTTGTTTTATGTATGCAGTACTAAGGCCGATCAGATCAAGGATGAAAGATAGAACAATATGGATAAAGGGTAAAAAATTCAGCAACTAGACAAGTTCTCAAAGGATTAAAACTCGATAATACAAACTACAAATCAGGAGCACATATGAATGGCTGTAGGTTTTCTTTTTGGCTATGATTGGACAGTAGGTATATAAACTCTATCCTACAAAAAACAAGAATAATCCTACTGAGGAAACGGAGGCTTTGGTACCAGATGATATGCACACGGCTATGCAGCACGTGTAGCAAGTTGTTGTGGCCCGATCTTCTCGTAGGATCTGCGAACTTGATAAATTGTCATTGCAATGACCTGGTAAAGAGGCAATGCACCGCGAGGCTGTCCACGCGACGAACTACCGAGACAATCACCCTTCCACGTACCGACGAAACAGCCCACGCAATCACGCCCTATAGACGTGAAGGCACGAACAGGGTGAACCGCAGTTCGGCGTTCTACAACTCCCTCAGGAATCGAAAGAACAAGTGTTGCAAGCCTCTCAAGACTCACGCATAAACAAAACTCCACGAGTTTGTGTATTCTGAATTTAGCCAATCAAAAATATCTACCCTTTCATTGTCTAGTACAAGATATATATAGAGATAGGGGCGTTCAGCTTTGAGTACATGGCAGCATGCGCATGCACTAGTGGATTTCGTGGCTGGTTCGCGCGTCTTTTCAGCTTCTGGCAGCAGTTACTAAAATGAGCATAACTCTTTATTGTGAAGTCCAAATAATGAGCCGTTTGATGGGCTGGAATATAGACTTGAAGACGCTTCCATCCACTTATAGAACAACGTCTAACTCCTTGTATTCTGTCTGCAGTGATGCTTGGAATTCGTACCATGTGTCAGTCATCTAGCTTCTGGTTGCATTCCCATGCAAAGGTGATGAACCACCATTTTATTAATGCACACCATAGGCTTCTTGGTTCAGATGTCCAGAGGCTTGAATCCATCTTCATCCCATGTTGGTTCATACATTCCATCATTCCTAAGGACATTGGAACAAGAACTCAAAAGCATATGCTCATTCAACAAAAACTGATTATTAAACATAAGGTTAGCGTTCACCTGAGAAAGAATTTCCTTCTCCAATTGTTTAGCTCTACTTCTTGTAATTGGACTAGCTATATCAAGTGGAGTTTCATTTGAAGATGAGCGAATGCTAGGCATGTCCTCATTAATAGGTGTCATGGGAGAAGTGGAACCTCATTTGTATGCGTTGTGAAACTAAGATGCAAGATAGGAGCACGGTTTGCTTTGAAGCAGCATAGTTATGAAAAGTATATGCTTTGCACTCCATGAAACTCATAGGTGTCGTGGGAGAAGTGGAACCTCGTTTGGATGCGTTGTGAATCCAAGATGCAAGATATGAGCACAGTTTGCTTCGAACCACCATAGGCATGAAAAGTATTTGCTTTGCACTCCATGATACACTTAGGTGTCATGGGAGAAGTGGAACCTCGTTTGGATGAGTTTGGATGCGTTGTGAAACCAAGATGCAAGATAGGAGCACGATTTTCTTTGAATGAGCATAGGCATGAAAAGTATTTGCTTTGCACTCCATGAAACTCATAGGTGTCATGGGAGAAGTGGAACCTCATTTGGATGCGTTGTGAAGCCAAGATGCAAGATAGGAGTACAGTTTACTTTGAACCTAACATAAGCACGAAAACTATTTGCTTTGCACTCCATGATACACATAGGTGTCATGGGAGAACTGGAGCCTCATTTGGATGCGTTGTGAAACCAAGATTCAAGATAGGAGCACGATTTGCTTTGAACCAGCATAGGCATGAAAATTATTTGCTTTGCTCTCCTTGAAACTCATGGGTGTCATGGGAGAAGTGGAACTTCATTTGGACGCGTTGTGAAACCAAGATGCAAGATAGAAGCACAATTTGCTTCAAACCTAACATAGGCACAAAAATTATTTGCTTTTCACTCCATGATACACATAGGTGTCATGGGAGAAGTGGAACCTCGTTTGGATGAGTTTGGATGAGTTGAGAAACCAAGATGCAAGATAGGAGAACGGGTTGCTTCGAACCACCATAGGCATGAAAAGTATTTGCTTTGCACTCCACGAAACTCATAGGTCACATGGGAGAAGTGGAGCCTCATTTGGATGCATTGTGAAGCCAAGATGCATGATAGGAGGATGGTTTGCTTCTACCAAACATAGGCATGAAAACTATGTGCTTTGCCCTCCATGATAAACATAGGTGTCATGGGGGATGTGGAACCTTGTTTGGATTAGCTTGGATGCGTTGTGAAACCAAGATGCAAGATAGGAGCACCGTTTGCTTCGAACCACCATAGGCATGAAAAGTATTTGCTTTCCACTCCATGAAATTCATAGGTGTCAAGGGAGAAGTGGAACCTCATTTGGATGTGTTGTGAAGCCAAGATCCAAGATAGGAGCATGGTTTGCTTCGAACCTAACATAGGCATGAAACTATTTGCTTTGCACTCCATGATACACATAGGTGTCATGGGAGAAGTGGAACCTCATTTGGAAGCGTTGTGAAACCAAGATGCAAGATAGGAGCACGGTTTGCTTCAAACCAACATAGGCATGAGAAGTATTTCCTTTGCACTCCAAGAAACTCATAGGTGTCATGGGAGAAGTGGAAACTCATTTGGATGCGTTGAGAAACCAAGATGCAAGATAGAAGCACTATTTGCTTCAAACGTAACATAGGCATGAAAATTATTTGGTTTGCACTCCATGATACACATAGGTGTCATGGGAGAAGTGGAACCTCGTTTGGATGAGTTTGGATGCGTTGTGAAACCAAGATGCAAGATAGGAGCATGGTTAGCTTCGAACCACCATAGGCATGAAATCTATTTGCTCTGCACTCCATGAAACTCATAGGTGTCATGGGAGAAGTGGAACCTCATTTGGATGCGTTATGAAGCCATGATGCAAGATAGGAGCACAGTTTGGTTCGAACCTGCCATAGGCACGAAAACCATTTGCTTTGCACTCCATGATACACATAGGTGTCATGGGAGAAGTGGAACCTCATTTGGATGTGTTGTGAAACCAAGATGCAAGATAGGAGCATGGTTTGCTTCGAACTAGCATAGGCATGAAAAGTATTTGCTTTGCACTCCATGAAACTCATAGGTGTCACGGGAGAAGTGGAACCTCATTTGGATGCGTTGTGAAACCAAGAAGCAAGATAGGAGCACAGTTTGCTTCGAACCACCATAGGCATGAAAAGTATTTGCTTTGCACTCCGTGATACACATAGGTGTCATGGGAGAAGTGGAACCTCATTTGGATGAATTTAGATGCGTTGTGAAACCAAGATGCAAGATAGGAGCACGGTTTGCTTTGAACCAGCATAGGCATGAAAAGTATTTGCTTTGCACTCCATGAAACTCATAGGTGTCATGGGAGAAGTGGAACCTCATTTGGATGCGTTGTGAAGCCAAGATGCAAGATAGGAGAAGGGTTTGCTTCGAACCTAACATAGGCATGAAAACTATTTGCTTTGCGCTCCATGATACACATAGGTGTCATGGGAGAAACAGAACCTCATTTGGATGCGTTGTGAAACGAAGATGCAAGATATGAGCACGGTTTGCTTTGAACCAGCACAGGCATGAAAAGTATTTGCTTTGCACTCCTTGAAACTCATAGGTATGATGGGAGAAGTGGAACCTCATTTGGATGCGTTGTGAAACCAAGATGCAAGATAGAAGCACAATTTGCTTCAAACCTAACATAGGCACAAAAATTATTTGCTTTGCACTCCATGATACACATAGGTGTCATGGGAGAAGTGGAACCTCGTTTGGATGAGTGTTGGTGTTTCTAAGCTCACTACCAAGAATAGATATCCCCGGCAATGGTGCCAGAAATGCTTGTTGTCGTTTCTGAGCTCACTACCAAGAATAGATGTTCCTGATAACGTCGTTAGGAATGTTTGTTGATAATTCCTATGACTATTGCAGAATTTCACAAGCGCACAGAATCTATCGATGTAGAACTTCACTTGGGTAACCAAGTATCGTATTTATTTCCACAGGGAAGCTTCTAATGGCTAGAGATGTCTAATGGTAAGCTAGAACAATCACGACTTATGATAAGAATGAACTAGTGTAGTAATAACTAATTCAAATAATCTAGTCTAAGATAGAGCCAAGCAACGACGTAGACAGAGATGAGCTCAAGAATGGAATGCAAGGCAACACAGTAGGTTAACTTCACTTAGCACTTCGGGGCGAATGCGCGGTCCTAAGGGATTGGGATTACTCGCAAATAGAAAAGCCCTACGCCTACTAGTAGACCAAACGTGGTGGAATCCAGAGGATCTTAGGGCTGTCACCACCTAAGACCTACCACTACTATCTGTGGGTCTAGCCACAATCCAAGGTAACTTCTAGTCTAAGCACCACGCTTACACTACAGGCTACCACTCTAACCTCGCGCTAAGATTAGAGCACCGACTATGCGGTGAAGATCCCACACTAAGTGTATGAAAACCGATAATTAATCCCCTAGTACTACCGCAACTAGAGCACTCAAAGTAATACTTAAAGTAAATGCTTGGAAGTAAATACTAAAAGTAAGTACTGAAAGTAATGCAGGAAATGTAAGTACTAGAAAGGAAATTATATTACCGAAACAAAGAGTACCTTACAGAGGAAGCGCCCGAGAGAGAGACCTTCGCAGAGCTCTCCAACTCTTCAGCTTATCCTCACTCACACTCACACTACTAGCCTTGCTAGGAGGCTCTCACTAGATGAGATAGGATGGACTAAACTCCAAATCTCTCTATTCTTCCTAAGATGATTACAACTGAAGCATTCTGGGGTATTTATAGCACTTGGAAACCCCTGGTGATGAGGACATCAACACCGATCATACATCCACGCCGTCCACGCCGACACCTGCTGGTCCTATTACTCGTGCTCATGCTCGAAAACTTAATCATCAAGTGAGTTCCTTCTTGAGCTCTTGTCCATCCTGTTTAGATCTTGGAGACACGTGCACTCTTGTTTTGATTAGGAATCAAGGAGAAGACCGAAAGGGAAAAGGACTCGCGTAGGCTGGATTCGGACTACAGCACACCTCCAACTTGTGACGGTCGCCACGGTTACATACGGAGTCTGATTGGGGTGATTCAGGACTTGTTGGAAAGCTTGTGAAGTCTACTTTCATATAGATCTGGTCTCATACTCATATCATCTCAGAAGCATCGGCAATCGTCCAAATACCACCGAGAGCTTTTTCTGTCCAGGGTGCTGCGCCACCTTAAGTTAGCCCAATGGGCTTGTATCATTTAGCGTCCAATATGGATGCGTCCTAGGGTTGGAGCACGACCCAAACTCTCTTGTGGTCATCCTCCCCACATCATATACCCCTTAGCCGCCACCAGGAACACTCGGGTTTTGTTTAGATCAAGTTTAGCCATCGCTACTTGCTTGTAGGCGCGCGTGCTGATCCAGTCGCCCGTCTCCTTGTCTTCGGAACCCCACTCATAATAAGATTTAGTGTGAAACCTTCAATTTTATCTTGCAATTTCAGTGCTTGTTTCCTCGTTCTTGCTAGTTCTTCGATTGCTTGCAGGACGAGAGCCCTAGGGGCTGGTTGTCGTGCTCCACAAGATCGTGACGGCCTTTGGAAGTGGTGTATCGGTCGCTAAGGCGCTGTCTTGGAAGGCTGTAGTCGAGCCGTGAACGTCATCTCCATCCACCAATCGAGTTATCTCATGCCTCTCATCGGAAGATCGACCACAAACCCTTGCGGGTTCATATCAATTGGTAATCAGAGCAAGGTTTATCGGTGAGAGACTTCCAATCCTTCACTGTTTTATTTTTTCCTATAGTCCAGAAAAGCCAAAAAATAGTAGATTAGTTTCCTGCAATCCTATAGACCTTTGAGCCATGGCTAGTGCTACCTAGTTAGGGCTTGTTGAATATTCGGTTGCATCAGGTGTGTCGGATTGCTGGTCTTGGTTTATTCCCTTAGAGTTTCGAGTTCTTGTCACTTTCCTGTCACAACACGCGCTATCATATAGTCTCTCTGTTGGCCAAATCCAAGTAGGGTTTGACGTTTGAATCGGACAAGGAATCGGCTATTCCTCTCTGTTGGCCGAATCCAAGGAGGTTTTCAAGTTTGAGTCGGATCAAGGAATCGGTTATTCCTCGCTGTTGGCCAAGTCCGAGTAGAATTGGAAGTTCCAATCGAACGAGGAATCAGTTCACCCTTATCAAAGTAACCACACAGCAAGTATTCATATCTAAACGAGTGGCTTATTCTAGAGAGAGAGAGAGGAATAACCGGAATACCCCTGCCCTTTCGGAAAAAGTGTGTGTGCTGAGTTACTCTTTGGGAGTGTTCTTGTTCATATAATCAGTTTTGAGTGCCCCCTGAAAAAAATATTAAAAAAAAAGAAAAAGAAAAAGAAAAGAAAAGAGAAAGAAGCAAAAGAAAAGAAGAGAAAGGGGCTGATCTTGGAGATTTTTCGTTCACTTCGGGTGGTGTGTTGTGCTCTCCTTTGTGTCCAGGGTCGTGTCTCTAGCACGGTCTAGGCTAGGACCAGCACAGTACCGCCGGTTGAACGATTATTCAGCTTGCTTTTTGTAACTAACGTGGTGCTAGTTCGTTCCTTGTTTCAGCCCACCTATAGCTCCACATATTCTACAGCTTGACAGGTCTTGTGCTGCGGCACCGATACACTTCATCCATTGCTGCAGACTTGTTGGTAGACGACCCCTCCTGTCGAGCAAGGTAAGAACTGGTAAGAACTTGTGTAACAGGTGGAGAGTGAGCGACTTGCTGTAGCTACATCCTAGTAGCTGTAGGGCTTTTATTTCTTCACTTGTCTTCTTGTTGTCTTTGTCTTTGAACCATGCCAGGGTCCGACGAAGATAACCAAATTTCACATTCGCCTCGCACAAAGGGCGTCATACAACATTTTGAAAGGAAAGTGAAGCTGCACATGGAGGGACTTGATAATGACTTGTAGGTGACAAATGACAAACTTGGGCAGTTGGAGGCTACGCAGATTGCCGCAAACAACAAGCTTGCAGGTTTGGAGAAGTCCATTGCTAGTGTGGACAAAAGCCTTGCTGCTCTGCTAAGGCGTTTTGATGACCTCCACAACGATGATAAAGACAAGCATAAAGAAGAAAAGGAGGAAGATCGAGAGGATGGTAGTTATGATGAAGAATACACAGGTGATACTGAACATGATGATCGAGACACTTGTGATCGACGTCGCCTACGTCACAACCGTAGAGGTATAGGTGGCCGCCGTTGACGCGAGGTACACAATAATGATGATGCTTTCAGTAAGATTAAATTTAAAATACCTCCTTTTGATGGTAAATATGGCCCTGATGCATACATTACTTGGGAGATTGCTGTTGATCAAAAGTTTGCATGCCATGAATTTCCTGAGAACACACGTGTTAGGGCTGCTACTAGTGAGTTCACATATTTTGCTTCTGTTTGGTGGATCGAATATAGCAAGAAAAATCCTAATAACATACCTAAAACTTGGGATGCGCTGAAACGAGCTATGAGAGCTAGATTTGTTCCATCTTACTATGCCTGTGATATGATAAATAAGTTGCAGCAATTGAGACAAGGTTCTAAAAGTGTAGAAGAATACTATCAGGAATTACAAATGGGTATGTTGCGTTGTAAATTAGAGGAGGATGAGGAACCTGCTATGGCTAGATTTTTAGGCGGGTTAAATCAGGAAATTCAGGATATCCTCGCTTACAAAGAATACAATAACGTAACCAAACTGTTTCATCTTGCTTGTAAAGCTGAACGGGAAGTGCAGGGACGACGTGCTAGCGCAAGGACTAATGTTTCTGCAGGGAAAGCTAGTTCATGGCAGCAGCGCACGTCAACAACTCCGTCTACACGAACTCCTACGCCATCATCTAGTGACATGACTCGAGCTGCCCCCACCAATTCAGTTGCGAAGACAGCGCAAAAGCCGGCTGCGAGTACTTCATCCGTGGCATCGACAGGTAGAACAAGCAACATACAATGTCATCGGTGCAAGGGATATGGCCATGTGATGCGTGACTGCCCAAACAAACGTATTATGATTGTCAAAGATGATGGTGAGTGTTCATCTGCTAGTGATTTTGATGAACATACACTTGCATTGCTTGCGGCTGACTATGCAGGTAGTGAGGAACACATAGAAGAATACATTAATGCAGGTGACGCGGAGCACTATGAGGGCTTGATTGTACAGCGAGTGCTTAGTGCACAAATGGAGAAGGCGGAGCAAAATCAGCGACACACTTTATTCCAAACAAAGTGTGTCATCAAGGAGCGTTCGTGCCGCATGATCATTGATGGAGGTAGCTGCAACAACTTAGCAAGCAGCGACATGGTACAGAAGCTCGCCCTCACCACCAAACCATGCCCCCATCCCTACTACATCCAATGGCTGAACAACAGTGGTAAGGCAAAGGTAACGAGACTTGTGCGAATTGATTTTGCCATCAGATCATACAAAGATATTGTTGAATGTGATGTTGTGCCTATGCAAGCTTGCAATATTCTGCTAGGTAGACCATGGCAGTTTGATAGAGATTCGATGCATCATGGTAGATCAAATCAATATTCATTTCTATACCATGATCGAAAAATTGTGTTGCATCCTATGTCTCCTGAAGCTATTATGCAATCTGATGTTACTAAGGCTGCAAAAGCAAAGAGCGAGAGCAATAAAAATGACAAATCTGTTGTTGATGACAAAGATGAGATAAAATTGAAAGGACGTTGTATGCTTGCTACAAAATCTGATATTAATGAGTTCAATGCATCCACCTCTATTGCTTATGCTTTGGTATGCAAGGATGCTTTGATTTCATTTAAGGATATGCAACGTTCTTTGCCCCCTGCTGTTGCTAACATTTTGCAGGAGTATTCTGATGTGTTCCCCAGTGAGATACCAGCGGGGCTGCCACCAATATGCGGGATTGAGCACCAAATTGATCTTATTCCTGGTGCATCTCTGCCAAACCGTGCGCCATACAGGACTAATCCCGAAAAAACGAAGGATATTCAGCGACAAGTGCAAGAACTACTAGACAAAGGTTATGTGCGTGAGTCTCTTAGTCCTTGTGCTGTTCCAGTGATTTTAGTGCCTAAGAAAGATGGAACATGGCGTATGTGTGTTGATTGTAGGGCTATTAATAATATCACCATTCGATATCGACACCCTATTCCACGATTAGATGATATGCTTGATGAATTGAGTATTGCTGTTGTGTTTTCAAAGGTTGATTTGCGTAGTGGGTACCACCAGATTCATATGAAATTGGGAGATGAATGGAAAATTGCTTTTAAAACTAAGTTCGGTTTATATGAGTGGTTAGTCATGCCTTTTGGGTTAACTAATGCACCTAGTACCTTCATGAGATTAATGAACGAGGTTTTGCGTGCTTTCATTGGGAAATTTGTTGTCGTCTACTTTGATGATATACTGATTTATAGCAAATCCATGGATGAACACCTTGATCACTTACGTGCTGTTTTCAATGCTCTACGTGATGCACGTTTGTTTGGTAACCTTGAGAAGTGCACTTTCTACACCGATCGAGTATCGTTTCTCGGCTATGTTGTCACTCCACAGGGAATTGAGGTTGATAAAGCCAAGGTGGAAGCTATACAAGGATGGCCTGTACCCATGACAGGTCACACAAGTGCAGAGTTTCCTAGGACTTGCTGGTTTCTATCGCCGTTTTGTGAAGGACTTCAGCACCGTTGCTGCACCATTGAATGAGCTTACATAGAAGGGAGTGCCCTTTTCTTGGGGCAAAGCACAAGAGCACTCCTTCCATGTGCTGAAAGATAAGTTAACACATGCACCTCTACTCCAACTCCCTGATTTTAATAAGACTTTCGAGATTGAATGTGATGCGAGTGGAATTGGATTGGGTGGTGTTTTGTTACAAGAAGGCAAACCTGTTGCATACTTTAGTGAGAAATTGAGCGGGCCTATTCTGAATTATTCTACATATGATAAGGAATTATATGCTCTAGTGCGGACATTAGAAACATGGCAGCATTATTTGTGGCCCAAAGAATTTGTTATACACCGATCATACATCCACGCCGTCCACGCCGACACCTACTGGTCCTATTACTCGTGCTCATGCTCGAAAACTTAATCATCAAGTGAGTTCCTTCATGAGCTCTTGTCCATCCTGTTTAGATCTTAGAGACACGTGCACTCTTGTTTTGATTAGGAATCAAGGAGAAGACCGAAAGGGAAAAGGACTCGCGTAGGCTGGATTCGGACTATAGCACCCCTCCAAATTGTGACGCTCGCCACGGTTACATACGGAGTCAGATTGGGGTGATTCAGGACTTGATGGAAAGCTTGTGAAGTCTACTTTCAAATGGATCTGGTCTCATACTCATATCATCTCATAAGCATTGGCAATCGTCCAAATACCACCGAGAGCTTTTTCTGTCCAGGGTGCTGCGCCACCTTAAGTTAGCCCAATGGGCTTGTATCATTTAGCATCCAATAGGGACGCGTCCTAGGGTTGGAGCACAGCCCAAACTCTCTTGTGGTCATCCTCCCCACATCATATACCCCTTAGCTGCCACCAGGAACACTCGGGTTTTGTTTAGATCAAGTTTAGCCATCGCTACTTGCTTGTAGGCGCGCGTGCTGATCCAGTCGCCCGTCTCCTTGTCTTCGGAACCCCACTCATAATAAGATTCAGTGTGAAACCTTCAATTTCATCTTGCAATTTCAGTGCTTGTTTCCTCATTCTTACTAGTTCTTCGATTGCTTGCAGGACGGGAGCCCTAGGGGCTGGTTGTCGTGCTCCACAAGATCGTGACGGCCTTTGGAAGTGGTGTATCGGTCGCTAAGGCGCGGTCTTGGAAGGCTGTAGTCGGGCCGTGAACGTCATCTCCATCCACCAATCGAGTTATCTCACGCCTCTCATCGAAAGATCGACCACAAACCCTTGCGGCTTCATATCACCTGGTGTACCTGTAGAGGTGGCCGGAGGTCGGTGGCCCTGACTTGTAGGGCGGTCGCCCTGCTAGGGGGCGGGCGCCCGATGGATCTCACCGCCTCGCCATCCAACGCTCCAGGATCCTCCCCAATGACGGTTGCAAGGTCGGTTGAGCACATGATGGCGGTTGGAGAGGCGGTTTGTGGCCCTTGGAGGATGACAAGTGATAGGCGCACAAGCGCGACGGATCACGCGTGAGCTGCTATTGTTGCCCGATCTTCATGGTGGAGCAAAGGAGAAAAGATAACTATCGCTGCACGACCTGACGGAGAGGTAGTGCACCACGAGATGTTTCACGCGTGACGAACTGCGGAGACATCCACCCTTCCATGCATCGACGAAAACTAGCCCACGCAATCACGCCGTAAAGACGTGAAGCACAAACTGGGTGAACCGCAGTTCGGCGTTCTACAACCCCCGTAGGAATCGAAAGAACTAAGTTGCAAAGCACTCATGCCTTACCACAGATTTTCAAATATTCTCTCCATCGGAGAAGAACACACACAAGGTGGCTATCTTATCATTATCAAAAAGTCTCTTATCTTATCTTATTACATTAGAGGATTACATGGATATTTATACTCAGGAACATCCCTCCTGGTTGAGTGTGAACAAAGGCATAAATAAAAGCAAGTGGAAGGTCATCTTGGTGGAGAAATTGAAGGGTCTTCTTTGATTCTCGCGCAGCCACCAACAGCTAGTGCTATCTCCACTAAAACAGCCATAACTCCTACCTCGGAAGTCCAAAAGATGCACCGATTGTTGCATTGGAAACTAGACTTCGATATCTATCTGTTGATATAGATAAAGGATGCTGAAACGTGGCATAAATTTGCAGGTATTGCTGTTGAAATTGACCCTGTGTTGTAGCCATAATTGTCTGATCAAATTTGCAGCTGAGTTATCCTTGTTCATATCATTCTCCCTCCCTTCAAAACGAGTCGTCCTCGACTCGTGCTCGTGGCAGCAGCTTGCACGAACATTATTGCAAACTTGACTCAAGACAAAACAAAAATTCAGAATACAGCCATTCATATGTGCTCGAGGATCCTCACCAATGACGGTTGCAAGGTCGGTTGAGCACGTGATGGCGGTTGGAGAGGCAGTTTGTGGCCCTTGGAGGATGACAAGTGGGTCCATGAATCCTTGACACCACCTTTGATCTCCCTTGGGTGAAAACCGACTTCAAATGGATGGCCCAAAGTGCTTGGATGCTTCTCCGCCGGATTGGGGACGTCGCAGGCCAAATGGACAGGGCGGGCGCCCTGCCCAACAGGGCTACTGGATCCAGGTGAGGTGAAATTGAGCCCTTGATGTTGAATCAACGTGCCAAACTCTGTTTAGGAGGTTGGGGCACGGATCCATGACGTGGCGGAGTGAAGATGCAAGAAACTCATAGGTGTCATGGGAGAAGTGGAATGTCATTTGGATGCATTGTGAAACCAAGATGCAAGATAGAAGCACAATTTGCTTCAAACCTAACATAGGCATGAAAGTTATTTGCTTTGCACTCCATGATACACACAGGTGTCATGGGAGAAGTGGAACCTCATTTGAACGAGTTTGGATGCGTTGTGATGCCAAGATGCAAGATAGGACAATGGTTTGCTTTGAACCTACCACATGCACGAAAACTATTTGCTTTGCACTCGATGATACACATAGGTGTCATGGGAGAAGTGGAACCTCGTTTGGATGAGTTTGGATGCGTTCTGAAACCAAGATTCAAGATAGGAGCACGGTTTTCTTCGAACCTTCATAGGCATGAAAACTATTTGCTTTGCACTCCATGAAACTCAAAGGTGTCATGGGAGAAGTAGAACATCATATGGATGCGTTGTGAAGCAAGGATGCAAGATAGGAGCACGGTTTGCTTTGAACCAGACATAGGCATGAAATCTATTTGCTCTGCACTCCATGATACACATAGGTGTCATGGGAGAAATGGAAACTCATTTGGATGCGTTGTGAAACCAAGATGCAAGATAGGAGCATGGTTTGCTTCGAACCACCATAGGCATGAAAAGTACTTGCTTTGCACTCGATGAAACTCATAGGTGTCATGGGAGAAGTGGAACCTCATTTGGATGCGTTCTGAAACCAAGATGTAAGATAGGAGCAAAGTTTGGTTCGAAGCACCATAGGCATGAAAAGTATTTGCTTTGCACTCCATGATACACATAGGTGTCATGGGAGAGGTGGAACATCGTTTGGATGAGTTTGGATGCATTGTGAATTCAAGATGTAAGATAGGAGCACGGTTTGCTTCAAACCACCAACGACATCAAAACTATTTGCTTTGCACTCCATGAAACTCTTAGGTGTCATGGGAGAAGTGGAACCTCATTTGGATGCGTTGTGAAGCCAAGATGCAAGATAGGAGAATGGTTTGCTTCGAACCTACCATAGGCACGAAAACAATTTGCTTAGCACTCCATGATACACATAGATGTTATGGGAGAAGTAGAACCTTATTTGGATGTGTTGTGAAACCAAGATGCAAGATTGCATGGTTTGCTTCGAACCACCATAGGCATGAATGTATTTGCCTTGCACTCCATGAAACTTATAGGTGTCATGGGAGAAGTGGAACCTCATTTGGATGCGTTGTGAAACCAAGATGCAAGATAGGAGCACGATTTGCTTCGAAACAAACATAGGCATGAAAACTATTTGCTTTGAACACCATGATAAACATCGGTGTCATGGGGGATGTGGAACCTCATTTGGATGCGTTGCGAAACCAAGGTGCAAGATAGGAGCACAGTTTGCTTCGAACCACCATAGGCATGAAAAGTATTTGCTTTCCACTCCATGAAACTCATAGGTGTCATGGGAGAAGTGGAATCTCATTTGGTTGCGTTGTGAAGCCAAGATGCAAGATAGGAGCACGGTTTGCTTCGAACCTAACATAGGCATGAAAACTATTTGCTTTGCACTCCATGATACACATAGGTGTCATGAGAGAAGTGGAATCTCATTTGGATGCGTTGTGAAACCAAGATACAAGATAGGAGCACGGTTTGCTTTGAACAAGCATAGGCATGAAAAGTATTTGCTTTGCTCTTCATGAAATTCATAGGTGTCATGGGAGAAGTGGAACCTCATTTGGATGCGTTGTGAAACCAAGATGCATGATAGAAGCACAATTTGCTTCAAACCTAACATAGGCATGAAAATTATTTGCTTTGCACTCCATGATACACATAGGTGTCATGGGAGAAGTGGAACCTCATTTGAATGAGTTTGGATGCGTTGTGAAACCAAGATGCAAGATAGGAGAACGGTTTGCTTCGAACCAACCATAGGCACGAAAACTATTTGCTTTGCACTTCATGATACACATAGGTGTTGTTGACGGCCGTTAAGTACCAATTTTATACCGTCAACTAATGCCTAGGGAAGATCAATAATAGGAGCATAGGGGTTATTACTGACAAATTCCACGAGTTTTGGTGAATTGTGTATTTTTCAGGGATTATTCCAGAAAGGCTTAAAGGAAGGATTAAAGTGCTTAATTATCATGAAACTTAACCGCCAAGGAAACATCATCACGAAGACCCTGGAAGAGTGTAGACGGCACCCGAAGCAACCTGGGGCCGAGCCCTAGCCAGGTGGGGCCGGCCGGCCCAGGGGTCAAGCCGGCCGGCGCCTCCCTAGGGTTTCGCCGCCGCCTTCTGAATTCTTCTTCCACCGCCTCTTTGGAGTCATCTGGGCTCTTTGTTCAAGTCGGTTTGATCCCACGGTGCACGTTCATCCCACCGGGCTATAAATAAAGGGGCAGACCCCCCTCCCAGATCACCATTTCATTCCTCCTGCTTCATTCGTCAAGAGTAGACAGAAGTTAGGGTTTCCAGAGATTAGAAATAGGGCTCTAGTTCTTCAAGTTCATAGTTTAGGCGTTTAGCAAGGTTCAAGTAGAGTTGGGCGCTACGCTCGGGATTCCAGATCCGTTCGTCTGGAGATCGGTAATCTTATCTTGTATCTTATTATGACTTTGCTTTGTTTTAATATATTGCTACTTATTCAGTTCTTAGTTTATTCTAGTTGCATATTCGATATAGTTGTTATTGGTGATGATTATTGTCATTTGATCGTAAAGCTCCTAATTTAGTACTCGAGTGTGTTAAGTGATATACATTATGTAGACGTGGTGTCTATATATATTGTGTACCTACGGAGGCACCCTGACGTGCCGGGTCGTGTGGTAGTCCGCGTAAGTGACAGTTGTGTTGGTTCCTCTGTAGTCTACCCCCGTACGTAGTACGAGGAGAGCGCGGTCACAAAGGAGGTGACCCTTGTGTCTTAATATCCTCATTAGATGATGCTCCTTATGATGTTTTCTGAGTTGATTATGCTATAGATGAAAATGTGTAATGTGGGCTGTAGACTTTGTATTTAGTAATTACTTAGGTTTCCTTTACTTTAGCCGAATCTCGAGATTGTCTTACTACATTAGTGAGTCTCCATATTCTATCTCTGGAATACCATTTATCTCATTTACTCAGGTATCATTTACCATTTATTATTGACTTATTTATCGCGAAAGCACTAGAGTTATGGGTTATCATAGGTCTGCACATTTATCTTTACAATCATTATAGTAGATTACCCTAATGAGTAGAATGCCCCTTTATCCTTTTGGCATAAAACAAATCAACGATACTCGGAATACTTACCGGGTGAAGTGCTACAATGGGAGAATTATCTGTGCGCTTGCGGACATATTCCATAGTATTATTTTTAGGAGGCAAGTGAAGATTATTTTACCTTTGGTTTTTGGCATCATGTTAGGGATGACAATTTAACGTAAAGTGATGTTAAAAATATCAACAAGCATTTCTGACGCCGTTGCCGGGGATGGCAATTGTATTCATTAGGATAATTTATTGAGTTCGTTGATTTTATTCGCCAGGATATCTATTCTAGAATTTCATATAGGAGAGTTCTTCATAGATAATATTATAGAAAAACATAAAAATAAACTATAGACATGAATACTTAGAGATAACCATAACGTTTTGCTTTAGCAGACTTACCCGTGTTTTGTTTATGTTTAAATATCTTATATAGGGTAATTGCAGGATTGGTTGTGTACTTTAACTCTTATCAATCAGGAACAACCATACGAAGAAAGGTCTTACATTATTTTGTGAAGCCATGGCTGAGAAAGACTCTACGTGAATTCTCTGCCCCAAGCACTGAGAATATTCGCGTTAGGCCAACTTTCAACATTGGAGCTCATAATTACGAGATCAAGCCAAGCCTCATCAAAATGGTGCAAGCTATCACATTTAGTGGAAAGAAAGATGAAGATACAAGTGTCCACTGCAGAATTTTCTAGAGATTGGCAACACCATCAACATCAAAGGCATTCCTCAAGACGTCGTGCTACTTCGTTTGTTTCTGTTCTCATTGGAGGGAAAGGCGAAGCAGTGGTTTTATCAGAATAAAGACCGAGTCAAGACATGGGTAGAATGTTCAAAAGCTTTCCTAGAAAAGTTTTTCCCAGTAGGCAAAACCAATGCTCTACGAGGAAAGATTTCAGAATTTTGTTAGCAGAAAGGTGAAACTATTCCAGAAGCCTGGGAACGTTTTCAAGATTACATATCAGATTGTCCCCATCATGGAATGGAAAAGTAGTTGCTCATGCAAACATTTTATCACCGACTAGCTCAAAGGTCACGTGAGCAACTAGATGCCACTGCTGAAGGATCATTTATGTCACTCACCCCTGGAAGAGCTGAAGATATTATGGCAAGGATAGCAGAAAATCAGAACTGGACAAACAACACTCAGACATGCCATAAGAGTGAAGAAGTTCCTAGAGGAAGTGTGTGCACTGTCAACCAAGATGGATGTACTGTTGAACTGGTTAGAGCAAAGAGCTAATCATAAAAGAGATCGTCAAACTATTCAAGATGCATTCAATTTCCAGAATCAATATGAAGGATCTTTAGAAATTGAGTTTATAAATCCCCCAAAAGATATTAGTACAATCATCAAGTCTACTTCTCAGAAACAAGGATGGAATCGACCTCGGTCAACCAGTCAAGATAAGTACCAAGGCAATACTAATTTTTCAAATCATAGACAACCACCCTTGAGAGAATTAATATTAGAACAAGCTAGAATTAATGAAAGTATTTATAAGAAGCTTGCTTTTAATGATAAAGTTTTAGAAGGAATTAATTCTAAGTTGGATAATTTCTCTTCTGCTGTTAAAGATCAAATATTATTTAATAAAAAGATAGAATTACAAATTGTATAATTATCTTCTACTTTGTTTACCACAAACCATGAACAAATAAAAGGAATATCTACTAGAGGAGCTAAGTCTACATGTGATCCACCTTACCCAAAAGGGGCACGTAGACCATCACATTTAGTGCAGGTAGAAGAAGAGACTGAAAAGAACAATAGAGAAGAAGAAGTTATACCACCTTCACCACCAGTTGAACTACAAGATCAAGAATTAACTCAAGATTTTCGTGACACAACCGTTCTACCGTTTCCACGCAGAAGAAGAAGAGCTAAAACGGATGATCAATTTGGTAAGTTTGTAGAGATAATTCAGAAGTTATATGTCAATATTTCGTTGTTAGATGCCATGCAGGTACCTACATACGCGAAGTATCTTCGAACCATCCTCAACAACAAAGGACCACTACCTTTAATGAAGACATTCCTAGCATTCACTCATCTCCAAATGAAGCTACACTTGATATAGCTGGTCCAATTACAAGGAGTAGAGCTAAACAATTGGAGAAGGAAATTCATTCTCAGGTGAACGCTAACCTTATGCTTAATAATCAGATTACATTGAATGAACCTATGCTTTTGAGTACTTGTTTCAATGTTCTTAGGAATGATGGAGTGCACGAACAAGCATGGGATGATGATGGATTCTGCCCGCCAAATATATGCAAGGAACCTGGACGTGCATGAGAGAGGAAAGGCCATTCAGCTACCATGAATATCAGCCGTTGAAGTGCAAGCAAATAATTCGGGAGTTAGGAATGCATGCAACCAGCAACTGGGTTGCTGTCCACACACGCTCCAGCATGCATGCAGAGAATACCAACCAGCCAGGCGTCCTACTAGGCTTGGTTATTAATAAAAGTAGTGCTGCAACTTCCCACTACATGTTCTCAATTATTTTCCACCAAACTGAAACTCCACTAGTGCTATATATCCCTGTAATGGATGACGTGAACAGTAACTCGTGATTGCAATTTCAGAATACCAACTCTTGGAATTCTTGTTCCAGCGTGAGTCTTGAGAGGCTTGCAAACTTGTTCTTTCGATTCCTGAGGGAGTTGTAGAACGCCGAACTGCGGTTCACCCAGTTTGTGCCTTCACGTCTATACGGCGTGATTGCGTGGGCTGTTCGTCGGTACGTGGAAGGGTGATTGTCTCGGTAGTTCGTCGCGTGGACAGCCTCGCGGTGCATTGCCTCTTCACCAGGTCACGCAACGACAATTTATCAAGTTCGTAGATCCTACGAGAAGATCGGGCCACAACAACTTGCTACACGTGCTGCATAGACGTGTGCATATCATCTGGTATCAAAGCCTCCGTTTCCTCAGTAGGATTGTTCTTGTTTTTGGTAGGATAGAGTTTAAATACCTACTGTCCACTGATAGCCAAAAAGAAAACCTACAGCCCAAATTCATACGTGCTACTGATTTTGTAGTTTGCTTTATCGAGTTTTAATCCTTTAAGATTTGTCTAGTTGCTGAATTTTCTTTTCCACATCATTCTAGTTGTTATCTTTGTTCTAATCATCAAATCGCTTGCTGCATGTACCCAACCATCCCACCCTTGATCTGATCGTCCTTGCTTGCTGCATATATATATATATATATATATATATATAAACCCACCCGTCCCACCCTTGTTTTCTTCCCACCACATATTCCCCAACCGAGTTTCTTGTTTTTGTGCTGTGCCATCCATCTTAGTGATCCTTATGAGCCCCTTTAGTTGAAAGTTGTGCTGCGTTAGTCACAAAGGTTAAAAGCAAAGATGTCTATGGGTCAAAAGAAGGACTGAAAACAACGAGTTCTTGAAAAAAAACAAGAAAAAAAGGAAAGAAAAGAAATAAAAGAGAATTGTGTTCAGCACACCAAAAGGGGTTTGGGCAGCAACAAGTTACGGTTGGTGCAAATTGGTGTTCATCTATCCACTTCCTACATCTTGTTCCTTTCTTTGTACATCTTTTCCTTTATATTCAGCAACTTAGACTTGTGTTCTTGGATTATTATTCGGTTTTGCATCACTACATTTCAGTGCATTCCACTTACATATTACCCCACCAAGCTCCACTTAAAAGCACCGTGAGTTGTTGCACCGTCATCGCTGTTACAATCACTTTTCCACTACAGATTGCAGCCACGGTTCTTGCTCTTTTCAGGGAGAGAAAGAACTTGTTTTGTAAGTGGTGAGGGAGTGATTCCACATATATATTGTCCTATTTTTTCCCCTCTACTAATATGGCAGGACGTGGAGATGGTGCCGCTGTTTCGGTGGAGGAATTTCAGGAGTTGCGTACACAAATGAATGATTTGGTGCAGCAGCTCCAAACTCTCCAATTGAACATGCCACGTAGAGAACCGCCACCAAATGAGGATGATGACATTGAGGAGGAGGCTGAGGTAGGGCATCGTCCCGCTGGCCATGGACGTGGCGGGCGCGGTCGTGGTTTTGCTAATTTTGGTCATGCTCGGCGTGTTCCTATTGGAGGTGGAGGAGATTATGATGGTGATGATGCTATGTTGTCCGACATGGATGATCATCGACATGGTGGCCATCATGGTTATCGTGACCGCCATCGTCGTCGTAATGATGATGGTTTAAAACACGTGAAAGTGTCTATTCCCCCTTTCAGCGGACAGGAGAATGCTGATGCTTATTTTGAATGGGAGACCAAGGTGGAACAAATATTTGATTTGTATGAATACTCTGCTGAAAAGAAGGCAAAGCTTGCAGCCATTGAGTTTAAAGGCTATGCCATAACTTGGTGGAATCAGGTCCGTACTGAATATCAGAGAGTTGGGCATGTTCGTATAACTTGGGAAGACATGAAGAGAGAAATGCGACGTTGTTTTGTTCCTGCATATTACTCTCGTGATCTACATTTGAAGCTGAAACGTCTTGTGCAAGGTACTCGTACTGTTGATGAATATTTTCAAGAATTGGAAATGTGTTTACTTCGTACAGGGATAACTGAAGATGAGGAATCCACAATGGCTCGGTTTCTGGTTGGCCTCAATAAACCCATTGCTGATAAAGTGGATATGACAAACTACACATGTCTCACCGAGTTGGTTCATTTTGCAAAGAGGGCTGAAAGGCAAATTGCTACGTCTTACAAATACAATGCTTCATGGCGTCATTCCCAACAGCAAGGGGATGTCACGCCTCAATTCCAACAGCAAGGAGCTGCAACACCCAAATCCTCATCTCGTGGAGCAAATAGATCTCTTCCAACTTCTCCAAACAATTGGATGTGAAAGGTAAAGCTGTGAGTTCAAGTCAGCCCACTTCTTCTACTGCAGCCACCCAACGCAAGACAAGCAAGATTGAGTGTTTTAAGTGTGGTGGTCATGGGCATAAGCAAGCTGAATGTCCCAATCGTCGTACTATTATTGCACTTGCTGATGGTTCTTATGATTCACAAAGTGAAGAGGAGGACGAGTTTAACAATGTATTTGCAGATCTTAATCTTGACACTTGTGAGTATTCAGCAGAGGATGGTACATTTGAGCTAGGTCTAAATTGTTTAGCCATTCAACCTATTCCAACTTTTGCTCACAATGACATATTACAAGATGTTGTTTCTCCATCTTTCGACGAGATTACTAGTGATGATTTTGATGAGTTGCTTGCTGATTTTCCTGATTTGACGCCTTCTATAATGAACACACCATCTCCTTCTTTGGTGGTGAGGCGAGTTCTTTCCACTCAATTTGTTGCTGCTGAACAAGGACAACGCCATAATTTGTTTCAATCCAGATGCAAAGTGAAAGGACAAGTGTGCCGTTTCATCATAGATGGTGGGAGCTGCAATAATATTGTTAGTGCTTTGCTTGTTGAGAAGCTTGGTTTGCAGCCACGTCGCCATTCACATCCATACCATATGCAATGGTTGAATAATTCTGGGACAGTTAAGGTTTCAGCCATGATTCGTTTGTCATTTTCCATTGGTGATTATCATGGAGAGGTGGATTGTGATATTGTCCCCATGCAAGCATGCCATTTGCTGCTTGGTCGGCCCTGGCAATTTGATGTGGACTCGGTGCATTTTGGACGGTCTGACAAGAAGGTGGTTCTTGTTCCATTATCTCCAGAGGAGATACATGCTTCAGATATGGCTCGCAAGAAAAGAGAGGAATCTGACAAAAGAAAATTGAATGAGATCCCCAACACAAGTAAGGGAGAGAGTTCTAACCCATCCAGCCACATAAAGCCTCATGCCAGTCCTAAACAGCCACGCCACTACTGAGTGTCTCTTTGTGAGCAAGAGTGATATGAGAGAAGTGAGAAACACCACAGCCCCATTCTTTGTGCTCTTGCACAAGGAGGTCCTACTTTCAACTAACGATTTACCTTCATCGCTGCCTAGTGTTGTTCTTGATCTCTTACAGGACTTCGAAGATGTTTTTCCCGATGAGATACCAGCTGGACTTCCTCCACTCCGTGGAATTGAGCATCAAATTGATTTGGTACCAGGTGCTTCTCTTCCAAATCGTCCAGCCTACCGCACCAATCCCGCAGAGACAAAGGAAATTCAGCGACAGGTAAAAGAGCTTTTGGACAAAGGGTATGTTCGTGAATCCTTATCACCATGTGCTGTTCCCGTTCTTTTAGTTCCAAAGAAAGATGGCTCTTGGCGCATGTGTGTTGATTGTCGTGCTCTCAATGCTATAACTGTTCGATATCGCCATCCCATTCCACGACTTGATGACATGTTAGATGAATTGAGTGGTTCCATCATTTTCACCAAGATTGATTTGCGTAGTGGCTATCATCAAATCCGCATGAAACTTGGTGATGAATGGAAAACAGCGTTTAAAACTAAAATTGGTCTCTATGAATGGCTTGTGATGCCATTTGGCTTGACAAATGCTCCTTCAACTTTTATGCGCTTAATGAACCATGTTTTACGAGCTTTCATTGGCAAGTTTGTAGTTGTTTATTTTGATGATATTCTGATCTATAGCAAATCATTTGATGAACATCTTGATCATATCCGTCAAGTACTTGCTGTTTTGAGGGAAGAGAAATTGTATGGCAACATTGCTAAGTGCACCTTTTGCACAGACCGTGTTGTTTTCCTTGGCTTTGTTGTTTCCGCAGATGGTATTCAGGTTGATGAAGAGAAGGTTAAAGCAATAAAGGATTGGCCTACACCGGTAAATGTGAGCCAAGTTCGAAGCTTTCATGGTCTTGCAAGTTTCTATAGGCGTTTTGTCAAAAATTTTAGCACCCTCGTTGCACCCCTTAACAATCTCACAAAGAAGGATGTTCCATTCACGTGGGGCCATGACGAAGACCAAGCATTTCACACACTGAAAACAAAGCTTTGTGAAGCACCGCTGCTACAACTTCCTGATTTTGGTAAGACATTTGAGATCGAATGTGATGCAAGTGGTATTGGCATAGGAGGTGTACTGCTGCAAGAAGGTAAACCTGTTGCCTACTTTTCTGAAAAGCTAAATGGTCCACATCTGAATTACTCGGTTTATGACAAAGAGCTTTATGCCTTAGTTCGCGTTTTGGAAGTTTGGCAACATTACTTGTTCCCTAAAGAATTTGTAATTCATTCTGATCATGAAGCTTTGAAATATCTTAAAAGCCAAGGCAAGCTGAACCGTCGACATGCTAAATGGATTGAGTTCATTGAAACGTTTCCCTATGTTGTCAAACATAAGCGTGGTAAAGATAACATTGTTGCCGATGCCTTGTCTAGAAGATGTGCATTGATCACACAACTAGATACAAAAGTGCTTGGTTTGGAATCCATTAAAACACTTTATGTTGTTGATGCTGATTTTAACGAACCTTTCTCTCGTTGCATTGATGGAAAAGGTTGGGATAAATATTATGTGCATGATGGCTTCTTGTTTCGGACTAACAAAATATGCATTCCAGCTTGTTCGATTCGTCAAGTTCTTTTGCAGGAAGCACATGCAGGTGGACTGGCTGGTCATTTTGGTGTCAAAAAGACATTGGACATGCTCTCTGATCATTTCTTTTGGCCACATATGCGACGTGATGTCCAGCGGCACGTTGGGTGCTGCATCGTTTGCTTGAAAGCTAAGTCCCGCCTCAATCCCCATGGTTTATATACTCCATTACCTATTCCACATGTACCTTGGGAAGATATATCTATGGACTTTGTTCTGGGGTTACCTCGGTCTCAGAGGGGGAGGGATTCTATTTTTGTTGTTGTAGATCGCTTTTCTCAAAATGGCACATTTTATCCCATGTCACAAGTTAACTTGGATGCTACGAAAAGATCAGACTTTATCAAGCGGTTACATGCGGAGACAAGAAAGAATATTGAGAAGAAATCAGCACAATATGCAAAGCAAGCAAACAAAGGTAAGAAGAAGGTTACATTCCAGCCAGGAGATCTTGTATGGTTGCATCTACGCAAGGATCGCTTTCCCCAACAGCGTAAGAGTAAGTTATCCCCTAGGGGTGATGGTCCGTTCAAGGTTCTCCAACAGATAAATGATAATGCTTACAAACTTGAGCTGCCACCTGAATATTCCAATGTGAGTACCACATTCAATGTCAAAGACTTGCTTCCATTTCCTGGTGAGCCTGAGTCGAGGACGACTCCTTCCCAAGAGGGGGAGGCTAATGAAGACATTCCTAGCATTCACTCATCTCCAAATGAAGCTACACTTGATATAGCTGGTCCAATTACAAGGAGTAGAGCTAAACAATTGGAGAAGGAAATTCATTCTCAGGTGAACGCTAACCTTATGCTTAATAATCAGATTACATTGAATGAACCTATGCTTTTGAGTACTTGTTTCAATGTTCTTAGGAATGATGGAGTGCACGAACAAGCATGGGATGATGATGGATTCTGCCCGCCAAATATATGCAAGGAACCTGGACGTGCATGAGAGAGGAAAGGCCATTCAGCTACCATGAATATCAGCCGTTGAAGTGCAAGCAAATAATTCGGGAGTTAGGAATGCATGCAACCAGCAACTGGGTTGCTGTCCACACACGCTCCAGCATGCATGCAGAGAATACCAACCAGCCAGGCGTCCTACTAGGCTTGGTTATTAATAAAAGTAGTGCTGCAACTTCCCACTACATGTTCTCAATTATTTTCCACCAAACTGAAACTCCACTAGTGCTATATATCCCTGTAATGGATGACGTGAACAGTAACTCGTGATTGCAATTTCAGAATACCAACTCTTGGAATTCTTGTTCCAGCGTGAGTCTTGAGAGGCTTGCAAACTTGTTCTTTCGATTCCTGAGGGAGTTGTAGAACGCCGAACTGCGGTTCACCCAGTTTGTGCCTTCACGTCTATACGGCGTGATTGCGTGGGCTGTTCGTCGGTACGTGGAAGGGTGATTGTCTCGGTAGTTCGTCGCGTGGACAGCCTCGCGGTGCATTGCCTCTTCACCAGGTCACGCAACGACAATTTATCAAGTTCGTAGATCCTACGAGAAGATCGGGCCACAACAACTTGCTACACGTGCTGCATAGACGTGTGCATATCAACCTTCTACTGAAGTTGTCAAGCTAACGGAGGAGTGTAGTGAGGCAATTCTGAGTTCTCCTACTAAAAAGAAGGATCCAGGGTGTCCCACTATTGATTGTTCAATAGGAGACCAGATGTTCGAGAATGCTTTATGTGATATTGGAGCAAGTGTCAGCGTCTTGCCCAAGACTGTCTTCGACAAGCTTAACTATTCTACGTCACACCAACCACGATGTGTTTGCAATTAGCTGACCAATTGGTCCGCTATCCCGCAGGAATCGCAGAAAATATTCCGGTAAAAATCCGCAACTTTTTCATTCCTATAGATTTTGTAGTACTTGACATGCAGGAAGAGAGGAAGATACCCCTCATCCTCGGGCGACCATTCCTAAACATTGCAAATGCAACCATCAACATTGGAGCTGGAGAGATCACATTCACCATCAATGGGCAAGAAGAACGTTTTGCATTCAAGCCAAGACTGGAGCAATGCCAAACGTTGAAGTGTCATGGAGAACAAGATGCAACAACATCTCTGACACCAGAGATGAATCATGAAGAATAATTCAACTGGAGAAGTCCGGATCGGCGGACTCAAAAACCCCGAACCTTCGCCGGGAGGTAACTTGGTAGTTATTAGTAATTTAATTCTTGCATTAAAATTTACATATTTACTTTCTCATAAATTGCATTATTAAAAAGAAATAAAAATAAGCATAGCATGATTAAAGCTTAAGCCCCATGTGATTATTACTAACGGAGTGTTAAACCGCCGTCAGTGAAATTTACTATGGTGACAGAAAATTATAAAAAGACCATCATTAGAATTCTAATTTTTCGTAGATTCATAAAAGTAATTTAGTTTTTCATTCTTGTGTCATTATACGGTATAAATATGGGAAACATGTGGGACCCACCATCATCACATCAAGTCATTTCAAGCCTTATCACCAACCACCATCTTTCACTACCATCCAAACTCCACCATTCATCCATGTACTACCCTTCACTCATGCATTCATCAGAGAAAGGAATCATACACATGCATTTGGAAGGGCATCAAGGTGGTGTCGACATTGTCTAAAGTAGAGAGCCAAAGGTCACCAGGTGGGGCCGGCCGGCCCCAAGGCCACGCCGGCCGGCACCCCTCCTCCACTTCTCTGGCTCTCCTTTCTTTTATTGACTCACTCACTCACATACACACCAGAGAGCTCCTTGCCACCTTGTTTTGTAGCTCGTGATTACAAACTCTCACAATCCTTTCATTTGATTCAAGTTTAAGTAAGGGAAGGAGTAGAGAAAAGGATTAACAAGAAGACCTAGAAGAGAGATCATCACTTTGATTCCTTCTCTTCACTTGTTCTTGCTTGTTCTTGTTTTGTTCTTGTGTTCTTCGTGTTCTTTATTTTTCAGGCAAGATGAGCAATAGAATGAAAGGTGCCATTCGATCCCTTGGAAGGGCCTTCTCACGCCACACAACAAGAAGTCAATCATCATCACAAGTGCCATCGTTCGTCGGCTTCGACATGAATATCGATCCTCCGTCACCCTTCACGTATGACAACCCTTCATCCTCTTCCCATCCGGAAGAGAGGTATGAGCTCACAAGCATAACTCAAATTTCATTACCAACTAGACCGCAGAGGGAGATATTAAATGTGGTTAAAAACAAGAAATTTAGGCATATTCAAATTTTTTATGCCACTTCGCTACATGAAATCGGATTGGATTCCGAGTTTGAGCTTATTTTTAGAAATGTTGGATGGGAAAATGCATGGCAAATTAATGAGCAGGGTAGCAAGTTACTCACTATAGAATTTATTAGCACCCTAAACTTTGATGATGATGAGGTTAATTTTAGAATGTTTAATAAACATTTCACCCTCTCATGGAAAACTCTTAATTTAGCACTAGGATTCAATAATCAGTGTGTGGTCAATATAGCTGAAACTCTCCAAGATTTCGATAAAGATGATTTTTGGGAGAGCATCACTGCAAAGAAACCAGAGAGAAAACAAAAATATACTACTGAAGAAGTTCATCACCCCACACTGAGATTTATGCTTAAGTGGCTGGCTTTTACATTTTCTTCCTAGAGAGGAGTTAAATACTATTAAACAAGATGAGCTGCATTTGTTATATATCATCATTAAAAAGAGGAAGGCGTCACCTGTAAAAATGATGTTGAATTATTGGAGAACTGTCCCTTTCTTTAAAAACGTGCAGTATTTCCTTTACTTCCTGGATTACACGTTTAGCTGCAGGGCAGAGTTTATTATCAAATGCTTCACTTGTTTATATTTCTGATACCCGCAGAATTATTGGTTATGATTTTTTCTTTCGTGCTCACATGCTCAAACGCCGAAATAATAAAATAGTTATGATTTATAAAAATTATGACAATGAGTACGAACTGCCAGACAGAGAGTTAGGAATTTATTCTGTTTAGAATTTTATTTTTCTAGCTGTTAGAGCTAATGTTGGCAGGTGTCCGTCCGCGCGCATCAGTAGGGCGCCGAGAACTAATTTCACTGGAGCTGACCCAGCACCATCTGGGCCAGCTTATTTCCACTATGTTAATTTTGGTGAACAGGTATAGACGCAGGAGCCACGCTAGCAGTGGACTGCACATGCAGAATGGGAGGAACAGCCCACATTTTAATAAGGAGAATCTTCGTCGGCAGCAGCAGCAGCGGGTTGGGGAGCACCTGATTTTCAGAGAGGACGAGCATCTTTTTCTACACGTGGGAACACGGACTTCACCACTGGTAGACCATATCTATTCCACGCACCACCAGAAGATGACTACTATCGACCACCTGAGCAGCACTTTTCGGCTACCGCTAAAGATTTTCTAGCCTTATCTATGCGTCTCACTAACATTGAACAGGGACAAACACAACAAGCGACACACTGCACCAGCACGAGCAGTAGCAGTAGCAGGTTGACGACAGGTTCTACCACCATGAACAATGGCAGCACAGCACGGACCAATGACTTGATCAGATCTATTAAGGACAGCAGCAGACGTAGAGCGGATTGGAGTATTTGATACATCAGATGGGATACCCGCCGCCACCTCCACCACATTATTGAGCAACATCCAGCTTGGAGGAGATCTCCGCTAGGTGAGTACCTCTCACCTATATATATGCTTCTTTATTTCAGTATTTAATTCAGTCTTTAATTCTGCCGATTTCAATATTGCTAAAAACAATAAGAAAACTAAATAAAAATTTATTTACTGCTTTCTTTAGTTATTGCATTAAGTTCATGCTTGTGTAAAAATAAAAATCCAAAAATAATAATAGATTGTATAATTAAGTTTGCTTAAATTTTGCATTGAATTTGTCTTTAGAATAATTAGAACTTGAAGCTAGAGAAAAAATCAAAAAGATATTTAAATTGTTTAAATATAATTTCCTGCAATTGCTTAGTGTTTAAATTTAAATTCTCCTACGAATTGCATGAAGTTTATCTACCATGAAAATTTATTCTGAAATTTGATATCAGTGGGTAGCATAAACTTTTCTAAGTAATTGACGGATATGATATAAGAAGGTTTGAGTTACTATTTATTTCATTCTGAGTGACACCTAAGCTCCAGACATTTCAAAAATCAAAATCAAAACAAATAATAATTTGTTCTGCTAATATGATTTAAGTAGACTATTCTGTTATGCATTAATGATTGAATTCACATGCACAAAAAGTTTTTCGCTCTATGCACAAGTCTCTCTATTAGAAGTCCACAGAGAGTGTGGGTTATAAAATTAAAAGATGCCATACCAAGGAAGTATGAGCCTAAAAGATGCCATATCAAAAGGGTATGTGCCAAAAAAGAAAGACAGAAAAACAATGGGTGCAAGACACCCGCCTGAGAGAAAAAAAATGGGTACAAAGTATCCGCTGGGGAGATAGCCCACACTCTTCAGAAAGACAGAAAAGAGAGGATAATGCATAGGAGTTCAAAAATGAAATTAAATTACATTCACACATTCAATCATGATGTATAGCTTAGTAGTCCTCTGCAATCTTATTAGTAGGCTCTCATTATTTTCTAAATAAAAATTATATACTTATTCAAAAAAAAAAATATCTAGAGCAATGATTGACACAAAGGATGAAAGACTTAGTACTTGCTTGATTATTCTGTCTCTCAATTAACCAAGACTTAGTTTAAACGCCCCACGATTGAAAAGAATAGGAATAAGTTTGAAAGGTGGATTACTGAATTTCAATCTGGAGAAGAATTTCTGTTTAAATTTTTAAGTATTTGTTGGGAGTTATACATTTTTATGGAACCCTGAATAAATTATTTCAAGTCAACTTTGCTAAGGGACTACCAAAGACTTAGCTTGGGGGTGTTGTTGACGGCCGTTAAGTACCAATTTTATACCGTCAACTAATGCCTTAGGAAGATGCGACAGAACCTCCTAAGCTATATGGCCCACATGCACCTATCGTCGTCCCAAAGACCTCCGACAGCCGTGCAGGTGAATCGTATAACCTAAAAGGGTCTGCCGGGTTTACGAATAAACCCGTTTCCTCCGAACAGGATCTTAATTGCGAAGAAATTGCAGAGTACAACATTTCATATAAATTTTACAACTCGGAGTACAAGAGCGGAAGACTTAAAATATTACATAGGATTACAAACCCGTGTTATTAATTATACATTACGTGCGATTATTACAAACCAAAATATGAGTAGTGGCAGTAGGTAAGTAGCTTATACAACACTTATATTACATAACATCCCTGCCCAGGGATCAAATACTCACTCATTATCGCTATCCTCCTGGACCACTTCCTCGAACACCGTCATACAGCAAGGTCCAACACAGACCTTGGTTTGCTGATTGCCTGCAACATGGGGTTAACAAACCCTGAGTACGAGGGGTACTCCGCAAGACTTACCCGACTAAAAATTGGGAAGAAGACTCAGGAATGCAGGCTAAGGGGAAACAAGGAGAGGCTTTAGCAAGAATCAAAGAGTTTTGCAGAAAAGCTCTCTAAATCAACTTAACATTTAATCTCAAGCTAGATTGTTTCATTCAGTTATCTCGTCATCAATTCCCTTTCCCACATTTACCTAGTTCCGAACCACTCTTCGCTGTAAGTCAGTGGATCAAGTCTCCATTGACTGAGGAGCAACGACGATTCGAATCGATTAAGTACCCAGCTGGGGATCCCTATCCACACTGCATATGTAGCACTTAAGCTTGCATATACCAACCCCGCCTACCACGGCTTTTCCAAAACTTGAACCGGTCCTGCGCCACCCGAGAGTACAGTACTCCTCTCCTCTCCAGGCACGCCGGCCACGAGGGTACACGCTACTCTCGCCATCTCTCCACTCCCAGTGCGTGGTTGTCGGTTCAAGTAGAGGAGCGACCGGAGTCAGAGGCTTTCCGTAGTATGTGGCTAGTTGCAAAGTCTCGATCCATCAGGCCGACAATGAATGGTCCCTAATGGATTCCATTTCGTTTACTTAACAGACAGTCAGAGACACTACATTGAGACTCCTTTCTCAATGCAAGTCTACTGCCCTGTCAAACAGTAATAACAGTTCATAGTAGTATACCCCAAGCATACAAAGTATCTTTTTTTTTCATAAAGCTTAACTATTAAGCAAGGATAAGCATTTTATAAACATTTTCCTTTAAATCAGGTTTCACGGATAATATATCAAGGCAGGTAAATGCAGCAAGTAGGTGACAATCAACTCCTATCAACCTAATGCAGTAATTTAACGCAAAGTGATAAAGATTTGTAAAACACAAGGATTGGCTAATGCACCGGGGCTTGCCTTGTTGTTCGGCGAGGGACGGGTCAGGATCAGAACCGCAAATGTCAAAACCACCGATAACTCCGGAAGGTTCGTCAGCGGCGACTTGTTCGACTTTCACTTCCTCGCCTTCGGTCACTATACGTGATAATGATGCATGCTTAATGATAATGCAAATATCATGATTAACAATAAGCATTAAATTAATAACCTTGAGTACAACTTTCCTTCACGGTAAAGTTATAATCAAAATCTTACATACAGTGTTATTGTTGCATAATTAATTCATTAATTATTTTTAACAGTCAAAGAAAGCCGCAACTAACACGACCTTCAACACTAAGAAAGGTGCTTAGGATCAATTAGGGTTTCTGATCCTAAGTCTTCACACAATGCCAAAATAACACAAAAACCCTAGAGTGATTAACACTAATCGTCATTTTAATTTAATTACTTAATTAAGAATAAATCATAAATAATAAAACTATATCCAACTGAGCCACGGATTTTTGTGGAGGTAGCTCACTGGTCAAAATAGCTACCCAATTAATTTCATAATTTTCGGATTTATATCTTGAGCTATAAAAATCATAATAGTGCTATTTATTAATTAAAATATGCATTTTTACAGTCTACAGAAAGTACTCAAAATACAAATTTCATATTTTTCATAAATTCTTCATATCACAGAGAGGCTCCACAATTTATTTCAGAATTTTTGGAGCTATAAATTAATTCCTTCAAAATTAGCAAAATTGGTAACTATTCATTTCTTTTTAAAATTGAAAAGACCATTTACAGGGGGGGTGCTGGGCCGGCCCGATTGGACCCAGCATCTGGCCAGCTTGGCACAGCCCCGAAGCAGGCCGGCCTGCTATGGCCTGGCCCGGCCCAACCGGGGCCTCTCCCCTTCATCTTTCCTCTGCTCGACTCGAGCAGAGTCAGAGCAGGGGCGCGCGCGGCGCTGGCCACGGCGGCACCTCGCCGGTCCGGACTCGCCGCCGGTGCCCTCTCCGCCGAGGGCGAACGCTTCCACGAGATCCATTCGACCTAATGAACACATCTAGAAGCTAAGCCCCGCGTTCAAGACACTAGAGCAGAGCTACCGCCGGCCATGGCGGCCCGGCGAACTCAGACGCCGGCGGCGCAGTCGTGTTCAGGCCACGCCAAAGACCAAACGACCTCTCCGACCATTAAATAAGCACCAGGAGAATCACCAAACCCTACTGCTCACGTTAGTTGAAGATGGAGACGGGCGGAGCGACTCTGACGACGTCAATGGTGGGTTCGGCGGTACGCTCCGGCGGTGACAGCGGCGTTCCGGCGATTGCAACCCTCCAAGGAAGAAACCACCGAGCTCGTGAGCTTCACAGGACCACAAAGAACATAAAACTAAAGTTAAGAAGGAGCGAGCATCACCGGTTAGAGCTAGCTTCGTCGAGGTCAAGCTCGACGGCGTTTCGGCCGGCTCCCGAGAAGATGACCGGGCACGACGACTCCGGCGACGAAGACAACGTGGGTAAAGGCTCTACGGGTGTGCAACAACACTACGGAGCTGGTGACAAAACGAAAAGAGTGATGAGGGATTGATGACCGCGAATTCGGCCGGCGACCGAGCATCGACGGCGGCGAACACAAACGGGAAAAAGGAAAACGGCGAGCTCGGCTTCGGGCTTCTAACAGCGATAAGGATGCTCAGGACGTTGCCACGACGCACGCTCGTGCCACGTCCCAGGACGACGTGCCCACGCGCGCTGCTTCGCCGCGGGCGGCGGCGGCTCGTCGGCAAGCAGCTGCGTGGCAGCGAGCGAATGCCCTGTTCCGAATCTCAATGAACATTTTGCAATTAACCCCCTCCCGAGACTATTCCCTAAATTACTTTTGTTTTTTATAACAATCCGAAAATATCCCAAAATAAGATATGTGGGAAATTAAATTCTGAACAACTTTCGTATTTTAAGTATTTTCAGATTTTAAATATTTTTGAAATTATAGAAAAGGGGGTAAATGGCCCTTTTTCAATTCAGTTTAAATTTCAAATTTTTATTGAATAAGTTCAAAATCTATGAACATCAAAGTTGTTCAACTCAGAGAGCTTTACAACTTTTGTTTAAAGATCATCTTCATATTCCATATAATTTTTGAATTAAAATTTTGAATTCAAATTTGAATATAGTAATTCGAGTTTAATTTGAATTTCCCAATGGAAACTTGAAAAACTTTGAATACCAAAGTTGCTCTATTTAAAAAGAGCTACAACTTTGCTTTTGGGACCAATGTCCAATTCTACTTAGTTTTGAAACTAGATTTTTAGTCCGATTTAGGGCTTTAAGAATTAAATTGCTAGTAAAAGCCACTCTATTGCCCTAAGCACAAGCCATAAGAGAAAAGTAAACTTATTCTCAGTTGATGCAGGTCAAGTTTGATAAAAATTCATACATATTGCACAATGCTCATGATGACATGCTCAATTTTAAATGTTCAGTAACACAGGAGTGTTACAGCTCTTCCCCCTTAAAGAAATCTCGTCCCGAGATTTAGTGCGCTAAAAACCCTGGGTTAAATAATGGAAAAGAAAATGTCTCACACAAACACACTTCTTTTCATACTATGGAACAAGTGGGGAAGTAGTATTTTACAAAACAGAAGAAATAGATTAGACTACAGGGAAGCATAGAACTCAGGAAAATTTTCAGATAGAAAATCCTCAGATTCCCAAGTAGCCTCTTCTTCAGAGTGCTGACTCCACTGAACTTTATACCACTTCGTGGTCGTCCTTCGTGTGACTCGATCTCTTTGATCCAAGACTCTGATCGGGTACTCTGGATAGGTCAAGTCTGACTTAAGTTCTACCCCTTCCAGGTCAATGATTCGATCAGGCACTCGAAGGCATTTCTTCAACTGTGACACATGAAACACATTGTGAACTTCTGACAATTGCTCAGGCAATTTCAGCTTATACGCTACCGGTCCACATCTCTGTACGATTTGGAACGGGCCAATGTAGCGCGGCGATAACTTTCCCTTAGCTCCAAAACGACTGACTCCTTTCATAGGTGAGACTTTCAGATATACATATTCTCCTACTTGGAATGCTAGAGGTCGACGTTTTTTGTCAGCATAACACTTTTGGCGAGATTGGGCCGCTTTCATGTTAGCTCGAATAATTCGAACTTTCTCTTCGGCTTCTTTAACCATGTCAACTCCAAAGAACCATCGTTCCCCAGGTTCGGACCAATTCAACGGAGTTCGACATCTGTGACCATATACCGCTTCGAATGGTGCCATCTTGATGCTTTCCTGATAGCTGTTATTATACGAAAATTCTATTAAGGGCAAACATTCATCCCAACTAATCGAATAATTGAGAACACAAGCCCTCAACATATCCTCGAGAATCTGATTGACTCTCTCCGTTTGACCCCCAGTCTGAGGATGATAAGCCGTACTGTGCAAAAGCTTAGTACCCAAGGACTCATGGAAAGATTTCCAAAAATTAGAGACAAACTGTGTACCTCTGTCAGATACAATAGTCTTTGGCACCCCGTGAAGTTTCATAATGTGATTAATGTATAAGCTGGCATACTTTGCCGTGGGGTACGCGAGCTTAACAGGTAGGAAGTGGGCTTGTTTAGTGAGGCGATCAACAATAACCCAAATGGAATCAAACCCTCGGGATGTCTTGGGCAAACCCACTATAAAGTCCACACTAATGTCCTCCCACTTGCCTCCAGGAATAGGCAGTGGGTTGAGTTCACCTGCTGATTTCATATGCACCGCTTTTACTCTCTGGCAGGTGTCACACTCAGCCACATATTGGGCAATCTCGATCTTCATTTTGGTCCACCAGAATCTCTGTTTCAGATCCTGATACATCTTATTGCTTCCTGGATGAATAGAAAACCTTGTTAAGTGCGCTTCATCAAGGATTTTTCGATGTAACTCAGGAACCTTTGGAACTACTAAACGATTCTTGAACCATACGACACCATCACCATCAATTCGGAAGCAGTCGGCTTTTCTAGCTAAAACTTTTTCCTTGATGTGTTTAATGCCTTTATTCTTTTTCTGGGCAGCAATAATCTCTTCTCGGATAATCGACTCAATACTAAGGTTGGTTAAATTACCTCGCCGACCCATTTCCATGTTTAACTTTTCAAGCTCAAAACACAAAGAAAGATCCAACGGCCTCACTGTCAGACAATGGCAGTGAGCCTTTCTACTAAGTGCATCGGCAACCACGTTTGCCTTACCAGGATGGTAGTGCACTTCCAGATCATAATCCTTTATCAGTTCAAGCCATCTTCTTTGCCTCATATTTAACTCAGATTGAGTGAAAATATACTTCAAACTCTTGTGATCTGTGTATATATGACAAGTGTTGCCCAGCAAATAATGACGCCAGATCTTTAGAGCATGAACAACAGCGGCTAATTCCAAATCATGAGTGGGATAGTGCTCTTCATGTTGCTTCAGCTGACGAGATGCATATGCAATGACTCGGCCTTCTTGCATCAGCACGCAACCAATACCAATACCTGAGGCATCACAATACACATCGAACGGCTTTACGATGTCAGGCTGAGCTAAGACAGGAGCAGTGGTCAAGAGTTTCTTTAGAGTTTAGAAAGCTTCCTCACATTCAGCTGACCATTTAAACTTCACATCATTCTTAAGCAACTCAGTGATTGGCTTAGCTATTCTAGAGAAGTTAGGGATGAATCGACGATAATATCCTGCCATTCCTAGAAAACTTCTAACTTGATGAACAGTGGTTGGCGGTTGCTAATTCAAGACTTTCTCAACCTTGCTAGGATCGACAGCTATGCCTTCAGCTGATAGAATGTGTCCCAAAAATTGGATTTCCTTCAACCAAAATGCACACTTGCTGAACTTGGCATACAACTTATGCTCCCTTAATCGAGTTAGAACAATGCGAAGATGTTCCGCATGCTCCTCCTCGCTCCTTGAATATATCAAGATATCATCTATGAACACTACTACAAACTTGTCCAACTCTGGCATGAACACAGAATTCATCAGATACATGAAATGAGCAGGAGCATTGGTCAGACCAAAGGACATGACCAAATATTCGTATAACCCATAACGAGTAGTAAAAGCTGTCTTAGGGATATCCTCGGGACGAATCTTTATCTGATGATAACCCGAGCGAAGGTCAATCTTTGAAAACACTTTTGCTCCAGAAAGCTGATCAAAAAGAAGATCAATTCGGGGCAGAGGGTACTTGTTCTTGATAGTGACTTCATTCAATGGTCTATAGTCCACACATAACCTTAGAGTTTTGTCCTTCTTCTTTACAAAAATAGCAGGACAACCCCAAGGAGAAGAGCTTGGTCTGATAAATCCCTTATCAAGCAACTCTTGCAACTGAATCTTCAGTTCTGCCAACTCATTCGGAGGCATTCTATAAGATCTTCGGGAAATTGGAGCTGTTCCCGGCTTCAACTCGATGGTAAACTCTACATCCCGGTCAGGAGGTAATCCAAGCAGATCTTCAGGAAACACGTCTGGAAACTCGCAAACTACCGGAATGTCCTGAACTTCTTTCACTGAGGTGGCATTAACTCTTTCAACAGCCCTCTGAGGTGTTGGAAGTTGGATAAGAAGTTGAGAAGTACTATTAGGTAAGTTCACCTTTATGGTTCTATTCAAAGTATCAATAATAGCTCCTCTCTGGTACATCCAATTCATACCTAGGATCACATCTATATCTTGATCCTTTAACACTATCATGGATGTGGGGAAAAGATGACCACCTAAGTCTATAGGTACCTGATATACCATTTCCTTGGTACTCAGTCGTCCCCCAGGCGACTGTACTATAATACTTTCCTTAGCTTCCCCAATTGGAATATCATGCTCAATGACGAAGGTACGATTAATAAAAGTATGAGATGCACTAGAATCAAAAAGCATAACAGCAGGATGATTTGCAACAGGAAACCTACCAAGCATGACGGGTTCTCCTTCCGGGATCTCATTGACCTGAGTATAGTGGACTTGTCCAACTTTCTTCACGGCCTTACCCTTCTGGTTCTGCTGGTTGTTACGGTTCTGATTCTGTTGCTGCTGTTGACCACCAACAACTCTCGGAACATTCTGATTATACTGTCTTGAAAACGGGCAATCACGAGAATAATGCCCAGGCTTTCCACAGTTAAAGCATGGAGCGTTGTAGTTTGGTGGTGGAGCTTGGATACGAACACCAGGGGCGTTCGGCTGAGTGGGATTTGGCTTATTAATATTCTGTGGTGCGGCAGCAGGGCGAATATAAACCTGTTGCCGAGGTGGATATTGCGGCTGCGGATACTGGGTACGTTGGTGTTGAATAGGATGGAACACAATCTTCTGGCGCTTCTTACCACCAGAAGGTCCGGTCGACACAATCTTCGTCTTTCGTTTCTCCGCCTGATGAGCAAAATTCTTAGCTTCAAAAGCTATTGCTATGTTGACCGCCTGATGATAGGTAGCATCTGGGTTAGAGGTCAATGCTCTCTGAATTTTTGAGTTCAAACCCCTCTCAAAGCAGTCTTTCTTTTTGTGATCAGTACTCACATGATCAGGTGCATATTGAGAAAGGTGGTTGAATTTGGACACATACTGCATCACGGTGTCCTCCCTCTGGCGAAGTGCTAGAAACTCGTCTAACTTCAGCTTCATTACGCCAGCTGGAATATAATGGGCACGAAAACCTTCACGGAACTCAGCCCATGTCACACGGTGACCTACTGGCTGGGCGGCAACAAAGTTCGCCCACCAGCTGCTGGCAGCTCCCCGAAGCTGTTGTGCTGCAAACAGAGGCTTCTGATAGTCGGTGCACTGAATAAGACTAAACTTTTGCTCCATAGTACGGAGCCAATCGTCTGCCTCCAACGGCTCATCAGCTTTGGTGAAAACCGGTGGACGAGTATCTGTGAAATCCACATAAGTGGTTTCATCCCGGTTATTACGCCCACGACGGTTTCCCTGATTATTCTGACTTTGATTTTGTACCAGATGAGCAGTAGCATTTGCCAGTGCGGCGGTAGCATCCGCTAATGTTGGTGGAATCGGTGGCGGGTTAGGAAGCTCATCACCGCCATGAGAGGTTCCAGCCTCATCAGAAGCACGAGTACGCATCGGCATCTGTATATACAATCAAGCCATATTCACACATGATTATTCCAAACCTTAGCAGTACATAGCGTTTTACGGATTACAATACCAAAATTTGTCGCGCTCCTAGCACGACACAGCTTAGTGGTTAGTCTAGCTTAGATACTTATTTTACATACCCAACCTAAGGTTTAAGCTATCCTAGGTAGTGCTGGAGGATGCTGGCATGTTGCTGCCCTCGCTGGATTCCGCGTCCTATTCGTCCTGGTCCGCTTCATCAGACGCGCCGTGAGGATGCAACTGATGATACAGGCGGTACATCTCCTCGCGCACCTCCTCATTCTGGCGCTCGAGGTCTCTTGCATAAACCTCTAACTCGCGAACTCGAGTCAGAGCGCGGTTCTCCTGCTGTCCCGCAAGTTCACGTTCAGTCATCACCTCCTGCAGATGAGTCTTCAGTTGACGGACCTCGATTTGGCCCCTGCAGCGGTTGTCAAACATCCTGTCAAGACGCTCATGCAGCCTCTCGATCTCCGCCCACAGCTCAGCTTGACTGCTGTTGGGAGTGACCCTTGGTGCGATTTGATGATGTGGCACACCTTGAGGTCCAACCATCTTACGAGCGGTACGCTTGGTACGAGCCATCTGAAGAAGGTGAGTTAGGATTAGTTTAACAAAATTACAGGTCAGCAAGAATAGGTTTGGTTTCTACTAATCCCATACCCCTTTAAGAAGGAAGGTAATTATTATCAAGTTAACAATTATGATGCATGCACGTACTTACGAAACAATCACAAACAAAACAATAAATTGACTTGATAATAACTTTTTAACATAGGGCTAATATATCATAAATGCTATTTCCCTACTATGCCAATATTCATCAGTTTTTGCCTTTATTAAAATGATTAAGACAAGATCATAAGCAATTTGGACCAAATTACAAATTAATAATGGATCCAAATCATTTTGAAAGTTTGCAAAAAGACCCTGCAAGTCTTTGCATATTAAGCTCCGGTACCAGCTGCGACAGAACCTCCTAAGCTATATGGCCCACATGCACCTGTCGTCGTCCCAAAGACCTCCGACAGCCGTGCAGGTGACCCGTATAACCTAAAAGGGTCTGCCGGGTTTACGAATAAACCCGTTTCCTCCGAACAGGATCTTAATTGCGAAGAAATTGCAGAGTACAACATTTCATATAAATTTTACAACTCGGAGTACAAGAGCGGAAGACTTAAAATATTACATAGGATTACAAACCCGTGTTATTAATTATACATTACGTGCGATTATTACAAACCAAAATATGAGTAGTGGCAGTAGGTAAGTAGCTTATACAACACTTATATTACATAACATCCCTGCCCAGGGATCAAATACTCACTCATTATCGCTATCCTCCTGGACCACTTCCTCGAACACCGTCATACAGCAAGGTCCAACACAGACCTTGGGTTGCTGATTGCCTGCAACATGGGGTTAATAAACCCTGAGTACGAGGGGTACTCCGCAAGACTTAGCCGACTAAAAATTGGGAAGAAGACTCAGGAATGCAGGCTAAGGGGAAACAAGGAGAGGCTTTAGCAAGAATCAAAGAGTTTTGCAGAAAAGCTCTCTAAATCAACTTAACATTTAATCTCAAGCTAGATTGTTTCATTCAGTTATCTCGTTATCAATTCCCTTTCCCACATTTACCTAGTTCCGAACCACTCTTCGCTGTAAGTCAGTGGATCAAGTCTCTATTGACCGAGGAGCAACGACGATTCGAATCGATTAAGTACCCAGCTGGGGATCCCTATCCACACTGCATATGTAGCACTTAAGCTTGCATATACCAACCCCGCCTACCACGGCTTTTCCAAAACTTGAACCGGTCCTGCGCCATCCGAGAGTACAGTACTCCTCTCCTCTCCAGGCACGCCGGCCACGAGGGTACACGCTACTCTCGCCATCTCTCCACTCCCAGTGCGTGGTTGTCGGTTCAAGTAGAGGAGCGACCGGAGTCAGAGGCTTTCCATAGTATGTGGCTAGTTACAAAGTCTCGATCCATCAGGCCAACAATGAATGGTCCCTAATGGATTCCATTTCGTTTTCTTAACAGACAGTCAGAGACACTACATTGAGACTCCTTTCTCAATGCAAGTCTACTGCCCTGTCAAACAGTAATAACAGTTCATAGTAGTATACCCCAAGCATACAAAGTACCTTTTTTTCATAAAGCTTAACTATTAAGCAAGGCTAAGCATTTTATAAATATTTTCCTTTAAATCAGGTTTCACGGATAATATATCAAGGCAGGTAAATGCAGCAAGTAGGTGACAATCAACTCCTATCAACCTAATGCAGTAATTTAACGCAAAGTGATAAAGATTTGTAAAACACAAGGATTGGCTAATGCACCGGGGCTTGCCATGTTGTTCGGCGAGGGACGGGTCAGGATCAGAACCGCAAATGTCAAAACCACCGATAACTCCAGAAGGTTCGTCAGCGGCGACTTGTTCGACTTTCACTTCCTCGCCTTCGGTCACTATACGTGATAATGATGCATGCTTAATGATAATGCAAATATCATGATTAACAATAAGCATTAAATTAATAACCTTGAGTACAACTTTCCTTCACGGTAAAGTTATAATCAAAATCTTACATATAGTGTTATTGTTGCATAATTAATTCATTAATTATTTTTAACAGTCAAAGAAAGCCGCAACTAACACGACCTTCAACACTAAGAAAGGTGCTTAGGATCAATTAGGGTTTCTGATCCTAAGTCTTCACACAATGCCAAAATAACACAAAAACCCTAGAGTGATTAACACTAATCGTCATTTTAATTTAATTACTTAATTAAGAATAAATCATAAATAATAAAACTATATCCAACTGAGCCACGGATTTTTGTGGAGGTAGCTCACTGGTCAAAATAGCTACCCAATTAATTTCATAATTTTTGGATTTATATCTTGAGCTATAAAAATCATAACAGTGCTATTTATTAATTAAAATATGCATTTTTACAGTCTACAGAAAGTACTCAAAATACAAATTTCATATTTTTCATAAATTCTTCATATCACAGAGAGGCTCCACAATTTATTTCAGAATTTTTGGAGCTATAAATTAATTCCTTCAAAATTAGCAAAATTGGTAACTATTCATTTCTTTTTAAAATTGAAAAGACCATTTACAGGGGGGGTGCTGGGCCGGCCCGATTGGGCCCAGCATCTGGCCAGCTTGGCACAGCCCCGAAGCAGGCCGGCCTGCTATGGCCTGGCCCGGCCCAACCGGGGCCTCTCCCCTTCATCTTCCCTCTGCTCGACTCGAGCAGAGTCAGAGCAGGGGCGCGCGCGGCGCTGACCACGGCGGCACCTCGCCGGTCCGGACTCGCCGCCGGTGCCCTCTCCGGCGAGGGCGAACGCTTCCACGAGATCCATTCGACCTAATGAACACATCTAGAAGCTAAGCCCCGCGTTCAAGACACTAGAGCAGAGCTACCGCCGGCCATGGCGGCCCGGCGAACTCAGACGCTGGCGGCGCAGTCGTGTTCAGGCCACGCCAAAGACCAAACGACCTCTCCAACCATTAAATAAGCACCAGGAGAATCACCAAACCCTACTGCTCACGTTAGTTGAAGATGGAGACGGGCGGAGCGACTCTGACGACGTCAATGGTGGGTTCGGCGGTACGCTCCGGCGGTGACAGCGGCGTTCCGGCGACTACAACCCTCCAAGGAAGAAACCACCGAGCTCGTGAGTTTCACAGGACCACAAAGAACATAAAACTAAAGTTAAGAAGGAGCGAGCATCACCGGTTAGAGCTAGCTTCGTAGAGGTCAAGCTCGACGGCGTTTCGGCCGGCTCCCGAGAAGATGACCAGGCACGACGACTCCGGCGACGAAGACAACGTGGGTAAAGGCTCTACGGGTGTGCAACAACACTACGGAGCTGGTGACAAAACGAAAAGAGTGATGAGGGATTGATGACCGCGAATTCGGCCGGCGACCGAGCATCGACGGCGGCGAACACAAACGGGAAAAAGGAAAACGGCAAGCTCGGCTTCGGGCTTCTAAGAGCGATAAGGATGCTCAGGACGTTGCCACGACGCACGCTCGTGCCACATCCCAGGACGACGTGCCCACGCGCACTGCTTCGCCGCGGGCGGCGGCGGCTCGTCGGCAAGCAGCTGCGTGGCAGCGAGCGAATGCCCTGTTCCGAATCTTGATGAACATTTTGCAATTAACCCCCTCCCGAGACTATTCCCTAAATTACTTTTGTTTTTGTATAACAATCCGAAAATATCCCAAAATAAGATATGTGGGAAATTAAATTCTGAACAACTTTCGTATTTTAAGTATTTTCAGATTTCAAATATTTTTGAAATTATAGAAAAGGGGGTAAATGGCCCTTTTTCAATTCAGTTTAAATTTCAAATTTTTATTGAATAAGTTCAAAATCTATGAACATCAAAGTTGTTCAACTCAGAGAGCTTTACAACTTTTGTTTAAAGATCATCTTCATATTCCATATAATTTTTGAATTAAAATTTTGAATTCGAATTTGAATATAGTAATTCGAGTTTAATTTGAATTTCCCAATGGAAACTTGAAAAACTTTGAATACCAAAGTTGCTCTATTTAAAAAGAGCTATAACTTTGCTTTTGGGACTAATGTCCAATTCTACTTAGTTTTGAAACTAGATTTTTAGTCCGATTTAGGGCTTTAAGAATTAAATTGCTAGTAAAAGCCACTCTATTGCCCTAAGCACAAGCCATAAGAGAAAAGTAAACTTATTCTCAGTTGATGCAGGTCAAGTTTGATAAAAATTCATACATATTGCACAATGCTCATGATGACATGCTCAATTTTAAATGTTCCGTAACACAGGAGTGTTACGGAAGATCAATAATAGAAGCATAGGGGTTATTACTGACAAATTCCACGAGTTTTGGTGAATTGTGTATTTTCCAGGGATTATTTCAGAAAGGCTTAAAACAAGGATTAAAGTGCTTAATTATCACGAAACTTAACCGCCAAGGAAACATTATCACAAAGACCCTGGAAGAGTGTAGAAGGCACCCGGAGCAACCTGGGGCCGAGCCCTGGCCAGGTGGGGCCGGCCGGCTGTTGACACCTGTTATCATCCAAATTTTATTATCAATTATCTCTGCATTAAACATGAATATCCAGTAGAATAGGGTTATTACTGACAGATTCCACGAGTTTTGGTGAATTGTCTATTTCCCAGGGGATTTTCGAGAAAAGCTTAAAAGAATGATTAAAGAGCATAATTACCACGAAACTTAACCGCCAAGGAAACATCTTCACGAGAACGCTAGAAATATCTGGAACACACACGAAGCACCGGAGCCCGAAATCCCACAGGGTGAGGCCGGCCGGTGCCAGGGTGGGTCCGGCCGGAGCCCCCTTAGGGTTTCCCCCGCGCCGCCTTCTGGAGTCTTCTACCACCGCCTATTAGAAGTCATCTGGGCCCTTGTTTCAAATCGGTTTGATCCTATGGCATACGTGCATGCCACCGGCCTATACATAGAGAGGCATACACCCCCTGGAGGAGAGCCAGATCAAGAGATGAAGACCCTGAAGCATTGCAAAGATATCCACTAGATCTAGGCTACCAATCAAGAGAGAGATTAGAGAGATAGAGTAGATGAGTAGAGATTCGGAGGAGTCCCGGCCTGTCGGAGCTTCTTCGTAGCTGTGTTCATCTGGATTCAGCTCCCTCGCCCAGAGTTGCGTTCTGAGGTACTTTTGTATTCAACATCCTGATTCAAGTAAGCATTTGTTCTTATTCGTTCTTAAGTTTACAACTCTATTTGAGTGCTTTGATCTTGGTAGCTCCTTGGTTGAAGTAGTAGTTTGTAGTGTAGACGTGATGTCTGGGCTATAATTACTTGTGAATGTCCCCTGATTGGCCGGATAGTGGTAGATCGCGTAGGTGACAGTTACGTTGAGTCCTCTGTAGTCCACTTCCCATTGATAGGATCGATAGGTGTATAAGTGTCTGGTAGGAGGGAACTCTGATTTCGACTTTTATTCATGTCACTGCCCGATTAGAACGATATTATTCAAAGTTTCCGGTTGTCGGATCTAGATAATCATTTGTTATCTCCTCATTCTTGATTTTCTCTGGATTGATTGTATTATCGGGTTAAGAGCCAATAGACTTAGTCAGTATCACCTACTGTTCCTTTGGGTTCGATATTAAAACCGGGATTGTCTGGTGAACTGCTACATCGGGTTGTTTTATGTGTGCGCTTGTGGATACCTTGATATTATTAATCTTTAATAGAGTGCAGTTAATTTATAACAACAAGCATTTCTGACACAGTTGCCGGGGAACGATTTGCTGATTTTGGCTTAGTCTATCTTAATCTTGTATTATACTTTTATCTTTTATCTTTTAAAGTATGGAACCCACGTCCCAACTTTTATATCAATATGGAGCACTATCAGGATCGTATCTCCGGCCAAAAGAATCATCTTTACCTATCACATCATCTGGCTATGAGTTACGCCCGGGATTAATTAAGTTAACTCAGGATCACATTTTTTCTGGTAGTTCTAGCGAAAACCCATATTCCCATTTAGCTTATTTTGAGCAGACATATTCATGTTTGCACATTAAGGGCATGGCAGATGAAACTTTAAGATGGAAACTCTTTCCGTTTTCATTAACGGGAAAAGCAAAGAAATGGTATAATCGCCATGTTGGGAGTAGTCAAGGAGATTGGGAAGTATTGCGTGCTAATTTTTGTCTTAAATTTTTCCCTATCGAAAAGGTCGCTAAACTTCGTTTTGAAATTATTGGATTTAAACAATTAGATAACGAATCATTAGGCAAGGCTTGGGAACGCTTTGATGGATTTATAAATTCAGGACCTAATCTTGCTTTATCAGAACGTATGCTTTTGTAACATTTCTTTTTACCTTGATGATAAAAATAAAGAATACCTTAATTTGGCCGCAGGAGGAGCATTTATGCATATTACTGCTTCACATGCTAAAACTATTCTTACTAATATCTTAATTGATCTTCCTGAAGAAAAAGAAAAATTGTTAGAAGATGAATTTTTGTCGTTTGATTCTAAACTTTTTCTGATTCATCTCAACCTTTACCTGAACTATCTAATGAGAAGGAGATAATTCCTATTTCTGATTTTATGCTTGAATTTGAGGATGAACTTTTTGATGATTATGGAAACACCTCACGCTATCATAAAGTTATAAAACCACAAGAGTCTATGAATTTTAAAAGTTTTAATATTTCATATCTTGCTGATTTAAAATTCCTTAGAGAGATAACTAGAGAATTAATTTTTGTTATGAGTAATGAGTGGTTGATAGAATCTGAGCTTTCAAATGATATAATTCGTTTAAATTCTCCTGCCATTATTATTAAATGTCAAATTGTTGCATATCTTTTTGATGCCTTTTATAATCCAGTTGTAGGTGTCAATATTATGTCTCTTATATTTGCTAAAAAAATTTTGAAAGATATGCCATCAATTCCTACAAATAAATTATTGAAAAATCGTTCACGACATATTATTCCTAGTTCAGGTGTTTTATGTTCTCTTCCTACTGTGATAAACGAATTCCGAATTTTGCTGAATTTCTATTCTTTGATGTTTCGGATTTTGATGTAATGATTAGGTTACCAATAGGAAAACTTTTGCGAGAAGGTTGTGCGGGCAATTTAGAAATTAAACTTGGGAAGGGTTTTAATCTCTCAGTGCCTATAACTCATGTATTAAAAGCTAAGGCAGAGCCACCTCCTGAGTAAGATCTGATACAAGAAATTAAGGCTGTGTCATTTGAGGAATTTATTGAACCTAGTTTAGAGGATGATACTCAGTTCTTCATTAATGAAGAGGAAGAGGGTCCGACTGATCCTGAACCTCTGGATGAATTACTAGGGCCACCTAAGCCTTCTATTGAGCTTAAGCAACTACCTTCTGGTCTTAAGAATGTTTTTCTGAATAATGATCAAAATTCTCCTATGATTATTAGTGATAAACTTTCTGATGAAGAGTCTTTTAGATTAATAACTGTCATAGAAAAACATCGTGCTGCTTTTGGTTATTCACTCTAAGACCTTAAAGGGATTAGTCCTGTTTTATGCACCCATCGTATTCCAACCAACCTAGAGATTACACCTTCTAGAGAGCTCCAACGTAGGCTTCAAAATGCGATGAGGGAGGTTGTTAAGAAAGAGGTCTTGAAACTTTTGCATGCTGAGATTATTTATCCTGTTCCACATAGTGAGTGGGTAAGTCCTATTCAAGTTGTATCTAAAAAGGGTGGTATGACCGTAGTTAAAAATGATAAAAATGAATTGATACCCCAGAGAACTGTTACAAGATGGCGAATGTGTATAGATAATAGAAAACTCAATAAAGCAACCAAGAAAGATCATTTTCTGCTGCCCTTCATTGATGAGATGTTAGAGCGTTTGGCAAATAATTCTTTCTTTTGTTTCCTTGATGGTTATTCTTGATATCACTAAATTCCTATCCACCCTGATGATCAAAGAAACACCACTTTTACATGTCCTTATGGAACTTATGCTTATCGTAGAATGTCTTTTGGATTATGTAATGCACCTGCTTCTTTTCAAATATGTATGATGTCTATATTTTCTGAAATGATAGAAGAAATCATGGAAGTTTTTATGGATGATTTTTTAGTTTATGGAAAAACTTTTGATGATTGTCTAGAAAATCTAGATATGGTTTTGCAGAGATGTGAAGAAAAGCACTTAGTCCTTAATTGGGAAAAATGTCATTTTATGGTTAGAGAAGGAATAGTGCTAGGACATTTAGTGTCTGAAAGAGGTATATGTTGACGGTGGATATACCCTAAAATTCCACATTCAAACACCGTCAACAGGCCTCGGATCCAAGGGAGAATAAACACAACATGAGCATATTTTATTAATAACGAGTTCCACTTGTACTCTTGGCTTGTGATTGCAGGGAACACAAAATCAGTGCAAAAGTGAGCAGATAGGGGCTAACTACATGGTTCGGCCGAACCATGTTATGTTGCCCCAGGCCACCAACTTTTAACACAGTGCATACAACATCAAATGGAAGAGATCAGAGCCAAGGGTAGGCCCACCCATGGGTCGACCGAACTGCCCATGGGGCCCACCTGGCTCTGGTGACATGGCAGGATCCGTGTGACACTCCAACCAAGTCATTTCATCCATTGGATCAACTTGTGCTTTCATTCAACGGTGGAGATCAAAGGCACACAGATTGAGGCATGAAACGAAGCAATCAAGACAGAACCAACACATAGGAAGAGTCTATGACAGATGGGGACCACGGTGGTGGGCCCAACCCACCAGGGGTGGGTCGGCCAAACCACCATTGGTGGGCCCAAGCCACCTACACTATCACTGGCTGGTGGGGACTCCTTCTAGAAGACCCTGGCTGGGCCCACCAGTCATAGAGGGGTCGGCCGAACCCCCCTGGTGCCCAGCCAGGTCGGTTGGCCTCCACCGACTCCAATCATGTTTCCCATGTGCTCAAATCACCAAAGCCGTCCATCTTGAGGCGGTTACAAGGCGGTGGATCCAAGGGTGGAGAGCCAAGGAGCACGCAGATCGCTGACGTGGCACCCCCTCATCCTCCCCTATAAATAGAGGCTGCCCACTCCTCTTCAAGACACACCATACAACACAAGAAGCAAGCTAGAGTGAAGTTCTACTCTTTAGTAGTTGTATTAGTCTAGTATGGGAGTTAGAGTCGAGTCGAGCTACGCTCGGAGTCTCCGGAGTCGTTTACTGGAGAGTCTGGTATAGCTCTTGTACCTTTCTTTCTGTAAGACTTTATCTTTATCAATATATTATCTTTACTTACTTCACTAAGTTCTTACTTAGTCTTTACTCTTCTTTATAGTATTGTTGTGTCTTGTCTTCTTCTATAGTTGTTTTATACTTGATAGTGATCTTGTCCTAACTCAACGTGTGTTAGTTCATCGCCTGTCATAGGGCGTTCTAGTTGTTGGTACGTAGCTAGAATAGTGAGACTTAGTGTAAGCGTGGTTCTTAGACTAGATCTTGCCATTGATTACCGCTTGTCGCACGGATTGTTTGTAGTTGCTAGCAGGTGGTGACAGCCCTATCTAGTCTTAGTATCTCTCCACGTGTTTTAGGCAAGTTCTTAAAAGGTAGGCTCCCATAAGAGTGTAGGCACTTCGGGTAGAGGTTTTGTCCTCTATTGTCTCGCACCACCCCCTGCACACCGGTAGTAAGGTAACTATCTTAGTATAAGTCATCTATTTGATAGGGTAAGTCACAAGAGTAAAGTAAGTGTCATAGGAGTCTTATACTCACTCGTTGTCCTTCCACCTAGCTATAATCTACTAGTTATCTTTTAGTTATCTTAATACTTGTTGTGTGTTGGTGTCATTACCTTTTCCTCTACCTATCGATTTACCCCCTACCACTAACTGGTACTAAGTTGGTATAGACTTAAGGATCTCTCTTTCTATTTATTAATTATTCCTAGCAACCGCTTCCATTGGGATAAAAATAAATAACGATACCTTAGAATACTCCCGGGTGAAGTGTTACAGCGGTATATTTTGTGCGCTTGCGGAATTATCCAATAGACATAAGAAATACCCTCAGGCACTTCTGGCGCCGTTATCAGAGATAGCCTAACACCCTGTCTCTGGTGGTTGCGCTAAGAAGTTTCAACAGTATAGAGGTAGATAAGCCAAAAATTAAAGTAATTGAACAATTACCTCCACCTGTTAATATAAAAGGAATCTAAAGTTTTCTTGGTCACTGTGGTTTTTATCGCAGATTTATAAAAGACTTTTCACATATTGCTAGCTAAGGATGTTCCTTTTGAATTTGTTGATGCATGTTTAAAATCTTTTAATATTCTTAAAGAAGCACTTACATCAGCACCAATCATTCAACCCCCTGATTGGTCTTTACCTTTTGAAATTATGTGTGATGCTAGTGATTATGCTGTAGGGGCAGTATTAGGACAAACAAAAGATAAGAAGCATCATGCAATTGCTTATGCTAGTAAAACTATGACACGAGCACAATTAAATTATGCAACAACTGAAAAAGAACTCCTAGCTGTTGTTTTTGCTATTGATAAATTTAGATCTTACTTAGTAGGAGCAAAAGTAATTGTTTATTCTAATCATGCTGCTTTAAAATATTTGCTCACTAAGAAAGATGCTAAACCTCATTACTCCAAGAATTTGACTTACAAATTAAAGATAGAAGAGGAATAGAAAATCCAGTTGCTGATCACTTATCTAGAATACATTTTGAGAAACCTTAGGAATTGCCTATTAATAACTCATTGAGAGATGACATGTTGTTTAAAGTGACCAAGTTAGACCCTTGGTACGCGAATATTGTCAACTTTATGGTTGTAGGTTATGTACCACCAGGGGAAAATAAAAAGAAGCTTATTTATGAAAGTCGTCTCCACATATGGGATCCATCATACCTCTTCAAAATTTGTTCACATGGATTACTTAGAAGATGTGTACCAATAGAAGAGGGCATGCAGATCATTCAGAAATGCCACACATCACCATATGGAGGTCATTATGGAGCATTCCGCACTCATGCTAAAATCTGGCAGAGTGGGTTCTTTTGGCCAACCATGTATGAAGACACCAAAGATTTTGTCCGGAGATATGGATCATGTCAGAGGCACAGAAATATCAATGCAAGAGATGCTATGACACTCACCAACAATCTCCAGATTGAGCTCTTTGATGTCTGGGGAATTGATTACATGGGACCATTTGTGAAATCAAGAAATTGTGAATACATTCTGGTGGCAGTTGACTATGTATCCAAGTGGGCAGAAGCTATGCCATGCATGAATGCTGATTCCAAACATTCAAAGAAGATGTTCGAAGAGATTATATTTTCAAGGTTTGGAACACCAAGGATGGTCATTAGTGACGGAGGGACACATTTCACTGATAAGAAGTTTCACCGATACTTGCAAGCTCATGGCATCCATCACAATGTAGCTACTCCATACCATCCTCAGACAAGTGGCCAGGCAGAAACATCAAACAAACAAATCAAGAATATTCTACAGAAAATAGTAAATGAAATGGGTACTGCATGGAAAGACCGATTACCCGAAGAGCTTTGGGCATATCGGACCGCATACAAGACACCTTTGGGTATGTCACCTTACCAGCTAGTATATGGTAAGACCTGTCATTTACCAGTGGAATTAGAGCATAAAGCTCACTGGGCTATTAAGAGATGGAATATGAACTTTGAAGCCGCTGGAGAAAAGAGAAAAATGCAATTATCAGAATTAGAAGAATGGAGAGAAAAAGCTTATCACAATTCAAAGATCTATAAAGAAAGAACAAAAAGATGGCATGACAAGAGGATCAAGAAGAAGGAGTTTGCACCAGGAAAAAGGTATTACTTTTTAATTCCAAGGTTCAAATTATTCGGGCTTGGAAAACTACGAAACAAATGGGAAGGACCATTTACGGTTGTGAATGCATCACCACATGGAGCGGTAACTCTATAATCTCACGAAGGTACGTTATTCAAGGTAAATGGTCACCGACTTAAATTATTTTTAGAACCATTTAATTTAGAAGTTGTTGATGGGCTGGACTTTGTCCAATTACCCACTTTTTAGTCCCGTCATTATCCATTACCAAAAATTATCATGCATCACAATTAACAGGAAGTAGGAAGAGTCTAGAGGCTTCACGAGCTCGGCCAACCAGGGAAGTCACCTGGTAGGGCCGGCCAGCGCCCTAGTGGGGCCAGGCGGTGCCCCCCTGTCCCCTCTTGTCCCAACTCAAGTTCCCTTTTCTTTCTCTATCTTTCCTAAATACAATCCCATAGATTCCCGATGCGTACGAATAATCTTTCGTACGAATCCTGTAGAACCTAGATTTGATCTTATCCTGTCTCCTGAAAACCATATAAATACGCACCTATGCCACCCTTGAATGTCATCCCATCATCATTGCCTTCTTCTCCTCCAAAGAAACTCTCTAGTTTAGATCTAGTAGCAATGGCAAGCAAAGCAGTCGTCGGCGCTGACTCTGGCATGCTCCAAGGCGATGACTCGAAGGCCATCGTCCACGCGCAGCCGAAGCCCCTTGCCATCGTGCCCCTGAAGCACCTCGCCGTCGTGCCACCGAAGCATCTTACTACGGTGCCCTAGCAGTTCGAGCAAGTCTACTACACGCATGCTCAGCCTGCTCTGCCATCGCCACCTGAGAAACTACTGCTAGAAGATGGTACTAGGGGGAAGCAGATCGCTATTCCCCGAGGCACCCCACTTCTTCCACCTAGAGAAAATGAGCGACTCCAAGACCGACAAGAACAGAACGCTGGTATGTGCGAAGTACACCACTGCTCGCCCTGCCATCCAAGGAGTTCGTGCACGTCCAGGCCAAGTCCGCTACACTGAGTTCATACCACCTTTTCGCCCAAGAGACAGCGGGCTACATCTACATCAGCACTAGAGAAAGTCTCTAGACAGCCCCAGCTCTCTCTACGCATCCTTAATGAGAAGATGGAAGCTCTCTCTAACACCGTTAGGGGTATAGAGAGGAATGAAGACTTAAGGAGCAAGATTATGAGTGACATGACTAAGCAGATAGAAGTCAATGTCAAGTTAATTCGCAGTCTCAAGCGCGAAAAAGATCAGCTGAAAGAAGAGATTGGTGATCTTAAGAAAGAAATTAGGAAGCTCGCGAAGAAAGGGCAACCTTAAGTTGCCCTTGTTATCTATGTAATAAGGCAAGTGTGTTAGGTTTGATTATATTATCAAGTGTGCTAGGTTTGATTTATAATATTAAGTGTGTTAGGTAAGCCCATGGAGCTAGGGCAGTCGTTAGCTCAGTCACTTATCAGAGTTATCTAGTATTATTAATGAATAAAGTGCCTTATTTTTTTATCAATATTAATGTTTTAGTTTACTCTACTCTCTATATTTTTTGGTACGCATGTTGTCTCCACATGTTGCGCAGAAAAGTATGCAGGAAAATAAGTGTGGGGAGGCACATCACGACTATGGAAATCAATTCGCTCGGGAAAATCACGTAATTCGAAAGATAATCAAACCAGGACCTCGCACACCGAAGTGGACATCTTGGGGCCATAGAGGTGCGCCGCCCGGCGCCCTACCTGGGCCGGCCGGCCCCCCTCTGCATCCTCTGCATCCCCTTCTCGGTCATGGTCAGGTTTGATCCTCATACAATATAATTGCATATGTTTCGATTTCCGTTTGGATCCGAATTAAAATTCACATGCTAAATTACTTTCAAAAGAGAAGAAGAAGATTGTTTAATTCATAGCTTAAGAATAAATTATATAACACTTTTCTAGGAATCATGTTACTATTGGAAACTATTTATAGAGACCCCATGATTGCTTAAGTCGTTGTGAAACATGATATAGTTGAATAATGAGAACTCAATTCCTGATGTTTTGTCTTTGGAGATTTTATTTCAAAAATTTAAATGATTAGTTATACCTCTCCTTTGTGGTAAAAATATTGTCCTACCAGAGCCATATATAGAATAGAAGCCTGCTACATATAATACTTGTCTTTGTATTGAGTTTGGTCAACCTTTGTAACCCTTTGAAGAAATTTGTCATATTTTTGAATCAAGTGCCAATTCCACATAAGCATTACTCTAATCCGGAGTAATAGCAAGTCATTCTATTGAAAATGTTTCTCTCCTACACTGGGAGAAAACACCAAAAATAATTATATAGCATAGTGATGAGGACATCATTGGCTTGGATATGACCATATTAAACATTTCTAAATGAAAGGTGCAACCGCTGGAATTGGTGTATCGATTGCTAAGGCGCATCATCCCTGGATGGTTGTAGTCGGGTCGTGAACGTCTCTCCAGTCCAAATCGAAGTTATCCATCTCCACCGAAAGATCGGGACAACCTTTACCCATATCAATTGGTATTCAGAGCAAGGTTTGATCGGTGCGAGATTTCAGTTTATATTATTTTCCTATAGTCCAAAAAAAGCCAACAAAATAGTAGATTCAATTTTCCATAATCCCATAGACCTTTGTGCCTTTTACTAGTACTACTTAGTTCAGGCTTGTTGAGTTTGGATTACATCGGTTGAGTCGAGTTGCTGGTCTTGGGGTTAGTCTTTTAGAGTTTCGAGTTTTGTCACATTTTGGTCACTATCAATCATATACATCTCTCCTGCCATCACCACCACCATAAACATCTCCACTACATCATATTCATCTCCATTGCAATAATTTTCATCATATGCATCTTTGCTGCCGCATACCCATCCCTGCTATTTTATTTTAACACCGGCAAAATCTGATTTGGGCACACAAAGAAAAATCTACATTGCTAGTTCTATTCTTGTTACTCCCAGAAAAGAAAGAGAAATACATTATAAGTTGCTTTTCTGAAATCTGATTTGCAAAGATTCAGTTTTGCTCTGGTTGTGCAAAGTAAAAGAAAGAAGAAAAAAAAAGAGAAAGAAAGAGAAAGAGAAAAGAAAGAAAAAAAGGGAGAAGGAAAAGGAGGAGTGAATTTATTGCAATTTCAGTGCTTGTTTCCTCGTTTTTGCTAGTTCTTTGATTGCTTGCAGGACGGGAGCCCTAGGGGCTGGTTGTCATGCTCCACAAGATCGTGACGGCCTTTGAAAGTGGTGTATCGGTCGCTAAGGTGCGGTCTTGGAAGGCTATAGTTGGGCCGTGAACGTCATCTCCATCCACCAATCGAGTTATCTCACGCCTCTCATCGAAAGATCGACCACAAACCCTTGTGGGTTCATATCAATTTGGGCACACAAAGAAAAATCTACATTGCTAGTTCTATTCTTGTTACTCCCAGAAAAGAAAGAGAAACACATTATAAGTTGCTTTTCTGAAATCTGATTTGCAAAGATTCAGTTTTGCTCTGGTTGTGCAAAGTAAAAGAAAGAAGAAAAAAAGAGAAAGAAAGAGAAAGAGAAAAGAAAGAAAAAAGGGGAGAAGGAAAAGGAGGAGTGAATTTCTTGCTATTCTTGTGCCTTGTTTCTTGCTATACTGTAACTTCATTTGTGTCCAGGCTCGCGTCTCTAGCACGGTCTAGCCTAGGACCAGCACGGTACCACCGTTGAACGATATCTCAGCTTGCTTTTGTGATTAATGTGGTGCTAGTACTTCCTTGTGTATTAATTTCAGCCCTCCTACAACTCCACATATCTGATTACAACTTGATAGGTGTTGTTGCTGCAGCACCGATACACTTTTTCCAGGGTTCCCAACTTGTTGGTTGTTGCCACCTCCTATTTGGCTTGGTAAGAACTTGTAAGAGCTTGTTTGAACAAGTTGAAAGTGAGAGAATTATGATCACCACATCCTTGTAGTTGATAGGAGCATACATGTTATTGTGTTTGTTTCTTGTTTTCTACTAATCATGGCAGGTAATAAAGAGATTCATGAGAGCATGGCATTAGACCCTCATATTCTAGATGTCATTCAACACTTGCCTTCATTTGCTGGTAAATTTGACCCTCGTGCCTACATTAATTGGGAGTTGAAGGTAGATAAAGAATTTGATGAGTATGATTTGCCTGAGAAACAAATGGTTTTAACTGCTTCTAATGTTTTAACTAAGGATGCTTTGTACGAATGAAAACATCTTTGTAGGCGCCACATTGTTCCACAAACTTGGAAAGACTTCAAAATGCATTTTAGAGGTGTATATATTCCTGCATATTATGTTGATTACTTGCTTACCAAACTAGAGAAATTGAAACAGGGCAGCAGGACTGTGAAACAATACTACCATGATTTTAAAATCTGTATCATATTTGGTGGCTTGGATGAATCCATGGAAGATGTAATGAGTAGGTTCATGAAAGGGCTCAATTCTGAAATTCAATGCTTGCTCATTGGTGAAACATATAACCATATATCTTGCTTGTAAAGTTGAAAATCAGATTCTTTTATCGATGAATACTTGCAAGAATGATGTGACACAATGTAACCAGCAATTGTCCACTTTACATGCTGAAATAGAGCAACAAACAGTAAAATACATTGCTGATTTGCCTTTGTCACAACATGATTTGCTTGTTCTACCTTGTGACAAAGAAGAATTGTGTCATATTTCTTCTCTGATTTCAGCACCACAACTAGAGATAGAGCACCCTATTTTTCCCCTTGCTGTCCATAACATTTTGCAGGAGGATGAGAACAATTACATTGAGTGCATTGAGCAATTTGAGCAACTACAACCGCTGCTAAAGTGGGAAAAGAATGATTGTCCAGCACCCACCACATCAGAGGAGAGTGAGAACACATTTGATGCTGCAATCACTCCATGGGCGCAAGGTTGGGTAATACCTACAACATGCACTCGAACATTGGTCAAACCGAGGACGGTTTGCTGTCAAGAAGGGGAGAATGATGAGGACATCATTGGCTTAGATATGACCATGTTAACCCCTTCAAAGATTAAGGTGAAACCATTCTATATGAGGTTTATATTTGATACATTTTATGAATGGATGTTGCACTTTGAAGTTTGTACGTTTTCCTTTTCAGAATTGCTTACATGGATCAAGAGAAGATTTCATTGCATTAGGGAAGCATGGAAGGTCAATGAAGTTGATTGGGGACTAAATCTAAGTATTCCAAACGTCCTCCATCAGGCCACCACGTCACTTATAGCCCAAGGAAGAAAAGAGTTCAAGTCCAACACGTTTTGGTGTGGAATTCGGACTGCAGCAGAGTCTCAACTTGAGACGGTCACCACGACTTCATATGGAGTCCGATTGGGACATTATAGGACTCTTTGGAAAGAATATCAAGTCTACTTTCCAAAGAGTCCTATAATGTCCCAATCGGACTCCATATGAAGTCGTGGTTACCGTCTCAAGTTGGGACTCTGCTGCAGTCTGAATTCCACACCAAAACGTGTTGGACTTGAACTCTTTTCTTCCTTGGGCTATAAGTGATGTTGTGGCCTGATGGAGGACGTTTGGAATACTTAGATTTGGTCCCCAATCAACTTCATTGACCTTCCATGCTTCCCTAATGCAATGAAATCTTCTCTTGATCCATGTAAGCAATTCTGAAAAGGAAAATGTACAAACTTCAAAGTGCAACATCCATTCATAAAATGTATCAAATATAAACCTCATATAGAATGGTTTCACCTTAATCTTTGAAGGGGTTAACATGGTCATATCTAAGCCAATGATGTCCTCATCACATAGTTGTCAAATAATTGCTCCATATTTTGTTAAAGTCTCTCAACTACTAAATTCAAAAGAGGTATGAGCTATGCAAAAGAAGAAGGGAGTATAAAAAAAATGGACAAGTGTCCGAAGAAATTAAAAGAATGGGCACTTAGATACTCGCCTCCCAAGTAAAAAGAAAGAAAGAGGATAGCTTATACTCTCTACATAAAAGAGAGATTTGTTTTCTAAAGGAGCAAGGTAGAATTAGGTTCCACCTTATTCCACCAAATAAAGCTTGATTCGATTATATGCCTCATTTCTATGTGGATTCATTGTTTGACTTTACAACAAATACAATGCAAGTATGTTTTCACATTTTACCTACCTGAGATCCAAAAAGCTTTTTACAAGTAGGATAAAGAAGGCAATTTCATTAATGCCTTGGTAAGGATACAAAAATACCAGATATATCAGTGATTCGAGAGTACTACAAAAGGAGAAGGTAAAGCTAAGTTTATTTGCAAAATTACATACCCTCCAATTGACTTAACTAAAGGAAGAGAGTGATCTGTTTTCAAGCTATTCTGTTCTTCAACTACTCAAAGATTCATGGTAGACACTTTGAATTCCATAGTACATGCATGACTAGACTAGTTTTATATAATGTACTCTCAAGTTATGTTTTAAATGCTCCATTCTCTCTAAGAATCTTACATCTTAAAACCAACCTTTTTCTCGGGACGAGCAAAAGCCTAAGTGTGGGGGTAATTGTTGACACCTGTTATCATCCAAATTTTATTATCAATTATCCCTGCATTAAACATGAATATCCAGTAGAATAGGGTTATTACTGACAGATTCCACGAGTTTTGGTGAATTGTCTATTTCCCAGGGGATTTTTCAGAAAAGCTTAAAAGAAGGATTAAAGAGCATAATTACCACGAAACTTAACCGCCAAGGAAACATCTTGACGAGAACGCTAGAAGCATCTGGAACACACCCGAAGCACAGGAGCCCAAAACCCCACAGGTAGGGCCAGGCCAGCGCCAGGGTGGGGCCGGCCGGTGCCCTCCTAGGGTTTCCCCCGCGCCGCCTTCTGGAGTCTTCTACCACCACCTATTAGAAGTCATCTGGGCCCTTGTTTCAAGTTGGTTTGATCCTATGGCATACGTGCATCCCACCGGCCTATAAATAGAGAGGCATACCCCCCTGGAGGAGAGCCAGATCAAGAGATGAAGACGCTGAAGCATTACATAGATATCCACTAGATCTAGGCTAGCAATCAAGAGAGAGATTAGAGAGATAGAGTAGATGAGTAGAGATTCAGAGGAGTCCTGTCCTGTCGGAGCTTCTTCGTAGCTGTGTTCGTCTGGATTCAGCTCCCTCGCCCGGAGTTGTGTTCTGAGGTACTTTTGTATTCAACATCCTGAATCAAGTAAGCATTTGTTCTTATTCGTTCTTAAGTTTACAACTCTATTTGAGTGCTTTGATCTTGGTAGCTCCTTGGTTGAAGTAGTAGTTTGCAGTGTAGAAGTGGTGTCTGGGCTATAATTACTTGTGAATGTCCCCTGATTGGCCGGATAGTGGTAGATCGCGTAGGTGACAGCTGCGTTGAGTCCTCTGTAGTCCACTTCCCGTTGATAGGATCGATAGGTGTATAAGTGTCTGGTAGGAGGGAACTCTGATTTCGCCTTTTATTCATGTCACTGCCCGATTAGAATGATATTATTCAAAGTTTACCGGTTGTCGGATCTTAGATAATCATTTGTTATCTCCTCATTCTTGATTTTCTCTGGATTGATTGTATTATTGGATTAAGGGCCAATAGACTTAGTCAGTATCACCTACTGTTCCTTTGGGTTCGATATTAAAACCGGGATTGTCTGGTGAAGTGCTACATCGGGTTGTTTTATCTGTGCGCTTGCGGATACCTTGATATTATTAATCTTTAATAGAGTGCAGTTAATTTATACCAACACCGGCCCAGGGGTGGGGCCGGCCGGCGCCCCCTAGGGTTTCACCGCCGCCTTTTGGAGTCTTCTTCCTCCGTCTCTTTGGAGTCATCTGGGCCCTTTGTTCATGTCGGTTTGATCCCACGTCGCACGTTCATCCCACCGGGCTATAAATAAAGGGGCAGACCCCCCTCCTAGAACACCATTTCATTCCTCCTGCTTCATTCGTCAAGAGTAGATAGAAGTTAGAGTTTCCAGAGATTAGAAATAGGGCTCTAGTTCTTCAAGTTCATAGTTTAGGCATCTAGTAAGGTTCAAGTAGAGTTGGGCGCTACGCTCGGGATTCTAGATCCGTTCGTCTGGAGATCGGTAATCTTATCTTGTATCTCATTATGTCTTTGCTTTATTTTAATATGTTGCTACTTATTCAGTTCTTAGTTAATTCTAGTTGCATATTCGATATAGTTGTTATTGGTGATGATTATTGTCATTTGATCGTAAAGCGCCTAATTCAGTACTCGAGTGAGTTAGGTGGTATACATTATGTAGACGTGGTGTTTAGATATATTGTGTACCTACGGAGGCACCATGACATGCCGGGTCGTGTGGTAGTCCGCGTAGGTGACAGCTGCGTTGGTTACTCTGTAGTCCACCCCCCGTACGTAGGACGAGCAGAGCAGGGTCGCGAAGGAGGTGACCCTTGTGTCTTAATATCCTCATTAGATGATGCTTCTTATGATGTTTTCTGAGTTGATTATGCTATAGATAAAAATGTGTAATGTGGCGTAGCCTGTAGACTTTGTATTTAGTAATTACTTAGGTTTCCTTTACTTTAGCGGAATCTCGAGATTGTCTTACTACATTAGTGAGTCTCTATATTCTATCTCTGGAATACCATTTATGATGAGGACATCTCTTCCGTTGATACAACTACACCTGCTGCATAACAAGGTCCGATGACAAGAGCCCGAGCACGACAACTTAATTATCAGGTAAAGTCGTTCCTTGCTGTTCATACAAACTCATCTCAGAATTGGGTGCTACTAAATCATTGTGATCATTTCCTTGTTCTTAGGAATGTTGTTCAAGACCCCATTGGCTCATGTTCAGAAACCCCGATGAGGATGGAGCAGCCGAACAAGTGGGAATCATCTTAATTGGGTGCTCAGCTCTCGAGACAGCAGAAAGTACTCCCCTCAAAAACATCATAACTCCATGATACGAGACCCAATGAAGCTATTGTTTGACTTGTTGGAACGAGCTCGTCGTTCTCTTTCAAATAGGTCCAACCCCACTATCAGATTCCACAGAAATTGTGCTCAGCAAGCAAAAGGATGCTCAGACCTACACCCAGACTTGGCTGGGCTTTGTATTCACTAAAGCCCACTAAGGGGGGACGCCCAAATTAGGGTTTCCCACGTCCCCTGGTGCTCTCCTCCATATAAATAGAACCAGCAGCCACCAGAATGACTTTGGATTTTGATTAGATGCAAGATAGCTACTGCTTCTTCCTTGTAAACGCGTGTGTCGGCTAGACCATCCGATTTGCTTGTTTCAAGACCCCAACTTGTGATTTAGATTCAGCCTTTGGACTAAATTCATGAGTTATTTGCTTGTTCATCTTGTTCTTGCTTGTTCTCGGTTGCTAGCAGGTACATGGTGTTCTTGGCACAGCAAGAACATCACAATCGGAGCTGGTGTACCTGTTGCTAAGGCGCAACAACCTTGTGGTTGTTGTAGTCGGACAGCCAACGTCGATTCCTCCCCAAATCGAGTTATCCCCACCTCTCATCGAAGATCAGGAACAAACCCCAGCGGGTTCTATCATGTGGTAATCAAAGCAAGGTTTTCGGTGAGAGATTTTACACATATTTTACATTACCTACTGTCCAAAAATCCCGCAATAGGATAGAACTGAAATCCCCTAGAACAAGTTTGACCCTGGCTGTTCTTAGTTCTTGCTTGTTGAATTTTCGGTTGCATTGTTGGTCAAATTGCTGGTTCTTGGTGTCTAATCCTTTAGAGTTTGAGTTCTCCTCGCATTTTTGTCACCACTTTTACATCCAGCACCATCTGCATCACCGCCACCCCAGAGCCACCGCCATCAATCGCCACTACAATCATTTCGCTGCCACCATCACCACCGCATCCTTTTCTTTCTCCCATCCATCTGCTGCTAGTTCAAATATATATTCCATTCTTGTTGTTGTGCCATCCCCAATGGAAGTGTTATTTTATTAAGAAGAAAGAGAAACAAAAAAAAGTGTGTGCAGTTTGTCATTCTCAAATCCTTGTGAGAAGTTGCAAATTTGTCTTAGTTGTGAAAGGAAAAAAAAGAGAACAAAAATAATCAGAAAAGAAGGAAACAAAGGAAAAGGGAGAAGGAGAAGAGGAAGTGCTTCCATTGCTGCTCACTTTCTGCATTGTTTTGGCTGATCTAGGTCACAACATATGTGTGTAGACTCGTGTCTCTAGCATGGTTTAGCCTAGGACCAGCAAGTACCATCACTGAACGATCATTCAACTTGCTTTAACTAACGTGGTTCTAGCTACTCCTTGATTTTACTTGCAGCTACCTATAGCTCCACAAATCATCTACGACATCACAAGGTTGTGTTGTGTCACCGTTTTGTGTGTTCTTGCTGGCTGCCAACACCGACCACTTAGCATGGTGAGAACATGTAAGAACTCAGTTGCACAAGTTTGAGGGAAATGATATCACCTAGTCCCACTAGTTCAAAGGACATAAATTCTTGTGTTTTCCTTGTTTCATACTAACCATGACAGGAGAAGGCGAAAAGACCCCTCCACAATCACCACGATCGAAGGCTCTATTGCAGCACTTTGAGCGCAAAGTAAGGCTGCATACCGAACACCTTGACGAGGATGTGCGAGTCACCAATGAGCGCATTGGTTAGATAGAAACAGCCCAACTTGACACCAACACCAGGTTGGCCACACTAGAGAGGTCTATTGGGGATGTGAATGCTTCTCTTGCAGCTATTTTGAACAGATTAGAGAAGATGGACAGGGAAGAACCCCAGAAAAACAACATCATGGGCAGCCCATGGGTCATGACAAGGAAGAGTATTCTGCGGACACCGAGCTAGATGGTGAGGTGAATGCTCATCCACGCCGCCATCCACGTCGCAGCCGTCATATTATAGGTACTCGCCCACCGCGGTGAGAGGTATGTGCTGATGACTCACTAGGAAAGATTAAATTCACTATGCCTACTTTTGATGGAAAATACGATCCTGATGCATACCTTACATGGGAATTAGCTGTTGATCAGAAATTTAGTTGCCATGATTTTCCTGAGGACAAACGTGTTAGAGCTGCCACTAGTGAGTTTACTGATTTTGCCTCTATTTGGTGGTCTGGATACCATCGTAAGAACCCGAACAACACACCAAATTGGGATGCCTTAAAAAGAATCATGAGGGCCAGATTTATCCCTTCTTATTATGCCCGTGATCTTTTACATAAGTTGCAACAACTGAGGCAAGGATCCAAATCTGTAGAGGAGTACTATCAAGAGCTACAAATGGGTATGCTTCGTTGTGGGTTGGAGGAAAAGGAGGAAGGTGCCATAGCTAGATTTATGGGTGGGCTGAACCGAGAGATTCAGGACATTCTAGCTTATAAGGAATATAATTCTATCAATCGTTTATTTCACCTTGCTTGTAAAGCTGAACGAGAAGTGCAGGGACGACGAACTAGCATGAGGGCTAACATTCCTGCAGGTCGTGCTAACCCGTGGGCATCCTCCAATGCTGTAGCAACACCATCACGTACACCCCCACAGTCTTCCTCGATCATCAGGCCACGCTCCTCCACAACAAATTCTGCACCATTCCCAAGTGAACCAACTAGAGGAGCAGTGGCTACACCTGCTAGGAGTTCATCATCGGTGGCATCCACAGGAAGAGCAAGGGATATTCAATGTCTTCGCTACAAAGGATATGACCACGTATGCAAGAACTGCCCAAGCACACGTGTGATGGTTGTGCGAGCTGATGGTGAGTATTCTTCTGCTAGTGATTTTGACGAACAAACATATGCTTTGCTTGCTCTAACAATGTAGAGAAGGGAGATGATTTTCAACAAGACGACGAGCATATTGGGGCTGACGCTGCTGAGCACTATGAGAGTCTCGTGGTGCAACGGGTGCTAAGTGCTCAAATGGAGAGGGCTGAACAAAATCAGCGCCACACCTTGTTTCAAACAAAGTGTGTGATCAAGGAATGCTCTTGCCGCGTGATCATAGATGGAGGAAGCTGCAACAACTTAGCAAGTGCTGAAATGGTGGAAAAGCTTTCATTGAGCACAAAACCACACCCGCAGCCTTACTACATTCAGTGGCTCAACAACAGTGGCAAGGTAAAGGTTACACGGTTGGTAAGAGTGGACTTTGCCATTGGTTCTTATCATGATTACACCAATTGTGATGTTGTGCCTATGCAAGCATGCTCTATATTGTTAGGCAGACCATGGCAGTTTGATAAAGATTCCTTGCACTTTGGTAAAACAAATCAGTACTCTTTCATACATAATGATAAGAAGATTGTGTTGCACCCCATGTCTCCTGAAGCTATTCTAAGAGATGAACTTGCTAGAGCTAGCAAACTTAAGAATCAGGAGCATGTTGCTAGTGAAAATCAAATTCTTGCTAATGAACTTGAGAAACATAAGAAGAAGTCATCCAAATCTGGACATTCTAATAAAAATGAGATCAAGCTAAAAGGCTCTTGTTACCTTGCCACCAAATCTGACATGGATGAAGTTGATGCTAGTACTACTATTTGCTATGCTTTAGTGTGCAAAGAAACATTATTTTCACTTGATGATGCATCTATTTCTATGCCTCCTGTTGTCATTAGAGTAGTAAGTTTATAGATTAAGCGCGGTGCTTAGGCTATATCTTACCCGTGAGTGCGGCTAGGCCCATGGATAGTAGTGGTATGTTCTAGGTGGTGACAGCCCTAGAATCCTCTGGATTCCACCACGTTTGGCCTAGTTTTATCGTGGAGCTTCGGGATGTACAGTGCCTAATCAGTCCTACCCTGGGCGAGTTTAGGATTTTGCATGCTCACAGTAAACAAGTCTTGGTATATCACCTAATTATTCGGGGCTACCATTCAGACCTTCTCTTTCTACCCAAACCTTAGATCTTGTCTCCCTTCACACACGTTCCCTGTGGATTAGATAGAAACCTGGGACTACTCCTAGGGAAAATCTACATCTGACAGCCGTGCGCTTGCGGTCATTTTCGTGTGCCACCCCAGGTGTCAACAACCTCATTTGGATGCGTTATGAAACCAAGATGCAAGATAGGAGCACAGTTTGCTTCGAACCACCATAGGCATGAAAAGTATTTGATTTGCACTCCATGACACACATAGGTGTCATGGGAGAAGTGGAACCTCGTTTGGATGAGTTTGGATGCGTGGTGAATTCAAGATGCAAGATAGGAGCACGGTTTGCTTCGAACCACCAAAGGCATGAAAACTATTTGCTTTGCACTCCATGAAACTCATAATTGTCAAGGGAGAAGTGGAACCTCCTTTGTATGCATTGTGAAGCCAAGATGCAAGATAGGAGAATGGTTTGTTTCGAACCCACCATAGGCACGAAAACAATTTGCTTTGCACTCCATGATACACATAGCTGTTATGGGAGAAGTGGAACCTCATTTCGATGCGTTGTGAAACAAAGATGCAAGATAGGAACATAGTTTGCTTCGAACCACCATAGGCATGAAAAGTATTGGCTTTGCACTCCATGAAACTCAAAGTAGGCGTCATGGGAGAAGTGGAACCTCATTTGGATGCGTTGTGAAACCAAGATGCAAGATAGGAGCACGGTTTGCTTCGAACCAAACATAGGCATGAAAACTCTTTGCTTTGCACTCCATGATACACAAAGGTGTCATGGGGGATGTGGAACCTCGTTTGGATGAGTTTGGATGCGTTGTGAAACCAAGATGCAAGATAGGAGCACGGTTTGCTTCGAACCAAACATAGGCATGAAAACTCTTTGCTTTGCACTCCATGATACACAAAGGTGTCATGGGGGATGTGGAACCTCGTTTGGATGAGTTTGGATGCGTTGTGAAACCAAGATGCAAGATAGGAGCATAGTTTGCTTCGAATCTCCATAGGCATGAAAAATATTTGCTTTGCACTCCATGAAACTCATAGGTGTCATGGGTGAAGTGGAACCTCATTTGGATGCATTGTGAAGCCAAGATGCAGGATAGGAGGATGGTTTGCCTCGAACCCAACATGGGCATGAAAACTATTTGCTTTGCACTCCATGATGCACATAGGTGTCATGGGAGAAGTGGAACTTCATTTGGATCCGTTGTGAAACAAAGATGCAAGATAGGACCACGGTTTGCTTTGAAGCAGCATAGGCATGAAAAGTATTAGTTTTGCACTCCATGAAACTCATAGGTGTCATGGGAGAAGTGAAACCGCATTTGGATGCGTTGTGAAACCAAGATGCAAGATAGAAGCACAATTTGCTTCAAACCTAACATAGGCATGAGAATTATTTGCTTTGCACTCCATGATACACATAGGTGTCATGGCAGAAGTGGAACCTCGTTTGGATGACTTTCGATGCGTTGTGAAACCAAGATGCAATATAGGAGAATGGTTTGCTTCGAACCCACCATGGGCACGAAAACTATTTGCTTCGCACTCCATGATACACATAGGTGTCATGGGAGAAGTGAAACCTCGTCTGCATGCGTTGTGAAACCAAGATGCAAAATAGGAGCACGGTTTGCTTCGAACCAGCATAGGCATGAAAATTATTTGCTTTGCACTCCATGAGACACATAGGTGTCATGGGAGAAGTGGAACCTTTTTTGGATGCGTTGTGATGCCAAGATGCAAGATTGAAGCACAATTTGCTTCGAACCTAACATAGGCTCGAAAATTATTTGCTTTGCACTCCATGACACACATAGGTGTCATGGGAGAAGTGGAACGTCGTTTGGATGAGTTTGGATGCGTTGTGAAACCAAGATGCAAGATAGGAGCATGGTTTTCTTCGAACCACCATAGGCATGAAAACTATTTGCTTTGCACTCCATGAAACTCATAGGTGTCTTGGGAGAAGTGGAACCTCATTTGGATATGTTGTGAAGCCAAGATGCAAGATAGGAGCACGGTTTGCTTCAAACCTACCATAGGCACGGAAACTATTTTCTTTGCACTCCATGATACATATAGGTGTCATGGGAGAAGTGGAACCTCGTTTGGATGAGTTTGGATGCGTTATGTGCAAGATAGGAGCACGATTTGCTTCGAACCACCGTAGGCATGAAAACTATTTGTTTTGCACTCCATGAAACACATAGGTGTCAAGGGAGGAGTGGAACCTCATTGGGATGCGTTGTGAAACCAAGATGCAAGATTGGAGCAAGGTTTGCTTCGAACCATCATAGGCACGGAAACTGTTTGCTTTGCACTCCATGATACACATTGGTGTCATGGGAGAAGTGGAGTTTGGATGCGTTATGTGCAAGATAGGAGCACGATTTGCTTCGAACCACCATAGGCATGAAAACTATTTGCTTTGCACTCCATGAAACATATAGGTGTCAAGGGAGAAGTGGAACCTCATTGGGATGCGTTGTGAAACCAAGATGCAAGATAGGAGCAATGTTTGCTTTGAACCAACATAGGCACGGAAACTATTTGCTTTGCACTCCATAATACACATTGGTGTCATGGGAGAAGTGGAACCTCATTTGGATGTGTTGTGAAACCAAGATGCAAGATAGCAGCACGGTTTGCTTCGAACCAGCATAGGCACGAAAAGTATTTGCTTTGCACTCCATGAAAGTCATAGCTGTCATGGGAGAAGTGGAACTCATTTGGATGCGTTGTGAAACCAACATGCAAGATAGGAGCACAGTTTGCTTCGAACCACCATTGGGATGAAAGTTATATGCTTTGCACTCCATGATACACATAGGTGTCATGGGAGAAGTGGAACCTCATTTGGATGAGTTTGGATGCGTTGTGAATTCAAGATGCAAGATAGGTGCACGGTTTGCTTCGAACCACCAAAGGCATGAAAACTATTTACTTTGCAATCCATGAAACTCATAGGTGTCATGGGGGAAGTGAAACCTCATTTGGATGCGTTGTGAGGCCAAGATGCAAGATAGGAGAATGGTTTGCTTCGAACCTACCATAGGCATGAAAAGTATTTGCTTTGCACTCCATGAAACTCATAGTAGGTGTCACGGGAGAAGTGGAACCTCATTTGGATATGTTGTGAAACCAAGATGCAAGATAGGAGCATGGTTTGCTTCGAACCTGCATAGGCATGAAAAGTATTTTCTTTGCACTCCATGAAACTCATAGGTGTCATGGGAGAAGTGGAACCTCATTTGGATGCGTTGTAAAACCAAGATGCAAGATAGGAGCGCAGTTTGCTTCGAACCACCATAGGCATGAAAAGTATTTGCTTTGCACTCCATGATACACATTGGTGTCATGGGAGAAGTGGAACCTCGTTTGGATGAGTTTGGATGCGTTGTGAATTCAAGATGCAAGATAGGAGCACGGTTTGCTTCGAACCACCAAAGGCATGAAAACTATTTTCTTTGGACTCCATTATACAGAAAGGTGTCATGGGGCATGTGGAACCTCGTTTGGATGAGTTTGGATGCCTTGTGAATTCAAGATGCAAGATAGGAGCACGGTTTGCTTCAAACCACCAAAGGCATGAAAACTATTTGCTTTGCACTCCATGATACTCATAGGTGTCATGGGGGAAGTGAAACCTCATTTGGATGCGTTGTGAGGCGAAGATGCAAGATAGGAGAATGGTTTGCTTCGAACCACCATAGGCATGAAAAGTATTTGCTTTGCACTCCATGAAACTCATCGTAGGTGTCATGGGAGAAGTGGAACCTCATTTGGATGCGTTGTGAAACCCAGATGCAAGATAGGAGCCTTTGAACCGAACATAGGCACGAAAACTATTTGCTTTGCACTCCACGAAACTCATCGGTGTCATGGGAGAAGTGGAACCTCATTTGGATGCGTTGTGAAGCCAAGATGCAAGATAGGAGCATGATTTGTTCAAACCCAACATTGGCATGAAAACTATTTGCTTTGCACTCCATGATACACAAAGGTGTCATGGGAGAAGTGGAACTTCATTTGGATGCGTTGTGAAGCCTAGTTGCAAGATAGGAGCACGGTTTGCTTTGAAGCAGCATAGGCATGAAAAGTTTTTGCTTTGCACTCCATGAAACTCATAGGTGTCATGGGAGAAGTGAAACCTCATTTGGATGCGTTGTGAAAACAAGATGCCAGATAGAAGCACAATTTGCTTCAAACCTAACATAGGCATGAGATTTATTTGCTTTGCACTCCATGATACACATATGTGTCATGGGAGATGTGGAACCTTGTTTGGATGAGTTTGGCTGCGTTGTGAAACCAGGATGCAATATAGGAGAACGATTTACTTAAAAAAACCATGGGCACGAAAACTATTGGCTTTGCACTCCATGATGCACATTGGTGTCATGGGAGAAGTGAAACCTCATTTGGATGCACTATGAAACGAAGATGCAAGATAGGAGCACGGTTTGCTTCGAACCAGCATAGGCATGAAAAGTATTTGCTTTGCACTCCATGAAGCTCATAGGTGTCATGGGAGAAATGGAACCTTATTTGGATGCGTTGTGAAACCAAGATGCAAGATAGAAGCACAATTTGCTTCTAACCTAATATAGGCATGAAAATTATTTGCTTTGCACTCCATGATACACAAAGGTGTCATGGGAGAAGTGGAAAGTCGTTTGGATGAGTTTGGAAGCGTTATGAAACCAAGATGCAAAATAGGAGCATGGTTTTCTTCGAACCACCATAGGCACGAAAACTATTTGCTTTGCACTCCATGAAACTCATTGGTGTCATGGGAGAAGTGGAACCTCATTTGGATATGTTGTGAAACCAAGATGCAAAATAGGAGCACGATTTGCTTCGAACCTACCATACGCACGAAAACTATTTACTTTGCACTCCATGATACACATAGGTCTCATGGGAGAAGTGGAACCTCGTTTGTATGAGTTTGGATGCGTTATGTGCAAGATAGGAGCACGGTTTGCTTTGAACCACCGTAGGCATGAAAACTATTTGCTTTGCACTCCATGAAACTCATAGGTGTCATGGGGGAAGTGAAACCTCATTTGGATGCGTTGTGATGCCAAGATGCAAGATAGGAGAATGGTTTGCTTCGAACCTACCATAGGCAAGAAAACAATTTGCTTTGCACTCCATAATACACATAGGTTTTATGGGAGAAGTGCAACCTCATTTCGATGCGTTGTGAAACCAAGATGCAAGATAGGAGCATGGTTTGCTTCGAACAAAATAGGGATGAAAAGTATTTGCTTTGCACTCCATGAAACTCATTGTTGGTGTCATGGGAGAAGTGGAACCTCATTTGGATGCCTTGTGAAACCCAGATGCAAGATAGGAGCACGGTTTGCTTCGAACCGAACATAGGCATGAAAACTATTTTCATTGCACTCCATGATACAGAAAGCTGTCATGGGGGATGTGGAACCTCGTTTGGATGAGTTTGGATGCGTTATGAAACCAAGATGCAAAATAGGAGCACAGTATGCTTCGAACCTCCATAGGCATGAAAAGTATTTGCTTTGCACTCCATGAAACTCATAGGTGTCATGGGAGAAGTGGAACCTCATTTGGATGCGTTGTGAAGCCAAGATGCAAGATAGAAGCATGGGTTGCTTCGAACCTAACATAGACATGAAAACTATTTGCTTTGCACTCCATGATACACATAGGTGTCATGGGAGAAGTGGAACCTCGTTTGGATGCCTTCTCAAGCCTAGATGCAAGATTGGAGTACAGTTTGCATTGAAGCAGCATAGGCATGAAAAGTATTTGCTTTGCACTCCATGAAACTCATAGGTGTCATGGGAGAAGTGAAACCTCATTTGGATGCGTTGTGAAACCAAGATGCAAGATAGAAGCACAATTTGCTTGACACCTAACAATTGCATGAGATTTATTTGCTTTGCACTCCATGATACACATATGTGTCATGGGAGACGTGGAACCTCGTTTGGATGAGTTTGGATGCATTGTGAAACCTGGATGCAATATTGGAGAACGGTTTGCTTCGAACCTACCATGGGCACGAAAACTATTTCCTTTGCACTCCATGATAAACATAGGTGTCATGGGAGAAGTGAAACGTCATTTGGATAGACTGTGAAACTAAGATGCAAGATAGGAGCACGGTTTGCTTCGAACCAGCATAGGCATGAAAAGTATTTGCTTTGCACTCCGTGAAACTCATAGGTGTCATGGGAGAAGTGGAACCTTATTTGGATGTGTTGAGAAACCAAGATGCAAGATAGAAGCACGATTTGCTTCAAACCTAACATAGGCACGAAAACTAATTGCTTTGTACTCCATGATACACAAAGGTGTCATGGGAGAAGTGGAACCTCATTTGGATGCGATGTGAAACCAAGATGCAAGATTGGAGCACGGTTCGCTTCGAACCACCGTAGGCATGAAAAGTATTTTCTTTGCACTCCATGAAACTCATAGGTGTCATGGGAGAAGTGGAACCTCATTTGGATGCGTTGTGAAGCCAAGATGCAAGATAGAAGCATGGGTTGCTTCGAACCTAACATAGACATGAAAACTATTTGCTTTGCACTCCATGATACACATAGGTGTCATGGGAGAAGTGGAACCTCGTTTTGATGCGTTCTCAAGCCTAGATGCAAGATTGGAGTACAGTTTGCATTGAAGCAGCATAGGCGTGAAAAGTATTTGCTTTGCACTCCATGAAACTCATAGGTGTCATGGGAGAAGTGAAACCTCATTTGGATGCGTTGTGAAACCAAGATGCAAGATAGAAGCACAATTTGCTTGACACCTAACAATTGCATGAGATTTATTTGCTTTGCACTCCATGATACACATATGTGTCATGGGAGACGTGGAACCTCGTTTGGATGAGTTTGGATGCATTGTGAAACCTGGATGCAATATTGGAGAACGGTTTGCTTCGAACCTACCATGGGCACGAAAACTATTTCCTTTGCACTCCATGATACACATAGGTGTCATGGGAGAAGTGAAACCTCATTTGGATAGACTGTGAAACTAAGATGCAAGATAGGAGCGCGGTTTGCTTCAAACCAGCATAGGCATGAAAAGTATTTGCTTTGCACTCCGTGAAACTCATAGGTGTCATGGGAGAAGTGGAACCTTATTTGGATGTGTTGAGAAACCAAGATGCAAGATAGAAGCACGATTTGCTTCAAACCTCACAGAGCACGAAAACTAATTGCTTTGTACTCCATGATACACAAAGGTGTCATGGGAGAAGTGGAACCTCATTTGGATGCGATGTGAAACCAAGATGCAAGATAGGAGCACGGTTCGCTTCGAACCACCGTAGGCATGAAAAGTATTTTCTTTGCACTCCATGAAACTCATAGGTGTCATGGGAGAAGTGGAACCTCATTTGGATTCGTTATGAAACAAAGTTGCAAGATAGAAGCACGATTTGCTTCAAACCAAACATAGGCACGAAAACTATTTGCTTTGCACTCCATGATACACATAGGTGTCATGGGAGAAGTGGAACCTCATTTTGATGAGTTTGGATGCGTTGTGAAACCAAGATGCAAGATAGGAGCATGGTTTGCTTCGAACCACCATAGGCTTGAAAACTATTTGCTTTGCACTCCATTAAACTCATAGGTGTCTTGGGAGAAGTGGAACATCATTTGGATGCGTTTTGAAGCCAAGATGCAAGATAGGAGAACGGTTTGCTTCGAACCTACCATAGGCCCGAAAACAATTTGCTATGCACTCCATGATACACATAGGTGTCATGGGAGAAGTGAAACCTCATTTGGATGCGTTGTGAAACCAGGATGCAAGATAGGAGCATGGTTTGCTTTGAACCACCACAGGGATGAAAAGTATTTGGTTTGCACTCCAGGAACCTCATAGGTGTCATGGAAGAAGTGGAACCTCATTTCGATGCGTTGTGAATCAAAGATGCAAGATAGGAGCATGGTTTGCCTTGAACCAAACATAGGCATCAAAACTATTTGCTTTGCACTTCATGATACACATAGGTGTCATGGGGGATGTGGAACCTCATTTGGATGAGTTTGGATGCGTTGTGAAACCAAGATGCAAGATAGGAGCACAGTTTGCTTCGAACCACCATAGGCATGAAAAGTATTTGCTTTGCACTCCATGAAACTCATAGGTGTCACGGGAGAAGTGGAATCTCATTTGGATGCGTTGTGAACCAAAATGCAAGATAGGAGCACGGTTTGCTTCGAACCTAACATATGCATGAAAACTATTTGCTTTGCACTCCATGGTACACATAGGTGTCATGGGAGAAGTGGAACCTCGTTTGGATGAGTTTGGATGCGTTGTGAAACCAAGATGCAAGATAGGAGCACGGTTTGCTTCAAACCACCATAGGCATGAAAACTATTTCCTTTGCACTCCATGAAACTCATAGGTGTCATGGGAGAAGTGGAATCTCATTTGGATGCATTGTGAAGCCAAGATGCAAGATTGAAGAACGGTTTGCTTTGAACCTACCATAGGCACGAAAACTATTTGCTTTGCACTCCATGATACACACAGGTGTCATCGGATAAGTGGAACCTCATTTGGATGCGTTGTAAGACCAAGATGCAAGATTGGAGCACGGTTTGCTTCAAACCGAACATAGGCATGAAAACTATTTTCTTTGCACTCCATGATACATAAAGGTGTCATGGGGATGTGGAACCTCGTTTGGATGAGTTTGGATGCGTTGTGAAACCAAGATGCAAGATAGGAGCTCAGTTTGCTTCGAACCTCCATAGGCATGAAAAGTATTTGCTTTGCACTCCATGAAACTCATAGGTGTCATGGGAGAAGTGGACCCTCATTTTGTAGCGGTCTGAAGCCATGATGCAAGATAGGAGCATGGGTTGCTTCGAACCCAACATAGGCATGAAAACTATTTGCTTTGCACTCCATGATACACAAAGGTGTCATGGGAGAAGTGGAACCGCGTTTGGATGAGTTTGGATGCGTTATGTGCAAGATACGGGCACGGTTTGCTTTGAACCACCGTAGGCATGAAAACTATTTGCTTTGGACTGCATGAAACTCATAGGTGTGATGGGGGAAGTGGAACCTCATTTGGATGCGTTGTGAAACCAAGATGCAAGATAGGAGCACGGTTTGCTTCGAACCACCATAGGCTCGAAAACTATTTGATTTGCACTCCATGATACACATAGGTGTCATGGGAGAAGTGAAACCTCATTTGGTTGCACTGTGAAACCAAGATGCAAGATAGGAGCACGGTTTGCTTCGAACCAGCATAGGCATGAAAAGTATTTGCTATGCAGTCCATGAAACTCATAGGTGTCGTGGGAGAAGTGGAACCTCATTTGGATGCGTTGTGAAGCCAAGATGCAAGATAGGAGCATGGTTTGTTCGAACCCAAGATAGGCATGAAAAGTATTTGCGTTGCACTCCATGATACACAAAGGTGTCATGGGAGAAGTGGAACCTCATTTGGATGCGTTGTGAAGCCTAGATGCAAGATTGGAGTACGGTTTGCTTTGAAGCAGCATAGGCATGAAAAGTATTAGCTTTGCACTCCATGAAACTCATAGGTGTCATGGGAGAAGTGAAACCTCATTTGGATGCGTTGTGAAACGAAGATGAAAGATGGAAGCACAATTTGTTTCAAACCTAACAATTGCATGAGATTTATTTTCTATGCACTCCATGATCCACATAGGTGTCATGCGAGAAGTGGAACCTCATTTGGATGCGTTGTGAAACCAGGATGCAAGGTAGGAGCATGGTTTGTTTCGAACCACCATAGGCACGAAAAGTATTTGGTTTGCACTCCAGGAACCTCATAGGTGTCATGGAAGAAGTGGAACCTCATTTCGATGCGTTGTGAATCCAAGATGCAAGATAGGAGCACGGTTTGCTTTGAACCAAACATAGGCATCAAAACTATTTGCTTTGCACTTCATGATACACATAGGTGTCATGGGGGATGTGGAACCTCATTTGGATGAGTTTGGATGCGTTGTGAAACCAAGATGCAAGATATGAGCACAGTTTACTTCGAACCACCATAGGCATGAAAAGTATTTGGTTTGCACTCCATGAAACTCATAGGTGTCACGGGAGAAGTGGAATCTCATTTGGATGCGTTGTGAAGCCAAGATGCAAGATAGGAGCACGGTTTACTTCGAACCTAACATATGCATGAAAACTATTTGCTTTGCACTCCATGGTACACATAGGTGTCATGGGAGAAGTGGAACCTCGTTTGGATGAGTTCGGATGCGTTGTGAAACCAAGATGCAAGATAGGAGCACGGTTTGCTTCGAACCACCATAGGCATGAAAACTATTTGCTCTGCACTCCATGAAACTCAAAGGTGTCATGGGAGAAGTGGAACCTCATTTGGATGCATTGTGAAGCCAATATGCAAGATAGAAGAACGGTTTGCTTTGAACCTACCATAGGCACGAAAACTATTTGCTTTGCACTCCATGATACACACAGGTGTCGTCGGATAAGTGGAACCTCTTTTGGATGCGTTCTAAAACCAAGATGCAAGATAAGAGCACGGTTTGCTTCGAACCGAACATAGGCATGAAAACTATTTTCTTTGCACTCCATAATACAGAAAGGTGTCATGGGGGATGTGGAACCTCGTTTGGATGAGTTTGGATGCGTTGTGAAACCAAGATGCAAGGTAGGAGCACAGTTTGCTTCGAACCACCATAGGCATGAAAAGTATTTGCTTTGCACTCCATGATACACATAGGTGTCAAGGGAGAAGTGAAACCTCATTTGGATGCACTGTGAAACCAAGATGCAAGATAGGAGCACGGTTTGTTCGAACCCAACATAGGCATGAAAAGTATTTGCTTTGCACTCCATGATACACAAAGGTGTAATGGGAGAAGTGGAACCTTATTTGGATGCGTTGTGAAGCCTAGATGCAAGATTGGAGTACGGTTTGCTTTGAAGCAGCATAGGCATGAAAAGTATTAGCTTTGCACTCCATGAAACTCATAGGTGTCATGGGAGAAGTGGAACCTCATTTGGATGCGTTGTGAAACGAAAATGAAAGATGGAAGCACAATTTGTTTCAAACCTATCAATTGCATGAGATTTATTTGCTATGCACGCCATGATACACATAGGTGTCATGCGAGAAGTGGAACCTCATTTGGATGCGTTATGAAACCAGGATGCAAGGTAGGAGCATGGTTTGTTTCGAACCACCATAGGCATGAAAAGTATTTGGTTTGCACTTCAGGAACCTCATAGGTGTCATGGAAGAAGTGGAACCTCATTTCGATGCGTTGTGAATCCAAGATGCAAGATAGGAGCACGGTTTGCTTTGAACCAAACATAGGCATCAAAACTATTTGCTTTGCACTTCATGATACACATAGGTGTCATGGGGGATGTGGAACCTCATTTGGATGAGTTTGGATGCGTTGTGAAACCAAGATGCAAGATATGAGCACAGTTTGCTTCGAACCACCATAGGCATGAAAAGTATTTGGCTTGCACTCCATGAAACTCATAGGTGTCACGGGAGAAGTGGAATCTCATTTGGATGCGTTGTGAAGCCAAGATGCAAGATAGGAGCACGGTTTACTTCGAACCTAACATATGCATGAAAACTATTTGCTTTGCACTCCATGGTACACATAGGTGTCATGGGAGAAGTGGAACCTCGTTTGGATGAGTTCGGATGCGTTGTGAAACCAAGATGCAAGATAGGAGCACGGTTTGCTTCGAACCACCATAGGCATGAAAACTATTTGCTTTGCACTCCATGAAACTCATAGGTGTCATGGGAGAAGTGGAACCTCATTTGGATGCATTGTGAAGCCAATATGCAAGATAGAAGAACGGTTTGCTTTGAACCTACCATAGGCACGAAAACTATTTGCTTTGCACTCCATGATACACACAGGTGTCGTCGGATAAGTGGAACCTCTTTTGGATGCGTTCTAAAACCAAGATGCAAGATAAGAGCACGGTTTGCTTCGAACCGAACATAGGCATGAAAACTATTTTCTTTGCACTCCATAATACAGAAAGGTGTCATGGGGGATGTGGAACCTCGTTTGGATGAGTTTGGATGCGTTGTGAAACCAAGATGCAAGATAGGAGCACAGTTTGCTTCGAACCTCCAGTGGCATGAAAAGTATTTCCTTTGCCCTCCATGAAACTCATAGGTGTCATGGGAGATGTGGAACCGCGTTTGGATGAGTTTGGATGCGTTATGTGCAAGATAGGAGCACGGTTTGCTTTGAACCACCATAGGCATGAAAACTATTTGCTTTGCACTGCATGAAACTCATAGGTGTCATGGGAGAAGTGGAACCTCATTTGGATGCGTTGTGAAACCAAGATGCAACATAGGAGCACGGTTTGCTTCAAACCACCATAGGCTCGAAAACTATTTGGTTTGCACTCCATGATACACATAGGTGTCAAGGGAGAAGTGAAACCTCATTTGGATGCACTGTGAAACCAAGATGCAAGATAGGAGCACGGTTTGCTTCGAACCAGCATAGGCATGAAAAGTATTTGCTATGTACTCCATGAAACTCATAGGTGTCATGGGAGAAGTGGAACCTCATTTGGATGCGTTGTGAAGCCAAGATACAAGATAGGAGCATGGTTTGTTCGAACCCAACATAGGCATGAAAAGTATTTGCTATGCACTCCATGAAACTCATAGGTGTCATGGGAGAAGTGGAACCTCATTTGGATGCGTTGTGAAGCCAAGATGCAAGATAGGAGCATGGGTTGCTTCGAACCCAAGATATTCATGAAAACTATTTGCTTTGCACTCCATGATACACATAGGTGTCATGGGTGAAGTGGAACCGCGTTTGGATGAGTTTGGATGCGTTATGTGCAAGATAGGAGCACCGTTTGCTTTGAACCACCGTTGGCATGAAAACTATTAGCTTTGCACTGCATGAAACTCATAGGTGTCATGGGGGAAGTGGAACCTCATTTGGATGCGTTGTGAAACCAAGATGCAACATAGGAGCTCGGTTTGCTTCAAACCACCATAGGCTCGAAAACTATTTGGTTTGCACTCCATGATACACATAGGTGTCAAGGGAGAAGTGAAACCTCATTTGGATGCACTGTGAAACCAAGATGCAAGATAGGAGCACGGTTTGTTCGAACCCAACATAGGCATGAAAAGTATTTGCTTTGCACTCCATGATACACAAAGGTGTAATGGGAGAAGTGGAACGTTATTTGGATGCGTTGTGAAGCCTAGATGCAAGATTGGAGTACGGTTTGCTTTGAAGCAGCATAGGCATGAAAAGCATTTGCTTTGCACTCCTTGAAACTCATAGGTGTCATGGGAGAAGTGAAACCTCATTTGGATGCGTTGTGAAACCAAGATGCAAGATAGAAGGGCAATTTGTTTCAAACCTAACAATTGCATGAGATTTATTTGCTTTGCACTCCATGATACACAAATGTGTCATGGGAGAAGTGGAACCTTGTTTGGATGAGTTTGGATGCATTGTGAAACCAGGATGCAATATTGGAGAACGGTTTGCTTCGAACCTACCATGGGCACGAAAACTATTTGCTTTGCACTCCATGATTCACATAGGTGTCATGGGAGAAGTGAAACCTCATTTGGATACACTGTGAAACCAAGATGCAAGATAGGAGCACGGTTTGCTTCGAACCAGCATTGGCATGAAAAGTATTCGCTTTGCACTCCGTGAAACTCATAGGTGTCATGGGAGAAGTGGAACCTCATTTGGATGCGTTGTGAAACCAAGATGCAACATGCAAGCACGATTTGCTTCAAACCTAACATAGGCACGAAAACTATTTGCTTTGTACTCCATGATACACATAGGTGTCATGGGAGAAGTGGAACCTCTTTTGGATGTGATGTGAAACCAAGATGCAAGATAGGAGCACGGTTCGCTTCGAACCACCGTAGGCATGAAAATATTTGCTTTGCACTCCATGAAACTCATAGGTGTCATGGGAGAAGTGGAACCTCATTTGGATTCGTTGCGAATCAAAGATGCAAGATAGAAGCACGATTTGCTTCAAACCTAACATAGGCACGAAAACTATTAGCTTTGCACTCCATGATACACATAGGTGTCATGGGAGAAGTGGAACCTCCTTTTGATGAGTTTGGATGCGTTGTGAAACCAAGATGCAAGATAGGAGCATGGTTTGCTTCGAACCACCATAGGCATGAAAACTATTTGGTTTGCACTCCATGAAACTCATAGGTGTCTTGGGAGAAGTGGAACATCATTTGGATGCGTTTTGAAGCCAAGATGCAAGATAGGAGAACGGTTTGCTTCAAACCACCATAGGCTCGAAAACTATTTGCTTTCCACTCCATGATACACATAGGTGTCAAGGGAGAAGTGAAACCTCATTTGGATGCACTGTGAGACCAAGATGCAAGATAGGAGCACGGTTTGCTTCGAACCAGCATAGGCATGAAAGGTATTTGCTTTGCAGTCCATGAAACTCATAGGTGTCATGGGAGAAGTGGAACCTCATTTGGATGCGTTGTGAAGCCAAGATGCAAGATAGGAGCATGGTTTGTTCGAACCCAACATAGGCGTGAAAAGTATTTGCTTTGCACTCCATGATACACAAAGGTGTCATGGGAGAAGTGGAACCTCATTTGGATGCGTTGTGAAGCCTAGATGCAAGATTGGAGTACGGTTTGCTTTGAAGCAGCATAGGCATGAAAAGTATTTGCTTTGCACTCCATGAAACTCATAGGTGTCATGGGAGAAGTGAAACCTCATTTGGATGCGTTGTGAAACCAAGATGCAAGATAGAAGCACAATTTGTTTCAAACCTAACAATTGCATGAGATTTATTTGCTATGCACTCCATGATACACATAGGTGTCATGGGAGAAGTGGAACCTCATTTGGATGCGTTGTGAAACCAGGATGCAAGATTGGAACATGGTTTGTTTCGAACCACCATAGGCACGAAAAGTATTTGGTTTGCACTCCAGGAACCTCATAGGTGTCATGGAAGAAGTGGAACTTCATTTCGATGCGTTGTGAATCCAAGATGCAAGATAGGAGCACGGTTTGCTTTGAACCAAACATAGGCATCAAAACTATTTGCTTTGCACTTCATGATACACATAGGTGTCATGGGGGATGTGGAACCTCATTTGGATGAGTTTGGATGCGTTGTGAAACCAAGATTCAAGATAGGAGCACAGTTTGCTTCGAACCACCATAGGCATGAAAAGTATTTGCTTTGCACTCCATGAAACTCATAGGAGTCACGGGAGAAGTGGAATCTCATTTGGATGCGTTGTGAAGCTAAGATGCAAGATAGGAGCACGGTTTGCTTCGAACCTAACATATGCATGAAAACTATTTGCTTTGCACTCCATGGTACACATAGGTGTCATGGGAGAAGTGGAACCTCGTTTGGATGAGTTTGGATGCGTTGTGAAACCAAGATGCAAGATAGGAGCACGGTTTGCTTCAAACCACCATAGGCATGAAAACTATTTCCTTTGCACTCCATGAAACTCATAGGTGTCATGGGAGAAGTGGAACCTCATTTCGATGCATTGTGAAGCCAATATGCAAGATAGAAGAACGGTTTGCTTTGAACCTACCATAGGCACGAAAACTATTTGCTTTGCACTTCATGATACACACAGGTGTCATCGTATAAGTGGAACCTCATTTGGATGCGTTCTAAAACCAAGATGCAAGATAAGAGCACGGTTTGCTTCGAACTGAACATAGGCATGAAAACTATTTTCTTTGCACTCCATGATACAGAAAGGTGTTATTGGGGATGTGGAACCTCGTTTGGATGAGTTTGGATGCGTTGTGAAACCAAGATGCAAGATAGGAGCACAGTTTGCTTCGAACCTCCATTGGCATGAAAAGTATTTCCGTTGCCCTCCATGAAACTCATAGGTGTCATGGGAGAAGTGGAACCTCATTTGGATGCGTTGTGAAGCCAAGATGCAAGATAGGAGCATGGGTTGCTTCGAACCCAAGATAGGCATGAAAACTATTTGCTTTGCACTCCATGATACACATAGGTGTCAAGGGTGAAGTGGAACCGCGTTTGGATGAGTTTGGATGCGTTATGTGCAAGACAGGAGCACGGTTTGCTTTGAACCACCGTTGGCATGAAAACTATTTGCTTTGCACTGCATGAAACTCATAGGTGTCATGGGGGAAGTGGAACCTCATTTGGATGCGTTGTGAAACCAAGATGCAACATAGGAGCACGGTTTGCTTCAAACCACCATAGGCTCGAAAACTATTTGGTTTGCACTCCATGATACACATAGGTGTCAAGGGAGAAGTGAAACCTCATTTGGATGCACTGTGAAACTAAGATGCAAGATAGGAGCACGGTTTGTTCGAACCCAACATAGGCATGAAAAGTATTTGCTTTGCACTCCATGATACACAAAGGTGTAATGGGAGAAGTGGAACCTTATTTGGATGCGTTGTGAAGCCTAGATGCAAGATTGGAGTACGGTTTGCTTTGAAGCAGCATAGGCATGAAAAGCATTTGCTTTGCACTCCATGAAACTCATAGGTGTCATGGGAGAAGTGAAACCTCATTTGGATGCGTTGTGAAACCAAGATGCAAGATAGAAGGGCAATTTGTTTCAAACCTAACAATTGCATGAGATTTATTTGCTTTGCACTCCATGATACACAAATGTGTCATGGGAGAAGTGGAACCTCGTTTGGATGAGTTTGGATGCATTGTGAAACCAGGATGCAATATTGGAGAACGGTTTGCTTCGAACCTACCATGGGCACGAAAACTATTTGCTTTGCACTCCATGATTCACATAGGTGTCATGGGAGAAGTGAAACCTCATTTGGATACACTGTGAAACCAAGATGCAAGATAGGAGCACGGTTTGCTTCGAACCAGCATTGGCATGAAAAGTATTCGCTTTGCACTCCGTGAAACTCATAGGTGTCATGGGAGAAGTAGAACCTCATTTGGATGCGTTGTGAAACCAAGATGCAACATACAAGCACGATTTGCTTCAAACCTAACATAGGCACGAAAACTATTTGCTTTGTACTCCATGATACACATAGGTGTCATGGGAGAAGTGGAACCTCTTTTGGATGTGATGTGAAACCAAGATGCAAGATAGGAGCACGGTTCGCTTCGAACCACCGTAGGCATGAAAATATTTGCTTTGCACTCCATGAAACTCATAGGTGTCATGGGAGAAGTGGAACCTCATTTGGATTCGTTGCGAATCAAAGATGCAAGATAGAAGCACGATTTGCTTCAAACCTAACATGGCCACGAAAACTATTAGCTTTGCACTCCATGATACACATAGGTGTCATGGGAGAAGTGGAACCTCATTTTGATGAGTTTGGATGCGTTGTGAAACCAAGATGCAAGATAGGAGCATGGTTTGCTTCGAACCACCATAGGCATGAAAACTATTTGGTTTGCACTCCATGAAACTCATAGGTGTCTTGGGAGAAGTGGAACATCATTTGGATGCGTTTTGAAGCCAAGATGCAAGATAGGAGAACGGTTTGCTTCAAACCACCATAGGCTCGAAAACTATTTGCTTTCCACTCCATGATACACATAGGTGTCAAGGGAGAAGTGAAACCTCATTTGGATGCACAGTGAGACCAAGATGCAAGATAGGAGCACGGTTTGCTTCGAACCAGCATAGGCATGAAAAGTATTTGCTTTGCAGTCCATGAAACTCATAGGTGTCATGGGAGAAGTGGAACCTCATTTGGATGCGTTGTGAAGCCAAGACGCAAGATAGGAGCATGGTTTGTTCGAACCCAACAGAGGCGTGAAAAGTATTTGCTTTGCACTCCATGATACACAAAGGTGTCATGGGAGAAGTGGAACCTCATTTGGATGCGTTGTGAAGCCTAGATGCAAGATTGGAGTACGGTTTGCTTTGAAGCAGCATAGGCATGAAAAGTATTTGCTTTGCACTCCATGAAACTCATAGGTGTCATGGGAGAAGTGAAACCTCATTTGGATGCGTTGTGAAACCAAGATGCAAGATAGAAGCACAATTTGTTTCAAACCTAACAATTGCATGAGATTTATTTGCTATGCACTCCATGATACACATAGGTGTCATGGGAGAAGTGGAACCTCATTTGGATGCGTTGTGAAACCAGGATGCAAGATAGGAGCATGGTTTGTTTCGAACCACCATAGGCACGAAAAGTATTTGGTTTGCACTCCAGGAACCTCATAGGTGTCATGGAAGAAGTGGAACTTCATTTCGATGCGTTGTGAATCCAAGATGCAATATAGGAGAACGGTTTGCTTTGAACCAAACATAGGCATCAAAACTATTTGCTTTGCACTTCATGATACACATAGGTGTCATGGGGGATGTGGAACCTCATTTGGATGAGTTTGGATGCGTTCTGAAACCAAGATTCAAGATAGGAGCACAGTTTGCTTCAAACCACCATAGGCATGAAAAGTATTTGCTTTGCACTCCATGAAACTCATAGGAGTCACGGGAGAAGTGGAATCTCATTTGGATGCGTTGTGAAGCTAAGATGCAAGATAGGAGCACGGTTTGCTTCGAACCTAACATATGCATGAAAACTATTTGCTTTGCACTCCATGGTACACATAGGTGTCATGGGAGAAGTGGAATCTCGTTTGGATGAGTTTGGATGCGTTGTGAAACCAAGATGCAAGATAGGAGCACGGTTTGCTTCAAACCACCATAGGCATGAAAACTATTTCCTTTGCACTCCATGAAACTCATAGGTGTCATGGGAGAAGTGGAACCTCATTTGGATGCATTGTGAAGCCAATATGCAAGATAGAAGAACAGTTTGCTTTGAACCTACCATAGGCACGAAAACTATTTGCTTTGCACTTCATGATACACACAGGTGTCATCGTATAAGTGGAACCTCATTTGGATGCGTTCTAAAACCAAGATGCAAGATAAGAGCACGGTTTGCTTCGAACTGAACATAGGCATGAAAACTATTTTCTTTGCACTCCATGATACAGAAAGGTGTTATTGGGGATGTGGAACCTCGTTTGGATGAGTTTGGATGCGTTGTGAAACCAAGATGCAAGATAGGAGCACAGTTTGCTTCGAACCTCCATTGGCATGAAAAGTATTTCCGTTGCCCTCCATGAAACTCATAGGTGTCATGGGAGAAGTGGAACCTCATTTGGATGCGTTGTGAAGCCAAGATGCAAGATAGGAGCATGGGTTGCTTCGAACCCAAGATAGGCATGAAAACTATTTGCTTTGCACTCCATGATACACATAGGTGTCAAGGGTGAAGTGGAACCGCGTTTGGATGAGTTTGGATGCGTTATGTGCAAGATAGGAGCACGGTTTGCTTTGAACCACCGTTGGCATGAAAACTATTTGCTTTGCACTGCATGAAACTCATAGGTGTCATGGGGGAAGTGGAACCTCATTTGGATGCATTGTGAAACCAAGATGCAACATAGGAGCACGGTTTGCTTCAAACCACCATAGGCTCGAAAACTATTCGGTTTGCACTCCCTGATACACATAGGTGTCAAGGGAGAAGTGAAACCTCATTTGGATGCACTGTGAAACCAAGATGCAAGATAGGAGCACGGTTTGTTCGAACCCAACATAGGCATGAAAAGTATTTGCTTTGCACTCCATGATACACAAAGGTGTAATGGGAGAAGTGGAACCTTATTTGGATGCGTTGTGAAGCATAGATGCAAGATTGGAGTACGGTTTGCTTTGAACCAGCATAGGCATGAAAAGCATTTGCTTTGCACTCCATGAAACTCATAGGTGTCATGGGAGAAGTGAAACCTCATTTGGATGCGTTGTGAAACCAAGATGCAAGATAGAAGGGCAATTTGTTTCAAACCTAACAATTGCATGAGATTTATTTGCTTTGCACTCCATGATACACAAATGTGTCATGGGAGAAGTGGAACCTCGTTTGGATGAGTTTGGATGCATTGTGAAACCAGGATGCAATATTGGAGAACGGTTTGCTTCGAACCTACCATGGGCACGAAAACTATTTGCTTTGCACTCCATGATTCACATAGGTGTCATGGGAGAAGTGAAACCTCATTTGGATACACTGTGAAACCAAGATGCAAGATAGGAGCACGGTTTGCTTCGAACCAGCATTGGCTTGAAATGTATTCGCTTTGCACTCCGTGAAACTCATAGGTGTCATGGGAGAAGTGGAACCTCATTTGGATGCGTTGTGTAACCAAGATGCAACATACAAGCACGATTTGCTTCAAACCTAACATAGGCACGAAAACTATTTGCTTTGTACTCCATGATACACATAGGTGTCATGGGAGAAGTGGAACCTCTTTTGGATGTGATGTGAAACCAAGATGCAAGATAGGAGCACGGTTCGCTTCGAACCACCGTAGGCATGAAAATATTTGCTTTGCACTCCATGAAACTCATAGGTGTCATGGGAGAAGTGGAACCTCATTTGGATTCGTTGCGAATCAAAGATGCAAGATAGAAGCACGATTTGCTTCAAACCTAACATAGGCACGAAAACTATTAGCTTTGCACTCCATGATACACATTGGTGTCATGGGAGAAGTGGAACCTAATTTTGATGAGTTTGGATGCGTTGTGAAACCAAGATGCAAGATAGGAGCATGGTTTGCTTCGAACCACCATAGGCATGAAAACTATTTGATTTGCACTCCATGAAACTCATAGGTGTCTTGGGAGAAGTAGAACATCATTTGGATGCGTTTTGAAGCCAAGATGCAAGATGGGAGAACGGTTTGCTTCAAACCACCATAGGCTCGAAAACTATTTGCTTTGCACTCCATGATACACATAGGTGTCAAGGGAGAAGTGAAACCTCATTTGGATGCACTGTGAGACCAAGATGCAAGATAGGAGCACGGTTTGCTTCGAACCAGCATAGGCATGAAAAGTATTTGCTTTGCAGTCCATGAAACTCATAGGTGTCATGGGAGAAGTGGAACCTCATTTGGATGCGTTGTGAAGCCAAGATGCAAGATAGGAGCATGGTTTGTTCGAACCCAACATAGGCGTGAAAAGTATTTGCTTTGCACTCCATGATACACAAAGGTGTCATGGGAGAAGTGGAACCTCATTTGGATGCGTAGTGAAGCCTAGATGCAAGATGGGAGTACGGTTTGCTTTGAAGCAGCATAGGCATGAAAAGTATTTGCTTTGCACTCCATGAAACTCATAGGTGTCATGGGAGAAGTGAAACCTCATTTGGATGCGTTGTGAAACCAAGATGCAAGATAGAAGCACAATTTGTTTCAAACCTAACAATTGCATGAGATTTATGTGCTATGCACTCCATGATACACATAGGTGTCATGGGAGAAGTGGAACCTCATTTGGATGCGTTGTGAAGCCAAGATGCAAGATAGGAGCATGGGTTGCTTCGAACCCAAGATAGGCATGAAAACTATTTGCTTTGCACTCCATGATACACATAGGTGTCAAGGGTGAAGTGGAACCGCGTTTGGATGAGTTTGGATGCGTTATGTGCAAGATAGGAGCACGGTTTGCTTTGAACCACCGTTGGCATGAAAACTATTTGCTTTGCACTGCATGAAACTCATAGGTGTCATGGGGGAAGTGGAACCTCATTTGGATGCGTTGTGAAACCAAGATGCAACATAGGAGCACGGTTTGCTTCAAACCACCATAGGCTCGAAAACTATTTGGTTTGCACTCCATGATACACATAGGTGTCAAGGGAGAAGTGAAACCTCATTTGGATGCACTGTGAAACCAAGATGCAAGATAGGAGCACGGTTTGTTCGAACCCAACATAGGCATGAAAAGTATTTGCTTTGCACTCCATGATACACAAAGGTGTAATGGGAGAAGTGGAACCTTATTTGGATGCGTTGTGAAGCCTAGATGCAAGATTGGAGTACGGTTTGCTTTGAAGCAGCATAGGCATGAAAAGCATTTGCTTTGCACTCCATGAAACTCATAGGTGTCATGGGAGAAGTGAAACCTCATTTGGATGCGTTGTGAAACCAAGATGCAAGATAGAAGGGCAATTTATTTCAAACCTAATAATTGCATGAGATTTATTTGCTTTGCACTCCATGATACACAAATGTGTCATGGGAGAAGTGGAACCTCGTTTGGATGAGTTTGGATGCATTGTGAAACCAGGATGCAATATTGGAGAACGGTTTGCTTCGAACCTACCATGGGCACGAAAACTATTTGCTGTGCACTCCATGATTCACATAGGTGACATGGGAGAAGTGAAACCTCATTTGGATACACTGTGAAACCAAGATGCAAGATTGGAGCACGGTTTGCTTCGAACCAGCATTGGCATGAAAAGTATTCGCTTTGCACTCCGTGAAACTCATAGGTGTCATGGGAGAAGTGGAACCTCATTTGGATGCGTTGTGAAACCAAGATGCAACATACAAGCACGATTTGCTTCAAACCTAACATATGCACGAAAACTATTTGCTTTGTACTCCATGATACACATAGGTGTCATGGGAGAAGTGGAACCTCTTTTGGATGTGATGTGAAACCAAGATGCAAGATAGGAGCACGGTTCGCTTCGAACCACCGTAGGCATGAAAATATTTGCTTTGCACTCCATGAAACTCATAGGTGTCATGGGAGAAGTGGAACCTCATTTGGATTCGTTGCGAATCAAAGATGCAAGATAGAAGCACGATTTGCTTCAAACCTAACATAGGCACGAAAACTATTAGCTTTGCACTGCATCATACACATAGGTGTCATGGGAGAAGTGGAACCTCATTTTGATGAGTTTGGATGCGTTGTGAAACCAAGATGCAAGATAGGAGCATGGTTTGCTTCGAACCACCATAGGCATGAAAACTATTTGGTTTGCACTCCATGAAACTCATAGGTGTCTTGGGAGAAGTGGAACATCATTTGGATGCGTTTTGAAGCCAAGATGCAAGATTGGAGAACGGTTTGCTTCGAACCTACCATAGGCACGAAAACAATTTGCTATGCACTCCATGATACACATAGGTCTCATGGGAGAACTGGAACCTCATTTGGATGCGTTGTGAAACCAGGATGCAAGATAGGAGCATGGTTTGCTTCGAACCACCACAGGCATGAAAAGTATTTGGTTTGCACTCCAGGAACCTCCTAGGTGTCATGGAAGAAGTGGAACCTCATTTCGATGCGTTGTGAATCCAAGATGCAAGATAGGACCACGGTTTGCTTTGAACCAAACATAGGCATCAAAACTATTTGCTTTGCACTTCATGATACACATAGGTGTCATGGGGGATGCGGAACCTCATTTGGATGAGTTTGGATGTGTTGTGAAACCAAGATGCAAGATAGGAGCATAGTTTGCTTCGAACCACCATTGGCATGAAAAGTATTTGCTTTGCACTCCATGAAACTCATTGGTGTCACGGGAGAAGTGGAATCTCATTTGGATGCGTTGTGAAGCCAAGATGTACGATAGGAGCACGGTTTGCTTCAAACCTAACATATGCTTGAAAACTATTTGCTTTGCACTCCATGATACACATAGGTGTCATGGGAGAAGTGGAACCTCGTTTGGATGAGTTTGGATGCGTTGTGAAACCAAGATGCAAGATAGGAGCACGGTTTGCTTCGAACCATCATAGGCATGAAAACTATTTGCTTTGCACTCCATGAAACTCATTGGTGTCTTGGGAGAAGTGGAATCTCATTTGGATGCATTGTGAAGCCAAGATGCAAGATAGAAGAACGGTTTGCTTTGAACCTACCATAGGCACGAAAACTATTTGCTTTGCACTCCATGATACACACAAGCGTCATCGGATAAGTGGAACCTCATTTGGATGCGTTGTAAAACCAAGATGTAAGATAGGAGCACGGTTTGCTTCGAACCAGCATAGGCATGAAAAGTATTTGCTTTGCACTCCATGAAACTCATAGGTGTCATGGGAGAGGGGGAACCTCATTTGGATGCGTTGTGAAACCAAGATACAAGATACAAGCACAATTTGCTTCAAATCTAACATAGGCATGAAAATTATTTGCTTTGCACGCCATGATACACATAGGTGTCATGGGAGAAGTAGAACCTCTTTTGGATGAGTTTAGATGCATTGTGAAACCAAGAGGCAAGATAGGAGCACGCTTTGCTTCGAACCACCATAGGCATGAAAACTATTTGCTTTGCACTCCATGATACTCATTGGTGTCATGGGAGAAGTGGAACCTCATTTGGATGCGTTGTGAAACCAAGATGCAAGACAGGAGCACGGTTTGCTTCGAACTAACCATAGGCAAAAAAAACTATTGGCTTTGGACTTCAAGATACACATAGGTGTCATGGGAGAAGTAGAACGTCATTTGGATGCGTTGTGAAACCAAGGTGCAAGATAGGAGAATGGTTTGCTTCGAAGCACCATAGGCATGGAAAGTATTTGCTTTGCACTACATGAAGCTCATAGGTGTCAAGTGAGAGGTGGAACCTCATTTGGATGCGTTGTGAAATCAAGATGCAAGATAGAAGCACGATTTGCTTCAAACCTAACATATGGATGAAAACTATTTGCTTTGCGCTCCTTGATACACATAGGTGTCATGGGAGAAGTGGAACCTCGTTTGGATGAGTTTGGATGCGTTCTGAAACCAAGATGCAAGATAGGAGCACAGTTTGCTTCGAGCCACCATAGGCATGAAAAATATTTGCTTTGCACTCCATGAAACTCATAGGTGTCATGGGAGAAATGGAACCTCATTTGGATGCGTTGTGAAGCCAGGATGCAAGATAGGAGCACGGTTTGCTTCGAACCTAACATAGGCATGAAAACTATTTGCTTTGCACTCCGTGAAACACATAGGTGTCATGGGAGAAGTGGAACCTCGTTTGGATGAGTTTGGATGCGTTGTGAAACCAAGATGCAAGATAGGGGCAGGGTTTGCTTCAAACCACCATAGGATTGAAAACTATTTGCTTTGCACTCCATGAAACTCATAGGTGTCATGGGAGAAGTGGAACCTCATTTGGATGCATTGTTAGGCCAAGATGCAAGAAAGGAGAACGATTTGCTTTGAACCTACCATAGGCACGAAAAATTTTTGCTTTGCACTCCATGATACACATAGGTGTCATGGGAGAAGCGGAACCTCATTTGGAAGCGTTGTAAAACCAAGATGCAAGATAGGAGCACGGTTTGCTTCGAACCAGCATAGGCATGAAAAGTATTTGCTTTGCACTCCGTGAAACTCATAGGTGTCATGGGAGAAGAGGAACCTCATTTGGATGCGTTATGAAACTAAGATGCAAGATACAAGCACAATTTGCTTCAAACCTAACATAGGCATGAAAATTATTTGCTTTGCATGCCATGATACACATAGGTGTCATGGGAGAAGTGGTACCTTGTTTGGATGAGTTTGAAAGCGTTATGTGCAAGATAGGAGCATGGTTTGCTTCGAACCACCATATGCATGAAAACTATTTGCTTTGCACTCCATGAAACTCATAGGTGTCATAGGAGAAGTGGAACCTCATTTGGATGCGTTGTGAAGCCAAGATGCAAGACAGGATCACGGTTTGCTTCGAACCAAACATAGGCATGAAAACTATTTGCTTTGCACTCCATGATACTTATAGGTGTCATGGGAGAAGTTGAACCTCATTTGGATGTTTTGTGAAACCAAGATGCAAGATAGGAGCACGGTTTGCTTCAAACCACCATAGGCATGAAAAGTATTTGCTTTTCCCTCCACGAAACTCGTAGATGTCATCGGAGAAGTGGAACCTCATTTGGATGCATTGTGAAACCAAGATGCAAGATAGGAGCATGGTTTGTTTTGAGCCTACCATGGGCACGAAAACTATTTGCTTTGCACTCCATGATACACATAGGTGTCTTGGGGATGTGGAACCTCGTTTCGATGAGTTTGCATGCGTTGTGAAACCAAGATCCATGATAGGAGCACACTTTGCTTTGAACCTACCATGGGCACGAAAACTATTTGCTTTGCACTCCATGAAACTCATAGGTGTTCATGGGAGAAGTGGAACCTCATTTGCATGCGTTGTGGAACCAAGATGAAAGATAGGAGCATGGTTTGCTTCGAACCACCATAGGCATGTGATGAGGACTTGATTGGCTTAGATATGACCATGTTAACCCCTTCAAAGATAAAGGTGAAACCATTCTGTATGAGGTTTATATTTGATATATTTTATGAATGGATGTTGCACTTTGAAGTTTGTACGTTTTCCTTTTTAGAATTGCTTACATGGATCAAGAGAAGATTTGATTCATATGGAAAGCATGGAAGGTCAATAAAGTTGATTGGAGACCAAGTCTAAGTATTCCAAACGTCCTCCACCGAACTGCCTGCGCCATCGTCTTTCCCAAGTTGCAACTCATCTCCAACTCAGCTGTCACGTCACCCTCGGATTCAGCAGACACATCGTCAATGTTTTGCTCATAACTCCCTCATACGACATCGAAACGGGGCGATCTTGGACTCATTGGAAAGGGGACGACGACGCCGTCGTTTTGGATCTGGTTCCAGCTCCAGACGGCAAGGTGTTGTGTCATCTGTTTTGGGCCAACTTGGCCATGTATCGTGTCGGGCCTTAAGCCCAAGTTGTGGGCGCCTTCTCTGGTCGCCTCCAACCCTAGGACGCCTCTCTTTTATGTTCCACGCAGCCGCCGCTGTGGAGACTTGGGTTTTGTTTAGATCAAGTTTAGCCATTGCTACTTGCTTGTAGGCGCGTGTGCTGATCCAGTCGCCCGTCTCTTTGTCTTTGGAACCCCACTCATAATAAGATTCAGTTTGAAACTTTCAATTTCATCTTGCAATTTTAGTGCTTGTTTCCTCGTTCTTGCTGGTTCTTCGATTGCTTTCTAGGACTCTTTGGAAAGCATATCAAGTCTACTTTCCAATGGATCTACACTTGTTCCCATATCTTATCAGATAGGTTTGTAGTCATCGTTTTAATGTGAGGACCTTCTCTGCTTATGGTGCTGTGTCACCTAATTTTGGGCTGTTGGCCCATGTATCAAGTTGGGTCCATTAGGGACACGTCCTAGGGTTGGAGGACGACCCCAACACCTCCATGGTCATCCTTCCATCTACATATATGCCTCTAGAGCCACCACAAACAGATGGGTTTTTGTTTTTGATGTAAGTTTAGCTGCTGCTACTTCCTTATAGACGCGTGTGTCGACTAGACCATCCGTTCTACTCGATTCAGAACTGCACCTTCATGTGTATCAGATCTGAACTTTCATCTCATATTTGCAATTGAGTGATTGTTCTTCTTGTTCTTGCTGGTTCTTCGATTGCTTGCAGGAATAACCCTAGTGGTTTGGTTGGTCGTGCTCCGCAAGATCGTGTGCAACCGCTGGAGTTGGTGTATCGGTCGCTAAGGCGCAGCGTCCTTGGACGGTTGTAGTCGGATCGTGAATGTCTCTCCAGTCCAAATCGAAGTTATCCATCTCCACCGAAAGTTTGGGACAACCCACACCATTATCAATTGGTATCAAAGCAAGGTTTGATCGGTGAGAGATTTCAGTTTATATTATTTTTCTATAGTCCAGAAAAAGCCAACAAAATAGTAGATTCAATTTTCCATAATCCCATAGACCTTTTGTGCCTTTTACTAGTACTACTTAGTTCATGCTTGTTGAGTTTGGATTACATCGGTTGACTCGAGTTGCTGGTCTTAGGGTTGGTTTTTTAGAGTTTCGAGTTCTTGCCACGTTTTGGTCATTTTCAATCATGTCCTCATCATTTTCTTTCTTTTTCATTTTGCATAGCCATTGTCCCTTTTATCAAATCAACTAAGAGAGATATTCTTTGACCTTTAAAACATGGAGCAATTATTCAATGGAAATGAATGGCATGTTGTTGCGTACTTCCAGTGTAGAAGCTGCAAATATATATGTGGTGTGTATGTGATCTTGATCTGTGGACTATGACATACTTCTCAACAAGGGTCAACAAGGTTTGATCAAACTCAAAGCAATTGCAAGTAGCATGATTAGAAGGGGTTTCAAACATGGTGATCATATATGGCTTTGGAAGGAATTTTCTCACTATTGAGGAGTAAGTGACACTATGGTTTTATGACATTTTCAAAAATAAACCTCTAAGTACTTTGAATGGAAAAAGTGTGAATCATGAGCCAAGAGTTATCTCACATTTATCAACATCTTAGTCAATATGGTTTCCTATTAAGATATTTACCCACAAGCATAAGCATATGCATAAATTTGAACTTTGTGTCACCTCTACTCTTCAAATATCATAAATTTTATTTATTTTATTTTGGGATGCAAGATTTCAAGTTTTTATTTTTATTTTTATCTAAGAACAAAGAAATGAATTGAACAAATGCGCAATTCGAGAGAGAGGAAGGGTGCAAACCAGTCAGGGAGTATACCTTAGCCGCAGGGAGCCTGGCTGGTGGGACCAGGCCCCATTGGTCGGTTCGGCCGAACCACCAAAATGGCCGTCTCAAAATGCACTCCTGCAAAGTTGTTTTCCCACGAGACTTTATTTTGTGGGTCGTTCGTCCCACGTTTTGTGAGATTTCAAGTCCTGTTTGATCTAGCAGACGTGCTGTGTACCGTGGCACGTTTGAAATCACTAATAGAGCAATTGAGGGGGTCATTCGACCCCCCCCCACACTTGGTTCTTTCCATCTGGTGACACAGGAACAGAGAACAACATCAAGTGCAGGTGTTCTGCTGGTGGCAACACACCAGCAGAACGCAAACGTATTTTATTCAACTCTTTAAAATTGAAGTAGGCATGTTTACAATTGTTAAAATAAAAATCTTGAAAAGGAAATCGAGTTAGTGCCTACTTTTATTCAAAAGGGATTCTAATATAAGGAGAAGGTGGATTTAGGATATCCTCTTGGCCTATGGCAGAGGCCATGCGCTTGAGCTTCGCATTGGTACTAATGCGAAGTGCGCGGAAGTTATTTCCCATATCTAAATGTGCCATCCTTAATTCCGACACCGTCTCCTCTAACTCATTGTTCCTTTTCCTAAGACTAGTTACAATCTTGAGTATCTTCTCCATGTCGCTTTTCTCTTCTCGACAATCCTCAAATTGGCTTGGCGGGCCATTGATCGGTGGTGGATCCATCCTCCTCCGGATGTGGGAAGGAGAGTTGGAGTCAAGGGACTCCCTCAACTGCTTCTTCTCATCCGAATTGAGAGGAGGGACGAATACCTTCCCTACACCCAGTCCACCACCAACGATCTTGCGGCCTTTGAACATGGTGGGTGTGCAAGGGGTGTAGGAGCTGATGCTCTTTGATGAATCCGAGTAGAGAGAGCTAGGGCGCAGTTCCGGCATCTCCAGAGCCTTCCCCTTCAATGCCAATTGGCCTGTGGTAGGCCTAATTGGCGTGGTGGAATGAACATTCCGGAGATCCCGTCGCGGCGAGAGAGATCTTGGCGAAGAGGTGGACCGAGGGGACGGCTGTGGGGTGGTCAGCCGAACCCCCCTTGGGTCGGCCGAACCAGGCCTGGCCCCAGGCAGCACTCCGGTCGGCGACAGCGAGTTCAGTGGCTCCACCTCCAGCACGTCGACGGCCATTGCTCTCTCTAGGCTCTCGGTTAGGGACCTTTGGGGCTTTGAATTGCCCTCTCCCATGGGAATGATGGCATTTTTGCTAGTAGGGGCCATGGTGGATCTCTCTGGTGTCTCAAGATCGGAGAAGGGTGCTGCAATGGTGAAAGAATGCAGGTGGAAGGAGGAAGGAGGAGAGGAAGAGGTTAAGAAGACGAGTGTCAACATTCTCCTTTTCAAAATCGTGAGAGAACGTCGGTGGAACGTTGGCACAATGTTCTGAATCTGGTGGGTCGCAACGGGGTGCCATAGGTGGTTCGGCCGAACCAGGTTTTGGGCCATCTGGCCGTGGCAGCTGTAACAGAACTGACCAATTTATACGAGCACAAGTACAGCGACAGCTGTTTTCCCAGCAATCAAGCCACACTTGAGCCAATATAAACCCGGTAGTCCGTGAAATCTCGAAGGATTTCAAACTTTTCACAGTACATACCCCAAGGATCGCAGAAACTCAGCAGTACACATACACATGATACATAGATTCGCACATATTTCAAATACATCAGAGTACAAGATAAACTTTTACATAAAAGTTCAACAGCGGAAACGAAATAGATTTACACATACTTTAGTTCATAATACAGTGCCAAGTGTCGACCAGTCACAGCAACAAAGGTAAGATATATAACATGACCTTGCCCAAGGTCTAGTCCTCCTCTTCCGAAGGATAGAAGTAATTTCTTTTAGTCAACGAAACATTCCTCCTGCAACATTAGGAATAAAACCCTGAGTACTCAATTATACTCAGCTAGACTTACCCGACAGGAAGTAAATAAAAAGACTCTCAAGGATATGCAAGGCTTATTTGGTGGAGCTCAGAGGATAGCAACATTTTTGCAGAAAAAGCATTACTACAATAGTTCCTCAACTTATAAGTTTTAGATGTGATTCAGCTTCGATTTCAGTTAAGCTATTAAGCTAAGGTTTGCAGCTATAGTAAACAATCACTTGATATTATAGGAATCAATAAAACCATATGATTTCTGATATCCACAGATATCAATCTCATCTCACCATAATCATTATGTTCAAGTTGTTAACCTCTACCTCACTAGAAGATCAGCTCAGTTTCTCACTAACCAGGAGAGATGGAGATTCGAATCGATTGTACCAGCTGGCAAAACATGCCAATCACAAACCCTGTCAGCCGAGCCACTGGCTTCTTGGGTCACCGTTAAATCCTTCTGAGACACAATATGTCGCGAGTTTGGCGGGGACCATATTCTCAGAGACCAACCCACTTCCAGGATGCATCAGGTCCCTGACCTGCCCTTGGTAAAATGGTGTCTCCGCACATACTTCCTACCTCCAGAATATGTCTGCCTAGTCGCACCAAAGCTCGGCTCAGAAAGAAATACTCGGCTTTGCGGTCAGAACGACTTATCTGGCCAGCTATGTGACGACGTCCTTCAATCTCAACTGATGTCTGGTGGCCTCAGTCCTAGTGGGCCGCAAGCAGCACTGAAGTCAACATGACCCATATCATGCAGCTCCCCGCTATCTAGCCTTGATTCTCTCATTATTTCATTGTGGCATGGTGACACATATAGCCAACCATGCGGATCTCGTCAGTCACCACCTACACTCGCGGATGACAGGAAATCACCCGACTTTCTCGCGGATGACAGGAAATCACCCGACTTCTACCGGTCTAAGCAGGGCTAAGCATAAGATCGGTCACCTGTCTAGTAATAGTATCAGGTTCACATATATAGTAGACAAGGTAGATATGCAGCAACGGTTTCAAACCAACTCCTATACTTAAATGCACAAACATACGATTTAATAAAGACCGGTGCATTTATAAAAAGAGATAGGTGGAGGCTTAGGGATGCTCCGGGGCTTGCCTGGGGTTCAACACTAAGTCAGTGTTTGTTAGATGACACTCGCTCGATGAGCATCTCCCATCCAAGCACTTGATTAGTCCTTCCATCTTCGTGGTTAGTCCACCACACCGTCTTGTGGTTAGTTCCACCATCATGTCCTTCACTCCACGTGTTCATCTATCGTACCTAAATGAGATGCACAATGCACATGTATGAATAAAAGGAAGTAATACAAGGCATGGTAATCTACCACCACTGAACCATAAGCTAACAATCACACCAAGTAAAAGAAGGTCAAAGCCATCATAATCCCACACAAGCAGTTTATGGGCAGCAGGACAGTAAGCACAAGATTTAACCATAACTGAAGCTATGTACATCCAACCAGGGTGATCTAAGCCTTTCTGGAAAGCTATTGACATTTTCTACAAGTTTGGTATTATCCTCTTCAGATGATTTAATTCATATAAAGGTCAAACAACACAAAGAAGACAGCTCTGTCCAGATTTGGACAGATTCTGTCCTCCCACTTCAAACAATCAAACCTAGAGATCTAGACCACCAAAAGGGATGATCCTAGACAATTTAGAAAGCCAATTAAATTCACTAAAACTCTTCTATTATCACCAAGAGGTGATTCAAAGCATAACTCAGTCAAATAATGCAATCAATCAGATCTAGACAGAAAATTGGCAAAACCTGACAGCAGTCATCCAAAAGCCATAACTCCTAAACTATCAGGCCTATGACCATGAAAATTTAGGACAAGCTATACAATGAAGCTAGCTACAACTTTTGTATAGAACACATTGTCATGCAACACCATTTTCCTAGGTAAATCATCACAACAACAAGGACTATGCCTGCAGCCATTTTCAGCATATAAGCAAAACATGCTTTTCCCTTATTTATCACCTAAGCACACACAGGAATGAGCTATTTAGATAGCTCCAAACATGATTACATGGTCATACAAGACTCATCTCAGACCAAATCATATTAAGGAATCACAAGAAACATATATGGATTCATTGGCCTATAATTATTCACTAACCATTACATAAAATCCTATTATTTAATTATTTAAGTTATACGGTACACATCTCAAATGAGTCCCAAACTTTTATGAGAGCTAGGTGATTACAAATCATGACCAAGGTTCAAATCTTACATGCTCAGGTTCCATAATTTAATTATTACAAAATAAACAAATCTATAATGCAATAAAGCATTGGAGAGCAAATTAAATATGAAACTCAACATTTTATTCAAACACATGACCATATTATTGTTTCTTAGGTTAGCACAACCTTATACAAAGGTAGTGGAGCACCATTTTCCATTTTTACACCAATATATTATTTATAAAGCATTTAAATCTACTTAATAGACATAAAACAAGATAAATCAACAACTCAGTCATACATGCACCATAAATCATGAAATTTTAACCATACATTACACATCATACAGAGAGTCTACAATTAAATTTTCATGCCATTTGGAGCAATACAACTCCAGTTACAAAAATAACAAGCAATTCAACCATTTATTTCCTATTTAAAAAGATTAATGTGAAACACCTTAAAAACAGTAAACAGCATATATGTTTTATATTCTTAGGAGCTAGTACATGTTATTAGAAGACTAACAAAATTGGAACCACAATTGTTGGACTTATATTTCTCAAAATATGACCAAAAGCAAGTTAATATATTTCTTAAACCACTTTTCCTAATCAATTTCTACAGAATAAAAACATGCATGAATGGCACAACTATTTATATTAACATGCAGAGCACTTCCCTCACTAATTTTGGAGATCCCAAACTCTAGATATAGATTTTCAAAGAAATAGCGAAATCTGTAAATTTGATGCATATTGAGACCCGCGGGCCCCACATGTCATAGAGAGGAGGGGCTGTCTTCTTCTTCCTCCAGCTCGCTGGACCAACAGAGCCGAGGCGGGCACGCGGGGAGGAGGGAGATGGCCGTCGGCAGGGGAAGGGAAAAGCAGCAGCCCGGTCTGGCCGGCTCCTGCCGGTTGGCCTCGGCGGCGGCCATCTGCGGCCAAGCAGCAGCGGGCGGGCTGGTGGCGGCCGGGAGCAGCAGCAGCGCGACGGCCGCACCGCCACAGCAGCAGCTACGGCAGCAGGCCGCGAGTAAGGCACCGGCGACGACGGTGCTGCGAGATGAGGAGCAACGAGGAGTTGGCAGATACAGAGACGCAGGGCTGTGCGCTCGCGGAGGAGGAACGACGGCGGCGACGGAGCTCGAGAGGGCAGCCATGGCGGCCGCGCTCTCGCGCTTTGCATGCGCTCGCGAGGACGAGAGGAACGCGAGGGAGAGCGCTGGGAGGGGCGAGGAGAGTGAATGGGAGAGCGAGGAGGGGCTCTGGTGTTTCATTTTTGGAGCTGGAGCACGAGCAGTGGCCGACAATGGAGCTGGAAGCTCAGAGCAGCGCTGCCACGTCGCGCCATTGAGGCCCCGCATCGAACAGCTGGCGGGCGACGGGTTGGCGCGCTTTGGATCCAATTTTTGGCATATTCCCAATAGATTCGGACATTGATGCTTGCAGCAAAGTTTTTGTTCTCACAGAGGTCTACGAACTTGGTTAAGGGTGCTCGGCCAAAAGATAAACGGATTAGCGGGTAATTAGCTCTAAAGTTGATGCTGTCAACAAGCTAATTACGATAAAAAATCGAGTGGCAACTCTTGTCAAACGAAGTCGGATTGACCTCAAATTTGAATATGTTGTGCCTCAAAGGGTTTGTAACAACTTTTATTTTTGGTCCAACTCAAGTTGCTTAACGAAATTTGGAGAACACGGGAAGGCCATGAAATTAACACCATTTTCAGACTTTGAATTTAATCAAGTCCTGTAATAAGATTTTTCTTCTGTCTTGTGTCCACTTTTTGGGGCACTTAGAGATGGAATCATGACTTGGTCCAAAAATAACATTTGTTCTACTCCAAAAGTTCTATAACTTTTATTAAAGGTCAAACTTCATACCTTGCTCACAAATAGTATTTCCACTTTGGTCAAAGTAAGATCATTAGAGAGCTCAATTTGGATATTTAGGCCAATTGAGGTATTTTCTTGACATTTTCTCAACATGAAACCTTCATGACTTTTGTTGTAGAGTTCAAGTAGAGTTGTTTGGTCAAGGTTGCAAGGTTTGGTTGACTTTGCATGCTCATCTTCACTTAATCCATAAATCCAATTAAGTGAATAACTTGTCATTCCATGTGAATTCTCAATTTAAATCTTCATGCAACTTCTCCAATGATCAAGGTAGATGGAGATGAATATGAAATAGTGATTAGGATCATTGATTGAAATAACTTGATTAGGTCCACACTCGCTGGTTAGCTCGTGACTAACACCTGGGGTGTTACAGCCTTCCCCCCTTAAAGGAATCTCGTCCCGAGATTCGGAACGTAAAAGCTTTCATGGGTAGAGAAGCATGTCAGCCCCTTTTTCAAGGCGGTGCTAGTACGAAGCTACTTAAAAATTCCATAGCAGTGATAGACAGAAGTGATCACCTCATGGTTCACGATAAAGTGTGAATGGTAAAGGTTTGTTCAGTTGTCACTCTTGATAGATCATATACTTCCATTCACTTTGATTCAATTGCAAGAAAGATCATTAAGGATAGGACAAGTTTACGATCATTCAAGAATTCTTAGTAGTTGACTCTCGTTCGAAGAATCTCCTTCATTAACTTCTATGAAGCATTATTACTTTGGGAGGAATCCAAGATAACACTGCTAAATTTGGGAGAAATCCAAGACAAATAGTCCCAGTTAACACTTCCCGCATGCAGAATTTGGATTGGAGCTTCAAAGAGTAGTTTTCAAAACATCTGTCTCCCTAGTGGATATAGCATATACCACCATTTTCATGTGGGATGAGATCATAGACGAGGCAGATATTTGCTGAGCTGAGGAAATTGGCTAACCAACATCCAAGATTTATGTGTATTGTAGAGGCCAAATTACTGAAATGCAGACTGATGGAAAACTACATAATGTTCCATGTGTACAGTTCTCTTTCTGATGGCAACACTGTATTATTTGAGTTTGTTGAGTGAACGATGAATGCGATAGCTGACTCTGTCGGCTCAGTGCTTTTGATGTCCATCAATAAGGGAACCCTCATGTCTATGTAGCAACAGTCGTTTGGGTAGAGCCTGAGGTAACCTCTTTATAACTGTTGTTGTAAGAAAAACAATGATAGCAGTCGCCATTTCTAACAAGATCCTTGAAAACAAAACACATATGCTCTCAATATGTATTTCAAGATTTGATCAATTCTTCCTGATTGGCCTGAGGTATGCTATGCTAAAGATAGGACGAACTCTGGATTAGTTTCATTATGTACACAAAGTTTTCTGTCACTCCGTGATAAAAGGCACAGAGGACAACAAGTGACAAGTGTAGGCATACAGATGCATATGGTTACACTCCATTCTCTTCCAAGGCACAAGATTCTGGCAGGCATTTACTCGAGTAAGGTGATTCTTGTAAATGCTTCCAAAATGAGCTGAAAACTATAGTTCATGATCCGAGACAATGGTTTGGGGTAACCGTGCAGTAGCAAAAGTTTGTGCAATATGCAACTTGGCATACACATTTGCACGATGGTTAGTCTAGACAGACATGAATTGTGCAGGTTGATGAGACAGATCACAAATTTCCTGCATAGAATCAAAAACCTTTTTGTACACGAGGAAAACCGATGAGCAATCCCAAACTTATGCAGCCGAGAATAAACAAGATTGAAGCGGATTGGCAGGTTTAATGAGGTTGGTTGTGTAGAGTGTTTACTCACAAAGTTTTGAAAAGCAGTCCTCTACCAACAACTTGAGTACAACTTTCTTCATGATACAACCAGGAATTAACAAAACCAACTTGTTGAACTACTTTTGACATTGGGTAAACATTCTTATTTTTGCATCAGCAATCCGAGATCAGAGGGTTTCCAAATAGAAATCTGAAATATGTTGTTTGACATAATTCAACTTGTCTTCACTTCACACTCTCAGGAGTTGAGTGGTAGAACACCTTGACCGATCAAGAATAAGGAACTAATTAATTTTTTTTAATGTCCTTTTTGTTGTTCATACCATAGAGTATCAAACAGGGCACCTGATTGCGCCAAGATGTACTATGGTATTGACTTCATCTGTTTGGGGTGTCTTTTGTAGCTCTTCACTAGGCTGAAACCATAGTTTGCACTATCTGAGTGATTGACAAAGATGGAATTGGCTTCATTATAGCAAGGCCTTGGAAGTGAGAGTGCCACTAAAAGTACCATTTGGCTTATGGGTTTCTTGCATAGCATGGTTCTATGGGACATGGTCTTCGAAAACATGGTCAAACACTTATTTATACCCCTAGAACACACTTGTTAGCATGGAATAACACTTCTTGATAGTGATCTATTTGGCTATTTCATGCATCCATTTCTTTATGTCAAACAGACTCCAATTGGGCAATACATTGCTCACATGAGAGAGCGAATGAACAAACTTCTGCATTTCATCAGCAGAGGCAATCATCTCATCGAGTAGAAACTAATAACGGCCGGTCTTGTTCCTTCTTGATACAAGAACCAAATACACTTCATTGCTTAGCTGCAGACTATTCTTCACACTAGGGTAACTAGTTAGTTGTCCCTAAAAAGGCTCTACATCTTCAGCTTCTATAGCAAATGGTTGCAGATGATATACATGCACAAGGTCACCATCACGGTCAGCTGACATGAAGCAACACATGAGAAGATTTATTTTGACTGTATGGTCTTCATGCAAATAGGTATTGAACTTGGATAGAAGCTAGTGGACTTGCAAATAACCTATCAGAAAACATATCACATCCTGCTAACTATTGCCTGACTGATACTTTGCAGATAACTTTAAAGTTCGTGTGCTCTTTTGATCCCACAATAATGGCAGGTGCTGGTTGATATGCCCTAGTAGATCATGTCAGATTCTTTGTTTACCACATCTTGTAGTATGTCAATGTTGATGTCAGTGACTTGCTCTTCAAAGATCATTCTCTTTGTGACTTCTGAAGGAAGCTATATACTTGACAAACATCTGTACCTTCTGATAGAACATTGAAGGATCGAGTCGGTAAAGACTTTGCAAGATAGATCAAGAAACATAGGGATAGATCAATTTGAATTAGAGACACCTTCAAAGATAGATTTAGGAAAATCCATGGAAGACAACACATTGGTATTGCTTCATAATGGATTACGATTAGAGGCTGTGATACCAACATGTGCCGAGAAGCACTACTTTATTGGGCGTCCCCACAAAGAGGTTCTCGATTTCGTCACGGCACCATCAGTCAATAATCATAACACCACTATCAAACATGACCAACGAGAAATCTTAAGAAACATGGATAGATTGGGAGATACGAGATATTACGCATCGGTGTAGTTCTGCAATGTATCATGACCAGAGACCTCGATATTCGCACGTGCCGAGCAACACAGCCTAGTGGTTGCGATCCACAGGATGTCCTCGGTTTCGTCGCAGTATCATCGATCACGGATCATAACAACATAAATGAACATACAACCAATGAGAAAATCATGCGTGGCAAGGATAGGTTTGTGCAAGGATGACATTTCGCAGAGGGAAGGTAAGCTACTACAATCAATTATAGGGTTAATAGCCAACAAGAGCATGATTTGGCAATGAAAACATGAGTTAGAAGACAGATTAGTTGCCCAAATAGCAGTACATGAGGCTTTACTTCAGTCCCACGCGGTTTCCATGTGTCTAGAATGGAGATTACCCGACCCATGATTTACAAGAGATTAGATAGAAGGAGGAAAAATCATGAGACAAAGATTGACAAGCATCTTGAGAAGAAGATAACCATAGACAACCAGATGTCTCATGAATCAACTATATACAACAATCATAGGTTGAGTTGACAAACATCATGATTCATACAGAAAGAATACAAGGAAAATGGGGAAGGAGAGATTTAACTCACACAAGATGGTTTCCTTCAAGTGAGTAACAAGGAGAGGGTCTAGATAGAAACATGGCATAAGAGAATTATAGGTTAGCTACCAAGAATAACTAACATGAGATTCTATAATTCCACATGCATCTCGCATCTATCAAGAAACCTTCAGACCATCCAATGGCGTGAGCTTGTGTACCATTAATTAGTACTAGGAGACTCTTAATGATCAACATTGCTAGGCCTTTAGAGAGATTTGAAAAACAACTTGATCATGGGACAGATTCAATCATGATTTGTGAGATTGAATTGATAAAACCATAACATGATCCATAATGAAAAGATTATAAGGAAACTTCTGGGTAAGCTGAGAAGAGGTTCAAATCAAGGATTTGGGCAAAGACTCCAATGAACATGATGTAGGCAAGCCTTGCTGAATGAAATCTAAACATTCTCTAGATATGGAGAAGACTGCTGGAAGTAAGGAACAGATTAGATCAAATCATTTGTAGGGGTGATCGATTTTGCATAACCTGATTTCCAAGAAAAGATTATAAGATCTAATTTAATAGAGATCAAGCTATCATCATGACATCTAGAAGGACTAGAGGAGACACTCCAGATAGGATTTGGATAAGGCTTTAGATGAAAGAAAATGCAGGCATGGTTTCATAGATCTTGAACAAGAACATATGACAACCATAGGCTAGCATTAAGAGAAAACTCAGGTGGGTCTATTGTGCCAAATGAAAAGCCTACAGGTAGAATTGGTTTAGCTTCTGACAAGATTTATGGTTGAGAAATACTTATAGAGGCTACTTAAAGGTTTAGCAACTATTTGGTTTTCAAAACAAGCACGGAAGAGAGGCAGTCACAAGTTGAAAACCTAATAAGGCTATTCAGACAACATAGAACAAGGATGAGAGAAGCATATTTGTGCACCAAGCAACAATCACATGATGCAACAATCATGATGTATGCTCGTCCTATTCGTTCTCACTCAATTGCCTATATAACATGGCAAATACGTTCTAAGTCGGTGGCATAACCTACGTACTCTCTCGGTATATAGCTAGTCGTTAACTACCATATATGCATTCGAGGTTAGCGTACCTGCAGAAGATTCATTTCAGCCCAACCCCACATGTATGCATGGCAATAAGAAGCACTTTTTGTCGGAAATGCTCCCATGAGCACTTGCGACCCCAAGAAAGTAATTACTCCATCATACTTCCATAAGTACACATATGAATCACATGTACTCACTTCAGTAACCATAAACACTCACCATAGATCGACGGTTGTTCGATCGTACACTCACATCTCACCTTACCTCATTCGACGTGGCACATTGGCCCATAAGAAGCAATAAGAAACCGACAGTTCATAATTATCCGTACGATAAAACCAAATAAACCACAAATAGAAACATGATGCAATTTCCCCAAATTAGTACTTAAATAAGCCACCTAATAATCCTAATATGGGCTATAAGACTTGGTCCTTGGCACACTTAGTTTGTTCAAACCATTTGTTTAAAACACCTATATATAGCTATAAGTTGGTAATTAGTTTTGCAAACTCAAAACTTTTTATTTTTAAATACTCATGTGACGGTACATGCTGAATTTTTGCTCTGGTACCAACTGTAACAGAACCGACCAATTTATACGAGCACAAGTACAGCGACAGCTGTTTTCCCAGCAATCAAGCCACACTTGAGCCAATATAAACCTGGTAGTCCGTGAAATCTCGAAGGATTTCAAACTTTTTCATAGTACATACCCCAAGCATCGCAGAAACTCAGTAGTACACATACACATGATACATAGATTCGCACATATTTCAAATACATCAGAGTACAAGATAAACTTTTACATAAAAGTTCAATAGCGGAAACGAAATAGATTTACACATACTTAAGTTCATAATACAGTGCCAAGTGTCGACCAGTCACAGCAACAAAGGTAAGATATATAACATGACCTTGCCCAAGGTCTAGTCCTCCTCTTCTGAAGGATAGAAGTAATTTCTTTTAGTCAACGAAACATTCCTCCTCCAACATTGGGAATAAAACCCTGAGTACTCAATTGTACTCAGCTAGACTTACCCGACAGGAAGTAAATAAAAAGACTCTCAAGGATATGCAAGGCTTATTTGGTGGAGCTCAGAGGATAGCAACATTTTTGCAGAAAAAGGATTACTACAATAGTTCCTCAACTTATAAGTTTTAGATGTGATTCAGCTTCGATTTCAGTTAAGCTATTAAGCTAAGGTTTGAAGCTATACTAAACAATCACTTGATATTATAGCAATCAATAAAACCATATGATTTCTGATATCCACAGATATCAACCTCATCTCACCATAATCATTATGTTCAAGTTGTTAACCTCTACCTCACCAGAAGATCAGTTCAGTTTCTCACTAACCAGGAGAGATGGCGATTCGAATCGATTGTACCAGCTAGCAAAACATGCCAATCACAAACCCTGTCAGCCGAGCCACTGGCTTCTTGGGTCACCGTTAAATCCTTCTGAGACACAATATGTCGTGAGTTTGGCGGGGACCATATTCTCAGAGACCAACCCACTTCCAGGATGCATCAGGTCCCTGACCTGCCCTTGGTAAAATGGTGTCTCCGCACATACTTCCTACCTCCAGAATATGTCTGCCTAGTCGCACCAAAGCTCGGCTCAGAAAGAAATACTCGGCTTCGCGGTCAGAACGACTTATCTGGCCAGCTATGTGACGACGTCCTTCAATCTCAACTGATGTCTGGTGGCCTCAGTCCTAGTCGGCCGCAAGCAGCACCGAAGTCAACATGACCCATGTCATGCAGCTCCCCGCTACCTAACCTTGATTCTCTCATTATTTCATTGTGGCATGGTGACACATATAGCCAACCATGCGGATCTCGTCAGTCACCACCTACACTCGCGGATGACAGGAAATCACCCGACTTTCTCGCGGATGACAGGAAATCACCCGACTTCTACCGGTCTAAGCAGGGCTAAGCATAAGATCGGTCACCTGTCTAGTAATAGTATCAGGTTCACATATATAGTAGACAAGGTAGATATGCAGCAACGGTTTCAAACCAACTCCTATACTTAAATGCACAAACATACGATTTAATAAAGACCGGTGCATTTATAAAAAGAGATAGGTGGAGGCTTAGGGATGCTCCGGGGCTTGCTTGGGGTTCAACACTAAGTCAGTGTTTGTTAGATGACACTCGCTCGATGAGCATCTCCCATCCAAGCACTTGATTAGTCCTTCCATCTTCGTGGTTAGTCCACCACACCGTCTTGTGGTTAGTTCCACCATCATGTCCTTCACTCCACGTGTTCATCTATCGTACCTAAATGAGATGCACAATGCACATGTATGAATAAAAGGAAGTAATACAAGGCATGGTAATCTACCACCACTGAACCATAAGCTAACAATCACACCAAGTAAAAGAAGGTCAAAGCCATCATAATCCCACACAAGCAGTTTATGGGCAGCAGGACAGTAAGCACAAGATTTAACCATAACTGAAGCTATGTACATCCAACCAGGGTGATCTAAGCCTTTCTGGAAAGCTATTGACATTTTCTACAAGTTTGGTATTATCCTATTCAGATGATTTAATTCATATAAAGGTCAAACAACACAAAGAAGACAGCTCTGTCCAGATTTGGACAGATTCTGTCCTCCCACTTCAAACAATCAAACCTAGAGATCTAGACCACCAAAAGGGATGATCCTAGACAATTTAGAAAGCCAATTAAATTCACTAAAACTCTTCTATTATCACCAAGAGGTGATTCAAAGCATAACTCAGTCAAATAATACAATCAATCAGATCTAGACAGAAAATTGGCAAAACCTGACAGCAGTCATCCAAAAGCCATAACTCCTAAACTATCAGGCCTATGACCATGAAACTTTAGGACAAGCTATACAATGAAGTTAGCTACAACTTTTGTATAGAACACATTGTCATGCAACACCATTTTCCTAGGTAAATCATCACAACAACAAGGACTATGCCTGCAGCCATTTTCAGCATATAAGCAAAACATGCTTTTCCCTTATTTATCACCTAAGCACACATAGGAATTAGCTATTTAGATAGCTCCAAACATGATTACATGGTCATACAAGACTCATCTCAGACCAAATCATATTAAGGAATCACAAGAAACATATATGGATTCATTGGCCTATAATTATTCACTAACCATTACATAAAATCCTATTATTTAATTATTTAAGTTATACGGTACACATCTCAAATGAGTCCCAAACTTTTATGAGAGCTAGGTGATTACAAATCATGACCAAGGTTCAAATCTTACATGCTCAGGTTCCATAATTTAATTATTACAAAATAAACAAATCTATAATGCAATAAAGCATTGGAGAGCAAATTAAATATGAAACTCAACATTTTATTCAAACACATGACCATATTATTGTTTCTCAGGTTAGCACAACCTTATACAAAGGTAGTGGAGCACCATTTTCCATTTTTGCACCAACATATTATTTATAAAGCATTTAAATCTACTTAATAGACATAAAACAAGATAAATCAACAACTCAGTCATACATGCACCATAAATCATGAAATTTTAACCATACATTACACATCATACAGAGCGTCTACAATTAATTTTTCATGCCATTTGGAGCAATACAACTCCAGTTACAAAAATAACAAGCAATTCAACCATTTATTTCCTATTTAAAAAGATTAATGTGAAACACCTTGAAAACAGTAAACAACATATATGTTTTATATTCTTAGGAGCTAGTACATGTTATTAGAAGGCTAACAAAATTGGAACCACAATTGTTGGACTTATATTTCTCAAAATATGACCAAAAGCAAGTTAATATATTTCTTAAACCACTTTACCTAATCAATTTCTATAGAATAAAAACATGCATGAATGGCACAACTATTTATATTAACATGCAGAGCACTTTACTAGGAACACATCAAAACTTGTCTCACTAACTTTGGAGATCCCAAACTCTAGATATAGATTTTCAAAGAAATAGCGAAATCTGTAAATTTGATGCATATTGAAACCTGCGGGCCCCACATGTCATAGAGAGGAGGGGCTGTCTTCTTCTTCCTCCAGCTCGCTGGACCAACAGAGCCGAGGCGGGCACGCGGGGAGGAGGGAGATGGCCGTCGGCAGGGGAAGGGAAAAGCAGCAGCCCGGTCTGGCCGGCTCCTGCCGGTTGGCCTCGGCGGCGGCCATCTGCGGCCAAGCAGCAGCGGGCGGGCTGGTGGCGGCCGGGAGCAGCAGCAGCGCGGCGGCCGCACCGCCACAGCAGCAGCTACGGCAGCAAGCCGCGAGTAAGGCACCGGCGGCGACGGTGCTGCGAGATGAGGAGCAACGAGGAGTTGGCAGATACAGAGACGCAGGGCTGCGCGCTCGCGGAGGAGGAACGACGGCGGCGACGGAGCTCGAGAGGGCAGCCATGGCGGCCGCGCTCTCGCGCTTTGCATGCGCTCGCGAGGACGAGAGGAACGCGAGGGAGAGCGCTGGGAGGGGCGAGGAGAGTGAATGGGAGAGCGAGGAGGGGCTCTGGTGTTTCATTTTTGGAGCTGGAGCACGAGCAGTGGCCGACAATGGAGCTGGAAGCTCAGAGCAGCGCTGCCACGTCGCGCCATTGAGGCCCCGCATCGAACAGCTGGCGGGCGACGGGTTGGCGCGCTTTGGATCCAATTTTTGGCATATTCCCAATAGATTCGGACATTGATGCTTGCAGCAAAGTTTTTGTTCTCACAGAGGTCTACGAACTTGGTTAAGGGTGCTCGGCCAAAAGATAAACGGATTAGCGGGTAATTAGCTCTAAAGTTGATGCTGTCAACAAGCTAATTACGATAAAAAATCGAGTGGCAACTCTTGTCAAACGAAGTCGGATTGACCTCAAATTTGAATATGTTGTGCCTCAAAGGGTTTGTAACAACTTTTATTTTTGGTCCAACTCAAGTTGCTTAACGAAATTTGGAGAACACGGGAAGGCCATGAAATTAACACCATTTTCAGACTTTGAATTTAATCAAGTCCTGTAATAAGATTTTTCTTCTGTCTTGTGTCCACTTTTTGGGGCACTTAGAGATGGAATCATGACTTGGTCCAAAAATAACATTTGTTCTACTCCAAAAGTTCTATAACTTTTATTAAAGGTCAAACTTCATACCTTGCTCACAAATAGTATTTCCACTTTGGTCAAAGTAAGATCATTAGAGAGCTCAATTTGGATATTTAGGCCAATTGAGGTATTTTCTTGACATTTTCTCAACATGAAACCTTCATGACTTTTGTTGTAGAGTTCAAGTAGAGTTGTTTGGTCAAGGTTGCAAGGTTTGGTTGACTTTGCATGCTCATCTTCACTTAATCCATAAATCCAATTAAGTGAATAACTTGTCATTCCATGTGAATTCTCAATTTAAATCTTCATGCAACTTCTCCAATGATCAAGGTAGATGGAGATGAATATGAAATAGTGATTAGGATCATTGATTGAAATAACTTGATTAGGTCCACACTCGCTGGTTAGCTCGTGACTAACACCTGGGGTGTTACAGCAGCTTCCCCACATGTTCCCTAGATGCTTCCCTATTTGTGACATGGTTGAGGGGATGCAAAGTACGGTTCGGCCGAACCATAAAATTGCCCCAAATTTCAGTCACGTCACCTACAGGAGATCCTAAACACTGTCCCATTGTCCAAATTTTCATATTTTGCCAAGTGTGGGTCGCCCAACATGGGTTTGGATTGCCCAATGCGACCAGATTGAAAGTTTTATACTTGGATAAATTTTGGTCCCAAGTGGTCACCAAGTTATGGCTATCCACTTCTAATTGGGGGTTTTGGGGACCCAAGGTGTTACAAAGGAGGAATTTCTAATTATTTGAAACCTATCTAGTGATCAAGCTATACAAACAAATGAAAAAAAAGTAAGACATGTAGATTTTAATTATGTGACTTTATTATCAAGGATAAATTCTATCATGTCAATTTCTTCTTCTAATGGTGCATGCTCATGAAAAACATTGAGGCGATGACCATTTAACTTAAAGATGTTGCTGTCGTCATCTTGAAGCATGACGGCTCCATGCATTGCTGCATTGATTACAAGGTACGGTCCTTTCTATTTGCTCTTTAGCTTTCCATGGCCAAATAGCTTGACCCTTGAGTTGAACATTAGGACTTTGTCTCCAGGATGAAATTCCTTGGGCTTGATCCTCTTGTCATGCCACCTTTTGGTTCTTTCTTTATAGATCCTGACATTATGATAGGCTTTTTCTCTCATTCCTCAAGCTCTGAGATCTGCATCTTTCTATTTCTTCCAGCAGAGGGCAGATCCATATTCCATTGTTTGATTGCACAATGTGCTCTGTGCTCTAGCTCTACCGGCAGATGGCATGTCTTCCCGTATACAAGCTGATATGGTGACATACCAATTGGGGTTTTTTATGAGGTCCTGTATGCCCAAAGTGCATCCAGTAGTTTGCTCTTCCAATCTGTTCCCATTTCATTGACTGTCTTTTGTAGGATGTTCTTCATTTGCTTATTGGACGTCTCCGCTTGGCCACTTGTCTGGGGATGGTATGGAGTTACAACATTATGCTTTATTCCCATGTCGGCCAAGAAACATCGGAAGCCTCTATCTATGAAATGAGACCCTCCATCACTTATGACTAGTCTTGGGGTACCAAACCTTGGAAATATGACTTCTTTGAACATCCTTTTTGAATGTGAAGCATCTGTGGTTGTGCAAGGCATAGCCTCCACCCATTTGGACACATAGTCTACTGCCACCAGGATGTACTCACAACCTTGAGATTTGGGGAACGGACCCATATAGTCAATTCCCCATGCATCAAACAGTTCCACTTGAAGGTTGTTTGTGAGTGGCATTGCATCCCGGGTGTTGATATTCCCATGTTTTTGACATCTTGCACATCTCTTCACATAGTCTTATGCATCTTTATTCATGGTAGGCCAAAAGAATCCACTTTGCCATATTTTTGCGTGGGTTCAGAATACCCCATAATGGCCTCCATATTCTGCTCCATGGCATTTCTCAATGATCTTGATTGCTTCATTCATTGGCATGCACCTCCTCAACATTCCATCATTGCAGACTCTGTACAGATATGGCTCATCCCAGAGGTGCACCTTACCCTCTTGGATGAGTTTCTTCTTGTCTGCTCCTGGTGGCACATATCCTATGACCATGAAATTGACAATGTTTGCATACCAAGGGTTGGAGTCCATGACCTTGAGGAGCGTGTCGTCTCGCAGGAAGTCATCGATGTGTAGATCCTGTTTGTCTTTGAATTGCATTCTAGACAAATGATCGGCTACAGAGTTTTCTACTCCCTTTTTATCTTTAATTTTAAGATCAAATTCTTGGAGCAGTAAGATCCATCTTATTAATCTTGGTTTAGCATCTTTCTTAGTGAGCAAGTACTTTAATGCAGCATGGTCAGTGTGAATGATGACTTTAGCTCCAACTAAGTAAGATTTAAATTTGTCTATAGCAAAATCCATAGCCAGCAATTCTTTTTCAGTTGTTGCATAATTCAATTGCGGCCCAGTTAAGGTTTTGCTGGCATATGAGATTGCATGATGTTTCTTATCTTTGGTTTGTCCTAATACAGCACCTACAGCATAATCACTAGCATCACACATTATCTCAAAAGGAAGAGTCCAATTAAGGGGTTGTATGATTGGCGCAGAGACGAGTGCTTTCTTAAGGTAATAAAAGGAGTCTAAGCACTCATCATCAAAGTTAAAGCGTGCATCTTTAGCAAGCAGGTTTGTTAAAGGTCTAGCAATTTGAGAGAAATCTTTTATAAACCTTCTATGAAATCCTGCATGACCAAGAAAGCTACAGACACCCTAACATTCGTGGGTGGTGGAAGCTGCTCTATGACCTCTATCTTAGCTCTGTCCACCTCTATCCCATGCTCGGACACCCTATGTCCTAGCACTATTCCTTCTCGAACCATGAAGTGGCATTTCTCCCCGTTCAAGACTAAGTGCTTTTCCTCACATCTTTGTAAGACACGGTCCAGATTGTCTAGGCAGTGATCGAAGGTTTTGCCATAGACTGAGAAATCGTCCATGAACACCTCCATGATTTCTTCGATCATATCGGAGAAGATGGACATCATGCACCTTTGGAAAGAGGCACGGGCATTGCATAGGCCAAAAGACATGCGCCTATATGCATATGTCCCATAGGGGCATGTGAAGGTTGTCTTACTTTGGTCGTCGGAATGGATTGGGATTTGGTGATAACCCGAATACCCATCAAGGAAACAGAAGAAAGAATGTTTTGTAAGCCATTCCAACATCTCATCGATGAATGGTAATGGAAAGTGATCTTTCTTTGTGGCCTTGTTAAGTTTTTGGTAGTCTATACACATTCTCCAGCCCGTGACGGTTCGTTGAGGGATTAGTTCATTTTTCTCATTTTTAACGACCGTCATTCCTCCTTTCTTAGGTACTACCTGGACGGGGCTAACCCACTAGCTGTTAGGAACAGGGTAGATTATGCCTGCGTGCAAGAGTTTCAAGACCTCTTTCTTCACTACTTCTCTCATCGCATTATTTAGCCTTCGCTGCGGCTCCCTAGATGGTGCAGCATCTTGCTCAATTGGGATGCGATGGGTGCAGAGAGTGGGACTAATTCCCTTAAGATCTTGAAGAGAGTAGCCTAAAACAGAGCGGTGTTTCTCTAGAATGGTGATGAGTTTGGAGGTTTCCTCCTCAGAAAGTTGGTCACTAATGATTACAGGAGTCTCCCTATCACCATTAAGAAAGGCATACTTAAGTCCAGAAGGAAGGGGCTTAAGTTCTATAGAGGGTTTAGATGGGGGTTCAGATTTATCTAAATCTAAAGGTTCTTCTAATTCGGCCTCTTCTTGGATGAAATCCTTAGCATCCTCTTCTAGATCAGGATGGGAAGGTTCTAGAAGAGAAGCAACCATTACTTTCTCTATCGTGTCACACTCGGGTTGCAATTCTGCTTTAGAATTGGCAGAATTTGCTAATGGAATTGAAAGACAAAGGTTCTTCCTGAGATGACCTTCAAGGTTCCCTCCATGAAATCCATTAAGGAATCTCATGAGTAGGTGTCCAATCAACAAGTCAAATTCCTCAATATCGAAAATAAAGAAGTGCAGGAGGATATGGACCTTGTTAATTGTGACAGGAATGGTCTGTGCAATCCCGCAGCTCTCGACCAATTTCCCAGAGGGTAATTTAAGAAATTTGTTGGTCGGGGCTAGAGTTTCTTCTCCTAGGAGTGCATTTGCCAAGGACTTAGACATAATGCTCACTCCTACGGCGGGGTCATAAAGAGAGTCTATGGTAGTCCTATTTATGACGCAAGGAATGGTTGTGAAGCAAGATAGGGTCCTAATAACTTCAGGTGAGGCTTCGGCTTCCTTCAGCCATTCGTCACTCATAATAGACGCAAGCTCTTGAACAGTCTCCTTGAGATAGTGGGTCTCAAGGCGATGTGGGATGTGATCATTTGGAGCTCTACATGTTGTAGACTTCTTTTGCACAGGTTGATTCGAGGCATTTCCAAAATCGGAGAAGAGATCGGCCTCGATATCAAGAGGAAATTGCAGAGGTTTAACTTCCTCTAGAGGATTTGGTGGTTTTGGTTCAGGTTCGACAGCTTGTGATGTAAGTGGTGAGGTTCCGGTTATCGTAGGTTCGTCCTTCGGGGCTTGATCTTTCTTGGGGGCTTCATCATAGATATTAGTGTAGGGGGTGTTCTCGAGAATTTTCGCAAGAACTTCCTTACCTTTACTAATAGAGAGATGCAAAAACGCTCCCTTGGAGGCTAAATCAAGAAATTGTGCGGAATTTGGACTAAGACCGAGGTAGAAATGTTGCAAGAGTGCTGGCTCAGTTATAGCTAAATCAGGGACAGAAGATACTAAGTCTGTGAAACGGGCCCATGCCGCACCTAGAGGCTCCTTTTCCTTTTGTACAAAGTTTAGGATCTCTTTACGAAGACGAGCAACTCGGGGAATGGATCAGAAGGTGATACAGAACTTCGATTGCAGCTTCTTCCATTCTCCATCTACACTACCTACGTGGCGAGTATACCATCGTTTGGCTATTCCCGTCAAAGAGAACGGAAATAGCTTCCACTTCAGGGTATCTCGTCCCATCCCTTGGATATGTATGCAAGAGCATAATTGTTCGAAATCTCATAGGTGTGTATAGGGGTTCTCATCTTCATCCCCAGAAAAAGGTTTCCTCCTGAACCATTACTATGAGACTCGGGCGTAGCTCATAACGAACGGCCAAAATGGCCTGTGATGAACTAGGCGGCTTGATACTAGCGCCCGATGGAGCCCCATACTCGAAGATGGGTGTTTGATCCATGTGTGTGTGAAAGAGATAGTTTTGATCAAACAAGGATAACTAAGACGACTCGACTCTAGTTAAGACAGCTACCGTTCCCCGGCAACGGCGCCAGAAAGCTTGTTGACACCGAAGGTGGCAAACGGATATACCGCAAGCATACGGTAGTCAATGTAGCCTTCACTGGGAGTATTCTAGGTATTGTATTTTCCACGGGGAACGTGAAGTGAACTAACTAGGTTCAAGACTGTCAGATAGTGATCGAAGGGGTTGGTGATCAAAGTGGGTTAGGATATAGGTATAGAGAGTTTCTATGTAGCAAACGATATCTGGTCTTGGCTTTCTAAGTATAAAGAGGTTTACTACTTCCTCCCTTTACAAGAGGCGATTGGCGAAATAGGAGGAGATATAACTCCTCCCGAGGCGGCTATGCTATTGTATTGATGCCCTGTCGTTTTAATAACTTGTCTTACACACGTGGAGGGATACTAAGACCAGACAAGGCTGTCACCACTTGCTGGCTACCACAAATAATCCGTGCGACAAGCGGCCCACACTAATAAGATATAGCCTAGACACCACGTCTACACTATACTTACTACCCTAATCTTAGCTAGAGACTAAAGCACTTCACAAAGTAAAGCAATGTGCAGGTAAAGCAAGTATAATACTTTAAAGTACCAGAACCAGAATATTAAATGCTAGAAGAACTCAGATGGAAAACTTACTAGATGCTTGCATCCGCTGAGGTACACCTTGGAGAAGATTCCCAACAGGCCCGGGACTTCCTCCAGAAGACTTCCCTCACTCTCTTCCCTCTTATTCTAACACTAAAGCTACTATGATACACTTGATACTTGATCATTGATGATCTAAAGTAAAGGACTAGGGGGGTATTTATAGGGGGAAGAAGAGGAGTGCCATGTCATCAATCCATGTGCCTTTCCTCCTTGGCCCTTGGATAAACCGTCCTTGGAACCGTCTCAAATCAACGGAGATGATGAAACTAGCACGTCTGAAACATGCAGGAAGGCGGTGGAGCATGGCGGTGGCCTGGGCCCACCATGGGTGGTTCGACCGAACCACCTATGGCAAGGTGGGCCCACCACTGTGGTCCCCACCTGTCAAAGACTGTAGCTATGTACTTGTTTTGCCTTGATCTTGTCGGTTCACGCCTTGATCCATGTGCTTTGCTCCTTAGCCATTGATTGAAAGCACACTTGTGGTCTAAGGGTGGAAATGGACTCCAGGAGGTGTGCCACGGATTGTGCCATGTCAGCAGAGCCAGCTGGGCTCCATGTCTGGTTCGGCCGAACCATGGGATGGAGTCACGTGGCCTCAGCTCTCTCCTACATCACTCCTTTGCTTGATTCTTGAAGGTGGAGTGCTGGGGCCACTATTCATCGAACCATGAATAGTGTCCGCCCAGTGTACACTTGATCCTGAAGTGAAGTCTTTGATGATTGTGACATCACCTTGCCATTTCGTCATAGTTGGATTTGCATTATATCTTCATCTTGGGCTTCAAAATTCTGAAATTACCTGTTTTGGGTACCTGCAAATAAATACTAACATGTACATGTGGAACCAAGTTATTGGTACACATAGGTGTCATGGGAGAAGTGGAACCTCGTTTGGATGAGTTTGGATGCGTTGCAAAACCAAGATGCAAGAAAGGCGCATGGTTTGCATCGAAACACCATAGGCACGAAAACTATTTGCTTTGCACTCCATGAAACTCATAGGTGTCATGCGAGAAGAGGAACCTCATTTGATGCATTGTGAAACCGAGATGCAAGATAGGAGCACGGTTTGCTTCGAACCTAACATACACATGAAAACTATTTGCTTTGCACTCCATGAAACTCATAGGTGTCATGGGAGAAGTGGAACCCCATTTGGATGCGTTGTGAAGCCAAGATGCAAGATAGGAGCATGGTTTGTTTTGAACCTACCATAGGCACGAAAATTATTTGCTTTGCACTCCATGATACACATAGGTGTCATGCGAGAAGTGGAACCTCATTTGGATGCGTTGTGAAACCAAGATGCTAGATAGGAGCACGATTTGCTTCGAACCACCATAGGCATGAAAAGTATTTGCTTTGCACTTCATGAAACTCAAAGGTGTCATGGGAGAAGTCAAACCTCATTTGGATGCGTTGTGAAACCAAGATGCAAGATAGAAGCAGCATTTGCTTCAAACCTAACATAGGCATGAAAACTATTTGCTTTGCACTACATGATACACATAGGTGTCTTTGGAGAAGTGGAACCTCGTTTGGATGAGTTTGGATGCGTTATGAAACCTAGATGCAAGATAGGAGCACAGTTTGCTTCGAACCACCATAGGCATGAAAACTATTTGCTTTGCACTCCATGAAACTCATTGGTGTCATGGGAGAAATGGAACCTCATTTGGATGCATTGTGAAACCAAGATGCAAGATAGAAGCACGATTTGCTTCAAACCAAACATAGGCATGAAAACTATTTGCTCTGCACTCCATGATACACATAGGTGTCATGAGAGAAGTGGAACCTCGTTTGGACGAGTTTGGATGCGTTGTGAAACCAAGATTCAAGCTAGAAGCACAGTTTGCTTCGAACCACCATAGGCATAAAAACTATTTGCTTTGCACTCCATGAAACTCATAGGTGTCATGAGAGAAGTGGAATCTGATTTGGATGCGGTGTGAAGCCAGGATGCAAGATAAGAGCACGGTTTGCGTCGAACCAAACATAGGCATGAAAACTATTTGCTTTGCACTCCATGATACACATAGGTGTCATGGGAGAAGTGAAAACTCATTTGGATGCGTTGTGAAACCGAGATGCAAGATAGGAGCACGGTTTGCTTTGAACCAGCATAGGCATGAAATGTATTTGCTGTGCACTCCATGATACATATAGGTGTCATGGGAGAAGTGGAACCTCGTTAGGTTGAGTTTGGATGCGTTGTGAAACCAAGATAAGAGCATGGTTTGCTTCGAACCACCATAGGCACGAAAATTATTTGCTTTGCACTCTATGAAACACATAGGTGTCATGCGAGAACTGGAACCTCATTTGATGCGTTGTGAAACCGAGATGCAAGATAGGAGCGCGGTTTGCTGCGAACCTAACATAGGCTTGAAAACTATTTGCTTTGCACTCCATGATACATATAGGTGTCATGGGAGAAGTGGAACCTCATTTGGATGCATTGTGAAGCCAAGATTCAAGATAGGAGAACGATTTGTTTCGAACCTACCATAGGCACGAAAACTTTTTGCTTTGCACTCCATGATGCACATAGGTGTCATGGAAGCGGTGGAACCTCATTTGGATGAGTTGTAAAACCAAGATGCAAGATAGAAGCACGGTTTGCTTCGAACCAGCATAGGCATGAAAAGTATTTGCATTGCACTCCATGAAACTCATAGGTGTCATGGGAGAAGTGGAACCTCATTTGGAAGCGTTGTGAAACCAGGATGCAAAGATAGAAGCACAATTTGCTTCAAACCTAACATAGGCATTAAAATTATTTGCTTTGCACTCATGATACACATAGGTGTCATGGGAGAAGTAGAACCTCGCTCGGATGAGTTTGGATGCGTTGTGAAACCAAAATGCAAGGTAGGAGCACGGTTTGCTTCGAACCACCATTGACATCAAAACTATTTGCTTTGCACTCCACGAAACTCATAGGTGTCATGGGAGAAGTAGAACCTCATTTGGATACGTTGTGAACCCAAGATGAAAGACATGAGCACGGTTTGCTTCGAACCAACCGTAGGCACGAAAACTATTTGCTTTGCACTCCATGATACACATAGGTGTCATGGGAGAAGTAGAACCTCATTTGGATGTGTTGTGAAACCAAGATGCAAGAAATGAGAACGGTTTTCCTTGAACCACCATAGGCAAGAAAAGTATTTGCTTTGCACTCCATGAAACTCATTCGTGTCATGGGAGAACTGGAACCTCATTTGGAGGCGTTGTGAAACTAAGATGCAAGATAGAAGCATGATTTGCTTCAAACCTAACATAGGCATGAAAACTATTTGCTTTGCACTCCATGATACACATAGGTGTCATGGGAGAAGTGGAACCTCGTTTGGATGAGTTTGGATGCGTTGTGATACCACGATGCAAGATAGGAGCATGGTTTGCTTCGAACCACCATAGGCATGAAAACTATTTGCTTTGCACTCCATGAAACTCATAGGTGTCATGGGAGAAGTGGAACCTCATTTGGATGCGTTGTGAAGCAAGTATGCAAGATAGGAGCACGGTTTGGTCGAACCAAACATAAGCATGAAAACTATTCGCTTTGCACTCCATGATACATATAGGTGTCATGGGAGAAGTGGAAACTCATTTGGATGCGTTGTGAAACCAAGATGCAAGACAGGAGCACGGTTTGCTTCGAACCAGCGTAGGCATGAAAAGTATTTGCTTTGCACTCCATGATACACATTAGGTGTGATGGGAGAAGTGGAACCTCGTTTGAATGAGTTTGGATGCGTTGTGAAGCCAAGATGAAATATAGAAGCATGGTTTGCTTTGAACCACCATAGGCATGAAAACTATTTGCTTTGCACTCCATGAAACTCATAGGTGTCATGGGAGAAGTGGAACCTCATTTCGATGCATTGTGAAGGAAGGATGCAAGATAGGAGCACGGTTTGCTTCGAACCAAACATAGGCATGAAAACTATTTGCATTGCACTCCTTGATACATATAGGTGTCATGGGAGATGTGGAAACTCATTTGGATGCGTTGTGAAACCAAGATGCAAGACAGGAGCACGGTTTGCTTCGAACTAGCATAGGCAAGAAAAGTATTTGCTTTGCACTCCATGATACGCATAGGTGTCATCGGAGAAGTGGAACCTCGTTAGGATGAGTTTGGAGTCGTTGTGAAACCAAAATGCAAGATAGGAGCATGGTTTGCTTCGAACCACCATAGGCATGAAAACTATTTGCTTTGCACTCCATGAAACTCATAGGTGTCATGTGAGAAGTGGAACCTCATTTGATGCGTTGTGAAACCGAGATGCAAGATAGGAGCACGGTTTGCTTCGAACCTAACCTGGGCATGAAAACTATTTGCTTTGCACACCATGAAACTCATAGGTGTCATGGGAGAAGTGGAAACTCATTTGGATGCGTTGTGAAACCAGGATGTAGGATAGGAGCACGGTTTGCTTTGAACCATCATAGGCATGAAAAGTATTTGCTTTGCACTTCATGATACACATTGGTGTCGTGGGAGAAGTGGAACCTCGTTAGGATTAGTTTGGATGCGTTGTGAAATCAAGATGCAAGATAGGAGCATGGTTTGCTTCGAACCACCATAGGCATGAAAACTATTTGCTTTGCACTCCATGAAACTCATAGGTGTCATCCGAGAAGTGGAACGTCATTTGATGCGTTGTGAAACCGAGATGCAAGATAGGAGCACGGTTTGCTTCTAACCTAACATAGGCATGAAAACTATTTGCTTTGCCCTCCATGATACATATAGGTGTCATGGGAGAAGTGGAACTTCATTTCGATGCATTGTGAGGCCAAGATGCAAGATAGGAGAACGGTTTGCTTCGAACCTACCATAGGCATGAAAACTTTTTGCTTTGCACTCCATGATACACATAGGTGTCATGGGTGAATTGGAACCTCATTTGGATGCGTTGTAAAACCAAGATGCAAGATAGGAGCACGGTTTGCTTCGAACCAGCAAAGGCATGAATAGTTTTTGCTTTGCACTCCATGAAACTCATAGGTGTCATGGGAGAAGTGGAACCTCATTTCGAAGTGTTGTGAAGCCAAGATGCAAGATAGGAGCACGGTTTGCTTCGAACCTAACATAGGCATTAAAACTATTTGCGTTGCACTCCATGATACACATAAGTGTCATGGGACAAGTGGAACCTCATTTGGAAGCGTTGTCAAACCATGATGCATGATAAAAGCACAATTTGCTTCAAACCTAACATAGGCAGGAAAATTATTTGCTTTGCACTCCATGGGAGAAGTAGAACCTCGCTCGGATGAGTTTGGATGCATTGTGAAACCAAGATGCAATATAGGAGCACAGTTTGCTTCGAACCACCATTGACATGAAAACTATTTGCTTTGCACTCCACGAAACTCATAGGTGTCATGGGGGAAGTAGAACCTCATTTGGATGCGTTGTGAAGCCAAGATGCAAGACAGGAGCACGGTTTGCTTTGAACCTACCATAGGCACGAAAATTATTTGCTTTGCACTCCATGATACACATAGGTGTCATGGAAGAAGAAGAACCCCATTTGGATGCGTTGTGAAACCAAGATACAAGAAAGGTTTGCTTCCAACAACCATAGGCATGAAAAGTATTTGCTTTGCACTCCATGAAACTCATAGGTGTCATGGGAGAAGTGGAACCTCATTTGGATGCGTTGTGAAACCAAGATGCAAGATAGAAGCATGATTTGCTTCAAACCTAACATAGGCATGAAAACTCTTTGCTTTGCACTCCATGATACACATAGGTGTCATGGGAGAAGTGGAACCGCGTTTGGATGAGTTTGGATGCGTTCTGAAACCAAGATGCAAGATAGTAGCATGGTTTGCATCGAACCACCATAGGCATGAAATCTATTTGCTTTGCACTCCATGAAACTCATAGGTGTAATGGGAGAAGTGGAACCTCATTTGGATGCGTTGTGAAGCAAGGATGCAAGATAGGAGCACGGTTTGCTTCGAACCAAACATAGGCATGAAAACTATTTGCTTTGCACTCCATGATACAAATAGGTGTCATGGGAGAAGTGGAAAATCATTTGGATGTGTTGTGAAACAAAGATGCAAGACAGGAGCACGGTTTGCTTCGAACCTAACATAGGCATGAAAACTATTTGCTTTGCACTCGATGAAACTCATAGGTGTCATGGGAGAAGTGGAAACTCATTTGGATGCGTTGTGAAACCACGATGTAAGATAGGAGCACGCTTTGCTTCGAACCAGCATAGGCATGAAAAGTATTTGCTTTGCACTCCATGATACATATAGGTGTCACAGGAGAAGTGGAACCTCGTTAGGATGAGTTTGGATACGTTGTGAAACCAAGATGCAAGATAGGAGCATGGTTTGCTTCGAACTACCATAGGCATGAAAACTATTTGCTTTGCACTCCATGAAACTCATAGGTGTCATGCGACAAGTGGAACCTCATTTGATGCAAGATAGGAGCTCGGTTTGCTTTGAACCTATCATAGGCATGAAAACTATTTGCTTTGCACTCCATGATACATATAGATGTCATGGGAGAAGTGGAAGATGCAAGACAGGAGCACGGTTTGCTTCGAACCAGCGTAGGCATGAAATGTATTTGCTTTGCACTCCACGATACACATAGGTGTCATGGGAGAAGTGGAACCTCGTTTGAATGAGTTTGGATGCGTTGTGAAGCCAAGATGAAATATAGAAGCATGGTTTGCTTTGAACCACCATAGGCATGAAAACTAATTGATTTGCACTCCATGAAACTCATAGGTGTCATGGGAGAAGTGGAACCTCATTTCGATGCATTGTGAAGGAAGGATGCAAGATAGGAGCACGGTTTGCTTCGAACCAAACATAGGCATGAAAACTATTTGCATTGCACTCCATGATACATATAGGTGTCATGGGAGATGTGGAAACTCATTTGGATGTGTTGTGAAACCAAGATGCAAGACAGGAGCACGGTTTGCTTCGAACTAGCATAGGCAAGAAAAGTATTTGCTTTGCACTCCATGATACGCATAGGTGTCATGGGAGAAGTGGAACCTCGTTAGGATTAGTTTGGAGTCGTTGTGAAACCAAAATGCAAGATAGGAGCATGGTTTGCTTTGAACCACCATAGGCATGAAAACTATTTGCTTTGCACTCCATGAAACTCATAGGTGTCATGTGAGAAGTGGAACCTCATTTGATGCGTTGTGAAACCGAGATGCAAGATAGGAGCACGGTTTGCTTCGAACCTAACCTGGGCATGAAAACTATTTGCTTTGCACACCATGAAACTCATAGGTGTCATGGGAGAAGTGGAAACTCATTTGGATGCGTTGTGCAACCAGGATGTAGGATAGGAGCACGGTTTGCTTTGAACCATCATAGGCATGAAAAGTATTTGCTTTGCACTTCATGATACACATTGGTGTCGTGGGAGAAGTGGAACCTCGTTAGGATTAGTTTGGATGCGTTGTGAAATCAAGATGCAAGATAGGAGCATGGTTTACTTCGAACCACCATAGGCATGAAAACTATTTGCTTTGCACTCCATGAAACTCATAGGTGTCATCCGAGAAGTGGAACGTCATTTGATGCGTTGTGAAACCGAGATGCAAGATAGGAGCACGGTTTGCTTCTAACCTAACATAGGCATGAAAACTATTTTCTTTGCCCTCCATGATACATATAGGTGTCATGGGAGAAGTGGAACTTCATTTCGATGCATTGTGAGGCCAAGATGCACGATAGGAGAACGGTTTGCTTCGAACCTACCATAGGCATGAAAACTTTTTGCTTTGCACTCCATGATACACATAGGTGTCATGGGTGAATTGGAACCTCATTTGGATGCTTTGTAGAACCAAGATGCAAGATAGCAGCACGGTTTGCTTCGAACCAGCAAAGGCATGAATAGTTTTTGCTTTGCACTCCATGAAACTCATAGGTGTCATGGGAGAAGTGGAACCTCATTTCGAAGTGTTGTGAAGCCAAGATGCAAGATAGGAGCACGGTTTGCTTCGAACCTAACATAGGCATTAAAACTATTTGCGTTGCACTCCATGATACACATAAGTGTCATGGGACAAGTGGAACCTCATTTGGAAGCGTTGTCAAACCATGATGCATGATAGAAGCACAATTTGCTTCAAACCTAACATAGGCAGGAAAATTATTTGCTTTGCACTCCATGGGAGAAGTAGAACCTCGCTCGGATGAGTTTGGATGCGTTGTGAAACCAAGATGCAATATAGGAGCACAGTTTGCTTCGAACCACCATTGACATGAAAACTATTTGCTTTGCACTCCACGAAACTCATAGGTGTCATGGGGGAAGTAGAACCTCATTTGGATGCGTTGTGAAGCCAAGATGCAAGACAGGAGCACGGTTTGCTTTGAACCTACCATAGGCACGAAAATTATTTGCTTTGCACTCCATGATACACATAGGTGTCATGGAAGAAGAAGAACCCCATTTGGATGCGTTGTGAAACCAAGATTCAAGAAAGGTTTGCTTCCAACCACCATAGGCATGAAAAGTATTTGCTTTGCACTCCATGAAACTCATAGGTGTCATGGGAGAAGTGGAACCTCGTTTGGATGCGTTGTGAATCCAAGATGCAAGATAGAAGCATGATTTGCTTCAAACCTAACATAGGCATGAAAACTCTTTGCTTTGCACTCCATGATACACATAGGTGTCATGGGAGAAGTGGAACCTCGTTCGGATGAGTTTGGATGCATTCTGAAACCAAGATGCAAGATAGTAGCGTGGTTTGCATCGAACCACCATAGGCATGAAATCTATTTGCTTTGCACTCCATGAAACTCATAGGTGTAATGGGAGAAGTGGAACCTCATTTGGATGCTGTTGTGAAGCAAGGATGCAAGATAGGAGCACGGTTTGCTTCGAACCAAACATAGGCATGAAAACTATTTGCTTTGCACTCCATGATACATATAGGTGTCATGGGAGAAGTGGAAAATCATTTGGATGTGTTGTGAAACAAAGATGCAAGACAGGAGCATGGTTTGCTTCGAACCTAACATAGGCATGAAAACTATTTGCTTTGCACTCGATGAAACTCATAGGTGTCATGGGAGAAGTGGAAACTCATTCGGATGCGTTGTGAAACCACGATGTAAGATAGGAGCACGCTTTGCTTCGAACCAGCATAGGCATGAAAAGTATTTGCTTTGCACTCCATGATACATATAGTTGTCACAGGAGAAGTGGAACCTCGTTAGGATGAGTTTGGATACGTTGTGAAACCAAGATGCAAGATAGGAGCATGGTTTGCTTCGAACTACCATAGGCATGAAAACTATTTGCTTTGCACTCCATGAAACTCATAGGTGTCATGCGACAAGTGGAACCTCATTTGATGCAAGATAGGAGCACGGTTTGCTTTGAACCTATCATAGGCATGAAAACTATTTGCTTTGCACCATGAAACTCATAATTGTCATGGGAGAAGTGGAACCTCATTTGGATGCGTTGTGAAGCCAAGATGCAAAATAGGAGCACAGTTTTGCTTCGAACCTACCATAGGTGTTGACGCTTGTTAAACACTAAATATAACCATCAACCATTGAACAAAAAGAGATAAAATAAATTATAGACAATAGTTGTACGGTTTATACTAACAAGTTCCACGAATTTTGCTTTCTCCCGATGTTTGTAGGTATATTTAATTTTCCATCAATAAAAGTATCTCAAATAAGGAAATGGACTACTCCATTGTGATGGGCTCGTCGAGACGATCGAAACGGACCTATCATTTGCTATATTCAGGAGTTCGGACTCAAAATCTACGACTCAACATGCACCATTGGACTGCGGGTGACTGAAGAAGACACGTCGGTGAAGCGGAGCCCATTTGGGCCCAGGGTAGTGCCGGCCAGCTCTCCGCTGCGCCGCCTCACCTCCGGCTTCTCGAAACTTCCTCCCACGCTTCCTTGGCACCTAAGCAAAGTATCCCGACGTTGATCTAAGGTCGGTTTGATCCGACGGTGCATATAACATGAGACGCGGATCGATGACGTGGCAGTTCCTTGCCCCCTACTCCACCTCAGCCTATATAAGGACACCCTAGGCCCCTTTTAGAAGGCATTCTACACCATGGAGCTTCATATTCTCTACACAAATTAGGGCTAGTAGGGTCCCTCTAGTTGATCTAGTTCTAGTTCTTTTCATCTAGTTGCAATTAAAAATAGGGAGAGAGGAGAGGGGAGAGATCTAAGGAGGAGCCGGACTGTCGGATCTTCCTCAACTTTGTACCTCTACGGAGACAATTCTTCATCGATTCATCTTCAGGTTCTTCAATCGGTAATTCTAAGTTTTCTATTTAATTAAATTCAGTTCTTTCTTTACTTTGCTTGTGGGATCTCCGCTCGTATTGAGTGCTCTAGTTAATGTACATGACTAGAGTAGTATTCATTGGTGTTGACGTGGTGTCTAGGCTAGTGTTTACCTGAGTTTGTGCCCAATTCTTACGGTTAGTTGTGGTAGCCCCAGAGGTGACAACTCTGTCGGTCTTCGTATCCCACCATGTCGGAGTTGGTGTTTCGTAGAGCTTTTTGGCAGCCTTCCCCAGCTACTTCTTTCTCATCTTTTCGAGAGTTGGAAAGGTACTGTTGCTCTAAAGTAGGTTTAGTATAGTAGGTCTGATCCTTTTTTCATCTAGTTGACTTTAGATAACCCCTCTCTACCCACCCGAAAATATATATCTTGCCTATCCTTGGACGTTCTTGATTTGTTTCTAGTTCACTTCGCATTCCCCGTAGAAAATCGATACCTAGGAATACTCTTAGGTGAAAGCTACAACGGTTTCTGTGCACTTGCGGATTAATCTATGTGCGTTAATAAATACCAACAAGCTTTCTGGCGCTGTTGCCGGGGAACGGTAGCTGTTCTGGGATCGAACCAAGTTTGTCCGTGTATCTTTTATTTTCTTACCACCAATCCATACCAATTTACCAATTTTCCACTCCAAAGGGTGAATTACTAGAGCCACCACCATCATTACATCGTATTTTTACGGATGGCTTTCAAATTCACCCTGGTTTCATAGCCATGGTTTGGGAGCAACCCTTCTCTGGATTACAAGACGAAAATCCCTACACTCACCTTAGAGAATTTGAGCAATTATGTGCTTACTTGACTATTTCTGGCATGACACATGAGACCTTGAAATGGATTTTGTTTCCGTTCTCTCTTTCTGAGAGGGCGAGACATTGGTATGATCATAACGTTAGAAGTGTAGATGGAAATTGGGAAAAACTTCGGGACAAATTTTGTCTTGCTTTCTTCCCAACTTCCAAGATCGCCACTCTTCGAATAGAAATTCTTACCTCTCAACAAAAGGAGAAGGAGACCATAGGAGCAGCCTGGGCTAGATTCATAAATCTTATCAATACCGGTCCAACCCTTTCCTTGCCTGACAATGTGCTTCTTAGCCACTTCCAACTTGGTCTTAGCAAGGAAGCTGCTCTACATCTCGACTTATCTTCTGGAGGTTCGTTCTCGCACAAAACCATTAGTGAAGGGAAAGCTATTTTAGATAAAATTCTAGAAAACACCCCTTACACAGGCATTTTTGATGAATTTCCTGAAGAAGAAGAAAAAGTCGAGCCAATCCCCGACCAACAAAAGGAGGTAGACACAACCGAATCTGAAATTCCTTCAAATCCTTCTGATAATTTAGTTGTCGAAGAACCTCTCACTGTGGGAACACAACAAATTTTGGAAGATGATGAACCCAATACTTCCATGTTCCCCTCTGAAATCGAGGATGGTCTTTTTGAAGATTTTGGAAACGCCTTGAATTTACCTGTTCAAGTGAAGCCTCTGGCAGATTCAGTGTCATCTGAGGATGACGATGGTCCACATAATGAACCTTTCCTTATAGAACACATTAAAGGATTGTCGGCCATCATGAGTCATGAGTGGTTGGCAGAATCGGAGTTATCCACTGAGGTAGCCCGAATTATTGCTCCCTCAAACATCATCTCTTGCATCCTTAAGGGAACCACCATAGTGGCTCACTATAGTCCAACCGTTGGGATGAATATTATTTCAAAGGCTTTGGCCGAAAAACTATGCCCCAACGAGTTCATGATCCCATCTCATAAGCTTCTAAGAATTCCTTCTGGAGTTACTCTAGAAAGTTATGGGGTCATAAGGTCTATCCCCTTGCGAATAAGATGTTCTGAATATCATCTAGATTTTCATATCTATGACATCTGGGACACATCCCTCTTGATTGGTGTGCCTTTTGGGGCACTCTTTCAAGAGCGACCAAAGTAAGGTATCTTAAACCTAAAATTAGGAAGTTCTCCTATTGCCATCTTGCTTGCACGCTCAACTAATGCAATAGTAGAACCCAAGCCCAAACAAGACCCAATTGAGGAGGTCTTAATGGCATCTCTGGAAGACATGGCCCAACCAATTCTCGATGATGAACACTTTATTCAAGAAGAGGAAGAGTTGCAGAGCCTGTTGAATTAGACGAAACAGAAGTGCCACCACAACCCTCAATTGAGCTAAAACCACTTCCTTCTGGCTTAAAGTATGTTTTTCTGAACAATAATCGAAAAACCCCTGTTATCATAAGTGACAAGGTTTCCCAAGAAGAAACTTATAAACTTGTCACTGTCCTAGAAAAACATAAAGCGGTCATAGGCTACTCACTTGAAGACCTCAAGGGCATTAGCCCTGCTCTCTACACACATCGCATCCCTATCGAGCATGATTCCACACCTTCAAGGGAGCCACAATGGAGACTTAACAATGCTATGCGAGAGGTTGTTAAGAAAGAGGTCCTCAAACTCCTGCACGTTGGGATTATTTATCCTGTACCTCATAGTGAGTGGGTAAGCCATGTCCAAGTAGTGCCAAAGAAAGGAGGAATGATGGTCGTAAGGAATGAGAAGAATGAACTCATCCCTCAACGAATCGTCACTGGGTGGCGGATGTGCATTGATTACCGAAAGCTAAACAAGACCACTAAGAAGGATCACTTTCCATTACCGTTCATAGATGAGATGTTAGAACGGCTTGCAAACCATTCCTTCTTTTGTTTCCTTGATGGGTATTCCGGGTACCATCAAATCCCGATCCACCCTGATGACCAAAGTAAGACTACATTCACATGCCCGTATGGAACTTATGCATACCGATGAATGTCGTTCGGATTGTGCAATGCTCCTGCTACTTTCCAACGGTGCATGATGTCCATTTTCTTAGACATGATTGAGAAAATCATGGAGGTGTTCATGGATGACTTCACTGTCTATGGCAAAACCTTCAATGATTGTCTTGAGAATTTAGACAGAGTCTTACAACGGTGTGAAGAAAAGCACTTAGTCCTGAACTAGGAAAAATGCCATTTTATGGTTCGGGAATGAATAGTGCTAGGACACAAAGTGTCCGAACGTGGGATAGAAGTGGACAAAGCAAAGATTGAAGTTATTCAACAACTTCCACCTCCCACAAATGTGAAAGGAATCCGAAAGATGCACCTTTCATTTTCGACAATGAGTGTTACAAAGCTTTTGAAATTCTCAAGAAGGCACTCATTTCAGCTCCAGTTATCTAACCACCTGATTGGAATCTTCCCTTTGAAATCATGTGCGATGCTAGCGACTTTGCGGTTGGTGCTGTTCTAGTCCAAACAAAGGATAAAAAGCACTATGCTGTATCCTATGCTAGCAAAACCTTGTCTGGGCCACAACTCAATTATGCTACCACAGAAAAAGAGTTGTTGGCTGTTGTCTTTGCAATAGACAAGTTTAGATCTTATTTAGTGGGAGCGAAGGTAATAATTTATATGGACCATGTTTTTTTGAAATACCTCCTCACTAAGAAAGATGCTAAGCCTCGGTTAACCGATGGATTCTTCTACTCCAAGAGTTTGATATAGAAATAAAAGATAAGAAAGGAGTAGAAAATTCGGTAGCCGACCACTTGTCTAGGCTTCAATATAAAAACACTCATGAATTGCCTATTAATGACTATCTAAGGGACGACACACTCCTCGCGGTAACGGACTCCGATCCCTGGTATGCAAATATTGTGAATTATATGGTTGTAGGTTGTGTACCACCAGGAGAAGACAAGAGGAAACTCAAGTATGAAAGTCGTGTCCACATGTGGGACGATCCATATCTTTATAGGATCTGTGCCGATGGGTTTCTATGAAGGTGTGTCCCAACAGTTGAAGGCATGAAGATCATAGAAAGATGTCATTCATCACCCTAGGAGGACATTATGGAGCATTCCGTACACATGCTAAGATTTGCCAAAGTGGATTTTTATGGCCAACAATGTATCAAGATACAAAGGAGTTTGTCAAAAGATGTGTCAGATGTCAGAAGCATGGAAACATCAACACTCGAGATGCTATGCCACTCACGAATAACCTCCAAGTGGAACTGTTTGATTGCTAGGGGATTGACTTCATGGGACCACTCCCAAAGTCTGGAGATGCTGAATACATCTTGGTGGCAGTTGACTATGTGTCCAACTGGGTAGAAGCATTACCATGTCGAGCCGCCGATTCCAAGCACTCCAAGAAGATGTTCAATGAAGTTATATTCCCGCGTTTTGGAATGCCTAGATTGGTCATAAGTGATGGAGGACCACATTTCATCGATAAGAGGTTCCGACAGTTCTTGGCAGAAAATGGAGTCAAGCATAATGTTGCAACACCGTACCATCCCCAAACAAGTGGTCAAGCTGAAACATCAAATAAGCAAATCAAGAACATTCTGCAGAAGACTGTAGATGAGATGGGGAAGAAATGGAAATACAAGCTTAATAATGCACTTTGGGCATACCGAACTGCATACAAGACACCCATAGGCATGACACCCTATCAACTTGTATATGGAAAGACATGCCATTTGCCTGTAGAATTGGAATTCAGGGCTCATTGGGCAATCAAGAAATGGAACATGGATCTCCATCTAGCTGGCAAGAATCGCCAAATGCAAATATCTTAGCTTGAAGAATGGAGAGAGAAGGCTTACCACAACTCCAAGATTTACAAAGAGAGAACCAAATGGTGGCATGTTAAGAGAATCAAGCATAAGGAGTTCAAGCCTGGGGACAAGGTTATGCTCTTCAATTCAAGAGTAAAGCTCTTTGGTCATGGAAAACTTCGAAGCAAATGGGAAGGACCATTCAAGGTGATTGATACATCAACACATGGTGCCATCACAATTCAAGATGACTCTGGTGCTATATTTAAGGTAAATGGCCAACGTTTGAAATTTTTTTTTAAACATGAAAACTTAGAAGAGGTAGACTTGATTGAATTTTTGCAATTTAGTGATCCAATTTAAAATAATAATAATAATGATAATAATAATAATAAAAAAAAAGAAAATAATAAATAATAATAATAAATATATACAGTCTTGTTCTTAGTTCTTTCTAGTTTAGGCTGGTTCATTAATTTAGTAGGTTTTGACTCTCTCGTATTACGCACTAGAAGAGTCCATGTTATTTTCACCATTTTTTGTCTATGAATAAAAGCCAGGTATTGTCTCGAAGAAGTGTGGGGGAAGGTGACACCTGCACCATGAATACGCTGAAGTACATCATGAACTAGTCGAGGAGTCTGCATACAAACTACTGAAACTCGGTTTGATCTTTCCTGATGTATTCATATGCTTACTGAGTTTTGCACTTGTTATGCACTTGCTTAAACTTTCAAATTAAAACTTAGAAAGGTGACATGCTTACGACATAGTTGAGATAGAACCTTGCATAAAGAATGTTCCATATACATATACTTATGCTTGTGGGAAAATATCATATAGGAAAATCATATTGACTGAGTTGTTGTGGAGTGTGATATAGTTCTGGCTTAGAAATCCTGTCAATTCTGGTCAAGGTGCTTGGAGAATTTTCTTTTGATAAAAATTATAAAAACCATAGTATCACATACTCCTCCATGGTGAGAAATTCCTACCAGAGCCATACTTATAGGATAGAAACCTTCCACATGCTACTTGCTTTGTGTTGAGTTTTGTCAAGTCTTGTTGACCCTTGTTGAGAGATTTATCATACTCCCAAGGTCAAGATCACGTACACCCACATACATATTCTACTTCTACACTGGAAGTACACAAAAACATGCTTTCCATTCACCCCAAAATGTTTTACTCCTACACTGGAAGTGAACACCAAAATATTCTTGATAGGTTAATCCAAATAAATGATCCCAGTTCTTGTTATTATCTCTCAAAAGAATCATGTTACAGAGAAGAGGCATGAGGTTAGGCAAAAGTGTGGGATATGAGAGAAAACAATGGGTACAAAGATGCCCGCCTAAGAGGTAAAAATGGACAAGTGTCCGAATGAATAAAACAATGGGTACTCAGATGCTCGCCTGAAAAAAGAAAAAAGAAAAAAAGAAACAGCTAGCCTATGTTGTCATGCAACATAAGCCTCAAGTTTCAAAAAGAGAGATTTGTCTACAATGAGCGAAAGAAGAATTAGGTTAGCCACCAAATATTCCACACACATGCACATCTTGATCTAAGAGTATGACATTTCCCTCCTTGGATCCAGGGGTTGACTTTACAACATTTGCAAGGTAAGTATGTTATATATTTCCCTACCCAAAACTCCACATAAGCTTTTTAGAAGTAGGGAGGAAAAGAATGCAATCCTAAGTTATGCCTTGATGAGAAATCATACACCATTGAGTGACAGAAAGTACCATTTGGGGAGTATAAAGTGACCTATGTCTTTTCTTGTGAAAAAATTTAAAAACTCCAAGTTGCCGAGATAGGAATTCGGGAAGATGACTTCACTTCAAGAGCTGTTCTACTTTTCAACCGCTCAAGGAGATCTGTTAGCCACTCCACATACCCCGCAGGTACAATAAATATTTTGGAATAATCTGCATGCGGGTCCTATATCTTGAATAGCTATGTCTTTATCTTAACCTTTACTCGGGACGAGCAAAGAGCAAGTGTGGGGGAACTTGTTGACGTTTGTTAAACACTAAATATAACCATCAACTATTGAACAAAAAGAGATAAAATAAATTATAGACAATAGTTGTAGGGTTTATACTAACAAGTTCCATTAATTTTGCTTTCTCCCGATGTTTGTAGGTATATTTAATTTTCCATTAATAAAAGTATACCAAATAAGGATTTGGACTACGGCATTGCGACGGGCTCGTCGAGACGATTGAAACGGACCTATCATTTGCTACATTTGGAGTTCGGACTCAAAATCTGTGACCCAACAACCATTGGACTGCGGGAGACTGAAGAAGACACGACAGTGAAGCGGAGCCCGTTTGGGCCCAGGGCAGCGCCGGCCGGCCCTAGAGTGGGGCCGGGCAGCCCTCCACTGTGCCGCCTCGCCTCCGGCTTCTAGAAACTTCCTCCCACGCTTCCTTGGCACCTAAGCAAAGTATCCCAACGTCGATCTAAGCTCGGTTTGATCCGACGGTGCATATAACATGAGACGCGGATCGATGACGTGGCGGTTCCTTGCCCCCTACTCCACCTGGGCCTATAAGGACGCCCCAGGCCCCCTCCAGAAGGCATTCTACACCTCGGAGCTTCATATTCTCTATATAAATTAGGGCTAGTAGGGTCCCTCTAGTTGATCTAGTTCTAGTTCATCTACTTCTAGTTCTAGTTCTAGTTCATCTAGTTGTAATTAGAAAATAGGGAGAGAGGAGAGGAGAGAGATCTGAAGGAGGAGCCGGCCTGTCGGATCTTCCTCAACTTTGTACCTCTACGGAGATAATTCTTCATCGATTCATCTTGAGGTTCTTCAGCCGATAATTCTAAGTTTTCTATTTAATTAAATTCAATTCTTTCTTTACTTTACTTGTGGGATCTCCGCTCGTATTGAGTGCTCTAGTTAATGTACATTATTAAAGTAGTATTCATTGGTGTAGACGTGGTGTCTAGGCTAGTGTTTACCTGAGTTTGCGCCCAATTCTTACGGTTAGTTCTGGTAGCCCTAGAGGTGACAGCTCTGTCGGTCTTCGTACTCCACCACGTCGGAGTTGGTGTTTCGTAGAGCTTTATGGCAGCCTTCCCCAGCTACTTCTTTCTCATCTTTTTGAGAGTTGGAAAGGTACTGTTGCTCCAAAGTAGGATCAGTATAGTAGGTCTGATCCTTTTCATCTAGTTGACATTAGATAACCCCTATCTATCCACCAAAAATATATATCTCGCCTATCCTTGGACATTCTTGATTTGTTTCTAGTTCACTTCGCATTCCCCGTGGAAAATCGATACCTTGGAATACTCTTAGGTGAAAGCTACAACGGTATCCGTGCGCTTGCGGATTAATCTGTGTGCATTAATAAATACCAACAATAGGCACGAAAACTATTTGCTTTGCGCTCCATGATACACATAGGTGTCATGGGAGAAGTGGAACCTCATTTGGATGAGTTGTGAAACCAAGATGCTAGATAGGAGCACGGTTTCCGTCGAACCACCATAGGCATGAAAAGTATTTGCTTTGCACTCCATGAAACTCATAGGTGTCATGGGAGAAGTAGAACCTCATTTGGATGCATTGTGAAGCCAAGATGCAAGATAGAAGCACGATTTGCTTCAAACCTAACATAGGCATGAAAAGTATTTGCTTTCCACTCCATGATAGACATAGGTGTCATGGGAGAAGTGGAACCTCGTTTGGATGAGTTTGGATGCATTGTGAAACCAAGATGCAAGATAGGAGCATGGTTTGCTTCGAACCACCATAGGCATGAAAACTATTTGCTTTGCACTCCATGAAACTCATAGGTGTCATGCGAGAAGTGGAACCTCATTTGACGCGTTGTGAAACCAAGATGCAAGATAGGAGCACGGTTTGCTTCGATCTGAACATAGGCATGAAAACTATTTGATTTGCACTCCATGAAACTCATAGGTGTCATGGGCAAAGCGGAACCTCATTTGGATGCGTTGTGAAGCCAAGATCCAAGATAGGAGCACAGTTTGCTTCAAAGGTACCATAGGCATGAAAACTACTTGCTTTGCACTCCACGATACACATAGGTGTCATGGGAGAAGTGAAACCTCATTCGGATGCGTTGTGAAACGAAGATGCTAGATAGGAGCACGGTTTGCTTCGAATCACCATAAGCCTGAAAATTATTTGCTTTGCACTCCATGAGGCTCATATGTGTCGTGGGAGAAGTGGAACCTCATTTGGACGTGTTGTGAAACCAAGATGCAAGATAGAAGCACGATTTTCTTCAAACCTAGCATAGGCATGAAAGCTATTTGCTTTGCACTCCTTGATACACATAGGTGTCATGGGAGAAGTGGAACCTCATTTAGATGCGTTGTGAAACTAAGATGCAAGATAGGAGCATGGTTTGCTTCGAACCACCATAGGCATGAAAAGTATTTGCTTTGCACTCCATGATACATATAGGTGTCATGGGAGAAGTGGAACCTCGTTTGGATTAGTTTGGATGCGGGTGAAACCAAGATGGAAGATAGGAGCATGGTTTGCTTCGAACCACCATTGGCTTGAAAACCATATGCTTTGCACTCCATGAAACTCATAGGTGTCATGCGATAAGTGGAACCTCATTTGATGCGTTGTGAAACCAAGATGCAAGATAGGAGCACAGTTTGCTTCGAACCTAACATAGGTATCAAAACTATTTGCGCTGCACTCCATGAAACTCATAGGTGTCATGGGAGAAGTGGAACCTCATTTGGATGCGTTGTGAAGCCATGATGCAAGATAGGAGCACGGATTGCATCAAACATACCATAGGCACGAAAACTATTTGCTTTGCACTCCATGATACACATAGGTGTCATGGGAGAAGTGGAACCTCATTTGGATGCGTTGTGAAACCAAGATGCTAGATAGGAGCACGGTTTACTTCAAACCACCATAAGCATGAAAATTATTTGCTTTGCACTCCATGAAACTCATAGGTGTCGTGGGAGAAGTGGAACCTCATTTGGACGCGTTGTTAAACCAAGATGCAAGATAGAAGCACGATTAGCTTCAAACCTAGCATAGGCATGAAAGCTATTTGCTTTGCACTCCATGATACACATAGGTGTCATGGGAGAAGTGGAACCTCATTTGGATGAGTTGGGATGCATTGTGAAACCAAGGTTCAAGATAGGAGCACGGTTTGCTTCTAACCAGCATAGGCATGAAAACTATTTGCATTGCACTCCATGAGAGTCATAGGTGTCATGGCTGAAGTGGAACCTCATTTGGATGCGTTGTGAAGCAAGGATGCAAGATCGGAGCACGGTTTGCTTTGAACCAAACATAGGCTTGAAAATTATTTGCTTTGCACTTCATGATACACATAGGTGTCATGGGAGAAGTGGAAACTCATTTGGATGCGTTGTGAAACCAAGATGCAAGATTGATGCATAGTTTGCTTCGAACCACCATTGGCATGAAAAGCATTTGCTTTGCACTCCATGATACACATAGGTGTCGTGGGAGAAGTGGAACCTTGTTTGGATGAGTTTGGATGCGTTGTGAAACCAAGATGCAAGATCGGAGCATGGTTTGCTTCGAACCACCATAGGCATGAAAACTATTTGCTTTGCACTCCATGAAACTCATTGGTGTCATGCGAGAAGTGGAACCTCATTTGATGCGTTGTGAAACCAAGATGCAAGATAGGAGCACGGTTTTCTTCGAACCAAACATAGGCATGAAAACTATTTACTTTGCACTCTATGAAACCCGTAGGTGTCATGGGAGAAGTGGAACCTCATTTGCATGCGTTGTGGAGCTAAGATGTAAGATAGGAGCACGGTTTGCTTCAAACCTACCATAGGCACGAAAACTATTTGCTTTGTACTCCATGATACACATAGCTGTCATGGGAGAAGTGGAACCTCATTTGGATGCGTTGTGAAACCAAGATACAAGATAGAAGCACGATTTGCTTCGAACCTAGCATAGGCATCAGAACTATTTGCTTTGCACTCCATGATAGACATAGGTGTCATAGAAGAAGTGGAACCTCGTTTGGATGAATTTGGATGCGTTGTGAATCCAAGGTTCAAGATAGGAGCACGGTTTCCTTCGAACCACCACAGGCATGGAAACTAACTTTGCACTCCATGATACACATAGGTGTCATGGGAGAAGTGGAAACTCATTTAGATGCGTTGTGAAACTAAGATGCAAGATAGGAGCACGGTTTGCTTCGAACCACCATAGGCATGAAAAGTATTTGCTTTGCACTCCATGATACACATAGGTGTCATGGGAGAAGTGGAACCTCATTTGGATGCGTTGTGAAACCAAGATGCTAGATACGAGCACGGTTTGCTTCGAACCACCATAGGCATGAAAAGTATTTTCTTTGCACTCCATGAAACAAATAGGTGTTATGGGAGATGTGTAACCTCATTTGGATGCATTGTGAAACCAAGATGCACGATAGAAGCACGATTTGCTACAAACCTAACATAGGCCTGAAAACTATTTGCTTTGCACTCCATGATACACATAGGTGTCATGGGAGAAGTGGAACCTCGTTTGGATGTGTTCGGATGCGTTGTGAAACCAAGATGCAAGATAGGAGCATGGTTTGCTTCGAACCACCATAGGCCTGAAAACTATTTGCTTTGCACTCCATGAAACTCATAGGTGTCATGCGAGAAGTGGAACCTCATTTGATGCGTTGTGAAACCAAGATGCAAGATAGAAGCACGGTTTTCTTCGAACCTAACATAGGCATGAAAACTATTTGCTTTGCACTCCATGAAACTCGTAGGTGTCATGGGAGAAGTGGAACCTCATTTTGATGCGTTGTGGAGCCAAGATGGAAGATTGGAGCACGGTTTGCTTGAAACCTACCATAGGGACGAAAACTATTTGCTTTGTACTCCATGATACACATAGCTGTCATGGGAGAAGTGGAACCTCATTTGGATGTGTTGTGAAACCAAGATACATGATAGAAGCACGATTTGCTTCAAACGTAACATAGGCATGAAAACTATTTTCTTTGCACTCCATGATAGACATAGGTGTCATGGAAGAAGTGGAACCTCGTTTAGATGAGTTTGGATGCGTTGTGAAATGAAGGTTCAAGATAGGAGCACGGTTTCCTTCGAACCACCACAGGCATGGAAACTAACTTTGCACTCTATGATACACATAGGTGTCATGGGAGAAGTGGAAACTCATTTAGATGCGTTGTGAAACTAAGATGCAAGAAAGGAGCACGGTTTGCTTCGAAGCACCATAGGCATGAAAAGTATTTGCTTTGCACTCCATGATACACAAAGGTGTCATGGGAGAAGTGGAACCTCGTTTGGATGCGTTGTGAAACCAAGATGCAACATAGGAGCATGGTTTGCTTCGAACCACCATTGGCATGAAAACTATTTGCTTTGCACTCCATGATACACATAGGTGTCATGAGAGAAGTGGAACCTCGTTTGGATGCATTGTGATACCAAGATTCAAGATAGGAGCACGGTTTTCTTCGAACCACCATAGGCATGAAATCTATTTGCTTTGCACTCTGTTGACGGTAGTTATACCATGTTTTTTCGCCATCAAAACGGTCAACAAGGCATTCTTTCTGGAAGGAAACCACCAAACACATAGTGACTTAGGTACAAATAATCTGGTTCCACATGTACTTGTCATTCTTTGGTTGCAGGCACTCAGAACAGGTACTTTTCAGTGTCCGGAAGCTCTATATGAAGGTTGGGCGACCAACCAAGTATGGCCAAATGACAAACCAACTTCACAATCATTAATATCATAGCTTCTGGAGACGATGTGCAAAAGATGGGCACAATGAGTGGTTCGGCCGAACCACCCATGGGCAAGTTAGCACCACCATTGTGCTTAGAATTGCATGAAGAAGCCACCTACAGAAGATGGACCTTTGGTTCCACCAAAGGTGGTTCGGCCGAACCACAAATGGTGACACCAGGCCATGACATTTCAGCACATGAGTCATATCAGCATACACACGGAAGATCAGGGCAAATGGAGCACATGCATGGTTCGGCCGAACCATGCATGGGGCCCACAGGACTCTGCTGATGTGGCACAATCCGTGGCACACCCCCTGGAGTCCATTTCCACCCTTAGATCACAAGTTTGTTTTCAATCAATGGCTAAAGAGCAAAGCACATGGATCCAGGCGTGAATCGATAAGACCAAGGCAAAACAAGTACATAACCACACTCCATGACAAGTGGGGACCGCAGTGGTGGGCCCACCTCACCACAGGTGGGTCGGCTGAACCCCACTTGGTGGGCCTCGAGGCTCGGCATTACTCCACTGTCATAAGAAAGCTTCTAGAAGACCCTGGCTGGGCCCACCTGCCATAGGGTGGTTCGGCCGAACCACTCCTTGGGCCCAGCCAGGTCGGTTGAGTCTCCACCGCCTTCCTCATGTTGAACATGTGCTGGAAATCCTCCACCCTTGATCCTAAGGCGGTTATATGGCGGTTTCATCCAACGGTGCGTGATGGAGATCACGCGGATTGATGACGTGGCAGTGGAGTAGCCTCTACTCCACCTCCCCCTATAAATACCCCCCATAGGCCTTTACTTTAGAGCATGATTCAAAGGAGAAAACACTATGTAGTAGCTTAGCTCTGCTATAGTGCTGTGTTAGTTGGGAGAGAGTGAGGGAAGTCTTCAGGAGAAAGCCCCGGGCCTGTCGGGAATCTTCTCCAAGGTGTACCTCAGCGGATGTGAATCTTCAAGTAAGTTTTACATTCGAGTCCTAGTATTTGATATTCTGGTTCTGGTACTTTAAGTATATACTTGCTTTACCTGTACATTGCTTTACTTAGTAAAGTGCTCTAGTCCCTCATGAAGGTTAGAGTAGTAAGTGTAGTGTAGACGTGGTGGCTAGGCTATATCTTGCCAGTGTAGGCCGCTTGTCGCACGGATTGTTTATGGTAGCCAGCAAGTGGTGACAGCCTTGTCTGGTCTTCGTATTCCACCACGTGTGTAAGACAAGTTATTAAAATGGCAGGACATCAATACAATAGTACAGCTGCCTCGGGTAGGAGTTGTATCTCCAACTGTTTCGCCTGTCGCCTCTTGTAAAGGGAGGAGGTGGTAAACCTCTTTATACTTAGAAAGCCAAGACCAGATATCTTTTGCTACATAAGAACCTCTCTACCTAGTTATCATAGCTCCTTTGTCTCATCACTGGACGGCCTTGAACCTAGTTAGAACACTTCACGTTCCCCGTGGAAAATACGATACCTGAAATACCCTCGGTGAAGGCTACATTGACTACCATACGCTTGCGGTATAACCGTTTGCCACTTCTGGTGTCAACAAACATTCTGGCGCCGTTGCCGGGGAATGGTAGTTGTTCCAACTTAGAACCAAGTCGTCCGAGTTACCCTTCTTTTCTCTTTCTTTTCTTTTTATCCTTTCCACACCATGAACCAATCAACCATCTCTCGTCTTGCCGCTCCAAAGGGCACTAGTTTGGAGCCACCACCATCATCCCATCCTATTCTTTCACCTAGCTATGATCTTCGCCCTAGTTTCATAGCTAAGGTTCAGGAACAATCATTTGCTGGGGAAGAAGATGAAAACCCCTACACTCACTTACGTGATCTTGAGCAATTGTGTTCATGTCTTCAAATTGAAGGCATGACACGAGATACCTTGAAATGGAAGCTATTCCCGTTCTCTTTGACGGGAGCAGCTAAACATTGGTATGCTCGACACATAGAGAGTGCACATGGAGAGTGGGAAAGCCTTCAATCTAAATTTTGCTTAGCTTTCTTCCCTATCTCTCGTGTTGCTCGTCTTCGACTAGAGATCCTAAACTTCAAACAAAAGGAAAAGGAGACTCTAGGTGCGGCATGGGCCCGTTTCACAGATCTAGTATCCCTTGGTCCTGATCTTGTTATAACCGAGCCAGCATTGATACAACATTTTTACCTTGGTCTTAGCAAAGATTCCACACAATTCCTTGATATATCTTCTGGAGGAGTATTCCTTCATTGTACCATTGGTGAAGGGAAGAAACTTCTTACCAAAATCCTTGAAAACACTCCCCACAGCCAAGGGTATAATGAACCTCCTAAGAAAGAAAAGGAATTAATCCCCGAGCAAAAAGAAATCCCGATAGCCGAATCAAAATCAGTCCCATCCAAAGATTCCGCCATCGATCCTGAACCACAAATACCACAAATATTGAGGGAGGAAGAAATTCATCATATAAATTGCTCCTTCGATTACGAGGCTAATCTCCTATCTGACCTTGCTGGTTTTGGGAATGCCTACAATTATCCTATCCAAAGGAGACCTTTTAAGAAACTTCATTCAAAACCTTTCAAGAAAGGATCTCTTCAAAAATTTCCCAAATTAGCATCATCTGACGCATCGAATTCCCAAGTGGCACGTAGGAAAATATCGAGGATCTTGGATGAACCTCCAAAAGGAATGCTGGCTGTGCCCATAGAAGGTGAGCTAAAATGCTTAGAAGAAAAATCTATCTTCTCCCCGTCTATGCCCACATCCGCCATATCCTTTGAACCCATCTTTAAACTCGACCTTGATCCCGATAAATCCAATTGTGCCCTTCCTTCAAAGTATTATGATGATCTGGTCATTGACTCCGGGGATTCATTAAGACACCCAAGACATGAGAGTCATCAGGCCCATAAATCTAACAAAGAAGAGAAACAACAACAGTTGGAGAATCCAGCCACTGTTGTAAGTCAAGAATGGTTAGAGGAGACCAAAGATTCCAATTAAATCACTAAGATGCCCACTCATTAAGGAGAATACCTTGTCAAGTCGTGGGCATCTATTGTGAAATTTGCTATGATCCTAGCCTTGGGATAAACATCATTCCTCATTTCCATGTTCAAAGTTCATCAAAGAATCACTTGCTACAATTCCAAAAACACCTTAGGCTCCCAAATGGTCAAGTCCTTGATTGTTTAGGAGTCCTTCGAGGCGTACCTGTAGTGATTAATGACCTAAAGATCTCCCTAGATTTTCACATCATTGACCTTCCTGGACTTTCCTTTCATCTCACATTCTTTGGAAGGCCAATCATGCGAATCTTGGAGGACATTGGAAATAAGAAGCTTGGTCATAGAATAGGTGACAAGTATCTACCTGTTTGGTCTTCACAGCCTCTCAACATAGGGGTAGAGTCCAAATCTGTTCTCGATCCAAGGGGTGAGCTTAAGATGATTTCACAAACAACCATGACATGTCCAAGTCTTGAGGAGGATTTGGAATGTCATGAGAAGAAAATTGCTCGCCCACTCCTTGAGATGGAGAATTTCACCAATAAGCATGGAAGTTATCCTTTCATCCTCTCGTCAAGTCCTTGCTCATTTGTGAAATCTCTCGACACAATTTTTGTCTCTACCACTACCCAACAAGAGATTTACAACCCCTTCACTCTTCTTGTGTCCAAAATCTTTGCAAGAGAGGTTGTAGATGCTTTTGTTTATCATAAGTTCTCCAAATCTCGTAGTGGTATGAATTCGTGCAGTTAGGCCCCACAAGTTGGCTTCAAATTAACGTCATTGAGCTTGTGTGCCTAACTTGAGTAGGGTAGTAAGACTTTTGGTTCTGTTGGTGTGTTGCCACCAGCAGAACCCCTGCACTTGATGTTTTCTCTATTTCCATGACTCAGGACACACCTTACACCAAGTGTGAGGGGGGTCATTTGACCCCCTCGAACACATTTGGGTGTTGAAGGACAACCCGAGCAAAAAGCATCACTGCAGTAACACATCATTAGAAGTAAGAATGCACAAGGAAGGAACCAAAGTGGCTGGGGCTTCCAAGGTGGGGTCGGTCGACCCCACCATGGACCCCTCAGCCCACCAGTCAACCTCCACTACGTTGAGACATACTTCTTGACTGGTTTGACAGTTTCCCTTCCTCTTATTTAGTGCACTCCTCTTACTTTTGTCTTCAACCCTCTAAAAAAATGCTTCTTGTCTTCACTACTTGAGCTCTTGTCTCTAGTAGAATGAATCTTGTTTATTCCATTATGCTTCCTTTTCTATGTTAGCATGCTTTGGTTTGGGTGTATAGATCGGTCATACCTCCATAGTCTTTTTAAATTAAGCATGGTTCTTAGGTTAAATAGACTACCTTAATCAAGTAAAACATGGTGTTAAGCTTGATTATTGAATCAAACATACTTGCATGGAACTTGGTTGCACTTTTGGACTAACCCCTGTAGCAAGAGCCCCGACATCTCTATGGTTAAGTCATAAGATCATTCAGGGAGATAGATTGAGATGTTCATGGTCAAAAGTCAAGTTATTCGGCTAAGGAGAACTTTGATGCAACTGAGGAAGACCACTGCTACAACTCATCATCTTTAAGGTAAGTGGCCACCTTCTTAAAGTTTTCCATTTACATGAACCTTTGAAGAAGAAGTTGACATGCTAGAATTCATCTCTGATAATGAATTGACATAATTAAAATCTACATGTCTTACTTTCTTTTTCAATTGCTTGTATAGCTTGATCACTAGATAGGTTCTCAATTAACTAGAAATCCTTTCTTTCTTTACCTTGGGTCCCCAAAACCCTCAATTAGAAGTGGACAGCCGAAATTCAGTGACCACTTGGGACAAAAATTAGGCCAAGCTATATAACTTTTAGAAATGCACAATCTAGTCGCACTGGGCCATTCAAACCCAGGTTGGGCGACCCGCACTCGGCACAATTTGAAATTTTAGAAAATGGGACAATGTTCAGGAGCTCTTGTAGGCCACGTGACAAAAGTTTGGGGCAAAAATGTGGGTCGGCCGACCCATACTTTTCATCGCCCAAACTCGTCACATTTAGGGAATCGCTTGGCAAATGAGTGAGGAAGTGGCCATGGCCATATGACCCATTATTGGGGTTGGCCGAACCACTAATGGCAACCTGGTGCCACCCATCGGCTCCAGAACGTTGTGCCAATGTTCCCCCGACGTTTTCTCGCGATTTCGAAAAGGAGAACGTTGGCACTCGTCTTCTTAACCCCTTCCTCTCCTTCTTCTTCCTTCCACCTCCATTCTTCACCATTCCAGCACCTTCCTTCGACCGTAATCCATCCGAGAGATCACTTTTCAAGACCCTAGAGGTCATCATGGAGGTCAAGGTGCTTGAGGTTGAGCCCTACGGAGTATACCAGCCCCTACACACCTTTGACGCCCACCTTTCATGAAGAACCACATGGTCATTGGCGGTGGGCTGGGGCAAGGGAAGATGTTGTTTTCCAGCTCACATACAAGGAGAAGAAGTAGTTGCATGAGTAGAGAAACACCACTAGTTCCTCAAGGACCACCTGACGGAAGGTTAATCCTCCATGATCAATGGGCCATCAAGGCACTTTGAGAACCGAGAAGAGTGTCATGGAGAAGTTCCTTCGTGTGGTTTCCACATATAGGAACGACAATAGTGTCTTAGAGGAGCAAGTAGCGGAGTTGAAAATGGCTCACTTGGATTTAGAAGACAACTTCTGCGCTCTTCGCATTAGCACTAGTGCGAAGATGAAGTGTATCTCTAAGGCCATGGGGCATGAGGTCATCCACTTTTCACGATAGATATCTTAAAAAAAAATTATCTCTTCACAAATAAGATAGGCACTTAGCTAGGCTTATCTCCTAGTAAGTTGTGCCTATGTTTAATAAAATTTTGGTTCTGCTGGTGTGTTGCCACGAGCAAGGCCCCTGCACATGACATTTCCTTTGTCTCTCTGATCCAGAATGCAGCAAGCCAAGTGTGGGGGGAGGTTGGTGACCTCCCCAACACACTCAGGAACAATTCTGAACGCACCACGATGAAATTCACAACAAGACACGTCTGCTCGACAAAACCTGTCCCAAGAAGCCTTTAAGGGCAGGTCGGGCAACGTGCACAAAACAGGAAAACACAAGTGCTGGAGCACCTTCAAAGGTGAGGATTCGAATGGCGATCACCGGAGTGGCCAGAAGCTCCATGGTGGGGTCGGCCGACCCCACCTGGGACCTCTAGACCTACCAGTCAGCACCCACCAACGTCTACTTGCTTCCCGACTGGTTTGCGACTCCTACTACCCTCTGTTCTTTCATTTTTACTTTTTATTTGCTTTCCTTAGATGAAATAAAATAAAAATAAAAACAAGAAGACTTGCATCTGAAAATAAAATGTGACATGATTTATGACATTTAAAGGGTAAAAACATCACAAAATTTAATTCTTGCATTTGCTTATACTTGTGGGTCACATATTTTGATAGGAATATCATATTGACTTAGTTGTTGACAAATGTGATATAGTTCTTTGCTCATGATTCATACCTTTTCTATTCAAAGTGCTTAGAGATTTATTTTGTGAAAACGTCATAAAACCATAGTGTCACTCACTCCTCAATAGTAAGGAAATTCCTACCAGAGCCATATATGATCATACCATGTTCAAAACCCCTTCTAATCATGCTATTTGCAATTGCTTTGAGTTTGGTCAAACTTTGTTGACCCTAGTTGAGAATTATGTCATTGTCCCAAGATCAAGATCACATGCACACCACCTATACACATGCTGCTTCTACACTGGAAGTACGTAAAAACATGCCATCCATCTCCATCATAAATATGCTCCATGCTTTAAAGTTTAGAATATCTCTCTAAGTATGACTTAGTAGATGAGACACAAAGGCTATAAAAAAAAGTGGACACATGAAGGTCCATTATTTTGATAAAGAAAAAAAAGAAAAATGCTAGCCATGTCTCAAAATAATAAAGTATAGAGAGATCATGTCAAATAGAGGACCATTGTTTTCCATCACATTCCACACACTTGTACATCTTGATCTAGGTTTATGACATTCTTCTCCTTGGATCCTCTTTTGATTTTACAATAAATGCAATGCAAGTATGCTATCATGTTATCCCTACCTGAGCTCCACATAAGCTCGATAGATGTAGGATGAAACAAAAGAAGGCAAGCTGATGCTATGCCTTGGTGAGGAATCATATACCTACTGAGTGACTTGAGTGTACTATTTGAGGAGTAAGAATGAACTATGTGCTTTCTTTTAAAATCATTAGCAAAAACTCTAAGCGCTAAGGATATGAAAATGGAAAGATGACTTTGCATTGAGAACTGTTCCATTTTTCAACATCTGAAGGATATATGCTAGACAATACCACAAACCCACTTGTATGAGATATATCTTGAGTAAGCTTTGTGTTTGCTAATAACATGAAAATGTCATAATCATATTTTATCATTCTCTCTCTAATGCTCGAGGACGAGCAAAGACTTAAGTGTGGGGGATCTTGTTGATGGTAGTTATACCATGTTTTTTCCCCATCAAAACCATCAACAAGGCATTCTTTCTGGAAGGAAACCACCAAACACATAGTGACTTAGGTACAAATAACTTGATTCCACATGTACTTGTCATTATTTGGTTGCAGGCACTCAGAACAGGTACTTTTCAGTGTCCGGAAGCTCTATATGAAGGTTGGGCGATGCGACAGAACCTCCTAAGCTATATGGCCCACATGCACCTGTCGTCGTCTCAAAGACCTTCGACAGCCGTGCAGGTGACCCGTATAACCTAAAAGGGTCTGCCGGGTTTACAAGTAAACCCGTTTCCTCTGAACAGGATCTTAATTGCGAAGAGATTACAGAGTACAACATTTCATACAAATTATACAACATAAGATTACAAACCAGTGTTCTTAATTAAACATTGGTATGATTATTACAAAACCAAAATACGAGAAGTGGCAGTAGGTAAGTAGCTTATACAACACTTATATTACATAACATCCCTGCCCAAGGGATCAAATACTCACTCACTGTCACTATCCTCCTCGACCACTTCCTCGAACACCGTCATACAGCAAGGCCCAACGCAGACCTTGGGTTGCTGATTGCCTGCAACATAGGGTTAACAAACCCTGAGTACAAGGGGTACTCCGCAAGACTTACCCGACTAAAAATTGGGGAGAAGACTCAGGAATGCAGGCTGAGGGAAATCAAGGAGAGGCTTTAGCCAGAATCAAAGAGTTTTGCAGAAAAGCTCTCTAAATCAGCTTAACATTTAATCTTGAAGCTAAGTTAATTCATTTAATTATCTCATCATCAACTCTCTTTCCCACATTTACCTAGTTCCGAACCACTCTTCGCTGTATGTCAGTGGATCAAGTCTCCATTATCCGAGGAGCAACGACGATTCGAATCGATTGAAAACCCAGCTGGGGATCCCTATCCACACTGCATATGTGGCACCTAACCTTGCATATGCCAACCCCGCCTACCACGGCTTTTCCAAAACTTGAACCGGTCCTACGCCACCCGAGAGCACAGTACTCCTCTCCTCTCCAGGCACGCCGGCCACGAGGGTACACACTACTATCGCCATCTCTCCACTCCCAGTGCGTGGTTGTCGGTTCAAGAAGAGGAGCGACCGGAGTCAGAGGCTTTCCGTAGTATGTGGCTAGTTGCAAAGTCTCAATCCATCAGGCCGACAATGAATAGTCCCTAATGGATTCCATTTCGTTTTCTTAATAGACAGCCAGAGACACTACATTGAGATTCCTTTCTCAATGCAAGTCTGCTGCCCTGTCGAATATTTACAATAGTACATAATTGTATACCCCAAGCATACAAAATATCTTTTTTCATAAAATCTTAACTATTAAGCATGGCTAACATTTTATAATCATTTGCCTTTAAATCAGGTTTCAAGGATATTATATCAAGGCAGGTAAATGCAGCAAGTAGGTGACAATCAATTCCTATCAACTTAATGCAGTAGATTAACTCAAGTGATAAAGATTTGTAAATACAAGGAGGGACGGATCAGGGTTAGAACCGCCGATATCGAAACCACCGACAACTCCCGGGGACTCGTCAGCGGCGACTTGCTCGACTTTCACTTCCTCACCTTCGGTCACTATACATGATAATAATGCATGCTTAATGACGGTGCAAATGACATGATTAACAAATAAACAAATGTTAATTTAATAACCTTGAGTACAACTTTCCTTCACGGTAAATTGTAATCAGGATCCCACCTAGCAGTGTTAAGGTTATATAATTATTTTATTAATTATTTTAAGAGTCCTAGAAAGCCGCAACTAACACGACTTTCAACACTAAAGAAAGTGCTTAGGACCAATTAGGGTTTGCAGATCCTAAGTCTTCACACAAATCCAAAAATGTCACACAAAATCCTAAAGTGAATAACACTAATATCATTTTTATTTATTTATTTAATTAGGGATAAATCACAAATAATAAAACTTTATCCAACTGAGCTACAAATTTTTGTGGAGGTAGCTCACTGGTCAAAACAACTACACGATTAATTTCATAATTTTTGGATTAATATTTTGAGCTATAAAAATCATGGAAATGTCATTTATTAATTAAAATATCCAATATGACAGTTTACTAAATGTGCTCAAATTATAAATTTCATATTTTTCATAAATTCTACATTACACAAAGAATTTATACCATTTATTTCATGATTTTTGGTGCTATACAATAATTCAAACAAAATTACCAAAATTGGTAACTATCCATAGGAGTACGGTTTGCTTCGAACCACCATAGGCATGAATAGTATTTGCTTTGCACTCCATGATACACATTGGTGTCATAGGAGAAGTGGAACCTCGTTTGGATGAGTTTGGATGCGTTGTGAATTCAAGATGCAAGATAGGAGCGTGGTTTGCTTCGAACCACCATAGGCACGAAAACTATTTGCTTTGCACTCCATGAAACTCATAGGTGTCATGAGAGAAGTGGAACCTCATTCGGATGCGTTGTGAAGCCAAGATGCAAGATAGGAGAGCAGTTTGCTTCGAACCTACTATAGGCATGAAAACAATCTGCTTTGCACTCCATGATACACATAGGTGTCATGGGAGAAGTGGAAACTCATTTGGATGCATTGTGAAACCAAGATGCAAGATAGGAGCACGGTTTTCTTCGAACCACCATAGGCATGAAAAGTATTTGTTTTGCACTCCATGATACACATAGGTGTCATGGGAGAAGTGAAATCTCGTTTGGATGCGTTGTGAATTCAAGTGCAAGATAGGAGCACGGTTTGCTTCGAACCATCATAGGCATGAAAACTATTTGCTTTGCACTCCATGAGAGTCATAGGTGTCATGGCTGAAGTGGAACCTCATTTGGATGCGTTGTGAAACCAAGATGCAAGATAGAAGCACGATTTGCTTCAATCCTTACGTAGGCATGAAAAGTATTTGCTTTGCACTCCATGAAACACATAGGTGTCGTGGGAGAAGTCGAACCTCGTTCGGAGGAGTTGATGAGGACATCAACACCGATCATACATCCACGCCGTCCACGCCGACACCTGCTGCTCCTATTACTCGTGCTCGTGCTCGAAAACTTAATCATCAAGTGAGTTCCTTCTTGAGCTCTTGTCCATCCTGTTGAGATCTTGGAGACACGTGCACTCTTGTTTTGATTAGGAATCAAGGAGAAGACCGAAAGGGAAAAGGACTCGCGTAGGCTGGATTCGGACTGCAGCATACCTCCAACTTGCGACGGTCGCCACGGTTACATACGCAGTCGGATTGGGGTGATTCTGGACTTGTTAGAAAGCTAATCAAGTCTACTTTTATACGGATCTGACCTCGTACTCATACCTGCTCAGAAGCGGCGTCAACAGTCCAAAAATCTCTGAGAGGTCTATTGTGTCCAGGGTGCTGCGCCACCTTAAGTTAGACCAATGGGCTTGTATCGTTTAGAGTCCAGTAGGGACGCGTCCTAGGGTTGGAGCACGACCCAAACTCTCTTGTGGTCGTCCTCCACAAGTCATATACCCCTTAGCCGCCACCAGGAACACTTGGGTTTTGTTTAGATCAAGTTTAGCCATCGCTACTTGCTTGTAGGCGCGCGTGCTGATCCAGTCGCCCGTCTCCTTGTCTTCGGAACCCCACTCATAATAAGATTCAGTGTGAAACCTTCAATTTCATCTTCCAATTTCAGTGCTTGTTTCCTCGTTCTTTCTAGTTCTTCGATTGCTTGCAGGACGGGAGCCCTAGGGGCTGGTTGTCGTGCTCCACAAGATCGTGACGGCCTTTGGAAGTGGTGTATCGGTCGCTAAGGCGCGGTCTTGGAAGGCTGTAGTCGGGCCGTGAACGTCATCTCCATCCACCAATCGAGTTATCTCACACCTCTCATCGAAAGATCGACCACAAACCCTTGCGGGTTCATATCAATTGGTAATCAGAGCAAGGTTTATCGGTGAGAGACTTCCAATCCTTCACCGTTTTATTTTTCCTATAGTCAAGAAAAGCCAAAAAAAAAAATAGTAGATTAGTTTCCTGCAATCCTATAGACCTTTGAGCCGTGGCTAGTGCTACCTAGTTAGGGCTTGTTGAATATTCGGTTGCATCGGGTGTGTCGGATTGCTGGTCTTAGTTTATTCCCTTAGAGTTTCGAGTTCTTGTCACTTTCCTATCACAACACGCGCTATCATATAGTCTCTCTGTTGGCCGAATCCATGTAGGGTTTGAAGTTTGAATCGGACAAGGAATCGGCTGTTCCTCTCTGTTGGCCGAATCCAACTAGGTTTTCAAGTTTGAGTCGGATCAAGGAATCGGTTATTCCTCGCTGTTGGCCAAGTCCGAGTAGAATTGGAAGTTCCAATCGGACGAGGAATCAGTTCACCCTGTGCTACAAATATCAAACTAACCACGCAGCAAGTATGCATATCTAAACGAGTGGCTTGCTCTAGAGAGAGAGAGAGTGTGTGTGCTGAGTTACTCTTTGGGAGTGTTCTTGTTCATATAATCAGTTTTGAGTGCCCCCTAAAAAAATATATATTCAAAAAAAGAAAAAGAAAAGAGAAAGAAGCAAAAGAAAAGAAGAGGAAGGGGCTGATCTTGGAGATTTTTCGTTCACTTCGGGTGGTGTGTTGTGCTCTCCTTTGTGTCCAGGCTCGCGTCTCTAGCACGGTCTAGGCTAGGACCAGCACAGTACCGCCGGTTGAACGATTATTCAGCTTGCTTTTTGTAATTAACGTGGTGCTAGTTCGTTCCTTGTTTCAGCCCACCTATAGCTTCACATATTCTACAGCTTGACAGGTCTCGTGCTGCAGCACCGATACACTTCATCCATTGCTGCAGACTTGTTGGTAGACGACCCCTCCTGTCGAGCAAGGTAAGAACTGGTAAGAACTTGTGTAACAGGTGGGAGAGTGAGCGACTTGCTGTAGCTACATCCTAGTAGTTGTAGGGCTTTTATTTCTTCACTTGTCTTCTTGTTGTCTTTGTCTTTGAACCATGCCAGGGTCCGACGAAGATAACCAAATTCCACATTCGCCTTGCACAAAGGGCATCATACAACATTTTGAAAGGAAAGTGAAGCTGCACACGGAGGGACTTGATAACGACTTGCAGGTGACAAATGACAAACTTGGGCAGTTGGAGGCTACGCAGATTGCCGCAAACAACAAGCTTGCAGGTTTGGAGAAGTCCATTGCTAGTGTGGACAAAGCCTTGCTGCTTTGCTGAGGCATTTTGATGACCTCCACAACGATGATAATGACAAGCATAAAGAAGAAAAGAAGGAGGAAGATCGAGAGGATGGTAGTTATGATGAAGAATACACAGGTGATACTGAACATGATGATCGAGACACTCGTGATCGACGTCGCCTACGTCACAACCATAGAGGTATGGGTGCCGCCGCCGGCGCGAGGTACACAATAATGATGATGCTTTCAGTAAGATTAAATTTAAAATACCTCCTTTTGATGGTAAATATGACCCTGATGCATACATTACTTGGGAGATTGCTGTTGATCAAAAGTTTGCATGCCATGAATTTCCTAAGAACACACGTGTTAGGGCTGCTACTAGTGAGTTCACAGATTTTGCTTCTGTTTGGTGGATCGAATATGGCAAGAAAAATCCTAATAACAGACCTAAAACTTGGGATGCGCTGAAACGAGCCATGAGAGCTAGATTTGTTCCATCTTACTATGCCCGTGATATGATAAATAAGTTGCAGCAATTGAGACAAGGCTCTAAAAGTGTAGAAGAATACTATCAGGAATTACAAACGGGTATGTTGCGTTGTAAATTAGAGGAGGATGAGGAACCTGCTATGGCTAGATTTTTAGGCGGGTTAAATCGGGAAATTCAGGATATCCTTGCTTACAAAGAATACAATAACGTAACCAAACTATTTCATCTTGCTTGTAAAGCTGAACGGGAAGTGCAGGGACGACGTGCTAGCGCAAGGACTAATGTTTCTGCAGGGAAAGCTAGTTCATGGCAGCAGCGCACGTCTACAACTCCGTCTACACGTACTCCTACGCCATCATCTAGTGACAAGACTCGAGCTGCCCCCACCAATTCAGTAGCGAAGACAGCACAAAAGCCAGCTGCGAGTACTTCATCCGTGGCATCGACAGGTAGAACAAGCAACATACAATGTCATCGGTGCAAGGGATATGGCCATGTGATGCGTGACTGCCCAAACAAGCGTGTTATGATTGTCAAAGATGATGGTGAGTGTTCATCTGCTAGTGATTTTGATGAAGATACACTTGCATTGCTTGCGACTGACTATGCAGGTAGTGAGGAACACATAGATGAACACATTAATGCAGGTGACGCAGAGCACTATGAGAGCTTGATTGTATAGCGAGTGCTTAGTGCACAAATGGAGAAGGCGGAGCAAAATCAGCGACACACTTTATTCCAAACAAAGTGTGTCATCAAGGAGCGTTCGTGCCGCATGATCATTGATGGAGGTAGCTGCAACAACTTGGCAAGCAGCGACATGGTACAGAAGCTCGCCCTCACCACCAAACGACACCCCCATCCCTACTACATCCAATGGCTGAACAACAGTGGTAAGGCAAAGGTAACGAGACTTGTGCGAATCGATTTTGCCATCGGATCATACAAAGATATTGTTGAATGTGATGTTGTGCCTATGCAAGCTTGCAATATTCTGCTAGGTAGACCATGGCAATTTGATAGAGATTCGATGCATCATGGTAGATCAAATCAATATTCGTTTCTATACCATGATCGAAAAATTGTGTTGCATCCTATGTCTCCTGAAGCTATTACGCAATCTGAAGTTACTAAGGCTGCAAAAGCAAAGAGCGAGAGTAATAAAAATGAAAAATCTGTTGTTGATGACAAAGATGAGATAAAATTGAAAGGACGTTGTATGCTTGCTACAAAATCTGATATTAATGAGTTCAATGCATCCACCTCTGTTGCTTATGCTTTGGTATGCAAGGATGCTTTGATTTCATTTGAGGATATGCAACGTTCTTTGCCCCCTGCTGTTGCTAACATTTTGCAGGAGTATTCTAATGTGTTCCCCAGTGAGATACCAGCGGGGCTGCCACCAATACGCGGGATTGAGCACCAAATTGATCTTATCCCTGGTGCATCTTTGCCAAACCGTGCACCATACAGGCCAAATCCGGAAGAAACGATGGAAATTCAGCGACAAGTGCAAGAACTACTAGACAAAGGTTATGTGCGTGAGTCTCTTAGTCCTTGTGCTGTTCCAGTGATTTTAGTGCCTAAGAAAGATGGAACATGGCGCATGTGTGTTGATTGTAGGGCTATTAATAATATCACCATTCGATATCGACACCCTATTCCACGATTAGATGATATGCTTGATGAATTGAGTGGTGCTGTTGTGTTTTCAAAGGTTGATTTGCGTAGTGGGTACCACCAGATTCGTATGAAATTGGGAGATGAATGGAAAACTGCTTTCAAAACTAAGTTCGGTCTATATGAGTGGTTAGTCATGGCTTTTGGGTTAACTAATGCACCTAGTACTTTCATGAGATTAATGAAAGAGGTTTTGCGTGCTTTCATTGGGAAATTTGTTGTCGTCTACTTTGATGATATACTGATTTATAGCAAATTCATGGATGAAAACCTTGATCACTTACGTGCTGTTTTCAATGCTCTACGTGATGCACGTTTGTTTGGTAACCTTGAGAAGTGCACTTTCTGCACCGATCGAGTATCGTTTCTTGGCTATGTTGTCACTCCACAGGGAATTGAGGTTGATAAAGCCAAGGTGGAAGCTATACAAGAATGGCCTGTACCCACGACGGTCACACAAGTGCGGAGTTTCCTAGGACTTGCTGGTTTCTATCACCGTTTTGTGAAGGACTTTAGCACCATTGCTGCACCATTGAATGAGCTTACAAAGAAGGGAGTGCCCTTTTCTTGGGGCAAAGCACAAGAGCACGCCTTCCATGTGCTGAAAGATAAGTTAACACATGCACCTCTACTCCAACTCCCTGATTTTAATAAGACTTTCGAGCTTGAATGTGATGCGAGTGGAATTGGATTGGGTGGTGTTTTGTTACAAGAAGGCAGACCTGTTACATACTTTAGTGAGAAATTGAGCGGGCCTATTCTTAATTATTCTACATATGATAAGGAATTATATGCTCTAGTGCGGACATTAGAAACACGGCAGCATTATTTGTGGTCCAAAGAATTTGTTATACATTCTGATCATGAATCTTTGAAGCATATTCGTAGTCAAGGAAAACTGAATCGTAGACATGCAAAATGGGTTGAATTTATTGAATCTTTTCCTTATGTTATCAAACACAAGAAAGGGAAGGATAATATCATTGCAGATGCATTGTCTAGGAGATATACTTTGCTGAATCAACTTGATTACAAGATCTTTGGGTTAGAAACAATTAAAGACCGATATGCTCATGATGCTGATTTTAAAGAAGTGCTGCTGCATTGTAAAGATGGAAAAACGTGGAACAAATTCATCGTCAGTGATGGGTTTGTGTTTAGAGCTAACAAGCTATGCATTCCAGCTAGCTCCATTCGCTTGTTGTTGCTGCAGGAAGCGCATGGAGGTGGCTTGATGGGGCATTTTGGAGCGAAGAAGACGGTGGACATTCTTGCTGGTCATTTCTTTTGGCCAAAGATGCGACGAGACGTGGAGAGATTTGTTGCTCGCTGCACAACATGTCAAAAGGCTAAGTCCCGGTTGAATCCACACGGTTTGTATATGCCTCTTCCTGTTCCTAGTGCTCCTTGGGAGGATATTTCTATGGATTTTGTGTTGGGATTGCCACGGACTAGGAAAGGGCGAGATAGTGTTTTTGTGGTTGTGGATCGATTCTCTAAAATGGCACATTTCATACAATGTCATAAAACTGATGATGCTACAAATATTGCTGATTTGTTCTTTCGAGAAGTTGTTCGCTTGCATGGTGTGCCAAATACAATTGTTTCTGATCGTGATGCTAAATTTCTTAGCCATTTTTGGAGAACTTTATGGGCTAAATTGGGGACTAAGCTTTTATTTTCCACCACTTGTCACCCCCAAACTGATGGTCAAACTGAAGTTGTGAATAGAACTTTGTCTACTATGTTAAGGGCTGTTTTAAAGAAGAATATTAAGATGTGGGAAGATTGTTTGCCTCATATTGAGTTTGCTTATAATCGTTCGCTGTATTCTACTACGAAGATGTGTCCCTTTGAGATTGTTTATGGCTTGTTACCACGTGCTCCTATTGATTTAATGCCATTGCCAAGTTCTGAAAAGTTGAATTTTGATGCTAAGCAATGTGCTGAATTGATGCTAAAACTACATGAAACCACTAAAGAAAACATAGAGCGCATGAATGCTAAGTACAAATTTGCTAGAGATAAAGGTAGAAGGGAATTGATTCTTGAACCTGGAGATTTGGTTTGGTTGCATTTGCGAAAGGATAGGTTTCCTGAATTAAGAAAATCTAAATTGATGCCTAGAGCGGATGGTCCTTTTAAAGTGATACAACGAATAAATGAGAATGCATATAAGCTTGATCTTCCTACAGATTTTTTGGTTAGTCCCACATTTAACATTGCAGATTTGAAGCCTTATTTGGGTGAGGAAGATGAGCTAGAGTCGAGGACGACTCAAATTCAAGAAAGGGAGGATGATGAGGACATCAACACCCATCCACGCCGTCCACGCCGTCACCTGCTGGTCCTATTACTTGTGCTCGTGCTCGAAAACTTAATCATCAAGTGAGTTCCTTCTTGGGCTCTTGTCCATCCTGTTTAGATCTTGGAGACACGTGCACTCTTGTTTTGATTAGGAATCAAGGAGAAGACCGAAAGGGAAAAGGACTCGCGTAGGCTGGATTCGGACTGCAGCACACCTCCAACTTGTGACGGTCGCCACGGTTACATACACAGTCGGATTGGGGTGATTCTAGACTTGTTGGAAAGCTAATCAAGTCTACATTCACACGGATCTGACCTCGTACTCATACCTGCTCAGAAGCGGTGTCAACAGTCCAAAAATCTCCGAGAGGTCTATTGTGTCCAGGGTGCTGCGCCACCTTAAGTTAGACCAATGGGCTTGTATCATTTAGAGTCCAGTAGGGATGCGTCCTAGGGTTGGAGTACGACCCAAACTCTCTTGTGGTCATCCTCCACACGTCATATACCCCTTAGCCGCCACCAGGAACACTTGGGTTTTGTTTAGATCAAGTTTAGCCATCGCTACTTGCTTGTAGGCGCGCGTGCTGATCCAGTCGCCCGTCTCCTTGTCTTCGGAACCCCACTCATAATAAGATTCAGTGTGAAACCTTCAATTTCATCTTCCAATTTCAGTGCTTGTTTCCTCGTTCTTTCTAGTTCTTCGATTGCTTGCAGGACGGGAGCCCTAGGGGCTGGTTGTCGTGCTCCACAAGATCGTGACGGCCTTTGGAAGTGGTGTATCGGTCGCTAAGGCGCGGTCTTGGAAGGCTGTAGTCGGGCCGTGAACGTCATCTCCATCCACCAATCGAGTTATCTCACGCCTCTCATCGAAAGATCGACCACAAACCCTTGCGGGTTCATATCAGGAGTTTGGATGTGTTGTGAAACCAAGATTCAAGATACGTGCACGGTTTGCTTCGAACCACCATAGACATGAAAACTATTTGCTCTGGACTCCATGAAACTCATAGGTGTCATGGGAGAAGTGGAACCTCATTTGGATTCGTTGTGAGGCATGGATGCAAGATAGGAGCACGGTTTGCTTCGAACCAAACATAGGCATGGAAACTATTTGCTTTGCACTCCATGATACACAAAGGTGTTATGGGAGAAGTGGGAACTCATTTGGATGCGTTGTGAATCCAAGATGCAAGATAGGAGTACGGTTTGCTTCAAACCACCATAGGAATGAAAAGTATTTGCTTTGCACTCCGTGATACAGATAGGTGTCATGGGACCTCGTTTGGATGAGTTTGGATGCGTTGTGAAACCAAGATGCAAGATAGGAGCATGGTTTGCTTCGAACCGCCATAGGCACGAAACCTATTTGCTTTGCACTCCATGAAACTCATAGGTGTCATGCGAGAAGTGGAACCTCATTTGATGCGTTGTGAAACCGAGATGCAAGATAGGAGCACGGTTTGCTTCGAACCTAACATAGGCATGAAAACTATTTGCTTTGCACTGCATGAAACTCATAGGTGTGATGGGAGAGGTGGATTCTCATTTGGATGCGTTGTGAAGCCAACAAGCAAGATAGGAGCACGGTTTGCTTCAAACCTACCATAGGCACGAAAACTATTTGCTTTGTACTCCATGATACACATAGCTGTCATGGTAGAAGTGGAACCTCGTTTAGATGAGTTTGGATGCGTTGTGAATTCAAGATGCAAAATACGAGCACGGTTTGCTTTGAACCACCATCGGCATGAAAAGTATTTGCTTTGCACTACATGAAACCCTTAGGTGCCTTGGGAGAAGTGGAACATCATTTGGATGCGTTGTGAAACAAAGATGCAAGATAGAATCAAGATTTGCTTTAAACCTAACATAGGCATGAAAACTATTTGCTTTGCACACCATGACACACATTGGTGTCATGGGTGAAGTGGAACCTTGTTTGGATGCGTTGAGAAACCAAGATTCAAGATAGGAGCACGGTTTGATTCGAACCACCATAGGCCTGAAAACTATTTGCTTTGCACTCCATGAAACTCATAGGTGTCTTGGGAGAAGTGGAATCAAATTTGGATGCGTTGTGATGCAAGGATGCAACATAGGAGCACAGTTTGCTTCGAATCAAACATAGGCATGAAAACTATTTGCTTTGCACTCCATGACACACAAAGGTGTCATGAGCGAAGTGGAAACTCATTTGGATGAGTTGTGAAACCAAGATGCAAGATAGGAGTACGGTTTGCTTCGAACCACCATAGGCATGAAAAGTATTTGCTTTGCACTCCATGGTACACATAGGTGTTATATGAGAAGTGGAACCTCGTTTGGGTGAGTTTGGATGCGTTGTGAATTCAAGATGCAAGATAGGAGCACGGTTTGCTTCGAACCACCATAGACATGAAAACTATTTGCTTTGCACTCCATGAAACTCATAGGTGTCATGGGAGAAGTGGAACCTCATTTGGATGCGTTGTGAAGCCAAGATGCAAGACAGGAGGGCGGATTGCTTCAAACCTACCATAGGCACGAAAACAATCTGCTTTGCACTCCACGATACACATAGGTGTCATGGGAGAAGTTGAACCTCATTTGGATGCGTTGTGAAACCAAGATGCAAGATAGGAGCATGGTTTGCATCGAACCACCATATCATGGGAGAACTGGAACCTCATTTGGATGCGCTGTGAAGCATGGATGCAAGATAGGAGCACGGTTTGCTTCGAACCAAACATAGGCATGAAAAATATTTGCTTTGCACTTCATGATCCACATAGGTGTCACGGGAGAAGTGGAAACTCATTTGGATGCGTTGTGAAACCAAGATGCAAGATAGGAGCACGGTTTTCTTCGAACCACCATAGGCATGAAAAGTATTTGCTTTGCACTCCATGATACACATTGATGTCATGGGAGAAGTGGAACCTCGTTTGGATGAGTTTGGAAGCGTTCTGAATTCAAGATGCAAGATAGGAGCACGGTTTTCTTCGAACCACCATCGGCATGAAAACTATTTGCTTTGCACTCCATGAAACTCATAGGTGTCATGGGAGAAGTGGAACCTCATTTGCAAGCATTGTGAAACCAAGATGCAAGATAGAAGCACGATTTGCTTCAAACCTAACATAGGCATGAAAACTATTTGCTTTGCACTCCATGATACACATAGGTGTCATGGGAGAAGTGGAACCTCGTTTGGATGAGTTTGGATGCATTGTGAAACCAAGATTCAAGATAGGAGCACGGTTTGCTTCGAACCACCATAGGCACGAAAACTATTTTCATTGTACTCCATGATACACATAGCTGTCATGGGAGAAGTGGAACCTCATTTGGATGCGTTGCGAAACGAAGATGCTAGATAGGAGCACAGTTTGCTTTGAACTACCATAGGCATGAAAAGTATTTGATTTGCACTACATGAAGCTCTTAGGTGTCATGGGAGAAGTGGAACATCATTTGGATGCGTTGTCAAACCAAGATGCAAGATGGAACCACGATTTGCTCCAAACCTAACATAGGCATGAAAACTATTTGCTTTGCACTCCATAACACACATAGGTGTCATGAGCGAAGTGGAAACTCATTTGGATGAGTTGTGAAACCAAGATGCAAGATAGGAGTACGGTTTGCTTGAACCACCATAGGCATGAAAAGTATTTGCTTTGCACTCCATGGTACACATAGGTGTTATATGAGAAGTGGAACCTCGTTTGGGTGAGTTTGGATGCGTTGTGAATTCAAGATGCAAGATAGGAGCACGGTTTGCTTCGAACCACCATAGGCATGAAAAGTATTTGCTTTGCACTCCATAAAACTCATAGGTGTCATGGGAGAACTGGAACCTCATTTGGATGCGCTGTGAAGCAAGGAAGATAGGAGCACGGTTTGCTTCCAACCAAACATAGGCATGAAAACTATTTGCTTTGCCCTCCATGATACACATAGGTGTCATGGGAGAAGTGGAAACTCATTTGGATGCGTTGTGAAACCAAGATGCAAGATAGGAGCACGGTTTTCTTCGAACCACCATAGGCATGAAAAGTATTTGATTTGCACTCCATGATACATATTGGTGTCATGGAAGAAGTGGAACCTCGTTTAGATGACTTTGGATGCGTTGTGAATTCACTATGCAAGATAGGAGCACGGTTTGCTTCGAACCACCATCGGCATGAAAACTATTTGCTTTGCACTCCATGAAAATCATAGGTGTCAAGGGAGAAGTGGAACCTCATTTGGATGCGTTGTGAAACCAAGATGCAAGATAAAAGCACGATTTGATTCAAACTAACATAGGCATGAAAACTATTTGCTTTGCACTCCATGATACACATAGGTTTCATGGGAGAAGTGGAACCTCGTTTGGATGAGTTCGGATGCATTGTGAAACCAAGATTCAAGATAGGAGCACGGTTTGCTTCGAACCACCATAGGCACGAAAACTATTTTCTTTGTAATCCATGATACACATAGCTGTCATGGGAGAAGTGGAACCTCATTTGGATGCGTTGCGAAACGAAGAAGCTAGATAGGAGCACAGTTTGCTTCGAACTACCATAGGCATGAAAAGTATTTGCTTTGCACTACATGAAACTCTTAGGTGTCATGGGAGAAGTGAAACATCATTTGGATGCGCTGTCAAACCAAGATGCAAGATGGAACCACGATTTGCTTCAAACCTAACATAGGCATGAAAACTATTTGCTTTGCACTCCATGACACACATAGGTGTCATGGGAGAAGTGGAACCTTGTTTTGATGCGTTGTGAAACCAAGATTCAAGATAGGGGCATGGTTTGCTTCGAACCACCATAGGCATGAAAACTATTTTCTTTGCACTCCATGAAACTCATAGGTGTCATGGGAGAAGTGGAACCTCATCTGGATGCGTTGTGAAGCATGGATGCAAGGTAGGAGCATGGTTTGCATCGAATCAAACACTGGCATGAAAACTATTTGCTTTGCACTCCATGACACACAAAGGTGTCATGAGAGAAGTGGAAACTCATTTGGATGAGTTGTGAAACGAAGATGCAGGATAGGAGTACGGTTTGCTTCGAACCACCATAGGCATGAAAAGTATTTGCTTTGCACTCCATGATACACATAGGTGTCATAGGAGAAGTGCAACCTTGTTTGGATGAGTTTGAATGCGTTGTCAATTCAAGATGCAAGATAGGAGCACGGTTTGCTTCGAACCACCATAGGCATGAAAACTATTTGCTTTGCACTCCATGAAACTCATAAGTGTTATGGGAGAAGTGGAACCTCATTTGGATGCGTTGTGAAGCCAAGATGCAAGATAGGAGAGCGGTTTACTTAGAACCTACCATAGGCATGAAAACAACCTGCTTTGCACTCCATGATACACATAGGTGTCATGGGAGAAGTGGAACCTCATTTTGATGCATTGTGAAACCAAGATGCAAGATAGGAGCATGGTTTGCTTCGAACCACCATAGGCACGAAAAGTATTTGCTTTGTACTCCATAAAACTCATAGGTGTCATGGGAGAACTGGAACCTCATTTGGATGCTCTGTGAAGCAAGGATGCAAGATAGGAGCACGGTTTGCTTCGAACCAAACATAGGCATGAAAACTATTTGCTTTGCACTCCATGATACACATTGGTGTCTTGGGAGAAGTGGAAACTCATTTGGATGCGTTGTGAAACCAAGATGCAAGATAGGAGCACGGTTTTCTTCGAACCACCATAGGCATGAGAAGTATTTGCTTTGCACTCCATGATACACATAGGTGTCATGGGAGAAGTGGACCCTCGTTTAGATGAGTTTGGATGCGTTGTGAATTCAAGATGCAAGATAGGAGCACGGATTGCTTCGAACCATCATAGGCATGAAAACTATTTGCTTTGCACTCCATGAAACTCATAGGTGTCATGGAAGAAGTGGAAACTCATTTGGATGCGTTGTGAAACCAAGATCCAAGATAGGAGCATGGTTTGCTTCGAACCACCATAGGCATGAAAACTATTCGCTTTGCACTCCATGATACACATAGGTGTCATGGGAGTAGTGTGTAATACCCCGGGTATTACGGCTAATTAAAAATGCCATGTCATCATGTTTATTTTGAGTACCTGCATATGATTGTGCTTAAGGACCCTAGAGTGATTTAATTATGAATGTTGTGGGTTGTGCAATTGAATCCCCTATTGAAAATCAAAAATAAAATCAAAAGAAAATTTAAATTAAGCCCTAATTGGACCCCAAAACCCTAAATCAAAAACTACTTAGAATCTAGTGAAAGTGTCTTAATAAAAGTTGTCGATCTTTCAAAATAGAACAACTTTTACTTTGTGTAATTTTAAAGTTCTTTAATAGAAATTTAAATTAAACCCTAGATACTACTTTGAAATTCAAATTTGAAATGCTAATTTAAAAAACATCAGGAATCTGACTAAACTCCCTTAATGAAAGTTGTAGAAATCAACAAGTAAAGCAACTTTTATTTTTGCAGAATTTCAAGTTGTTAAGAGGAGTTTTGTGAATTTAATCAAATTGCAAATGAAATTCAAAAGGTATATTTACCCTTTTTGAATAGTTTCAGAATGGTGCAGAGTTTGAAATTGGTTCTTAAACAAATGTTGTTCAGAATTTGGAATCCCACAACTTTTGTATTTACACTTTTTAGAGTTGATGCACAGAAATTGGGTAATTTGATCGAAAACCGAGTGAGAGGCATTTAAGTAGATACATTGCCCTGCCTCCTTCCTGTTCGTGCATAGGCACGGCCGCTTGTAGTGCCGCCCACACGTGGCGCCGCCCGTGCCGGCCGAGATCGTGCTCCCCGGCATAGCCACGTGTGTGGGGGACCCCGTGCCGCCCCGAATCGCTTCTACACCCTCCCGAACCCATTCTTCCCTCGGCACGCCGGCGACCACCTCCACTGCCTCGGCTGAATTGGCAAGCACCTGTCCACCATCTCCAAATTGTCCAAGCAGCTGACCTTCTCACTCCCTTGCGTAGTTAGTGCCTCAACTTGTGCGAAGGCTCGTGCCCCGCTGGTCCGGGAATGCATGCCATCGTCTTCGGGTCCGGCCGGAGCGCCGCCGCAGGTCGTCTCGCCGTGCCTAGCTTGTCTCGGTGGGCTTCTCCTCTCGTGCTTTGGTGTTTTAGACTCTCTAGCTTGCCGTGATGTTCATGCATGCGATGGTTCGCCGTCTCATACCCTAGGTCCGCCGAAACGGGGAGGGTGCCGTCGGTGAACGCCACCGTGGGACTGCTCGGTGTCAAGCTCGTCGTTCCGCGCCGCTTCTGCTCCAACCGTCTACCGGTCTAGGACCGTGGTGAGCTCCTGGTCCTCACCGGCCTTTTCTTCTAACTCTACCACACCCTAGCGGCTGGAACAGGGCTACTGTGCCGCCGCGTCCGCCATGGGCGAGCTAGAGCTTGTCGGAGGCGAAGAGGGTAGGAGCTAGGTAGGAAAGGGAGTCCATTAGGCTCTAGGCTCTGTAATCTGGCGCTTGGTTTTGCTACGGGGATCGCCGGCGGCGAGGTTCCCGGCGGGCAGCCGCGTGCACGCGCGGGCGCGCGGCTGGAGAAGAGAGGAGGAGCTGACAGGGGGCCCCCGCCTTTCAGCGTCCCCGAGAGAGGGAGAGCGGTGCGCGGTCGTGCTCCTGCGGCCGCGTGGGCCGGCCTAGGAGTAGCTGGGCCACCTTGGGTTGAATCCCTTTTCTATTTTCCGGGGGGATTTAAAAGGGTTTTTCCATTTTGATTTAAAATGAATAGTGCTCGGTTTTCACCTTTTTGTAGTAATATTTTTATAGCACCTAGAGCCATGAAAAATTTTGTGGATGTTCTCTGTGACGTGCAGTATTTTACAAAAATGTCAAATGTGTGTTTTGAACAATTTTTGCAGAAACTAAAAATCAGTAAAGTAATTAATAAATGCAACTTTGGGCAATGTTAATAAATTCTAGGTTAATCCAAAAATCATGAAAATTTATATGGCACTGTTGTAGGGTAAGACCTGTCTGTTGGTTAAGTTTGGGCTCAAATGGAAGCTATTTGATTATCTGTTAATTAAATGTTGGATTAATTGGATAATAAAATTAATATAAACAAATAATTCCTGTAGTCTTGTGTGATTTTGGATTGATTGGGTTCAAGGATCTTTCACCATGGTGATCCTTGACAAAAGTAATATTGTCACTAGGTAGTAATAGTAAAGCTGTGCAGCGGCTTTCTGTGACTATTAAAATCGTCAATAAAAATGAAATACGTAAACACCACTTTACTTTATGAAAAATGTTTTACAACTTTACCGTGAAGGAAAGTTGTACTCAAGGATGAATATTGTTTACTATTGTGTATTGTATTCATTATTATTCACACCATGTTAAGCATGCATCATTGCATACGTTTAGTGCCCGTCACCGAGGAAATCAAGGTTGAGGCCACTGCTGAGGAGGTGACTCCTGAGGTCGTCCAGGGATTCGACATTTGCGGGACCGAGCCTGACCCGACACTTTACGCAATCCAAGGCAAGCCCCGGTGCATTCAGCCCCGCCTTGTGTTTTATAAAATATTTATAACTTGTGTTAATTACTGTATTAGGTTGCTAGGAGTTGATTGTCACCTATCTTGTTGCATTACTTGCCTTGATATATATTATCCTTGAAACCTGTTTAAAATGAAAAATGTTCGAAAAATGCTTAGCCCTGCTAAATCAATTTAGATTTGCATAAAAAGGCTATTTTTGACTTATGGGGATATGATATTAATGAATCATGAGAAAGGAAAGGGTTATGAGTCCGTTCGGGAATTGTGCACTTGGGTAGCAGCCCCAATGCATTGTCATCGATGGAAACGGATTTTTCGTTCGTTGGTTGTGAATTTGGGTTAGAGTCCCAATGCTTGACCATCGGCGGGAAAGGGATTTGAAAACCGTTGGGACACTTGTACTTAGGTTAGAGTCCCAATGCAATGTCGCCGGCGGGAAAAGAATTAGAGACCGTTCGTTGCAGGCCTGCTGTGATCGAGACTTTGCAACTAGCCTCATACTACAGGAAGCCCTGACTCCAGTGGCTCTACTACTTGAACCGATAACCATGCACAGGGAGTGGAGAGATGGCAAGAGAAGCGTGTACCCTCGTGGCCGATGTGCCTGGAGAGGAGAGGAGAACTGTGTTCTCGGGTGGCGCAGGACCGGTTCAGGTTTTGGAAAAGCCGTTGTAGCCGGGGTTGGCATATGCAAGCTTAGGTGCTACATATGCAGTGTGGATAGGGATCCCCAGCTGGGTACTAATCTATTCGAATCGTCGTTGCTCCTCGGATATGGAGACTTGATCCTTTGACCAACAATTAAAAAGTGGTTCGGAACTAGGGGTTTTGAGAATGATTAAAGAATTGGAAAGTATGATGAAATATGATAATAAATTTGCAATTATGTACCATGCTTAAAATTAAGATTTGAGGTAAAATATTGAAAAAGGATAGTAATCCTTTTCTGCAAAACTCTTTGACTCTTGCTGAAGCCTTACCTTGACTCCCCTCAGCCTGCATTCCTGAGTCTCATTCCTTTTTCTTTAGTCGGGTAAGTCTTGCAGAGTACCTCCGTACACAGGGTTTGTTAACCCCATGTTGCAGGGATACAGCAGTCGGAGGTTTGCCTCGCCCCCTGCTGTGTGACAGTGTTCCAGGAGGGAAGTGAGGAGGAGTAAGGTTGGACCCGGGGGCAGGGTTCTTGTTATTAAGTATTTAAATATGTTGTATCGTCGTTCCACTGCTACCTACTTTTAATTATGGTCTGTAATAACTGCACTTAAATTTTATTTAGGCGAATGGTTTGTAATCTAAATACTTTATAATCTTTCCACGTTTTTACTCTGATGTAATTTGTTATGAAATGTTGTAATTCTGTAATGGCTTCGCAATGGGATCCTGTCGAAGAAAAACGGGTGCTGATGTAGCCCGGCAGGACCTTCTAGATCATTTGGGACACGGGCCCAGCTGTTAGATGTCATTAGTGACAATGACAGGTGCCCGTGGGCCATATGATTTAGGCGGTTCTATTACAGCTGGTATCAGAGCGTTCCATTGCTAAATCATTACGGTATTATTTTGCAAAACTTCAAAACATTTTGGATTATAAACTTTAAATTGCTATTTTGGTCCAAATTTGCTTGCTCTTGTCTTATTCCATAATATAGATATGGTAGCTAGTGGAATAGAACTATTATTAGCCCTATGTTGAAAATTATTTTTGCATTTATTTATCTTGCATTGATTTAAAATTCGTAAGTACGATTCATGCATCATGATTGATTCACATGTTAATTAACTTCCTCCTCAAAATGGTTTATGGGTTAGGATCTATCAAACCTATTCTTGCTAACCTAAAGTATATCCTCACTAATCCAAACTTATCTTCTCCAACATCGTGCGCTGCAAGCAGACTGCGCGCAAGATGACGGGACCTAGGGGAGTGCCGCGTCACCAGCTGGCGCCACGCGACGGGAGGCTTCCAGCAGTCCTCGCCCCCGCCGCAGTCACGCTGAGCTGCAGGAGGAGATTGACAGGATGAGTGAGGAGATAAGGAAGATGGTGGAGGACTTTGCCGCCGCTCGTCGAGAGCAATACCAGGACGTGGCGACGATCGACCGGTTGCGGACTTCTGTGGCACGTCTCATCGAGCAGAGGGACGCGACCTGGGCACGTGAGAACATGACCCAGGCGAGGCTGCACGAGCTTGAGATCTACGTGGAGCAGATTGAGGACTACAACGATGCACTGCACGAGGAGGTGCATAGGCTCAACAATGAGCTTAACCCTATCTTGGAGCCACGTGTTAAGGACCCTGAGGATGTAGTGGTTGTTGGTCCTGAGGATCAGGACATGGAGGACATTGACGAGGAGGTTGAGCCTCTCCAGGTGGTCGTCGAGGATGCCGACGAGGACACCGAGGAGGACGTCGAGGAGGCCGACGAGGACGGTGTCGTCTCTGACGGGACTAGGAATGTCGGTTTATCGCACTCTTTTGGGTATTATAATGTCGGTGTTGCCATGAAACCCTAGCTATGGTTTGGGGACTGTGCTAAGTGTCAGTTGTGTACCTTAATTATTGTAATATTATGGTGTGCACTGTCCTAAGTTTCGGTTAAGCAATCTAAGACTTGATTTTGGCTTACTTATGCACAGATGCCTGTTAACACACGCTCGACTGGTGCTGGAACTTCGGAGGATGGGGCCATTCCGGGGCCACCACCGATTCCGCCTACTCTGGCAGATGCCATCGCAGCCTTAGCCAATGTTGCAGCGCTGCTTGCTCAGAACTGAGATGACCATGGTGGGCACCGTGGCCGCCACCATGAAGAGGAAACAACTTATGTGGACATTATGGACACCAGTCCACTGGTGTTCACCAAAGCGGATGAGCCGCTGGAAGCAGATGACTGGCTCCGTACCATGGAGCAGAAGTTTGGACTGATTCGTTGCATTGAAATCCAGAAACCGCAGTTTGCGGTGCAACAACTCCGAGGCCCTGTGAGCGCTTGGTATGCAAAACCTCCTATGCACCTGGCCTGATGGACACCAACTTACTTGGGCGGAGTTCCGTGAGGCTTTCCGTGCTCATTACATCCCTGCGGGTGTGATGAAGATGAAGTTAGATCAATTCCCAGCTTTGCAGCAGAAAGAATCCACCGTCATGGAGTACGTCAGCCAGTTCAACCACCTGTCGCAGTATGCCCCTGAGCATACCAACACCGACCAAAAGAAGGACTGCTTTGTTAGTGGCTTGAACTACAAGATACAAAGAAGCTTGTCCAACAACCTCCACTGCACTTATCATGAAGCAGTCAACATTGCGATAGCTTTTGAGGAAAGTGACCGCAAGCATCAAGAAGAAAAGAAAAAGAAGTCTAGGTCAGCTGGGTCTTCTGGCAATCAGAAGCGCCAGAAAATCATCTACCACCCCACTCACCACTCTCGTCCACAGTATCCCCATCAGCAGGTCATAGTTCTAACTACTGCTACCTCTCACACCTCCAACCAACAAAGCACCACCCAGCCAAATGCCCCTGGTGTTCGTGTCACCACTCCCCAAACAACCTAAAACCAACCATGCTACAATTGTGGCAAGATGGGACATTGGTCCCGCAACTGTCCATTTCCAAGCAATACAATCAGAATGCGCAGAAGACTCCTGGTGGACAGCAGCAGCAGATTGAGCACCGTGGTCACCTGGAAAAGCAAGTCAGGTCTACTACACACAAGTTGGTGACATTCCTGAGGGTGAACCCGTCATGCTGGGTAGGTTCCCTGTCGCAAGTCATCCTGCTATCATGCTTTTCTATTCTGGTGCATCGCATTCATTCATCAATCGTACATTTGTCGTCAAGCAAGAAATTCCAATTGGGCAAATAGAGGAAAATTTTCTTATACAGTCGCCCGGGGGGCGCATTAGTACTAAGGAAGTAGTACATCAGGTGCCCACAAAACTTGGCGGGCATATATTCCCGACCCCAATGATAGTGTTGAAAGACCAGGATATAGATGTGATATTAGGCATGAATTGGATTGTAATACCCCTGGTATTACTGTTAACTAAAATGACATGTCATCATATCATCATGTGCATTTGCTTGTCATTAGGGCTAATAGTATGATTAGCTTGTTTAACTCTTGTGTGTGCTTGAAGGAACCCTAATTGAGTTGTTATTTCTTGTTGATTTTTAATTTTCCTAAAACCCTAATTAAAGGCTTCAAAGTGCACTTTCTAAATTTGATCAAATCTGAGGTAGGTCCCTTAATAAAAGTTGTAGAGTTTTTAATGTAGAACAACTTCTATTTTGGGTGATTTTGAAGTTATGTTGAAAATTTCTGAATTAAGCTCAAAACAGTGTTTCAAAATTTGAATTTAAAACTGCTTTTCAAAAACTAATGAGAATTAGATAAAACTTCCTTAATAGAAGTTGTAGATCTCTCTGAGATGCACAACTTATATTTTGGTCAAATTTCAAGTTCTTTAGAAAAATAAAAAGTAATTTTAAATATTCAGTTTGAAATTCAAAACCCTAGTTTACCCCCTTTTGAATATTTTCAAATCTAGGCCGAATTTCAAATTGGTGCAAAAACAAAAGTTGTCCAGCACAAAAAATATCTACAACTTTGCTTTTGGGCGTGGCCTTGGATTCGGTCGTTTGGCCGGTCAATTTGAGCGATTTTCTCTGAGCAAGGTACTGTACCGGCGACACTGTTCACGCGTCACGCGCGCGTCCGGCCGCGGCGCGCACGTCGCCGGCGTGCGCGACAGTGCCGCGCGTCCTCTGGCGCCGGAGCTCCGTCCGTGGTACGCGCAGCATGGAGTCGAGCTCTCCCACGTCCTCTTTGGCCTGTTCCCCGGCTATTTAAGCCCCCGAACGCGCCTCCCCACCCATCTTCTTCCCCGCAACCATCGCCGGCGAACTCTCGGTCTCCGACCAAATTCGTCGGTCACTGTCCACCTCCACCCTCTCCATCTCACCGGTAGGTCGAGCACTTCCTGGCGAATCGGTTGGTGCCTTTGGAACTTGCTCTGACCCTCTGTGTGTCGCAGGGTCACCGTCGCCGCGCGTGCGCATCCGGCGGAGCGCCGCCGCGAGCTCACACCCGTCCACAGCTCTCTCCAGTGAGCCAATGCCTCGTCCGAGTATTCCTCCGTGCTCACTGACCTTCCTTGTTGCTCATGCGCCTGTTGGTTCTTCGTCTCTGACCGTAGGTTCACCGGAACGGAGTCCTCGCCGCCGGCGGAGGTCGTTGCAGCCGCGGCCACCGTCACCACCGTGCCTCTACACCATCTCGGGTCGTTCTCTCCGTACTAGTCAAGTCTCGGTGAGCTCACGAATCTTCCCATGCCCTAACCCGGCTTGATTAAGCCTTGGCCTCGCCGGAGTAGGTCCGGTCGCCGCCGCCGAGCCGCGGCGGAGGTGCCCGAGGGTGCTCCGAGTGTCTATCCTTGCCATTTAGTAGCTTGTTAGGTACGGCTAGGAGTCCCGAGGGTCGTGGGAAGGTTGGTTTGGCCGTTGGGGTCACCGGCGGTGAGCCACGGGCGGCGAACCGCCGGCGCCTCACCTCCGTTCGAAAGCAGAGGAGGCCCAGGGGCGTCGGATTAGAAGGTGATTAGTTCCAGGGGGGTTTTTGCAAAGTCAGTGACTCTGGTGAATAGTGTGAGTTGGTCCGCGGGTTGATAACCGTGTTTTCCAGGGGGTTTTGCGCAAAAGCGCAGGCGCCGAGCGCGGGCAGGCCGAGTGGGCCGGTCTGCTTCGCTTGGGCCGAGTTGGGCCGGCTTCGGGCCGTTTTCGGTTTTCTCTTTTTCCAGGTTTTTTCCAAAGCCTTTTCCATTTTATTTTCAAATGAATAGTGCTACAGTTTCATAATTTTGTTAGAATATTTTGGCTGATCCAAAATTCATGAGAATTTTTGTATGTTCTCTCTGAGTAGTGTAGAATTTTATAAAAATATTGTTTGTCATGTTTAAGTACTTTCTGCAGTAGGCAAAAATCCCTAAAATAAATGGAAAATGGATTTTTGCACATTTTTAATTAATTCTAGGTAACTCCAAAAATCACCAAAATTTATTTGTCTCTGTTTGGCATGAAAGACTATCTGTTGGTGAAGTTTGGTCTCAATTGGAATTAGTTTGCTCTTGTATTAAATAGATATGGGTTTATTAAATAGTAAAAAGAAGTGTAGAAAATGAATTTAGGGTTTGTGTGACTTTGGAATTGATTGTGGTTCTAGGTCAAACCCATTTAAGACCTAGAACACCCTAGTGATGTCGTTTTATGCTTGTCATATGTTTAGTTCTTGATTTCTTGCATATGCTCTTTTCCGCATCGCATTCATACATGCCTTGTTGCACACGTGTAGTGCCGGTAAACGAGGAAGTCAAAGTCGAGGTGCCTGGAGGAGAAGGTTCCGAGGTGGTTCTTGAACCTGAAAGCTGTGGTGCTCCTGCCCCGACTGTTTTTGCGCTGCAAGGCAAGCCCCGGTGCATTCAACCCTCTATTTATAAATGCTTTTATCACTGGAGTTAATCAACTGCATTAAGTTGTTAGGAGTTGCGTGATGAAACAATTGATGCATTTACCATCCTTGACTACTTGTTATCCAAGGAACCTAATGATTTGAAATGAGTTGAAAAATGCTTAGTCATGCTTAAATATTAGAATTGCAAAAATGCTAATTTAAACTTGATATTTGGAATGAAGAATTATCAAGGTATGGGTATGAGTCCATGTATGATGGCAGGATCCTTTGGCCAGGACACTGTTATTGTAATGGATGGGTTTCCCGAGTGATCGGCCATCTGTTTGGGTTAGAGTCCCAACTGATCGTCATCATCGGGAAAGGGATTTGAAAACCGGGCAGAATCCAGGGTATTTGGGTTAGAGTCCCAATGCATGGTCTCTGACGGAAAGCAGTAGGGACCGTTCGTTGTAAGGCCTGTTGTGATCATGATGAACAGCCTAGCCACATACCAATTCGGAAAGCCTAGGGTCAGGTCGCTCTATTACTGGAACCGACAACCGCGCACTGGGAGTGGAGAGATGGCGAGAGTAGCGTGTACCCACGTGGCCGGCGTGCCTGGAGACTAGTGGAGTACTGTGCTCTCGGGTGGCGTAGGACCGGGTCCGGAATAGAAAAGCCGTGACAATGGGTTGGTATATGCAAGCTTAAGTGCTACATATGCAGTGTGGATAGAATCCCCAGCTGGGTATACTTACTTGATTCGAATCGACGTGCTCCTCGGTTATGGAGACTTGATCCTCACGTCTACCTCGAAAAGTGGTTCGAAGAATAGGATGTTTGAGAATGATGAAAAGAATAAGATAGATGGAAGAGATGAATGATGACTTATGATATTAATAAGGGTATTCAATGAGCAAAATACTGAGACAGGATAGTAATGCTTTTCCGCTAAACTCTTACCTCCTGCTAAGCCTTACCCCTAACCTTGCATTCCAAGAGTCAGATATTTTTCTTAGTCGGGTAAGTCTTGCGGAGTACCCAGTACTCAGGGTTTGTTAACCCCGTTGCAGGAGGGCCACAGCCGGAGATTTGCCTCGACCCCTGTTGTGCTACAGTGATCGAAGAGGATAGTGGTGAGGAGTGAAGGACCCGTGGGCTGGGTTCGATTATCTACTATCTATTTATGTTGTATCGTTGTTCCAGTGCCACTGCTACTGTTTTAAGTTGGTTTGTAATAACTACACTTATTTACTATTTGAACTCGGTTTGTAATTTAAGTACTAGTTAATCTTCCGCATTTACTCTGATGTATTTTGGTTATGAAATGTTGTAACTCTGTAATGGCTTCGCAATGGAGATCCTGTCGGCATACGGGCACTGATGTAGCCCGGCAGGGCTGCCTCGATCATTTGGAACACGGGTACGACTGTCAGAGGTCATTAGTGACGATGACAGGTGCCTGTGGGCCATGTGATTAAGGCGGTTCTGTTACAAGTGGTATCAGAGCGATCTATTGCTAAATCATTACGGAGTTGTTTTCGAAAACTTCAAAATATTTTGGATCTAAAATTTAAGTTAACTATTTTGAGTCCAAAACTGCTTTTCTTGTCTTACTCTGTACTAGGAGTAGGGTGGCATGTGGAACAATATTATTACTATTATTATTGTTAAGCCCTATGTCTGAAGTATGTTATTAATATTTATTTACCTGCATTGATTTAAAATTTGCGTAAGAACGAATCATGCATCATGTTGATTCACATGTTAATAACTTCCTCCCTAATGTTGGGTTTTGGGATAGGATTTACCAACCTGTTCATGCTAGCCTGTTCTATCTTGTCTTACCCTCTCCTTGTCCAGCTGGCTCGCACGAAGCTGACCGCACGCAAGATGGTGGGACCGCGTGGCATTCCTCATCACCAGCTCGCTCCTAGCCATGAGGAGGGCGAGGGCTCAGGCAGCCGTCGCCGCAGCCGCAGGGAACTCAAAGAGGAGATCAGGGCACTCAAGGCCGAGGCGAGGCTGATGGAGGAGGACTTCGACCGAGCTGTGCGCAACCACTACAGGGATGTGCGCACCAACCGCGACCTGCACCGAGAGATTCACCAGGTCGAGGCCGAGGTGCAGGCGGCCATGGAGCGGGAGGCGGCAGCGCTGGAGCGTGAGCAGGTGGCAGTCCAGCAGAGAGACGAGGCTTTGGGGCGCGAGCAGGCCGCCCTTGAGCGTGTGGAGTGGGTGGAAGCCCACAATGGCAACATGCAGGCGTACATCAACACCCTGCATGAGGAGGTGCACAGGCTTAACAACCTGCTTAACCCTATCTTGGTTCCCCGTGAGGAGGACCCGGAGGGTGGCGTGGTTGTTGGGCCTGAGGACGAGGAGAGCGAGTCCGAGGAGTTGGGCTACTTCGAGCCCGTACCACTCGCCGAGGACCCAGCAGAGCCTGAGGACCAGATGGTGGAGGACGACGTCGATGAGGAGATCGTGGTCATCGACGACTAGTTGCCCGTGCTGCAGCGTTGGCAGTTGCTTGTATCTCTGTGTCGTAGTCTATGAGCCTTAGAATTTTAGTTGTGGTTGGGATCTATGTGCTGTATGTCGCTAAGACTATGTATCTTGTGTTGTTATAATTTTTTTTTTAGTTTGTGCTGTTACTCCGTTTCTATTTAAGTAATGTCAAGTCCAAGTTCTGAGTTAAGTGTGCAAATCACAGATGGTTCAGACCCGTGGTCAGTCCAGCAACCAGGGAGAGGACGGTCTTCCTGAGGCACCACCCGTGCCACCAAGCCTCGCTGATGCCATTACCGCACTTGCTAATGCGGCAAATGCTTTCGCTCAGAATCAGGGTCAGCGTGGAGAGCGCCGTGGGCGCAATAATGGGAACCAGGAAACTACCTATGTGGACTTCACCGACACCCGTCCACCGGTGTTCACCAAGGCGGATGAGCCGCTTGAGGCGGATGACTGGCTCCGTACCATGGAGCAGAAGTTTGGTTTGATCCGTTGCACCGAAATCCAGAAGCCACAGTTCGCAGCACAGCAGCTGCGTGGTCCCGCAAGTGCCTGGTATGCTAATCTCCTGGCAGCACAACCCGCCGGACACCAGCTTACCTGGGCAGAGTTTCGCACTGCATTCCGTGCCCACTACATCCCTGAAGGGATAATGAGAATGAAGCTCGATCAGTTTCTGGCATTGCGGCAGGGGGACTCCACTGTGATGGAGTACGTGACCAAGTTCAACCAGTTGTCTCTATATGCCCCAGAGTACGTGAATACTGATGGTAAGAAGAGGAGCTGCTTTGTCAGAGGCTTGAACTACAAGATCCAGCGCAGCTTATCCAACAACCGCCACTGTACCTATCATGAAGCTGTTGACAGCGCGCTCGCTTTTGAAGAAAGTGACCGCCAACTTCAAGGAGAGAAGAAGAAGAAGAAGGCTGTTTTCTCTGGCAGCCAAAAGCGCCAGAAAATCATCTACCATCCCACCCACCACAACCGCCCACAGTACCCACAGCAGCAGGTAGTTGTGCGTACCGCCGCTACCTCCCACACCTCAAACCAGCAAAACACCACTCAGCCGAATGCCCCTGGCGTTCGTGTCACCTCACCACAGTTCACCTACAATCAACCATGCTACAACTGTGGCCAGATGGGACACTGGTCCCGCAATTGTCCTTTCCCCAAACGGTCCAATCAGAATGCACAGAAGGGTGCTGGTGGACAGCAGCAGCAGCAGCAGGGACAGCACCGTGGACAGCAGCAGCAGGCCCAGAAGGGCAAGGTGGTCAAGAAGGCTGGCCAGGTGTACTACACCCAGATCGCTGATATCCCGGAAGGAGAGCCCGTCATGCTCGGTAGGTTCCCTATTGCCGATAACCCTGCAATTACACTCTTTGATTCTGGTGCATCACATTCATTCATCAATCGTAATTTTGTCGCCAAGCATGACATACAAATTGGGGAGGTTAATGAGAATTTTATCATACAATCGCCCGGGGGGCGTATCAGTACTAAGGAAGTGGTATTTCGGGTACCCATAGAATTGGGAGGGCATAAGTTCCCGACCACTATGATAGTGCTAAAAGATCAGGACATAGATGCCATTTTGGGGATGAATTGGATGTATCAGCACAAGGCTGTGATTGATGTGCTGAATAGGACAATCAAAGTTAACATACCTGATAGTCAGTCCAAACTTCTTATCCAACTTCCGTTACCCCTGAGAACCGTGAAGCAAGTCAATGCTACCTCAGTGCAAGAAATCCTGAATATTCCAGTAGTTTGTGAATTCCCGGATGTCTTTCCTGATGACTTACCTGGGTTGCCTCCGGACCGTGATGTGGAGTTTGCCATAGAGCTTAAGCCTGGTACGGCACCTATATCTCGTAGGGCGTACAGGATGCCACCAAAAGAACTGGCAGAGTTGAAGGTTCAGTTGCAAGAATTGCTTGACAAAGGTTTTATCCGGCCCAGTTCGTCACCTTGGGGCTGTCCGGCCATTTTTGTGAAAAAGAAGGATAACTCTCTTAGACTATGTATTGACTATCGTCCTCTCAACGAGGTCACCATCAAAAATAAATACCCTTTGCCCCGTATCGATCTTCTCTTTGACCAGCTTGCTGGGGCCAAAGTATTCTCTAAGATTGACCTTCGATCGGGGTACCACCAAATAAAAATCCGTCCACAAGATATTCCCAAAACCGCTTTCACCACCAGATATGGCCTATATGAATACCTAGTTATGTCTTTTGGCCTAACCAATGCTCCTGCCTATTTCATGTATCTGATGAACTCCGTGTTCATGCCTGAGCTTGACAAATTCGTAGTCGTTTTTATAGACGACATCCTTGTATACTCCAAAACCCCCGAAGAACATGCTAACCACCTTCGAATTGTCCTAAACCGTTTGAGAGATCACCAACTTTATGCCAAGTTCAGCAAATGTGAGTTTTGGTTGGACAGAGTTCCATTCCTCGGTCATATTCTGTCCGCAGAAGGAGTGTCCGTGGATCCCAGTAAGGTCGAGGAGATTCTGAATTGGAAGCCGCCCACCACAGTGCATCAGGTCCGCAGTTTTATGGGTATGGCAGGTTACTATCGTCGTTTTATCCCAGATTTCTCCAGGATATCTAAACCCATCACCAACTTGCTGAAAAATCAAGTGAAGTTTGTTTGGTCATCAGATTGTGAGGAAGCTCTTCAGAAGTTGAAGGAATTGCTAACCACTGCACCAGTGTTGGCTCAGCCGAATATCGAGAAACCATTTGATGTGTACTGTGATGCTTCGGGAACCGGTCTTGGCTGTGTGTTGATGCAAGAGGGTCGTGTCATTGCTTATGCTTCACGGCAACTCAAGCGTCACGAAGAAAACTATCCTACTCATGATCTAGAGTTGGCAGCCGTGGTTCATGCTCTGAAAATATGGCGTCATTATCTGTTGGGAAGTACCTGCAATATTTACACTGATCACAAGAGTCTAAAGTATATTTTTACTCAAGAAGAGTTGAATATGAGGCAGAGAAGATGGCTCGAGTTGATCAAGGACTATGACATCGAAGTACATTACCATCCTGGTAAAGCAAATGTGGTAGCTGATGCATTGAGCCGCAAGGTTCACTGCAACTGCTTGAATGTGAAGTTATATACTCTGACCTTGTGTTGTGAGCTGGAGAGATTGGATATTGAAATGGTGCCACGGGGCAGCATAGCCAACATTAGAATTGAAACTCCTATTTGAGAACAGATCATTACCGCTCAAAAGAAAAGCAAAGGGATCAAGCACATCAAAGAAAAGATCCAAGCAGGCAAGGCTGACTGTTTCAGGATTGATGATGATGGTGTGGTCTGGTTCAAGGACAGATTAGTTGTCCCCAAGATTCCTGTGTTACGTCAAGCGATCCTCGATGAAGCGCACTCAACAAAATTCTCTATTCATCCAGGAAGCAATAAGATGTATCAGGACTTGAGGCAGAAATTCTGGTGGACCAAGATGAAGGTTGAAATTGCTCAGTATGTGGCAAGGTGTGACACATGTCAGAAAGTTAAGGCTGTTCACATGAGACCTGGTGGAGAGCTACAACCATTGCCTGTGCCAGCATGGAAGTGGGAAGATATCAGCATGGATTTCATTGTGGGATTGCCCAAGACTACTCGGGGTTTTGATTCCATCTGGGTTGTTGTGGACCGTCTTACGAAACAAGCCTATTTCATGCCAGTCAAGAAGGACTTTAGAGCTCCAAGGTATGCTCAGTTGTATATTGAGAATCTGATGAAACTGCATGGAGTGCCAAAAACCATTGTCTCTGACCGTGGTACCCAGTTTGTCTCCAAGTTTTGGAAAGCATTTCATAAGTCCTTGGGGACAAAGCTTCTGCATAGCACTGCATATCATCCGCAAACCGATGGACAGACTGAGAGAGTCAATCAAGTATTGGAAGACATGTTGAGAGCTTGCGCGTTGAATTACCCGGACAAGTGGGACGAGTGTTTGGCCTTGGCCGAATTCTCATATAACAACAGCTATCAAGAAAGCATCCAAATGGCTCCATTCGAGGCCGTGTATGGTAGAAGATGTCGCACACCTTTGAATTGGTCCGAACCAGGAGAAAGATGGTACTATGGGGTAGATCTGGTAAAAGAGGCCGAAGACAAGGTTCGAGTGATACAAGAGAACTTAAAAATAGCCCAGTCTAGGCAGAAAAGTTACGCTGATAGACGACGTCGACCGCTAGAGTTTAAAGTGGGAGATTTTGTTTATCTGAAGGTATCACCAATGAAAGGAGTGAATCGTTTTGGAGTTAAAGGCAAACTAGCCCCGCGTTTCATTGGACCCTTTGAGATCATCGAACGTGTGGGAAAAGTGGCTTACAGGTTGCAGTTACCTGAGCACATATCAGAAGTACACAACGTATTCCATGTGTCGCAGCTGAAGCAATGTCTGAGAGTGCCAGATCAAGTAATCGATGTGGAAGGAGTTCAGTTGGAACCCGACATGACTACCTCCGAATATCCAGTTCGGATTCTGGATATTAAAGATCGTGTTACCCGCAGGACTACAACCAGGTGGTATAAAATACAATGGAGTCAGCAATCTGAGGACGAAGCCACCTGGGAATCTGAAGACTTTTTGGCAGAAAAATTTCCCGAATTCTATGCTTCTATATAGGTATAGCCTCTCGCTGTATTTGATCTTTTCTAGCCCCTTGTTTTGAGTTTTGTTTGGGTAGCCTTGATTGGAAAATTTTCTGTTTAAAAACAATGTTATCTACCTAATCTCGGGACGAGATTTCTTTTAGGGGGGAAGGCTGTAATACCCCTGGTATTACTGTTAACTAAAATGACATGTCATCATATCATCATGTGCATTTGCTTGTCATTAGGGCTAATAGTGTGATTAGCTTGTTTAACTCTTGTGTGTGCTTGAAGGAACCCTAATTGAGTTGTTATTTCTTGTTGATTTTTAATTTTCCTAAAACCCTAATTAAAGGCTTCAAAGTGCACTTTCTAAATTTGATCAAATCTGAGGTAGGTCCCTTAATAAAAGTTGTAGAGTTTTTAATGTAGAACAACTTCTATTTTGGGTGATTTTGAAGTTATGTTGAAAATTTTTGAATTAAGCTCAAAACAGTGTTTCAAAATTTGAATTTAAAACTGCTTTTCAAAAACTAATGAGAATTAGATAAAACTTCCTTAATAGAAGTTGTAGATCTCTCTGAGATGCACAACTTATATTTTGGCCAAATTTCAAGTTCTTTAGAAAAATAAAAAGTAATTTTAAATATTCAGTTTGAAATTCAAAACCCTAGTTTACCCCCTTTTGAATATTTTCAAATCTAGGCCGAATTTCAAATTGGTGCAAAAACAAAAGTTGTCTAGCACAAAAATATCTACAACTTTGCTTTTGGGCGTGGCCTTGGATTCGGTCGTTTGGCCGGTCAATTTGAGCGATTTTCTCTGAGCAAGGTACTGTACCGGCGACACTGTTCACGCGTCACGCGCGCGTCCGGCCGCGGCGCGCACGTCGCCGGCGTGCGCGACAGTGCCGCGCGTCCTCTGGCGCCGGAGCTCCGTCCGTGGTACGCGCAGCATGGAGTCGAGCTCTCCCACGTCCTCTTTGGCCTGTTCCCCGGCTATTTAAGCCCCCGAACGCGCCTCCCCACCCATCTTCTTCCCCGCAACCATCGCCGGCGAACTCTCGGTCTCCGACCAAATTCGTCGGTCACCGTCCACCTCCACCCTCTCCATCTCACCGGTAGGTCGAGCACTTCCTGGCGAATCGGTTGGTGCCTTTGGAACTTGCTCTGACCCTCTGTGTGTCGCAGGGTCACCGTCGCCGCGCGTGCGCATCCGGCGGAGCGCCGCCGCGAGCTCACACCCGTCCACAGCTCTCTCCAGTGAGCCAATGCCTCGTCCGAGTATTCCTCCGTGCTCATTGACCTTCCTTGTAGCTCATGCGCCTGTTGGTTCTTCGTCTCTGACCGTAGGTTCACCGGAACGGAGTCCTCGCCGCCGGCGGAGGTCGTTGCAGCCGCGGCCACCGTCACCACCGTGCCTCTACACCATCTCGGGTCGTTCTCTCCGTACTAGTCAAGTCTCGGTGAGCTCAGGAATCTTCCCATGCCCTAACCCGGCTTGATTAAGCCTTGGCCTCGCCGGAGTAGGTCCGGTCGCCGCCGCCGAGCCGCGGCGGAGGTGCCCGAGGGTGCTCCGAGTGTCTATCCTTGCCATTTAGTAGCTTGTTAGGTACGGCTAGGAGTCCCGAGGGTCGTGGGAAGGTTGGTTTGGCCGTTGGGGTCACCGGCGGTGAGCCACGGGCGGCGAACCGCCGGCGCCTCACCTCCGTTCGAAAACAGAGGAGGCCCAGGGGCGTCGGATTAGAAGGTGATTAGTTCCAGGGGGGTTTTTGCAAAGTCAGTGACTCTGGTGAATAGTGTGAGTTGGTCCGCGGGTTGATAACCGTGTTTTCCAGGGGGTTTTGCGCAAAAGCGCAGGCGCCGAGCGCGGGCAGGCCGAGTGGGCCGGTCTGCTTCGCTTGGGCCGAGTTGGGCCGGCTTCGGGCCGTTTTCGGTTTTCTCTTTTTCCAGGTTTTTTCAAAGCCTTTTCCATTTTATTTTCAAATGAATAGTGCTGCAGTTTCATAATTTTGTTAGAATATTTTGGCTGATCCAAAATTCATGAGAATTTTTGTATGTTCTCTCTGAGTAGTGTAGAATTTTATAAAAATATTGTTTGTCATGTTTAAGTACTTTCTGCAGTAGGCAAAAATCCCTAAAATAAATGGAAAATGGATTTTTGCACATTTTTAATTAATTCTAGGTAACTCCAAAAATCACCAAAATTTATTTGTCTCTGTTTGGCATGAAAGACTATCTGTTGGTGAAGTTTGGTCTCAATTGGAATTAGTTTGCTCTTGTATTAAATAGATATGGGTTTATTAAATAGTAAAAAGAAGTGTAGAAAATGAATTTAGGGTTTGTGTGACTTTGGAATTGATTGTGGTTCTAGGTCAAACCCATTTAAGACCTAGAACACCCTAGTGATGTCGTTTTATGCTTGTCATATGTTTAGTTCTTGATTTCTTGCATATGCTCTTTTCCGCATCGCATTCATACATGCCTTGTTGCACACGTGTAGTGCCGGTAAACGAGGAAGTCAAAGTCGAGGTGCCTGGAGGAGAAGGTTCCGAGGTGGTTCTTGAACCTGAAAGCTGTGGTGCTCCTGCCCCGACTGTTTTTGCGCTGCAAGGCAAGCCCCGGTGCATTCAACCCTCTATTTATAAATGCTTTTATCACTGGAGTTAATCAACTGCATTAAGTTGTTAGGAGTTGCGTGATGAAACAATTGATGCATTTACCATCCTTGACTACTTGTTATCCAAGGAACCTAATGATTTGAAATGAGTTGAAAAATGCTTAGTCATGCTTAAATATTAGAATTGCAAAAATGCTAATTTAAACTTGATATTTGGAATGAAGAATTATCAAGGGATGGGTATGAGTCCATGTATGATGGCAGGGTCCTTTGGCTAGGACACTGTTATTGTAATGGATGGGTTTCCCGAGTGATCGGCCATCTGTTTGGGTTAGAGTCCCAACTGATCGTCATCATCGGGAAAGGGATTTGAAAACCGGGCAGAATCCAGGGTATTTGGGTTAGAGTCCCAATGCATGGTCTCTGACGGAAAGCAGTAGGGACCGTTCGTTGTAAGGCCTGTTGTGATCATGATGAACAGCCTAGCCACATACCAATTCGGAAAGCCTAGGGTCAGGTCGCTCTATTGCTGGAACCGACAACCGCGCACTGGGAGTGCAGAGATGGCGAGAGTAGCGTGTACCCACGTGGCCGGCGTGCCTGGAGACTAGTGGAGTACTGTGCTCTCGGGTGGCGTAGGACCGGGTCCGGAATAGAAAAGCCGTGACAATGGGTTGGTATATGCAAGCTTAAGTGCTACATATGCAGTGTGGATAGAATCCCCAGCTGGGTATACTTACTTGATTCGAATCGACGTGCTCCTCGGTTATGGAGACTTGATCCTCACGTCTACCTCGAAAAGTGGTTCGAAGAATAGGATGTTTGAGAATGATGAAAAGAATAAGATAGATGGAAGAGATGAATGATGACTTATGATATTAATAAGGGTATTCAATGAGCAAAATACTGAGACAGGATAGTAATGCTTTTCCGCTAAACTCTTACCTCCTGCTAAGCCTTACCCCTAACCTTGCATTCCAAGAGTCAGATATTTTTCTTAGTCGGGTAAGTCTTGCGGAGTACCCAGTACTCAGGGTTTGTTAACCCCGTTGCAGGAGGGCCACAGCCGGAGATTTGCCTCGACCCCTGTTGTGCTACAGTGATCGAAGAGGATAGTGGTGAGGAGTGAAGGACCCGTGGGCTGGGTTCGATTATCTACTATCTATTTATGTTGTATCGTTGTTCCAGTGCCACTGCTACTATTTTAAGTTGGTTTGTAATAACTACACTTATTTACTATTTGAACTCGGTTTGTAATTTAAGTACTAGTTAATCTTCCGCATTTACTCTGATGTATTTTGGTTATGAAATGTTGTAACTCTGTAATGGCTTCGCAATGGAGATCCTGTCGGCATACGGGCACTGATGTAGCCCGGCAGGGCTGCCTCGATCATTTGGAACACGGGTACGACTGTCAGAGGTCATTAGTGACGATGACAGGTGCCTGTGGGCCATGTGATTAAGGCGGTTCTGTTACATGGATGTATCAGCACAAGGCTCTCATTGATGTGCTGAATAGAACCATCAGGGTAAATTTGCCTAATAGTCAAACTCAACTCCTCATCCAACTTTCAATACCTCAAAGAGCAGTTGGCAGGGTATGTGCAACCGCAGTTAAAGAGGTGCAAAACATTCCGGTGGTCTGTGAATTTCCGGATGTGTTCCCTGACGATTTGCCTAGTTTACCTCCTGAACGTGATGTAGAGTTTGCCATTGAGTTGAAACCTGGAACAGCACCTATTTCTCATAGAGCCTATAGGATGCCTCCCAAGGAACTGGTAGAGCTTAAGGTTCAGCTACAAGATCTGTTGGATAAGGGTTTCATCAGGCCTAGTTTATCTTCTTGGGGTTGTCCTGCCATTTTTGTTAAAAGGAAGGACAATTCCCTCAGACTCTATGTTGATTACTGTCCGCTCAATGAGGTCACCATCAAAAACAAATATCCTTTGCCTCGTATAGACCTTCTCTTTGACGAACTTGCTGGGGGCAAAGTATTTTCTAAAATTGACCTTAGATCTGGATACCACCAAATAAAAATTCGTCCCGAAGACATTCCAAAAACAGCCTTCACCACCAGATATGGCCTATACGAATATCTAGTTATGTCTTTCGGCCTAACCAATGCCCCTGCCTATTTCATGTACCTCATGAACTCCGTCTTCATGCCTGAGCTTGACAAATTTGTAGTCGTGTTCATCGACGACATCCTTGTCTATTCCAAAACCCCTGAAGAACATGCCCAACACCTCCGTGTTGTCCTGACTCGTTTAAGGGAACATCAACTATATGCCAAGTTCAGCAAGTGTGAGTTTTGGTTGGACAGAGTTCCATTTCTCGGACATATCCTATCGACTGAAGGCGTATCTGTTGACCCAAGGAAGGTGAAGGAGATCTTGAATTGGAAGCCACCGACCACCGTACATCAAGTCCGTAGTTTCATGGGGATGGCGGGATAACCGTCGTTTTATTCCGGATTTCTCCAAAATATCCAAACACATTACCAGCCTATTGAAGAATCAGGTCAAGTTTGTCTGGTCACCTGAGTGTGAGGAGGCCTTTCAAACCTTGAAGAAATTGTTAACTAGTGCACCAGTCCTAGCCTAGCCCGACATTGAGAAGTCATTTGATGTGTACTATGACGCTTCTGGAACTGGTCTTGGTTGCGTCTTGATACAAGAGGGCCGAGTCATTGCTTATGCTTCACGACAACTTAAGCGCCATGAAGAGAATTATCCTACTCATGATCTAGAACTGGCTGCTGTTGTCCATGCATTGAAGATATGGCGTTATTATTTGCTGGGTAGTATTTGCAATATTTACACCGATCACAAGAGCCTAAAATATATCTTTACCCAAGAAGAGTTGAACATGAGACAACGAAGATGACTCGAGTTGATCAAGGATTATGACATTGAAGTACATTATCACCCTGGTAAGGCGAATGTGGTTGCCGATGCACTCAGTCGGAAGGTGCATTGCAACTGTCTGGCAGTGAAGCCCCGAGATCTTTCTTTGTGCTATGAACTAGAGAAGTTAGGTATAGAAATGGTTGAACATGGAATCTTGAACCATATTAGCATCGAGACCACCATTCGTGATGAGATCATTGCGGCTCAGAAAGGAAGCAAGGGCATCAACCATATCAAGGAAAAAGTCCAAGCCGGCACGGGAGATTGTTTTAGGATTGATGACGAAGGTGTCGTATGGTTCAAGGATCGTCTAGTAGTTCCAAAAGTACCCGAGTTGCGTCAAAAGATCCTTGATGAAGCACATTTGACAAGGTTCTCCATTCAACCAAGAAGCAACAAGATGTACCAGGATTTGAAGCAAAAATTCTGGTGGACTAAGATGAAAATAGAAATTGCTCGATATGTAGCAAGATGTGTTTCGCATGTCAGAAAGTAAAAGCTATCCACATGAAGCCTGGAGGAGAACTGCAACCACTGCCTATTCCTGCGTGAAAATGGGAAGATATTGTTGACACTTCTTAGCGCAACCACTAGAGACCGGGTGTTAGGCTATCTCTGATAATGGCGCCAGAAGTGCCTGGGGTATTTCTTATGTCTATTGGATAATTCCGCAAGCGCACAGAATATACCGCTGTAGCACTTCACCCGGGAGTATTCCAAGGTATCGTTATTTATTTTATCCCAAGGGAAAGCGATTGCTAGAAATGTTAATAGAAAGAGATCCTTAAATCTGTCTCAACTGAGCACAACTAGTGCAGAGGGGGTAATCGAAGTATGATAGGAAGGGGATGATTCAAAGATAACAAATGAGATACTAAAAATAACTAGTGTAGTGTAGCTAGGTGGGAGGACAACGAGTGAGAAAGGTTCCTATGATTCAAACTTTACTCTTGTGATATATCCTATCAAATGGACGAAGTACACTAAGACTGCTACCATACTTCTGTTGTGTATGGGATAGGCGAGACAGTAGAGGATATAACCTCTACCCGAAGCGGCTATTCTCTTATGGGAGCCTACCTTTTAAGAACTTGCCTAAAACACGTGGAGGGATACTAAGACTAGACAGGGCTGTCATCACCTGCTAGCACCCACAAACAATCCGTGCGACAAGCGGCATTCAAAGGCAAGATCTAGTCTAAGCACCACGCTTACACTAAGCCTTACTACTCTAGCAGTGATCAATGCAACTAGAGCACCCTATGATAGGCGATGAACTACACACGTGAGCTGGTTACAGGATCACAATCTAATGCAAATCGACCAAGTAATATGATAACTCACAACAATACTATTAAAGTAATGCACTAAGTAAAGACTCAATAAAGTAAAGTAAGAATAATATATGAAAGTAGACAAGTCTTACAGAAAGAGAAAGATACAATAGCTATACCGGACTCTCCAGCAGACGACTCCGGAGACCCCGAGCGCAGCTCGACTCAACTCTAACTCCCACACTAGACTACAACTACTACTAAAGGTGAAACTACACTACTTCTTCACTTGTATCTTGAATGAATTATGTCTTGAGAGGGTGGAGGCAGCCTCTATTTATAGGGGAGAGCAAGGGGGTGCCACGTCAGCGATCCGCGTGCTCCTTGCCTCTCCACCCTTGGATGAACCGACTTGGAACCGCCTCAAGATGGACGGCCATGGTAATTTCAGCACATGGGAAGCATGCAGAGAGGCGGTGGAGTGAGTCAGTGGCCAAAACCCACATAGGAGGGTTCGGCCAACCCCTATGATGGGTGGGGCCAAGCCAGGTGTGGGCCCTACCAGTCATAGGGTCTCCCCTGGTACTTGTTATGTCTTGATTGCTTCGATTCACGCCTCAATCCGTGTGCCTTTGATCTCCACCGTTGAATGGAAGCACAAGTTGATTAGATGGATGAAATGACTTGGTTGGAGTGTCACACAGATTCTGCCACGTCACCAGAGCCAGGTGGGCCCCATGGGTAGTTCGGCCAACCCATGGGTGGGCCCACTCTGAGCTCTGATCTCTTCCATGTGGTCCCTTGTGTCTTATATTGGAATGTGGTTGTCTAGTGCCTCCATATGTGGTTCGGCCGAACCACATATGTGAGCCCCAGCTGCTGCATTTTGTCCTGTTTTGATCATCCCTGCATTCACAAGCTAAGAGTACAAGTGGAACTTATTATTGATAAAATATGCTCATGTTATGTTTATTCTCCCTTGGATCCGAGGCCTGTGACGGTGTTTAAAAGTGGAAATTTATGGTATATCCACCGTCAACAAGATCCCCCAAGCTTAACCTTTGCTCGTCCCGAGCAAATAATTAAACTTAGCCTCGGTGGATCAGGAGTTGCTACAATGTCATATTTCAATAATACCATATAGACAACAAAGTACTTCTCTTTTGAATAGAAAAATTGGCTATAAAAATTCATCCATTTTACCTTTGTCCTTCATGGGGCTAATGGCCTTTCCCTTTGCCTTAGGTGGTTGAGAGACAGAACAGTTTAACTTGAGCACTAAGTTTCTCATTCCTTGCAAGTTTCATACTGGAGGTTTTAGCAATGTTTTTCAAAAGAAAAATTAATGTTCCTCATATGGTTCTCTCATGTCACTCAAATAGTGTATGATTCCTTACCAAGGCACAGGTAAAAATTGCCTTCTCTTTATCATCCTACTTCTAAAAATGGCTTATGTGGAGCTTAAGGTAGGAATGAAAGGATGTAGCATACTTACTTTGCATATGTTGTAGAGTCAAAGCGTGGATCCAAAGAGAGAAGTGTCATGCCCAAAATTCAAGTTTATTGAACCTTCGAGTAGCAAATTCTAAATTTGAAGTGAAGTTCATGAAGCCTAGGCAAGCACTAAACTGGTCCCAAGTAAGATCATAGGCTTGATTAAACAGGCGAAAATAGATGTTGTCTCTAGCTGCTTTTACTGTGCACAAAAATTCTAAAGTGAGACTCTTGCTACCTTGGTACCCAGAAAAGTCCCAGAATTCACCCCATCCTATTGCACCAAAAACATCAAAGAACTCCTCATACATACTTGTGCATTGGAGGAGTCCTAAATCAATTACCTTGGTGTGTTCAAAGTTGCGGTTGCAGATGGAGTTGAGGACAAGAAGTTCTTGCGGAGTGACCCAAATGCCTATTTCTTGGTCTTGTGTTCTAACAGGTTCTTCCTCTTCTTCGGATTCTTCATGATCATGGGGAGGTTGTTCAACATTTTCCGTGTTGTTGCTTGGCTTAGTTGCCTCAAACAAATATTCATCCTGTGACCCTGAGAGTCGTATCTCAGTGTCATGGGAGGATGATCGTCGTGATGAACTCCCGCTCAATGCTGAGCGCATTTTCTTTGCTGCGGCCTTGAATGGATTCTTCATATTTGCCCAAAACAAAGACACGAACCAAACTTTGGATGATGGGGGTTAGCTTAATAGAACCTTCTTACCGAATGATTACCTTTGTTGATTCTCTCAGGTGATGAACACTTGAAGAACAAGGATGAGAGGGGAATATTTTTGGGTTTTCTTCTTGGAAAGAAATAAACTTTGTTGGGGAGAGAGAGAGTTTTAGAATGTCGAAGTGCACTGCTGGTAGTTTGGTTTGAGCAATGTGTTCACGAGCATGGCAATGATATAGAGAAGGAAGTGGATGTGCAGGGGGCATATAGCCTGGTTCGGCCGAACCCCCTAGTGCACCAACTTGTGCAACATGTTGCTAGAATCCTTGATGAGTATAGAGTAGAGAAATGTGGTGTGAATTGGTGAACAATGATGGGTCGGCCGAACCCTATCACTTCTCTGTTTCGTGCCAAAACTCCAGGGAATCCTTGTTGCATTGAATGGGACGAAAGATGAAGTGATGGAGCTAAATTAGTGGGTCGGACGATCCATCAATCACCTCCATATTTCAGGCACTTTGTTGCATTGCACTCTTTGTTGGAACTAGAGCAAGTGGGAGCTATCAAGTGCCATCCTATGGGTCGGCCGAACTGGCCTCTTTCTCAAATTGCTATTTGCCAAGCAAAGGAGTCAAGGGTGGTCACTTCTTGCATGGTGAAGCACTCATGTTTCCCTCCTTTGGATGCTTGCTCATAGAATCCTTTCGTGGAGTGAGTGGTGAATGGAATAAAGAGGAAAGGAGGGAGCAAGACATGACCATGGCTAGTAGTTGTTTGCTCATGAGATTCTTCACGGGAGAACTCAAGTGATTGCCAGGTTTGGTTTCTTTTGATTAGCAAGAGTGATTTGGTTAAGAGTTTCATGAGTGGAATTAAAGAGAGAAGAAATGGGTTATGTCATGACATGATTTCTCTCTTAAATTATTCATGCTTTGCTATGAACATTTTTATTGGCATTTTATTGAAGCAAGGGTGAGAGGGAGATTCTAACTCCTAGAGTGCAAGTTGGCAGTCATATGTCTTGTAGCACTCTACGGGGTAGCTCACATGATACTTGGGTTAGCCAATTAGCACTGAACATGTGGGTGCATAAAAAGATCCAAGGTTGCCATGCTAGTGATTAAGATCATCATGCAAATTGTTTAAAGTGTTGTCGTACATGGAATAAGGCATGGATTGAAATGGACAAAAGGTGGCAGGTGGGGGCGTCATGGTGGGGTTCGGCCGACCCCTCCATGGGCCCCACTTGGTGTCGATTTTATTCAGAAGATTAATTAAATGATGATTATCATGCTAAAATTATTGGTCGACAGAAAAAGGCTTGGGATTAACATGCTAAAGTAATTTAAACAAGTAAGGGAAGTAGCATGAATTTAAATGTTAGTATACTTAACTTAATGGAAGAGCTGATCCTTTAGGTCCTTGGGGTAGGACCATTCTCTTGAGCTGGCGTGGAATTTTTCTTTGGAGGTGTCACCGGCTGTATAACCTTTTTCTTCCATACTTGCTTGCTCTTTGCCTTTGGTTGTGATTTGGGCTTCTTCAAATCTTTTACGATAGCAAAGGCATGTATCTCCCTTAGCATGATCAATGAACACTGCTCAACCTTCGGTCGGAATTTGAATGTTTCCAGGGTATCATTGATTGTGAATTGAATTTCTCCAGCTCCAACATCAATATGTGCATTGGCGGTGCTGAGGAATGGTCTCCCTAAGATGAGTGGAGTCTTCTCATCTACTTCCATGTCCAAGACCACAAAGTCCACGGGGTCAAAGAATCCACGTATCTTGATGGGGATGTTTTCCGCTATCCCCGCCGGGTAACGGACTGATTGATCCGCCAGCTGCAAACATATTGATGTAGGGGACAAGATGGTATGATTGAGTTTGTCGAACACTACCTTGGGCATGACGCTGACGCTTGCTCCCAAGTCGCATAGTGCATTCTCAAAGTACTGTGTCCCAATGGAGCTGTCAATGGTGGGACACCCAGGGTCCTTCTTCTTGGTTGGCAGTTGGTTTAATATGGCCTCGCTGCATTCTTCCGTCAATTTGACAATCTCCGTTGTGGGCAGCGGGCGCTTATTGTTGAGGATGTCTCTTAGGTACTTGGCGTAGGTTGGTACCTGCATTGCGTCAAGTAATGGAATATTCACATAAAGATGACGAATTACCTCGACGAATTTCCCGAATTGTTCGTCGGTGGTTTGCTTTCTTGTTCTTGGGAAAGGTAGTAGCACATTGGTGTCATAATATTCGTGTGGGGCTGTCTTTCCATGGAACTTGGTGTTGTCATCAGGCACCGGCAATTCTTCTTCTTCATCATCATCTTCCTTGTCTTTTCTTGCAGCCTTTCCTGTCATGTTAGGATGTGGTGCATCGCGAGTGGACTTACCTCCCCTCGTGATTACCGCATTGATATTCGAAGTATTGCAAGTATTTTTAGGAGATGAAGTAGTAGCAACAAGATGAGATAATTGAGATTCTAACATTTTATTAAAACTCATTTGTTCTTTAACAGAAGAAGCAAGAGCATCCATCTTACAATTTAATGTTTCAGGGATCTTGCCATTTTCTATCAACTTTTTATTCATGCTTTCATTTATTTTAGCATTGATTCATAACAAGATCTTTTAATGATAATTGATTACCAAAATTTGCATTACCTTGAAACTTGGAGTTCGACGCCCATCTTCCTTGTTGAGGGTACTTTGAATTGTTGTTGATGGCGTCTATCTTCTTCGGATTTAATTTGGAATAAGATACACTACATACCTGATCCCATTGATGCTTGGAAGCGAAATGTTGAATGGCCTCAACGGTCTTTCTTGAAATTAGCACGTTCTTCCAATCTTCTCAAGAGGAGATCCATCTTCTCAGATATTGCATCTACTTCATCGATGGTATGTGTGTTCTTCTTCTTGGATTGGAGTCGATCTTCATTCCACCCTTGATTTGTCACCATCTTTTCTATCAGATTCTTGGCTTGTGTGACATTGAGTGAAGTGAATGCTCCTCTAGCAGCGGCATCAAGGTGACTACGAGCTGTTGTGGTTAGCCCATGATAGAAACCTTGAATCAGGAGCCATTCTTGGATGCCATGGTGAGGACATTCCCGAATGTATTCCTGGAGAGGTTCCCATGCTTCGGGAATTGTCTCATTCACTTGCTGTGTAAAGCCTGAGATCTTTCCTCGAAGAGCGGTGGTTTTGCCCATCGAGAAGAACTTTTTGAGGAATGCATTGGCACAGCTTGCCCAATTGCCAATGTCTTCAGGATAAGCATAGAACCATTGTTTTGCCTTTTCGATCAAGGAGAACAGAAAAAGGCAAAGACAGATGGCGTCCATCTTGACTCCTTTTATGGCAATCGTGCCACACAACTCCAGGAAATTTTGGAGATGTGCATTTGCATCCTCATGGGGCTTTCCGCTAAATGGGTTGGCTTGCACCATATTGATAAGAGATGGCTTGAGCTCAAAAGTGACATCCCCCAGGCTAAGCTGCGGACCGGTGGTGACATTGTCAGCCGACGGTGCAGAATGCTCGAAGATGGTCTTTTGGGCCATAGCTTCCTTAGGTAACAGTGTTGAGCCTCCTTCCTTGAGTGGTTCCAATACCAAATCGAACCTCCGATCGGAGACTAAACGGTGTCGAAAACTCCTGGTGGATGTCTCTGGATTTTCTATTGCTGTGGCTTGAAACTGAAATCCACTCATGTATGCCTTGCTTCACGATAAAGAGAAGCAGAGGCAAGGGTAAGCCCTACTACAACTAATTGATACTAATTTGATGATAGGTTCCGGATTCGATCTTATTAAAATTTCTAGGCTATGCTTTCCCAGGCAACGACGCCAGAAATGCTAAAAGCTTGTTGACACCAAAGGTGGCAAACGGATATACCGCAAGCGTACGGTAGTCAATGTAGCTTTCACCAGGGAGTATTCCAGGTATCGTATTTTCCACGGGGAACGTGAACTGGACTAACTAGGTTCAAGATCGTCAGATAGTGATCAAGGATGTTGGTGATCAAAGAGGTTTAGAATATAGGTATAGAGAGGTTCTATGTAGCAAAAGTTATCTGGTCTTGGTTTTCTAAGTATAAAGAGGTTTACCACCTCCTCCCTTTATAAGAGGTGACAGGCAAAACAGGAGGAGATATAACTCCTCCCGAGGCGGCTGTACTATTGTCTTGACGCCCTGCCGTTTCAATAACTTGTCTTACACACGTGGTGGAATACGATGACCAGACAAGGCTGTCACCACTTGCTAGCTACCACAAACAATCCGTGTGACAAGCGGCCCACACTGATAAGATATAGCCTAGACACCACGTCTACACTATGCTTACTACACTAATCTTAGCTACAGACTAGAGCACTTCACAAGTAAAGCAATGTGCAGGTAAAGCAAGTATATACTCAAATACTTGAACCAGAATATTAAATGCTAGAAGGACTCAGATGAAAAACATACTAGAAGCTTGCATCCACTGAGGTACACCTTGAAGAAGACTCCCGACAGGCCCAGGGCTTTCTCCTAAAGACTTCCCTCACTCTCTTCTCTCTTATTCTAACACTAAAACTACTATGATACACTTGATATTTACTCCTTTGATGCCTCTAAAGTGAAGGACTAGGGGGTATTTATAGGGGGATGAAGGGCAGCGCCACGTCAGCGATCCGTGTACTTCTCCACCTCCACCCTTGGATCCACCGTCCTTGAAACCGCCTTGGATGGACGGCAGTGATGCAATGAGCATGTGGAAGGCATGCTGGAAGTCGGTGGAGTAAGGCGGTGGCCTGGGCCCACCATGGGCGGTTTGGCCAAAGCACCCACTGGCAGGTGGGCCCTGCCAGGACCTTCTAGAAGCCTTGTGATGTCAGTGAAGTGATGCCTGTGAGGTGGGTCCACCAAGTGTGGTTCGGCCGACCCACGTCTGGTGAGTTGGGCCCACCACCTTGGTCCCCACCTGTCATGGACTGAGGCTGTGTGATCCCCTTGTCTTTATCTTGTCGTTTCACACCTTGATCCAAGTGCTTTGCTCCTTAGCCATTGATTGAGGACACAATTGCGTTCCAAAGGTGCAAATGGACTCCAGGGGGTGTGCCACGGATTGTGCCACGTCAACATGGCCACGAGGGTTCCCTACCTGGTTCGGCCAAACCATAGGGTGGGGCCACGTGGCCTCTGCTCTCTTGCATATCACTCAATTACTTGATTCCTTGAAGTTGGAGTGCCGGGGCCACTATTCATGGTTCGGCCGAACCATGAATAGTGTCCACCCAGTGTCCACTTGATCCTAGAGTGAAGTCTTTGATGATTGTGACATCACCTAGCCATTTTGTCATAGTTAGGTTTGCATTATATCTTCATCTTGGGCTTCTAAACTATAAAATCACCTGTTTTGGGTACCTGCAAACAAATACTAACATGTACATGTGGAACCAAGTTATTTGTACCTATGTCACTATGTGTTTGCTTGTTCCTTCCCAAAAAGAGTGTTTTGTTGACGGTAATGATGGTAGAAAACATGGTATAAATACAGTCAACAAGACCCCCCACACTTGAGTCTTTGCTCGTCCTCGAGTAAAGTTTAGAAAAAGAGGTAGAAATGACATATCCAAGATAGTGGTGATCAAAGTTTTCATTTAGCACATAGCTTATACTAGTGGGTTATGTGGCATTGTCTAGCATATATCCTTGAGATATTGAAAAATGGAATAACTCACAAGGCAAAATCATCTTACTTTTTACCTTCTCAATACTTAGAATTTTTGATATTGGTTTCAAAAAGAAAGCACATAGTTCATTCTTACTCCTCAAATAGTACTCTCAAGTCACTCAGTTGTGTTTGATTCCTTACCAAGGCATATCTTAAAAATGCCTCTTTTGTTTTATCCTACATCTATCAGACTTATGTGCAGTTTAGGTAGGGATAAACATGGCAAGCATACTTACACTGCATATATTGTAAAATCAAAACAAGGATCCAAGGAGAAAAATGTCATAGACCTAGATCAAGATGTGCAAGTGTATGGAAAATGGTAAACTATTACTTTGTTTGGGACATGGCTATCTTTCTTTTCTTTTATTCATGAGCCTAGATTTTGCTCATATATATATATATATATATATATATATATATATATATATATATATATATATATATATATATATCCTTTTTCTTGGACTTTCACTTGTCCATCTTTTCTTTCTTTTTCATTTTGCATAGCCATTGTCCCTTTTCTATATCAACTAAGAGAGATATTTATTGACCTTTAAAACATGGAGCAATTATTCAATGGGAATGGATGGCATGTTGTTGCGTACTTCCAGTGTAGAACCAGCATATATGTGTGGTGTGTATGTGATCTTGATCTTTGGACTATGACATACTTCTCAACAAGGGTCAACAAGGTTTGATCCAATTCAAAGCAATTGCAAGTAGCATGATTTGAAGGAGTTTCAAACATAGTGTTTATATATGGCTTTGGTAGGAATTTTCTCACTATTGAGGAGTAAGTGACACTATGGTTTTATGATGTTTTCAAAAATAAACTTCTAAGTACTTTGAATGGAAAAAGTATGATTCATGAGCCAAGAGTGATCTCACATTTATCAACATCTTAGTCAATATGATTTCCTATTCAGATATTTACCCACAAGCATAAGCATATATGTCAAATTTGAACTTTGTGTCACCTCTACTCTTCAAATGTCATAAAATTTTATTCATTTAATTTTGGGACGCAAGATTTCCAGTTTTTTTTATTTAAGAACAAAGAAATGAATTGAATAAATGTGAAATTTTGGAGGAGGAGAGGATGCACACCTGCCAGGGAGCATACCTTCGCAGCAGGGAGCCTGGCTGGTGCGACCAGGCCACATTGGGTGGTTCGGCCGAACCACTTAATGAGCCGTTGTTCCACCGTTTGAATCTCCTCGTCTCAAGATGCATTCCTGCAAAGTTGTTCTCTTACTGGACTTCAACTTGTGGGTCGTTCGACCCATGTTTTGTGAGGTTTCAGGTCCTGTTTGATCCAGCAGACGTGCTGTGCACCTTGACATGTTTGAAATCACCAGTAGATCTGTTGATGGGGTCGTCCGAACCCCTCCCACTCATTTCTTTTCATCTGATAACACAAACAGTGAACAACATCAAGTGCAGGTGTTCTGCTGGTGGCAACACACCAGCAAAACGCAAAAGCATTTTATTCAACTTTTTAAGATTGATGCAGGCCTGATTACAATTGTAAAGAACAAAATTTGAAATAGGGAAATCTAACTAATGCCTACTTTATTCTAAAGAAATTCTAATCTAAGGAGAGGGTGGATTTAGGATGTCTTCTTAGCCAATGGCTTTAGCTACGCGCTTGAACTTCGCATTAGTGCTAATGCGGAGCGCGCGGAACTTATCCTCCATATCTAAGTTTGCCATCCTTAATTCCGACACCGTCTCCTCTAATTCATTATTTCTCTTCCTAAGGGTGGTTACAATCTTGAGCATCTTCTCCATGTCACTTTTCTCCTTCCGATCGTCTTCAAACTGGCCTGGCGGCCATTGATCGGTGGTGGATCCATCCTCCTCCGAATGGTTGAAGGAGAGTTGGAGTTGGAATCAAGGGATTCCCTCAACTGCTTCCTTTCATCCGAATTGAGAGGGGGGACGAACACCTTCCCTACACCCAGCCCACCACCAATGATCTTGCGGCCTTTGAATATGGTGGGTGTAGAAGGAGTGTAGGAGCTGATGCTCTTTGATGAATCCGAGTAGAGGGAGCTGGGGCGCTATTTCGGCACCTCCGGAGCCTTCCCCTTCAATGCCAATTGGCCTGTGGTATGCCTAATCGGCGTGGTGGAACGAACAGGGGGCTTCTGGAGATCCCGTCGCGGAGAGAGGGACCTCGGCGACGAAGTGGACCGATGGGATGGCTGGGGGGTGGTCGGCCGAACCCCCCTTGGGTCGGCCGAACCACGCCTGGCCCCTGGTGACACTCCGGTCGGCGGCAACGAGTTCAGTGGCTCCACCTCCAGCACGTCGACAGCCATTGCTCTCTCTAAGCTCTCAGTTAAGGACCTTTGTGGCTTGGAAGTGCCCTCTCCCATGGGGATGATGGCATTTTTGCTAGTTGGAGCCATGGTGGGATTCTCTGGTGTCTCAAGGTCGAGGAAGGATGCAAGGACGGAGAAAGAATGCAAGTGAAAGAAGGAAGAAGGAGAGGAAGGGGTTAAGAAGACAAGTGCCAATGTTCTCCTTTTCGAAATCGTGAGAGAACGTCGGGGGAACGTTGGCACAACGTTCTGGACCTGATGGGTCACAACGGGTCGCATAGGGTGGTTCGGCCGAACCAGGGTTTGGCCCTTTTTGCCGTGGCAACTTCTCCACATGCTCCCCGAATGCCCCCTAAAGCATGACAGCGTCGAGGGGTTGCCCTTCATGGTTCGGCCGAACCATAGGGGTTCCCCAGACTTCTGTCACGTCTCTTGAAGGGGCTCCTGAACACTGCCCACTTTTCAAATTGTCAAGTTTTTGCCAAGTGTGGTCCACCCAACCTAGGTTTGGATTGCCCAGTGCGACCAAAAAGTGTAATTTGAACATTTTATCGCTTGGGTTAATTTTGGTCCAAGTGGTCACCGAGTTTTGGCTATCCACTTCTACTTGGGGGTTTTGGGGACCAAGAAGCTAAAAAGGAGGAATTATTTGAAACCTATCTAGTGATCAAGCTATACAACATGTGAAAGAAGTAGGACATGTAGATTTTAATTATGTGACTTCATTATCAGGGATAAATTCTATCATGTCAACTTCTTCTTCTATTGGTGCATGTTCATGAAAGACTTTGAGACGATGACCATTTACCTTAAAGATGTTGCCGTCGTCGTCTTGAAGTGTGACGGCTCCATGCACTGCTGTATTGATTACCAAGTACGATCATTCCCATTTGCTCCTTACCTTTTCATGGCCAAATAGCTTGACCCTTGAGTTGAACATTAGGACCTTGTCTCCAGGATGGAATTCCTTGGGCTTGATCCTCTTGTCATGCTACCTTTTGGTTCTCTCTTTATAGATCCTGGCATTGTGATAGGCTTTTTCTCTCCATTCCTCAAGCTCTGAGATTTGCATCTTTCTATTCCTTCCAGCAGAGGGCAGATCAATATTCCATTGTTTGATTGCCCAATGTGCCCTGTGCTCTAACTCTACCGGCAAATGGCATGTCTTCCCGTATACAAGTTGGTATGGTGACATACCAATTGGGGTCTTGTATGCGGTCCTGTATGCCCAGAGTGGATCCGGTAGTTTGCTCTTCCAAGCTGTTCCCATTTCATTGATTGTCTTTTGTAGGATGTTCTTGATTTGCTTATTGGAGGTCTCCGCTTGGCCACTTGTTTGGGGATGGTATGGAGTTGCAACATTATGCTTTATCCCCATGTCGGCTAGGAAACGTCGGAAGCCTCTATCTATGAAGTGTGATCCTCCATCGCTTATGACTAGTCTTAGGGTGTCAAATCTTGGGAATATGACTTCTTTAAACACCCTCTTTGAGTGTGAAGCATCTGCGGTTGTGCAAGGCATACCTTCTACCCATTTGGAGACATAATCCACTACCACCAGGATGTACTCACAACCTTGAGACTTGGGGAATGGACCCATATAGTCAATCCCCCATGCATCAAATAGTTCCACTTGAAGGTTGTTTGTGAGTGGCATTGCATCCCGGGTGTTGATATTCCCATGTTTTTGACATCCTGCACATCTCTTCACATAGTCTTGTGCATCTTTGTACATGGTAGGCCAAAAGAATCCACTTTGCCATATCTTTGCGTGGGTTCTGAATACCACATAATGGCCTCCATATTCTGCTCCATGGCATTTCTCAATGATCTTGATTGCTTCATTCATTGGCACACACCTCCTCAACATTCCATCATTATAGACTCTGTACAGATATGGCTGATCCCAGAGGTGTACCTTACTCTCTTGGATGAGTTTCTTCTTGTTTGCCCCCGGTGGCACATATCCTGTGACCATGGAGTTGACAATGTTTGCATACCAGGGGTTGGAGTCCGTGACCTTGAGGAGTGTGTCGTCTCGCAGGAAGTCGTCAATGGGCAGATCCTGTTTGTCTTTGAATAGCATTCTAGACAAATGATCGGCTACAGAGTTTTCTACTCCCTTTTTATCTTTAATTTCAAGATAAAATTCTTGGAGCAGTAAGATCCATCTTATTAATCTTGGTTTAGCATCTTTCTTAGTGAGCAAGTACTTTAATGCAGCATGGTCAGTGTGAATGATGACTTTAGCTCCAACTAAGTAAGATCTAAATTTGTCTATAGCAAAATCCACGGCCAACAATTCTTTTTCAGTTGTTGCATAATTCAATTGCAGCCCAGTTAAGGTTTTGCTAGCATATGAGATTGCATGATGTTTCTTATCTTTGGTTTGTCCTAAGACAGCACCTACAGCATAATCACTAGTATCACACATTATCTCAAAAGGAAGTGTCCAATCAGGGGGTTGTATGATTGGCGCAGAGACGAGTGCTTTCTTAAGGTAATAAAAGGAGTCTAAGCACTCATCATCAAAGTTAAAGGGTGCATCTTTAGCAAGTAGGTTTGTTAAAGGTCTAGCAATTTGAGAGAAATCTTTTATAAACCTTCTATAAAATCCTGCATGACCAAGAAAGCTACGGACACCCTTAACATTCGTGGGCGGTGGAAGTTGCTCTATGACCTCTATTTTAGCTCTATCCACCTCTATCCCACGCTCGGACACTCTATGTCCTAGCACTATTCCTTCTCGAACCATGAAGTGGCATTTCTCCCAGTTCAAGACTAAGTGCTTTTCCTCACATCTTTGTAACACACGGTCCAGATTCTCTAGGCCGTGATCGAAAGTTTTGCCATAGACTGAGAAGTCGTCCATGAACACCTCCATGATTTCTTCGATCATATCGGAGAAGATGGACATCATGCACCTTTGCAAAGAGGCAGGAGCATTGCATATGCCAAAAGACATGCGCCTGTATGCATATGTCCCATAGGGGCATGTGAAAGTTGTCTTACTTTGATCGTCGGGATGGATTGGGATTTGGTGATAACCCGAATACCCATCAAGGAAACAAAAGAAAGAATGTTTTGCAAGCCATTCCAACATCTCGTCGATGAATGGTAACGGGAAGTGATCTTTATTTGTGGCCATGTTAAGCTTTCGGTAATCTATACACATTCTCCAGCCCGTGACGGTTCGTTGAGGGATTAGTTCATTTTTCTCATTTTTCACGACCGTCATCCCTCCTTTCTTAGGCACTACTTGGACGGGGCTGTCCCAGTCATTGTTAGAAACAGGGTAGATTATGCCTGCGTGCAAGAGTTTCAAGACCTCTTTCTTTACTACTTCTCTCATCGCATTATTTAGCTTCCGCTGCGGCTCCTTAGAAAGATATGAACCCGCAAGGGTTTGTGGTCGATCTTTCAATGAGAGGCGTGAGATAACTCGATTGGTGGATGGAGATGACGTTCACGGCCCGACTACAACCTTCCAAGACCGCGCCTTAGCGACCGATACACCACTTCCAAAGGCCGTCACGATCTTGTGGAGCACGGCTACCAGCCCCTAGGGCTCCCGTCCTGCAAGCAATCGAAGAACTAGCAAGAACGAGAAAACAAGAACTGAAATTGCAAGATGAAATTGAAGGTTTCACACTGAATCTTATTATGAGTGGGGTTCCGAAGACAAGGAGACGGGCGACGGGATCAGCACGCGCGCCTACAAGCAAGTAGCGATGGCTAAACTTGATCTAAACAAAACCCAAGTGTTCCTGGTGGCGGCTAAGGGGTATATGACGTGGGGAGGATGACCACAAGAGAGTTGGGGTCATGCTCCAACCCTAGGACGCGTCCCTATTGGACGCTAAATGATACAAGCCCATTGGGCTAACTTAAGGTGGCGCAGCACCCTGGACAGAAAAAGCTCTCGGTGGTATTTGGACGATTGCCGACGTTTCTGATATGATATGAGTATGAGACCAGATCCATATGAAAGTAGACTTCACAAGCTTTCCAACAAGTCCTAAATCACCCCAATCCGACTCCGTATGTAACCGTGGCGACCATCACAAGTTGGAGGTGTGCTGTAGTCCGAATCCAGCCTACGCGAGTCCTTTTCCCTTTCGGTCTTCTCCTTGATTCCTAATCAAAACAAGAGTGCACGTGTCTCCAAGATCTAAACAGGATGGACAAGTGCTCAAGAAGGAACTCACTTGATGATTAAGTTTTCGAGCATGAGCACGAGTAATAGGACCAGCAGGTGTCGGCGTGGACGGCGTGGATGCATGATCGGTGTTGATGTCCTCATCATCCTCCCTTTCTTGAATTTGAGTCGTCCTCGACTCAAGCTCATCTTCCTCACCCAAATAAGGCTTCAAATCTGCAATGTTAAATGTGGGACTAACCCCAAAATCTGCAGGAAGATCAAGCTTATATGCATTCTCATTTATTCGTTGCATCACTTTAAAAGGACCATCCGCTCTAGGCATCAATTTAGATTTTCTTAATTCAGGAAACCTATCCTTTCGCAAATGCAACCAAACCAAATCTCTAGGTTCAAGAATCAATTCCCTTCTACCTTTATCTCCAGCAAATTTGTACTTAGCATTCATGTGCTCTATGTTTTCTTTAGTGGTTTCATGTAGTTTTAGCATCAATTCAGCACGTTGCTTAGCATCAAAATTCAACTTTTCAGAACTTGGCAATGGCATTAAATCAATAGGAGCACGTGGTAACAAGCCATAAACAATCTCAAAGGGACACATCTTCGTAGTAGAATGCAGCGAACGATTATAAGCAAACTCAATATGAGGCAAAGAATCTTCCTACATCTTAATATTCTTCTTTAAAACAGCCCTTAACATAGTAGACAAAGTTCTATTTACAACTTCAGTTTGACCATCAGTTTGGGGGTGACAAGTGGTGGAAAATAAAAGCTTAGTCCCCAATTTAGCCCATAAAGTTCTCCAAAAATGGCTAAGAAATTTAGCATCACGATCAGAAACAATTGTATTTGGCACACCATGCAAGCGAACAACTTCTCGAAAGAACAAATCAGCAATATTTGTAGCATCATCAGTTTTATGACATGGTATGAAATGTGCCATTTTAGAGAATCTATCCACAACCACAAAAACACTATCTCGCCCTTTCCTAGTCCGTGGCAATCCTAACACAAAATCCATAGAAATATCCTCCCAAGGAGCACTAGGAACAGGAAGAGGCATATACAAACCGTGTGGATTCAACCAGGGACTTAGCCTTTTGACATGTTGTGCAGCGAGCAACAAATCTCTCCACGTCTCGTCGCATCTTTGGCCAAAAGAAATGACCAGCAAGAATGTCCTCTGTCTTCTTCGCTCCAAAATGCCCCATCAAGCCACCTCCATGCGCTTCCTCCAGCAACAACAAATGAACGGAGCTAGCTGGAATGCATAGTTTGTTAGCTCTAAACACAAATCCATCATTGACGATGAATTTGTTCCACGTTTTCCCATCTTTACAATGCAGCAGCACTTCTTTAAAATCAGCATCATGAGCATATCGGTCTTTAATTGTTTCTAACCCAAAGATCTTGTAATCAAGTTGATTCAGCAAAGTATATCTCCTAGACAATGCATCTGCAATGATATTATCCTTCCCTTTCTTGTGTTTGATAACATAAGGAAAAGATTCAATAAATTCAACCCATTTTGCATGTCTACGATTCAGTTTTCCTTGACTACGAATATGCATCAAAGATTCATGATCAGAATGTATAACAAATTCTTTGGGCCACAAATAATGCTGCCATGTTTCTAATGTCTGCACTAGAGCATATAATTCCTTATGATATGTAGAATAATTCAGAATAGGTCCGCTCAATTTCTCACTAAACTATGCAACAGGTTTGCCTTCTTGTAACAAAACACCACCCAATCCAATTTCACTCGCATCACATTCAAGCTCGAAAGTTTCATTAAAATCAGGGAGTTGGAGTAGAGGTGCATGTGTTAACTTATCTTTCAGCACATGGAAGGAGTGCTCTTGTGCTTTGCCCCAAGAAAATGGCACTCCCTTCTTTGTAAGCTCATTCAATGGTTCAGCAATGGTGCTGAAGTCCTTCACAAAACGGCGATAGAAACCAGCAAGTCCTAGGAAACTCCGCACTTGTGTGACCGTCGTGGGTACAGGCCATCCTTGTATAGCTTCCACCTTGGCTTTATCAACCTCAATTCCCTGTGAAGTGACAACATAGCCGAGAAACGATACTCGATCGGTGCAGAAAGTGCACTTCTCAAGGTTACCAAACAAACGTGCATCACGTAGAGCATTGAAAACAGCACGTAAGTGATCAAGGTGTTCATCCATGGATTTGCTATAAATCAGTATATCATCAAAGTAGACGACAACAAATTTCCCAATGAAAGCACGCAAAACCTCGTTCATTAATCTCATGAAAGTACTAGGTGCAGTAGTTAACCCAAAAGGCATGACTAACCACTCATATAGACCGAACTTAGTTTTGAAAGCAGTTTTCCATTCATCTCCCAATTTCATACGAATCTGGTGGTACCCACTACGCAAATCAACCTTTGAAGACACAACAGCACCACTCAATTCATCAAGCATATCATCTAATCGTGGAATAGGGTGTCGATATCGAATGGTGATATTATTAATAGCCCTACAATCAACACACATACGCCATGTTCCATCTTTCTTAGGCACTAAAATCACTGGAACAGCACAAGGACTAAGAGACTCACGCACATAACCTTTGTCTAGTAGTTCTTGCACTTGTCGCTGAATTTCCTTCGTTTCTTCCGGATTGGTCCTGTATGGCGCACGGTTTGGCAAAGATGCACCAGGAATAAGATCAATTTGGTGCTCAATCCCGCGTATTGGTGGCAGCCCCGCTGGTATCTCACTGGGGAACATATCAGAATACTCCTGCAAAATGTTAGCAACAGCAGGGGGCAAAGAACGTTGCATATCCTCAAATGAAATCAAAGCATCCTTGCATACCAAAGCATAAGCAATAGAGGTGGATGCATTGAACTCATTAATATCAGATTTTGTAGCAAGCATACAATGTCCTTTCAATTTTATCTCATCTTTGTCATCAACAACAGATTTGTCATTTTTATTGCTCTCGCTCTTTGCTTTTGCAGCCTTAGTAACATCAGATTGCATAATAGCTTCAGGAGACATAGGATGCAACACAATTTTTTGATCATGGTATAGAAACGAATATTGATTTGATCTACCATGATGCATCGAATCTCTATCAAATTGCCATGGTCTACCTAGCAGAATATTGCAAGCTTGCATAGGCACAACATCACATTCAACAATATCTTTGTATGATCCGATGGCAAATTCGATTCACACAAGTCTCGTTACCTTTGCCTTACCACTGTTGTTCAGCCATTGGATGTAGTAGGGATGGGGGTGTGGTTTGGTGGTGAGGGCGAGCTTCTGTACCATGTCGCTGCTTGCCAAGTTGTTGCAGCTACCTCCATCAATGATCATGCGGCACGAACGCTCCTTGATGACACACTTTGTTTGGAATAAAGTGTGTCGCTGATTTTGCTCCGCCTTCTCCATTTGTGCACTAAGCACTCGCGGTACAATCAAGCTCTCATAGTGCTCCGCGTCACCTGCATTAATGTGTTCTTCTATGTGTTCCTCACTACCTGCATAGTCAGCCGCAAGCAATGCAAGTGTATGTTCATCAAAATCACTAGCAGATGAACACTCACCATCATCTTTGACAATCATAACATGCTTGTTTAGGCAGTCACGCATCACATGGCCATATCCCTTGCACCGATGACATTGTATGTTACTTGTTCTACCTGTCGATGCCACGGATGAAGTACTCGCAGCCGGCTTTTGCGCTATCTTCGCAACTGAATTGGTGGGGGCAGCTCGAGTCTTGTCACTAGATGATGGTGTAGGAGTACGTGTAGACGGAATTGTAGACGTACGCTGCTGCCATGAACTAGTTTTCCCTGCAGAAACATTAGTCCTTGCGCTAGCACGTCGTCCCTGCACTTCCCGTTCAACTTTACAAGCAAGATGAAACAATTTGGTTACGTTATTGTATTCTTTGTAAGCGAGGATATCCTGAATTTCCCGATTTAACCCGCCTAAAAATCTAGCCATAGCAGGTTCCTCATCCTCCTCTAATTTACAACGCAACATACTCGTTTGTAATTCCTGATAGTATTCTTCTACACTTTTAGAACCTTGTCTCAATTGCTGCAACTTATTTATCATATCACGGGCATAGTAAGATGGAACAAATCTAGCTCTCATGGCTCGTTTCAGCGCATCCCAAGTTTTAGGTATATTATTAGGATTTTTCTTGTCATATTCGATCCACCAAACAGAAGCAAAATCTGTGAACTCACTAGTAGCAGCCCTAACACGTGTGTTCTCAGGAAATTCATGGCATGCAAACTTTTGATCAACAGCAATCTCCCAAGTAATGTATGCATCAGGGTCATATTTACCATCAAAAGGAGGTATTTTAAATTTAATCTTACTGAAAGCATCATCATTATTGTGTACCTCGCGTCGGCGGCGGCCACCCATACCTCTACATTTGTGACGTAGGCGACGTCGATCACGAGTGTCTCGATCATCATGTTCAGTATCACCCGTGTATTCTTCATCATAACTACCATCCTCTCGATCTTCCTCCTTCTTTTCTTCTTTATGCTTGTCTTTATCATCGTTGTGGAGGTCATCAAAATGCCTCAGGAGAGCGGCAAGGCTTTTGTCCACACTAGCAATGGACTTCTCCAAACCTACAAGCTTGTTGTTTGCGGCAATTTGTGTAGCCTCCAACTGCCCAAGTTTGTCATTTGTCACCTGCAAGTCATTATCAAGTCCCTCCGTGTGCAGCTTCACTTTCCTTTCAAAATGTTGTATGACGCCCTTTGTGCGAGGCGAATGTGGAATTTGGTTATCTTCGTCGGACCCTGGCATGGTTCAAAGACAAAGACAACAAGAAGACAAGTGAAGAAATAAAAGCCCTACAACTACTAGGATGTAGCTACAGCAAGTCGCTCACTCTCCACCTGTTACACAAGTTCTTACCAGTTCTTACCTTGCTCGACAGGAGGGGTCGTCTACCAACAAGTCTGCAGCAATGGATGAAGTGTATCGGTGCCGCAGCACAAGACCTGTCAAGCTGTAGAATTTGTGGAGCTATAGGTGGGCTGAAACAAGGAACGAACTAGCACCACGTTAGTTACAAAAAGCAAGCTGAATAATCGTTCAACCGGCGGTACTGTGCTGGTCCTAGCCTAGACCGTGCTAGAGACGCGAGCCTGGACACAAGGGAGAGCACAACACACCACCCGAAGTGAACGAAAAATCTCCAAGATCAGCCCCTTTGTCTTCTTTTCTTTTGCTTCTTTCTCTTTTCTTTTCTTTTTCTTTTTATTTTTTTTTGAATAAGGGGGCACTCAAAACTGATTATATGAACAAGAACACTCCCAAAGAGTAACTCAGCACACACACTTTTTCCGAAAGGGCAGGGGTATTCCGGTTATTCCTCTCTCTCTCTCTAGAGTAAGCCACTCGTTTAGATATGAATACTTGCTGCGTGGTTACTTTGATAAGGGTGAACTGATTCCTCGTTCGATTGGAACTTCCAATTCTACTCGGACTTGGCCAACAGCGAGGAATAACTGATTCCTTGATCCAACTCAAACTTGAAAACCTACTTGGATTCGGCCAACAGAGAGGAACAACCGATTCCTTGTCCGATTCAAACTTCAAACCCTACTTGGATTCGGCCAACAGAGAGACTATATGATAGCGCGTGTTGTGACAGGAAAGTGACAAGAACTCGAAACTCTAAGGGAATAAACCAAGACCAGCAATCCGACACACCCGATGCAACCGAATATTCAACAAGCCCTAACTAGGTAGCACTAGCCACGGCTCAAAGGTCTATAGGATTGCAGGAAACTAATCTACTATTATTTTGGCTTTTCTGGACTATATGAAAAAAATAAAACAGTGAAGGATTGGAAGTCTCTCACCGATAAACCTTCTCTGATACCAATTGATATGAACCCGCAAGGGTTTGTGGTCGATCTTTCGATGAGAGGCGTGAGATAACTCGATTGGTGGATGGAGATGATGTTCACGGCCCGACTACAGCCTTCCAAGACCGCGCCTTAGCGACCGATACACCACTTCCAAAGGCCGTCACGATGTTGTGGAGCGCGACAACCAGCCCCTAGGGCTCCCGTCCTGCAAGCAATCGAAGAACTAGTAAGAACGAGGAAACAAGCACTGAAATTGCAAGATGAAATTGAAGGTTTCACACTGAATCTTATTATGAGTGGGCTTCCGAAGACAAGGAGACGGTCGACTGGATCAGCACGCGCGCCTACAAGCAAGTAGCGATGGCTAAACTTGATCTAAGCAAAACCCGAGTGTTCCTGGTGGCGGCTAAGGGGTATATGACGTGGGGAGGATGACCACAAGAGAGTTTGGGTCGTGCTCCAACCCTAGGACGCGTCCCTATTGGACGCTAAATGATACAAGCCCATTGGGCTAACTTAAGGTGGTGCAGCACCCTGGACAGAAAAAGCTCTCGGTGGTATTTGGACGATTGCCGATGCTTCTGAGATGATATGAGTATGAGACCAGATCCATATGAAAGTATACTTCACAAGCTTTCCAACAAGTCCTGAATCACCCCAATCCGACTCCGTATGTAACCGTGGCGACCGTCACAAGTTGGAGGTGTTCTGTAGTCCGAATCCAGCCTACTCGAGTCCTTTTCTCTTTCAGTTTTCTCCTTGATTCCTAATCAAAACAAGAGTGCACGTGTCTTCAAGATCTAAACAGGATGGACAAGAGCTCAAGAAGGAACTCACTTGATGATTAAGTTTTCGAGCATGAGCACGAGTAATAGGACCAGCAGGTGTCGGCGTGGACGGCGTGGATGTATGATCGGTGTTGATGTCCTCATCATAGAAGGTGCAGCACCTTGCTCAATTGGGATGCGATGGGTGTAGAGAGTGGGACTAATTCTTTTAAGATCTTTAAGAGAGTATCTTAAGACAGAGTGGTGTTTTTCTAGAATGGTGATGAGTTTGGAGGTTTCCTCCTCAGAAAGTTAGTCACTAATGATTACGGGAGTCTCCCTATCACCATTAATAAAGGCATACTTAAGTCCAGAATGAAGGGGTTTAAGTTCTATAGAGGGTTTAGATGGGGTTCAGATTTATCCAAATCTAAAGGTTCTTCTAATTCAGCTTCTTCTTGGATAAAATCCTTAGCATCTTCTTCTAGATCAGGATAAGAAGGTTCTAGAAACGATGCAGCCATCACTTCCTCTATTGGGTCAGTCTCGGGTTGCAATTCTACTTTAGAGTTGGCAGAATTTGCTAATGGAATTGAAACACAAAGGTTCTTCCCGAGATGACCTTCAAGGTTCCCCCCATGGAATCCATCACGGAATCTCATGAGCGGGTGTCCAATCAACAAGTCAAATTCCTCTATGTCAAATATGAAGAAGTGTGAGAGGATATGGACCTTGTTAATTGTGACAGGAATTGTCTGTGCTATCCCGCAGCTCTCGACCAATTTCCCAGAGGGCAATTTAAGAAATTTGTTGGTCGGGGCTAGAGCTTCCTCTCCTAGGAGCGCATTTGCTAATGACTTAGACATAATGCTAACTCCTACGGCGGGGTCATAAAGAGAGTCTATGGTAGTCCTATTTATGACGCAAGGAATGTTTGTGAAGCAAGATAGGGTCCTAATAACCTCAGGTGAGGCTTCGGCTTCCTTCAGCCATTTGTCACTCATAATAGACGCGAGCTCTTGAACAGTCTCCTTGAGATAGCAGGTCCCAAGGCGATGTGGAATGTGATCATTTGGAGCTCTACGTGTTGTAGACTTCTTTTGCACAGGTTGATTTGAGGCATTTCCGAAATCGGAGAAGAGATCGGCCTCGATATCAAGAGGAAATTCCAGAGGTTTAACTTCCTCTGGAGGATTTGGTGGTTTTGGTTCAGGTTCGATAGCTTGTGATGTAAGTGGTGAGGTTCCGGCTATTGTAGGTTCGTCCTTCGGGGCTTGATCTTCCTCGGGGGCTTCATCATAGATATTAGTGTAGGGGGTGTTCTCAAGAATTTTCGCAAGAACTTCCTTAGCTTCACTAATAGAGAGATGCAAGAACGCTCCCTTGGAGGCTAAATCAAGAAATTGTGCGGAATTTTGGCTAAGACCGAGGTAGAAATGTTGCAAGAGGGCTAGCTCGGTTATAGCTAAATCAGGGCCAGTAGATACTAAGTCTGTGAAACGGGCCCATGCCGCACCTAGAGGCTCCTTATCCTTTTATCTAAAGGTTAGGATCTCTACACGAAGATGAGCAACTCGGGGAATGGAGAAGAAGGTGATACAGAACTTTGATTGCAGCTTCTCCCATTCTCCATTTACACTACCTACATGACGAGTATACCATCGTTTGGCAATTCCCGTCAAAGAGAACGGAAATAGCTTCCACTTAAGGGTATCTCGTTTTATCCCGTGGAATGTAGGCAAGAGCATAATTGCTCGAAATCCCATAGGTGTGTATAGGGGTTCTCATCTTCATCCCCAGAAAAAGGTTTCTCCTGAACCATCGCTATGAGACTCGGGCGTAGCTCATAACGAACGGCCAAAATGGCCTGTGATGAACTAGACGGCTCCATACTAGCGCCCGATGGAGCACCATACTCGAAGATGGGTGTTTGATCTATGTGTGTGTGAAAGAGATAGTTTTGATCAAACAAGGATAACTAAGACGACTCGACTGTAGTTAAGACAGCTACCGTTCCCCGGCAATGGCACCAGAAAGTTTGTTGACACCAAAGGTGGCAAACGGATATACCGCAAGCGTACGGTAGTCAATGTAGTTTTCACCGGGAGTATTCCAGGTATCGTATTTTCCACGGGGAACGTGAAGTGGACTAACTAGGTTCAAGATCATCAGATAGTGATCAAGGATGCTGGTGATCAAAGAGGTTTAGAATATAGGTATAGAGTGGTTCTACGTAGCAAAAGATATCTGGTCTTGGTTTTCTAAGTATAAAGAGGTTTACCACCTCCTCCCTTTACAAGAGGCGACAGGCGAAACAGGAGGAGATATAACTCCTCCCGAGGCGGCTGTACTATTGTCTTGATGCCCTGCCGTTTTAATAACTTCTCTTACACACATGGTGGAATACGAAGACCAGACAAGGCTGTCACCACTTGCTGGCTACCACAAACAATCCGTGCGACAAGCGACCCACACTGATAAGATATAGCCTCGACACCACGTCTACACTATACTTACTACTCTAATCTTAGCTAGAGACTAAAGCACTTCACAAGTAAAGCAATATGCAGGTAAAGCAAGAATATACTCAAAATACCAGAACCAGAATATTAAATGGTAGAAGGACTCAGATGGAAAACTTACTAGAAGCTTGCATCCGCTGAGGTACTCCTTGAAGAAGGCTCCCGACAGGCCCAGGGCTTTCTCCTGAAGACTTCCCTCACTCTCTTCCCTCTTATTCTAACACTAAAACTACTATGATACACTTGATATTTACTCCGTTGATGCCTCTAAAGTGAAGGACTAGGGGGGTATTTATAGGGGGATGAAGGGCAGCGCCACGTCAGCGATCCGCGTACTTCTCCACCTCCACCCTTGGATCCACCGTCCTTGAAACCACCTTGGATGGACAGCAGTGATGCAATGAGCACGTGGAAGGCATGTTGGAAGTCGGTGGAGTAAGGCGGTGGCCTGGGCCCACCATGGGCGGTTCGGCTGAAGCACACACTGGCAGGTGGGAACTGCCAGGACCTTCTAGAAGCCTTGTGATGTCAGTGAAGTGATGCCTGTGAGGTGGGTCCACCAAGTGTGGTTCGGCCGACCCACGTCTGGTGAGTTGGGATCACCACCTTGGTCCCCACCTGTCATGGACTGAGGCTGTGTGATCCCCTTGTCTTTATCTTGTCGTTTCACACCTTGATCCGAGTGCTTTGCTCCTTAGCCATTGATTGAGGACATAATTGTGATCCAAAGGTGCAAATGGACTCTAGGGGGTGTGCCACGGATCGTGCCACGTCAACATGGCCACGAGGGTTCCCTACCTGGCTCGGCCGAACCATAGAGTGGGGCCACGTGGCCTCTGCTCTCTTGCATATCACTCCATTACATGATTCCTTGAAGTTGGAGTGCTGGGGACACTATTCATGGTTCGGCCAAACCATGAATAGTGTCCACCCAGTGTCCACTTGATCCTAGAGTGAAGTCTTTGATGATTGTGACATCACCTAGCCATTTTGTCATAGTTAGGTTTGCATTATATCTTCATCTTGGGCTTCTAAACTATAAAATCACCTGTTTTGGGTACCTGCAAACAAATACTAACATGTACATGTGGAACCAAGTTATTTGTACCTATGTCACTATGTGTTTGCTTGTTCCTTCCCAAAAAGAGTGTTTTGTTGACGGTTATGATGGTAGACAACATGGTATAAGTACCGTCAACAAGACCCCCCACACTTGAGTCTTTGCTCGTCCTCGAGTAAAGTTTATAAAAAGAGGTAGAAATGACATATCGAAGATAGTGGTGATCAAAGTTTTCATTTAGCACATAGCCTATACTAGTGGGTTATGTGACATTGTCTAGCATATATCCTTGAGATATTGAAAAATGGAATAACTCACAAGGCAAAATCATCTTACTTTTTACCTTTTCAGTACTTAGAATTTTTTATAGTGGTTTCAAAAAGAAAGCACATAGTTCATTCTTACTCCTCAAATAGTACTCTCAAGTCACTCAGATGCAAGATAGGAGAATGGTTTGCTTCGAAACTGCCATAGGCATGAAAATAATTTGCTTTGCACTCCATGATACAATAGGTATCATGGGAGACGTGGAACCTCATTTGGATGCGTTGTGAAACCAAGATGCAAGATAGGAGCATGGTTTGCTTCGAACCACCATAGGCATGAAAAGTATTTGCTTTCCACTCCATGAAACTCATAGGTGTCATGGGAGAAGTGGAACCTCATTTGCATGCACTGTGAAATCAAGATGCAAGATAGAAGCACGATTTGCTTCAAACCTAACATAGGCATGAAAACTATTTGCTTTGCACTCCATGATACACATAGGTGTCATGGGAGAAGTGGAACCTCGTTTGGATGAGTTTGGCTGCGTTGTGAAACCAAGATGCAAGATTGGAGCATGGTTTGCTTCGAACCACCATAGGCATGAAAACTATTTGCTTTGCACTCCATGAAACTCATAGCTTTCATGGGAGAAGTGGAATTTCGTTTGGATGCGTTGGGAAGCCAAGATGCAAGATAGGAGCACGGCTTGCTTCGAACCTACCATAGGCACGAAAACTATTTGCTTTGCACTCCATGATACACATAGGTGTCAAGGGAGAAGTGGAACCTCATTTGGATGCGTTGTGAAACCAAGATGCAAGATGGGAGCACGGTTTGCTTCGAACCACCATAGGCATGAAAAGTATTTGCTTTGCACTCCATGAAACTCATAGGTATCATGGGAGAAGTGGAACCTCATTTGGATGCGTTGTGAAGCCAAGATGCAAGATAGGAGCACGGTTTGCTTCGAACCTACCATAGGCACGAAAACTATTTGCTTTGCTCTCCATGATAGACATAGGTGTCATGGGAGAAGTGGAACCTCATTTGTATGCGTTGTGAAACCAAGATGGAAGATAGGAGCACGGTTTGCTCCGAACCACCATAGGCATGAAAAGTATTTGCGTTGCACTCCATGATACACATAGGAGTCATGGGAGAAGTGGAACCTCGTTTGGATGAGTTTGGATGCGCTCTGAATTTAGGATGGAAGATAGGAGCACGGTTTGCTTTGAACCACCATAGGCATGAAAACTATTTGCTTTGCACTCCATGAAACTCATAGCTTTCATGGGAGAAGTGGAATTTCGTTTGGATGCGTTGTGAAGCCAAGATGCAAGATAGGCGCACGGTTTGCTTCAAACCTACCATAGGCACGAAAACTATTTGCTTTGCACTCCATGATACACATAGGTGTCAAGGGAGAAGTGGAACCTCATTTGGATGCATTGTGTAACCAAGATTCAAGATGGGAGCACGGTTTGCTTTGAACCACCATAGGCATGAAAAGAATTTGCTTTGCACTCCATGAAAGTCATAGGTGTCATGGGACAAGTGGAACCTCATTTGGATGCGTTGTGAAGCCAAGATGTAAGATAGGTTCACGGTTTGCTTCGAACCTACCATAGGCACGAAAACAATTTGCTTTGCTCTCCATGATACACATAGGTGTCATGGGAGAAGTGGAACCTCATTTGTATGCGTTGTGAAACCAAGATGCAAGATAGGAGCACGGTTTGCTTCGAACCACCGTAGGCATGAAAAGTATTTGCCTTGCACTCCATGATACACATAGGAGTCATGGGAGAAGTGGAACCTCGTTTGGATGAGTTTGGATGCGCTCTGAATTCAAGATGGAAGATAGGAGCACGGTTTACTTCGAACCACCATAGGCATCAAAACTATTTGCTTTGAACTTCATTAAACTCATAGGTGTCATGGGAGAAGTGGAACCTCATTCGGATGCGTTGTGAAGCCAAGATGCAAGATAGGAGAATGGTTTGCATCGAACCTGCCAAAGGCAGGAAAACAATTTGCTCTGCACTCCATGATACAATAGGTATCATGGGAGAAGTGGATACTCATTTGGATGCCTTGTGAAACCAAGATGCAAGATAGGAGCATGGTTTGCTTCGAACCACCATAGGCATGAAAAGTATTTGCTTTGCACTCCATGAAACTCATAGGTGTCATGGGAGAAGTGGAACCTCATTTGGATGCACTGTGAAACCAAGATGCAAGATAGAAGCACAATTTGCTTCAAACCTAACATAGGCATGAAAACTATTTGCTTTGCACTCCATGATACACATAGGTGTCATGGGAGAAGTGGAACATCGTATGGATGAGTTTGGATGCGTTGTGAAACCAAGATGCAAGATAGGAGCATGGTTTGCTTCGACACACCATCGGCATGAAAACTATTTGATTTGCACTCCATGAAACTCATAGGTGTCATGGGAGAAGTGGAACCTCATTTAGATGCGTTGTGAAGCCAAGATGCAAGATATGAGCAAGGTTTGCTTTGAACCTGCCATAGGCACGAAAATTATTTGCTTTGCACTCCATCATACACATAGGTGTCATGGGAGAAGTGGAAACTCGTTTGGATGAGTTTGGATGCGTTGTGAAGCCAAGACGCGAGATAGGAGCACGGTTTGCTTCGAACCACCATAGGCATGAAAATTATTCGCTTTGCACTCCACGAAACTCATAGGTGTCCTGGGAGAAGTGGAATCTCATTTGGATGCGTTGTGAAGCAACTTGACAAGATAGGAGCAAGGTTTTCTTCGAACCAAACATAGACATGAAAACTATTTGCTTTGCACTCCATGATACACATAGGTGTCATGGGAGAAGTGGAACCTCATTTGGATGAGTTTGGATACATTGTGAAACCAAGATGCAAGATAGGAGCACAGTTTAATTTCGAACCACCATAGGCATGAAAACTATTTGCTTTGCACTCCATGAAACTCATAGGTGTCATTGGAGAAGTGGAACCTTAATTGGATGCGTTATGAAGCAAGGATGCAAGATAGGAGCACGATTTGCTTCGAACCAAACATACGCATGAAAACTCATAGGTACCATGGGAGAATTGGAACCTCATTTGGATGCGTTGTGAAGCCAAGATGCAAGATAGGAGCATCGTTTGTTTTGAACCACCATAGGTATGAAAACTATTTGCTTTGCACTCCAGGAAACTAATAGGTGCCATGGGAGAAGTGGAACCTCATTTGGATGCGTTGTGAAACCAAGATGCAAGATAGGAGCACGGTTTGCTTCGAACCACCATAGGCATGAAAAGTATTTGCTTTGCACTCCATGAAACTCATAGGTGTCATGGGGGAAGTGGCTTGAAAAGTATTTGCTTTGCACTCCATGATACACATGGGTGTCATGGGAGAGGTGGAACATTTTTTGGATGAGTTTGGATGTGTTGTGAAACCACGATGCAACATAGGAGCACGGTTTGCTTCGAACCACCATAGGCATGAAAAGTATTTGCTTTGCACTCCATGAAACTCATAGGTGTCATGGGAGAGGTGGAACCACATTTGGATGCATTGTACAGCCAAGATGCAAGATAGGAGCATGGTTTGCCTCGAACAAGACATAGGCATGAAAACCATTTGCTTTGCACTCCATGATACACGTAGGAGTCGTGGGAGAAGTGGGACCTCGTTTGGATGAGTTTGGATGTGTTGTGAAACCAAGATGCAAGATAGGAGCACAGTTTAATTTCGAACCACCATAGGCATGAAAATTATTTGCTTTGCACTCCATGAAACTCATAGGTATCATGGGAGAAGTGGAACCTTATTTGGATGCGTTGTGAAGCAAGGATGCAAGATAGGTGCACGGTTTATTTCGAACCAAAAATAGGCTTGAAAACTCATAGGTATCATGGGAGAATTGGAACCTCATTTGGATGCGTTGTGAAGCCAAGATGCAAGATAGGAGCATGGTTTGTTTTGAACCACCATAGGCATGAGAACTCTTTGCTTTGCACTCCACGAAACTCATAGGTGCCATGGGTGAAGTATAACCTCAATTGGATGCGTTGTGAAACCAAGATGCAAGATAGCAGCACGGTTTGCTTCGAACCACCATAGGCATGAAAAGTATTTGCTTCGCACTCCATGAAACTCATAATTGTCATGGGAGAAGTGGCATGAAAACTTTTTGCTTTGCACTCCATGATACACATGGGTGTCATGGGAGAAGTGGAAGCTTTTTTGAATGAGTTTGGATGTGTGGTGAACCACGATGCAACATAGGAGCACGGTTTGCTTCGATCCACCATAGGCATGAAAACTATTTGCTTTGCACCCCATGAAACTCATAAGTGTCATGGGAGATGTTGAACCTCATTTGGATGCGTTGTGCAGCCAAGATGCAAGATAGGAGCGCGGTTTGCTTTGAACAAGACATAGGCATGAAAACTATTTGCTTTGAACTCCATGATACACGTAGGAGTCGTGGGAGAAGTGGAACCTCGTTTGGATGAATTTGGATGCATTGTGAAACCAAGATGCAAGATAAGAGCACGGTTTAATTTCGAACCACCATAGGCATGAAAACTATTCGCTTTGTACTCCATGAAACTCCTAGGTGTCATGGGAGGATTGGAACCTCATTTGGATGCGCTGTGAAACCAAGATGCAAGATAGGTGCACGGTTTGCTTCGAATCACCATAGGCAAGAAAAGTACTTGCTTTGCACTCCATGAAACTCATGGGTATCATGGGAGAAGTGGAACCCTATTTGGATGCGTTGTGAAACCAAGATGCAAGATAGAAGCACGATTTGCTTCGAACCACCATAGGCATGAAAACTATTTGCTTTGCACTCCACGAAACTCATAGCTTTCATGGTTGAAGTGGAATTTCGTTTGGATGCGTTGTGAAGCCAAGATGCAAGATAGGAGCACGGTTTGCTTTGAACCTACCATAGGCACGAAAACTATTTGATTTGCACTCCATGATACACATAGGTGTCATGGGAGAAGTGGAACCTCGTTTGGATGAGTTTGGATGCGTTGTGAAACCAAGATGCGAGATAGGAGTGCGGTTTGCTTCGAACCACCATAGGCATGAAAACTATTTGCTTTCCACTCCATGAAACTCATAGGTGTCATGGATGAAGTGGAACCTCATTTGGATATGTTGTGAAGCCAAGATGCAAGATAGGAGCATGGTTTGCTTCGAACCTACCATAGGCACGAAAACTATTTGCTTTGCTCTCCATGATACACATAGGAGTTATGGGAGAAAGTGGAACCTCGTTCGGATGAGCTTGGATGCGCTCTGAATTCAAGATGGAAGATAGGAGCACAGTTTGCTTCGAACCACCATAGGCATGAAAACTATTTGCTTTGCACTCCATGAAACCTGATTCGGATGCGTTGTGAAGCCAAGATGCAAGATCGGAGAATGGTTTGCATCGAACCTGCCATAGGCTATGAAAACAATTTGCTTTTCACTCCATGATACAATAGGTATCATGGGAGAAGTGGATACTCATTTGGATGCTCATTTGGATGCGTTGTGAAACCAAGATGCAAGATAGGAGCATGATTTGCTTCGAACCACCATAGGCATGAAAAGTATTTGCTTTGCACTCCGTGAAACTGATAGTTGTCATGGGAGAAGTGGAACCTCATTTGGATGCACTGTGAAACCAAGATGCGAGATAGAAGCACGATTTGCTTCAAACCTAACATAGGCATGAAAACTATTTGCTTTGCACTCCATGATACACATAGGTGTCATGGGAGAAGTGGAACCTCGTATGGATGAGTTTGGATGCGTTGTGAAACCAAGATGCATGATAGGAGCATGGTTTGCTTCGACACACCGTCGGCATGAAAACCAAATGCTTTGCACTCCATGAAACTCGTAAGTGTCATGGGAGAAGTGGAACCTCATTTGGATGCGTTGTGAAGCCAAGATGCTAGATAGGAGCACGGTTTGCTTCGAATATACCATTGGCACGAAAATTATTTGCTTTGCACTCCATGATACACATAGTTGTCATGGGAGAAGTGGAAACTCGTTTGGATGAGTTTGGATGCGTTGTGAAACCAAGATGCGAGATAGGAGCACGGTTTGCTTCGAACCACCATAGGCATGAAAACTCTTTGCTTTGCACTCCATGAAACTCATAGGTGTGAAGTGGAACCTCATTTGGATGCGTTGTGAAGCAAGGATGCAAGATAGGTGCATGGTTTGCTTCAAACCAAACATAGGCATGAAAACTCATAGGTATCATGGGAGAATTGGACCCTCATTTGGATGCGTTGTAAAGCCAAGATGCAAGATAGGAGCATGGTTTCTTTCGAACCACCATAGGCATGAAAACTATTTGCTTTGCACTCCACGAAACTCATAGGCGTCATGGGAGAAGTGGCATGAAAAGTATTTGCTTTGCACTCCATGATACACATCGGTGTCATGGGAGAAGTGGAACCTTTTTAGGATGAGTTTGGATGTGTTGTGAAACCACGATACAACATAGGAGCACGGTTTGCTTCGAACCACCATAGGCATGAAAAGTATTTGCTTTACACTCCATGAAACTCCTAGGTGTCATGGGAGAGGTGAACCTCATTTGGATGCGTTGTGCAGCCAAGATGCAAGATAGGAGCACGGTTTGCTTCGACCAAGACATAGGCATGAAAACTATTTGCTTTGCACTCCATGATACACGTTGGATTCGGGGGAGAAGTGGAACCTCGTTTCGATCAGTTTGGATGCGTTGTGAAACCAAGATACAAGATAGGAGCACGGTTTAATTTCGAACCACCTTAGGCGTGAAAACTATTTGCTTTGCACTCCATGAAACTCCTAGGTGTCATGGGAGAATTGGAACCTCAATTGGATGTGTTGTGAAGCCAAGATGCAAGATAGGAGCACGGTTTGCTTCGAACCGGCATAGGCATGAAAACAATTTGCTTTGTACTCCATGAAACTCATAGGTGCCATGGGAGAAGTGGAACCTCATTTGGATGCGTTGTGAAACCAAGATGCAAGATAGGTGCACGGTTTGCTTCGAATCACCATAGGCATGAAAAGTACTTGCCTTGCACTCCATGAAACTCATCGGTGTCATGGGAGAAGTGGAACCCCATTTGGATGCGTTGTGAAACCAAGATGCAAGAGAGAAGCACAATTTGCGTCAGACCTAACATAGGCACCAAAATTATTTGCTTTGCACTCCATGATACACATACGTGTCATGGGAGAAGTGGAAACTCGTTTGGATGAGTTTGGTGCGTTGTGAAGCCAAGATGCGAGATAGGAGCACGGTTTGCTTCGAACCACCATCGGCATGAAAACTATTTGCTTTGCACTCCATGAAACTCATAGCTTTCATGGGAGAAGTGGAATTTTGTTTGGATGCGTTGTGAACCCAAGATGCAAGATAGGAGCACGGTTTGCTTTGAACCTACCATAGGCACGAAAACCATTTGCTTTAAACTCCATGATACACATAGGTGTCAAGGGAGAAGTGGAACCTCAATGGGATGCGTTGTGAAACCAAGATGCAAGATGGGAGCACGGTTTGCTTCGAACCACCATAGGCATGAAAAGTATTTGCTTTGCACTCCATGAAATTCATAGGTGTCATGGGAGAAGTGGAACCTCATTCGGATGCGTTGCGAAGCCAAGATGCAAGATAAAAGCACGGTTTGCTTCGAACCTTCCATAGGCATGAAAACAATTTGCTTTGCATTCCATGATACAATAGGTATCATGGGAGAAGTGGATACTCATTTGGATGTGTTGTGAAACCAAGATGCGAGATAGGAGCATGGTTTGCTTCGAACCACCATAGGCATGAAAAGTATTTGCTTTGCACTCCGTCAAACTCATCGGTGTCATGGGAGAAGTGGAACCTCATTTGGATGCACTGTGAAACCAAGATGCAATATAGAAGCACGATTTGCTTCAAACCTAACATAGGCATGAAAACTATTTGCTTTGCACTCCATGATACACATAGGTGTCATGGGAGAAGTGGAACCTCGTATGGATGAGTTTGGATGCATTGTGAAACCAAGGTGCAAGATAGGAGCATGGTTTGCTTCGACACACCATCGGCATGAAAAATATTTGCCTTGCACTCCATGAAACTCATAGGTGTCATGGGAGAATTGGAACCTCATTTGGATGCGTTGTGAAGCCAAGATGCAAGATAGGAGCACGGTTTGCTTCAAACCTACCATAGGCACGAAAATTATTTGCTTTGCAGTCCATGATACACATAGGTGTCATGAGAGAAGTGGAAACTCGTTTGGATGAGTTTGGATGCGTTGTGGAGCCAAGATGCGAGATAGGAGCACGGTTTGCTTCGAACCACCATAGGCATGAAAACTCTTTGCTTTGCACTCCATGAAACTCATAGGTGTCATGGGAGAAGTGGAACCTCATTTGGATGTGTTGTGAAGCAAGGAGGCAAGATAGGAGAATGGTTTGCTTCGAACCACCATAGGCATGAAAAGTATTTGCTTTGCACTCCATGATACACATAGGTGTCATGGGAGAAGTGGAAACTCATTTGGATGCTTTGTAAAACTAAAATGCTAGATAGGAGCATGGTTTGCATCGAACCACCATAGGCTTGAAAAGTATTTCCTTTCCACTCCATGATACATATGGGTGTCATGGGAGAAGTGGAACCTTTTTTGGATGAGTTTGGATGTCTTGTGAAACCAAGATGCAACATAGGAGCACGGTTTGCTTCGAACCACCATAGGCATGAAAAGTACTTGCTTTGCACTCCATGAAACTCATAGGTGTCGTGGAGAGAAGTGGAACCTAATTTGGATGCGCTACGAAGCCAAGATGCAGGATAGGAGCATGGTTGGCTTCGAACCAAACATAGGCATGAAAACTATTTGCTCTGCACTCCATGATAGACATAGGAGTCAGGGGAGAAGTGGAACCTCGTTTGGATGAGTTTGGATGCGTTGTGAAACCAAGATGCAAGATAGGAGCACGGGTTAATATCGAACCACCGTAGGCATGAAAATTATTTGCTTTGCACTCCATGAAACTCATAGGTGTCGTGGGAGAAGGGGAATCTCATTTGGATGCGTTGTGAAACAAGTAGACATGATAGGAGCATGGTTTTCTTCGAACCAAACATAGGCTTGAAAACTATTTGCTTTACACTCCATGATACACATAGGTGTCATGGGAGAAGTGGAACATCGTTTGGATGTGTTTGGACGCATTGTGAAACCAAGATGCAAGATAGGAGCACAGTTTAATTTCGAATCACCATAGGCTTGAAAACTATTTGCTTTGCACTCCATGAAACTCATAGGTATCATGGGAGAAGTGAAACCTCATTTGGATGCGTTGTGAAGCAAGGATGCAAGATTGGTGCACGGTTTGCTTCGAACCAAAATAGGCATGAAAACTCATAGGTATCATGGGAGAATTGGAACCCCATTTAAATGCGTTGTGAAGCAAAGATGCATGATAGGAGCATGGTTTGTTTCGAACAACCATAGGAATGAAAACTATTTGCTTTGCACTCCACGAAACTCATAGGTGCCATGGGAGAAGTGGAACGTCATTTGGATGCGTTGTGAAACCAAGATGCAAGATAGGAGCACAGTTTGCTTCGAACCACCATAGGCATGAAAAGTTTTTGCTTTGCACTTCTTGAAACTCATAGGTGTCATGGGAGAAGTGGCATGAAAACTATTTGCTTTGCACTTCATGATACACATGGGTGTCATGGGAGAAGTGGAACCTTTTTTGGATGAGTTTGGATGTGTTGTGAAACCACGATGCAACATAGGAGCACAGTTTGCTTCGAACCACCATAGGCATGAAAAGTATTTGCATTGCACTCCATGAAACTCATAGGTGTCATGGGAGAGGTGGAAAGTCATTTGGATGCGTTGTGCAGCCAAGATGCAAGATAGGAGCGCGGTTCGCTAGGAGCAAGACATAGGCATGAAAACTATTTGCTTTGCACTTCATGATACACGTAGGAGTCGTGGGAGAAGTGGAACCTCGTTTGGATGAGTTTGGATGCGTTGTGAAACTAAGATGCAAAACAGGAGCACGGTTTAATTTCGATCCACCTTAGGCATGAAAACTATTAGCTTTGAAACCATGAAACTCCAAGGTGTCATGGGAGAATTGGAACCTGATTTGGATGTGTTGTTAAGCCAAGATGCAAGACTGGAGCATGGTTTGCTTCGAACCAGCATAGGCATGAAAACTATTTGCTTTGCACTCCACGAAACTCATAGGTGCCATGGGAGAAGTGGAACCTCATTTGATGCGTTGTGAAACTAAGGTGCAAGATAGGTGCACGGTTTGCTTCGAATCACCATAGGCATGAAAAGTACTTGCTTTGGACTCCATGAAACTCATAGGTGTCGTGGGAGAAGTGGAACCCCATTTGGATGCGTTGTGAAACCAAGATGCAAGATAGAAGCACAATTCGCTTCAGACCTAACATAGGCACCAAAATTATTTGCTTTGCACTCCATGATACACATACGTGTCATTGGAAAAGTGGAAACTCGTTTGGATGAGTTTGGTGCGTTGTGAAGCCAAGATGCGAGATAGGAGCACGGTTTGCTTCGAACCACCGTAGGCATGAAAACTATTTGCTTTGCACTCCATGAAACTCATAGGTATCATGCGAGATGTGGAACCTCAATTGGATGCGTTGTGAAACCAAGATGCAAGATAGAAGCACGGTTTGCTTCAAACCTAACATAGGCACGAAAATTATTTGCTTTGCACTCCATGATACACATAGGTGGCATCGGAGAAGTGGAAACTCGTTTGGATAAGTTTGGATGCGTTGTGAAGCCAAGATGCGAGATAGGAGCACGGTTTGCTTCGAACCACCATAGCCATGAAAACTATTTGCTTTGCACTGCATGAAACTCATAGCTTTCATGGGAGAAGTGGAATTTCGTTTGGATGCGTTGTGAAGCCAAGATGCAGGATAGGAGCATGTTTTGCTTCGAACCTACCATAGGCACGAAAACTATTTGCTTTGCACTCCATGGTACACATAGGTGTCAAGGGAGAAGTGGAACCTCATTTGGATGCGTTGTGAAACCAAGATGCAAGATGGGAGCACGGTTTGCTTCGAACCACCATAGGCATGAAAAGTATTTGCATTGCACTCCACGATACACATGGGTGTCGTGGCAGAAGTGGAAGCTTTTTTGGATGAGCTTGGATGCGTTGTGAAACCAAGATGCAACATAGGAGCACGGTTTGCTTCGAACCACCATAGGCATGAAAAGTATTTGTTTTGCACAACTCATAGGTGTCGTGGAGAGAAGTGGAACCTCATTTGGATGCGCTGTGAAGCCAAGATGCAAGATAGGAGCACGGTATGCTTCGAACCTAACATAGGCATGAAAACTATTTTCTTTGCAATCCATGATAAACATAGGTGTCATGGGAGAAGTGGAACCTCATTTGGATGAGTTTGGATGCGTTGTGAAACCAAGATGCAAGATAGGAGCACGGTTTAATTTCGAACCACCATAGGCATGAAAATTATTTGCCTTGCACTCCATGAAACTCATTGGTGTCATGGGAGAAGTGGAACCTCATTTGGATGCGTTGTAAAGCCAAGATGCAACATAGGGGCACGGTTTGCTTCGAACCATCCTAGGCATGAAAACTATCTGCTTTGCACTCCACGAAATTCAGAGGAGTCATGGGAGAACTGGAACCTCATTTGGATGCGTTGTGAAACCAAGATGTAAGATAGGAGCATGGTTTGCTTCGAACCAAACAACCATAGGCATGAAAAGTATTTGCTTTGCACTCCATGAAAATCATAGGTGTCATGGGAGAAGTGGAACACCATTTGGATACGTTGTGAAACCAAGATGCAAGATACAAGCACAATTTGCTTCAAACCTAACATAGGCACGAAAATTATTTGCTTTTCACTCCATGATACACATAGGTGTCATGGGAGAAGTGGAACCTCATTTGGATGAGTTTGGATGCGTTGCGAAACAAAGATGCGAGATAGGAGTGCGGTTTGCTTCGAACCACCATAGGCATGAAAACTATTTGCTTTGCACTCCATGAAACTCATTGGTGTCATGGGAGAAGTGGAACCTCATTTGGATGTGTTGTGAAGCAAGGATGCAAGATAGGAGCACGGTTTGCATCGAACTAAACATGGGCATGAAAACTATTTGCTTTGCACTCCATGATACACATAGGTGTCATGGGAGAAGTGGAACCTCGTATGGATGAGTTTGGATGCGTTGTGAAACCAAGGTGCAAGATAGGATTGCTTCGACACACCATCGGCATGAAAACTATTTGCCTTGCACTCTATGAAACTCATAGGTGTCATGGGAGAATTGGAACCTCATTTGGATGCGTTGTGAAGCCAAGATGCAAGATAGGAGCACGGTTTGCTTTGAACCTACCATAGGCACGAAAATTATTTGCTTTGCAGTCCAAGATACACATAGGTGTCATGCGAGAAGTGGAAACTCGTTTGGATGAGTTTGGATGCGTTGTGGAGCCAAGATGCGAGATAGGAGCACAGTTTGCTTCGAACCACCATAGGCATGAAAACTCTTTGCTTTGCACTCCATGAAACTCATAGGTGTCCTGGGAGAAGTGGAACCTCATTTGGATGTGTTGTGAAGCAAGGAGGCAAGATAGGTGCATGGTTTGCTTCGAACCACCATAGTCATGAAAAGTATTTGCTTTGCACTCCATGATACACATAGGTGTCATGGGAGAAGTGGAAACTCATTTGGATGCTTTGTAAAACTAAGATGCTAGATAGGAGTGTCGGTGCTAATTTTGGCGAGGCTAACACCGGCTAGTAAATATGTGATTTGCGGTTGAGGCTACGGATGGTGTGCAAGGGGAACACAGGGATTATACTGGTTCAGGCCGAGCAAGCCCTACGTCCAGTGGAGAGGAGAGTCGTGTTGCCTTGCACCGGGGTGCTTGTAGTAGGGGTTACAAGCTAGTCGAGAGAGGGAAGAGCTCCCAGGTCTCTTGTGAGTGTAAGTGTTTACAAGTTGTTTGCCGTGGGTGAGAACTTGGAACTTCTCCGTTCGTTCGTTCGTCTCCCTGTCCTCTTTCTGTCTTCGTCCTCTTTTAAAGATGGCCTCTGCTCTCCCTTTTATAGCCGCAAGGGAGAGGCAAAGGCGGCTACGACGCTACCTATTAAAATAGTGAAGAGTTGCTGTTCTCGGTTTGACTAGCTGCTGCCTTTTCTCCGTGTCTCCGGGGTATGGGTATGGCTATCTTGGTTCGCGAGTTCCAAGGTAGAAACAGTCGTCTGACCATGTCTTGTCGTCGGCTCTCTGGGTCTTCTGGATATGGCCGTCGTGGTCCGCTCGACTTTGGTGCGTTTACACCTGTCGGCTATCCTTCCGTACGATGTGACAAGAGGGAGAATCACCTTGGGGCGCTGTTTCCCGAGGCTCGGGATCGTGCTCGTCCTTTCGTGTGGACGGCGCAGTGGGCGTCTTTCCCGAAACGGGGCAGCGCACCGTGGACCATACCGTGGAGGACGATCGTAGTGGGACCATCAAATCTTGGGGCGTTGTTTCCCGAGGCTCGGGATCTTGAAGGCGTGCTCATCCTTTCGTGTGGACGGCGCAGTGGGCGCCTTTCCCGAAGCGGGGCGGCGCACCGTAGACCATACCGTGGAGGACGGTCGTAGTGGGCTCATCAAGTCTGCTGTCAGGAAAATCCCGACAGGTGGTATGGCCATCAAGGGCGTGCGAAGCACAGTCGCGTCGAGAGTCTCGCCTGACGGGACAGTGCTTGTAAAGTGGTCAGAGAGATTTCTTATGGTCCAAGATTGCTCTGCTGACATCACCCGTGCCTTGGATGCCGACTTTGGCGCCGTAGATGCCGCTCTCCCGAGTTCTCCCGAGGAGGCTTCGGGCGAGGCTCGGGCGAATCGGAGAATTGGGCGCCGAGGACGCCGCCTCCCGAGCTCTCCCGAGGAGGGTCGGGCGAATCGGAGGTTTGGGCGCCGAGGACGCCGCCTCCCGAGCTCTCCGGAGGAGGCTCGGGCGAATCGGGGACTTGGTCGCCGAGGACGCCGCTCTCCCGAGCTCTCCCGAGGAGGCTCGGGCGAATCGGAGACTTGGGCGCCGAGGACGCCGCTCGCCCGAGCTCTCCTGACGAGGCTCGGGCGAATCGGAGATTTGGGCGCCGAGGGTGCCGCTCGCCCGAGCTCTCCTGACGAGGCTCGGGCGAATCGGAGATTTGGGCGCCGAGCGATTTGGACGCCGAGGGTGAGGCTCGCCCGAGCTCTCCCGGGGAGGCTCGGGCGAATCGGAGATTTGGGCCTCTGTAGACGCGGCCTTCGTGGGCTTCGACTGGCCTTACTTGGGCCAGACCAAGTTGGGAATGAGCGTTTTTTTGCATGGAAGTTGGGTACCCCTAACTTTGGTAACCGACAGTAGCCCCCGAGCCTGTGGCGGAGTGAAGGCACTCCTCCACAGGTTCACGCCGGTTCTTCCTGTCAAAAAAGATAAAGTGTGGGTTGTTTTTCCGGGGGGTGCGCGCGAGCGCACCCGCCGGGTGTAGCCCCCGAGGCTTTGGAGGGATGATATATCCCTTCAAAGGCTTAGAATCGTGTTTGTTAGTCCTCGGGTGTTTTTTGATTTATTTAGGTGGGTTGTTTCCTTGGAAGCGGAGCCCCCGAGCCTCGCACCGTGTTGGGAGATCGTTCGGTGGTCTTTCCAAGGTGCAGGGTAAGTTTCCGAGCCTCCGTTTTCGTATCGGAGATCGATCGGGTTCCTCCCTGTCTTTTTTTAATTCGACCTTCACGCTCTTTTTTCGGGAAGAGGAAGGTTTGGTCCTGCTCGACTTCCCCGCTGGGGCACGAGTCGGCATTTCCGGTGAGCTACAAACGGGTTGGTCCAAGTGGAGGTCCGTGCCCTATTCGTTAAGGGTCGGCTAGTGGCCTGAGCACACTCCAATTATTTCCCGAGGGTCAGTTAGTGGATGTCGGGTCCCTTCGACGGGTCCCGAGGGCATGATGCCTCCCACGGAGGGATTCCACGTAACCGACTCACTACTGGGACTTGGACACAGCATGGGATGTCCCTTGTGACGTTCCGGGCGTCGGGATACTGGCCGTTTTCGTGACCCATCCGCTAGCTGTCCCTAACTCGATTTCCCTGGGGCGACTGTTCGAGCCTCGGAGGGCCAGTCTTCGATCCCCTGGGAACGTAACGGGCGCCCGAGCCCGGGGTTTCTTCGTTGAGAAAACGTAGGTGGAATCGAAGCGTGCGGTTTGTAATGATTTGGCTCACCTTTTGAGGCGCGAAGCCTGACGGACGCCACGGTTTGGCTCAGTCGAGGCGGTTTGCGTGCGTGGTGATGGCGGGTCTCTTCCAAGCCGAGGTCGAGCTCCCTCCTCTGAACCTGCCGTGAAGAAGAAGCGGGCCATAGTGCCCTTGTAAAAAGTAACCTTTCGGGAGTGGTTTGAAAGGAAACAAACAATATGGCCCTTCGTGGCCTTAACATTTATGTAAATATTTGCATGTAAATATTTGCTGAATGTTTGTTTCACTTTGTTTCGTGCTTTTTTCCTTAGGCATTTTTTCTTGCCGATCCTGCTCCCGGGCCATCGAGCCTCGGGGGACGTTTTTCGGGTGTCGTAGCTTTAGTGGCATAGACGCAGCCGACGTCCTAAGAGCTTTGGCAGAAAGAATCCTTTAGAAAAGAAGCTTAGGTGTTTCCTCCCGAGCTTCCTCCCTTGGCCGAGCGTAGATCTTATAGGTTTTCTTCCGAGTGCGGGTTAGCCTTCGAACACGGAGTGGTGAGGGAAGATGCTGTGGCCCTGGGGCATAAGCGGTCTCCGACTCGACCGGCTCTGTCTTCTGGGGCTTCCCTCATTCTTCGAATTCTATAAGTTCATGCTTGATTTCCGGAAGGAAGCGTGTTTTAGGGAGAAACGAATTCGACAAGTTTTGAAATTTTTGCGTTTCCAAAATTGTCGGATCTCGGGAAAGTCCGGGGTTTCCCCCCGTCCTAGCCCCCGAGGGAGGGTCGGCCTTTCCGTAGGATAGGCCGGGCCTCGCTTTTAGTGCGTGGTGAAATAAAGGTTCATTTCACTTCCGAGTGTAGGCTCGGATTGAAAATCTAAAATCATGTTAAAAAGAGCAGAAGTCGGGTCTTTTCATCGATTTCAAGATTTTCAATATAGTACAATGCATGGAATCTTAAGGATAGAAGCGACGTAGCTGTTCGATGTTCCAAGCGTTGTTGTAGACCTCGCCGTCCTCGTTCGCGAGCTTGTATGTGCCGGGGCGTTGTACCTCGGCGACGATGAATGGTCCTTCCCACGGCGGAGTGAGCTTGTGGCGCCCTTTGTTGTCCTGCCTGAGCCGTAGCACCAGGTCTCCTACGCTGAAGGTTCGACCTCGGACGCGCCGAGCATGGTACTTGCGTAGGGATTGCAAGTATTTGGCCGAGTGCAGCAGGGCCACGTCCCGAGCTTCGTCGGCTTGGTCCAGCGCGTCTTCCCGAGAAGTTTGATTGCCTTGTTCATCGTAGGCTCGGACTCTCGGGGCGCCGTATTCCAGGTCCGTAGGGAGGACGGCCTCTGCACCGTATACCATGAAGAAGGGCGTGAAACCCGTGGCTCGACTTGGCGTAGTCCTTAGACTCCATATCACTGCCGGAAGCTCCGTCAGCCACCTTTTGCCGAATTTATTCAATCGGTTGAATATCCTTGGCTTAAGGCCTTGGAGAACCATGCCATTGGCGCGTTCTACCTGGCCGTTCGTCCTCGGGTGGGCGACGGCTGCCCAGTCCACTCGTATGTGGTACTCATCGCAGAAAGCCAGAAATTTCTTTCCGGTGAACTGCGTGCCGTTGTCCGTGATAATGGAGTTCGGGATGCCGAACCGGTGGACGATGTCGGTGAAGAACAACACCGCTTGAGCCGAGCTGATTTGGGTGATCGGCCGAGCCTCGATCCACTTGGAGAACTTGTCGATGGCGACAAGCAAGTGGGTGAAACCCCCGGGTGCCTTCTGGAGGGGCCCGACAAGATCTAGTCCCCAAACAGCGAACGGCCAAGTGAGCGGGATCGTCTGGAGGGCTTGAGCCGGTAAGTGAGTCAGCCGAGCATAGTACTGGCACCCTTCGCAGGAGCGTACCACCTCAGTGGCATCGGCCACGGCGGTTGGCCAGTAGAAGCCTTGTCGAAAGGCGTTACCGACCAAGGTCCTCGGCGCTGCGTGGTGACCGCAGGCCCCGGCGTGTATCTCTTCGAGCAGGCGTTTGCCCTGACTGAAAGGGATACAGCGCTGAAGCACGCCAGAGGGACTCCGCCGGTAGAGGCTACCATCGATCATGGTGAAAGACTTGGCTTTGCGAGCCAGTCGTCGTGCTCTGGTCTTGTCCGGGGGCAAAATGCCTCGGACTAGCCAGCTGACCAGCGGCTCGCGCCAGTCTGGTTCGTCGTCGTCCATCTCGGCTTCAATCTCCATTGCCTCGGCTTCGTCGTCGTCCTTACCCAGGACCTCGGGTGACTCCCCTTTGTCGGAAGGGTCGGCAGCCCCCGAGGGATCGGCATTGATCGAGGGCTTGTGGAGGTCATTGGCGAATACGCCCGTCGGGACCGTGGCCCTTTCGGCTGCAATTTTTGCCAACTCATCGGCCTCCTCGTTGTACCGACGCGCAATGTGGTTGAGCTCGAGGCCGTCGAATCTTTCCTCGAGCAACCGCACCAGCGTGCAGTAGGCGGCCATTCTGGGGTTCTGGCACGTCGACTCCTTCATGACTTGATCCACGACGAGCTGGGAGTCGCCTCGGACCTCGAGGCGTCGGATCCCGAGCTCGATGGCGATGTGGAGACCGTTCACCAGAGCCTCATATTCGGCCACGTTGTTGGAAGCCGTGAAGTGTAGCCGTAGTAGGTACTTGAGCCGGACCCCGAGGGGTGAGATGAAGACGATGCCTGCGCCAGCACCAGTCTTCATCATCGACCCGTCGAAGTTCATGACCCAATATTCCTCTTGGGTCGGGAGTGGCGGTAGTTGTGTCTCGGTCCACTCTGCCACGAAGTCCGCAAGTACCTGGGACTTGATGGCTTTGCGTGGCGCGTAGGCGATGCCGTCACCCATGAGCTCGATGGCCCACTTGGCGATCCTCCCCGTCGTTTCCCGATTTTGGATCACCTCCCCGAGGGGGAAGGACGACACCACGGTCACGGGGTGGGATTCGAAGTAGTGCCGCAACTTGCGTCGGGCAAGGACGATCGCGTATACTAGCTTCTGGATCTGAGGGTAGCGTGTCTTGGTCTCTGATAAGACTTCACTGATGAAGTAGACCGGTCGCTGTACCGGCAAGGCGTGTCCTTCTTCTCGCCGCTCTACGACGATCGCTGCACTCACAACCTGGTTGGTAGCCGCGACATATAGTAAGAAATTTTCCTCCTTCGTAGGAGGCACAAGAACCGGCGCTTTTGAAAGTAGAGTTTTAAGCCTTTCGAGGGCTTCCTGGGCCTCGGCGGTCCAGGTAAAGCGTTCGTTTTTCTTAAGCAACCGATACAAGGGAAGGCCCTTTTCGCCGAGCCTTGAGATGAATCGACTCAAGGCCGCGAGACACCCCATAAGCTTCTGCACGCCCTTCGGGTTTCGGATCGGGCCCATCTGTGTGATAGCCGATATCTTTTCCGGGTTGGCTTCGATGCCACGCTCGGAAACAATGAACCCGAGGAGCATGCCCCGTGGGACCCCGAAAACGCACTTCTCGGGGTTTAGCTTTATGTTTTTCTTTTTAAGGCAGTCGAATGCCTTTTCTAGGTCGGCTACTAAGTCATTCGCCTTCCTAGATTTTATCACTATATCGTCTACGTAAGCCTCAACGGTTCGCCCGATGAGGTCCCCAAAAACTTTGAGCATGCAACGCTGGTAAGTTGCGCCCGCGTTTTTGAGGCCAAATGGCATGGTTACGTAACAATATGTGCCGAAAGGAGTGATGAAAGAGGTCGCTAATTCGTCGGACTCTTTCATCCGGATCTGATGGTAACCGGAATAAGCATCAAGAAAGCAAAGCCGCTCACAGCCAGCAGTAGAATCTACTATTTGGTCAATGCGAGGTAATGGAAATGGATACTTAGGACAAGCTTTATTTAAACTAGTGTAATCGACGCACATTCTCCATTTTCCATTTTTCTTTTTAACCAAAACAGGATTTGCTAACCATTGTGGATGGAAGACCTCCTTGATGAATCCAGCCGCCAAAAGCTTCTGCACCTCCTCCCCGATGGCCCGGCGCTTCTCCTCGTCGAATCGGCGCAGGCGTTGTTTCACCGGCTTGGATCCGGCCTGGATGTCTAAGGAGTGCTCGGCGACCTCCCTCGGGATGCCTGGCATATCCGAGGGGCTCCACGCAAACATGTCGGCGTGTTTGCGGAGGAAGTCGACGAGCACTGCCTCCTATTCTGGGTCGAGGGTGGCGCTGACCTTCAGCGCCCTGCCGTTGGGGGAGTTCGGGTCGAGGAGGACATCCTTCACCCCCTCAGCGGACTTAAAGGTGCCCGTGGCCTTCTTGGGGTCGGGGACCTCTTTTCCTAACCTGCCGAGGTCGGTTATGAGGGCTTCTGACTCCACCAACGCGCCGGCGTACTCGCAGCACTCGACGTCGCACTGGTACGCGTGCTGGTAGGAGGCGCTGATGGTAATCACCCCTTTTGGCCCTGGCATCTTGAGCTTGAGGTAGGCGTAGTTCGGAACTGCCATGAACTTTGCGTAACATGGCCTCCCGAGGATGGCGTGGTAGGTGCCGTGGAAGCCTACCACTTCAAATGTCAGGAGCTCCTTCCTGAAGTTGTCAGGAGTCCCGAAGTAGACGGGCAGATCGATCTGCCCGAGGGGTTGTACGCTCTTTCCGGGCACTATCCCGTGGAATGGGGACGTCGTGGCCCGGAGGAGCGAGCGACTGATCCCCATTAAGTCGAGGGTCTCAGCGTAGAGAATGTTGAGGCCGCTGCCTCCGTCCATGAGGACTTTGGAGAGCCTCGTGTTGCCGACGACGGGATCGACAACAAGTGGGTAGCGTCCCGGCGATGGGACGTAGTCCGGGTGGTCGTCCCGGCTGAAGGTGATAGCGTCGTGGGACCAGTCAAGGAAGCATGGTGTCGCTGGTCCGGCGGAGTAGACCTCCCTGCGCTCGCGCTTTCGCTGCCGCGGCGTAGGGGCGGTCCCGGGCCCCCCGAAGATCATGAGGCATTTGTCGATGGGCGGGAACTCATCGTCCTTCCCGCCCTCGTCCTCCTGATCCTTGGCGGGCTTCTTGCCGGCGTCGTCCTTGAACGGCTGCCGGCTGTAGTGCTTCTTGAGCATCACACACTGTGCGAGTGTGTGATGTACTGGACCCTGGTGATAAGGGCACGACTTGCTGAGCATGTCGTCGAAGCGGCCTCGAGGGGGTCGTTCCCTCTTGGGTTCGGTGGCCGCCACGAGGGAGTCATCGCGGAGTGGGGCCTTTCCCTTCCCCTTCTTCTTCTTGTTGTTCGGTCCTCGGGAAGAGGTGCCCTCGGGGGCCTCCTCCTTCCGTTTGCCCTTGGGGTCGGAGAAGAGGGCTCCTACCGCCTCATCCCCTGAGGCGAAGCTGGTAGCGATCTTCATGAGTTCAGAGACACTGGTGGGTGTCCGGCGTCCGAGCTCATGAACGAGCTCTTTGCAGGAGGTTCCTGCGGCAAACGCTCCGACGACATCGGAGTCGGCGACCTGGGGCAGCTCGTTGTACTGTTTGGAGAAGCGCCGGATGTAGTCCCGGAGGGATTCGCCCGGTTTCTGCTTGCAGCTGCGGAGGTCCCAGGAGTTACCAGGGCGTACGTACGTGCCCTGGAAGTTTCCTACGAATATCTTGACCAGATCGCTCCAGTCGAAGATCTTTCGTGGGGGAAGGTGTTCCAGCCAAGCTCTCGTGGGATCGGCGAGGAACAAGGGGAGGTTGCGGATGATGATGAGGTCATCTTGCGCGCCGCCAAGTTGGCACGCAAGGCGGTAGTCCGCTAACCAGAGTTCGGGGTTAGTTTCCCCCGAGTACTTGGCTATGTTGGTTGGTTGTCGGAATCGGGACGGGAACTTGGCCCTCTGGATGGCCTCGCTGAAGACGCGTGGTCCCGAGGGCTCGGGTGAGGGTTCACGATCCTCATCCGAGTCGTAGCGCCCGCCCCGATGGACGCTGTAGCCGCGCGCGGCTCCGTCAGTCTTTCGCCGACCGCGGGCTTGTAGGATGGCTCGGACGTCGACGTCCTTGCCAAGCCGTTGGTGGACTGGCGGAGCCCTTGGAGCCTCGGGTCGAACCGAGGTTTCGCGCTTGTGACGTGCTATGCCACCATGCTGGTGACTTTCGGCGCCATGGTGTCGCGACGCTGAACTTTCCGCCTGGAGGACGGCGGCATCCTCCAGGAGGTCTTTGAGCTGATTCCTGAGCTGTCGCGCCTCCTCGGAGGAGGGCTCAGGTATACTTCGGAGTAGCATGGCTGCTTCCGCGAGCTTTCGGCTTGCTCGGGGGGCGACCCCTGGTGTCTCGGCCCTGTCGTCAGCGATGATTCGGGCCTGGACATCTCGGGCTCGACGCCGAGCTGCTCCTCCATCGGTTTGCCGCTCGCCAAGCTCCAGCGTAGTTCGCAGCTGGGTGAGGCGCAAGCGGTCCTCGTCCATCCGTGCCTCAAGCTCCCGGAGCTGCTCTAGCTCCGGGGTTTGAGGTGCGGAGCGAGAGCTTCCTGCCCCCTGACCCAGCGGCGGGTGATGAGGACATCATAGGCTTGGATATGACCATGTTAACCAATTCTAAACCAAAGGTGAAACCATTCTATATGAGTCTTATTATTGATACATTTGATGAATTGGTGCTGCACCATAAAGTGTGTGTATTTTCATTTGCAGAATTACTTACATGGATCAAGGGAAGGTTTGATTGCATAACGGAAGCACGGAAGGTCAATGAAGTTGATTGGGGACCAAATCTAAGTATTCCAAACGTCCTCCACCAGGCCACCACGTCACTTATAGCCCAAGGAAGGAAAGAGTCCAAGTCCAACACGTTTTGGTGTGGAATTCGGACTGCAGCAGAGTCTCAACTTGAGACGGTCACCACGACTTCATACGGAGTCCGATTGGAACGTTCTAGGACTCTTTGGAAAGCATATCAAGTCTACTTTCCAATGGATCTATGTTTGTTCCCATATCTTATCAGACACGTTTGTAGTCGTCGTTTTAACGTCAGGACCTTCTCTGCTTATGGTGCTGCGTCGCCTAATTTTGGGCTATTGGCCCATGTATCAAGTTCGGTCCATTAGGGACACGTCCTAGGGTTGGAGGACGACCCCAGCACCTCCTTGGTCGTCCTTCCATCTACATATATGCCTCTAGAGCCGCCACAAACAGATTGGGTTTTGTTTTTGATGTAAGTTTAGCCGCTGCTACTTCCTTGTAGACGCGTGTGTCGACTAGACCATCCGTTCTACTCGATTCAGAACCCCACCTTCATGTGTATCAGATCTGAACTTTCATCTCATATTTGCAATTGAGTGCTTGTTCTTCTTGTTCTTGCTGGTTCTTCGATTGCTTGCAGGAATAACCCTAGTGGTTTGGTTGGTCGTGCTCCGCAAGATCGCGTGCAACCGCTGGAGTTGGTGTATCGGTCGCTAAGGCGCGGTCTTGGAAGGCTGTAGTCGGGCCGTGAACGTCATCTCCTTCCACCAATCGAGTTATCTCACGCCTCTCATCGAAAGATCGGGACAACCCTTATCCTTATCAATTGGTAATCAGAGCAAGGTTTATCGGTGAGAGATTTCAGTTTACATTATTTTCCTATAGTCCAGAAAAAGCCATAAAAATTGTAGATTTAATTTTCCATAATCCCATAGACCTTTTGTGCCTTTTACTAGTACTACTTAGTTCAGGCTTGTTGAGTTTGGCTTACATCGGTTGAGTCAAGTTGCTGGTCTTAGGGTTAGTCTTTTAGAGTTTTGAGTTCTTGCCACGTTTTGGTCACTATCAATCATATACATCTCTGCTGCCATCACCACCACCATAAACATCTCCACTACATCATATTCATCTCCATTGCAATAATTTCCATCATATGCATCTTTGCTGCCGCATACCCATCCCTGCTATTTTATTTTAACACCGGCAAAATCTGATTTGGGCACACAAAGAAAAATCTACATTGCTACTTCTATTCTTGTTACTCCCAGAAAAGAAAGAGAAGCACATTGTAAGTTGCTTTTCTGAAATCTGATTTGCAAAGATTCTGATTTGTTCTGGTTGTGCAAAGTAAAAGAACAAAAAAAAATAGAAAGAAAGAGAAAGAGAAAAGAAAGAAAAGAAAAGAGAAGGAAAAGAAGGGGGAGTGAATTTCTTGCTATTCTTGTGCCTTGTTTCCTATTGTACCGTGGCTTTGTTTGTGTCCAGGCTCGCGTCTCTAGCACGGTCTAGCCTAGGACCAGCACGGTACCACCGTTGAACGATTTCTTAGCTTGCTTTTGTGACTAATGTGGTGCTGGTACTTCCTTGTGTATTAATTTCAGCCCTCCTACAACTCCACATATCCGATTACAGCTTGATAGGTGTTCTTGCTGCAGCACCGATACGCTTTTTCCAGGGTTCCCGACTTGTTGGTTGCTGCCACCTCCTGTTTGGCTTGGTAAGAACTTGTAAGAGCTTGTTTGAATAAGTTGAAAGTGAGAGATATGATCACCACATCCTTGTAGTTGATAGGAGCATACATGTTATTGCGTTTGTTTCTTGTTTTCTACTAATCATGGCAGGTAATGCAGAGCATCATGAGTTCATGGCATTACACCCTCATATTCTGGATGTCATTCAACACTTGCCTTCATTTGCTGGTAAATTTGATCCTCATGCATACATTAATTGGGAGCTGAAGGTAGATAAGAAATTTGATGAGTATGATTTGTCTGAGAAGCAAATGGTTTTTGCTGCATCTAATGCTTTAACTGAGGATGCTTTGCATGAATGGAAACATCTTTGTAGGAATAACATTGTTCCGCAAACATGGAAAGAATTCAAAATGCATTTTAGAGGTGTATATATTCCTGCATATTATGTGGACCACTTGCTTGCTAAACTGGAGAAACTGAAACAGGGTAGTAGAACCGTGAAACAATACTACCATGATTTTAAAATTTGTGTCATGTTTAGTGGCTTGGATGAATCTATGGAAGATGTAATGAGTAGGTTCATGCAAGGGCTCAGTTCTGAAATTCAATGCTTGCTCACTGGTGAAACATATAACCATATATCTTGCTTATTTTGTCTTGCTTGTAAAGTTGAAAATCAGATTCTTTTATCTATGAATACTTGCAAGAATGATGTGACACATTGTAACCAGCAATTGTCCACTGTACATGTTAAAAAGGAGCAACAAATAGTGAAACTCAGTGCTGATTTGCCTTTGTCACAACCTGATTTGCTTGTTGTACCTTGTGACCAAGAAGAATTGTGTGATACTTCTCTAATTTCATCACCACAGCTAGAGATAGAGCGTCCTGTTTTTCCCCTCGTTGTCCATAACATTTTGCAGGAGGATGGGAATAAAACCATTGAGTGCATGGAGCAATTTGAGCAACTACACCCGCAGCTAAAGTGGAAAAGAATGATTATCCAGCACCCACCACATCGGAGGAGAGGAAGCAAACTAACACATTTGATGCTGCCATCACTCAATGATCACTCTCAAGAAGGGGAGCCAAGTTGGCTATTACCTAGAACATGTGCTCCAACATTGGTCAAACCGAGGACGGTTTGCTGTCAAGAAGGGGAGAATGATGAGGACATCATAGGCTTGGATATGACCATGTTAACCAATTCTAAACCAAAGGTGAAACCATTCTATATGAGTCTTATTATTGATACATTTGATGAATTGGTGCTGCACCATAAAGTGTGTGTATTTTCATTTGCAGAATTACTTACATGGATCAAGGGAAGGTTTGATTGCATAACGGAAGCACGGAAGGTCAATGAAGTTGATTGGGGACCAAATCTAAGTATTCCAAACGTCCTCCACCAGGCCACCACGTCACTTATAGCCCAAGGAAGGAAAGAGTCCAAGTCCAACACGTTTTGGTGTGGAATTCGGACTGCAGCAGAGTCCCAACTTGAGACGGTCACCACGACTTCATACGGAGTCTGATTGGAACGTTCTAGGACTCTTTGGAAAGCATATCAAGTCTACTTTCCAATGGATCTATGTTTGTTCCCATATCTTATCAGATATGTTTGTAGTCATCGTTTTAACGTCAGGACCTTCTCTGCTTATGGTGCTGCGTCGCCTAATTTTGGGCTATTGGCCCATGTATCAAGTTCGGTCCATTAGGGACACGTCCTAGGGTTGGAGGACGACCCCAGCACCTCCTTCGTCGTCCTTCCATCTACATATATGCCTCTAGAGCCGCCACAAACAGATTGGGTTTTGTTTTAGATCAAGTTTAGCCATCGCTACTTGCTTGTAGACGCGCGTGCTGATCCAGTCGCCCGTCTCCTTGTCTTCGGAACCCCACTCATAATAAGATTCAGTGTGAAACCTTCAATTTCATCTTGCAACTTCAGTGCTTGTTTCCTTGTTCTTGCTAGTTATTCGATTGCTTGCAGGACGGGAGCCCTAGGGGCTGGTTGTCGTGCTCCACAAGATCGTGACGGCCTTTGGAAGTGGTGTATCGGTCGCTAAGGCGCGGTCTTGGAAGGCTGTAGTCGGGCCGTGAACGTCATCTCCATCCACCAATCGAGTTATCTCACGCCTCTCATCGAAAGATCGACCACAAACCCTAGCGGGTTCATATCAGCGGGGCTGACCGCGAGGGCTTCGGGGCCGCTGGAGGGGGCGTGACTTGTTCGTGCTGGGGGTGTGACGGAGGGGGTATGTCGTCGTCGCCCCCCGAGTGGACATCCTCTACTCGCCCCTCATCAGGGTGCATCAAGTTGTAGCACTCCCGAGAGGGGTCGATGTAGGTCCACTGTGAGCAGGGGACGACGCTCGGTGCGTTCTCCCCCGAGTCGTTGGTGTGGGCGGCGTTGTCCACATTTGCCCAGAATTTGTCATCATCGTCGCTGTAGCTGCGACGAGGCGAGTTCCGGTCATAACGATTCCCCCCCTCCGAGCGTTGTCGAGGGGTGAGGTTGGCGGTGGTGTCTGTTTCCCCACCGCCGTGCGTCCTGGCACTTTCCCCAGGGGATGGCGGTGAGGATGCCACGTGGTCTCCCACGGGGCTGTCTTGGCGCTCGAGGCGCTGGACCGGAGTGTCCGACAGTTCGTGCAATAATGCATGAACTGCACACACGTGAGCGTCCATGGCGCTCTGAAGCCCAAAGAAGGACGACGGCGCCGTTCTCCTCTGCCGGTGAGGGCGGAGAGAAAAATCGGCTGACGTCGTGTTTCCGCCCTCGCCCGTCCCTCGGGTGGTAAGCGGATGCGTGACCGCTGGTGCCGGAGATTCCGGGATCGCGGTCGGCGCAGTATTGGCTACGCCCGTTGGAGTTGCCTGGTGAGTCGCATCTCCCGCGGCGGGAGGCTGGTTGGCACCACTGCGCCTCCCCCTCCTGATTCGCCGAGGGCGGCGTGCAACGTTTCCCCCGTCCTCCGAGGCGGGTGGAAGCGTGGCGGGGGTCCTTTCTCCGGCCGTCTGCGGGGCCAGAGTCGGGACGACCGTGACACGGCGCCCGGTCGGGCGCAGGTTCATCTCGAGCCCATGGCCAGTGGCCATGAACTCGAGAGTCCCGAACCGGAGTTCCGTGCCAGCGGGAAGCGTGGTGGAGCTGGTTGCCATCCGAAACCTATGTCAACGCGCAAAAGGCCCCTACCTGGCGCGCCAACTGTCGGTGCTAATTTTGGCGAGGCTAACACCGGCTAGTAAATATGTGATTTGCGGTTGAGGCTACGGATGGTGTGCAAGGGGAACACAGGGATTATACTGGTTCAGGCCGAGCAAGCCCTACGTCCAGTGGAGAGGAGAGTCGTGTTGCCTTGCACCGGGGTGCTTGTAGTAGGGGTTACAAGCTAGTCGAGAGAGGGAAGAGCTCCCAGGTCTCTTGTGAGTGTAAGTGTTTACAAGTTGTTTGCCGTGGGTGAGAACTTGGAACTTCTCCGTTCGTTCGTTCGTCTCCCTGTCCTCTTTCTGTCTTCGTCCTCTTTTAAAGATGGCCTCTGCTCTCCCTTTTATAGCCGCAAGGGAGAGGCAAAGGCGGCTACGACGCTACCTATTAAAATAGTGAAGAGTTGCTGTTCTCGGTTTGACTAGCTGCTGCCTTTTCTCCGTGTCTCCGGGGTATGGGTATGGCTATCTTGGTTCGCGAGTTCCAAGGTAGAAACAGTCGTCTGACCATGTCTTGTCGTCGGCTCTCTGGGTCTTCTGGATATGGCCGTCGTGGTCCGCTCGACTTTGGTGCGTTTACACCTGTCGGCTATCCTTCCGTACGATGTGACAAGAGGGAGAATCACCTTGGGGCGCTGTTTCCCGAGGCTCGGGATCGTGCTCGTCCTTTCGTGTGGACGGCGCAGTGGGCGTCTTTCCCGAAACGGGGCGGCGCACCGTGGACCATACCGTGGAGGACGATCGTAGTGGGACCATCAAATCTTGGGGCGTTGTTTCCCGAGGCTCGGGATCTTGAAGGCGTGCTCATCCTTTCGTGTGGACGGCGCAGTGGGCGCCTTTCCCGAAGCGGGGCGGCGCACCGTAGACCATACCGTGGAGGACGGTCGTAGTGGGCTCATCAAGTCTGCTGTCAGGAAAATCCCGACAGGTGGTATGGCCATCAAGGGCGTGCGAAGCACAGTCGCGTCGAGAGTCTCGCCTGACGGGACAGTGCTTGTAAAGTGGTCAGAGAGATTTCTTATGGTCCAAGATTGCTCTGCTGACATCACCCGTGCCTTGGATGCCGACTTTGGCGCCGTAGATGCCGCTCTCCCGAGTTCTCCCGAGGAGGCTTCGGGCGAGGCTCGGGCGAATCGGAGAATTGGGTGCCGAGGACGCCGCCTCCCGAGCTCTCCCGAGGAGGGTCGGGCGAATCGGAGGTTTGGGCGCCGAGGACGCCGCCTCCCGAGCTCTCCGGAGGAGGCTCGGGCGAATCGGGGACTTGGTCGCCGAGGACGCCGCTCTCCCGAGCTCTCCCGAGGAGGCTCGGGCGAATCGGAGACTTGGGCGCCGAGGACGCCGCTCGCCCGAGCTCTCCTGACGAGGCTCGGGCGAATCGGAGATTTGGGCGCCGAGGGTGCCGCTCGCCCGAGCTCTCCTGACGAGGCTCGGGCGAATCGGAGATTTGGGCGCCGAGCGATTTGGACGCCGAGGGTGAGGCTCGCCCGAGCTCTCCCGGGGAGGCTCGGGCGAATCGGAGATTTGGGCCTCTGTAGACGCGGCCTTCGTGGGCTTCGACTGGCCTTACTTGGGCCAGACCAAGTTGGGAATGAGCGTTTTTTTGCATGGAAGTTGGGTACCCCTAACTTTGGTAACCGACAGGAGCATGGTTTGCATCGAACCACCATAGGCTTGAAAAGTATTTCCTTTCCACTCCAAGATACACATGGGTGTCATGGGAGAAGTGGAACCTTTTTTGGATGAGTTTGGATGCCTTGTGAAACCAAGATGCAACAAAGGAGCACGGTTTGCTTCGAACCACCATAGGCATGAAAAGTACTTGCTTTGCACTCCATGAAACTCATAGGTGTCGTGGAGAGAAGTGGAACCTAATTTGGATGCGCTACGAAGCCAAGATGCAGGATAGGAGCATGGTTTGCTTCGAACCAAACATAGGCATGAAAACTATTTGCTCTGCACTCCATGATACACATAGGAGTCATGGGAGAAGTGGAACCTCCTTTGGATGAGTTTGGATGCGTTGTGAAACCAAGATGCAAGATAGGAGCACGGGTTAATTTTGAACCACCGTAGGCATGAAAATTATTTGCTTTGCACTCCTTGAAACTCATAGGTGTCATGGGAGAAGGGGAATCTCATTTAGATGCTTTGTGAACCAAGTAGACAAGATAGGAGCATGGTTTTCTTCGTACCAAACATAGGCTTGAAAACTATTTGCTTTACACTCCATGATACACATAGGTGTCATGGGAGAAGTGGAACCTCGTTTGGATGTGTTTGGACGCATTGTGAAACCAAGATGCAAGATAGGAGCGCAGTTTAATTTCGAATCACCATAGTCATGAAAACTATTTGCTTTGCACTCCATGAAACTCATAGGTATCATGGGAGAAGTGGAACCTCATTTGGATGCGTTGTGAAGCAAGGATGCAAGATAGGTGCACGGTTTGCATAGAACCAAAATAGGCATGAAAACTCATAGGTATCATGGGAGAATTGGAACCCCATTTAAATGCGTTGTGAAGCAAAGATGCATGATAGGAGCATGGTTTGTTTCGGACCACCATAGGAATGAAAACTATTTGCTTTGCACTCCACGAAACTCATAGGTGCCATGGGAGAAGTGGAACGTCATTTGGATGCATTGTGAAACCAAGATGCAAGATAGGAGCACAGTTTGCTTCGAACCGCCATAGGCATGAAATGTTTTTGCTTTGCACTCCATGAAACTCATAGGTGTCATGGGAGAAGTGGCGTGAAAAGTATTTGCTTTGCACTCCATGATACACATGGGTGTCATGGGAGAAGTGGAACCTTTTTTGGATGAGTTTGGATGTGTTGTGAAACCACGATGCAACATAGGAGCACAGTTTGCTTCGAACCACCATTGGCATGAAAAGTATTTGCATTGCACTCCATGAAACTCATAGGTGTCATGGGAGAGGTGGAACCTCATTTGGATGCGTTGTGCAGCCAAGATGCAAGATAGGAGCACGGTTTGCTTGGAGCAAGACATAGGCATGAAAACTATTTGCTTTGCACTCCATGATACACGTAGGAGTCGTGGGAGAAGTGGAACCTCGTTTGGATGAGTTTGGATGCGTTGTGAAACCAAGATGCAAAACAGGAGCACGGTTTAATTTCGAACCACCTTAGGCATGAAAACTATTTGATTTGAAACCATGAAACTCCAAGGTGTCATGAGAGAATTGGAACCTCATTTGGATGTGTTGTCAAGCCAAGATGCAAGACTGGAGCACGGTTTGCTTCGAACCAGGATAGGCATGAAACCTATTTGCTTTGCACTCCACGAAACTCATAGGTGCCATGGGAGAGGTGGAACCTCATTTGATGCGTTGTGAAACCAAGGTGCAAGATAGGTGCATGGTTTGCTTCGAATCACCATAGGCATGAAAAGTACATGCTTTGGACTCCATGAAACTCATAGGTGTCGTGGGAGAAGTGGAACCCCATTTGGATGCGTTGTGAAACCAAGATGCAAGATAGAAGCACAATTTGCTTCAGACCTAACATAGGCACCAAAATTATTTGCTTTGCACTCCATGATACACATACGTGTCATTGGAGAAGTGGAAACTCCTTTGGATGAGTTTGGTGCGTTGTGAAGCCAAGATGCGAGATAAGAGCACGGTTTGCTTCGAACCACCGTAGGCATGAAAACTATTTGCTTTGCACTCCATGAAACTCATAGCTTTCATGGGAGAAGTGGAATTTCGTTTGGATGCGTTGTGAAGCCAAGATGCAAGATAGGAGCACGTTTTGCTTCGAACCTAGCATAGCCACGAAAACTATTTGCTTTGCACTGCATGATACACATAGGTGTCAAGGGAGAAGTGGAACCTCATTTGGATGCGTTGTGAACCCAATATCTAAGATGGGAGCACGGTTTGCTTCGAACCACCGTAGGCATGAAAACTATTTGCTTTGCACTCCATGAAACTCATAGGTGTCATGGGAGAAGTGGAACCTCATTCGGATGCGTTGTGAAGCCAAGATGCAAGATAGGAGCACAGTTTGCTTCGAACCTGCCATACGCAAGAAAACAATTTGCGTTGCACTACATGATACAATAGGTATCCTGGGACATGTGGATACTCATTTGGATGCGTTATGAAACCAAGATGCGAGATAGGAGCATGGTTTGCTTCGAACCACCATAGGCATGAAAACTATTTGCTTTGCACTCCGTCAAACTCATCGGTGTCATGGGAGAAGTGGAACCTCATTTGGATGCACTGTGAAACCAAGATGCAAGATAGAAGCACGATTTTCTTCAAACCTAACATAGGCATGAAAACTATTTGCTTTGCACTCCATGATACACATTGGTGTCATGGGAGAAGTGGAACCTCGTATGGATGAGTTTTGATGCGTTGTGAAACCAAGATGCAAGATAGGAGCATGGTTTGCTTCGACACACCATCGGCATGAAAACTATTTGCTTTACACTCCATGAAACTCATAGGTGTATTGGGAGAAGTGGAACCTCATTTGGATGCGTTGTGAAGCCAAGATGCAAGATAGGAGCACGGTTTGCTTCGAACCTACCATAGGCATGAAAAGTATTTGCTTTGCACTCCACGAAACTCATAGGTCTCATGAGAGAAGTGGAACATCATTTGGATGCATTGTGAAACCAAGATGCAAGATAGAAACACAATTTTCTTCAAACCTAACATACGCACAAAAATTATTCGCTTTGCACTCCATGATACACATTGGTGTCATGGGAGAAGTGGAACGTCGTTTGGATGAGTTTGGATGCGTTGTGAAACCAAGATGCGAGATAGGACCACGGTTTGCTTCGAACCACCATAGGCATGAAAACTATTTGCTTTGCACTGCATTAAACTCATAGGTATTATTGGAGAAGTGGAACCTTATTTGGATGCGTTGTGAAGCCAAAACGCAAGATAGGAGCACGGTTTGCTTCGAACCACCATAGGCATGAAAACTATTTGCTTTGCACTCCATGATACTCATAGGTGTCATGTGAGAAGTGGAACATCATTTGGATGCGTTGTGAAACCAAGATGCCACATAGGATCACGGTTTGCTTCGAACCACCAGAGGCATGAAAAGTATTTGCTATGCACTCCATGAAACTCATAGGTGTCATGGGAGATGTGGAACCTCAATTGGATGCGTTGTGAAACCAAGATGCAAGATAGAAGCACAATTTGCTTCAAACCTAACATAGGCACGAAAATTATTTGCTTTGCACTCCATGATACACATAGGTGGCATCGGAGAAGTGGAAACTCGTTTGGATGCGTTGTGAAGCCAAGATGCGAGATAGGAGCACGGTTTGCTTCGAACCACCGTAGCCACGAAAACTATTTGCTTTGCACTCCATGAAACTCATAGCTTTCATGGGAGAAGTGGAATTTCGTTTGGATGCGTTGTGAAGCCAAGATGCAAGATAGGAGCATGGTTTGCTTCGAACCTACCATAGGCACGAAAACTATTTGCTTTGCACTTCATGGTACACATAGGTGTCAATGGAGAAGTGGAACCTCATTTGGATGCGTTGTGAAACCAAGATGCAAGATGGGAGCACGGTTTGCTTCGAACCACCATAGGCATGAAAAGTATTTGCATTGCACTCCACGATACACATGGGTGTCGTGGCAGAAGTGGAAGCTTTATTGGATGAGCTTGGATGCGTTGTGACACCAAGATGCAACATAGGAGCACGGTTTGCTTCGAACCACCATAGGAATGAAAATTATTTGCCTTGCACTCCATGAAACTCATTGGTGTCATGGGAGAAGTGGAACCTCATTTGGATGCGTTGTGAAGCCAAGATGCAACATAGGAGCACGGCTTGCTTCGAACCAACCTAGGCATGAAAACTATTTGCTTTGCCCTCCACGAAATTCAGAGGAGTCATGGGAGAACTGGAACCTCATTTGGATGCGTTGTGAAACCAAGATGTAAGATAGGAGCATGGTTTGCTTCGAACCAAAAAACCATAGGCATGAAAAGTATTTGCTTTGCACTCCATGAAAATCATAGGTGTCATGGGAGAAGTGGAACACCATTTGGATACGTTGTGAAACCAAGATGCAAGATACAAGCACAATTTGCTTCAAACCTAACATAGGCGCGAAAATTATTTGCTTTTCACTCCATGATACGCATAGGTGTCATGGGAGAAGTGGAACCTCGTTTGGATGAGTTTGGATGCGTTGTGAAACCAAGATGCGAGATAGGAGTGCGGTTTGCTTCGAACCACCATAGGCATGAAAACTATTTGCTTTGCACTCCATGAAACTCATTGGTGTCATGGGAGAAGTGGAACCTCATTTGGATGTGTTGTGAAGCAAGGATGCAAGATAGGAGCACGGTTTGCTTCGAACCAAACATGGGCATGAAAACTATTTGCTTTGCACTCCATGATACACATAGGTGTCATGGGAGAAGTGGAACCTCGTCTGGATGAGTTTGGATGCGTTGTGAAACCAAGATGCAACATAGGAGCACGGTTTGATTTGAACCTTTATAGGCATGAAAAGTATTTGCTTTGCACTCCATGAAACTCATAGGTGTGTCATGGGAGAAGTGGAACCTCATTTGGATGTGTTGTGAAGCCAAGATCCAAGATAGGAGCACGGTTTGCTTCGAACCAAACATAAGCATGAAAACTATTTGCTTTGCACTCTTTGATACATATGGGTGTCAAGGGAGAAGTGAGCATCGTTTGGATGAGTTTGGATGCATTGCGAAACCAAGATGCAGGATAGGAGCACAGTTTAATTTCGAATCACTATAGGCATGAAACCATTTGCTTTGCACTCCACGAAACTCATAGGTATCATGGGAGAAGTGGGACCTCATTTGGATGTGTTGTGAAGCCAAGACGCAAGATAGGAGCACGGTTTGGTTCGAACCACCTTAGGCATGAAAAGTATTTGCTTTGCACTCCATGAAACTCATAGGTGTGTCATGGGAGAAGTGGAACCTCATTTGGATGTGTTGTGAAGCCAAGATGCAAGATAGGAGCACGGTTTGCTTCGAACCAAACATAGGCATGAAAACTATTTGCTTTGCACTCTTTGATACATATGGGTGTCAAGGGAGAAGTGAGCATCGTTTGGATGAGTTTGGATGCATTGCGAAACCAAGATGCAGGATAGGAGCACAGTTTAATTTCGAACCACCATAGGCATGAAACCATTTGCTTTGCACTCCACGAAACTCATAGGTATCATGGGAGAAGTGGGACCTCATTTGGATGTGTTGTGAAGCCAAGACGCAAGATAGGAGCACGGTTTGCTTCGAACCACCATAGGCATGAAAACTATTTGCTTTGCACTCCACGAAACTCATAGGTGCCATGGGAGAAGTGGAACCTCATTTGGATGCGCAATGAAACCAAGATGCCAGATAGGAACATGGTTTGCTTCGAACCACCATAGGCATGAAAACTATTTGCTTTGCACTCTATGATACACATAGATGTCATGGGAGAAGTGGAACCTCGTTTGCATGAGTTTGGATGCGTTGTGAAACCAAGATGCGTTATAGGAGCACGGTTTGCTTCGAACCACCATAGGCATGAAAATTATTTGCTTTGCACTCCACAAAACTCATAGGTGTCATGGGAGAAGTGGAACCTCATTTGGATGCGTTGTGAAATCATGATGCAAGATAGGTGCACGGTTTGCTTCGAACCACCATATGCATGAAAAGTATTTGCTTTGCACTCCCTGAAACTCATAGGTCTCATCGGAGAACTGGAACCTCAATTGGATGCATTGTGAAACTAAGATGCAAGATAGGAGCATGGTTTGCTTCGAACCAGCAAAGGCTTGAAAAGTATTTGCTTTGCACGCCATGATACACATAGTTGTCATGGGAGAACTGGAACCTCGTTTGGTTGAGTTTGGATGCGTTGTGAAACCAAGATGCAACATAGGAGCACGGTTTGCTTCGAACCACCATAGGCATGAAAAGTATTTGCTTTGCACTCCATGAAACTCATAGGTGTCATGGGACAATTAGAATCTCGTTTGGATGAGTTTGGATGCATTGTGAAACAAAGATGCAACATAGGACCACGGTTTGCTTCGAACCACCATAGGCATGAGAAGTATTTGCTTTGCCCTCCATGAAACTTCTAGGTGTCGTGGGAGAAGTGGAACCTCATTTGGATGCGTTGTGAAGCCAAGATGCAAGATGGGAGCACGGTTTGCTTCGAACCAAACATAGGCATGAAAACTATTTGCTTCGCACTCCTTGATACTCATAGGTGTCACGGGAGTTGTCGAACCTCGTTTGGATGAGTTTGATCCGTTGTGAAAAAAAGATGCAAGATAGGAGCACATTATAATTTCGAACCACCATAGGCATGAAAATTATTTCGTTTGCACTCCATGAAACCCATAGGTATCATGGGAGAAGTGGAACCTCATTTGGTTGTGTTGTGAAGCCAAGACGCAAGATAGGAGCACGGTTTGCTTCGAACCACCATAGGCATGAAAACTATTTGCATTGCACTCCACGAAACTCAAAGGTTTCTTGGGAGAAGTGGAACATCATTTGGTTGCGCTGTGAAACCAAGATGCCAGATAGGAGCACGGTTTGCTTCGAACCACCATAGGCTTGAAAAGTATTTGCTTTGCAGTCCATGAAACTCGTAGGTGTCATGGGAGAAGTGGAACCTTATTTTGATGCGTTGTGAAACCAAGATGCAAGATAGAAGCACAATTTGCATCAAACCTAAAATAGGCACGAAAATTATTTGGTTTGCACTCCATGATACACATAGGTGTCGTGGGAGAAGTGGAACCTCGTTTGGATGAGTTTGGATGCGTTGTGAAACCAAGACACGATATATGAGCACGGTTTGCTTCGAACCACCATAGGCATGAAAATTATTTGCTTTGCACTCCACAAAACTCATAGGTGTTTTGGGAGAAGTGGAACCTCATTTGGATGCGTTGTGAAATCATGATGCAAGATAGGAGCACGGTTTGCTTCGAACCACCATATGCATGAAAAGTATTTGCTTTGCACTCCATGAAACTCATAGGACTCATCGGAGAACTGGAACCTCATTTGGATGCGTTGTGAAACCAAGATGCAAGCTAGGAGCGCGGTTTGCTTCGAACCACCATAGGCATGAAAAGTATTTGCTCTGCACCCCATGAAACTCATAGGTGTCATGGGAGGAGTGGAACCTTATTTGGATGCGTTGTGAAACCAAGATGCAAGATACAAGCACAATTTGCTTCAAACCTAAAATAGGCACGAAAATTGTTTGGTTTGCACTCCATGATACACATAGGTGTCGTGGGAGAAGTGGAACCTCGTTTGGATGAGTTTGGATGCGTTGTGAAACCAAGATGCGATATATGAGCACGGTTTGCTTCGAACCACCACAGGAATGAAAACTATTTGCTTTGCACTCCATTAAACCCATAGGTGTAATGGGAGAAGTGGAACTTCATTTGGATGCGCTATGAAGCAAGGATGCAAGATAGGAGCACGGTTTGCTTCGAACCAAACGTAGCCATGAAAACTATTTGCTTTGCACTCCATGATACACATAGGTGACATGGGAGAAGTGGAAACTCATTTGGATGCGTTGTGAAACTAAGATGCAAGATACGAGCATGATTTTCTTCGAACCACCATAGGCATGAAAAGTATTTGCTTTGCATTCCATGATACACATAGATGTCATGGGAGAAGTGGAACCTTGTATGGATGAGTTTAGATGCGTTGTGAAACAAAGATGCAACATAGCAGCACGGTTTACTTCGAACCACCATAGGCATGAAAAGTTTTTGCTTTGCACTCCATGAAACTCATAGGTGTCAAGGGAGAAGTGGAACCTCGTTTGGATGCGCTCTGAAGCCATGATGCAATATAGGAGCACGGTTAGCTTCGAACCAAACATAGGCATGAAAACTATTTGCTCTGCACTCCATGATACACATAGGTGTCATGGGAGAAGTGGAACCTCGTTTGGATGAGTTAGATGCGTTGTGAAACCAAGACGCAAGATAGGAGCATGGCTATTTTCGAAGCACCAAAGGCATGAACACTATTTGCTTTGGACCCATGAAACTCATAGGTGTCATGGGAGAATTGGAACCTCATTTGGGTGCGTTGTGAAGCCATGATGCAAGATAGGAGCACGGTTTGGTTCGAACCACCATAGGCATGAAAATTATTTGCTTTGCACTCCACGAAACTCATAGGTGTCATGGGAGAAGTGGAACCTCATTTGGATGCGTTGTGAAACCATGATGCAAGATAGGATTACAGTTTGCTTCGAACCACCATAGGCATGAAAAGTATTTGCTTTGCACTCCATGAAACTCATAGGAGTCATGGGAGAAGTGGAACCTCATTTGGATGCGTTGTGAAACCAAGATGCAATCTAGGAGCGCGGTTTGCTTCGAACCACCATAGGCATGAAAAGTATTTGCTTGGCACCCCATGAAACTCACAGGTGTCATGGGAGGAGTGGAACCTCATTTGGAAGCATTGTGAAACCAAGATGGAAGATAGAAGCACAATTTGCTTCAAACCTAACATAGGCACGAAGATTATTTGGTTTGCACTCCATGATACACATAGCTGTCATGGGAGAAGTGGAACCTCATTTGGATGCGCAGTGAAGCCAAGATCCAAGATTGGAGCACGGTTTGCTTCTAACCACCATAGGCATGAAAAGTATTTGCTTTGCACTCCACGAAACTCATAGGTGTCACGGGAGGAGTGGAACCTCATTTGGATGCGTTGTGAAACCAAGATGCAAGACAGAAGCACAATTTGCTGCAAACTTAACATAGGCACGAAAATTATTTGGTTTGCACTCCATGATACACATAGGTGTCATGGGAGAAGTGGAACATCGTTTGGATGAGTTTGGATGCGTTGTGAAACCAAGATGCGATATAGGAGCACGGTTTGCTTCGAACCACCATAGGCATAAAAACTATTTGCGTTGCACTCCATGAAACACATAGGTCTAATGGGAGAAGTGGAACCGCATTTGGATGCGCAATGAAGCAAGGATGCAAGATAGGAGCACGGTTTGCTTCAAACCAAACATAGGAATGAAAACTATTTGCTTTGCACTCCATGATACACATAGGTGTCATGGGAGAAGTGGAAACTCATTTGGATGCATTTTGAAACTAAGATGCAAGATACAAGCGTGGTTTTCTTCGAACCACCATAGGCATGAAAAGTATTTGCTTTGCACTCCATGATACACATAGATGTCATGGGAGAAGTGGAACCTCGTTTGGATGAGTTTGATGCGTTGTGAAACCAAGACGCAAGATAGGAGCACGGTTTAAATTTTGAACCACCAAAGGTATGAAAACTATTTGCTTTGGACTCCATGAAACTCATAGGTGTCATGGGAGAATCGGAACCTCATTTGGAAGCGTTGTGAAGCCAAGATGCAAGATAGCAGCACGGTTTCCTTCGAACCACCATAGGCATGAAAATTATTTGCTTTGCACTCCACGAAACTCATAGGTGTCATGGGAGAAGTGGAACCTCATTTGGATGCGTTGTGAAACCATGATGCAAGATAGGAGCACGGTTTGCTTCGAACCACCATAGGCATGAAAAGTATTTGCTTTGCACCCCATGAAACTCATAGGTGTCATGGGAGGAGTGGAACCTCATTTGGATGCGTTGTGAAACCAAGATGCAAGATAGAAACACAATTTGCTTCAAACCTAACATACGCACGAAAATTATTCGCTTTGCACTCCAAGATACACATTGGTGTCATGGGAGATGTGGAACCTCGTTTGGATGAGTTTGGATGCGTTGTGAAACCAAGATGCGTGATACGAGCATGGTTTGCATCGAACCACCATAGGCATGAAAACTATTTGCTTTGCACTCCATGAAACTCATAGGTGTCATGGGAGAAGTGGAACCACATTTGGATGCGTTGTGAAATCAAGATGCATTATAGTAGCACGGTTTGCTTCGATCCACCAGAGCCATGAAAACGATTTGCTTTGCACTCCATGAAACTCATAGGTGTCATGGGAGAAGTGGAACCTCATTTGTATGCGTTGTGAAACCAAGATGAAAGATAGAAACACAATTTGCTTCAAACCTAACATAGGCACGAAAATTATTCGCTTTGCACTACATGCTACACATAGGTGTCATGGGAGAAGTGGAACCTCGTTTGGATGAGTTGGAATGCGTTGTGAAGCCAAGATGCGAGATAGGAGCACGATTTGCTTCGAACCACCATAGGCATGAAAACTATTTGCTTTGCACTCCATGAAACTCGTAGGTGTAATGGGAGAAGTGGAATGTCATTTGGATGCGTTGTGAAGAAAGGATGCAAGATAGGAGCACGGTTTGCTTCGAACCAAACATAGGCACGAAAACTATTTGGATGCATTGTGAAACTAAGATGCAAGATACGAGCATGGTCTTCTTCGAACCACCATAGCCATGAAAAGTATTTGCTTTGCACTCCATGAAACTCGTAGGTTTCATGGAGAATTGGAACCACAATTGGATGCGTTGTGAAACCAAGATGCAACATAGGAGCACGGTTTGATTCGAACCACCATAGCCATGAAAAGTATTTCCTTTGCACTCCATGAAGCTCATAGGTGTCATGGGAGAAGTGGAACCTCATTTGGATGCGTTGTGAAACCAAGATGAAAGATAGAAACACAATTTGCTTCAAACCTAAGATAGGCACGAAAATTATTCACTTTGCACTCCATGATACACATAGGTGTCATGGGAGAAGTGGAACCTCCTTTGGATGAGTTTGGATGCGTTGTGAAGCCAAGATGCGAGATAGGAGCACGATTTGCTTCGAACCACCATAGGCATGAAAACTATTTGCTTTGCACTCCATGAAACTCGTAGGTGTAATGGGAGTAGTAGAACCTCATTTGGATGCGTTGTGAAGAAAGGATGCAAGATAGGAGCACGGTTTGCTTCGAACCAAACATAGGCATGAAAACTATTTGCTTTGCACTCCAAGATTCACATAGGTGTCATGGCAGAAGTGGAAACTGATTTGGATGTGTTGTGAAACAAAGATGCAAGATACGAGCATGGTCTTCTTCGAACCACCATAGGCATGAAAAGTATTTGCTTTGCACTCCATGATACACATAGATGTCATGGGAGAATTAGAACCTCGTTTGGATGAGTTTGGATGCGTTGTGAAACCAAGATGCAACATAGGAGCACGGTTTGCTTCGAACCACCATAGGCATGAAAAGTATTTGCTTTGCCCTCCAGGAAACTCATAGGTGTCATGGGAGAAGTGGAACCTCATGTGGATGCGTTGTGAAACCAAGATGAAAGATAGAAACACAATTTGCTTCGAACCTAACATAGGCATGAAAATTATTCGCTTTGCACTCCATGATACACATAGGTGTCGTGGGAGAAGGGGAACATCGTTCGGATGAGTTTGGATGCGTTGTGAAACCAATATGCGAGATAGGAGCACAGTTTGCTTCGAACCACCAAAGGCATGAAAAGTATTTGCTTTGCTCTCCATGAAACTCATAGGTGTCATGGGAGAATTGGAACCTCAATTGGATGCGTTGTGAAGCCAAGATGCAAGATAGGAGCACGGTATGCTTCGAACCACCATAGGCATGAAAACTATTTGCTTTGCACTTCACGAAACTAATAGGTGTCATGGGAGAAGTGGAACCCCACTTGGATGCGTTGTGAAACCAAGATGCAAGATAGGAGCTCGGTTTGTTTCGAATCACCATAGGCATGAAAAGTATTTGCTTTGCACTCCTTTAAACTCATAGGTGTCATAGGAGAAATGGAACCCCATTTGGATGCGTTGTGAAACCAAGATTTAAGATAGAAACACAATTTGCTTCAAGCCTAACATAGGCACGAAAATTATTCGCTTTGCACTCCGTGATACACATAGGTGTCATGGGAGAAGTGGAACATCGTTTGCACGAGTTTGGATGCGTTGTGAAACAAAGATGAGATAGGAGCACGGTTTGCTTCGAACCACCATGGGCATGAAAACTATTTGCTTCGCACTCCATGAAACTCATAGGTGTCATGGGAGAATTGGAACCTCAATTGGATGCGTTGTGAAGCCAAGATGCAAGATAGGAGCACGGCCTGCTTTGAACCACCGTAACCATGAAAACTATTTGCTTTGCACTCCACGAAACTCATAGGTGTCCTGGGAGAAGTGGAACCTCATTAGGATGCGTTGTGAAGCCAAGATGCAAGATAGGAGCACGGTTTGCTTCGAACATAACGTAGGCATGAAAACTATTTGCTTTGCACTCCATGATACTCATAGGTGTCATGGGAGAAGTGGAACCTGATGAGGACATCATAGGCTTGGATATGACCATGTTAAGCAATTCTAAACCAAAGGTGAAACTATTCTATATGAGTCTTATTATTGATACATTTGATGAATTGGTGCTGCACCATAAAGTGTGTGTATTTTCATTTGCAGAATTACTTACATGGATCAAGGGAAGGTTTGATTGCATAACGGAAGCACGGAAGGTCAATGAAATTGATTGGGGACCAAATCTAAGTATTCCAAACGTCCTCCACCAGGCCACCACGTCACTTATAGCCCAAGGAAGGAAAGAGTCCAAGTCCAACACGTTTTGGTGTGGAATTCGGACTGCAGCAGAGTCCCAACTTGAGACGGTCACCACGACTTCATACGGAGTCCGATTGGAACGTTCTAGGACTCTTTGGAAAGCATATTAAGTCTACTTTCCAATGGATCTATGTTTGTTCCCATATCTTATCAGATACGTTTGTAGTCGTCGTTTTAACGTCAGGACCTTCTCTGCTTATGGTGCTGCGTCGCCTAATTTTGGGCTATTGGCCCATGTATCAAGTTCGGTCCATTAGGGACATGTCCTAGGGTTGGAGGACGACCCCAGCACCTCCTTGGTCGTCCTTCCATCTACATATATGCCTCTAGAGCCGCCACAAACAGATTGGGTTTTGTTTTTGATGTAAGTTTAGCCGCTGCTACTTCCTTGTAGACGCGTGTGTCGACTAGACCATCCGTTCTACTCGATTCAGAACCCCACCTTCATGTGTATCAGATCTGAACCTTCATCTCATATTTGCAATTGAGTGCTTGTTTTTCTTGTTCTTGCTGGTTCTTCGATTGCTTGCAGGAATAACCCTAGTGGTTTGGTTGGTCGTGCTCCGCAAGATCGCGTGCAACCGCTGGAGTTGGTGTATCGGTCGCTAAGGCGCGGTCTTGGAAGGCTGTAGTCGGGCCGTGAACGTCATCTCCTTCCACCAATCGAGTTATCTCACGCCTCTCATCGAAAGATCGACCACGAACCCTAGCGGGTTCATATTAATTGGTATTCAGAGCAAGGTTTGATCGGTGAGAGATTTTAGTTTATATTATTTTCCTATAGTCCAGAAAAAGCCAACAAAATAGTAGATTCAATTTTCCATAATCCCATAGACCTTTTGTGCCTTTTACTAGTACTACTTAGTTCAGGCTTGTTGAGTTTGGATTACATCGGTTGAGTCGAGTTGCTGGTCTTAGGGTTAGTCTTTTAGAGTTTCGAGTTCTTGCCACGTTTTGGTCATTGTCAATCATATACATCTTTGCTGCCATCACCACCATAAACATCTCCACTACAGCATATAAATCTCCATTGCAATAGTTTCCATCATATGCATCTTTGCTATCCATGATATTTTGTCTTAACACTGGCAAAATTTGATCTGTGCACACAAAGAAAACTCAACATTTCTAGTTCTATTCTTGTTACTCCCAGAAAAGAAAAGAGAAAAGAAAGAGAAACACATTATAAGTTGCTTTTCTGAAATCTGATTTGCAAAGATTCAGTTTTGCTCTGGTTGTGCAAAGTAAAAGAAAAGAAGAAAAAAAGAAAAGAAAAGAGAAAGAAAGAGAAAGAGAAAAGAAAGAAAAGAAGAGAGAAGGAAAAGAAGGGGAGTGAATTCTTGCTATTCTTGTGCTTTGTTTCTTGCTGTACCGTGACTTCATTTGTGTCCAGGCTCGCGTCTCTAGCACGGTCTAGCCTAGGACCAGCACGGTACCACCGTTGAACGATTTCTCAGCTTGCTTTTGTGATTAATGTGGTGCTAGTACTTTCTTGTGTATTAATTTCAGCCCTCCTACAGCTCCACATATCCGATTACAGCTTGATAGGTGTTGTTGTTGCGGCACCGATACACTTTTTCCAGGGTTCCCGACTTGTTGGTTGCTGCCACCTCCTGTTTGGCTTGGTAAGAACTTGTAAGAGCTTGTTTGAATAAGTTGAAAGTGAGAGAATTATGATCACCACATCCTTGTAGTTGATAGGAGCATACATGTTATTGTGTTTGTTTCTTGTTTTCTACTAATCATGGCAGGTAATGCAGAGCATCATGAGTTCATGGCATTACACCCTCATATTCTGGATGTCATTCAACACTTGCCTTCATTTGCTGGTAAATTTGATCCTCATGCATACATTAATTGGGAGCTGAAGGTAGATAAGAAATTTGATGAGTATGATTTGTCTGAGAAGCAAATGGTTTTTGCTGCATCTAATGCTTTAACTAAGGATGCTTTGCATGAATGGAAACATCTTTGTAGGAATAACATTGTTCCGCAAACATGGAAAGAATTCAAAATGCATTTTAGAGGTGTATATATTCCTGCATATTATGTGGACCACTTGCTTGCTAAACTGGAGAAACTGAAACAGGGTAGTAGAACCGTGAAACAATACTACCATGATTTTAAAATTTGTGTCATGTTTAGTGGCTTGGATGAATCTATGGAAGATGTAATGAGTAGGTTCATGCAAGGGCTCAGTTCTGAAATTCAATGCTTGCTCACTGGTGAAACATATAACCATATATCTTGCTTATTTTGTCTTGCTTGTAAAGTTGAAAATCAGATTCTTTTATCTATGAATACTTGCAAGAATGATGTGACACATTGTAACCAGCAATTGTCCACTGTACATGTTAAAAAGGAGCAACAAATAGTGAAACTCAGTGCTCATTTGCCTTTGTCACAACCTAATTTGCTTGTTGTACCTTGTGACCAAGAAGAATTGTGTGATACTTCTCTAATTTCATCACCACAGCTAGAGATAGAGCGTCCTGTTTTTCCCCTCGTTGTCCATAACATTTTGCAGGAGGATGGGAATAAAACCATTGAGTGCATGGAGCAATTTGAGCAACTACACCCGCAGCTAAAGTGGAAAAGAATGATTATCCAGCACCCACCACATCGGAGGAGAGGAAGCAAACTAACACATTTGATGCTGCCATCACTCAATGATCACTCTCAAGAAGGGGAGCCAAGTTGGCTATTACCTAGAACATGTGCTCCAACATTGGTCAAACCGAGGACGGTTTGCTGTCAAGAAGGGGAGAATGATGAGGACATCATAGGCTTGGATATGACCATGTTAAGCAATTCTAAACCAAAGGTGAAACTATTCTATATGAGTCTTATTATTGATACATTTGATGAATTGGTGCTGCACCATAAAGTGTGTGTATTTTCATTTGCAGAATTACTTACATGGATCAAGGGAAGGTTTGATTGCATAACGGAAGCACGGAAGGTCAATGAAATTGATTGGGGACCAAATCTAAGTATTCCAAACGTCCTCCACCAGGCCACCACGTCACTTATAGCCCAAGGAAGGAAAGAGTCCAAGTCCAACACGTTTTGGTGTGGAATTCGGACTGCAGCAGAGTCCCAACTTGAGACGGTCACCACGACTTCATACGGAGTCCGATTGGAACGTTCTAGGACTCTTTGGAAAGCATATTAAGTCTACTTTCCAATGGATCTATGTTTGTTCCCATATCTTATCAGATACGTTTGTAGTCGTCGTTTTAACGTCAGGACCTTCTCTGCTTATGGTGCTGCGTCGCCTAATTTTGGGCTATTGGCCCATGTATCAAGTTCGGTCCATTAGGGACATGTCCTAGGGTTGGAGGACGACCCCAGCACCTCCTTGGTCGTCCTTCCATCTACATATATGCCTCTAGAGCCGCCACAAACAGATTGGGTTTTGTTTTTGATGTAAGTTTAGCCGCTGCTACTTCCTTGTAGACGCGTGTGTCGACTAGACCATCCGTTCTACTCGATTCAGAACCCCACCTTCATGTGTATCAGATCTGAACCTTCATCTCATATTTGCAATTGAGTGCTTGTTTTTCTTGTTCTTGCTGGTTCTTCGATTGCTTGCAGGAATAACCCTAGTGGTTTGGTTGGTCGTGCTCCGCAAGATCGCGTGCAACCGCTGGAGTTGGTGTATCGGTCGCTAAGGCGCGGTCTTGGAAGGCTGTAGTCGGGCCGTGAACGTCATCTCCTTCCACCAATCGAGTTATCTCACGCCTCTCATCGAAAGATCGACCACGAACCCTAGCGGGTTCATATTAGAACCTCGTTTGGATGAGTTTGGATGCGTTGTGAAACCAAGATGCAAGATAGGAGCACGGTTTGCTTCGAACCACCACAGGCATGAAAATTATTTGGTTTGCACTCCATGAAACTCATAGGTGTTATGGGAGAAGTGGAACTTCATTTGGATGCGTTGTGAAGCCAAGATGCAAGATAGGAGCATGGTTTGCTTCGAACCACCATAGGCATGAAAACTATTTGCCTTGCACTCCATGAAACTCATATTTGTGATGGGAGAAGTGGAACATCATTTGGATGCGCTGTGAAACCAAGATGCCAGATAGGAGCACGGTTTGCTTTGAACCTAACATAGGCATGAAAACTATTTGCTTTGCACTCCATGATACACATAGGTGTCATGGGGGAAGTGGAACCTCGTTTGGATGAGTTTGGATGCGTTGTGAAACCAAGATGCAAGATAGGAGCAAGGTTTCCTTCGAACCAAACATAGGCAAGAAAACTATTTGCTTTGCACTCCACGATACAGATAGGTGTCATGGGTGAAGTGGAACCTCATTTGGATGCGTTGTGAAACCAAGATGCAAGGAAGGAGCACGGTTTGCTTTGAAACAAACATAGGCACGAAATCTATTTGCTTTGCACTCCATGATACACTTAGGTGTCATGGGAGAAGTGGAACCTCATTTGGATGCGTTGTCAAAACCGAGATGCAACATAGGAGCACGGTTTGCTTCGAACCTAACATTGGCACGAAAACTATTTGCTTTGCACTCCATGATACACAAAGGTGTCATGGGAGAAGTGGAACCTCGTTTGGATGTGTTTCGATGCGTTACGAAACCGCGATGCAAGATAGGAGCACAGTTTAATTTCGAACCACCACAGGCCTGAAACTATTTGCTTTGCACTCCATGAAACTCATAGGTATCATGGGAGAAGTGGGGCCTCATTTGGATGTGTTGTGAAGCCAAGACGTAAGATAGGAGCACGGTTTGCTTCGAAGCACCATAGGCACGAAAACTATTTGCCTTGCACTCCACGAAACACATAGGTGTCATTATCGAAGTCGAACCTCATTTGGATGCGTTGTGAAACCAAGATGCAAGATAGGAGCATGGTTTGCTTCGAACCACCATAGGAATGAAAAGTATTTGCTTTGCACTCCATGAAACTCATAGGTGTCATGAGAGAAGTGGAACCTCATTTGGATGCGTTGTGAAGCCAAGATGCAAGATAGGAGCACGGTTTTCTTCAAACCAAACATAGGCTTGAAAACTATTTGCTTTGCACTCCATGATACACATAGGTGTCAGGGGAGATGTGGAACCTCGTTTGGATGAGTTTGATGCATTGTGAAACCAAGATGCAAGGTAGGAGCACGGTTTAATTTCGAACCACCATAGGCATGAAAACTATTTGCTTTGCACTCCATGAAACTCATAAGTTTGATGGGAGCATTGGAACCTCATTTGGATGCGTTGTGAAGCCAAGATGCAAGATAGGAGCATGATTTGCCTCGAACCACCATAGGCATAAGAACTATTTGCTTTGCACTCCACGATACTCGTAGGTGTCATGGGAGAAGTGGAACCTCATTTGGATGCGTTGTGAAATCATGATGCAAGATAGGAGCATGGTTTGCTTCGAACCACCATAGGCATGAAAAGTATTTGCTTTGCACTCCATGAAACTCATAGGTGTCATGGGAGAAGTGGAACACCATTTGGATGCATTGTGAAACCTAGATGCAAGATAGAAACACAATTTGCTTCAAACCTAACATACGCACGAAAATTATTCGCTTTGCACTCCATGATACGCATTGGTGTCATGGGAGAAGTGGAGCCTCGTTTGGATGAGTTTGGATGCGTTGTGAAACCAAGATGCGAGATAGGAGCACGGTTTGCTTCGAACCACCATAGGCATGAAAACTATTTGCTTTGCGCTGCATTAAACTCATAGGTATTATGGGAGATGTGGAACCACGTTTGGATGCGTTGTGAAGCCAAGATGCAAGATAGGAGCACGGTTTGCTTCGAACCACCATAGGCACGAAAATTATTTGCTTTGCACTCCATGGTACACATAGGTGTCATGGGAGAAGTGGAACCTCGTTTGGATGAATTTGGATGCGTTGTGAAACCAAGATGCGAGATAGGAGCACGGTTTGCTTCGAACCACCATAAGCATGAAAACTATTTGCTTTGCACTCCATGAAACTGATAGGTGTAACGGCAGAAGTGGAACCTCATTTGTATGCGTTGTGAAACCAAGATACAAGATGGGAGCCCGGTTTGCTTCGAACCAAACATAGGCATGAAAACTATTTGCTTTGCACTCCACGATACACATCGGTGTCGCGGGAGAAGTGGAAACTCATTTGGATGCGTTGTGAAACTATGATGCAAGATAGGAGCATGGTTTGCTTCGAACCACCATAGGCATGAAAAGTATTTTTTTTGCACTCCATGATACACATAGCTGTCATGGGAGAAGTGGAACCTCGTCTGGATGAGTTTGGATGAGTTGTGAAACCAAGATGCAACATAAGAGCACGGTTTGCTTCGAACCACTATTTGCATGAAAAGTATTTGCTTTGCACTCCATGAAACTCATAGGTGTCATGGGAGAAGTGGAACCTCGTTGGGATGAGTTTGATGCGTTGTGAAACCAAGATGCAAGATAAGAGCACAGGTTTAATTTTGAACCACCATAGGCATGAAAACTGTTTGCTTTGCACTCAATGAAACTCGTAGGTTTCATGGAGAATTGGAACCACAATTGGATGCGTTGTGAAACCAAGATGCAAGATAGGAGCACGGTTTGCTTCGAACCACCATAGCCATGAAAAGTATTTGCTTTGCACTCCATGAAGCTCATAGGTGTTATGGGAGAAGTGGAACCTCATTTGGATGCGTTGTGAAACCAAGATGACAGATAGAAACACAATTTGCTTCAAACCTAAGATAGGCACGAAAATTATTCACTTTGCACTCCATGATACACATAGGTGTCATGGGAGAAGTGGAACCTCGTTTGGATGAGTTTCGATGCGTTGTGAAGCCAAGATGCGAGATAGGAGCGCGATTTGCTTCGAACCACCATAGGCATGAAAACTATTTGCTTTGCACTCCATGAAACTCGTAGGTGTAATGGGAGTAGTGGAACCTCATTTGGATGCGTTGTGAAGAAAGGATGCAAGATAGGAGCACGGTTTGCTTTGAACCAAACATAGGCATGAAAACTATTTGCTTTGCACTCCAAGATTCACATAGGTGTCATGGCAGAAGTGGAAACTCATTTGGATGTGTTGTGAAACAAAGATGCAAGATACGAGCATCGTCTTCTTCGAACCACCATAGGCATGAAAAGTATTTGCTTTGCACTCCATGATACACATAGATGTCATGGGAGAATTGGAACCTCGTTTGGATGAGTTTGGATGCGTTGTGAAACAAAGATGCAACATAGGAGCACGGTTTGCTTCGAACCACCATAGGCATGAAAAGTATTTGCTTTGCCCTCCATGAAACTCATTGGTGTCGTGGGAGAAGTGGAACCTTATTTGGATGCATTGTGAAGCCAAGATGCAAGATAGGAGCATTGTTTGCTTCGAACCAAACATAAGCATGAAAACTATTTGCTTTGCACTCCATGATACACATAGATGTCATGGGAGAATTGGAACCTCGTTTGGATGAGTTTGGATGCGTTGTGAAACAAAGATGCAACATAGGAGCACGGTTTGCTTCGAACCACCATAGGCATGAAAAGTATTTGCTTTGCCCTCCATGAAACTCATTGGTGTCGTGGGAGAAGTGGAACCTTATTTGGATACATTGTGAAGCCAAGATGCAAGATAGGAGCATTGTTTGCTTCGAACCAAACATAAGCATGAAAACTATTTGCTTTGCACTCCATGATACTCATAGGTGTCATGGGAGAAGTAGAACCTCGTTTGGATGAGTTTGATCCGTTGTGAAATGAAGATTCAAGATAGGAGCACGGTTTAATTTCGAACCACCATAGGCATGAAAATTATTTGGTTTGCACTCCATGAAACTCATAGGTATCATGAGAGAATTGGAACCTCATTTGGATGTGTTGTGAAGCCAAAACGCAAGATAGAGCACGGTTTGCTTCGAACCACCATAGGCATGAAAACTATTTGCGTTGCACTCCACGAAACTCATAGGTGTCTTAGGAGAAGTGGAACATCATTTGGATGTGCTATGAAACCAAGATGCCAGATAGGAGCACGGTTTGCTTCGAACCACCATAGGCTTGAAAAGTATTTGCTTTGCACTACATGAAACTCATAGGTGTCATGGGAGAAGTGGAACCTTATTTGGATGCGTGGTGAAATCAAGATGCAAGATAGAAGCACAATTTGCTTCAAACCAAACATAGGCACGAAAATTATTTGCTTTGCAGTCCATGATACACATAGGTGTCATGGGAGAAGTGGAACCTCATTTGGATGAGTTTGGATCCGCTGTGAAACCAAGATGCGATATATGAGCATGGTTTGCTTCGAACCACCATAGGCATGAAAACTAGTTGCTTTGCACTCCTTGAAACACATAGGTGTAATGGGAGAAGTGGAACCTCATTTGGATGCGCTATGAAGCAAGGATGCAAGATAGGAGCACGGTTTGCTTCGAACCAAACGTAGACATGAAAAGTATTTGCTTTGCAATCCATGATACACGTAGGTGTCTTGGGAGAAGTGGAAACTCATTTGGATGCGTTGTGAAACTAAGATGCAAGATACGTGAATGGTTTTCTTCGAACCACCATAGGCATGAAAAGTATTTGCTTTGCACTACGTGGTACACATAGATGTCATGGGAGAAGTGGAACCTTGTTTGGACGAGTTTTGATGCGTTGTGAAACAAAGATGCAACATAGCACCACGGTTTACTTCGAACCACCATAGGCATGAAAAGTATTTGCTTTGCACTCCATGAAACTCATAGGTGTCAAGGGTGAAGTGGAACCTCGTTTGGATGCGTTGTGAAGCCAAGATGCAAGAGAGGAGCACGGTTTGCTTCAAACCAAACAAAGGCATGAAACCTATTTGCTTTGCACTCCATGATACACATAGGTGTCATGGGAGGAGTGGAACCTCGTTTGGATGAGTTTGATGCGTTGTGAAACCAAGACGCAAGATAGGAGCACAGTTTAATTTCAATCCACCAAAGGCATGAAAACTATTTGCTTTGCACTCCACGAAACTCATAGGTGTCATGGGAGAATTGGAACCTCATTTGCATGCGTTGTGAAGCCAAGATGCAAGGCAGGAGCACGGGTTGCTTCGAACCACCATAGGAATGAAAACTATTTGCTTTGCACTCCACGAAACTCATAGGTGTCATGGGAGAAGTGGAACCTCATATTGATGCGTTGTGAAACCAAGATGCCAGATAGGAGCACGGTTTGCTTCGAACCACCGTAGGCGTGAAAAGTATTTGCATTGCACTCCATGAAACTCATAGGTGTCATGTGAGAAGTGGAACCTCATATTTACGCGTGGTGAAACCAAGATGCAAGATAGAAGCACAATTTGCTTCAAACCTAACATAGGCACGAAAATTATTTTCTTTGCACTCCGTGATACACATAGGTGTCATGGGAGAAGTGGAACCTCGTTTGGATGAGTTTGGATGCGTTGTGAAACAATTTGCTTCGAACCAAACATAGGCATGAAAACTATTTGCTTTGCACTCCATGAGGCACATAGGTGTCATGGGAGAAGTGGGACCTCGTTTGGATGACTTCGGATGCATTGTGAAACCAAGAAGCAGGATCGGAGCACAATTTGCTTAGAACCTACCGTAGGCACGAAAACTCTTTGCTTTGCACTCCATGATAGACATAGTTGCATGGGAGAAGTGGAACCTCATTTGGATGCGTTGTGAAACCAAGATGCAAGGCAGGAGCACGGTTTGCTTCGAACCAAACATAGGCATGAAAACTATTAGCTTTGCACTCTACGATACACGTAGGTGTCATGGGAGAAGTGGAACCTCATTTGAATGCGTTGTGAAACCAAGATGCAACATAGGAGCACAGTTTGCTTCGAACCTAACATAGGTACGAAAACTATTTGCTTTGCACTCCATGATACACATAGGTGTCATGGGAGAAGTGGAACCTCGTTTGGATGTGTTTGGATGCATTGTGAAACCAAGATGCAAGATAGGAGCGCGGTTTGCTTCGCACCACCATAGGCACGAAAACTATGTGCTTTGCACTGCATGAAACTCATAGGTGTCATGGGAGAAGTGGAACCTCATTTGGATGCGTTGTGAATACAAGATGCAGGATAGGAGCACGGTTTGCTTCGAACTAAACATAGGCATGAAAACTATTTGCTTTGCACTCCATGATCCACATAGGTGTCATGGGAGAAGTGCAAAGTCATTTGGATGCGTTGTGAAACTAAGATGCAACATACGAGCATGGTTTTCTTCGAACCACCATAGGCATGAAAAGTATTTGCTTGCACTCCATGATACACATAGATGTTATGGGAGAAGTGGAACCTTGTTTGGATGAGTTTAGATGCGTTCTGAAACAAAGATGCAACATAGCAGCACGGTTTGCTTCGAACCACCATAGGCATGAAAAGTATTTGCTTTGCACTCCATGAAACTCATAGGTGTCAAGGGAGAAGTGGAACCTCGTTTGAATGCATTGTGAAGCCAGGATGCAAGATAGGAGCACGGTTTGCTTCGAACCAAACATAGGCATGAAAACTATTTGCATTGCCCTCCATGATACACATAGGTGTGATGGGAGAAATGGAACCTCGTTTGGTTGAGTTTGATGCGTTGTAAAACCAGGACGCAAGATAGGAGCACAGTTTAATTTCGAACCGGCAAAGGCATGAAAACTATTTGCTTTGCACTCCATGAAACTCATAGGTGTCATGGGAGAATTGGAACCTCATTTGGATGCGTTGTGAAGCCAAGATGCAACATAGGAGCACGGTTTGCTTCGAACCACCATAGGCATGAAAAGTATTTGCTTTGCACTCCATTAAACTCAGAGGTGTCATGGGACAAGTGGAACCTCATTTGGATGCGTTGTGAAACTAAGATGCAAGATAGGAGCGCGGTTTGCTTCGAACCACCATAGGCATGAAAAGTATTTGCTTTGCACTCCATGAAGCTCGTAGGTGTCATGGGAGAAGTGGAACCTCATTTGGATGCATTGTGAAACCAAGATGCAAGATAGAAGCACAATTTGCTGCAAACCTAATATAGGCACGAAAATTATTTGCTTTGCACTCCATGATACACATATGTGTCATGGGAGAAGTGGAACCTCGTTCGGATGAGTTTGGATGCGTTGTGAAACCAAGATGCGATATAGGAGCATGGTTTGCTTCGAACCACCATAGGCATGAAAACGATTTGCTTTGCACTTCATGAAACACATAGGTGTAATGGGAGAAGTGGAACCTCATTTGGATGCGTTATGAAGCCAGGATGCAAGATAGGAGCACGGTTTGCTTCGAACCAAACATAGGCATGAAAACTATTTGTTTTGCACTCCATGATACACATAGGTGTCATGGGAGAAGTGTAAACTCATTTGGATGCGTTGTGAAACTAAGATGCAAGATACGAGCATGGTTTGCTTCAAACCACCATAGGCATGAAAAGTATTTGTTTTGCACTCCATGATACACATAGGTGTCATGGGAGAAGTGTAAAATCCTTTGGATGCGTTGTGAAACTAAGATGCAAGATACGAGTATGGTTTTCTTCGAACCACCATAGGCATGAAAAGTATTTGCTTCGCTCTCCATGATACATATAGGTGTCATGGGAGAAGTGGAACCTCATTTGGATGCGTTGTGAAACCAAGATACAAGATGGGAGAACAGTTTGCTTCGAACCACCAATGGCATGAAAAGTATTTGCTTTGCACTCCATGAAACTCATTGGTGTCATGGGTGAAGTGGAACCTCGTTTGGATGCGTTGTGAAGCCAAGATGGACGATAGGAGCGCGGTTTGCTTCGAACCAAACATAGGCATGAAAAGTATTTGCCTTACACTCCACGAAACTAATAGGTGTCATGGGAGAAGTGGAACCTCATTAGGATGCATTGCGAATCCAAGATGCAAGATAGGAGCACGGTTTGCTTCGAACCACCATAGGCATGAAAACTATTTGCTTTGCACTCCTTGAAACTCATAGGTGTAATGGGAGAAGTGGAACCTCATTTGGATGCGTTGTGAAGCAAGGATGCATGATAGGAGCACGGTTTCCTTCGAACCAAACATAGGCATGAAAACTATTTGCTTTGCACTCCATGATACACATAGGTGTCATGGGAGAAGTGGAACCTCGTTTGGATGAGTTTGGATGCGTTGTGAAACCATGATGCAACATAGGAGCACGGTTTGCTTTGAACCACCAAAGGCATGAAATGTATTTGCTTTGCACTCCATTAAACTCATAGCTGCCGTGGGAGAAGTGGAACCATATTTGGATGCGTTGTGAAACCAAGATGCAAGATAGCAGCACGGTTTGCTTCGAACCACCATAGGCATGAAAACTATTAGCTTTGCACTGTATGAAACTCATAGGTGTCGTGGGTGAAGTGGAACCTAATTTGGATGCGTTGTGAATCCAAGATGCAGGATAGGAGCACGGTTTGCTTCGAACCACCATAGGCATGAAAACTATTAGCTTTGCACTCCACGACACTCATAGGTGTCATGGGAGAAGTGGAACCTCATTTCGTTGCGCTGTGAAACCAAGATGCCAGATAGGAGCACGGTTTGCTTCGAACTAAACATAGGCATGAAAACTATTTGCTTTGCACTCCATGATACACATAGGTGTCATGGGAGAACTGGAAAGTCATTTGGATGCGTTGTGAAACTAAGATGCAACATACGAGCATGGTTTTCTTCGAACCACCATAGGAATGAAAAGTATTTGCTTGCACTCCATGATACACATAGATGTCATGGGAGAAGTGTAACCTTGTTTGGATGAGTTTAGATGCGTTCTGAAACAAAGATGCAACATAGCAGCACGGTTTGCTTCGAACCACCATAGGCATGAAAAGTATTTGCTTTGCACTCCATGAAACTCATAGATGTCATGGGAGAAGTGGAACCTTGGTTGGATGAGTTTAGATGCGTTGTGAAACAAAGATGCAACATAGCAGCACAGTTTGCTTCGAACCACCATAGGCATGAAAAGTATTTGCTTTGCACTCCATGAAACTCATAGGTGTCAAGGGAGAAGTGGAACCTGTTTGGATGCGTTGTGAGGCCAAGATGCAAGATTGGAGCACGGTTCGCTTCGAACCAAACATAGGTATGAAAACTATTTGCTTTACACTCCATGATACACATAGGTGTCATGGGAGAAGTGGAACCTCGTTTGGATGAGTTTGATGCGTTGTGAAACCAAGACGCAAGATAGGAGCACAGTTTAATTTCGAACCACCAAATGCATGAAAACTATTTGCTTTCACTCCATGAAACTCATAGGTGTCATGAGAGAAGTGGAGCCTGATTTGGATGTGTTCTGAAGCCAAGATGCAAGATAGGAGCATGGTTTGCTTCGAGCCACCAAAGGCATGAAAACTATTTGCTTTGCACTCCATGAAACTCATAGGTGTAATGGGAGAAGTGGAACCCAATTTGGATGCGTTGTGAAGCAAGGATGCATGATAGGAGCATGGTTTGCTTCAAACCAAACATAGGCATGAAAACTATTTGGATGCGTTGTGAAACTAAGATGCAAGATAGGAGAATGTTTTGCTTCGAACCACCATAGGCATGAAAAGTATTTGCTTTGCACTCCACAAAGGTGTCATGGGAGAAGTGGAGCCACGTTTGGATGAGTTTGGATGTGTTGTGAAACCAAGATGCAACATAACAGGACGGTTTGCTTTGAACCACTATAGGCATGAAAAGTATTTGCCTTGTACTCCATGAAACTCATAGGTGCCATGGGAGAAGTGGAACCTTGTTTCGATGCGTTGTGAAGCCAAGATGCAAGATAAGAGCACGGTTTGCTTCAAACCAAACATAGGCATGAAAACTATTTGCTTTGCACTCCATGATACACACCGGTGTCACGGGAGAAGTGGAACCTTATTTGGATGCCTTGTGAAACCAAGATGCAAGATAGAAGCACAATTTGCTTCAAACCTAACATAGGCACGAAAATTATTTGCTTTGCACTCCATGATACACATAGGTGTCGTGGGAGAAGTGGAACCTCGTTTGGATGCGTTGTGAAACCAAGATGCGATATATGAGCACGGTTTGCTTCGAACCACCATAGGCATGAAAAGTATTTGCTTTGCACTCCATGAAACTCATAGGTGTCAAGGGAGAAGTGGAACCTGTTTGGATGCTTTGTGAGGCCAAGATGCAAGATTGGAGCACGGTTCGCTTCGAACCAAACATAGGTATGAAAACTATTTGCTCTACACTCCATGATACACATAGGTGTCATGGGAGAAGTGGAACCTCGTTTAGATGAGTTTGATGCGTTGTGAAACCAAGACGCAAGATAGGAGCACAGTTTAATTTCGAACCACCAAATGCATGAAAACTATTTGCTTTCACTCCATGAAACTCATAGGTGTCATGAGAGAAGTGGAGCCTGATTTGGATGCGTTCTGAAGCCAAGATGCAAGATAGGAGCATGGTTTGCTTCGAACCACCAAAGGCATGAAAACTATTTGCTTTGCACTCCATGAAACTCATAGGTGTAATGGGAGAAGTGGAACCCAATTTGGATGCGTTGTGAAGCAAGGATGCATGATAGGAGCATGGTTTGCTTCGAACCAAACATAGGCATGAAAACTATTTGGATGCGTTGTGAAACTAAGATGCAAGATAGGAGAATGTTTTGCTTCGAACCACCATAGGCATGAAAAGTATTTGCTTTGCACTCCGTGATACACAAAGGTGTCATGGGAGAAGTGGAGCCACGTTTGGATGAGTTTGGATGTGTTGTGAAACCAAGATGCAACATAACAGGACGGTTTGCTTTGAACCACTATAGGCATGAAAAGTATTTGCTTTGCACTCCATGAAACTCATAGGTGCCATGGCAGAAGTGGAACCTTGTTTCGATGCGTTGTGAAGCCAAGATGCAAGATAAGAGCACGGTTTGCTTCAAACCAAACATAGGCATGAAAACTATTTGCTTTGCACTCCATGATACACAACGGTGTCACGGGAGAAGTGGAACCTTATTTGGATGCCTTGTGAAACCAAGATGCAAGATAGAAGCACAATTTGCTTCAAACCTAACATAGGCACGAAAATTATTTGCTTTGCACTCCATGATACACATAGGTGTCGTGGGAGAAGTGGAACCTCGTTTGGATGCGTTGTGAAACCAAGATGCGATATATCAGCACGGTTTGCTTCGAACCACCATAGGCATGAAAACTATTTGCTTTGCACTCCATGAAACACATAGGTGTAATGGGAGAACTGGAACCTCATTTGGATGCCCTATGAAGCAAGGATGCAAGATAGGAGCACGGTTTGCTTCGAAACAAACATAGGCATGAAAACTATTTGTTTTGCACTCCATGATACACATAGGTGTCATGGGAGAAGTGTAAACTCATTTGGATGCGTTGTGAAACTAAGATGCAAGATATGAGCATGGTTTTCTTCGAACCACCGTAGGCATGAAAAGTATTTGCTTTGCACTCCATGATGCACATAGATGTCATGGGAGAAGTGGAACCTTGGTTGGATGAGTTTAGATGCGTTGTGAAACAAAGATGCAACATAGCAGCACAGTTTGCTTCGAACCACCATAGGGATGAAAAGTATTTGCTTTGCACTCCATGAAACTCATAGGTGTCAAGGGAGAAGTGGAACCTCGTTTGGATGCGTTGTGAAGCCAAGATGCAAGATTGGAGCACGGTTTGCTTCGAACCAAACATAGGCATGAAAACTATTTGCTGTACACTCCATGATACACATAGGTCTCATGGGAGAAGTGGAACCTCGTTTGGATGAGTTTGATGCGTTGTGAAACCAAGACGCAAGATAGGAGCACGGTTTAATTTCGAACCACCAAAGGCATGAAAACCATTTGCTTTGCACTCCATGAAACTCATAGGTGTCATGGGAGAAGTGGAGCCTGATTTGGATGCGTTCTGAAGCCAACATGCAAGATAGGAGCCCGGTTTGCCTCGAACCACAATAGGCATGAAAACTATTTGCTTTGCACTCCATGAAACTCATAAGTGTAATGGGAGAAGTGGAACCTAATTTGGATGCGTTGTGAAGCAAAGATGCATGATAGGAGCATGATTTGCTTCGAACCAAACATAGGCATCAAAACTATTTGCTTTGCACTCCATGATACACATAGGTGTCATGGGAGAAGTGGAAACTCATTTGGATGCGTTGTGAAACTAAGATGCAAGATAGGAGCATGGTTTGCTTCGAACCACCATAGGCATGAAAAGTATTTGCTTTGCACTCCGTGATACACAAAGGTGTTATGGGAGAAGTGGAACCACGTTTGGATGAGTTTGGATGCGTTGTGAAACCAAGATGCAACCTAAGAGCACGGTTTGCTTTGAACCACTATAGGCAAGAAAAGTATTTGTTTTGCACTCCATGAAACTCATAGGTGCCATGGGAGAAATGGAACCTTGTTTGGATGCGTTGTGAAGCCAAGATGCAAGATAATTGCACGGTTTGCTTCAAACCAAACGTAGGCACGAAAGCTATTTGCTATGCACTCCATGATACACACCGGTGTCATGGGAGAAGTGGAACCTCATTTGGATGCATTGTGAATCGAAGATGCAGGATAGGAGCACGGTTTGCTTCGAACCACCATAGGCATGAAAACTATTTGCTTTGCACTCCATGAAACTCATAGGTGTCATGGGATAAGTGGAACCTGATTTCGATGCTCTCTGAAACCAAGATGCCAGATAGGAGCACGGTTTGCTTCGAACCAAACATAGGCATGAAAACTATTTGCTTTGCACTCCATGATACAAATAGGTGTCATGGGAGAAGTGGAAAGTCATTTGGATGCGTTGTGAAACTAAGATGCAAGATACGAGCATGGTTTTCTTCGAACCACCATAGGCATGAAAAGTATTTGCTTGCACTCCATGATACACATAGATGTCATGGGAGAAGTGGAACCTTGTTTGGACGAGTTTAGATGCGTTGTGAAACAGAGATGCAACATAGCAGCACGGTTTGCTTCGAACCACCAAAGGCTTGAAAAGTACTTGCTTTGCACTCCATGAAACTCATAGGTGTCAAGGGAGAAGTGGAACCTCGTTTGGATGCATTGTGAAGCCAAGATGCAAGATAGGAGCACGGTTTGCTTCGAACCAAACATAGGCACGAAAACTATTTGCTTTGCACTCCATGATACACATAGGTGTGATGGGAGAAGTGGAACCTCGTTTGGTTGACTTTGATGCGTTGTGAAACCAGGACGCAAGATAGGAGCACGGTTTCATTTCAAACCACCAAAGGCATGAAAACTATTTGCTTTGCACACCACGAAACACATAAGTGTCATGGGAGAATTGAAACCTCATTTGGATGCGTTGAGAAACCAAGATGCAAGATAGGAGCATGGTTTGCTTCGAACCACCATAGGCATAAAAATTATTTGCTTTGCACTCCACGAAACGCATAGGTGTCATGGGAGAAGTGGAACCTCATTTGGATGCGTTGTGAAACCATGATGCAAGATAGGAGCAAGGTTTGCTTCTAACCACCATAGGCATGAAAAGTATTTGCTTTGCACTCCATGAAACTCATAGGTGTCATGGGAGAAGTGGAACCTCATTTGGATGCGTTGTGAAACCAAGATGCAAGCTAGGAGCGCGGTTTGCTTCGAACCACCATAGGCATCAAAAGTATTTGCATTGCACTCCATGAAGCTCATAGGTGTCATGGGAGAAGTGGAACGTCATTTGGATGCGTTGTGAAGCCAAGATGCAAGATAGAAGCACAATTTGCTTCAAACCTAACATAGGCACGAAAATTATTTGTTTTGCACTCCATGATACACATATGTGTCATGGGAGAAGTGGAACCTCGTTTGGATGAGTTTCGATGCGTTGTGAAACCAAGATGCGATATAGGAGCATGGTTTGCTTCGAATCACCATAGGCATGAAAACGATTTGCTTCGCACTCCATGAAACACATAGGTGTAATGGGAGAAGTGGAACCTCATTGGGATGCATTATGAAGCCAGGATACAAGATAGGAGCACGGTTTGCTTCGAACCAAACATAGGCATGAAAACTATTTGTTTTGCACTCTATGATACACATAGGTGTCATGGGAGAAGTGTAAACTCATTTGGATGCATTGTGAAACTAAGATGCAATATACGAGCATGGTTTGCTTTGAACCACCATAGGCATGAAAAGTATTTGCTTTGCACTCCATGATACACATAGGTGTCATGGGAGAAGTGGAACCTCGTTTGGATGAGTTTGGATGGATTGTAAAGCCAAGATGCAACATAGGAGCACGGTTTGCTTTGAACCACCAAAGGCATGAAATGTATTTGCTTTGCACTCCATGAAACTCGTAGGTGCCGTGGGAGAAGTGGAACCTTCTTTGGATGCATTGTGAAACCAAGATGCAAGATAGGAGCACGGTTTGCTTCGAACCACCATAGGCAAGAAAACTATTTGCTTCGCACTCCATGAAACTCATAGGTGTCATGGGTGTAGTGGAACCTCGTTTGGATGCGTTGTGAAGCCAAGATGGAAGATAGGAGCACGGTTTGCTTCGAACCACCATAGGCATGAAAAGTATTTGCTTTGCACTCCATGAAACTCATACGTGTCATGGCGGAAGTGGAACCTCATTTGGATGCGTTGTGAAGCCAAGATACAAGATAGGAGCACGGTTTGCTTTGAACCACCATAGGCATGAAAACTATTTGCCTTGCACTTCATGAAACTCATAATTGTGATGCGAGAATTGGAACCTCATTTGGATGCGTTGTGAAACCAAGATGAAAGATAAGAGCACGGTTTGCTTTGAACCTAACATAGGCATGAAAGCTATTTGCTTTGCACTCCATGATACACATAGGTGTCATGGGAGAAGGGGAACCTCGTTTGGAAGAGTTTGGATGCGTTGTGAATCAAAGATGCAACATAGGAGCACGGTTTGCTTCGAACCGCCATGGGCATGAAAAGTATTTGCTTTGCACTCCATGAAACTTATAGGAGTAATGGGAGAAGTGGAACCTCATTTGGATGCGTTGTGAAGCAAGGATGCAAGATTGGAGCACGGTTTGCTTCGAACGAAAAATAGGCATGAAAACTATTTGCTTTGCACTCCATGATACACATAGGTGCCATGCGAGAAGTAGAACCTCCTATGGATGAGTTTGGATGCGTTGTGAAACCAAGATGCAAGATAGGAGCTTGGTTTGCTTCGAACGACCATAGGCATGAAAACTAATTGTCTTGCACTTCATGAAACTCATAGTTGTGACACGAGAAGTAGAACCTCATTTGGAAGCGTTTGTGAAACCAAGATGCAAGATAGGAGCATGGATTGCTTTGAACCTAACATAGGCATGAAAACTATTTGCTTTGCACTCCAGGATATACATTGGTGTCATGGGCGAAGTGGAACCTCGTTTGGATGAGTTCTGATTCGTTGTGAAACCAAGATGTGAGATAGGAGCACGGTTTGCCTCGAACCACCATAGGCATGAAAACTATTTGGTTTGCACTCCACGAAACTCATAGGAGTAATGGGAGAAGTGAAACCTCATTTGGATGCGTTGTGAAGCAAGGATGCAAGATAGGAGCACGGTTTGCTTCGAACCAAATATGGGCATGAAAAGTATTTGCTTTGCACTCCATGAAACTCATACGTGTCATGGGAGAAGTGGAACCTCATTTGGATGCGATGTGAAACCAAGATGCAAGATAGAAACACAATTTGCTTCAAACCTAACATAGGCACGAAAATTATTCGCTTTGCACTCCATGATACACATAGGTGTCATGGGAGAAGTGGAACCTCGTTTGGATGAGTTTGGATGCGTTGTGAAACCAAGATGGGAGATAACTGCACAGTTTGCTTTGAACCACCAAAGGCATGAAAAGTATTTGCTTTGCACTCCATGAAACTCGTAGGTGTCATGGGAGAATTGGAACCTCAATTGGATGCGTTGTGAAGCCAAAATGCAAGATAGGAGCACGGTTTGCTTCGAACCACCATAGGCATGAAAACTATTTGCTTTGCACTCCACGAAACTAATAGGTGTCATGGGAGAAGTGGAACTTCATTTGGGTGCGTTGTGAAACTAAGATACAAGATAGGAGCACGGTTTGCCTCGAACCACCATAGGCATGAAAAGTATTTGCTTTGCACTCCATGAAACTTATAGGTGTTATGGGAGAAGTAGAACCTCATTTGGATGTGTTGTGAAGCCAAGACGCAACATAGGAGCACGGTTTGAATCGAACCACCACAGGCATGAAAACTATTTGCCTTGCACTTCATGAAACTTATAGTTGTGATGCGAGAAGTGGAACCTCATTTGGATGTGTTGTGAAACCAAGATGCAAGATAGGAGCACGGTTTGCTTTGAACCTAACATAGGCATGAAAACTATTTGCTTTGCACTCCATGATACACATAGGTGTCATGGGAGAAGTGGAACCTCGTTTGGATGAGTTTGGATGCGTTGTGAAACCAAGATGCAAGATAGGAGCACGGTTTAATATCGAACCACCATCGGCACGAAAACTATTTGCTTTGGACTCCATGAAACTCATAGGTGTCATGGGGGAAGTGGAACCTCATTTGGATGCATTGTGAAGCCAAGATACAAGATAGGAGCACGGTTTGCTTTGAACCACCATAGGCATGAAAACTATTTGCCTTGCACTTCATGAAACTCATAATTGTGATGCGAGAATTGGAACCTCATTTGGATGCGTTGTGAAACCAAGATGAAAGATAAGAGCACGGTTTGCTTTGAACCTAACATAGGCATGAAAGCTATTTGCTTTGCACTCCATGATACACATAGGTCTCATGGGAGAAGGGGAACCTCGTTTGGAAGAGTTTGGATGAGTTGTGAATCAAAGATGCAACATAGGAGCACGGTTTGCTTCGAACCGCCATGGGCATGAAAAGTATTTGCTTTGCACTCCATGAAACTTATAGGAGTAATGGGAGAAGTGGAACCTCATTTGGATGCGTTGTGAAGCAAGGATGCAAGATTGGAGCACGGTTTGCTTCGAACGAAAAATAGGCATGAAAACTATTTGCTTTGCACTCCATGATACACATAGGTGCCATGCGAGAAGTAGAACCTCGTATGGATGAGTTTGGATGCGTTGTGAAACCAAGATGCAAGATAGGAGCTTGGTTTGCTTCGAACGACCAGAGGCATTAAACTAATTGTCTTGCACTTCATGAAACTCATAGTTGTGACACGAGAAGTAGAACCTCATTTGGATGCGTTTGTGAAACCAAGATGCAAGATAGGAGCATGGTTTGCTTTGAACCTAACATAGGCATGAAAACTATTTGCTTTGCACTCCAGGATATACATTGGTGTCATGGGCGAAGTGGAACCTCGTTTGGATGAGTTCTGATTCGTTGTGAAACCAAGATGCGAGATAGGAGCACGGTTTGCCTCAAACCACCATAGGCATGAAAACTATTTGGTTTGCACTCCACGAAACTCATAGGAGTAATGGGAGAAGTGAAACCTCATTTGGATGCGTTGTGAAGCAAGGATGCAAGATAGGAGCACGGTTTGCTTCGAACCAAATATGGGCATGAAAAGTATTTGCTTTGCACTCCATGAAACTCATACGTGTCATGGGAGAAGTGGAGCCTCATTTGGATGCGTTGTGAAACTAAGATGCAAGATAGGAGCACGGTTTGCTTCAAACCTAACATAGGCACGAAAATTATTCGCTTTGCACTCCATGATACACATAGGTGTCATGGGAGAAGTGGAATCTCGTTTGGATGAGTTTGGATGCGTTGTGAAACCAAGATGGGAGATAAGTGCACAGTTTGCTTTGAACCACCAAAGGCATGAAAAGTATTTGCTTTGCACTCCATGAAACTCGTAGGTGTCATGGGAGAATTGGAACCTCAATTGGATGCGTTGTGAAGCCAAAATGCAAGATAGGAGCACGGTTTGCTTCGAACCACCATAGGCATGAAAACTATTTGCTTTGCACTCCACGAAACTAATAGGTGTCATGGGAGAAGTGGAACTTCATTTGGGTGCGTTGTGAAACTAAGATACAAGATAGGAGCACGGCTTGCCTCGAACCACCATAGGCATGAAAAGTATTTGCTTTGCACTCCATGAAACTTATAGGTGTTATGGGAGAAGTAGAACCTCATTTGGATGTGTTGTGATGCCAAGACGCACGATAGGAGCACGGTTTGAATCGAACCACCACAGGCATGAAAACTATTTGCCTTGCACTTCATGAAACTTATAGTTGTGATGCGAGAATTGGAACCTCATTTGGATGTGTTGTGAAACCAAGATGCAAGATAGGAGCACGGTTTGCTTTGAACCTAACATAGGCATGAAAACTATTTGCTTTGCACTCCATGATACACATAGGTGTCATGGGAGAAGTGGAACCTCGTTTGGATGAGTTTGGATGCGTTGTGAAACCAAGATGCAAGATAGGAGCACGGTTTAATATCGAACCACCATCGGCACGAAAACTATTTGCTTTGGACTCCATGAAACTCATAGGTGTCATGGGGGAAGTGGAACCTCATTTGGATGCGTTGTGAAGCCAAGATACAAGATAGGAGCACGGTTTGCTTTGAACCACCATAGGCATGAAAACTATTTGCCTTGCACTTCATGAAACTCATAATTGTGATGCGAGAATTGGAACCTCATTTGGATGCGTTGTGAAACCAAGATGAAAGATAAGAGCACGGTTTGCTTTGAACCTAACATAGGCATGAAAGCTATTTGCTTTGCACTCCATGATACACATAGGTCTCATGGGAGAAGGGGAACCTCGTTTGGAAGAGTTTGGATGCGTTGTGAATCAAAGATACAACATAGGAGCACGGTTTGCTTCGAACCGCCATGGGCATGAAAAGTATTTGCTTTGCACTCCATGAAACTTATAGGAGTAATGGGAGAAGTGGAACCTCATTTGGATGCGTTGTGAAGCAAGGATGCAAGATTGGAGCACGGTTTGCTTCGAACGAAAAATAGGCATGAAAACTATTTGCTTTGCACTCCATGATACACATAGGTGCCATGCGAGAAGTAGAACCTCGTATGGATGAGTTTGGATGCGTTGTGAAACCAAGATGCAAGATAGGAGCTTGGTTTGCTTCGAACGACCATAGGCATGAAAACTATTTGGTTTGCACTCCACGAAACTCATAGGAGTAATGGGAGAAGTGAAACCTCATTTGGATGCGTTGTGAAGCAAGGATGCAAGATAGGAGCACGGTTTGCTTCGAACCAAATATGGGCATGAAAACTATTTGCTTTGCACTCCATGATACACATAGGTGTCATGGGAGAAGTGGAAACTCATTTGGATGCGTTGTGAAACTAAGATGCAAGATAGGAGCACGGTTTGCTTCGAACCACCATAGGCATGAAAAGTATTTGCTTTGCACCCCATGAAACTCATAGGTGTCATGGGAGAAGTGGAACCTCATTTGGATGCGTTGTGAAACCAAGATGCAAGATACAAACACAATTTGCATCAAACCAAAGAAAGGCACGAAAATTATTTGCCTTGCACTCCATGATACACATAGGTGTCATGGGAGAAGTGGAACCTCGTTTGGATGAGTTTGGATGCGTTGTGAAACCAAGATGCGACATAGGAGCACGGTGTGCTTCGAACCACCATAGGCACGAAATCCATTTGATTTGCACTCCATGAAACTCATAGGTGTCATGGGAGAAGTGGAACCTCATTTGGATGCGTTGTGAAACCAAGATGCAAGATAGGAGCACGGTTTGCTGCGAACCAGCATAGGCATGAAAAGTATTTGCTTTCCACTCCATGACACACATAGGTGTCATTGGAGAAGTGGAACCGCGTTTGGATGAGTTTGGATGCGTTGTGAAACCAAGATGCAAGATAGGAGCATGGTTTGCTTCGAACCACCATAGGCATGAAAACTATTTTCCTTGCACTTCACGAAACTCATAGTTGTGATGCGAGAGGTGGAACCTCATTTGGATGCGTTGTGAAACCATGGTGCAAGATAGGAGCACGTTTTAATTTCGAACCACCAAGATGCAAGAAAGGAGCTCGGTTTAATTTCGAACCACCATAGGCATGAAAACTATTTGCCTTGCACTTCATGAAACTCATAGTTATGATGCGAGATGTGGAACCTCATTTGGATGCGTTGTGAAACCAAGATGTAAGTTAGGAGCACGGTTTAATTTCGAACCACCATAGGCATGAAAACTATTTGCTTTGCACTCCATGAAACTCAGAGGTGTCATGGGAGAAGTTGAAGCTCATTTGGATACGTTGTGAAGCCAAGATGCAAGATAGGAGCACGGTTTGCTTTGAACCAACCGTAGGCACGAAAACTATTTGCTTTGCACTCCATGATTCACATAGGTGTCATGGGAGAAGTGGAACCTCATTTGGATGCGTTGTGAAACCAAGATGCAATATAGGAGCACGGTTTGCTTCGAACCACCATAGGCATGAAAAGTATTTGCTTTACCCTCTATGAAACTCATAGGTGTCATGGGAGAAGTGGAACCTCATTTTAATGCGTTGTGAAACGAAGATGCAAGATGGGAGCACGGTTTGCTTCGAACCTAACACAGGCATGAAAACTATTTGCTTTGCACTCCATGATACACATAGGTGTAATGGAAGAAGTGGAACCTCGTTTGGAAAAGTTTGGATGCGTTCTGAAACCAAGATGCAAGATAGGAGCACGGTTTGCTTCGAACCACCATAGGCATGAAAACTATATGATCTGCACTCCATGAAAGTGATATGTGTCATGGGAGAAGTGGAACCTCATTTGGATGCGTTGTGAAGCCAAGCTGCAAGATAGGAGCACGGTTTGCTTCGAACCAAACATTGGCACGAAAAGGATTTGCCTTGCACTCTATGATACACATAGGTGTCATGGGAGATGTGGAACCTCGTTTGGATAAGTTTGGATGCGTTGTGAAACCAAGATGCAAGATAGGAGCACGGTTTGCTTCGAACCACCAAAGGCATGAAAACTATATGATTGGCACTCCATGAAACTCATAGGTGTCATGGGAGAAGTGGAACCTCATTTGGATGCGTTGTGAAACCAAGATTGAAGATAGGAGCACGGTTTGCTTCGAACCAAACATAGGCATGAAAAGTATTTGGTTTGCACACCATAAAACTCAAAGGTGTCATGGGGGAAGTGGAACCTTATTTGGATGCGTTGTGAAGCCAATATGCAAGATAGGAGCACGGTTTGCTTCGAACCTAACGTAGGCATGAAAACTATTTGCTTTGCACTCCATGATACACATAGGTGTCATGGGAGAAGTCGGGCCTCATTTGGATGCGTTGTGAAACCAAGATGCAAGATAGGAGCATGGTTTGCTTCGAACCACCATAGGCTTGAAAAGTATTTGCTTTGCACTCTATGAAACTCATGGGTGTCATGGGAGAAGTTGAACCTCATTTGGATGCGTTGTTAAACCAAGATGCAAGATGGGAGCACGGTTTGCTTCGAACCTAACATAGGCATGAAAACTATTTGCTTTGCACTCCATGATACACATAGGTGTCATGGGAGAAGTGGAACCTTGGTTGGATGAGTTTGGATGCGTTAGGAATCCAAGATGCAAGAAAGGAGCACGGTTTGCTTCGAACCATGAACCACCATAGGCATGAAAACAATATGATTTGTACCCCATCAAGCTCATAGGTGTCATGGGAGAAGTGGAACCTCATTTGGATGCGTTGTAAAGCCAAGATGCAAGATAGGAGTACGGTTTGCTTCGAAACAAACATTGGCATGAAAAGTATTTGCTTTCCACTCCTTGAAACTCAAAGGTGTCATGGGAGAAGTGGAAGGTCATTTGGATGCATTGTTGAACCAAGATGCCAGATAGGAGCACGGTTTGTTTCGAACCTAACGTAGGCACGAAAACTATTTGCTTTGCACTCCATGATACACGTGTTATGTGAGAAGTGGAACCTCGTTTGGATGAGATTGGATGCGTTGTGAAGCCAAGATGCAAGGCACAGTTTGCTTCGTACCACCATATTCATGAAAATTATTTGATTTGCACTCCCTGAAAGTCATAGGTGTCATGGGAGTGGAACTTCATTTGGATGCGTTGTGAATCCAAGATGCAAGATAGTAGCACGGTTTGCTTCAAACCAAAGATAGGCATGAAAACTATTTGCTTTGCACTCCATGATACACATAGGTATTATGGGAGAATTGGAACCTCATTTGGATGCATTGTGAAACCAAGATGCAAGGTAGGAGCACGGTTTGCTTCGAACCACCATAGGCATGAAAAGTATTTGCATTGCACTCCATGAAACTCATAGGTGTCATGGGAGAAGTGGAACCTCATTCGGATGCGTTGTGAAACCAAGATGCAAGATGGGAGCACGGTTTGCTTCGAACCAAACATAGGCATCAAAAAGTATTTGCTTTGCACTCCATGATACACATAGGTGTCATGGGAGAAGTTGAACCTCGTTTGGATGAGTTTGGATGCGTTGTGAAACCAAGATGCAAGATAGGAGCACGGTTTGCTTCGAACCACCATAGGCATGAAAACTATATGATCTGCACTCCATGAAACTCATATGTGTCATGGGAGAAGTGGAACCTCATTTGGATGCGTTGTGAAGCCAAGCTGCAAGATAGGGGCACGGTTTGCTTCGAACCAAACATTGGCACGAAAAGGATTTGCCTTGCACTCTATGATACACGTAGGTGTCATGGGAGATGTGGAACCTCGTTTGGATAAGTTTGGATGCGTTGTGAAACCAAGATGCAAGATAGGAGCACGGTTTGCTTCGAACCACCAAAGGCATGAAAACTATATGATTGGCACTCCATGAAACTCATAGGTGTCATGGGAGAAGTGGAACCTCATTTGGATGCGTTGTGAAACCAAGATTCAAGATAGGAGCACGGTTTGCTTCGAACCAAACATAGGCATGAAAAGTATTTGCTTTGCACACCATAAAACTCAAAGGTGTCATGGGGGAAGAGGAACCTCATTTGGATGCGTTGTGAAGCCAATATGCAAGATAGGAGCACGGTTTGCTTCGAACCTAACGTAGGCATGAGAACTATTTGCTTTGCACTCCATGATACACATAGGTGTCATGGGAGAAGTCGGGCCTCATTTGGATGCGTTGCGAAACCAAGATGCAAGATAGGAGCATGGTTTGCTTCGAACCACCATAGGCTTGAAAAGTATTTGCTTTGCACTCTATGAGCCTCATGGGTGTCATGGGAGAAGTTGAACCTCATTTGGATGCGTTGTTAAACCAAGATGCAAGATGGGAGCACGGTTTGCTTCGAACCTAACATAGGCATGAAAACTATTTGCTTTGCACTCCATGATACACATAGGTGTCATGGGAGAAGTGGAACCTTGTTTGGATGAGTTTGGATGCGTTAGGAATCCAAGATGCAAGAAAGGAGCACGGTTTGCTTCGAACCATGAACCACCATAGGCATGAAAACTATATGATTTGTACCCCATCAAGCTCATAGGTGTCATGGGAGAAGTGGAACCTCATTTGGATGCGTTGTAAAGCCAAGATGCAAGATAGGAGTACGGTTTGCTTCGAAACAAACAATGGCATGAAAAGTATTTGCTTTCCACTCCTTGAAACTCAAAGGTGTCATGGGAGAAGTGGAAGCTCATTTGGATGCGTTGTTGAACCAAGATGCAAGATAGGAGCACGGTTTGCTTCGAACCTAACGTAGGCACGAAAACTATTTGCTTTGCACTCCATGATACACGTGTTATGTGAGAAGTGGAACCTCGTTTGGATGAGATTGGATGCGTTGTGAAGCCAAGATGCAACATAGGAGCACGGTTTGCTTCGAACCACCAAAGGCATGAAAAGTATTTGCTTTGCACTCCATGAAACTCATAGGTGTCATGAGTGAAGTGGAACCTCGTTTGGATGAGTTCGGATGCATTGTGTAACCAAGATGCAACATAAGAGCACAGTTTGCTTCGAACCACTATAGGCATGAAAAGTATTTGCTTTGCACTCCATGAAACTCATAGGTGCCATGGGAGAAGTGGAACCTTGTTTGGATGCGTTGTGAAGCCAATATGCAAGATAAGAGCACGGTTTGCTTCAAACCAAACATAGGCATGAAAACTATTTGCTTTGCACTCCGTGATACATACAGGTGTCATGGGAGAAGTGGAACCTCGTTTGGATGAGTTTGATGCCTTGTGAAACCAGGACGCAAGATAGGAGCACAGGTTTAATTTTGAACCACCAAAGGCATGAAAACTATTTGCTTTGCACTCCACGAAACTCATAGGTGTCATGGGAGAATTAGAACCTCATTTGGATGCGTTGTAAAGCCAAGATGCAAGATAGGAGCACGGTTTGCTTCGAACCACCATAGGCATGAAAATTAATTGCTTTGTACTCCACGAAACTCATAGGTTTCATGGGAGAACTGGAACCTCATTTGGATGCGTTGTGAAACCATGATGCAAGATAGGAGCAAGATTTGCTTCGAACCACCATAGGCATGAAAAGTATTTGCGTTGCATGCCATGAAACTCTTAGGTGTCATGGGAGAAGTGGAACCTCATTTGGATGCGTTGTGAAACCAAGATGCAAGCTAGGAGCGCGGTTTCCTTCGAACCACCATAGGCATGAAAACTATTTGCTTTGCACTCCATGAAGCTCGTAGGTGTCATGGGAGAAGTGGAATCTCATTTGGATGCGTTGTGAAACCAAAATGCAAGATAGAAGCACATTTTGCTTCAAACCTAAGATAGGCACGAAAATTATTGGCTTTGCACTCCATGATACACATATGTGTCATGGGAGAAGTGGAACCTCGTTTGGATGAGTTTGGATGCCTTGTGAAACCAAGATGCGATATAGGAGCATGGTTTGCTTCGAACCACCATAGGCATGAAAACGATTTGCTTTGCACTCCATGAAACACATAGGTTTAATGGGAGAAGTGGAACCTCATTTGGATGCGTTATGAAGCCAGGATGCAAGATAGGAGCACGGTTTGCTTGTAACCAAACATAGGCATGAAAACTATTTGTTTTGCACTCCATGATACACATAGGTGTCATGGGAGAAGTGTAAACTCATTTGGATGCATTGTGAAACTAAGATGCAAGATACGAGCATGGTTTTCCTCGAACCACCATAGGCCTGAAAAGTATTTGCTTTGCACTCCATGATACACATAGGTGTCATGTGAGAAGTGGAACCTCGTTTGGATGAGTTTGGATGCATTGTGAAACCAAGATGCAACATAGGAGCACGGTTTGCTTCGAACCACCAAAGGCATCAAAAGTATTTGCTTTGCACTCCATGAAACTCATAGGTGTCATGGGTGAAGTGGAACCTCGTTTGGATGCGTTGTGAAGCCAAGATGCACGATAGGAGCGCGGTTTGCTTCGAACCAAACATAGGCATGAAAAGTATTTGATTTACACTCCACGAAACTAATAGGTGTCATGGGAGAAGTGGAACCTCATTTGGATGCGTTGTGAATCCAAGATGCAAGATAGGAGCGCGGTTTGCTTCGAACCACCATAGGCATGAAAACTATTTGCTTTGCACACCTTGTAACTCATAGGTGTAATGGGAGAAGTGCAACCTCATTTGGACGCGTTGTGAAGCAAGGATGCAAGATAGGAGCACGGTTTCCTTCGAACCAAACATAGGCATGAAAACTATTTGCTTTGCACTCCATGATACACATAGGAGTCATGGCAGAAGTGGAAACTCATTTGGATGCATTGTGAAACTAAGATGCAAGATACGAGCATGGTATTCCTCGAACCACCATAGGCCTGAAAAGTATTTGCTTTGCACTCCATGATACACATAGGTGTCATGGGAGAAGTGGAACCTTGTTTGGATGAGTTTGGATGCGTTGTGAAACCAAGATGCAGCATAGGAGCACGGTTTGCTTTGAACCACCAAAGGCATGAAATGTATTTGCTTTGCACTCCATGAAACTCATAGGTGCCGTGGGAGAAGTGGAACCTTATTTGGATGCGTTGTGAAACCAAGATGCAAGATAGGAGCACGGTTTGATTCGAACCACCATAGGCATGAAAACTATTTGCTTTGCACTCCATGAAACTCATAGGTGTCATGGGTAAAGTGGAACCTCATTTGGATGCATTGTGAATCGAAGATGCAGGATAGGAGCACGGTTTGCTTCGAACCACCATAGGCATGAAAACTATTTGCTTTGCACTCCATGAAACTCATAGGTGTCATGGGAGAAGTGGAACCTGATTTCGATGCTCTGTGAAACCAAGATGCCAGATAGGAGCACGGTTTGCTTCGAACCAAACATAGGCATGAAAACTATTTGCTTTGCACTCCATGATACAAATAGGTGTCATGGGAGAAGTGGAAAGTCATTTGGATGCGTTGTGAAACTAAGATGCAAGATACGAGCATGGTTTTCTTCGAACCACCATAGGCATGAAAAGTATTTGCTTGCACTCCATGATACACATAGATGTCATGGGAGAAGTGGAACCTTGTTTGGACGAGTTTAGATGCGTTGTGAAACAGAGATGCAACATAGCAGCACGGTTTGCTTCGAACCACCAAAGGCTTGAAAAGTACTTGCTTTGCACTCCATGAAACTCATAGGTGTCAAGGGAGAAGTGGAACCTCGTTTGGATGCAATGTGAAGCCAAGATGCAAGATAGGAGCACGGTTTGCTTCGAACCAAACATAGGCATGAAAACTATTTGCTTTGCACTCCATGATACACATAGGTGTGATGGGAGAAGTGGAACCTCGTTTGGTTGAGTTTGATGCGTTGTGAAACCAGGACGCAAGATAGGAGCACGGTTTAATTTCAAACCACCAAAGGCATGAAAACTATTTGCTTTGCACTCCACGAAACTCATAAGTGTCATGGGAGAATTGGAACCTCATTTGGATGCGTTGAGAAACCAAGATGCAAGATAGGAGCATGGTTTGCTTCGAACCACCATAGGCATGAAAATTATTTGCTTTGCACTCCACGAAACGCATAGGTGTCATATGAGAAGTGGAACCTCATTTGGATGCGTTGTGAAACCATGATGCAAGATAGGAGCAAGGTTTGCTTCTAACCACCATAGGCATGAAAAGTATTTGCTTTGCACTCCATGAAACTCATAGGTGTCATGGGAGAAGTGGAACCTCATTTGGATGCGTTGTGAAACCAAGATGCAAGTTAGGAGCGCGGTTTGCTTCGAACCACCATAGGCATCAAAAGTATTTGCTTTGCACTCCATGAAGCTCATAGGTGTCATGGGAGAAGTGGAACGTCATTTGGATGCGTTGTGAAGCCAAGATGCAAGATAGAAGCACAATTTGCTTCAAACCTAACATAGGCACGAAAATTATTTGCTTTGCACTCCATGATACACATATGTGTCATGGGAGAAGTGGAACCTCGTTTGGATGAGTTTCGATGCATTGTGAAACCAAGATGCGATACAGGAGCATGGTTTGCTTCGAATCACCATAGGCATGAAAACGATTTGCTTCGCACTCCATGAAACACATAGGTGTAATGGGAGAAGTGGAACCTCATTGGGATGCATTATGAAGCCAGGATACAAGATAGGAGCACGGTTTGATTCGAACCAAACATAGGCATGAAAACTATTTGTTTTGCACTCTATGATACACATAGGTGTCATGGGAGAAGTGTAAACTCAATTGGATGCATTGTGAAACTAAGATGCAATATACGAGCATGGTTTGCTTCGAACCACCATAGGCATGAAAAGTATTTGCTTTGCACTCCATGATACACATAGGTGTCATGGGAGAAGTGGAACCTCGTTTGGATGAGTTTGGATGCATTGTGAAACCAAGATGCAACATAGGAGCACGGTTTGCTTTGAACCACCAAAGGCATGAAATGTATTTGCTTTGCACTCCATGAAACTCGTAGGTGCCGTGGGAGAAGTGGAACCTTCTTTGGATGCGTTGTGAAACCAAGATGCAAGATAGGAGCACGGTTTGCTTCGAACCACCAAAGGCAAGAAAACTATTTGCTTCGCACTCCATGAAACTCATAGGTGTCATGGGTGTAGTGGAACCTCGTTTGGATGCGTTGTGAAGCCAAGATGGAAGATAGGAGCACGGTTTGCTTCGAACCACCATAGGCATGAAAAGTATTTGCTTTGCACTCCATGAAACTCATACGTGTCATGGGAGAAGTGGAACCTCATTTGGATGCGTTGTGAAACCAAGATGCAAGATAGAAACACAATTTGCTTCAAACCAAACATAGGCACGAAAATTATTCGCTTTGCACTCCATGATACACATAGGTGTCATGGGAGAAGTGGAACCTCGTTTGGATGAGTTTGGATGCGTTGTGAAACCAAGATGGGAGATAAGTGCACAGTTTGCTTTGAACCACCAAAGGCATGAAAAGTATTTGCTTTGCACTCCATGAAACTCGTTGGTGTCATGGGAGAATTGGAACCTCAATTGGATGCGTTGTGAAGCCAAAATGCAAGATAGGAGCACGGTTTGCTTCGAACCACCATAAGCATGAAAACTATTTGGTTTGCACTCCACGAAACTAATAGGTGTCATGGGAGAAGTGGAACTTCATTTGGGTGCGTTGTGAAACTAAGATACAAGATAGGAGCACGGTTTGCCTCGAACCACCATAGGCATGAAAAGTATTTGCTTTGCACTCCATGAAACTTATAGGTGTTATGGGAGAAGTAGAACCTCATTTGGATGTGTTGTGAAGCCAAGACGCAAGATAGGAGCACGGTTTGAATCGAACCACCACAGGCATGAAAACTATTTGCCTTGCACTTCATGAAACTTATAGTTGTGATGCGAGAAGTGGAACCTCATTTGGATGTGTTGTGAAACCAAGATGCAAGATAGGAGCACGGTTTGCTTTGAACCTAACATAGGCATGAAAACTATTTGCTTTGCACTCCATGATACACATAGGTGTCATGGGAGAAGTGGAACCTCGTTTGGATGAGTTTGGATGCGTTGTGAAACCAAGATGCAAGATAGGAGCACGGTTTAAAATCGAACCACCATCGGCACGAAAACTATTTGCTTTGGACTCCATGAAACTCATAGGTGTCATGGGGGAAGTGGAACCTCATTTGGATGCGTTGTGAAGCCAAGATACAAGATAGGAGCACGGTTTGCTTTGAACCACCATAGGCATGAAAACTATTTGCCTTGCACTTCATGAAACTCATAATTGTGATGCGAGAATTGGAACCTTATTTGGATGCGTTGTGAAACCAAGATGAAAGATAAGAGCACGGTTTGCTTTGAACCTAACATAGGCATGAAAGCTATTTGCTTTACACTCCATGATACACATAGGTCTCATGGGAGAAGGGGAACCTCGTTTGGAAGAGTTTGGATGCGTTGTGAATCAAAGATGCAACATAGGAGCACGGTTTGCTTCGAACCGCCATGGGCATGAAAAGTATTTGCTTTGCACTCCATGAAACTTATAGGAGTAATGGGAGAAGTGGAACCTCATTTGGATGCGTTGTGAAGCAAGGATGCAAGATTGGAGCACGGTTTGCTTCGAACGAAAAATAGGCATGAAAACTATTTGCTTTGCACTCCATGATACACATAGGTGCCATGCGAGAAGTAGAACCTCGTATGGATGAGTTTGGATGCGTTGTGAAACCAAGATGCAAGATAGGAGCTTGGTTTGCTTCGAACGACCATAGGCATGAAAACTAATTGTCTTGCACTTCATGAAACTCATAGTTGTGACACGAGAAGTAGAACCTCATTTGGATGCGTTTGTGAAACCAAGATGCAAGATAGGAGCATGGTTTGCTTTGAACCTAACATAGGCATGAAAACTATTTGCTTTGCACTCCAGGATATACATTGGTGTCATGGGCGAAGTGGAACCTCGTTTGGATGAGTTCTGATTCGTTGTGAAACCAAGATGCGAGATAGGAGCACGGTTTGCCTCGAACCACCATAGGCATGAAAACTATTTGGTTTGCACTCCACGAAACTCATAGGAGTAATGGGAGAAGTGAAACCTCATTTGGATGCGTTGTGAAGCAAGGATGCAAGATAGGAGCACGGTTTGCTTCGAACCAAATATGGGCATGAAAACTATTTGCTTTGCACTCCATGATACACATAGGTGTCATGGGAGAAGTGGAAACTCATTTGGATGCGTTGTGAAACTAAGATGCAAGATAGAGCACGGTTTGCTTCGAACCACCATAGGCATGAAAAGTATTTGCTTTGCACCCCATGAAACTCATAGGTGTCATGGGAGAAGTGGAACCTCATTTGGATGCGTTGTGAATCCAAGATGCAAGATAGTAGCACGGTTTGCTTCAAACGAAAGATAGGCATGAAAACTATTTGTCTTGCAATTCATGAAACTCATAGTTGTGACGCGAGAAGTGGAACCTCATTTCGATGCGTTTGTGAAACCAAGATGCAAGATAGGAGCATGGTTTGCTTTGAACCTAACATAGGCATGAAAACTATTTGCTTTGCACTCCAGCATATACATAGGTGTCATGGGCGAAGTGGAACCTCGTTTGGATGAGTTCGGACTCGTTGTGAAACCAAGATGCGAGATAGGAGCACGGTTTGCTTCGAACCACCATAGGCATGAAAACTATTTGCTTTGCACTCCACGAAACTCATAGGTGTAATGGGAGAAGTGGAACCTCATTTGGATGCGTTGTGAAGCAAGGATGCAAGATAGGAGCACGGTTTGCTTCAAACCAAATATGGGCATGAAAACTATTTGCTTTGCACTCCATGATACACATAGGTGTCATGGGAGAAGTGGAAACTCATTTGTATGCGTTGTGAAACTAAGATGCAAGATAGGAGCACGGTTTGCTTCGAACCACCATAGGCATGAAAAGTATTTGCTTTGCACCCCATGAAACTCATAGGTGTCATGGGAGAAGTGGAACCTCATTTGGATGCGTTGTGAAACCAAGATGCAAGATACAAACACAATTTGCATCAAACCAAACAAAGGCACGAAAATTATTTGCCTTGCACTCCATGATACACATAGGTGTCATGGGAGAAGTGGAACCTCGTTTGGATGAGTTTGGATGCGTTGTGAAACCAAGATGCGACATAGGAGCACGGTGTGCTTCAAACCACCATAGGCACGAAATCCATTTGATTTGCACTCCATGAAACTCATAGGTGTCATGGGAGAAGTGGAACCTCATTTGGATGCGTTGTAAAACCAAGATGCAAGATAGGAGCACGGTTTGCTGCGAACCAGCATAGGCATGAAAAGTATTTGCTTTCCACTCCATGACACACATAGGTGTCATTGGAGAAGTGGAACCGCGTTTGGATGAGTTTGGATGCGTTGTGAAACCAAGATGCAAGATAGGAGCATGGTTTGCTTCGAACCACCATAGGCATGAAAACTATTTTCCTTGCACTTCACGAAACTCATAGTTGTGATGCGAGAGGTGGAACCTCATTTGCATGCGTTGTGAAACCATGGTGCAAGATAGGAGCACGGTTTAATTTCAAACCACCAAGATGCAAGAAAGGAGCTCGGTTTAATTTCGAACCACCATAGGCATGAAAACTATTTGCCTTGCACTTCATGAAACTCATAGTTATGATGCGAGATGTGGAACCTCATTTGGATGCGTTGTGAAACCAAGATGCAAGTTAGGAGCACGGTTTAATTTCGAACCACCATAGGCATGAAAACTATTTGCTTTGCACTCCATGAAACTCATAGGTGTCATGGGAGAAGTGGAACCTCTTTTGGATGCGTTGTGAAATCAAGATGCAAGATAGGAGCACGGTTTACTTCAAACCAGTATAGGCATGAAAAGTATGTGCTTTGCACTCCATGATACACATAGGTGTCATGGGAGAAGTGGAACCTCTTTTGGGATGCGTTGTGAAACCAAGATGCAAGATAGGAGCATGGTTTGCTTCTTACCACCATAGGCATGAAAACTACTTGCCTTGCACCTCATGAAACTCATAGTTGTGATGCAAGAAGTGGAACCTCATTTGGATGCGTTGTGAAACCAAGATGCAAGATAGGAGCACGGTTTGCTTCGAATCACCATAGGCATGAAAACTATATGATTTGCACTCCATGAAACTCATAGGTGTCATGGGAGAAGTGGAACCTCATTTGGATGCGTTGTGAAGCCAGGATGCAAGATAGGAGCACGGTTTGCTTCGAACCAAACATAGGCATGAAAACTATTTGCTTTGCACTCCATGATACATATAGGTGTCATGGGAGAAGTGGAACGTCATTTGGATGTCTTGTGAAACGAAGATCTAACATAGGAGCACGGTTTGCTTCGAACCTAACATAGGCACGAAAACTATTTGCTTTGCACTCCATGATACACATAGGTGTCACCGGAGAAGTGGAACCTCGTTTGGATGTGTTTGAATGCATTGTGACAGCAAGATGCAAGATAGGTGCACGGTTTGCTTCGAACCACCATAGGCATGAAAACTTATTGGTTTGCACTCCATGAAACTCAGAGGTGTCATGGGAGAAGTTGAAGCTCATTTGGATACGTTGTGAAGCCAAGATGCAAGATAGGAGCACGGTTTGCTTTGAACCAACCGTAGGCACGAAAACTATTTGCTTTGCACTCCATGATTCACATAGGTGTCATGGGAGAAGTGGAACCTCATTTGGATGCGTTGTGAAACCAAGATGCAAGATAGGAGCACGGTTTGCTTCGAACCACCATAGGCATGAAAAGTATTTGCTTTACCCTCTATGAAACTCATAGGTGTCATGGGAGAAGTGGAACCTCATTTTAATGCGTTGTGAAACGAAGATGCAAGATGGGAGCACGGTTTGCTTCAAACCTAACACAGGCATGAAAACTATTTGCTTTGCACTCCATGATACACATAGGTGTAATGGAAGAAGTGGAACCTCGTTTGGAAAAGTTTGGATGCGTTGTGAAACCAAGATGCAAGATAGGAGCACGGTTTGCTTCGAACCACCATAGGCATGAAAACTATATGATCTGCACTCCATGAAAGTGATATGTGTCATGGGAGAAGTGGAACCTCATTTGGATGCGTTGTGAAGCCAAGCTGCAAGATAGGAGCACGGTTTGCTTCGAACCAAACATTGGCACGAAAAGGATTTGCCTTGCACTCTATGATACACATAGGTGTCATGGGAGATGTGGAACCTCGTTTGGATAAGTTTGGATGCGTTGTGAAACCAAGATGCAAGATAGGAGCACGGTTTGCTTCGAACCACCAAAGGCATGAAAACTATACGATTGGCACTCCATGAAACTCATAGGTGTCATGGGAGAAGTGGAACCTCATTTGGATGCGTTGTGAAACCAAGATTCAAGATAGGAGCACGGTTTGCTTTGAACCAAACATAGGCATGAAAAGTATTTGCTTTGCACACCATAAAACTCAAAGGTGTCATGGGGGAAGTGGAACCTCATTTGGATGCGTTGTGAAGCCAATATGCAAGATAGGAGCACGGTTTGCTTCGAACCTAACGTAGGCATGAAAACTATTTGCTTTGCACTCCATGATACACATAGGTGTCATGGGAGAAGTCGGGCCTCATTTGGATGCGTTGTGAAACCAAGATGCAAGATAGGAGCATGGTTTGCTTCGAACCACCATAGGCTTGAAAAGTATTTGCTTTGCACTCTATGAAACTCATGGGTGTCATGGGAGAAGTTGAACCTCATTTGGATGCGTTGTTAAACCAAGATGCAAGATGGGAGCACGGTTTGCTTCGAACCTAACATAGGCATGAAAACTATTTGCTTTGCACTCCATGATACACATAGGTGTCATGGGAGAAGTGGAACCTTGTTTGGATGAGTTTGGATGCGTTAGGAATCCAAGATGCAAGAAAGGAGCACGGTTTGCTTCGAACCATGAACCACCATAGGCATGAAAACTATATGATTTGTACCCCATCAAGCTCATAGGTGTCATGGGAGAAGTGGAACCTCATTTGGATGCGTTGTAAAGCCAAGATGCAAGATAGGAGTACGGTTTGCTTCGAAACAAACATTGGCATGAAAAGTATTTGCTTTCCACTCCTTGAAACTCAAAGGTGTCATGGGAGAAGTGGAAGCTCATTTGGATGCGTTGTTGAACCAAGATGCCAGATAGGAGCACGGTTTGCTTCGAACCTAACGTAGGCACGAAAACTATTTGCTTTGCACTCCATGATACACGTGTTATGTGAGAAGTGGAACCTCGTTTGGATGAGATTGGATGCGTTGTGAAGCCAAGATGCAAGGCACAGTTTGCTTCGAACCACCATATTCATGAAAATTATTTGATTTGCACTCCCTGAAAGTCATAGGTGTCATGGGAGTGGAACTTCATTTGGATGCGTTGTGAATCCAAGATGCAAGATAGTAACACGGTTTGCTTCAAACCAAAGATAGGCATGAAAACTATTTGGTTTGCACTCCATGATACACATAGGTATTATGGGAGAATTGGAACCTCATTTGGATGCATTGTGAAACCAAGATGCAAGGTAGGAGCACGGTTTGCTTCGAACCACCATAGGCATGAAAAGTATTTGCATTGCACTCCATGAAACTCATAGGTGTCATGGGAGAAGTGGAACCTCATTCGGATGCGTTGTGAAACCAAGATGCAAGATGGGAGCACGGTTTGCTTCGAACCAAACATAGGCATCAAAAAGTATTTGCTTTGCACTCCATGATACACATAGGTGTCATGGGAGAAGTTGAACCTCGTTTGGATGAGTTTGGATGCGTTGTGAAACCAAGATGCAAGATAGGAGCACGGTTTGCTTCGAACCACCATAGGCATGAAAACTATATGATCTGCACTCCATGAAACTCATATGTGTCATGGGAGAAGTGGAACCTCATTTGGATGCGTTGTGAAGCCAAGCTGCAAGATAGGAGCACGGTTTGCTTCAAACCAAACATTGGCACGAAAAGGATTTGCCTTGCACTCTATGATACACATAGGTGTCATGGGAGATGTGGAACCTCGTTTGGATAAGTTTGGATGCGTTGTGAAACCAAGATGCAAGATAGGAGCACGGTTTGCTTCGAACCACCAAAGGCATGAAAACTATATGATTGGCACTCCATGAAACTCATAGGTGTCATGGGAGAAGTGGAACCTCATTTGGATGCGTTGTGAAACCAAGATTCAAGATAGGAGCACGGTTTGCTTCGAACCAAACATAGGCATGAAAAGTATTTGCTTTGCACACCATAAAACTCAAAGGTGTCATGGGGGAAGTGGAACCTCATTTGGATGCGTTGTGAAGCCAATATGCAAGATAGGAGCACGGTTTGCTTCGAACCTAACGTAGGCATGAGAACTATTTGCTTTGCACTCCATGATACACATAGGTGTCATGGGAGAAGTCGGGCCTCATTTGGATGCGTTGTGAAACCAAGATGCATGATAGGAGCATGGTTTGCTTCGAACCACCATAGGCTTGAAAAGTATTTGCTTTGCACTCTATGAGCCTCATGGGTGTCATGGGAGAAGTTGAACCTCATTTGGATGCGTTGTTAAACCAAGATGCAAGATGGGAGCACGGTTTGCTTCGAACCTAACATAGGCATGAAAACTATTTGCTTTGCACTCCATGATACACATAGGTGTCATGGGAGAAGTGGAACCTTGTTTGGATGAGTTTGGATGCGTTAGGAATCCAAGATGCAAGAAAGGAGCACGGTTTGCTTCGAACCATGAACCACCATAGGCATGAAAACTATATGATTTGTACCCCATCAAGCTCATAGGTGTCATGGGAGAAGTGGAACCTCATTTGGATGCGTTGTAATGCCAAGATGCAAGATAGGAGTACGGTTTGCTTCGAAACAAACATTGGCATGAAAAGTATTTTCTTTCCACTCCTTGAAACTCAAAGGTGTCATGGGAGAAGTGGAAGCTCATTTGGATGCGTTGTTGAACCAAGATGCAAGATAGGAGCACGGTTTGCTTCGAACCTAACGTAGGCACGAAAACTATTTGCTTTGCACTCCATGATACACGTGTTATGTGAGAAGTGGAACCTCGTTTGGATGAGATTGGATGCGTTGTGAAGCCAAGATGCAAGGCACAGTTTGCTTCGAACCACCATATTCATGAAAATTATTTGATTTGCACTCCCTGAAAGTCATAGGTGTCATGGGAGTGGAACTTCATTTGGATGCGTTGTGAATCCAAGATGCAAGATAGTAGCACGGTTTGCTTCAAACCAAAGATAGGCATGAAAACTATTTGCTTTGCACTCCATGATACACATAGGTATTATGGGAGAATTGGAACCTCATTTGGATGCATTGTGAAACCAAGATGCAAGGTAGGAGCACGGTTTGCTTCGAACCACCATAGGCATGAAAAGTATTTGCATTGCACTCCATGAAACTCATAGGTGTCATGGGAGAAGTGGAACCTCATTCGGATGCGTTGTGAAACCAAGATGCAAGATGGGAGCACGGTTTGCTTCGAACCAAACATAGGCATCAAAAAGTATTTGCTTTGCACTCCATGATACACATAGGTGTCATGGGAGAAGTTGAACCTCGTTTGGATGAGTTTGGATGCGTTGTGAAACCAAGATGCAAGATAGGAGCACGGTTTGCTTCGAACCACCATAGGCATGAAAACTATATGATCTGCACTCCATGAAACTCATATGTGTCATGGGAGAAGTGGAACCTCATTTGGATGCGTTGTGAAGCCAAGCTGCAAGATAGGAGCACGGTTTGCTTCGAACCAAACATTGGCACGAAAAGGATTTGCCTTGCACTCTATGATACACATAGGTGTCATGGGAGATGTGGAACCTCGTTTGGATAAGTTTGGATGCGTTGTGAAACCAAGATGCAAGATAGGAGCACGGTTTGCTTCGAACCACCAAAGGCATGAACACTATATGATTGGCACTCCATGAAACTCATAGGTGTCATGGGAGACGTGGAACCTCATTTGGATGCGTTGTGAAACCAAGATTCAAGATAGGAGCACGGTTTGCTTCGAACCAAACATAGGCATGAAAAGTATTTGCTTTGCACACCATAAAACTCAAAGGTGTCATGGGGGAAGTGGAACCACATTTGGATGCGTTGTGAAGCCAATATGCAAGATAGGAGCACGGTTTGCTTCGAACCTAACGTAGGCATGAGAACTATTGGCTTTGCACTCCATGATACACATAGGTGTCATGGGAGAAGTCGGGCCTCATTTGGATGCGTTGTGAAACCAAGATGCAAGATAGGAGCATGGTTTGCTTCGAACCACCATAGGCTTGAAAAGTATTTGCTTTGCACTCTATGAGCCTCATGGGTGTCATGGGAGAAGTTGAACGTCATTTGGATGCGTTGTTAAACCAAGATGCAAGATGGGAGCACGGTTTGCTTCGAACCTAACATAGGCATGAAAACTATTTGCTTTGCACTCCATGATACACATAGGTGTCATGGGAGAAGTGGAACCTTGTTTGGATGAGTTTGGATGCGTTAGGAATCCAAGATGCAAGAAAGGAGCACGGTTTGCTTCGAACCATGAACCACCATAGGCATGAAAACTATATGATTTGTACCCCATCAAGCTCATAGGTGTCATGGGAGAAGTGGAACCTCATTTGGATGCGTTGTAAAGCCAAGATGCAAGATAGGAGTACGGTTTGCTTCGAAACAAACATTGGCATGAAAAGTATTTGCTTTCCACTCCTTGAAACTCAAAGGTGTCATGGGAGAAGTGGAAGCTCATTTGGATGCGTTGTTGAACCAAGATGCAAGATAGGAGCACGGTTTGCTTCGAACCTAACGTAGGCACGAAAACTATTTGCTTTGCACTCCATGATACACGTGTTATGTGAGAAGTGGAACCTCGTTTGGATGAGATTGGATGCGTTGTGAAGCCAAGATGCAAGGCACAGTTTGCTTCGGACCACCATATTCATGAAAATTATTTGATTTGCACTCCCTGAAAGTCATAGGTGTCATGGGAGTGGAACTTCATTTGGATGCGTTGTGAATCCAAGATGCAAGATAGTAGCACGGTTTGCTTCAAACCAAAGATAGGCATGAAAACTATTTGCTTTGCACTCCATGATACACATAGGTATTATGGGAGAATTGGAACCTCATTTGGATGCATTGTGAAACCAAGATGCAAGGTAGGAGCACGGTTTGCTTCGAACCACCATAGGCATGAAAAGTATTTGCATTGCACTCCATGAATCTCATAGGTGTCATGGGAGAAGTGGAACCTCATTCGGATGCGTTGTGAAACCAAGATGCAAGATGGGAGCACGGTTTGCATCGAACCAAACATAGGCATGAAAAGTATTTGCTTTGCACTCCATGAGACACATAGGTGTCATGGGAGAAGTTGAACCTCGTTTGGATGAGTTTGGATGCGTTGTGAAACCAAGATGCAAGATAGGAGCATAGTTTGCTTCGAACCACTATAGGCATGAAAACTATATGATTTGCACTCCATGAAACTCATAGGTGTCATGGGAGAGGTGGAACCTCATTTGGATGCGTTGTCAAGCCAGGATGCAAGGTAGGGGCACGGTTTGCTTTGAACCAAACATAGGCATGAACACTATTTGCTTTGCACTCCGTGATACACATAGGTGTCATGGGAGAAGTGGAACCTCATTTGGATGCGTTGTAAAACCAGGATGCAACATAGGAGCACGGTTTGGTCTGAACCTAACATAGGCGTGAAAAGTATTTGCTTTGCACTCCATGAAACTCAAAGGTGTCATTGGAGAAGTGGAACCTATTTGGATGCGTTGTGAATCCAAGATGCAAGATAGGAGGACGGTTTGCTTCGAACCTAACGTAGGCATGAAAATTATTTGCTTTGCACTCCATGATACACATAGGTGTCATGGGAGAAGTGGAACCTCGTTTGGATGAGTTTGGGTGCATTGTGAAACCAAGAAGCAAGATAGGAGCACAGTTTGCTTAGAACCTACCATGGCACGAAAACTCATTGCTTTGCACTCCGTGATAAACATAGTTGTCATGGGAGAAGTGGAACCTCATTTGGATGCATTGTGAAAGCAAGATGCAAGTTTGGAGCACGGTTTGCTTCGAACCACCATAGGCATGAAAAGTATTTGCTTTGCACTTCATGAAACTCATAGGTGTCATGGGAGAAGTGGAACCTCGTTTAGATGCGTTGTGAAACCAAGATACAAGATGAGAGCACGGTTTGCTTCGAACCTAACATAGGCATGAAAACCATTTGCTTTGCACTCCATGATACACAAAGGTGTCATGGGAGAAGTGGAACCACGTTTGGATGAGTTTGGATGCGTTGTGAAACCAAGATGCAAGATAGGAGCACAGTTCGCTTGGAATCACCATAGGCATGAAAATTATGTGATTTGCACTCCATGAAACTCATAGGTGTCATGGGAGAAGTGAAACCTCATTTGGATGCGTTGTGAAGCCAACATGGAAGATAGGAGCACGGTTTGCTTCGAACCAAACATAGGCATGAAAACTATTTGCTTTGCACTCCATGATACACATAGGTGTCATGGGAGAAGTGGAACCTCATTCGGATGCGTTGTGAAACCAAGATGCAAGATGGGAGCACGATTTGCTTCGAACCAAACATAGGCATGAAAAGTATTTGCTTTGCACTCCATGATACACATAGGTGTCATGGGAGAAGTCGAACCTCGTTTGGATGAGTTTGGATGCGTTGTGAAACCAAGATGCAAGATAGGAGCATGGTTTGCTTCGAACCACCATAGGCATGAAAACTATATGATTTGCACTCCATGAAACTCATAGGTGTCATGGGAGAGGTGGAACCTCATTTAGATGCGTTGTGAAGACAGGATGCAAGATAGGGGCACGGTTTGCTTCGAACCAAACATAGGCATGAACACTATTTGCTTTGCACTCCGTGATACACATAGGTGTCATGGGAGAAGTGGAACCTCATTTGGATGCGTTGTAAAACCAAGATGCAACATAGGAGCGTGGTTTGGTCTGAACCTAACATAGGCATGAAAAGTATTTGCTTTGCACTCCATGAAACTCAAAGCTGTCATGTGAGAAGTGGAACCTCATTCGGATGCGTTGTGAATCCAAGATGCAAGATAGGAGCATGGTTTGCTTCGAACCTAACGTAGGCATGAAAATTATTTGATTTGCACTCCATGATACACATAGGTGTCATGGGAGAAGTGGAACCTCATTTGGATGAGTTTGGGTGCATTGTGAAACCAAGAAGCAAGATAGGAGCACAGTTTGCTTAGAACCTACCATGGCACGAAAACTCATTGCTTTGCACTCCACGATACACATAGTTGTCATGGGAGAAGTGGAACCTCATTTGGATGCATTGTGAAAGCAAGATGCAAGGTTGGAGCACGGTTTGCTTCGAACCACCATAGGCATGAAAAGTATTTGCTTTGCACTCCATGAAACTCATAGGTGTCATGGGAGAAGTGGAACATCATTTGGATGCGTTGTGAAACCAGGATACAAGATGAGAGCACGGTTTGCTTCGAACCTAACATAGGCATGAAAACCATTTGCTTTCACTCCATGATACACAAAGGTGTCATGGGAGAAGTGGAACCACGTTTGGATGAGTTTGGATGCGTTGTGAAACCAAGATGCAAGAGAGGAGCACAGTTCGCTTCGAATCACCATAGGCATGAAAATTATGTGATTTGCACTCCATGAAACTCATAGGTGTCACGGGAGAAGTGAAACCTCATTTGGATGCGTTGTGAAGCCAAGATGGAAGATAGGAGCACGGTTTGCTTCGAACCAAACATAGGCATGAAAACTATTTGCTTTGCACTCCATGATACACATAGGTGTCATGGGAGAAGTGGAACCTCATTTGGATGCTTTGTGAAACCAAGATGCAACATAGGAGCACGGTTTTTTTCAAACCTAACATAGGCTTGAAAACTATTTGCTTTGTACTCCATGATACACATAGGTGTCATGGGAGAAGTAGAACCTCATTTGGATGCATTGTGAAACCAAGATGCAAGGTAGGAGCACGGTTTGCTTTGAACCACCGTAGGCATGAAAAGTATTTCCTTTGGACTCCATCATACACATAGGTGTCATGGGAGAAGTGGACCTCGTTTGGATGAGTTTGGATGCATTGTGAAACCAAGATGCAAGATTGGACCACGGTTTGCTTCGAACCACCATAGGCATAAAAACAATTTGCTTTGCACTCCCTGGAACTCATAGGTGTCATGGGAGAAATGGAAGCTCATTTGGATACGTTGTGAAGCCAAGATGCAAGATAGGTGCACGGTTTGCTTTGAACCTACCATAGGCACGAAAACTATTTGCTTTGCACTCCATGATACACATAGGTGTCATGGGAGAATTGGGACCTCATTTGTATGCGTTGTGAAACCAAGACGCAAGATAGGAGCACAGTTTGCTTCGAAGCACCATAGGCTTGAAAAGTATTTGGTTTGCATTCTATGAAACTCATAGGTGTCATGGGAGAAGTTGAACCTCATTTGGATGCGTTGTGAAACCAAGATGCAAGATAGGAGCACGATTTGCTTCGAACCTAATGTAGGCATGAAAACTATTTGCTTTGCACTCCATGATACACATAGGTGTCATGTGAGAAGTGGAACCTCGTTTGGATCAGTTTGGATGCGTTGTGAAACCAAGATGCAAGGCACGGTTTGCTTTGAACCACCATATTCATGAAAACTATTTGATTTGCACTCCCTGAAAGTCATAGGTGTCATGGGAGAAGTGGAACTTCATTTGGATGCGTTGTGAATCCAAGATGCAAGATAGGAGCACGGTTTGCTTCGAACCAAAGATAGGCATGAAAACTATTTGCTTTGCACTCCATAATACACATACGTATCATGGGAGAAGTGGAACGTCATTTGGATGTGTTGTGAAACCAAGATGCATGGTAGGAGCGCGGTTTGCTTCGAACAACCATAGGCATGAAAAGTATTTTCTTTGCACTCCATGAAACTCATAGGTGTCATGGGAGAAGTGGAACCTCATTTGGATGCATTGTGAAACCAAGATGCAAGATGGGAGCACGGTTTGCTTCGAACCAAACATAGCCATGAAAAGTATTTGCTTTGCACTCCATGATACACATAGGTGTCATGGGAGAAGTCGAACCTCGTTTGGATAAGTTTGGATGCGTTGTGAAACCAAGATGCAAGATAGGAGCACGGTTTGCTTCGAACCACAAAAGGCATGAAAATTATATGATTTGCACTCCATGAAACTCACAGGTGTCAAGGGAGAAGTGGAACCTCATTTGGATGCGTTGTGAAGCCAGGATGCAAGATAGGAGCACAGTTTGCTTCGAACCAAACATAGGCATGAAAACTATTTGCTTTGCACTCCGTGATACACATAGGTTTCATGGGAGATGTGGAACCTGATTTGGATGCATTGTAAAACCAAGATGCAACATAGGAGCACGGTTTGCTTCGAACCTAACATGGGCATGAAAAGTATTTGCTTTGCACTCCATGAAACTCAAAGGTGTCATGGGAGAAGTGGAACCTCATTTGGATGCGTTGTGAATCCAAGAAGCAAGATAGGAGTACGGTTTGCTTCGAACATAACGTAGGCATGAAAACTATTTGTTTTGCACTCCATGATACACATTGGTGTCATGGGAGAAGTGGAACCTAATTTGGATGAGTTTGGATGCATTGTGAAACCAAGATGCAAGATAGGAGCACGGTTTGCTTCGAACCACCAAAGGCATGAAAACTATTTGCTTTGCACTCCATTAAACTCATTGGTGTCAAGGGAGAAGTGGAAGCTCATTCCGATGCGTTGTGAAGCCAAGATGCAAGATAGGAGCTGAAAGGGTAAGGGTTGTCCCGATCTTTCGGTGGAGATGGATAACTTTGATTTGGACTGGAGAGACATTCACGATCCGACTACAACCATCCAAGGACGCTGCGCCTTAGCGATCGATACACCAACTTCAGCGGTTGCACGCGATCTTTCGGAGCACGACCAACCAAACCACTAGGGTTACTCCTGCAAGCAATCGAAGAACCAGCAAGAACAAGAAGAACAAGCACTCAATTGCAAATATGAGATGAAGGTTCAGATCTGATACACATAAAGGTGGGGTTCTGAATCGAGTAGAACGGATGGTCTAGTCGACACACGCGTCTACAAGGAAGTAGCAGCGGCTAAACTTACATCAAAAACAAAACCCAATCTGTTTGTGGCGGCTCTAGAGGCATATATGTAGATGGAAGGACGACCAAGGAGGTGTTGGGGTCGTCCTCCAACCCTAGGACGTGTCCCTAATGGACCCAACTTGATACATGGGCCAACAGCCCAAAATTAGGTGACGCAGCACCATAAGCAGAGAAGGTCCTGATGTTAAAACGACGAGTACGAACGTATCTGATAAGACATGGGAACAAGCATAGATCCATTGGAAAGTAGATTTGATATGCTTTCCAAAGAGTCCTAGAATGTCCCAATCGGAGTCCGTATGGAGTTGTGGTGACCATCGCAAGTTTGGACTCTTCTGCAGTCCGAATTCCACATCCAAAACGTGTTAGACTTGGACTCTTTCCTTCCATGGGCTAAAGTGACATGGTGACCTATTGCAAAACGTTCAGGTCACATGGATTTGGTCCCCAATCAACTTCATTGACCTTCTATGCTTCTGTTATGCAATCAAACCTTCCCTTGATCCATGTAAGTAATTCTGTAAATGAAAATACACACATTTTATGGTGCAGCACCAATTCATCAAATGTATGAATAATAAGAAACATATAGAACGGTTGCACCTTTGGTTTAGAATTGTTTAATATGGTCATATCCAAGCCAATGATGTCCTCACCATTCTCCCCTTCTAGACAGCAAACCGTCCTCGGTTTATCCATTGTTCGAGTGCATGTTGTAGGTATTAGCCAACCTTGCTTCCTTGATGTAGGGATTGCATCATCAAATGTGTCGTCACTGTCCTCCGATGTAGTGTGTTCTGGACAATCATTCCTTTCCCACTTTAGCAATAGCTATAGTTGCTCAAATTGCTCAATGCATTCAATGGAGTTGTTCTCATCCTCCTGCAAAATGTTATGGACAGCAAGGGGAAAAATAGGGTGCTCTATATCTAGCCGTGATGATGAAATCAGAAAAGAAGTATCACACAATTCTTGTTTATCACAAGGTACAACAAGCAAATCATGTTGTGACAAAGGCAAATCAGTAATGTATTTTACTGTTTGTTGCTCTATTTCAGCATGTAAAGTGGACAATTGCTGGTTACATTGCATCACATCATTCTTGCACGTATTCATCGATAAAAGAATCTGATTTTCAACTTTACAAGCAAGACAAAACAAGCAAGATATATGGTTATATGTTTCACCAATGAGCAAGCACTGAATTTCAGAATTGAGCCCTTTCATGAACCTACTCATTACATCTTCCATGGATTCATCCAAGCCACCAAATACAATACAGATTTTAAAATCATGGCAGTATTGTTTCACAGTCCTGTTGCCCTGTTTCAATTTCTCTAGTTTGGTAAGCAAGTAATCAACATAATATGCAGGAATATATACATCTCTAAAATGCATTTTGAAGTCTTTCCAAGTTTGTGGAACAATGTTGCGCCTACAAAGATGTTTCCATTCGTACAAAGCATCCTTAGTTAAAACATTAGAAGCAGCTAAAACCATTTGTTTCTCAGACAAATCATACTCATCAAATTCTTTATCTACCTTCAACTCCCAATTAATGTAGGCATGAGGGTCAAATTTACCAGCAAATGAAGGCAAGTGTTGAATGACATCCAGAATATGAGGGTCTAATGCCATGCTCTTATGAATCTCTTTATTACCTGCCATGATTAGTAGAAAACAAGAAACAAACACAATAATATGTATGCTCCTATCAACTACAAGGATGTGGTGATCATAATTCTCTCACTTTCAACTTGTTCAAACAAGCTCTTACAAGTTCTTACCAAGTCAAACAGGAGGTGGTAGCAACCAACAAGTTGGGAACCCTGGAAAAAGCGTATCGGTGCTGCAGCAACAACACTTATCAAGCTGTAATCGGATATGTGAAGTTGTAGGAGGGCTGAAATCAATACACAAGGAAGTACTAGCACCACATTAGTCACAACAGCAAGCTGAGAAATCGTTCAACGGTGGTACTGTGCTGGTCCTAGGCTAGATCGTGCTAGAGACGCGAGCCTGGACACAAATGAAGTTACGGTACAGCAAGAAACAAGGCACAAGAATAGCAAGAAATTCACTCCTCCTTCTTTTCCTTCTCCCTTCTTTTCTTTCTTTTCTCTTTCTCTTTCCTTCTCTTTTTTTCTTCTTTCTTTTACTTTGCACAACTAGAGCAAAACTGAATCTTTGCAAATCAGATTTCAGAAAAGCAACTTATAATGTGTTTCTCTTTCTTTTCTCTTTTCTTTTCTGGGAGTAACAAGAATAGAACTAGCAATGTAGAGTTTTCTTTGTGTGCACAGATCAGATTTTGCCAGTGTTATGACAAAATATCATGGATAGCAAAGATGCATATGATGGAAATTATTGCAATGAAGATTTATATGCTGTAGTGGAGATGTTTATGATGGTGATAGCAGAAAAGATGTATATGATTGAAAATGACCAAAACGTGGCAAGAACTCGAAACTCTAAAAGACTAACCCTAAGACCAGCAACTCGACTCAACCGATGTAATCCAAACTTAACAAGCCTGAACTAAGTAGGACTAGTAAAAGGCACAAAAGGAATATGGGATTATGGAAAATTGAATCTACTATTTTGTTGGCTTTTCTGGACTATAGGAAAATAATATAAACTGAAATCTCTCACCGATCAAACCTTGTTCTGAATACCAATTGAAAGGGTAAGGGTTGTCCCGATCTTTCCGTGGAGATGGATAACTTCGATTTGGACTGGAGAGACATTCACGATCCGACTGCAACCATCCAAGGATGCTGCGCCTTAGCGACCGATACACCAACTCCAGCAGTTGCACTCGATCTTGCGGAGCACGACCAACCAAACCACTAGGGTTACTCCTGCAAGCAATCGAAGAACCAGCAAGAACAAGAAGAACAAGCACTCAATTGCAAATATGAGATGAAGGTTCAGATCTGATACACATAAAGGTAGGGTTCTGAATCGAGTAGAACGGATGGTCTAGTCGACACACGCGTCTACAAAGAAGTAGCAGCGGCTAAACTTACATCAAAAACAAAACCCAATCTGTTTGTGGCGGCTCTGGAGGCATATATGTAGATGGAAGGACGACCAAGGAGGTGTTGGGGTCGTCCTCCAACCCTAGGACGTGTCCCTAATGGACCCAACTTGATACATGGGCCAACAGCCCAAAATTAGGTGACGCAGCACCATAAGCAGAGAAGGTCCTGATGTTAAAATGACGAGTACGAACGTATCTGATAAGACATGGGAACAAGCATAGATCCATTGGAAAGTAGATTTGATATGCTTTCCAAAGAGTCCTAGAACGTCCAAATCGGAGTCCGTATGGAGTCGTGGTGACCATCGTAAGTTTGGACTCTTCTACAGTCCGAATTCCACATCCAAAACGTGTTGGACTTGGACTCTTTCGTTCCATGGGCAAAAGTGACATGCTGACCATGGTGCAAAACGTTCAGGGCACATGGATTTGGCCCCCAATCAACTTCATTGACCTTCCATGCTTCCGTTATGCAATCAAACCTTTCCTTGATCCATGTAAGTAATTCTGCAAATGAAAATACACACACTTTGTGGTGCAGCACCAATTCATCAAATGTATGAATAATAAGAAACGTATAGAACGGTTGCACCTTTGGTTTAGAAATGTTTAACATGGTCATATCCAAGCCAATAATGTTCTCATCAGGAGCACGGTTTGCTTTGAACCACCATAGGCATGAAAACTATGTGATTTGCACTCCATGAAACTCATAGGTGTCATGGGAGAAGTGGAACCTCATTTGGATGCGTTGTGAAGCCAAGATGCAAGATAGGAGCACGCTTTGCTTTGAACCAAACATAGGCATGAAAACTATTTGCTTTGCACTTCATGACACACATAGGTGTCATGGGAGAAGTGGAACCTCGTTTGGATGAGTTTGGATGGATTGTGAAACCAAGAAGCAAGATAGGAGCACAGTTTGCTTAGAACCTACCATAGGCATGAAAAATCTTTGCTTTGCACTCCATGATACACATAGTTGTCATGGGAGAAGTGGAACCTCATTTGGATGCGTTGTGAAACCAAGATGCAAGGTAGGAGCACAGTTTGCTTCAAACCACCATAAGAATGAAAAGTATTTGCTTTGCACTCCATGAAACTCATAGGTGTCATGGGAGAAGTGGAACCTCATTTGGATGCATTGTGAAACCAAGATACAAGATGGGAGCCCGGTTTGCTTCGAACCTAACATAGGCATGAAAACTATTTGCTTTGCACTCCATGATACACATAGGTGTCATGGGAGAAATGGAACCTCGTTTGGATGAGTTTGGATGCCTTGTGAAACCAAGATGCAAGATAGGAGCACGGTTTGCTTCGAACCACCATAGGCATGAAAACTATGTGACTTGCACTCCATGAAACTCATAGGTGTCATGGGAGAAGTGGAACCTCATTTGGATGCATTGTGAAACCAAGATGCAACATAGGGGCACGGTTTGCTTCGAACCTAACATAGGCACGAAAACTATTTGCTTTGCACTCCATGATACACATAGGTGTCATGGGACAAGTGGAACCTCGTTTAGATGAGTTTGGATGCATTGTGAAACCAAGATGCAAGGTAGGAGCACGGTTTGCTTTGAACCACCATTGGCATGAAAAGTATTTGCTTTGCCCTCCATGATACACATAGGTGTCATGGGACAAGTGGAACCTCGTTTAGATGAGTTTGGATGCATTGCGAAACCAAGATGCAAGATAGGAGCATAGTTTGCTTCGAACCACCATAGGCATGAAAACTATTTGCTTTGCACTCCATGAAACTCATAGGTGTCACGGGAGAAGTGGAAGCTCATATGGATACGTTGCGAAGCCAAGATGCAAGATAGGAGCATGGTTTGGTTTGAACCTACCAAAGTCACGGAAACTATTTGCTTTGCACTCCATGATACACATAGGTGTCGTTGGAAATGTGGAACCTCATTTGGATGCGTTGTGAAACCAAGATGCAAGATAGGAGCACGGTTTGCTTCGAACCACCATAGCCATGAAAAGTATTTCCTTTGCACTCTATGAAACTCATAGGTGTCATCGCTGAAGTGGAACCTCATTTGGATGCGTTGTGATACCAATGATGAGGACATCATAGGCTTGGATATGACCATGTTAACCAATTCTAAACCAAAGGTGAAACCATTCTATATGAGTCTTATTATTGATACATTTGATGAATTGGTGCTGCACCATAAAGTGTGTACATTCTCGTTTGCAGAATTACTTACATGGATCAAGGGAGTGTTTGATTGCATATGGAAAGCATGGAAGGATAATGAAGTTGATTGGGGACCAAATCTAAGTATTCCAAACGTCCTCCATCAGGCCACCACGTCACTTATAGCCCAAGGAAGGAAAGAGTTCAACTCCAACACGTTTTGGTGTGGAATTCGGACTGCAGCAGAGTCTCAACTTGAGACGGTCACCACGACTTCATACGGAGTCCGATTGGGACATTCTAGGACTCTTTGGAAAGTATATCAAGTCTGCATTCCAAAGAATCTAGCCCCATGTCCATATCTACTACGAGCCGTCCACAATCATCTATTTAATGACGAGGACTTTTTCTATCTGCAGTGCTGCGTCACCTAATTATTGCCTAATGGGCTGTGTATCAAGTGGGGCCCAATAGGGGCGCGTCCTAGGGTTGTGGGACGACCTCCACGACATCCAGGTCGTCCTCAACCATCTTATATACCTCCGTAGCCGCCACAAACAGATCGGGTTTTGTTTTTGATGTAAGTTAAGCCGCTGCTACTTCCTTGTAGACGCGTGTGTCGACTAGACCATCCGTTCTACTCGATTCAGAACCCCACCTTCATGTGTATCAGATCTGAACTTTCATCTCATATTTGCAATTGAGTGCTTGTTCTTCTTGCTCTTGCTGGTTCTTCGATTGCTTGCAGGAATAACCCTAGTGGTTTGGTTGGTCGTGCTCCGCAAGATCGTGTGCAACCGCTGGAGTTGGTGTATCGGTCGCTAAGGCGCAGCGTCCTTGGACGGTTGTAGTCGGATCGTGAATGTCTCTCCAGTCCAAATCGAAGTTATCCATCTCCACCGAAAGATCGGGACAACCCTTACCCTTCTCAACCAAGATGCAAGATGGGACACGGTTTGCTTCGAACCTAACATAGGCATAAAAACTATTTGCTTTGCACTCCATGATACACATAGGTGTCATGGGAGAAGGGGACCTCGTTTGCAGGAACTTGGATGCGTTGTGAAACCAAGATGCAAGATAGGAGCACGGTTTGCTACAAACCACCATAAGCATGAAAACTATATGATTTGCACTCCATGAAACTCATAGGTGTCATGGGAGAAGTGGAACCTCACTTAGATGCGTTGTAAAGCCAAGATGCAAGATAGGAGCACGCTTTGCTTTGAACCAAACATAGGCATGAAAACTATTGGCTTTGCACTTCATGACACACATAGTTGTCATGGGAGAAGTGGAACCTCGTTTGGATGAGTTTGGATGGATTGTGAAACCAAGAAGCAAGATAGGAGCACAGTTTGCTTAGAACCTACCATAGGCACGAAAATTCTTTGCTTTGCACTCCATGATACACATAGTTGTCATGGGAGAAGTGGAACCTCATTTGGATGCGTTGTGAAACCAAGATGCAAGGTAGGAGCACAGTTTGCTTCAAACCACAATAGGAATGAAAAGTATTTGCTTTGCACTCCATGAAACTCATAGGTGTCATGGGAGAAGTGGAACCTCATTTGGATGCATTGTGAAACCAAGATACAAGATGGGAGCACGGTTTGCTTTGAACCTAACATAGGCATGAAAACTATTTGCTTTGCACTCCATGATACACATAGGTGTCATGGGGGAAGTGGAACCTCGTTTGGATGAGTTTGGATGCCTTGTGAATCCAAGATGCAAGATAGGAGCACGGTTTGCTTCGAACCACCATAGGCATGAAAACTATGTGACTTGCACTCCATGAAACTCATTGGTGTCATGGGAGAAGTGGAACCTCACTTGGATGCGTTGTGAAACCAAGATGCAACATAGGGGCACGGTTTGCTTCGAACCTAACATAGGCACGAAAACTATTTGCTTTGCACTCCATGATACACATAGGTGTCATGGGACAAGTGGAACCTCGTTTAGATGAGTTTGGATGCATTGTGAAACCAAGATGCAAGGTAGGAGCACGGTTTGCTTTGAACCACCATAGGCATGAAAAGTATTTGCTTTGCCCTCCATGATACACATAGGTGTCATGGGACAAGTGGAACCTCGTTTAGATGAGTTTGGATGCATTGTGAAACCAAGATGCAAGACAGGAGCATAGTTTGCTTCGAACCACCATAGGCATGAAAACTATTTGCTTTGCACTCCATGAAACTCATAGGTGTCATGGGAGAAGTGGAAGCTCATATGGATACGTTGCGAAGCCAAGATGCAAGATAGGAGCATGGTTTGCTTTGAACCTACCATAGGCACGAAAACTATTTGCTTTGCACTCCATGATACACATAGGTGTCGTGGCAGAAGTGGAACCTTATTTGGATGCGTTGTGAAACCAAGATGCAAGATAGGAGCACGGTTTGCTTCGAACCACCATAGCCATGAAAAGTATTTCCTTTGCACTCTATGAAACTCATAGGTGTCATGGCTGAAGTGGAACCTCATTTGGATGTGTTGTGATACAAAGATGCAAGATGGGACACGGTTTGCTTCGAACCTAACATAGTCATAAAAACTATTTGCTTTGCACTCCATGATACACATAGGTGTCATGGGAGAAGGGGACCTCGTTTGCAGGAATTTGGATGCGTTGTGAAACCAAGATGCAAGATAGGAGCACGGTTTGCTACAGACCACCATAAGCATGAAAACTATATGATTTGCACTCCATGAAACTCATAGGTGTCATGGGAGAAGTGGAACCTCATTTGGATACGTTGTGAAGCCAAGATGCAAGGTAGGAGCACGGTTTGCTTCAAACCAAACATTAGCATGAAAAGTATTTACTTTGGCACTCCATGATACACATAGGTGTCATGGGCGAAGTGGAACCTCGTTTGGATGAGTTCGGATGCGTTGTGAAACCAAGATGCAAGATAGGAGCACTGTTTGCTTCAAACCACCATAGGCATAAAAACTATATGATTTGCACTCCATGAAACTCATAGGTGTCATGGGAGAAGTGGAACCTCATTTTGATGCGTTGTGAAGCCAAGATGAAAGATGGGAGCACGGTTTGCTTCGAACTAAACATAGGCATGAAAAGTATTTGCTTTGCACTCCATGAAACTCAAAGGTGTCCTGGGAGAAGTGGAACCTCATTTGGATGCGTTGTGAAGTCAAGACGCAAGATAGGAGCACGGTTTGCTTGGAACCAAACATAGGCATGAAAAGTATTTGCTTTGCACTCCATGAAACTCAAAGGTGTCCTGGGAGAAGTGGAACCTCATTAGGATGCGTTGTGAAACCAAGATGCAAGATAGGAGCACGGTTTGCTTCGAACCTAACGTAGGCATGAAAACTATTTGCATTGCAGTCCGTGATACACCTAGGTGTCATGTGAGACGTGGAACCTCGTTTGGATGAGTTTGGATGCGTTGTGAAACCAAGATGCTAGGCACAGTTTGCAAACCACCATATGCATGAAAACTATTTGATTTGCACTCCCTGAAACTCATAGGGGTCATGGGAGAAGTGGAACCTCATTTGGATGCGTTGTGAAGCCAAGATGCAAGATAGGAGCACGGTTTTCTTCGATCCAAACATAGGCATGAAAACTATTTGCTTTGCTCTACATGATACACACAGATATCATGGCAGAAGTGGAACCTCGTTTGAATGCGTTGTGAAACCAAGAGGCAAGGTAGGAGCACGGTTTGCTTCGAACCACCATAGCCATGAAAAGTATTTGCTTTGCACTCCATGAAACTCATAGGCGTCATGGGAGAAGTGGAACCTCATTTGGATGCGTTGTGAAACCAAGATGCAAGATGGGAGCACGGTCTGCTTCGAACCAAACATAGGCATGAAAAGTATTTACTTTGCACTACATGATACACATAGGTGTCATGGGAGAAGTCGAACCTCGTTTGGATGAGTTTGGATGCGTTGTGAAACCAAGATTCAAGAGAGGTGCATGGTTTGCTTCGAACCACTATAGGCATGAAAACTATAAGATTTGCACTCCATGAAACTCATAGGTGTCATCGGAGAAGTGGAACCTCATTTGGATGCGTTGTGAAGCCAAGATGCAACATAGGAGCACGGTTTGCTTCGAACCACCATAGGAATGAAAACTATATGATTTGCCCTTCGTGAAACTCATAGGTGTCCTGGGAGAAGTGGAATCTCGTTTGGATGCGTTGTGAAGCCAGCATGCAAGATTGGAGCACGGTTTGCTTCGAACCAAACATAGGCATGAAAACTATTTGCTTTGCAGTCCATTATACACCTACGTGTCATGTGAGAAGTGGAACCTCGTTTGGATGAGTTTGGATGCGTTGTGAAACCAAGATGCAAGGCACGGTTTGCTTCGAACCACCATATGCATGAAAACTATTTGATTTGCAGTCCCCGAAAGTCATAGGTGTCATGGGAGAAGTGGAACCTCATTTGGATGCGTTGTAAAGCCAAGATGCAAGATAGGAGCACGGTTTGCTTCGAACCAAACATAGGCATGAAAACTATTTGCTTTGCACTCCATGACACACATAGGTATCATGGGAGAAGTGGAACCTCATTTGGATGCGTTGTGAAACCAAGATGCAAGGTAGGAGCACGGTTCGCTTCGAACCGCCATAGGCATGGAAAGTATTTGCTTTGCACTCCATGAAACTCATAGGTGTCATGGGAGAAGTGGAACCTCATTTGGATGCGTTGTGAAACCAAGATGCAAGACAGGAGCACGGTTTGCTTCGAACCACCATAGGCATGAAAAGTATTTGCTTTGCACTCCATGAAACTCATAGGTATCATGGGAGAAGTGGAACCTCGTTTGGATGAGTTTGGATGCATTGTGAAACCAAGATACAAGATGGGAGCACGGTTTGCTTCGAACCACCATAGGCATCAAAAGTATACGATTTGCACTCCATGAAACTCATAGGTGTCATTGGAGCAGTGGAACCTCATTTGGTTGCGTTGTGATGCCAGGATGGAAGATAGGAGCACGGTTTGCTTCGAACCAAACATAGGCATTTAAACTATTTGCTTTGCACTCCATGATACACATAGGTGTCATGGGAGAAGTGGAACCACATTTGGATGCGTTGTGAAACCAAGATGCAAAATAGGAGCACGGTTTGCTTCGAACCTAACGTAGGCATGAAAACTATTTGCTTTGCTCTCCATGATACACATAATAGTCATGTGAGAAGTGGAAACTCGTTTCGATGAGTTTGGATGCATGAAAACTATTTGCTTTGCACTCCATGAAACTGATAGAATCCGCTGGGCTTTGTTCCTGATCTTCGATGAGAGGTGGGGATAACTCGATTTGGGGAGGAATCGACGTTGGCTGTCCGACTACAACAACAACAAAGTTGTTGCGCCTTAGCAACAGGTACACCGTCTCCGTTTGTGACGTTCTTGCTGTGCCAAGAACACCATGTACCTGCTAGCAACTGAGAACAAGCAAGAACAAGATGAACAAGCAAATAACTCATGAATTTAGGCCAAAGGCTGAATCTGAATCACAAGTTGGGGTCTTGAAACAAGCAAATCGGGTGGTCTAGCCGACACACGCGTTTACAAGGAAGAAGCAGTTGCTATCTTGCATCTAATCAAAACCCAAAGTCATTCTGGTGGCTGGTGGTTCTATTTATATGGAGGAGAGCACCAGGGGGCGTGGGAAACCCTAATTTGGGCGTCCCCCCTTAGTGGGCTTTAGTGAATACAAAGCCCAGCCAAGTCTGGGTGTAGGTTTGAGCATCCTTTTGCTTGCTGAACACAATTTCCATGGAATCTGATAGTGGGGTTGGACCCATTTGAAAGAGGACGACGAGCTCATTCCAAGAAGTGAAACAATAGCTTCATTGGGTCTCGTATCATGGAGTTATGATGTTTTTGAGGGGAGTGCTTTCTGCTGTCTCGAGAGCTGAGCGCCCAATTAATGATGATTCCCACTTGTTCGGCTGCTCCATCCTCATCGGGGTTTCTGAACATGAGCCAATGGGGTCTTGAACAACATTCCTAAGAACAAGGAAATGATCACAATGATTTAGTAGCACCCAATTCTGAGATGAGTTTGTATGAACAGCAAGGAACGACTTTGCCTGATAATTAAGTTGTCGTGCTCGGGCTCTTGTCATCGGACCTTGTTGTGCAGCAGGTGTAGTTGTATCAACGGAAGAGATGTCCTCATCATCCTCCTCTTCTTGCATTTGAGTCGTCCTCGACTCTAGTTCATTCTCTTCTCCCAAATATGGCTTCAAATCTGCAGTGTTAAATGTGGGGCTCACCCCAAAATCTGCAGGTAGCTCAAGTTTGTATGCATTATCGTTTATCCTTTCTAACACTTTAAAAGGTCCATCGGCTCTAGGCAGCAACTTAGACTTTCGCAAATCAGGGAACCTATCTTTTCTCAAATGGAGCCAAACTAGATCACCAGGTTGAAAAATCATTTGTTTCTTCCCTTTGCTACCAGCTAGTTGGTACTTTGCATTCATGCACTCTATTTTCTCTTTAGTGGATTCATGCAATTTTAATATCAGTTCAGCACGTTGTTCAGCATCAAAGTTAACTCGTTCGGAGGTTGGAAGAGGCAACAAATCAATAGGAGCACGTGGGACAAACCCATAAACAATCTCAAAAGGAATTTTCTTTGTGGTAGAATGTTGTGAGCGATTATAAGCAAACTCTACATGAGGCAAACACTCTTCCCACATTTTTATATTCTTTTTCAAAACAGCCCTAAGCATTGTAGACAAAGTTCTATTCACGACCTCAGTTGTCCATCAGTTTGTGGGTGACAAGTAGTAGAAAATAGTAGCTTAGTACCCAACTTAGCCGACAAAGTTATACAAAAGTGACTAAGAAATTTTGCATCACGATCTGAAACAATTGTATTTGGTACCCCATGCAAACGAACAATCTCACAAAAGAATAAATCAGCAACATGAGTAGCATCATCTGTCTTATGGCATGGTATGAAATGTGCCATCTTAAAAAATCTATCCACAACAACAAAGACACTATCCCTCCCCTTCTTTGCTCTAGGCTGTCCTAAAACAAAGTCTATAGAGATATCTTCCCAAGGTGCACTAGGAACAGGAAGAGGCATGTATAAACCATGAGGATTAAGGCGTGACTTAGCTTTTTGGCATGTTGTGCAACGAGCAACGAACCTCTGCACGTCTCTCCTCATCCTGGGCCAAAAGAAATGACCAGCAAAGATATCTTCTGTCTTCTTCACACCAAAATGTCCCATGAGTCCTCCTCCATGTGCTTCCTACAACAATAACAAACGCACGGAGCCAGCTGGAATGCATAGCCTGTTAACTCTAAAAATGAACCCATCAGATAGGACAAATTTGTTCTAAGTCTTTCCCTCTTTGCAATTCTGCAACACATTCTTGAAATCATGATCATGAGTGTATTGTCATCGGACCTTGTTGTGCAGCAGGTGTAGTTGTATCAACGGAAGAGATGTCCTCATTAGAAACTCATAGGTGTCATGGGAGAAGTGGAAGCTCATTTGGATGCGTTGTGAAGCCAAGATGCAAGATAGGAGCACGGTTTGCTTCGAACCTACCATAGGCACGAAAACTCTTTGCTTTGCACTCCACGATACACATAGGTGTCATGGGAGAAGTGGAACCTCATTTGGATGCGTTGTGAAAACAAGATGCATGGTAGGAGCACGGTTTGCTTTGAACCAACCATAGGCACGAAAACTATTTGCTTTGCACTCCATGATACACATAGGTGTCATGGGAGAAGTGGAACCTCATTTGGATGCGTTGTGAAACCAAGATGCAAGACAGGAGCACGGTTTGCTTCGAACCACCATAGGCATGAAAAGTATTTGCTTTGCACTCCATGAAACTCATAGGTATCATGGGAGAAGTGGAACCTCATTTGGATGCGTTGTGAATTCAAGATGCAAGATGGGAGCACGGTTTGCTTCGAACCTAACATAGGCATGAAAACTATTTGTTTTGCACTCCATGATACACATAGGTGTTATGGGAGAAGTGGAACATAGTTTGGATGAGTTTGGATGCGTTGTGAAGCTAAGATGCAAGATACGAGCACGGTTTGCTTCGAACCACCACATGCTTGAAAACTATTTGATTTGCACTCCATGAAACTCATAGGTGTCATGGGAGATGTGGAACCTCATTTGGATGCGTTGTGAAGCCAAGATGCATGATAGGAGCATGGTTTGCTTCAAACCAAACATAGGCATGAAAACTATTTGCTTTGCACTCAATGATACACATAGGTATCATGGGAGAAGTGGAACCTCATTTGGATGCGTTGTGAAACCTAGATGCAAGGTAGGAGCACGGTTTGCTTCGAACAACCATAGGCATGAAAAATATTTGCTTTGCATTCCATGATACACATAGGTGTCATGGGAGAAGTGGAACCTCGTTTGGATGAGTTTGGATGCGTTGTGAAACCAAGATGCAAGATAGGAGCACGGTTTGCTTCGAACCACCATAGGCATGAAAACTATATGATTTGCACTCCATGAAACTCATAGGTCTCATGGGAGAAGTGGAAGCACATTCGGATGCGTTGTGAAGCCAAGATGCAAGATAGGAGCACGGTTTGCTTTGACCTTACCATTGGCACGAAAACTATTTGCTTTGCACTCCATGATACACATAGGTGTCATGGGAGAAGTGGAACCTCATTTGGATGCGTTGTGAATCCAAGATGCAAGATGGGAGCACGATTTGCTTCAAACCTAACATTGGCATGAAAACTATTTGCTTTGCACTCCATGATACACTAGGTGTCATGGGAGAAGTGGAACCTCGTTTGGATGAGTTTGGATGTGTTCTGAAACCAAGATGCAAGATAGGAGCACGGTTTGCTTCGAACCACCATAGGCATGAAAACTTTGTGATTTGCACTCCATGAAACTCATAGGTGTCATGGCAGAAGTGGAACCTCATTTGGATGCGTTGTGAAGCCAAGATGCAAGATAGGAGCACGGTTCGCTTCGAACACAACATAGCACGAAAACTATTTCCTTCGCACTCCATGATACACTTAGGTGTCATGGGAGAAGTGGAATATCATTTGGATTAGTTGTGAAACCAAGATGCAACATAGGAGCTCGGTTTGCTTCGAACCTAACATGGGCGTGAAAACTATTTGCTTTGCACCGCATGATACACATAGGTCTCATGGGAGAAGTGGAACCTCGTTTGGATGAGTTTGGATCCATTGTGAAACCAAGATGCAAGATAGGAGCACGGTTTGCTTCGAACCACCATAGGCATGAAAACTATTTGATTTGCACTCCATGAAACTCATAGGTGTCATGGGAGAGGTGGAACATCATTTGGATGCGTTTTGAAACCAAGATCAAGATGGGAGCACGGTTTGCTTCGAGCTGAACATAGGGATGAAAACTATTTGCTTTGCACTCCATGATACACATAGGTGTCATGGAAGAAGTGGAACCTCGTTTGGATGAGTTTGGATGCGTTGTGAAACCACGATGCAAGATTGGAGCACGGTTTGCTTCGAACCACCATAGGCATGAAAACTATATGATTTGCACTCCATGAAACTCATAGGTGTCATGGGAGAAGTGGAAGCTCATTTGGATGCGTTGTGCTGCCAAGATGCAAGATAGGAGCACGGTTTGCTTCGAACCAAACATAGGCATGAAAACTATTTGCTTTGCACTCCATGATACAGATAGGTGTCATGGGAGAAGTGGAACCTGATTTGGATGCGTTGTGAAACAAAGATGCAAGGTAGGAGCACGGTTTGCTTCGAACCAAACATAGGCATGAAAACTATTTGCTTTGCACTCCATGATACAGATAGGTGTCGTGGGAGAAGTGGAACCTCATTTGGATGCGTTGTGAAACCAAGATGCAAGGTAGGAGCACGGTTTGCTTTGAACCACCATAGGCATGAAAAGTATTTTCTTTGCACCCCATGAAACTCATTAGTGTCATGGGAGAAGTGGAACCTCATTTGGATGCGTTGTGAAACCAAGATACAAGATGGGAGCACGGTTTGCTTCAAACCTAACATAGGAAAGAAAAGTATTTTCTTTGCACTCCATGATACACATAGGTGTCATGGGAGATGTGGAACCTCGTTTGGATGAGTTTGGATGCGTTGTGAAACCAAGTTTAAGATAGGAGCACGGTTTGCTTCGAACCACCATAGGCTTGAAAACTATATGATTTGCACTCGATGAAAGTCATAGGTGTCATGGGAGAAGTGGGACCTCATTTGGATGCGCTGTGAAAAAAATAGCAAGATTAGAGCACGGTTTGCTTCGAACCTAACATAGGCATGAAAACTATTTGCTTTGCACTCCATGATACACATAGGTGTTATGGGAGGAGTGGAACCTCGTTTGGATGACTTTGGATGCGTTGTGAAGCCAAGCTGCAAGATACGAGCACGGTTAACCTTGAACCACCATAGGCATGTAAACTATATGATTTACACTCCATGAAACTCATAGGTGTCATGGGAGAAATGGAACCGCATGTGGATGCGTTGTGAAGCCAAGATGTAAAATTGGAGCACGGTTTGCTTCGAACCAAACATAGGCATGAAAAGTATTTGCTTTGCACTCCATGAAACTCAAAGGTGTCATGGGAGAAGTGGAACCTCATTTGGATGCGTTGTGAATCCAAGATGCAAGATAGGAGCACGGTTTGCTTCGATCCTAACGTAGGCATGAAAACTATTTGCTTTGCACTCCATGATACACATAGGTGTCACGGGAGAAGGGGAACCTCGTTTGGATGAGTTTGGATGCGTTTTGAAACCAAGATGCAAGGCACGGTTTGCTTCGAATCGCCATATGCTTGAAAACTATTTTATCTGCACTCCATGAAACTCATAGGTGTCATGGGAGAACTGGAACCTCATTTGGATGCGTTGTGAAACCAAGATGCAAGATAGGAGCACGGTTTGCTTCGAACCACCATAGGCATGAAAACTATATGATTTGCACTCCATGAAACTCATAGGTGTCATGGGAGAATTGGAAGCTCATTTGGATGCGTTGTGCTGCCAAGATGCAAGATAGGAGCACGGTTTGCTTCGAACCAAACATAGGCATGAAAATTATTTGCTTTGCACTCCATGATACAGATAGGTGTCATGGGAGAAGTGGAACCTTATTTGGATGCGTTGTGATACCAAGATCCAAGGTTGGAGCACGGTTTGCTTTGAACCACCATAGGCATGAAAAGTATTTTCTTTGCACCCCATGAAACTCATTGGTGTCATGGGAGACGTGGAACCTCATTTGGATGCGTTGTGAAACCAAGATACAAGATGGGAGCACGGTTTGCTTCGAACCTAACATAGGAAAAAAAAGTATTTGCTTTGCACTCCATGATACAAATAGGTGTCATGGGAGATGTGGAACCTCGTTTGGATGAGTTCGGATGCGTTGTGAAACCAAGATTTAAGATAGGAGCACGGTTTGCATCAAACCACCATAGGCTTGAAAACTATATGATTTGCACTCCATGAAAGTCATAGGTGTCATGGGAGAAGTGGAACCTCATTTGTATGCGTTGTGAAACAAAGAGCAAGATGGGAGCACGGTTTGCTTCGAACCTAACATAGGCATGAAAACTATTTGCTTTGCACTCCATGATAGACATAGGTGTTATGGGAGGAGTGGAACCTCGTTTGGATGAGTTTGGATGCGTTGTGAAGCCAAGATGCAAGATACGAGCACGGTTAACTTTGAACCACCATAGGCATGTAAACTATATGATTTACACTCCATGAAACTCATAGGCATTGTGGGAGAAGTGGAACCTCATTTGGATGCGTTGTGAAGCCAACATGCAAGATTGGAGCACGGTTTGCTTCGATTGAAACATAGGCATGATAAGTATTTGCTTTGCGCTCCATGAAACTCAAAGGTGTCATGGGAGAAGTGGAACCTCATTTGGATGCGTTGTGAATCCAAGATGCAAGATAGGAGCACGGTTTGCTTCGATCCTAACGTAGGCATGAAAACTATTTGCTTTGCACTCCATGATACACATAGGCGTCATGGGAGAAGGGGAACCTCGTTTGGATGAGTTTGGATGCGTTGTGAAACCAAGATGCAAGGCACGGTTTGCTTCGAATCGCCATATGCCTGAAAACTATTTTATTTGCACTCCATGAGACTCATAGGTGTCATGGGAGAAGTGGAACCTCATTTGGATGCGTTGTGAAACCAAGATGCAAGATAGGAGCACGGTTTGCTTCGAACCACCATAGGCATGAAAACTATATGATTTGCACTCCATGAAACTCATAGGTGTCATGGGAGAAGTGGAAGCTCATTCGGATGCGTTGTGAAGCCAAGATGCAAGATAGGAGCACGGTTTGCTTTGACCTTACCATTGGCACGAAAACTATTTGCTTTGCACTCCATGATACACATAGGTGTCATGGGAGAAGTGGAAGCTCATTTGGATGCGTTGTGAAGCCAAGATGCAAGATAGGAGCACGGTTTGCTTCGAACCTACCATAGGCACGAAAACTCTTTGCTTTGCACTCCACGATACACATAGGTGTCATGGGAGAAGTGGAACCTCATTTGGATGCGTTGTGAAAACAAGATGCATGGTAGGAGCACGGTTTGCTTTGAACCAACCATAGGCACGAAAACTATTTGCTTTGCACTCCATGATACACATAGGTGTCATGGGAGAAGTGGAACCTCATTTGGATGCGTTGTGAAACCAAGATGCAAGACAGGAGCACGGTTTGCTTCGAACCACCATAGGCATGAAAAGTATTTGCTTTGCACTCCATGAAACTCATAGGTATCATGGGAGAAGTGGAACCTCATTTGGATGCGTTGTGAATTCAAGATGCAAGATGGGAGCACGGTTTGCTTCGAACCTAACATAGGCATGAAAACTATTTGTTTTGCACTCCATGATACACATAGGTGTTATGGGAGAAGTGGAACCTAGTTTGGATGAGTTTGGATGCGTTGTGAAGCCAAGATGCAAGATACGAGCACGGTTTGCTTCGAACCACCACATGCTTGAAAACTATTTGATTTGCACTCCATGAAACTCATAGGTGTCATGGGAGATGTGGAACCTCATTTGGATGCGTTGTGAAGCCAAGATGCATGATAGGAGCACGGTTTGCTTCAAACCAAACATAGGCATGAAAACTATTTGCTTTGCACTCAATGATACACATAGGTATCATGGGAGAAGTGGAACCTCATTTGGATGCGTTGTGAAACCTAGATGCAAGGTAGGAGCACGGTTTGCTTCGAACAACCATAGGCATGAAAAATATTTGCTTTGCATTCCATGATACACATAGGTGTCATGGGAGAAGTGGAACCTCGTTTGGATGAGTTTGGATGCGTTGTGAAACCAAGATGCAAGATAGGAGCACGGTTTGCTTCGAACCACCATAGGCATGAAAACTATATGATTTGCACTCCATGAAACTCATAGGTCTCATGGGAGAAGTGGAAGCACATTCGGATGCGTTGTGAAGCCAAGATGCAAGATAGGAGCACGGTTTGCTTTGACCTTACCATTGGCACGAAAACTATTTGCTTTGCACTCCATGATAGACATAGGTGTCATGGGAGAAGTGGAACCTCATTTGGATGCGTTGTGAATCCAAGATGCAAGATGGGAGCACGATTTGCTTCAAACCTAACATTGGCATGAAAACTATTTGCTTTGCACTCCATGATACACTAGGTGTCATGGGAGAAGTGGAACCTCGTTTGGATGAGTTTGGATGCGTTCTGAAACCAAGATGCAAGATAGGAGCACGGTTTGCTTCGAACCAGCATAGGCATGAAAACTTTGTGATTTGCACTCCATGAAACTCATAGGTGTCATGGCAGAAGTGGAACCTCATTTGGATGCGTTGTGAAGCCAAGATAAAAGATAGGAGCACGGTTCGCTTCGAACACAACATAGCACGAAAACTATTTCCTTCGCACTCCATGATACACTTAGGTGTCATGGGAGAAGTGGAATCTCATTTGGATTAGTTGTGAAACCAAGATGCAACATAGGAGCTCGGTTTGCTTCGAACCTAACATGGGCGTGAAAACTATTTGCTTTGCACCGCATGATACACATAGGTCTCATGGGAGAAGTGGAACCTCGTTTGGATGAGTTTGGATCCATTGTGAAACCAAGATGCAAGATAGGAGCACGGTTTGCTTCGAACCACCATAGGCTTGAAAACTATTTGATTTGCACTCCATGAAACTCATAGGTGTCATGGGAGAAGTGGCACCTCATTTTTATGCACTGTGAAGCCAAGATGCAAGATAGCAGCACGGTTTGCTTCGAACCTAACGTAGGCATGAAAACTATTTGCTTTGCACTCCATGATATGCATAGGTGTCATGGGAGAAGTGAAACCTCGTTTGGATGAGCTTGGATGCGTTGTGAAACCAAGATGCTAGATAGGAGCACGGTTTGCTTTGAACCACCATAGGCATGAAAACTATATGATTTGCACTCGATGAAACTCATAGGTGTCAAGGGAGAAGCGGAACCTCATTTGGATGCGTTTTGAAACCAAGATCAAGATGGGAGCACGGTTTGCTTCGAGCCGAACATAGGGATGAAAACTATTTGCTTTGCACTCCATGATACACATAGGTGTCATGGAAGAAGTGGAACCTCGTTTGGATGAGTTTGGATGCGTTGTGAAACCACGATGCAAGATTGGAGCACGGTTTGCTTCGAACCACCATAAGCATGAAAACTATATGATTTGCACTCCATGAAACTCATAGGTGTCATGGGAGAAGTGGAAGCTCATTTGGATGCGTTGTGCTGCCAAGATGCAAGATAGGAGCACGGTTTGCTTCGAACCAATCATAGGCATGAAAACTATTTGCTTTGCACTCCATGATACAGATAGGTGTCATGGGAGAAGTGGAACCTAATTTGGATGCGTTGTGAAACAAAGATTCAAGGTAGGAGCACGGTTTGCTTCGAACCAAACATAGGCATGAAAACTATTTGCTTTGCACTCCATGATACAGATAGGTGTCGTGGGAGAAGTGGAACCTCATTTGGATGCGTTGTGAAACCAAGATGCAAGGTAGGAGCACGGTTTGCTTTGAACCACCATAGGCATGAAAAGTATTTTCTTTGCACCCCATGAAACTCATTGGTGTCATGGGAGAAGTGGAACCTCATTTGGATGCGTTGTGAAACCAAGATACAAGATGGGAGCACGGTTTGCTTCGAACCTAACATAGGAAAGAAAAGTATTTTCTTTGCACTCCATGATACACATAGGTGTCATGGGAGATGTGGAACGTTTGGATGAGTTTGGATGCGTTGTGAAACCAAGTTTAAGATAGGAGCACGGTTTGCTTCGAACCACCATAGGCTTGAAAACTATATGATTTGCACTCGATGAAAGTCATAGGTGTCATGGGAGAAGGGGGACCTCATTTGGATGCGCTGTGAAAAAAATAGCAAGATTAGAGCACGGTTTGCTTCGAACCTAACATAGGCATGAAAACTATTTGCTTTGCACTCCATGATACACATAGGTGTTATGGGAGGAGTGGAACCTCGTTTGGATGACTTTGGATGCGTTGTGAAGCCAAGCTGCAAGATACGAGCACGGTTAACCTTGAACCACCATAGGCATGTAAACTATATGATTTACACTCCATGAAACTCATAGGTGTCATGGAAGAAATGGAACCGCATGTGGATGCGTTGTGAAGCCAAGATGTAAAATTGGAGCACGGTTTGCTTCGAACCAAACATAGGCATGAAAAGTATTTGCTTTGCACTCCATGAAACTCAAAGGTGTCATGGGAGAAGTGGAACCTCATTTGGATGCGTTGTGAATCCAAGATGCAAGATAGGAGCACGGTTTGCTTCGATCCTAACGTAGGCATGAAAACTATTTGCTTTGCACTCCATGATACACATAGGTGTCACGGGAGAAGGGGAACCTCGTTTGGATGAGTTTGGATGCGTTTTGAAACCAAGATGCAAGGCACGGTTTGCTTCGAATCGCCATATGCTTGAAAACTATTTTATCTGCACTCCATGAAACTCATAGGTGTCATGGGAGAACTGGAACCTCATTTGGATGCGTTGTGAAACCAAGATGCAAGATAGGAGCACGGTTTGCTTCGAACCACCATAGGCATGAAAACTATATGATTTGCACTCCATGAAACTCATAGGTGTCATGGGAGAATTGGAAGCTCATTTGGATGCGTTGTGCTGCCAAGATGCAAGATAGGAGCACGGTTTGCTTCGAACCAAACATAGGCATGAAAATTATTTGCTTTGCACTCCATGATACAGATAGGTGTCATGGGAGAAGTGGAACCTTATTTGGATGCGTTGTGATACCAGGATGCAAGGTAGGAGCACGGTTTGCTTTGAACCACCATAGGCATGAAAAGTATTTTCTTTGCACCCCATGAAACTCATTGGTGTCATGGGAGACGTGGAACCTCATTTGGATGCGTTGTGAAACCAAGATACAAGATGGGAGCACGGTTTGCTTCGAACCTAACATAGGAAAAAAAAGTATTTGCTTTGCACTCCATGATACAAATAGGTGTCATGGGAGATGTGGAACCTCGTTTGGATGAGTTTGGATGCGTTGTGAAACCAAGATTTAAGATAGGAGCACGGTTTGCATCAAACCACCATAGGCTTGAAAACTATATGATTTGCACTCCATGAAAGTCATAGGTGTCATGGGAGAAGTGGAACCTCATTTGTATGCGTTGTGAAACAAAGAGCAAGATGGGAGCACGGTTTGCTTCGAACCTAACATAGGCATGAAAACTATTTGCTTTGCACTCCATGATAGACATAGGTGTTATGGGAGGAGTGGAACCTCGTTTGGATGAGTTTGGATGCGTTGTGAAGCCAAGATGCAAGATACGAGCACGGTTAACTTTGAACCACCATAGGCATGTAAACTATATGATTTACACTCCATGAAACTCATAGGCATTGTGGGAGAAGTGGAACCTCATTTGGATGCGTTGTGAAGCCAACATGCAAGAATGGAGCACGGTTTGCTTCGATTGAAACATAGGCATGATAAGTATTTGCTTTGCGCTCCATGAAACTCAAAGGTGTCATGGGAGAAGTGGAACCTCATTTGGATGCGTTGTGAATCCAAGATGCAAGATAGGAGCACGGTTTGCTTCGATCCTAACGTAGGCATGAAAACTATTTGCTTTGCACTCCATGATACACATAGGCGTCATGGGAGAAGGGGAACCTCGTTTGGATGAGTTTGGATGCGTTGTGAAACCAAGATGCAAGGCACGGTTTGCTTCGAATCGCCATATGCCTGAAAACTATTTTATTTGCACTCCATGAGACTCATAGGTGTCATGGGAGAAGTGGAACCTCATTTGGATGCGTTGTGAAACCAAGATGCAAGATAGGAGCACGGTTTGCTTCGAACCACCATAGGCATGAAAACTATATGATTTGCACTCCATGAAACTCATAGGTGTCATGGGAGAAGTGGAAGCTCATTCGGATGCGTTGTGAAGCCAAGATGCAAGATAGGAGCACGGTTTGCTTTGACCTTACCATTGGCACGAAAACTATTTGCTTTGCACTCCATGATACACATAGGTGTCATGGGAGAAGTGGAACCTCATTTGGATGCGTTGTGAAACCAAGATGCAAGATAGGAGCACGGTTTGCTTCGAACCACCATAGGCATGAAAAGTATTTGCTTTGCACTCCGTGAAACTCATAGGTGTCATGGGAGATGTGGAACCTCATTTGCATCCGTGGTGAATACAAGATGCAAGATAGGAGCACGGTTTGATTCGATCCTAACGTAGGCATGAAAAGTATTTGCTTTGCACTGCATGATACACATAGGTGTCATGGGAGAAGGGGAACCTCGTTTGGATGAGTTTGGATGCGTTGTGAAACCAAGATGCATGGCACGGTTTGCTTCGAATCGCCATATGCTTGAAAACTATTTTATCTGCACTCCATGAAACTCATAGGTGTCATGGGAGAATTGGAACCTCATTTGGATGCGTTGTGAAACCAAGATACAAGATAGGAGCACGGTTTGCTTCGAACCACCATAGGCATGACAACTATATGATTTGCACTCTATGAAACTCATAGGTGTCATGGGAGAAGTGGAAGCTCATTTGGATGCGTTGTGCTACCAAGATGCAAGATAGGAGCACGGTTTGCTTCGAACCAAACATAAGCATGAAAACTATTTGGTTTGCACTCCATGATACAGATAGGTGTCATGGGAGAAGTGGAACCTCATTTGGATGCGTTGTGAAACCAAGATGCAAGGTAGGAGCACGGTTTGCTTTGAACCACCATAGGCATGAAAAGTATTTTCTTTGCACCCCATGAAACTCATTGGTGTCATGGGAGAAGTGGAACCTCATTTGGATGCGTTGTGAAACCAAGATGCAAGATGGGAGCACGGTTTGCTTCGAACCTAACATTGGAAAGAAAAGTATTTGCTTTGCACTCCATGATACACATAGGTGTCATGGGAGATGTGGAACCTCGTTTGGATGAGTTTGGATGCGTTGTGAAACCAAGATTTAACATAGGAGCACGGTTTGCTTCGAATCACCATAGGCATGAAAACTATATGATTTGCACTCCATGAAACTCATAGGTGTCATGGGTGAAGTAGAAGCTCATTTGGATGCGTTGTGCTGCCAAGATGCAAGATAGGAGCACTGGTTTGCTTCGAACCAAACATAGGCATGAAAACTATTTGCTTTGCACTCCGTGATACAGATAGGTGTCATGGGAGAAGTGGAACCTCATTTGGAAGCGTTGTGAAGCCAAGATGCAAGGTTGGAGCATGGTTTGCTTCGAACCAAACATAGGCATGAAAAGGATTTACTTTGGACTCCATGAAACTCAATGGTGTCATTGGAGAAGTGGAACCTCACTTGGATCCGTTGTGAATCCAAGATGCAAGATAGGAGCACGGTTTGATTCGATCCTAACGTAGGCATGAAAAGTATTTGCTTTGCACTCCATGATACACATAGGTGTCATGGGAGAAGGGGAACCTCGTTTGGTTGAGTTTGGATGCGTTGTGAAACCAAGATGCAAGGCACGGTTTGGTTCGAATCGCCATATGCTTGAAAACTATTTTATCTGCACTCCGTGAAACTCATAGGTGTCATGGGAGAATTGGAACCTCATTCGGATGCGTTGTGAAACCAAGATGCAAGATAGGAGCACGGTTTGCTTCGAACCACCATAGGCATGACAACTATATGATTTGCACTCCATGAAACTCATAGGTGTCATGGGAGAAGTGGAAGCTCATTTGGATGCGTTGTGCTACCAAGATGCAAGATAGGAGCACGGTTTGCTTCGAACCAAACATAGGCATGAAAACTATTTGCTTTGCACTCCATGATACAGATAGGTGTCATGGAAGAAGTGGAACCTCATTTGGATGCGTTGTGAAACCACGATGCAAGGTAGGAGCACGGTTTGCTTTGAACCACCATAGGCATGAAAAGTATTTTCTTTGCACCCCATGAAACTCATTGGTGTCATGGGAGAAGTGGAACCTCATTTGGATGCGTTGTGAAGCCAACATGCAAGATTGGAGCACGGTTTGCTTCGATTGAAACATAGGCATGATAAGTATTTGCTTTGCGCTCCATGAAACTCAAAGGTGTCATGGGAGAAGTGGAACCTCATTTGGATGCGTTGTGAATCCAAGATGCAAGATAGGAGCACGGTTTGCTTCGATCCTAACGTAGGCATGAAAACTATTTGCTTTGCACTCCATGATACACATAAGCGTCATGGGAGAAGGGAACCTCGTTTGGATGAGTTTGGATGCGTTGTGAAACCAAGATGCAAGGCACGGTTTGCTTCGAATCGCCATATGCTTGAAAACTATTTTATTTGCACTCCATGAGACTCATAGGTGTCATGGGAGAAGTGGAACCTCATTTGGATGCGTTGTGAAACCAAGATGCAAGATAGGAGCACGGTTTGCTTCGAACCACCATAGGCATGAAAACTATATGATTTGCACTCCGTGAAACTCATAGGTGTCATGGGAGAAGTGGAAGCTCATTAGGATGCGTTGTGCAGCCAAGATGCAAGATATGAGCACGGTTTGCTTCGAACCACCATAGGCATGAAAACTATATGATTTGCACTCCGTGAAACTCATAGGTGTCATGGGAGAAGTGGAAGCTCATTAGGATGCGTTGTGCAGCCAAGATGCAAGATATGAGCACGGTTTGCTTCGAACCAAACATAGGCATGAATAGTATTTGCTTTGCACTCCATGAAACTCAAAGGTATCATGGGAGAAGTGGAACCTCATTTGGATCCGTTGTGAATCCAAGATGCAAGATAGGAGCACGGTTTGCTTCGATCCTAACGTAGGCATGAAAACTATTTGCTTTGCACTCCATGATACACATAGGTGTCATGGGAGAAAGGGAACCTCGTTTGGATGAGTTTGGATGCGTTGTGAAACCAAGATGCAAGGCACGGTTTGCTTCGAATCGCCATATGCTTGAAAACTATTTTATCTGCACTACATGAAACTCATAGGTGTCATGGGAGAAGTGGAACCTCATTTGGATGCGTTGTGAAACCGAGATGCAAGATAGGAGCACGGTTTGCTTCAAACCACCATAGGCATGAAAACTATATGATTTGCACTCCATGAAACTCATAGGTGTCATGGGAGAAGTGGAAGCTCATTTGGATGCGTTGTGATGCCAAGATGCAAGATAGGAGCACGGTTTGCTTCGAACCAAACATAGGCATGAAACTATTTGCTTTGCACTCCATGATACAGATAGGTGTCATGGGAGAAGTGGAACCTCATTTGGATGCGTTGTGAAGCCAAGATGCAAGATTGGAGCACGGTTTGCTTCGAACCAAACATAGGCATGAAAAGTATTTGCTTTGCACTCCATGAAACTCAAAGGTGTCATGGGAGAAGTGGAACCTCATTTGGATCCGTTGTGAATCCAAGATGCAAGATAGGAACACTTCGATCCTAACGTAGGCATGAAAACTATTTGCTTTGCACTCCATGATACACATAGGTGTCATGGGAGAAGGGGAACCTCGTTTGGATGAGTTTGGATGCGTTGTGAAATCAAGATGCAAGGCACGGTTTGCTTCGAATCGCCATATGCTTGAAAACTATTTTATCTGCACTCCATGAAACTCATAGGTGTCATGGGAGAAGTGGAACCTCATTTGGATGCGTTGTGAAACGGAGATGCAAGATAGGAGCACGGTTTGCTTCGAACCACCGTAGGCATGAAAACTATATGATTCGCACTCCATGAAACTCATAGGTGTCATGGGAGAAGTGGAACCTCATTTGGATGCGTTGTGATGCCAAGATGCAAGATAGGTGCACGGTTTGCTTCGAACCAAACATAGGCATGAAACTATTTGCTTTGCACTCCATGATACAGATAGGTGTCATGGGAGAAGTGGAACCTCATTTGGATGCGTTGTGAAACCAAGATGCAAGGTAGGAGCACGGTTTGCTTCGATCCTAGCGTTGGCATGAAAAGTATTTGCTTTGCACTCCATGATACAAATAGGTGTCATGGGAGAAGGGGAACCTCGTTTGGATGAGTTTGGATGCGTTGTGAAACCAAGATGCAAGGCACGGTTTGCTTCGAATCACCATATGCATGAAAACTATTTTATTTGCACTCCATGAAACTCATAGGTGTCATGGGAGAACTGGAACCTCATTTGGATGCGTTGTGAAACCAAGATGCAAGATAGGAGCACGGTTTGCTTCGAACCACCATAGGCATGAAAACTATATGATTTGAACTCCATGAAACTCATAGGTGTCATGGGAGAAGTGGAATCTCATTTGGATGCGTTGTGATTGCCAAGATGCAAGATAGGAGCACGGTTTGCTTCGAACCAAACATAGGCATGAAACTATTTGCTTTGCACTCCATGATACAGATAGGTGTCATGGGAGAAGTGGAACCTCATTTGGATGCGTTGTGAAGCCAAGATGCAAGATTGGAGCACGGTTTGCTTCGAACCAAACATAGACATGAAAAGTATTTGCTTTGCACTCCATGAAACTCCAAGGTGTCATGGGAGAAGTGGAACCTCATTTGGATCCGTTGTGAATCCAAGATGCAAGATAGGAGCACGGTTTGCTTCGATCCTAACGTAGGCATGAAAACTATTTGCTTTGCACTCCATGATACGCATAGGTGTCATGTGAGAAGGGGAACCTCGTTTGGATGAGTTTGGATGCGTTGTGAAATCAAGATGCAAGGCATGGTTTGCTTCGAATCGCCATATGCTTGAAAACTATTTTATCTGCACTCCATGAAACTCATAGGTGTCATGGGAGAAGTGGAACCTCATTTGGATGCGTTGTGAAACCGAGATGCAAGATAGGAGCACGGTTTGCTTCGAACCACCGTAGGCATGAAAGCTATATGATTTGCACTCCATGAAACTCATAGGTGTCATGGGAGAAGTGGAAGCTCATTTGGATGCGTTGTGATGCCAAGATGCAAGATAGGTGCACGATTTGCTTCGAACCAAACATAGGCATGAAACTATTTGCTTTGCACTCCATGATACAGATAGGTGTCATGGGAGAAGTGGAACCTCATTTGGATGCGTTGTGAAACCAAGATGCAAGGTAGGAGCACGGTTTGCTTCGATCCTAGCGTTGGCATGAAAAGTATTTGCTTTGCACTCCATGATACAAATAGGTGTCATGGGAGAAGGGGAACCTCGTTTGGATGAGTTTGGATGCGTTGTGAAACCAAGATGCAAGGCATGGTTTGCTTCGAATCACCATATGCATGAAAACTATTTTATTTGCACTCCATGAAACTCATAGGTGTCATGGGAGAACTGGAACCTCATTTGGATGCGTTGTGAAACCAAGATGCAAGATAGGAGCACGGTTTGCTTCGAACCACCATAGGCATGAAAACTATATGATTTGCACTCCATGAAACTCATAAGTGTCATGGGAGAAGTGGAAGCTCATTTGGATGCGTTGTGATGCCAAGATGCAAGATAGGAGCACGGTTTGCTTCGAACCAAACATAGGTATGAAACTATTTGCTTTGCACTCCATGATAGGTGTCATGGGAGAAGTGGAACCTCATTTGGATGCGTTGTGAAACCAAGATGCAAGGTAGGAGCACGGTTTGCTTTGAACCACCATAGGCATGAAAATTATTTTCTTTGCACCCCATGAAACTCATTGGTGTCATGGGAGAAGTGGAACCTCATTTGGATGCGTTGTGAAACCAAGATGCAAGATGGGAGCACGGTTTGCTTCGAGCCTAACATTGGAAAGAAAAGTATTTGCTTTGCACTCCATGATACACATAGGTGTCATGGGAGATGTGGAACCTCGTTTGGATGCGTTGTGAAACCAAGATTTAAGATAGGAGCACGGTTTACATCGAACCACCATAGGCTTGAAAACTATATGATTTGCACTCCATGAAAGTCATAGGTGTCATGGGAAAGGTGGAACCTCATTTGGATGCGTTGTGAAACAAAGAGCAAGATGGGAGCACGGTTTGCTTCGAACCTAACATAGGCATCAAAACTATTTGCTTTGCACTCCACGATACACATAGGTGTTATGGGAGGAGTGGAACCTCGTTTGGATGAGTTTGGATGCGTTGTGAAGCCAAGATGCAAGATACGAGCACGGTTAACTTTGAACCACCATAGGCATGTAAACTATATGATTCACACTCCATGAAACACATAGGCATCGTGGGAGAAGTGGAACCTCATTTGGATGCGTTGTGAAGCCAACATGCAAGATTGGAGCACGGTTTGCTTCGATCCAAACATAGGCATGATAAGTATTTGCTTTGCACTCCATGAAACTCAAAGGTGTCACGGGAGAAGTGGAACCTCATTTGGATGCGTTGTGAATTCAAGATGCAAGATAGGAGCACGGTTTGCTTCGATCCTAACGTAGGCATGAAAACTATTTGCTTTGCACTCCATGATACACATAGGCGTCATGGGAGAAGGGGAACCGCGTTTGGATGAGTTTGGATGCGTTGTGAAACCAAGATGCAAGGCACGGTTTGCTTCGAATCGCCATATGCTTGAAAACTATTTTATTTGCACTCCATGAGACTCATAGGTGTCATGGGAGAAGTGGAACCTCATTTGGATGCGTTGTGAAACCAAGATGCAAGATAGGAGTATGGTTTGCTTCGAACCACCATAGGCATGAAAACTATATGATTTGCACTCCATGAAACTCATAGGTGTCATGGGAGAAGTGGAAGCTCATTAGGATGCGTTGTGCAGCCAAGATGCAAGATAGGAGCACGGTTTGCTTCGAACCAAACATAGGCATGAAAACTATTTCCTTTGCACTCCATGATACAGATAGGTGTCATGGGAGAAGTGGAACCACATTTGGATGCGTTGTGAAGCCAAGATGCAAGATTGGAGCACGGTTTGCTTCGAACCAAACATAGGCATGAAAAGCATTTGCTTTGCACTCCATGAAACTCAAAGGTGTCATGGGAGAAGTGGAGCCTCATTTGGATGCGTTGTGATACCGAGATGCAAGGTAGGAGCACGGTTTGCTTCGATCCTAGCGTTGGCATGAAAAGTATTTGCTTTGCACTCCATGATACACATAGGTGTCATGGGAGAAGGGGAACCTCGTTTGGATGAGTTTGGATGCGTTGTGAAACCAAGATGCAAGGCACGGTTTGCTTCGAATCACCATATGCATGAAAATTATTCTATTTGCACTCCATGAAACTCATAGGTGTCATGCGAGAACTGGAACCTCATTTGGATGCGTTGTGAAACCGAGATGCAAGATAGGAGCACGGTTTGCTTCGAACCACCATAGGCATGAAAACTATATGGTTTGCACTCCATGAAACTCATAGGTGTCATGGGAGAAGTGGAAGCTCATTTGGATGCGTTGTGATGCCAAGATGCAAGATAGGAGCACGGTTTGCTTCGAACCAAACATAGGGATGAAACTATTTGCTTTGCACTCCATGATATAGATAGGTGTCATTGGAGAAGTGGAACCTCATTTGGATGCGTTGTGAAACCAAGATGCAAGGTAGGAGCACGGTTTGCTTTGAACCACCATAGGCATGAAAATTATTTTCTTTGCACCCCATGAAACTCATTGGTGTCATGGGAGAAGTGGAAGCTCATTTGGATGCGTTGTGAAACCAAGATGCAAGATGGGAGCACGGTTTGCTTCGAACCTAACATAGGAAAGAAAAGTATTTGCTTTGCACTCCATGATACACATAGGTGTCATGGGAGATGTGGAACCTCGTTTGGATGCGTTGTGAAACCAAGATTTAAGATAGGAGCACGGTTTGCATCGAACCACCATAGGCTTGAAAACTATATGATTTGCACTCCATGAAAGTCATAGGTGTCATGGGAGAGGTGGAACATCATTTGGATGCGTTGTGAAACAAAGAGCAAGATGGGAGCACAGTTTGCTTCGAACCTAACATAGGCATGAAAACTATTTGCTTTGCACTCCATGATACACATAGGTGTTATGGGAGGAGTGGAACCTCGTTTGGATGAGTTTGGATGTGTTGTGAAGCCAAGATGCAAGATACGAGCACGGTTAACTTTGAACCACCATAGGCATGTAAACTATATGATTTACACTCCATGAAACTCATAGGCATCGTGGGAGAAGTGGAACCTCATTTGGATGCGTTGTGAAGCCAACATGCAAGATTGAAGCACGATTTGCTTCGATCCAAACATAGGCATGATAAGTATTTGCTTTGCGCTCCATTAAACTCAAAGGTGTCATGGGAGAAGTGGAACCTCATTTGGATGCGTTGTGAATCCAAGATGCAAGATAGGTGCACGGTTTGCTTCGATCCTAACGTAGGCATGAAAACTATTTGCTTTGCACTCCATGATACACATAGGCGTCATGGGAGAAGGGGAACCTCGTTTGGATGAGTTTGGATGCGCTGTGAAACCAAGATGCAAGGCACGGTTTGCTTCGAATCGCCATATGCTCGAAAACTATTTTATTTGCACTCCATGAAACTCATAGGTGTCATGGGAGAAGTAGAACCTCATTTGGATGCGTTGTGAAACCAAGATGCAAGATTGGAGCACGGTTTGCTTCGAACCACCATAGGCATGAAAACTATATGATTTGCACTCCATGAAACTCATAGGTGTCATGGGACAAGTGGAAGCTCATTTGGATGCGTTGTGCAGCCAAGATGCAAGATAGGAGCACGGTTTGCTTCGAACCAAACGTAGGCATGAAAACTATTTGCTTTGCACTCCATGATACAGATAGGTGTCATGGGAGAAGTGGAACCCCATTTGGATGCGTTGTGAAGCCAAGATGCAAGATTGGAGCACGGTTTGCTTCGAACCAAACATAGGCATGAAAAGTATTTGCTTTGCACTGCATGAAACTCAAAGGTGTCCTGGGAGAAGTGGAACCTCATTTGGATCCGTTGTGAATCCAAGATGCAAGATAGGAGCACGGTTTGCTTCGATCCTAACGTAGGCACGTAAACTATTTGCTTTGCACTCCATGATACCCATAGGTGTCATGGGAGAAGGGGAACCTTGTTTGGATGAGTTTGGATGCGTTGTAAAACCAAGATGCAAGGCACGGTTTGCTTCGAATCGCCATATGCTTGAAAACTATTTTATATGCACTCAATGAAACTCATAGGTGTCATGGGAGAAGTGGAACCTCATTTGGATGCGTTGTGAAACCAAGATGCAAGATAGGAGCACGGTTTGCTTCGAACCACCATAGGCATGAAAACTATATGATTTGCACTCCATGAAACTCATAGGTGTCATGGGAGAAGTGGAAGATCATTTGGATGCGTTGTGCTGCCAAGATGCAAGATAGGAGCAAGGTTTGCTTCGAACCAAACATAGGCCTGAATCTATGTTTTGCACTCCATGATACAGATAGGTGTCATGGGAGAAGTGGAACCTCATTTGGATGCGTTGTGAAACCAAGATGCAAGATAGGAGCACGGTTTGCTTCGAACCTAACATAGGAAAGGAAAGTATTTGCTTTGCACTCCATGATACACATAGGTGTCATGGGAGATGTGGACCTCGTTTGGATGAGTTTGGATGCGTTGTGAAACCAAGATTTAAGATAGGAGCACGGTTTGCATCGAACCACCATAGGCTTGAAAACTATATGATTTGCACTCCATGAAAGTCATAGGTGTCATGGGAGAAGTGGAACCTCATTTGGATGCGTTGTGAAACAAAGAGCAAGAAGGGAGCACGGTTTGCTTCGAACCTAACATAGGCATGAAAACTATTTGCTTTGCACTCCATGATACACATAGGTGTTATGGGAGGAGTGGAACTTCGTTTGGATGAGTTTGGATGCGTTGTGATGCCAAGATGCATGATACGAGCACGGTTAACTTTGAACCACCATAGGCATGTAAACTATATGATTTATACTCCATGAAACTCATAGGCGTCATGGGAGAAGTGGAACCTCATTTGGATGCGTTGTGAAGCCAACATGCAAGATTGGAGCAAGGTTTGCTTCGATCCAAACATAGGCATGATAAGTATTTGCTTTGCACTCCATGAAATTCATAGGTGTCATGGGAGAAGTGGAACCTCATTTGGATGCGTTGTGAATCCAAGATGCAAGATAGGAGCACGGTTTGCTTCGATCCTAACGTAGGCATGAAAACTATTTGCTTTGCACTCCATGATACACATAGGTGTCATAGGAGAAGGGGAACCTCGTTTGGATGAGTTTGGATGCGTTGTGAAACCCAGATGCAAGGCACGGTTTGCTTCGAATCGCCATATGCTTGAAAACTATTTTTTTTTGCACTCCATGAAACTCATAGGTGTCATGGGAGAAGTGGAACCTCATTTACATGCGTTGTGAAACCAAGATGCAAGATAGGAGCACGGTTTGCTTCGAACCACCATAGGCATGAAAACCATATGATTTGCACTCCATGAAACTCATAGGTGTCATGGGAGAAGTGGAAGCTCATTTGGATGCGTTGTGCTGCCAAGATGCAAGATAGGAGCACGGTTTGCTTTGAACCTAACATAGGCATGAAAACTATTTGCTTTGCACTCCATGATACACGTAGGTGTCATGGGAGAAGTGGAACCTCATTTGGATGCGTTCTGAAACCAAGATGCAAGGTAGGAGCACGGTTTGCTTTGAACCACCATAGGCATGAAAAGTATTTTCTTTGCACCCCATGAAACTCATTGGTGTCATGGGAGAAGTGGAACCTCATCTGGATGCGTTGTGAAACCAAGATGCAAGATAGGAGCACAGCTTGCTTCGAACCTACCACAGGCACGAAAACAATTTGCTTTGCACTCAGAAGTGGAACCTCATTTAGATGCGTGGTGAAACCAAGATGCAAGATATGAGCACGGTTTGCTTCGAACCACCATAGGCTTGAAAACTATTTGATTTGCACTCCATGAAACTCATAGGTGTCATGGGAGAAGCGGAACCTCATTTGGATGCGTTGTGAAACCAATATGCAAGATGGGAGCACGGTTTGCTTCGAATCAAACATAGGCATGAAAACTATTTGCTTTGCACTCCAAGATACACATAGGTGTCATGGGGGAAGCGGAACCTCATTTGGATGCGTTGTGAAACCAAGATGCAAATAGGAACACTGTTTGCTTCGAACCTAGCATAGGCATGAAAACTATTTGCTTTGCACTCCAAGATAGACATAGGTGTCATGGGAGAAGTGGAACCTCGTTTGGATGCATTGCGAAACCATGATGCAACATAGGAGCACTGTTTGCTTCGAACCTAACGTAGGCATGAAAACTATTTGCTTTGCACTCCATGATACACATACGTGTCTTGGGAGAAGTGGAACCTCATTTGGATGCGTTGTGAAACCAAGATGCAAGATAGGAGCACGGTTTGCTTCGAACCACCATAGGCATGAAAACCATATGATTTGCACTCCATGAAACTCATAGGTGTCATGGGAGAAGTGGAAGCTCATTTGGATGCGTTGTGCTGCCAAGATGCAAGATAGGAGCACGGTTTGCTTTGAACCTAACATAGGCATGAAAACTATTTGCTTTGCACTCCATGATACACGTAGGTGTCATGGGAGAAGTGGAACCTCATTTGGATGCGTTCTGAAACCAAGATGCAAGGTAGGATCACGGTTTGCTTTGAACCACCATAGGCATGAAAAGTATTTTCTTTGCACCCCATGAAACTCATTGGTGTCTTGGGAGAAGTGGAACCTCATTTGGATGCGTTGTGAATCCAAGATGCAAGATGGGAGCACGGTTTGCTTCGAACCTAACATAGGAAAGAAAAGTATTTGCTTTGCACTCCATGATACACATAGGTGCCATGGGAGTTGTGGAACCTCGTTTGGATGAGTTTGGATGCGTTGTGAAACCAAGATTCAAGATAGGAGCACGGTTTGCTTCGAACCACCATAGGCTTGAAAACTATATGATTTACACTCCATGAAAGTCATAGGTGTCATGGGAGAAGTGGCACCTCATTTGGATGCGTTGTGAAACAAAGAGCAAGAAGGGAGCACGGTTTGCTTCGAACCTTACATAGGCATGAAAATTATTTGCTTTGCACTCCATGATACACATAGGTGTTATGGGAGGAGTGGAACCTCGTTTGGATGAGTTTGGATGCGTTGTGAAGCCAAGATGCAAGATACGAGCACGGTTAACTTTGAACCACCATAGGCATGTAAACTATATGATTTACACTCCATGAAACTCATAGGTGTCATGGGAGAAGTGGAACCTCATTTGGATGCGTTGTGAAGCCAAGATGCAAGATTGGAGCACGGTATGCTTCGAACCAAACATAGGCATGAAAAGTATTTGCTTTGCACGCCATGAAACTCAAAGGTGTCATGGGAGAAGTGGAACCTCATTTGGATCCGTTGTGAATCCAAGATGCAAGATAGGAGCACGGTTTGCTTCGATCCTACCGTAGGCATGAAAAATTTTTGCTTTGCACTCCATGATACACATAGGTGTCACGTGAGAAGTGGAACCTCGTTTGGATGAGTTTGGATGCGTTGTGAAACCAAGATGCAAGATAGGAGCACGGTTTGCTTCGAACCACCATATGCTTGAAAACTATGTGATTTGCAGTCCATGAAACTCATTGGTGTCATGGGAGAAGTGGAAGCTCATTTGGATGCGTTGTGAAGCCAAGATGCAAGATAGGAGCACTGTTTGCTTTGAACCTACCACAGGCACGAAAACTATTTGCTTTGCACTCCATGATACACATAGGTGTCATGGGAGAAGTGGAACCTCATTTGGATGCGTTGTGAAACCAAGATGCAAGACTAGGAGCACAGCTTGCTTCGAACCTACCACAGGCACGAAAACAATTTGCTTTGCACTCAGAAGTGGAACCTCATTTAGATGCGTGGTGAAACCAAGATGCAAGATATGAGCACGGTTTGCTTCGAACCACCATAGGCTTGAAAACTATTTGATTTGCACTCCATGAAACTCATAGGTGTCATGGGAGAAGCGGAACCTCATTTGGATGCGTTGTGAAACCAATATGCAAGATGGGAGCACGGTTTGCTTCGAATCAAACATAGGCATGAAAACTATTTGCTTTGCACTCCAAGATACACATAGGTGTCATGGGGGAAGCGGAACCTCATTTGGATGCATTGTGAAACCAAGATGCAAATAGGAACACTGTTTGCTTCGAACCTAGCATAGGCATGAAAACTATTTGCTTTGCACTCCAAGATAGACATAGGTGTCATGGGAGAAGTGGAACCTCGTTTGGATGCATTGCGAAACCATGATGCAACATAGGAGCACTGTTTGCTTCGAACCTAACGTAGGCATGAAAACTATTTGCTTTGCAATCCATGATACACATACGTGTCTTGGGAGAAGTGGAACCTCATTTGGATGCGTTGTGAAACCAAGATGCAAGGTAGGAGCACGGTTTGCTTCGAACCACCATAGGCATGAAATCTATTCGCTTTGCACTCCTTGAAACTCATAGGTATCATGGGAGAAGTGGAACCTCGTTTGGATGCGTTGTGAAACCAAGATGCAAGACAGGAGCACGGTTTGCTTCGAACCACCATAGGCATGAAAACTATTTGCTTTGCACTCCATGATACACATAGGTGTCATGGGAGAAGGGGAACCTCGTTTGGATGAGTTTGGATGCGTTGTGAAACCAAGATGCAAGGCACGGTTTGCTTCGAATCACCATATGCATGAAAACTATTCTATTTGCACTCCATGAAACTCATAGGTGTCATGGGAGAACTGGAACCTCATTTGGATGCGTTGTGAAACCGAGATGCAAGATAGGAGCACGGTTTGCTTCGAACCACCATAGGCATGAAAACTATATGATTTGCACTCCATGAAACTCATAGGTGTCATGGGAGAAGTGGAAGCTCATTTGGATGCGTTGTGATGCCAAGATGCAAGATAGGAGCACGGTTTGCTTCGAACGAAACATAGGGATGAAACTATTTGCTTTGCACTCCATGATACAGATAGGTGTCATGGTTGAAGTGGAACCTCATTTGGATACGTTGTGAAACCAAGATGCAAGGTAGGAGCACGGTTTGCTTTGAACCACCATAGGCATGAAAATTATTTTCTTTGCACCCCATGAAACTCATTGGTGTCATGGGAGAAGTGGAACCTCATTTGGATGCGTTGTGAAACCAAGATGCAAGATGGGAGCACGGTTTGCTTCGAACCTAACATAGGAAAGAAAAGTATTTGCTTTGCACTCCATGATACACATAGGTGTCATGGGAGATGTGGAACCTCGTTTGGATGCGTTGTGAAACCATGATTTAAGATAGGAGCACGGTTTGCATCGAACCACCATAGGCTTGAAAACTATATGATTTGCACTCCATGAAATTCATCGGTGTCATGGGAGAGGTGGAACCTCATTTGGATGCGTTGTGAAACAAAGAGCAAGATGGGAGCACGGTTTGCTTCGAACCTAACATAGGCATGAAAACTATTTGCTTTGCACTCCATGATACACATAGGTGTTATGGGAGGAGTGGAACCTCGTTTGGATGAGTTTGGATGCGTTGTGAAGCCAAGATGCAAGATACGAGCACGGTTAACTTTGAACCACCATAGGCATGTAAACTATACGATTTACACTCCATGAAACTCATAGGCATCGCGGGAGAAGTGGAACCTCATTTGGATGCGTTGTGAAGCCAACATGTAAGATTGGAGCACGATTTGCTTCGATCCAAACATAGGCATGATAAGTATTTGCTTTGCACTCCATTGAACTCAAAGGTGTCATGGGAGAAGTGGAACCTCATTTGGATGCGTTGTGAATCCAAGATGCAAGATAGGAGCACGGTTTGCTTCGATCCTAACGTAGGCATGAAAACTATTTGCTTTGCACTCCATGATACACATAGGTGTCATGGAAGAAGGGGAACCTCGTTTGGATGAGTTTGGATGCGTTGTGAAACCAAGATGCAAGGCACGGTTTGCTTCGAATCGCCATATGCTCGAAAACTATTTTGTTTGCACTCCATGAAACTCATAGGTGTCATGGGAGAAGTGGAACCTCATTTGGATGCGTTGTGAAACCAAGATGCAAGATAGGAGCACGGTTTGCTTCGAACCACCATAGGCATGAAAACTATATGATTTGCACTCCATGAAACTCATAGGTGTCATGGGAGAAGTGGAAGCTCATTTGGATGCGTTGTGCAGCCAAGATGCAAGATAGGAGCACGGTTTGCTTCGAACCAAACATAGGCATGAAAACTATTTGCTTTGCACTCCATGATACAGATAGGTGTCATGGGAGAAGTGGAACCTCATTTGGATGCGTTGTGAAGCCAAGATGCAAGATTGGAGCACGGTTTGCTTCGAACCAAACATAGGCATGAAAAGTATTTGCTTTGCACTCCATGAAACTCAAAGGTGTCATGGGAGAAGTGGAACCTCATTTGGATCCGTTGTGAATCCAAGATGCAAGATAGGAGCACGGTTTGCTTCGATCCTAACGTAGGCACGAAAACTATTTGCTTTGCACTCCATGATACCCATAGGTGTCATGGGAGAAGGGGAACCTTGTTTGGATGAGTTTGGATGCGTTGTAAAACCAAGATGCAAGGCACGGTTTGCTTCGAATCGCCATATGCTTGAAAACTATTTTATCTACACTCAATGAAACTCATAGGTGTCATGGGAGAAGTGGAAGCTCATTTGGATGCGTTGTGAAACCAAGATGCAAGATAGGAGCACGGTTTGCTTCGAACCACCATAGGCATGAAAACTATATGATTTGCACTCCATGAAACTCATAGGTGTCATGGGAGAAGTGGAAGATCATTTGGATGCGTTGTGCTGCCAAGATGCAAGATAGGAGCAAGGTTTGCTTCGAACCAAACATAGGCCTGAAACTATTTGTTTTGCACTCCATGATACAGATAGGTGTCATGGGAGAAGTGGAACCTCATTTGGATGCGTTGTGAAACCAAGATGCAAGGTAGGAGCGCGGTTTGCTTTGAACCACCATAGGCATGAAAATTATTTTCTTTGCACCCCATGAAACTCATTGGTGTCATGGGAGAAGTGGAACCTCCTTTGGATGCGTTGTGAAACCAAGATGCAAGATAGGAACACGGTTTGCTTCGAACCTAACATAGGAAAGGAAAGTATTTGCTTTGCACTCCATGATACACATAGGTGTCATGGGAGATGTGGACCTCGTTTGGATGAGTTTGGATGCGTTGTGAAACCAAGATTTAAGATAGGAACACGGTTTGCATCGAACCACCATAGGCTTGAAAACTATATGATTTGCACTCCATGAAAGTCATAGGTGTCATGGGAGAAGTGGAACCTCATTTGGATGCGTTGTGAAACAAAGAGCAAGATGGGAGCACGGTTTGCTTCGAACCTTACATAGGCATGAAAACTATTTGCTTTGCACTCCATGATACACATAGGTGTTATGGGAGGAGTGGAACCTCGTTTGGATGAGTTTGGATGCGTTGTGATGACAAGATGCATGATACGAGCACGGTTAACTTTGAACCACCATAGGCATGTAAACTATATGATTTATACTCCATGAAACTCATAGGCGTCATGGGAGAAGTGGAACCTCATTTGGATGCGTTGTGAAGCCAACATGCAAGATTGGAGCACGGTTTGCTTCGATCCAAACATAGGCATGATAAGTATTTGCTTTGCACTCCATGAAATTAAGAAGTGGAACCTCATTTGGATGCGTTGTGAAACTAAGATGCAAGGTAGGAGCACGGTTTGCTTCGAACCACCATAGGCATGAAATCTATTCGCTTTGCACTCCTTGAAACTCATAGGTATCATGGGAGAAGTGGAACCTCGTTTGGATGCGTTGTGAAACCAAGATGCAAGACAGGAGCACGGTTTGCTTCGAACCACCATAGGCATGAAAACTATTTGCTTTGCACTCCATGATACACATAGGTGTCATGGGAGAAGGGGAACCTCGTTTGGATGAGTTTGTATGCGTTGTGAAACCCAGATGCAAGGCACGGTTTGCTTCGAATCACCATATGCATGAAAACTATTCTATTTGCACTCCATGAAACTCATAGGTGTCATGGGAGAACTGGAACCTCATTTGGATGCGTTGTGAAACCGAGATGCAAGATAGGAGCACGGTTTGCTTCGAACCACCATAGGCATGAAAACTATATGATTTGCACTCCATGAAACACATAGGTGTCATGGGAGAAGTGGAAGCTCATTTGGATGCGTTGTGATGCCAAGATGCAAGATAGGAGCACGGTTTGCTTCGAACCAAACATAGGGATGAAACTATTTGCTTTGCACTCCATGATACAGATAGGTGTCATGGGAGAAGTGGAACCTCATTTGGATGCGTTGTGAAACCAAGATGCAAGGTAGGAGCACGGATTGCTTTGAACCACCATAGGCATGAAAATTATTTTCTTTGCACCCCATGAAACTCATTGGTGTCATGGGAGAAGTGGAACCTCATTTGGATGCGTTGTGAAACCAAGATGCAAGATGGGAGCACGGTTTGCTTCGAACCTAACATAGGAAAGAAAAGTATTTGCTTTGCACTCCATGATACACATAGGTGTCATGGGAGATGTGGAACCTCGTTTGGATGCGTTGTGAAACCAAGATTTAAGATAGGAGCACGGTTTGCATCGAACCACCATAGGCTTGAAAACTATATGATTTGCACTCCATGAAAGTCATAGGTGTCATGGGAGAGGTGGAACCTCATTTGGATGTGTTGTGAAACAAAGAGCAAGATGGGAGCACGGTTTGCTTCGAACCTAACATAGGCATGAAAACTATTTGCTTTGCACTCCATGATACACATAGGTGTTATGGGAGGAGTGGAACCTCGTTTGGATGAGTTTGGATGCGTTGTGAAGCCAAGATGCAAGATACGAGCACGGTTAACTTTGAACCACCATAGGCATGTAAACTATACGATTTACACTCCATGAAACTCATAGGCATCGTGGGAGAAGTGGAACCTCATTTGGATGCGTTGTGAAGCCAACATGCAAGATTGGAGCACGATTTGCTTCGATCCAAACATAGGCATGATAAGTATTTGCTTTGCGCTCCATTAAACTCAAAGGTGTCATGGGAGAAGTGGAACCTCATTTGGATGCGTTGTGAATCCAAGATGCAAGATAGGAGCACGGTTTGCTTCGATCCTAAAGTAGGCATCAAAACTATTTGCTTTGCACTCCATGATACACATAGGTGTCATGGGAGAAGGGGAACCTCGTTTGGATGAGTTTGGATGCGTTGTGAAACCAAGATGCAAGGCAAGGTTTGCTTCGAATCGCCATATGCTCGAAAACTATTTTATTTGCACTCCATGAAACTCATAGGTGTCATGGGAGAAGTGGAACCTCATTTGGATGCGTTGTGAAACCAAGATGCAAGATAGGAGCACGGTTTGCTTCGAACCACCAAAGGCATGAAAACTATATGATTTGCACTCCATGAAACTCATAGGTGTCATGGGAGAAGTGGAAGCTCATTTGGATGCGTTGTGCAGCCAAGATGCAAGATAGGATCACGGTTTGCTTCGAACCAAACATAGGCATGAAAACTATTTGCTTTGCACTCCATGATACAGATAGGTGTCATGGGAGAAGTGGAACCTCATTTGGATGCGTTGTGAAGCCAAGATGCAAGATTGGAGCACGGTTTGCTTCGAACCAAACATAGGCATGAAAAGTATTTGCTTTGCACTCCATGAAACTCAAAGGTGTCATGGGAGAAGTGGAACCTCATTTGGATCCGTTGTGAATCCAAGATGCAAGATAGGTGCACGGTTTGCTTCGATCCTAACGTAGGCACGAAAACTATTTGCTTTGCACTCCATGATACCCATAGGTGTCATTGGAGAAGGGGAACCTTGTTTGGATGAGTTTGGATGCGTTGTAAAACCAAGATGCAAGGCACGGTTTGCTTCGAATCGCCATATGCTTGAAAACTATTTTATCTGCACTCAATGAAACTCATAGGTGTCATGGGAGAAGTGGAACCTCATTTGGATGCGTTGCGAAACCAAGATGCAAGATAGGAGCACGGTTTGCTTCGAACCACCATAGGCATGAAAACTATATGATTTGCACTCCATGAAACTCATAGGTGTCATGGGAGAAGTGGAAGATCATTTGGATGCGTTGTGCTGCCAAGATGCAAGATAGGAGCAAGGTTTGCTTCGAACCAAACATAGGCCTGAAACTATTTGTTTTGCACTCCATGATACAGATAGGTGTCATGGGAGAAGTGGAACCTCATTTGGATGCGTTGTGAAACCAAGATGCAAGGTAGGAGCGCGGTTTGCTTTGAACCACCATAGGCATGAAAATTATTTTCTTTGGACCCCATGAAACTCATTGGTGTCATGGGAGAAGTGGAACCTCCTCTGGATGCGTTGTGAAACCAAGATGCAATATAGGAACACGGTTTGCTTCGAACCTAACATAGGAAAGGAAAGTATTTGCTTTGCACTCCATGATACACATAGGTGTCATGGGAGATGTGGACCTCGTTTGGATGAGTTTGGATGCGTTGTGAAACCAAGATTTAAGATAGGAGCACGGTTTGCATCGAACCACCATAGGCTTGAAAACTATATGATTTGCACTCCATGAAAGTCATAGGTGTCATGGGAGGAGTGGAACCTCATTTGGATGCGTTGTGAAACAAAGAGCAAGAAGGGAGCACGGTTTGCTTCGAACCTAACATAGGCATGAAAACTATTTGCTTTGCACTCCATGATACACATAGGTGTTATGGGAGGAGTGGAACCTCGTTTGGATGAGTTTGGATGCGTTGTGATGCCAAGATGCATGATACGAGCACGGTTAACTTTGAACCACCATAGGCATGTAAACTATATGATTTATACTCCATGAAACTCATAGGCGTCATGGGAGAAGTGAAACCTCATTTGGTTGCGTTGTGAAGCCAACATGCAAGATTGGAGCACGGTGTGCTTCGATCCAAACATAGGCAGGATAAGTATTTGCTTTGCACTCCATGAAATTAAGAAGTGGAACCTCATTTGGATGCGTTGTGAAACTAAGATGCAAGGTAGGAGCACGGTTTGCTTCGAACCACCATAGGCATGAAATCTATTCGCTTTGCACTCCATGAAACTCATAGGTGTCATGGGAGAAGTGGAACCTCGTTTGGATGCGTTGTGAAACCAAGATGCAAGACAGGAGCACGGTTTGCTTCGAACCACCATAGGCATGAAAACTATTTGCTTTGCACTCCATGATACACATAGGTGTCATGGGAGAAGGGGAACCTCGTTTGGATGAGTTTGGATGCGTTGTGAAACCCAGATGCAAGGCACGGTTTGCTTCGAATCACCATATGCATGAAAACTATTCTATTTGCACTCCATGAAACTCATAGGTGTCATGGGAGAACTGGAACCTCATTTGGATGCGTTGTGAAACCGAGATGCAAGATAGGAGCACGGTTTGCTTCGAACCACCATAGGCATGAAAACTATATGATTTGCACTCCATGAAACACATAGGTGTCATGGGAGAAGTGGAAGCTCATTTGGATGCGTTGTGATGCCAAGATGCAAGATAGGAGCACGGTTTGCTTCGAACCAAACATAGGGATGAAACTATTTGCTTTGCACTCCATGATACAGATAGGTGTCATGGGAGAGGTGGAACCTCATTTGGATGCATTGTGAAACCAAGATGCAAGGTAGGAGCACGGTTTGCTTTGAACCACCATAGGCATGAAAATTATTTTCTTTGCACCCCATGAAACTCATTGGTGTCATGGGAGAAGTGGAACCTCATTTGGATGCGTTGTGAAACCAAGATGCAAGATGGGAGCACGGTTTGCTTCGAACCTAACATAGGAAAGAAAAGTATTTGCTTTGCACTCCATGATACACATAGGTGTCGTGGGAGATGTGGAACCTCGTTTGGATGCGTTGTGAAACCAAGATTTAAGATAGGAGCACGGTTTGCATCGAACCACCATAGGCTTGAAAACTATATGATTTGCACTCCATGAAAGTCATAGGTGTCATGGGAGAGGTGGAACCTCATTTGGATGCGTTGTGAAACAAAGAGCAAGATGGGAGCACGGTTTGCTTCGAACCTAACATAGGCATGAAAACTATTTGCTTTGCACTCCATCATACACATAGGTGTTATGGGAGGAGTGGAACCTCGTTTAGATGAGTTTGGATGCGTTGTGAAGCCAAGATGCAAGATACGAGCACGGTTAACTTTGAACCACCATAGGCATGTAAACTATACGATTTGCACTCCATGAAACTCATAGGCATCGTGGGAGAAGTGGAACCTCATTTGGATGCGTTGTGAAGCCAACATGCAAGATTGGAGCACGATTTGCTTCGATCCAAACATAGGCATGATAAGTATTTGCTTTGCGCTCCATTAAACTCAAAGGTGTCATGGGAGAAGTGGAACCTCATTTGGATGCGTTGTGAATCCAAGATGCAAGATAGGAGCACGGTTTGCTTCGATCCTAACGTAGGCATGAAAACTATTTGCTTTGCACTCCATGATACACATAGGTGTCATGGGAGAAGGGGAACCTCGTTTGGATGAGTTTGGATGCGTTGTGAAACCAAGATGCAAGGCACGGTTTGCTTCGAATCGCCATATGCTCGAAAACTATTTTATTTGCACTCCATGAAACTCATAGGTGTCATGGGAGAAGTGGAACCTCATTTGGATGTGTTGTGAAACCAAGATGCAAGATAGGAGCACGGTTTGCTTCGAACCACCATAGGCATGAAAACTATATGATTTGCACTCCATGAAACTCATAGGTGTCATGGGAGAAGTGGAAGCTCATTTGGATGCGTTGTGCAGCCAAGATGCAAGATAGGAGCACGGTTTGCTTCGAAGCAATCATAGGCATGAAAACTATTTGCTTTGCACTCCATGATACAGATAGGTGTCATGGGAGAAGTGGAACCTCATTTGGATGCGTTGTGAAGCCAAGATGCAAGATTGGAGCACGGTTTGCTTCGAACCAAACATAGGCATGAAAAGTATTTGCTTTGCACTCCATGAAACTCAAAGGTGTCATGGGAGAAGTGGAACCTCATTTGGATCCGTTGTGAATCCAAGATGCAAGATAGGAGCACGGTTTGCTTCGATCCTAACGTAGGCACGAAAACTATTTGCTTTGCACTCCATGATACCCATAGGTGTCATGGGAGAAGGGGAACCTTGTTTGGATGAGTTTGGATGTGTTGTAAAACCAAGTTGCAAGGCACGATTTGCTTAGAATCGCCATATGCTTGAAAACTACTTTATCTGCACTGAATGAAACTCATAGGTGTCATGGGAGAAGTGGAACCTCATTTGGATGCGTTGTGAAGCCAAGATGCAAGATAGGAGCACGGTTTGCTTCGAACCACCATAGGCATGAAAACTATATGATTTGCACTCCATGAAACTCATAGGTGTCATGGGGGAAGTGGAAGATCATTTGGATGCGTTGTGCTGCCAAGATGCAAGATAGGAGCAAGGTTTGCTTCGAACCAAACATAGGCCTGAAACTATTTGTTTTGCACTCCATGATACAGATAGGTGTCATGGGAGAAGTGGAACCTCATTTGGATGCGTTGTGAAACAAAGAGCAAGATGGGAGCACGGTTTGCTTCGAACCTAACATAGGCATGAAAACTATTTGCTTTGCACTCCATGATACACATAGGTGTTATGGGAGGAGTGGAACCTCGTTTGGATGAGTTTGGATGCGTTGTGAAGCCAAGATGCTAGATACGAGCACGGTTAACTTTGAACCACCATAGGCATGTAAACTATACGATTTACACTCCATGAAACTCATAGGCATCGTGGGAGAAGTGGAACCTCATTTGGATGCGTTGTGAAGCCAACATGCAAGATTGGAGCACGATTTGCTTCGATCCAAACATAGGCATGATAAGTATTTGCTTTGCGCTCCATTAAACTCAAAGGTGTCATGGGAGAAGTGGAACCTCATTTGGATGCGTTGTGAATCCAAGATCCAAGATAGGAGCACGGTTTGCTTCGATCCTAACGTAGGCATGAAAACTATTTGCTTTGCACTCCATGATACACATAGGCGTCATGGGAGAAGGGGAACCTCGTTTGGATGCGTTGTGAAACCAAGATGCAAGGCACGGTTTGCTTCGAATCGCCATATGCTCGAAAACTATTTTATTTGCACTCCATGAAACTCATAGGTGTCATGGGAGAAGTGGAACCTCATTTGGATGCGTTGTGAAACCAAGATGCAAGATAGGAGCACGGTTTGCTTCGAACCACCATAGGCATGAAAAGTATATGATTTGCACTCCATGAAACTCATAGGTGTCATGGGAGAAGTGGAAGCTCATTTGGATGCGTTGTGCAGCCCAGATGCAAGATAGGAGCACGGTTTGCTTCGAACCACCATAGGCATGAAAACTATATGATTTGCACTCCATGAAACTCATAGGTGTCATGGGAGAAGTGGAAGCTCATTTGGATGCGTTGTGCAGCCAAGATGCAAGATAGGAGCACGGTTTGCTTCGAACCAGACATAGGCATGAGAACTATTTGCTTTGCACTCCATGATACAGATAGGTGTCATGGGAGAAGTGGAACCTCATTTGGATGCGTTGTGAAGCCAAGATGCAAGATTGGAGCACGGTTTGCTTCGAACCAAACATAGGCATGAAAAGTATTTGCTTTGCACTCCATGAAACTCAAAGGTGTCATGGGAGAAGTGGAACCTCATTTGGATCCGTTGTGAATCCAAGATGCAAGATAGGAGCACGGTTTGCTTCGATCCGAACGTAGGCACGAAAACTATTTGCTTTGCACTCCATGATACCCATAGGTGTCATGGGAGAAGGGGAACCTTGTTTGGATGAGTTTGGATGCGTTGTAAAACCAAGATGCAAGGCACGGTTTGCTTCGAATCGCCATATGCTTGAAAACTATTTTATCTACACTCAATGAAACTCATAGGTGTCATGGGAGAAGTGGAACCTCATTTGGATGCGTTGTGAAACCAAGATGCAAGATAGGAGCTCGGTTTGCTTCGAACCACCATAGGCATGAAAACTATATGATTTGCACTCCATGAAACTCATAGGTGTCATGGGAGAAGTGGAAGATCATTTGGATGCGTTGTGCTGCCAAGATGCAAGATAGGAGCAAGGTTTGCTTCGAACCAAACATAGGCCTGAAACTATTTGTTTTGCACTCCATGATACAGATAGGTGTCATGGGAGAAGTGGAACCTCATTTGGATGCGTTGTGAAACCAAGATGCAAGGTAGGAGCGCGGTTTGCTTTGAACCACCATAGGCATGAAAATTATTTTCCTTGCACCCCATGAAACTCATTGGTGTCATGGGAGAAGTGGAACCTCCTTTGGATGCGTTGTGAAACCAAGATGCAAGATAGGAACACGGTTTGCTTCGAACCTAACATAGGAAAGGAAAGTATTTGCTTTGCACTCCATGATACACATAGGTGTCATGGGAGATGTGGACCTCGTTTGGATGAGTTTGGATGCGTTGTGAAACCAAGATTTAAGATAGGAGCACGGTTTGCATCGAACCACCATAGGCTTGAAAACTATATGATTTGCACTCCATGAAAGTCATAGGTGTCATGGGAGAAGTGGAACCTCATTTGGATGCGTTGTGAAACAAAGAGCAAGATGGGAGCACGGTTTGCTTCGAACCTAACATAGGCATGAAAACTATTTGCTTTGCACTCCATGATACACATAGGTGTTATGGGAGGAGTGGAACCTCGTTTGGATGAGTTTGGATGCGTTGTGATGACAAGATGCATGATACGAGCACGGTTAACTTTGAACCACCATAGGCATGTAAACTATATGATTTATACTCCATGAAACTCATAGGCGTCATGGGAGAAGTGGAACCTCATTTGGATGCGTTGTGAAGCCAACATGCAAGATTGGAGCACGGTTTGCTTCGATCCAAACATAGGCATGATAAGTATTTGCTTTGCACTCCATGAAATTAAGAAGTGGAACCTCATTTGGATGCGTTGTGAAACTAAGATGCAAGGTAGGAGCACGGTTTGCTTCGAACCACCATAGGCATGAAATCTATTCGCTTTGCACTCCTTGAAACTCATAGGTATCATGGGAGAAGTGGAACCTCGTTTGGATGCGTTGTGAAACCAAGATGCAAGACAGGAGCACGGTTTGCTTCGAACCACCATAGGCATGAAAACTATTTGCTTTGCACTCCATGATACACATAGGTGTCATGGGAGAAGGGGAACCTCGTTTGGATGAGTTTGTATGCGTTGTGAAACCCAGATGCAAGGCACGGTTTGCTTCGAATCACCATATGCATGAAAACTATTCTATTTGCACTCCATGAAACTCATAGGTGTCATGGGAGAACTGGAACCTCATTTGGATGCGTTGTGAAACCGAGATGCAAGATAGGAGCACGGTTTGCTTCGAACCACCATAGGCATGAAAACTATATGATTTGCACTCCATGAAACACATAGGTGTCATGGGAGAAGTGGAAGCTCATTTGGATGCGTTGTGATGCCAAGATGCAAGATAGGAGCACGGTTTGCTTCGAACCAAACATAGGGATGAAACTATTTGCTTTGCACTCCATGATACAGATAGGTGTCATTGGAGAAGTGGAACCTCATTTGGATGCGTTGTGAAACCAAGATGCAAGGTAGGAGCACGGATTGCTTTGAACCACCATAGGCATGAAAATTATTTTCTTTGCACCCCATGAAACTCATTGGTGTCATGGGAGAAGTGGAACCTCATTTGGATGCGTTGTGAAACCAAGATGCAAGATGGGAGCACGGTTTGCTTCGAACCTAACATAGGAAAGAAAAGTATTTGCTTTGCACTCCATGATACACATAGGTGTCATGGGAGATGTGGAACCTCGTTTGGATGCGTTGTGAAACCAAGATTTAAGATAGGAGCACGGTTTGCATCGAACCACCATAGGCTTGAAAACTATATGATTTGCACTCCATGAAAGTCATAGGTGTCATGGGAGAAGTGGAACCTCATTTGGATGCGTTGTGAAACAAAGAGCAAGATGGGAGCACGGTTTGCTTCGAACCTAACATAGGCATGAAAACTATTTGCTTTGCACTCCATGATACACATAGGTGTTATGGGAGGAGTGGAACCTCGTTTGGATGAGTTTGGATGCGTTGTGATGACAAGATGCATGATACGAGCACGGTTAACTTTGAACCACCATAGGCATGTAAACTATATGATTTATACTCCATGAAACTCATAGGCGTCATGGGAGAAGTGGAACCTCATTTGGATGCGTTGTGAAGCCAACATGCAAGATTGGAGCACGGTTTGCTTCGATCCAAACATAGGCATGATAAGTATTTGCTTTGCACTCCATGAAATTAAGAAGTGGAACCTCATTTGGATGCGTTGTGAAACTAAGATGCAAGGTAGGAGCACGGTTTGCTTCGAACCACCATAGGCATGAAATCTATTCGCTTTGCACTCCTTGAAACTCATAGGTATCATGGGAGAAGTGGAACCTCGTTTGGATGCGTTGTGAAACCAAGATGCAAGACAGGAGCACGGTTTGCTTCGAACCACCATAGGCATGAAAACTATTTGCTTTGCACTCCATGATACACATAGGTGTCATGGGAGAAGGGGAACCTCGTTTGGATGAGTTTGTATGCGTTGTGAAACCCAGATGCAAGGCACGGTTTGCTTCGAATCACCATATGCATGAAAACTATTCTATTTGCACTCCATGAAACTCATAGGTGTCATGGGAGAACTGGAACCTCATTTGGATGCGTTGTTAAACCGAGATGCAAGATAGGAGCACGGTTTGCTTCGAACCACCATAGGCATGAAAACTATATGATTTGCACTCCATGAAACACATAGGTGTCATGGGAGAAGTGGAAGCTCATTTGGATGCGTTGTGATGCCAAGATGCAAGATAGGAGCACGGTTTGCTTCGAACCAAACATAGGGATGAAACTATTTGCTTTGCACTCCATGATACAGATAGGTGTCATGGGAGAAGTGGAACCTCATTTGGATGCGTTGTGAAACCAAGATGCAAGGTAGGAGCACGGTTTGCTTTGAACCACAATAGGCATGAAAATTATTTTCTTTGCACCCCATGAAACTCATTGGTGTCATGGGAGAAGTGGAACCTCATTTGGATGCATTGTGAAACCAAGATGCAAGATGGGAGCACGGTTTGCTTCGAACCTAACATAGGAAAGAAAAGTATTTGCTTTGCACTCCATGATACACATAGGTGTCATGGGAGATGTGGAACCTCGTTTGGATGCGTTGTGAAACCAAGATTTAAGATAGGAGCACGGTTTGCATCGAACCACCATAGGCTTGAAAACTATATGATTTGCACTCCATGAAAGTCATAGGTGTCATGGGAGAGGTGGAACCTCATTTGGATGCGTTGTGAAACAAAGAGCAAGATGGGAGCACGGTTTGCTTCGAACCTAACATAGGCATGAAAACTATTTGCTTTGCACTCCATCATACACATAGGTGTTATGGGAGGAGTGGAACCTCGTTTGGATGAGTTTGGATGCGTTGTGAAGCCAAGATGCAAGATACGAGCACGGTTAACTTTGAACCACCATAGGCATGTAAACTATACGATTTACACTCCATGAAACTCATAGGCATCGTGGGAGAAGTGGAACCTCATTTGGATGCGTTGTGAAGCCAACATGCAAGATTGGAGCACGATTTGCTTCGATCCAAACATGGGCATGATAAGTATTTGCTTTGCGCTCCATTAAACTCAAAGGTGTCATGGGAGAAGTGGAACCTCATTTGGATGCGTTGTGAATCCAAGATGCAAGATAGGAGCACGGTTTGCTTCGATCCTAAAGTAGGCATCAAAACTATTTGCTTTGCACTCCATGATACACATAGGTGTCATGGGAGAAGGGGAACCTCGTTTGGATGAGTTTGGATGCGTTGTGAAACCAAGATGCAAGGCACGGTTTGCTTCGAATCGCCATATGCTCGAAAACTATTTTATTTGCACTCCATGAAACTCATAGGTGTCATGGGAGAAGTGGAACCTCATTTGGATGCGTTGTGAAACCAAGATGCAAGATAGGAGCACGGTTTGCTTCGAACCACCAAAGGCATGAAAACTATATGATTTGCACTCCATGAAACTCATAGGTGTCATGGGAGAAGTGGAAGCTCATTTGGATGCGTTGTGCAGCCAAGATGCAAGATAGGATCACGGTTTGCTTCGAACCAAACATAGGCATGAAAACTATTTGCTTTGCACTCCATGATACAGATAGGTGTCATGGGAGAAGTGGAACCTCATTTGGATGCGTTGTGAAGCCAAGATGCAAGATTGGAGCACGGTTTGCTTCGAACCAAACATAGGCATGAAAAGTATTTGCTTTGCACTCCATGAAACTCAAAGGTGTCATGGGAGAAGTGGAACCTCATTTGGATCCGTTGTGAATCCAAGATGCAAGATAGGTGCACGGTTTGCTTCGATCCTAACGTAGGCACGAAAACTATTTGCTTTGCACTCCATGATACCCATAGGTGTCATTGGAGAAGGGGAACCTTGTTTGGATGAGTTTGGATGCGTTGTAAAACCAAGATGCAAGGCACGGTTTGCTTCGAATCGCCATATGCTTGAAAACTATTTTATCTGCACTCAATGAAACTCATAGGTGTCATGGGAGAAGTGGAACCTCATTTGGATGCGTTGTGAAACCAAGATGCAAGATAGGAGCACGGTTTGCTTCGAACCACCATAGGCATGAAAACTATATGATTTGCACTCCATGAAACTCATAGTTGTCATGGGAGAAGTGGAAGATCATTTGGATGCGTTGTGCTGCCAAGATGCAAGATAGGAGCAAGGTTTGCTTCGAACCAAACATAGGCCTGAAACTATTTGTTTTGCACTCCATGATACAGATAGGTGTCATGGGAGAAGTGGAACCTCATTTGGATGCGTTGTGAAACCAAGATGCAAGGTAGGAGCGCGGTTTGCTTTGAACCACCATAGGCATGAAAATTATTTTCTTTGGACCCCATGAAACTCATTGGTGTCATGGGAGAAGTGGAACCTCCTCTGGATGCGTTGTGAAACCAAGATGCAAGATAGGAACACGGTTTGCTTCGAACCTAACATAGGAAAGGAAAGTATTTGCTTTGCACTCCATGATACACATTGGTGTCATGGGAGATGTGGACCTCGTTTGGATGAGTTTGGATGCGTTGTGAAACCAAGATTTAAGATAGGAGCACGGTTTGCATCGAACCACCATAGGCTTGAAAACTATATGATTTGCACTCCATGAAAGTCATAGGTGTCATGGGAGGAGTGGAACCTCATTTGGATGCGTTGTGAAACAAAGAGCAAGAAGGGAGCACGGTTTGCTTCGAACCTAACATAGGCATGAAAACTATTTGCTTTGCACTCCATGATACACATAGGTGTTATGGGAGGAGTGGAACCTCGTTTGGATGAGTTTGGATGCGTTGTGATGCCAAGATGCATGATACGAGCACGGTTAACTTTGAACCACCATAGGCATGTAAACTATATGATTTATACTCCATGAAACTCATAGGCGTCATGGGAGAAGTGAAACCTCATTTGGATGCGTTGTGAAGCCAACATGCAAGATTGGAGCACGGTGTGCTTCGATCCAAACATAGGCATGATAAGTATTTGCTTTGCACTCCATGAAATTAAGAAGTGGAACCTCATTTGGATGCGTTGTGAAACTAAGATGCAAGGTAGGAGCACGGTTTGCTTCGAACCACCATAGGCATGAAATCTATTCGCTTTGCACTCCTTGAAACTCATAGGTATCATGGGAGAAGTGGAACCTCGTTTGGATGCGTTGTGAAACCAAGATGCAAGACAGGAGCACGGTTTGCTTCGAACCACCATAGCCATGAAAACTATTTGCTTTGCACTCCATGATACACATAGGTGTCATGGGAGAAGGGGAACCTCGTTTGGATGAGTTTGGATGCGTTGTGAAACCTAGATGCAAGGCACGGTTTGCTTCGAATCACCATATGCATGAAAACTATTCTATTTGCACTCCATGAAACTCATAGGTGTCATGGGAGAACTGGAACCTCATTTGGATGCGTTGTGAAACCGAGATGCAAGATAGGAGCACGGTTTGCTTCGAACCACCATAGGCATGAAAACTATATGATTTGCACTCCATGAAACACATAGGTGTCATGGGAGAAGTGGAAGCTCATTTGGATGCGTTGTGATGCCAAGATGCAAGATAGGAGCACGGTTTGCTTCGAACCAAACATAGGGATGAAACTATTTGCTTTGCACTCCATGATACAGATAGGTGTCATGGGAGAAGTGGAACCTCATTTGGATGCATTGTGAAACCAAGATGCAAGGTAGGAGCACGGTTTGCTTTGAACCACCATAGGCATGAAAATTATTTTCTTTGCACCCCATGAAACTCATTGGTGTCATGGGAGAAGTGGAACCTCATTTGGATGCGTTGTGAAACCAAGATGCAAGATGGGAGCACGGTTTGCTTCGAACCTAACATAGGAAAGAAAAGTATTTGCTTTGCACTCCATGATACACATAGGTGTCGTGGGAGATGTGGAACCTCGTTTGGATGCGTTGTGAAACCAAGATTTAAGATAGGAGCACGGTTTGCATCGAACCACCATAGGCTTGAAAACTATATGATTTGCACTCCATGAAAGTCATAGGTGTCATGGGAGAGGTGGAACCTCATTTGGATGCGTTGTGAAACAAAGAGCAAGATGGGAGCACGGTTTGCTTCGAACCTAACATAGGCATGAAAACTATTTGCTTTGCACTCCATCATACACATAGGTGTTATGGGAGGAGTGGAACCTCGTTTAGATGAGTTTGGATGCGTTGTGAAGCCAAGATGCAAGATACGAGCACGGTTAACTTTGAACCACCATAGGCATGTAAACTATACGATTTACACTCCATGAAACTCATAGGCATCGTGGGAGAAGTGGAACCTCATTTGGATGCGTTGTGAAGCCAACATGCAAGATTGGAGCACGATTTGCTTCGATCCAAACATAGGCATGATAAGTATTTGCTTTGCGCTCCATTAAACTCAAAGGTGTCATGGGAGAAGTGGAACCTCATTTGGATGCGTTGTGAATCCAAGATGCAAGATAGGAGCACGGTTTGCTTCGATCCTAACGTAGGCATGAAAACTATTTGCTTTGCACTCCATGATACACATAGGTGTCATGGGAGAAGGGGAACCTCGTTTGGATGAGTTTGGATGCGTTGTGAAACCAAGATGCAAGGCACGGTTTGCTTCGAATCGCCATATGCTCGAAAACTATTTTATTTGCACTCCATGAAACTCATAGGTGTCATGGGAGAAGTGGAACCTCATTTGGATGTGTTGTGAAACCAGGATGCAAGATAGGAGCACGGTTTGCTTCGAACCACCATAGGCATGAAAACTATATGATTTGCACTCCATGAAACTCTTAGGTGTCATGGGAGAAGTGGAAGCTCATTTGGATGCGTTGTGCAGCCAAGATGCAAGATAGGAGCACGGTTTGCTTCGAACCAATCATAGGCATGAAAACTATTTGCTTTGCACTCCATGATACAGATAGGTGTCATGGGAGAAGTGGAACCTCATTTGGATGCGTTGTGAAGCCAAGATGCAAGATTGGAGCACGGTTTGCTTCGAACCAAACATAGGCATGAAAAGTATTTGCTTTGCACTCCATGAAACTCAAAGGTGTCATGGGAGAAGTGGAACCTCATTTGGATCCGTTGTGAATCCAAGATGCAAGATAGGAGCACGGTTTGCTTCGATCCTAACGTAGGCACGAAAACTATTTGCTTTGCACTCCATGATACCCATAGGTGTCATGGGAGAAGGGGAACCTTGTTTGGATGAGTTTGGATGCGTTGTAAAACCAAGTTGCAAGGCACGGTTTTCTTAGAATCGCCATATGCTTGAAAAATACTTTATATGCTTGAAAAATACTTTATCTGCACTGAATGAAACTCATAGGTGTCATGGGAGAAGTGGAACCTCATTTGGATGCGTTGTGAAACCAAGATGCAAGATAGGAGCACGGTTTGCTTCGAACCACCATAGGCATGAAAACTATATGATTTGCACTCCATGAAACTCATAGGTGTCATGGGGGAAGTGGAAGATCATTTGGATGCGTTGTGCTGCCAAGATGCAAGATAGGAGCAAGGTTTGCTTCGAACCAAACATAGGCCTGAAACTATTTGTTTTGCACTCCATGATACAGATAGGTGTCATGGAAGAAGTGGAACCTCATTTGGATGCGTTGTGAAACAAAGAGCAAGATGGGAGCACGGTTTGCTTCGAACCTAACATAGGCATGAAAACTATTTGCTTTGCACTCCATGATACACATAGGTGTTATGGGAGGAGTGGAACCTCGTTTGGATGAGTTTGGATGCGTTGTGAAGCCAAGATGCAAGATACGAGCACGGTTAACTTTGAACCACCATAGGCATGTAAACTATACGATTTACACTCCATGAAACTCATAGGCATCGTGGGAGAAGTGGAACCTCATTTGGATGCGTTGTGAAGCCAACATGCAAGATTGGAGCACGATTTGCTTCGATCCAAACATAGGCATGATAAGTATTTGCTTTGCGCTCCATTAAACTCAAAGGTGTCATGGGAGAAGTGGAACCTCATTTGGATGCGTTGTGAATCCAAGATCCAAGATAGGAGCACGGTTTGCTTCGATCCTAACGTAGGCATGAAAACTATTTGCTTTGCACTCCATGATACACATAGGTGTCATGGGAGAAGGGGAACCTCGTTTGGATGAGTTTGGATGCGTTGTGAAACCAATATGCAAGGCACGGTTTGCTTCGAATCGCCATATGCTCGAAAACTATTTTATTTGCACTCCATGAAACTCATAGGTGTCATGGGAGAAGTGGAACCTCATTTGGATGCGTTGTGAAACCAAGATGCAAGATAGGAGCACGGTTTGCTTCGAACCACCATAGGCATGAAAACTATATGATTTGCACTCCATGAAACTCATAGGTGTCATGGGAGAAGTGGAAGCTCATTTGGATGCGTTGTGCAGCCCAGATGCAAGATAGGAGCACGGTTTGCTTCGAACCAAACATAGGCATGAAAACTATTTGCTTTGCACTCCATGATACAGATAGGTGTCATGGGAGAAGTGGAACCTCATTTGGATGCGTTGTGAGGCCAAGATGCAAGATTGGAGCACGGTTTGCTTCGAACCAAACATAGGCATGAAAAGTATTTGCTTTGCACTCCATGAAACTCAAAGGTGTCATGGGAGAAGTGGAACCTCATTTGGATCCGTTGTGAATCCAAGATGCAAGATAGGAGCACGGTTTGCTTCGATCCTAACGTAGGCACGAAAACAATTTGCTTTGCACTCCATGATACCCATAGGTGTGATGGGAGAAGGGGAACCTTGTTTGGATGAGTTTGGATGCGTTGTAAAACCAAGTTGCAAGGCACGGTTTGCTTCGAATCGCCATATGCTTGAAAACTATTTTATCTGCACTGAATGAAACTCATAGGTGTCATGGGAGAAGTGGAACCTCATTTGGATGCGTTGTGAAACCAAGATGCAAGATAGGAGCACGGTTTGCTTCGAACCACCACAGGCATGAAAACTATATGATTTGCACTCCATGAAACTCATAGGTGTCATGGGAGAAGTGGAAGATCATTTGGATGCGTTGTGCTGCCAAGATGCAAGATAGGAGCAAGGTTTTCTTCGAACCTAACATAGGCTTGAAACTATTTGTTTTGCACTCCATGATACAGATAGGTGTCATGGGAGAAGTGGAACCTCATTTGGATGCGTTGTGAAACCAAGATGCAAGGTAGGAGCGCGGTTTGCTTTGAACCACCATAGGCATGAAAATTATTTTCTTTGCACCCCATGAAACTCATTGGTGTCATGGGAGAAGTGGAACCTCCTTTGGATGCGTTGTGAAACCAAGATGCAAGATAGGAGCACGGTTTGCTTCGAACCACCATAGGCATGAAAACTATATGACTTGCACTCCATGAAACTCATAGGTGTCATGGGGGAAGTGGAAGATCATTTGGATGCGTTGTGCTGCCAAGATGCAAGATAGGAGCAAGGTTTGCTTCGAACCAAACATAGGCCTGAAACTATTTGTTTTGCACTCCATGATACAGATAGGTGTCATGGGAGAAGTGGAACCTCATTTGGATGCGTTGTGAAACAAAGAGCAAGATGGGAGCACGGTTTGCTTCGAACCTAACATAGGCATGAAAACTATTTGCTTTGCACTCCATGATACACATAGGTGTTATGGGAGGAGTGGAACCTCGTTTGGATGAGTTTGGATGCGTTGTGAAGCCAAGATGCAAGATACGAGCACGGTTAACTTTGAACCACCATAGGCATGTAAACTATACGATTTACACTCCATGAAACTCATAGGCATCGTGGGAGAAGTGGAACCTCATTTGGATGCGTTGTGAAGCCAACATGCAAGATTGGAGCACGATTTGCTTCGATCCAAACATAGGCATGATAAGTATTTGCTTTGCGCTCCATTAAACTCAAAGGTGTCATGGGAGAAGTGGAACCTCATTTGGATGCGTTGTGAATCCAAGATCCAAGATAGGAGCACGGTTTGCTTCGATCCTAACGTAGGCATGAAAACTATTTGCTTTGCACTCCATGATACACATAGGTGTCATGGGAGAAGGGGAACCTCGTTTGGATGAGTTTGGATGCGTTGTGAAACCAATATGCAAGGCACGGTTTGCTTCGAATCGCCATATGCTCGAAAACTATTTTATTTGCACTCCATGAAACTCATAGGTGTCATGGGAGAAGTGGAACCTCATTTGGATGCGTTGTGAAACCAAGATGCAAGATAGGAGCACGGTTTGCTTCGAACCACCATAGGCATGAAAACTATATGATTTGCACTCCATGAAACTCATAGGTGTCATGGGAGAAGTGGAAGCTCATTTGGATGCGTTGTGCAGCCCAGATGCAAGATAGGAGCACGGTTTGCTTCGAACCAAACATAGGCATGAAAACTATTTGCTTTGCACTCCATGATACAGATAGGTGTCATGGGAGAAGTGGAACCTCATTTGGATGCGTTGTGAAGCCAAGATGCAAGATTGGAGCACGGTTTGCTTCGAACCAAACATAGGCATGAAAAGTATTTGCTTTGCACTCCATGAAACTCAAAGGTGTCATGGGAGAAGTGGAACCTCATTTGGATCCGTTGTGAATCCAAGATGCAAGATAGGAGCACGGTTTGCTTCGATCCTAACGTAGGCACGAAAACAATTTGCTTTGCACTCCATGATACCCATAGGTGTGATGGGAGAAGGGGAACCTTGTTTGGATGAGTTTGGATGCGTTGTAAAACCAAGTTGCAAGGCACGGTTTGCTTCGAATCGCCATATGCTTGAAAACTATTTTATCTGCACTGAATGAAACTCATAGGTGTCATGGGAGAAGTGGAACCTCATTTGGATGCGTTGTGAAACCAAGATGCAAGATAGGAGCACGGTTTGCTTCGAACCACCACAGGCATGAAAACTATATGATTTGCACTCCATGAAACTCATAGGTGTCATGGGAGAAGTGGAAGATCATTTGGATGCGTTGTGCTGCCAAGATGCAAGATAGGAGCAAGGTTTTCTTCGAACCTAACATAGGCTTGAAACTATTTGTTTTGCACTCCATGATACAGATAGGTGTCATGGGAGAAGTGGAACCTCATTTGGATGCGTTGTGAAACCAAGATGCAAGGTAGGAGCGCGGTTTGCTTTGAACCACCATAGGCATGAAAATTATTTTCTTTGCACCCCATGAAACTCATTGGTGTCATGGGAGAAGTGGAACCTCCTTTGGATGCGTTGTGAAACCAAGATGCAAGATAGGAGCACGGTTTGCTTCGAACCACCATAGGCATGAAAACTATATGATTTGCACTCCATGAAACTCATAGGTGTCATGGGGGAAGTGGAAGATCATTTGGATGCGTTGTGCTGCCAAGATGCAAGATAGGAGCAAGGTTTGCTTCGAACCAAACATAGGCCTGAAACTATTTGTTTTGCACTCCATGATACAGATAGGTGTCATGGGAGAAGTGGAACCTCATTTGGATGCGTTGTGAAACAAAGAGCAAGATGGGAGCACGGTTTGCTTCGAACCTAACATAGGCATGAAAACTATTTGCTTTGCACTCCATGATACACATAGGTGTTATGGGAGGAGTGGAACCTCGTTTGGATGAGTTTGGATGCGTTGTGAAGCCAAGATGCAAGATACGAGCACGGTTAACTTTGAACCACCATAGGCATGTAAACTATACGATTTACACTCCATGAAACTCATAGGCATCGTGGGAGAAGTGGAACCTCATTTGGATGCGTTGTGAAGCCAACATGCAAGATTGGAGCACGATTTGCTTCGATCCAAACATAGGCATGATAAGTATTTGCTTTGCGCTCCATTAAACTCAAAGGTGTCATGGGAGAAGTGGAACCTCATTTGGATGCGTTGTGAATCCAAGATCCAAGATAGGAGCACGGTTTGCTTCGATCCTAACGTAGGCATGAAAACTATTTGCTTTGCACTCCATGATACACATAGGTGTCATGGGAGAAGGGGAACCTCGTTTGGATGAGTTTGGATGCGTTGTGAAACCAATATGCAAGGCACGGTTTGCTTCGAATCGCCATATGCTCGAAAACTATTTTATTTGCACTCCATGAAACTCATAGGTGTCATGGGAGAAGTGGAACCTCATTTGGATGCGTTGTGAAACCAGGATGCAAGATAGGAGCACGGTTTGCTTCGAACCACCATAGGCATGAAAACTATATGATTTGCACTCCATGAAACTCATAGGTGTCATGGGAGAAGTGGAAGCTCATTTGGATGCGTTGTGCAGCCCAGATGCAAGATAGGAGCACGGTTTGCTTCGAACCAAACATAGGCATGAAAACTATTTGCTTTGCACTCCATGATACAGATAGGTGTCATGGGAGAAGTGGAACCTCATTTGGATGCGTTGTGAAGCCAAGATGCAAGATTGGAGCACGGTTTGCTTCGAACCAAACATAGGCATGAAAAGTATTTGCTTTGCACTCCATGAAACTCAAAGGTGTCATGGGAGAAGTGGAACCTCATTTGGATCCGTTGTGAATCCAAGATGCAAGATAGGAGCACGGTTTGCTTCGATCCTAACGTAGGCACGAAAACAATTTGCTTTGCACTCCATGATACCCATAGGTGTGATGGGAGAAGGGGAACCTTGTTTGGATGAGTTTGGATGCGTTGTAAAACCAAGTTGCAAGGCACGGTTTGCTTCGAATCGCCATATGCTTGAAAACTATTTTATCTGCACTGAATGAAACTCATAGGTGTCATGGGAGAAGTGGAACCTCATTTGGATGCGTTGTGAAACCAAGATGCAAGATAGGAGCACGGTTTGCTTCGAACCACCACAGGCATGAAAACTATATGATTTGCACTCCATGAAACTCATAGGTGTCATGGGAGAAGTGGAAGATCATTTGGATGCGTTGTGCTGCCAAGATGCAAGATAGGAGCAAGGTTTTCTTCGAACCTAACATAGGCTTGAAACTATTTGTTTTGCACTCCATGATACAGATAGGTGTCATGGGAGAAGTGGAACCTCATTTGGATGCGTTGTGAAACCAAGATGCAAGGTAGGAGCGCGGTTTGCTTTGAACCACCATAGGCATGAAAATTATTTTCTTTGCACCCCATGAAACTCATTGGTGTCATGGGAGAAGTGGAACCTCCTTTGGATGCGTTGTGAAACCAAGATGCAAGATAGGAGCACGGTTTGCTTCGAACCACCATAGGCATGAAAACTATATGATTTGCACTCCATGAAACTCATAGGTGTCATGGGGGAAGTGGAAGATCATTTGGATGCGTTGTGCTGCCAAGATGCAAGATAGGAGCAAGGTTTGCTTCGAACCAAACATAGGCCTGAAACTATTTGTTTTGCACTCCATGATACAGATAGGTGTCATGGGAGAAGTGGAACCTCATTTGGATGCGTTGTGAAACAAAGAGCAAGATGGGAGCACGGTTTGCTTCGAACCTAACATAGGCATGAAAACTATTTGCTTTGCACTCCATGATACACATAGGTGTTATGGGAGGATTGGAACCTCGTTTGGATGAGTTTGGATGCGTTGTGAAGCCAAGATGCAAGATACGAGCACGGTTAACTTTGAACCACCATAGGCATGTAAACTATACGATTTACACTCCATGAAACTCATAGGCATCGTGGGAGAAGTGGAACCTCATTTGGATGCGTTGTGAAGCCAACATGCAAGATTGGAGCACGATTTGCTTCGATCCAAACATAGGCATGATAAGTATTTGCTTTGCGCTCCATTAAACTCAAAGGTGTCATGGGAGAAGTGGAACCTCATTTGGATGCGTTGTGAATCCAAGATCCAAGATAGGAGCACGGTTTGCTTCGATCCTAACGTAGGCATGAAAACTATTTGCTTTGCACTCCATGATACACATAGGTGTCATGGGAGAAGGGGAACCTCGTTTGGATGAGTTTGGATGCGTTGTGAAACCAATATGCAAGGCACGGTTTGCTTCGAATCGCCATATGCTCGAAAACTATTTTATTTGCACTCCATGAAACTCATAGGTGTCATGGGAGAAGTGGAACCTCATTTGGATGCGTTGTGAAACCAAGATGCAAGATAGGAGCACGGTTTGCTTCGAACCACCATAGGCATGAAAACTATATGATTTGCACTCCATGAAACTCATAGGTGTCATGGGAGAAGTGGAAGCTCATTTGGATGCGTTGTGCAGCCCAGATGCAAGATAGGAGCACGGTTTGCTTCGAACCAAACATAGGCATGAAAACTATTTGCTTTGCACTCCATGATACAGATAGGTGTCATGGGAGAAGTGGAACCTCATTTGGATGCGTTGTGAAGCCAAGATGCAAGATTGGAGCACGGTTTGCTTCGAACCAAACATAGGCATGAAAAGTATTTGCTTTGCACTCCATGAAACTCAAAGGTGTCATGGGAGAAGTGGAACCTCATTTGGATCCGTTGTGAATCCAAGATGCAAGATAGGAGCACGGTTTGCTTCGATCCTAACGTAGGCACGAAAACAATTTGCTTTGCACTCCATGATACCCATAGGTGTGATGGGAGAAGGGGAACCTTGTTTGGATGAGTTTGGATGCGTTGTAAAACCAAGTTGCAAGGCACGGTTTGCTTCGAATCGCCATATGCTTGAAAACTATTTTATCTGCACTGAATGAAACTCATAGGTGTCATGGGAGAAGTGGAACCTCATTTGGATGCGTTGTGAAACCAAGATGCAAGATAGGAGCACGGTTTGCTTCGAACCACCACAGGCATGAAAACTATATGATTTGCACTCCATGAAACTCATAGGTGTCATGGGAGAAGTGGAAGATCATTTGGATGCGTTGTGCTGCCAAGATGCAAGATAGGAGCAAGGTTTTCTTCGAACCTAACATAGGCTTGAAACTATTTGTTTTGCACTCCATGATACAGATAGGTGTCATGGGAGAAGTGGAACCTCATTTGGATGCGTTGTGAAACCAAGATGCAAGGTAGGAGCGCGGTTTGCTTTGAACCACCATAGGTGATGAGGACATCATAGGCTTGGATATGACCATGTTAATCAATTCTAAACCAAAGGTGAAACCATTCTATATGAATCTTATTATTGATACATTTGATGAATTGGTGCTGCACCATAAAGTGTGTACATTCTCGTTTGCAGAATTACTTACATGGATCAAGGGAGTGTTTGATTGCATATGGAAAGCATGGAAGGATAATGAAGTTGATTGGGGACCAAATCTAAGTATTCCAAACGTCCTCCATCAAGCCACCACGTCACTTATAGCCCAAGGAAGGAAAGAGTTCAAGTCCAACACGTTTTGGTGTGGAATTCGGACTGCAGCAGAGTCCCAACTTGAGACGGTCACCACGACTTCATACGGAGTCCGATTGGGACATTCTAGGACTCTTTGGAAAGCATATCAAGTCTGCATTCCAAAGAATCTAGCCCCATGTCCATATCTACTCAGAGGCGTCCGCAATCATCTATTTCATGACGAGAACTTTTTCTGTCTGCAGTGCTGCGTCACCTAATTATTGCCTAATGGGCTGTGTATCAAGTGGGGCCCAATAGGGGCGCGTCCTAGGGTTGTGGGACGACCTCCACGACATCCAGGTCGTCCTCAACCATCTTATATACCTCCGTAGCCGCCACAAACAGATCGGGTTTTGTTTTTGATGTAAGTTTAGCCGCTGCTACTTCCTTGTAGACGCGTGTGTCGACTAGACCATCCGTTCTACTCGATTCAGAACCCCACCTTCATGTGTATCAGATCTGAACTTTCATCTCATATTTGCAATTGAGTGCTTGTTCTTCTTGTTCTTGCTGGTTCTTCGATTGCTTGCAGGAATAACCCTAGTGGTTTGGTTGGTCGTGCTCCGCAAGATCGCGTGCAACCGCTGGAGTTGGTGTATCGGTCGCTAAGGCGCGGTCTTGGAAGGCTGTAGTCGGGCCGTGAACGTCATCTCCTTCCACCAATCGAGTTATCTCACGCCTCTCATCGAAAGATCGACCACGAACCCTAGCGGGTTCATATCAATTGGTAATCAGAGCAAGGTTTATCGGTGAGAGATTTCAGTTTACATTATTTTCCTATAGTCCAGAAAAAGCCATAAAAATTGTAGATTTAATTTTCCATAATCCCATAGACCTTTTGTGCCTTTTACTAGTACTACTTAGTTCAGGCTTGTTGAGTTTGGATTACATCTGATAAGAACCCGCTAGGGTTCGTGGTCGATCTTTCGATGAGAGGCGTGAGATAACTCGATTGGTGGAAGGAGATGACGTTCACGGCCCGACTACAGCCTTCCAAGACCGCGCCTTAGCGACCGATACACCAACTCCAGCGGTTGCACGCGATCTTGCGGAGCACGACCAACCAAACCACTAGGGTTATTCCTGCAAGCAATCGAAGAACCAGCAAGAACAAGAAGAACAAGCACTCAATTGCAAATATGAGATGAAAGTTCAGATCTGATACACATGAAGGTGGGGTTCTGAATCGAGTAGAACGGATGGTCTAGTCGACACACGCGTCTACAAGGAAGTAGCAGCGGCTAAACTTACATCAAAAACAAAACCCGATCTGTTTGTGGCGGCTACGGAGGTATATAAGATGGTTGAGGACGACCTGGATGTCGTGGAGGTCGTCCCACAACCCTAGGACGCGCCCCTATTGGGCCCCACTTGATACACAGCCCATTAGGCAATAATTAGGTGACGCAGCACTGCAGACAGAAAAAGTTCTCGTCATGAAATAGATGATTGCGGACGCCTCTGAGTAGATATGGACATGGGGCTAGATTCTTTGGAATGCAGACTTGATATGCTTTCCAAAGAGTCCTAGAATGTCCCAATCGGACTCCGTATGAAGTCGTGGTGACCGTCTCAAGTTGGGACTCTGCTGCAGTCCGAATTCCACACCAAAACGTGTTGGACTTGAACTCTTTCCTTCCTTGGGCTATAAGTGACGTGGTGGCTTGATGGAGGACGTTTGGAATACTTAGATTTGGTCCCCAATCAACTTCATTATCCTTCCATGCTTTCCATATGCAATCAAACACTCCCTTGATCCATGTAAGTAATTCTGCAAACGAGAATGTACACACTTTATGGTGCAGCACCAATTCATCAAATGTATCAATAATAAGATTCATATAGAATGGTTTCACCTTTGGTTTAGAATTGATTAACATGGTCATATCCAAGCCTATGATGTCCTCATCATTCTCCCCTTCTTGACAGCAAACCGTCCTCGGTTTGACCAATGTTGGAGCACATGTTCTAGGTAATAGCCAACTTGGCTCCCCTTCTTGAGAGTGATCATTGAGTGATGGCAGCATCAAATGTGTTAGTTTGCTTCCTCTCCTCCGATGTGGTGGGTGCTGGATAATCATTCTTTTCCACTTTAGCTGCGGGTGTAGTTGCTCAAATTGCTCCATGCACTCAATGGTTTTATTCCCATCCTCCTGCAAAATGTTATGGACAACGAGGGGAAAAACAGGACGCTCTATCTCTAGCTGTGGTGATGAAATTAGAGAAGTATCACACAATTCTTCTTGGTCACAAGGTAAAACAAGCAAATTAGGTTGTGACAAAGGCAAATGAGCACTGAGTTTCACTATTTGTTGCTCCTTTTTAACATGTACAGTGGACAATTGCTGGTTACAATGTGTCACATCATTCTTGCAAGTATTCATAGATAAAAGAATCTGATTTTCAACTTTACAAGCAAGACAAAATAAGCAAGATATATGGTTATATGTTTCACCAGTGAGCAAGCATTGAATTTCAGAACTGAGCCCTTGCATGAACCTACTCATTACATCTTCCATAGATTCATCCAAGCCACTAAACATGACACAAATTTTAAAATCATGGTAGTATTGTTTCACGGTTCTACTACCCTGTTTCAGTTTCTCCAGTTTAGCAAGCAAGTGGTCCACATAATATGCAGGAATATATACACCTCTAAAATGCATTTTGAATTCTTTCCATGTTTGCGGAACAATGTTATTCCTACAAAGATGTTTCCATTCATGCAAAGCATCCTTAGTTAAAGCATTAGATGCAGCAAAAACCATTTGCTTCTCAGACAAATCATACTCATCAAATTTCTTATCTACCTTCAGCTCCCAATTAATGTATGCATGAGGATCAAATTTACCAGCAAATGAAGGCAAGTGTTGAATGACATCCAGAATATGAGGGTGTAATGCCATGAACTCATGATGCTCTGCATTACCTGCCATGATTAGTAGAAAACAAGAAACAAACACAATAACATGTATGCTCCTATCAACTACAAGGATGTGGTGATCATAATTCTCTCACTTTCAACTTATTCAAACAAGCTCTTACAAGTTCTTACCAAGCCAAACAGGAGGTGGCAGCAACCAACAAGTCGGGAACCCTGGAAAAAGTGTATCGGTGCCGCAACAACAACACCTATCAAGCTGTAATCGGATATGTGGAGCTGTAGGAGGGCTGAAATTAATACACAAGGAAGTACTAGCACCACATTAATCACAAAAGCAAGCTGAGAAATCGTTCAACGGTGGTACCGTGCTGGTCCTAGGCTAGACCGTGCTAGAGACGCGAGCCTGGACACAAATGAAGTCACGGTACAGCAAGAAACAAAGCACAAGAATAGCAAGAATTCACTCCCCTTCTTTTCCTTCTCTCTTCTTTTCTTTCTTTTCTCTTTCTCTTTCTTTCTCTTTTCTTTTCTTTTTTCTTCTTTTCTTTTACTTTGCACAACCAGAGCAAAACTGAATCTTTGCAAATCAGATTTCAGAAAAGCAACTTATAATGTGTTTCTCTTTCTTTTCTCTTTTCTTTTCTGGGAGTAACAAGAATAGAACTAGAAATGTTGAGTTTTCTTTGTGTGCACAGATCAAATTTTGCCAGTGTTAAGACAAAATATCATGGATAGCAAAGATGCATATGATGGAAACTATTGCAATGGAGATTTATATGCTGTAGTGGAGATGTTTATGGTGGTGATGGCAGCAAAGATGTATATGATTGACAATGACCAAAACGTGGCAAGAACTCGAAACTCTAAAAGACTAACCCTAAGACCAGCAACTCGACTCAACCGATGTTGATGAGGACATCATAGGCTTGGATATGACCATGTTAATCAATTCTAAACCAAAGGTGAAACCATTCTATATGAATCTTATTATTGATACATTTGATGAATTGGTGCTGCACCATAAAGTGTGTACATTCTCGTTTGCAGAATTACTTACATGGATCAAGGGAGTGTTTGATTGCATATGGAAAGCATGGAAGGATAATGAAGTTGATTGGGGACCAAATCTAAGTATTCCAAACGTCCTCCATCAAGCCACCACGTCACTTATAGCCCAAGGAAGGAAAGAGTTCAAGTCCAACACGTTTTGGTGTGGAATTCGGACTGCAGCAGAGTCCCAACTTGAGACGGTCACCACGACTTCATACGGAGTCCGATTGGGACATTCTAGGACTCTTTGGAAAGCATATCAAGTCTGCATTCCAAAGAATCTAGCCCCATGTCCATATCTACTCAGAGGCGTCCGCAATCATCTATTTCATGACGAGAACTTTTTCTGTCTGCAGTGCTGCGTCACCTAATTATTGCCTAATGGGCTGTGTATCAAGTGGGGCCCAATAGGGGCGCGTCCTAGGGTTGTGGGACGACCTCCACGACATCCAGGTCGTCCTCAACCATCTTATATACCTCCGTAGCCGCCACAAACAGATCGGGTTTTGTTTTTGATGTAAGTTTAGCCGCTGCTACTTCCTTGTAGACGCGTGTGTCGACTAGACCATCCGTTCTACTCGATTCAGAACCCCACCTTCATGTGTATCAGATCTGAACTTTCATCTCATATTTGCAATTGAGTGCTTGTTCTTCTTGTTCTTGCTGGTTCTTCGATTGCTTGCAGGAATAACCCTAGTGGTTTGGTTGGTCGTGCTCCGCAAGATCGCGTGCAACCGCTGGAGTTGGTGTATCGGTCGCTAAGGCGCGGTCTTGGAAGGCTGTAGTCGGGCCGTGAACGTCATCTCCTTCCACCAATCGAGTTATCTCACGCCTCTCATCGAAAGATCGACCACGAACCCTAGCGGGTTCTTATCAATAGGCATGAAAATTATTTTCTTTGCACCCCATGAAACTCATTGGTGTCATGGGAGAAGTGGAACCTCCTTTGGATGCGTTGTGAAACCAAGATGCAAGATAGGAGCACGGTTTGCTTCGAACCACCATAGGCATGAAAACTATATGATTTGCACTCCATGAAACTCATAGGTGTCATGGGGGAAGTGGAAGATCATTTGGATGCGTTGTGCTGCCAAGATGCAAGATAGGAGCAAGGTTTGCTTCGAACCAAACATAGGCCTGAAACTATTTGTTTTGCACTCCATGATACAGATAGGTGTCATGGGAGAAGTGGAACCTCATTTGGATGCGTTGTGAAACAAAGAGCAAGATGGGAGCACGGTTTGCTTCGAACCTAACATAGGCATGAAAACTATTTGCTTTGCACTCCATGATACACATAGGTGTTATGGGAGGAGTGGAACCTCGTTTGGATGAGTTTGGATGCGTTGTGAAGCCAAGATGCAAGATACGAGCACGGTTAACTTTGAACCACCATAGGCATGTAAACTATACGATTTACACTCCATGAAACTCATAGGCATCGTGGGAGAAGTGGAACCTCATTTGGATGCGTTGTGAAGCCAACATGCAAGATTGGAGCACGATTTGCTTCGATCCAAACATAGGCATGATAAGTATTTGCTTTGCGCTCCATTAAACTCAAAGGTGTCATGGGAGAAGTGGAACCTCATTTGGATGCGTTGTGAATCCAAGATCCAAGATAGGAGCACGGTTTGCTTCGATCCTAACGTAGGCATGAAAACTATTTGCTTTGCACTCCATGATACACATAGGTGTCATGGGAGAAGTGGAAGCTCATTTGGATGCGTTGTGAAGCCAAGATGCAAGATAGGAGCACGGTTTGCTTCGAACCTACCATAGGCACGAAAACTCTTTGCTTTGCACTCCATGATACAGATAGGTGTCATGGGAGAAGTGGAACCTCATTTGGATGCGTTGTGAAACCAAGATGCAAGGTAGGAGCGCGGTTTGCTTTGAACCACCATAGGCATGAAAATTATTTTCTTTGCACCCCATGAAACTCATTGGTGTCATGGGAGAAGTGGAACCTCCTTTGGATGCGTTGTGAAACCAAGATGCAAGATAGGAGCACGGTTTGCTTCGAACCTAACATAGGAAAGGAAAGTATTTGCTTTGCACTCCATTATACACATAGGTGTCATGGGAGATGTGGACCTCGTTTGGATGAGTTTGGATGCGTTGTGAAACCGAGATTTAAGATAGGAGCACGGTTTGCATCGAACCACCATAGGCTTGAAAACTATATGATTTGCACTCCATGAAAGTCATAGGTGTCATGGGAGAAGTGGAACCTCATTTGGATGCGTTGTGAAACAAAGAGCAAGAAGGGAGCACGGTTTGCTTCGAACCTAACATAGGCATGAAAACTATTTGCTTTGCACTCCATGATACACATAGGTGTTATGGGAGGAGTGGAACCTCGTTTGGATGAGTTTGGATGCGTTGTGATGCCAAGATGCAAGATACGAGCACGGTTAACTTTGAACCACCATAGGCATGTAAACTATATGATTTACACTCCATGAAACTCATAGGCGTCATGGGAGAAGTGGAACCTCATTTGGATGCGTTGTGAAGCCAACATGCAAGATTGGAGCACGGTTTGCTTCGATCCAAACATAGGCATGATAAGTATTTGCTTTGCACTCCATGAAATTCAAAGGTGTCATGGGAGAAGTGGAACCTCATTTGGATGCGTTGTGAATCCAAGATGCAAGATAGGAGCACGGTTTGCTTCGATCCTAACGTAGGCATGAAAACTATTTGCTTTGCACTCCATGATACACATAGGTGTCATAGGAGAAGGGGAACCTCGTTTGGATGAGTTTGGATGCGTTGTGAAACCCAGATGCAAGGCACGGTCTGCTTCGAATCGCCATATGCTTGAAAACTATTTTTTTTTGCACTCCATGAAACTCATAGGTGTCATGGGAGACGTGGAACCTCATTTAGATGCGTTGTGAAACCAAGATGCAAGATAGGAGCACGGTTTGCTTCGAACCACCATAGGCATGAAAACCATATGATTTGCACTCCATGAAACTCATAGGTGTCATGGGAGAAGTGGAAGCTCATTTGCATGCGTTGTGCTGCCAAGATACAAGATAGGAGCACGGTTTGCTTTGAACGTAACATAGGCATGAAAACTATTTGCTTTGCACTCCATGATACACGTAGGTGTCATGGGAGAAGTGGAACCTCATTTGGATGCGTTCTGAAACCAAGATGCAAGGTAGGAGCACGGTTTGCTTTGAACCACCATAGGCATGAAAAGTATTTTCTTTGCACCCCATGAAACTCATTGGTGTCTTGGGAGAAGTGGAACCTCATTTGGATGCGTTGTGCATCCAAGATGCACGATGGGAGCACGGTTTGCTTTGAACCTAACATAGGAAAGAAAAGTATTTGCTTGGCACTCCATGATACACATAGGTGCCATGGGAGTTGTGGAACCTCGTTTGGATGAGTTTGGATGCGTTGTGAAACCAAGATTCAAGATAGGAGCACGGTTTGCTTCGAACCACCATAGGCTTGAATACTATATGATTTGCACTCCATGAAAGTCATAGGTGTCATGGGAGAAGTGGAACCTCATTTGGATGCGTTGTGAAACAAAGAGCAAGATGGGAGCACGGTTTGCTTCGAACCTTACATAGGCATGAAAATTATTTGCTTTGCACTCCATGATACATATAGGTGTTATAGGAGGAGTGGAACCTCGTTTGGATGAGTTTGGATGCGTTGTGAAGCCAAGATGCAAGATACGAGCACGGTTAACTTTGAACCACCATAGGCATGTAAACTATATGATTTACACTCCATGAAACTCATAGGTGTCATGGGAGAAGTGGAACCTCATTTGAATGCGTTGTGAAGCCAAGATGCAAGATTGGAGCACGGTATGCTTCGAACCAAACATAGGCATGAAAAGTATTTGCTTTGCACGCCATGAAACTCAAAGGTGTCATGGGAGAAGTGGAACCTCATTTGGATCCGTTGTGAATCCAAGATGCAAGATAGGAGCACGGTTTGCTTCGATCCTACCGTAGGCATGAAAAATATTTGCTATGCACTCCATCATACACATAGGTGTCACTTGAGAAGTGGAACCTCGTTTGGATGAGTTTGGATGCGTTGTGAAACCAAGATGCAAGATAGGAGCACGGTTTGCTTCGAACCACCATATGCTTGAAAACTATGTGATTTGCAGTCCATGAAACTCATTGGTGTCATGGGAGAAGTGGAAGCTCATTTGGATGCGTTGTGAAGCCAAGATGCAAGATAGGAGCACTGTTTGCTTTGAACCTACCACAGGCACGAAAACTATTTGCTTTGCACTCCATGATACACATAGGTGTCATGGGAGAAGTGGAACCTCATTTGGATGCATTGTGAAACCAAGATGCAAGATAGGAGCACGGCTTGCTTCGAACCTACCACAGGTACGAAAACAATTTGCTTTGCACTCAGAAGTGGAACCTCATTTAGATGCGTTGTGAAACCAAGATGCAAGATATGAGCACGGTTTGCTTCGAACCACCATAGGCTTGAAAACTATTTGATTTGCACTCCATGAAACTCATAGGTGTCATGGGAGAAGCGGAACCTCAATTGGATGCGATGTGAAACCAATATGCAAGATGGGAGCACGGTTTGCTTCGAATCAAACATAGGCATGAAAACTATTTGCTTTGCACTCCAAGATACACATAGGTGTCATGGGGGACGCGGAACCTCATTTGGATGCGTTGTGAAACCAAGATGCAAATAGAAACACTGTTTGCTTCGAACCTAGCATAGGCATGAAAACTATTTGCTTTGCACTCCAAGATAGACATAGGTGTCATGGGAGAAGTGGAACCTCGTTTGGATGAGTTTGGATGCATTGCGAAACCATGATGCAACATAGGAGCACTGTTTGCTTCGAACCCAACGTAGGCATGAAAACTATTTGCTTTGCACTCCATGATACACATACGTATCTTGGGAGAAGTGGAACCTCATTTGGATGCGTTGTGAAACTAAGATGCAAGGTAGGAGCACGGTTTGCTTCGAACCACCATAGGCATGAAATCTATTCGCTTTGCACTCCTTGAAACTCATAGGTATCATGGGAGAAGTGGAACCTCGTTTGGATGCGTTGTGAAACCAAGATGCAAGACAGGAGCACGGTTTGCTTCGAACCACCATAGGCATGAAAACTATTTGCTTTGCACTCCATGATACACATAGGTGTCATGGGAGAAGTGGAACCTCATTTGGATCAGTTTGGATGCATTGTGAAACCAAGATGCAAGATAGGAGCACGATTTTCTTCGAACCACCATAGGCACGTAAACTATTTGCTTTACACTCCATGAAACTCATAGGTGTCATGGGAGAAGTGGAACCTCATTTGGATGCGTTGTGAAGCCATGATGTAAGATAGGAGCAGGGTTTGCTTCGAACCTACCATAGGCACGAAAAATATTTGCTTTGCACTCCATGATACACATAGGTCTCATGGGAGAAGTGGAACCACATTTGGATGCGTTGTGAAGCCAAGATGCAAGATAGGAGCACCCTTTGCTTCGAACCTACCATAGGCACGAAAACTCTTTGCTTTGCACTCCACGATACACATAGGTGTCATGGGAGAAGTGGAACCTCATTTGGATGCGTTGTGAATCAAAGATGCAAGATAGGAGCACGGTTTGCTTCGAACCAAACGTAGGCATGAAAACTATTGGCTTTGCACTCCATGATACACATAGGTGTCATGGGAGAAGTGGAACCTCGTTTGGATGAGTTTGGATGCGTTGTGAAATCAAGATGCAAGGCACGGTTTGCTTCGAACCACCATATGCTTGAAAACTATTTGATTTGCACTCCATGAAACTCATTGGTGTCATGGGAGAAGTGGATCCTCATTTGGATGCGTTGTGAAGCCAAGATGCATGATAGGAGCACGGTTTGCTTCAAACACAACATAGGCATGAAAATTATTTGCTTTGCACACCATGATACACATAGGTGTCATGGGAGAAGTGGAACCACATTTGGATGCGTTGTGGAACCATGATGCAAGGTGGGAAAAATATTTGCATCACGGTCTGCTTCGAACCACCATAGGCATGAAAAATATTTGCTTTGCACTCCATGATACACATAGGTGTCACGTGAGAAGTGGAACCTCGTTTGGATGAGTTTAGATGCGTTGTGAAACCAAGATGCAAGATAGGAGCACGGTTTGCTTCGAACCACCATAGGCATGAAAACTATATGATTTGCAGTCCATGAAACTCATTGGTGTCATGGGAGAAGTTGAAGCTCATTTGGATGCATTGTGAAGCCAAGATGCAAGATAGGAGCACTGTTTGCTTTGAACCTACCACAGGCACGAAAACTATTTGCTTTGCACTACATGATACACATAGGTGTCATGGGAGAGGTGGAACCTCATTTGGATGCGTTGTGAAACCAAGATGCAAGATAGGAGCACGGTTTGCTTCGAACCTACCACAGGCATGAAAACACTTTGCTTTGCACTCCATGATACACATAGGTGTCATGGGAGAGGTGGAACCTCATTTAGATGCGTTGTGAAACCAAGATGCAAGATATGAGCACGGTTGTCTTCGAACCACCATAGGCTTGAAAACTATTTGATTTGCACTCCATGAAACTCATAGGTGTCATGGGAGAAGCGGAACCTCATTTGGATGCGTTGTGAAACCAATATGCAAGATGGGAGCATGGTTTGCTTTGAACCTAACATAGGCACGAAAACTATTTGCTTTGCATTCCATGATACACATAGGTGTCATGGAAGAAGTGGAACCTCGTTTGGATGAGTTTGGATGCGTTGTGAAACCAAGATGCAAGATAGGAGCATGGTTTGCTTCGAACCACCATAGGCATGAAAACTATATGATTTGCACTCCATGAAACTCATAGGTGTGATGGGAGAACTGGAACCTCATTTGGATGCGTTGTGAAGCCAAGATGCAAGATAGGAGCACCGTTTGCTTCGAACCAAACATAGGCATGAAAAGTATTTGCTTTGCACTCCTTGAAACTCATAGGTGTCATGGGAGAAGTGGAACCTCATTTGGATGCATTGTGAATCCAAGATTCAAGATAGGAGCACGGTTTGCTTCGAACCTAACGTAGGCATGGAAACTACTTGCTTTGCACTCCATGATACACATAGGTGTCATGGGAGGAGTGGAACCTCATTTGGATGCGTTGTGGAACCAAGATGCAAGGTGGGAGCACGGTTTGCTTCGAACCATCATAGGCATGAAAAATATTTGCTTTGCACTCCATGATTCACATAGTTGTCAAGGGAGAAGTGGAACCTCGTTTGGATAAGTTTGGATGTGTTGTGAAGCCAGGATACAAGATAGGAGCACCGTTTGCTTCGAACCAAATATAGGCATGAAAAGTATTTGCTTTGCACTCCATGAAACTCATAGGTGTCATGGGAGAAGTGGAACCTCATTTGGATGCGTTGTGAAACTAAGATGCAAGGTAGGAGCACGGTTTGCTTCGAACCACCATAGGCATGAAAAGTATTTGCTTTGCACTCCATGCAACTCGTTGGTGTCATTGGAGAAGTGGAACCTCATTTGGATGCGTTCTGAATCCAAGATGCAAGATGGGAGCATGGTTTTCTTCGAACCTAACATAAGCATGAAAACTATTTGCTTTGCACTCCATGATACACATAGGTGTCATGGGAGAAGTGGAACCTCGTTTGGATCAGTTTGGATGCATTTTGAAACCAAGATGCAAGATAGGAGCACGATTTACCTCGAACCACCATAGGCACAAAAACTATTTGCTTTACACTCCATGAAACTCATAGGTGTCATGGGCGAAGTGGAACCTCATTTGGATGCGTTGTGAAGCCATGATGTAAGATAGGAGCACGGTTTGCTTCGAACCTACCATAGGCATGAAAAATATTTGCTTTGCACTCCATGGTACACATAGGTGTCATGGGAGAAGTGGAACCTCATTTAGATGCGTTGTGAAGCCAAGATGCAAGATAGGAGCACCCTTTGCTTCGAACCTACCATAGGCACGAAAACTCTTTGCTTTGCACTCCACGATACACATAGGTGTCATGGGAGAAGTGGAACCTCATTTGGATGCATTGTGAAACCAAGATGCAAGGTAGGAGCACGGTTTGCTTCGAATCAACATAGTCATGAAAAGTATTTGCTTTGCACTCCATGAAACTCATAGGTGTCATGGGAGAAATGAACCTCATTTGGATGCGTTGTGAAACCAAGACGCAACATAGGAGCACGGTTTGCTTCGAACCTAACGTAGGCATGCAAACTATTTGCTTTGCACTCCATGATACACATAGGTGTCATGGGCGAAGTGGAATCTCGATTGGATGAGTATGGATGCGTTGTGGAACCAAGATGCAAGGCACAGTTTTCTTCTAACCACGATATGCTTGAAAAGTATTTGATTTGCACTCCATGAAACTCATAGGTGTCATGGGAGAAGTGGAACCTCATTTGGATGCGTTATGAAGCCAAGATGCAAGATAGGAGCACCCTTTGCTTCGAACCAAACATAGGCATGAAGAGTATTTGCTTTGCACTCCATGAAACTCAAAGGTATCATGGGAGAAGTGGAACCTCATTTGGATGCGTTGTGAAACCAAGATGCCAGATAGGAGCACGGTTTGCTTCGAATCTAACGTAGGCATGAAAACTATTTGCATTGCACTCCATGATACACATAGGTGTCATGGGAGAAGTGGAACCGCATTTGGATGCGTTGTGAAACCAAGATGCAAGGTAGGAGCACGGTCTGCATCGAACAATCATAGGCATCAAAAGTATTTTCTTTGCACTCCATGAAACTCATAGGTGTCATGGGAGAAGAGGAACCACATTTAGATGCGTTGTGAAACCAAGATGGAAGATAGGAGCACGGTTTGCTTCGAAGCACCATAGGCCTGAAAACTATATGATTTGCACTCCATGAAACTCATAGGTGTCATGGGTGAAGGGGAACCTTATTTGGATGCGTTGTGATGCCAAGATGCAAGATAGGAGCACGGTTTGCTTTGAACCAAACATAGGCATGAAAAGTATTTGCTTTGCACCCCATGATACACATAGGTGCCATGGGAGAAGTGGAACCACATTTGGATGCGTTGTGAAACCAAGATGCAACATAGGTGCACGATTTGCTTCGAACCCAACATAGGCATGAAAACTATTTGCTTTGCACTCCATGATACATATAGGTGTCATGGGAGAAGTGGAACCTCGTTTGGATGAGTTTGGACGTGTTGTGAAACAAAGATGCAAGAAAGGAGCACGGTTTGCTTCGAACCACCATAGGCATGAAAACTATATGATTTGGACTCCATGAAACTCATAGGTGACATGGGAGCAGTGGAACCTCATTTGGATGCGTTGTGATGCCAAGATGCAAGATAGGGGCACGGTTTGCTTCGAACCAAACATTGGCATGAAAAGTATTTGCTTTGCACTCTATTAAACTCAAAGGTTTATGGAAGAAGTGGAACCTCATTTGGATGCGTTGTGAAACCAAGATGCAAGATAGGAGCACGGTTTGCTTTTAACCTAACGTAGGCATGAACACTATTTGCTTTGCACTCCATGATACACATAGATGTCATGGGAGAAGTGGAACCTCATTTGGATGCGTTGTGAAGCCAAGATGCAAGATAGGAGCACGGTTTGCTTCGAACCTACCATAGGCATGAAAAGTATTTGCTTTGCACTCCATGATACACATAGGTGTCATGGGAGAAGAGGAACCACATTTGGATACGTTGTGAAACCAAGATGCAAGATAGGAGCATGGTTTGCTTCGAACCACCATAGGCATGAAAACTATATGATTTGCACTCCATGAAACTCATAGGTGTCATGGGAGAAGTGGAACCTCATTTGGATGCGTTGTGATGCCAAGATACAAGATAGGAGCACGGTTTGCTTCGAACAAAACATAGGCATGAAAAGTATTTGCTTTGCACTCTATGATACACATAGGTGTCGCGGTAGAAGTGGAACCTCATTTGGATGCGTCGTGAAAGCAAGATGCAACATAGGACCACGGTTTGCTTCGAACCCAACATAGGCATGAAAACTTTTTGCTTTGCACTCCGTGATACATATAGGTGTCATGGGTGAAGTGGAACCTGGTTTGGATGAGTTTGGATGCGTTCTGAAACCAAGATGCAAGATAGGAGCACGGTTTGCTTCGAACCACCATAGGCATGAAAACTATATGATTTGCACTCCATGAAACTCATGGGTGTCATGGGAGAAGTCGAACCTCATTTGGATGCGTTGTGAAGCCAAGATGCAAGATAGGAGCACGGTTTGCATCGAACAAAACATAGGCATGAAAAGTATTTGCTTTGCACTCCATGATGCACATAGGTGTCATGGGAGAAGTGGAACCTCGTTTGGATGAGTTTGGATGCGTTGTGAAACCAAGATGCAAGATAGGAGCACGGTTAGCTTCGAACAACCATGGGCATGAAAACTATGTGATTTGCACTCCATGAAACTCTTTGGTGTCTTGGGAGAAGTGGAACCTCATTTGGATGCGTTGTGATGCCAAGATGCAAGATAGGAGCACGGTTTGCTTCGAACCTACCATAGGCACGAAAAATCTTTGCTTTGCACTCCATTATACACATAGGTGTCATGGGAGAAGTGGAGCCTCATTTGGATGCGTTGTGAAGCCAAGATGCAAGATCGGAGCACCCTTAGATTTGAACCTACCATAGGCACGAAAACTCTTTGGTTTGCACTCCACGATACACATAGGTGTCATGGGAGACGTGAAACATCGTTTGGATGCGTTGTGAAACCAAGATGCAAGGTAGGAGCACGGCTTGCTTCGAACCAACATAGGCATGAAAAGTATTTCCTTTGCACTCCATGAAACTCATAGGTGTCATTGGAGAAGTGAACCTCATTTGGATACGTTGTGAAACCAAGATGCAACAAAGGAGCACGGTTTGCTTCGAACCTAACGTAGGCATGAAAACTATTTGCTTTGCACTCCATGATACACATAGGTGTCATGGGCGAAGTGGAACCTCGTTTGGATGAGTTTGGATGCGTTGTGAAACCAAGACGCAAGGCACGGTTTTCTTCGAACCACCATATGCTTGAAAACTATTTGATTTGCACTCCATGAAACTCATAGGTGTCATGGGAGAAGTGGAACCTCATTTGGATGCGTTGTGAAGCCAAGATGCAAGATAGGAGCACCGTTTGATTCGAACCAAACATAGGCTTGAAGAGTATTTGCTTTGCACTCCATGAAACTCAAAGGTGTTATGGGAGAAGTGGAACCTCATTTGGATTCGTTGTGAAACCAAGAAGCAAGATAGGAGCACGATTTGCTTCGAATCTAACGTAGGCATGAAAACTATTTGCTTTGCACTCCATAATACACATAGGTGTCATCGGAGAAGTGGAACCGCATTTGGACGCGTTGTGAAACCAAGATGCAAGGTGGGAGCACGGTCTGCTTCGAACAACCATAGGCATGAAAAGTATTTTCTTTGCACTGCATGAAACTCATAGGTGTCATGGGAGAAGAGGAACCACATTTGGATGCGTTGTGAAACCAAGATGCAAGATAGGAGTGCGGTTTGCGTCGAACCGCCATAGGCATGAAAACTATATGATTTGCACTCAATGAAACTCATAGGTGTCATGGGAGAAGTGGAACCTCATTTGGATGCGTTGTGATGCCAAGATGCAAGATAGGAGCACGGTTTGCTTCGAACAAAACATAGGCACGAAAAGTATTTGCTTTGCACTCCATGATTCACATAGGTGTCATGGGTGAAGTGGAACCTCGTTTGGATGAGTTTGGATGCGTTGTGAAACCAATATGCAAGATAGGAGCACGGTTTGCTTTGAACCACTATAGGCATGAAAATTATGTGATTTGCACTCCATGAAACTCATAGGTCTCATGGGAGAAGTGGAACCTTATTTGGATGCATTGTGAAGCCAAGATGCAAGATAGGAGCTCGGTTTGCTTCGAACCAAACATAGGCATGAAAAGTATTTGCTTTGCAGTCCATGATACACATAGGTGTCATGGGAGAAGTGGAACGTCGTTTGGATGAGTTTGGATGCGTTGTGCCAAGATGCAGGATTGGAGCACGGTTTGCTTTGAACCACCATAGGCTTGAAAACTATATGATTTGCACTCCATGAAACTCATAGGTGTCATGGGAGAAGTCAAACCTCATTTGGATGCGTTGTGTAGCCAAGATGCAAGATAGGAGCACGGTTTGCATCGAACCAAACATAGGCATGAAAAGTATTTGCTTTGCACTCCATGATACACATAGGTGTCATGGGAGAAGTGGAACCTCGTTTGGATGCGTTGTGAAACCAAGATGCAAGATAGGAGCACGGTTTGCTTCGAACCACCATAAGCATGAAAACTATATGATTTGCACACCATGAAACTCATAGGTGTCATGGGAGCAGTGGAACCACATTTGGATGCGTTGTGATGCCAAGATGCAAGATAGGAGCACGGTTTGCTTCGAACCAAACATAGGCATGAAAAGTATTTGCATTGCACTCCGTTAAACTCAAAGGTTTCACGGGAGAAGTGAAACCTCATTTGGATGCGTTGTGAAACCAAGATGCAACATAGGAGCACGGTTTGCCTCGAAACTAACGTAGGCATGAACACTATTTGCTTTGCACTCCATGATACACAATGGTTTCATGGGAGAAGTGGAACCTCGTTTGGATGAGTTTGGATGCGTTGTGAAACCAAGATGGAAGGCACGGTTTTCTTCGAACCAATATATGCATGAAAACTATTTGATTTGCACTCCCTGAAACTCATAGGTGTCATGGGAGAAGTGGAACTTCATTTGGATGCGTTGTGAAGCCAAGATGCAAGATAGGAGCACGGTTTGCTTCGAACCTACCATAGGCACGAAAAAACTCTTTGCATTGGACTCCACGATACACATAGGTGTCATGGGAGACGTGGAACCTCATTTGGATGCGCTGTGAAATCAAGTGCAAGGTAGGAGCACGGTTTGGTTCAAATCACCATTGGCATGAAAAGTATTTGCTTTGCACTCCATGAAACTCATAGGTGTCACGGGAGAAGTGGAACCTGATTTGGATGCGTTGTGAAACCAAGATGCAACATAGGAGCACGGTTTGCTTCGAACCTAACGTAGGCATGAAAACTATTTGCTTTGCACTCCATGATACACATCATGGGAGAAGTCGAACCTTGTTTGGATGAGTTTGGATGCGTTGTGAAACCAAGATGCAAGGCACGGTTTGCTTCGAACCACCATAGGCATGAAAACTATATGACTTGCACTCCATGAAACTCATAGGTGTCATGGGAGAAGTGGAACCTCATTTGGATGCGTTGTGATGCCAAGATGCAAGATAAGAGCACGGTTTGCTTTGAACCAAACATAGGCATGAAAAGTATTTGCTTTGCACTCCATGATACACATAGGTGTCGTGGGAGAAGTGGAACCTCATTTGGATGCGTTGTGATACAAAGATGCAACATATGAGCACGGTTTGCATCGAATCCAACATAGGCATGAAAACTAATTGTTTTGCACTCCTTGATACACATAGGTGTCATGGGAGAAGTGGAGCCTCGTTTGGATGAGTTTGGATGCGTTGTGAAACAAAGATGCAAGATAGGAGCACGGTTTGCTTCGAAGCACCATAGGCCTGAAAACTATATGATTTGCACTCCATGAAACTCATAGGTGTCATGGGTGAAGTGGAACCTTATTTGGATGCGTTGTGATGCCAAGATGCAAGATAGGAGCACGGTTTGCTTTGAACCAAACATAGGCATGAAAAGTATTTGCTTTGCACCCCATGATACACATAGGTGCCATGGGAGAAGTGGAACCACATTTGGATGCGTTGTGAAACCAAGATGCAACATAGGTGCACGATTTGCTTCGAACCCAACATAGGCATGAAAACTATTTGCTTTGCACTCCATGATACATATAGGTGTCATGGGAGAAGTGGAACCTCGTTTGGATGAGTTTGGACGTGTTGTGAAACAAAGATGCAAGAAAGGAGCACGGTTTGCTTCGAACCACCATAGGCATGAAAACTATATGATTTGGACTCCATGAAACTCATAGGTGACATGGGAGCAGTGGAACCTCATTTGGATGCGTTGTGATGCCAAGATGCAAGATAGGGGCACGGTTTGCTTCGAACCAAACATTGGCATGAAAAGTATTTGCTTTGCACTCTATTAAACTCAAAGGTTTATGGAAGAAGTGGAACCTCATTTGGATGCGTTGTGAAACCAAGATGCAAGATAGGAGCATGGTTTGCTTTTAACCTAACGTAGGCATGAACACTATTTGCTTTGCACTCCATGATACACATAGATGTCATGGGAGAAGTGGAACCTCATTTGGATGCGTTGTGAAGCCAAGATGCAAGATAGGAGCACGGTTTGCTTCGAACCTACCATAGGCATGAAAAGTATTTGCTTTGCACTCCATGATACACATAGGTGTCATGGGAGAAGAGGAACCACATTTGGATACGTTGTGAAACCAAGATGCAAGATAGGAGCATGGTTTGCTTCGAACCACCATAGGCATGAAAACTATATGATTTGCACTCCATGAAACTCATAGGTGTCATGGGAGAAGTGGAACCTCATTTGGATGCGTTGTGATGCCAAGATACAAGATAGGAGCACGGTTTGCTTCGAACAAAACATAGGCATGAAAAGTATTTGCTTTGCACTCTATGATACACATAGGTGTCGCGGTAGAAGTGGAACCTCATTTGGATGCGTCGTGAAAGCAAGATGCAACATAGGACCACGGTTTGCTTCGAACCCAACATAGGCATGAAAACTTTTTGCTTTGCACTCCGTGATACATATAGGTGTCATGGGTGAAGTGGAACCTCGTTTGGATGAGTTTGGATGCGTTCTGAAACCAAGATGCAAGATAGGAGCACGGTTTGCTTCGAACCACCATAGGCATGAAAACTATATGATTTGCACTCCATGAAACTCATGGGTGTCATGGGAGAAGTCGAACCTCATTTGGATGCGTTGTGAAGCCAAGATGCAAGATAGGAGCACGGTTTGCATCGAACAAAACATAGGCATGAAAAGTATTTGCTTTGCACTCCATGATGCACATAGGTGTCATGGGAGAAGTGGAACCTCGTTTGGATGAGTTTGGATGCGCTGTGAAACCAAGATGCAAGATAGGAGCACGGTTAGCTTCGAACAACGATGGGCATGAAAACTATGTGATTTGCACTCCATGAAACTCTTTGGTGTCTTGGGAGAAGTGGAACCTCATTTGGATGCGTTGTGATGCCAAGATGCAAGATAGGAGCACGGTTTGCTTCGAACCTACCATAGGCACGAAAAACCTTTGCTTTGCACTCCATTATACACATAGGTGTCATGGGAGAAGTGGAGCCTCATTTGGATGCGTTGTGAAGCCAAGATGCAAGATCGGAGCACCCTTAGATTTGAACCTACCATAGGCACGAAAACTCTTTGGTTTGCACTCCACGATACACATAGGTGTCATGGGAGACGTGGAACATCATTTGGATGCGTTGTGAAACCAAGATGCAAGGTAGGAGCACGGCTTGCTTCGAACCAACATAGGCATGAAAAGTATTTCCTTTGCACTCCATGAAACTCATAGGTGTCATTGGAGAAGTGAACCTCATTTGGATACGTTGTGAAACCAAGATGCAACAAAGGAGCACGGTTTGCTTCGAACCTAACGTAGGCATGAAAACTATTTGCTTTGCACTCCATGATACACATAGGTGTCATGGGCGAAGTGGAACCTCGTTTGGATGAGTTTGGATGCGTTGTGAAACCAAGACGCAAGGCACGGTTTTCTTCGAACCACCATATGCTTGAAAACTATTTGATTTGCACTCCATGAAACTCATAGGTGTCATGGGAGAAGTGGAACCTCATTTGGATGCGTTGTGAAGCCAAGATGCAAGATAGGAGCACCGTTTGATTCGAACCAAACATAGGCTTGAAGAGTATTTGCTTTGCACTCCATGAAACTCAAAGGTGTTATGGGAGAAGTGGAACCTCATTTGGATTCGTTGTGAAACCAAGAAGCAAGATAGGAGCACGATTTGCTTCGAATCTAACGTAGGCATGAAAACTATTTGCTTTGCACTCCATAATACACATAGGTGTCATCGGAGAAGTGGAACCGCATTTGGACGCGTTGTGAAACCAAGATGCAAGGTGGGAGCACGGTCTGCTTCGAACAACCATAGGCATGAAAAGTATTTTCTTTGCACTGCATGAAACTCATAGGTGTCATGGGAGAAGAGGAACCACATTTGGATGCGTTGTGAAACCAAGATGCAAGATAGGAGTGCGGTTTGCGTCGAACCGCCATAGGCATGAAAACTATATGATTTGCACTCAATGAAACTCATAGGTGTCATGGGAGAAGTGGAACCTCATTTGGATGCGTTGTGATGCCAAGATGCAAGATAGGAGCACGGTTTGCTTCGAACAAAACATAGGCACGAAAAGTATTTGCTTTGCACTCCATGATTCACATAGGTGTCATGGGTGAAGTGGAACCTCGTTTGGATGAGTTTGGATGCGTTGTGAAACCAATATGCAAGATAGGAGCACGGTTTGCTTTGAACCACTATAGGCATGAAAATTATGTGATTTGCACTCCATGAAACTCATAGGTCTCATGGGAGAAGTGGAACCTTATTTGGATGCGTTGTGAAGCCAAGATGCAAGATAGGAGCTCGGTTTGCTTCGAACCAAACATAGGCATGAAAAGTATTTGCTTTGCAGTCCATGATACACATAGGTGTCATGGGAGAAGTGGAACGTCGTTTGGATGAGTTTGGATGCGTTGTGCCAAGATGCAGGATTGGAGCACGGTTTTGCTTTGAACCACCATAGGCTTGAAAACTATATGATTTGCACTCCATGAAACTCATAGGTGTCATGGGAGAAGTCAAACCTCATTTGGATGCGTTGTGTAGCCAAGATGCAAGATAGGAGCACGGTTTGCTTCGAACCAAACATAGGCATGAAAAGTATTTGCTTTGCACTCCATGATACACATAGGTGTCATGGGAGAAGTGGAACCTCGTTTGGATGAGTTTGGATGCGTTGTGAAACCAAGATGCAAGATAGGAGCACGGTTTGCTTCGAACCACCATAAGCATGAAAACTATATGATTTGCACACCATGAAACTCATAGGTGTCATGGGAGCAGTGGAACCACATTTGGATGCGTTGTGATGCCAACATGCAAGATAGGAGCACGGTTTGCTTCGAACCAAACATAGGCATGAAAAGTATTTGCATTGCACTCCGTTAAACTCAAAGGTTTCACGGGAGAAGTGAAACCTCATTTGGATGCGTTGTGAAACCAAGATGCAACATAGGAGCACGGTTTGCCTCGAAACTAACGTAGGCATGAACACTATTTGCTTTGCACTCCATGATACACAATGGTTTCATGGGAGAAGTGGAACCTCGTTTGGATGAGTTTGGATGCGTTGTGAAACCAAGATGGAAGGCACGGTTTTCTTCGAACCAATATATGCATGAAAACTATTTGATTTGCACTCCCTGAAACTCAAAGGTGTCATGGGAGAAGTGGAACTTCATTTGGATGCGTTGTGAAGCCAAGATGCAAGATAGGAGCACGGTTTGCTTCGAACCTACCATAGGCACGAAAAAACTCTTTGCATTGGACTCCACGATACACATAGGTGTCATGGGAGACGTGGAACCTCATTTGGATGCGCTGTGAAATCAAGATGCAAGGTTGGAGCACGGTTTGGTTCGAATCACCATTGGCATGAAAAGTATTTGCTTTGCACTCCATGAAACTCATAGGTGTCACGGGAGAAGTGGAACCTGATTTGGATGCGTTGTGAAACCAAGATGCAACATAGGAGCACGGTTTGCTTCGAACCTAACGTAGGCATGAAAACTATTTGCTTTGCACTCCATGATACACATAGGTGTCATGGGAGAAGTGGAACCTTGTTTGGATGAGTTTGGATGCGTTGTGAAACCAAGATGCAAGGCACGGTTTGCTTCGAACCACCATAGGCATGAAAACTATATGACTTGCACTCCATGAAACTCATAGGTGTCATGGGAGAAGTGGAACCTCATTTGGATGCGTTGTGATGCCAAGATGCAAGATAAGAGCACGGTTTGCTTCGAACCAAACATAGGCATGAAAAGTATTTGCTTTGCACTCCATGATACACATAGGTGTCGTGGGAGAAGTGGAACCTCATTTGGATGCGTTGTGATACAAAGATGCAACATATGAGCACGGTTTGCTTCGAATCCAACATAGGCATGAAAACTAATTGTTTTGCACTCCTTGATACACATAGGTGTCATGGGAGAAGTGGAGCCCCGTTTGGATGAGTTTGGATGCGTTGTGAAACAAAGATGCAAGATAGGAGCACGGTTTGCTTCGAACCACCATAGGCATGAAAACTATGATTTGCACTTCATGAAACTCATAGGTGTCATGGGAGAAGTGGAACCTCATTTGGATGCGTTGTGAAGCCAGATGCAAGAAAGGAGCACGGTTTGCTTTGAACCAAACATAGGCATGAAAAGTATTTGCTTTGCACTCCACGATACACATAGGTTTTATGGGAGAAGTGGAACCTCGTTTGGATGAGTTTGGATGCGTTGTGAAACCAAGATGCAAGATAGGAGCACAGTTTGCTTCGAACCACCACAGGCATGAAAACTATATGATTTGCACTCCATGAAACTCATAGGTGTCATGGAAGCAGTGGAACCTCATTTGGATGCGTTGTGATGCCAAGATGCAGGATAAGAGCACGGCTTGCTTCGAACCAAACATAGCCATGAATAGAATTTGCTTTGCACTCCGTTAAACTCAAAGGTTTCATGGGAGAAGTGGAACCTCATTTGGATGCGTTGTGAAACCAAGATGCAAGGTAGGAGCACGGTTTGCTTCGAACCACCATAGGCATGAAAAAGTATTTGCTTTGCACTCCATGAAACTCATAGGTGTCATGGGAGAAGTGGAACCTCATTTGGATGCGTTGTGAAACCAAGATACAAGATGGGAGCACAGTTTGCTTCGAACCACCATAGGCATGAAAACTATTTGCTTTGCACTCCATGACACTCATAGGTGTCATGGGAGAAGTGGAACCTCGTTTGGATGAGATTGGATGCGTTGTGAAACCAAGATGCACGGCACGGTTTGCTTCGAACCACCATATGCACGATAACTATTTTCTTTGCACTCCATGAAACTCATAGGTGTCATGGGAGAAGTGGAACCTCATTTCGATGCGTTGAGAAACCCAGATGCCAGATACAAGCACGATTTTCTTCAAACCTAACGTTGGCATGAAAACTATTTGCTTTGCACTCCATGATACACATAGGTGTCATGGGAGAAGTGGAACCTTGTTTGGATGAGTTTGGATTCGTTGTGAATTCAAGATGCAAGATAGGAGCATGGTTTGCTTCAAACCACCGTAGGTATGAAAACTATTTGCTTTGCACTCCATGAAACTCATAGGTGTCCTGGGAGAAGTGGAACCTCATTTGGATGCGTTGTGAAGCCAAGACGCAAGATAGGAGCACGGTTTGCGTCGTGCCTACCATTGGCATGAAAACAATTTGCTTTGAACTCCTTGATACACATCTGTGTCGTGGGAGAAGTGGAATATCATTTGGGTGCGTTGTGAAACGAAGATGCAACATTGGAGCATGGTTTGCTTTGAACCACCATAGGCATGAAAAGTATTTGCCTTGCACACCATGCAACTCATAGGTGTCATGGGAGAGGTGGAAACTCATTTGGATGCGTTGTGAAACAAAGATACAAGATAGGAGCACGGTTTGCTTCGAACCACCATAGGCATGAAAAGTATTTTCTTTGCACTCCATGATACACATAGGTGTCATGGGAGAAATGGAACCTCGTTTGGATGAGTTTGGATGCGTTGTAAATTCAAGATGCAAGATAGGAGCACGATTTGCTTCGAACCACCATTGGCATGAAAACTATTTGCTTTGCACTCCATGAAACTCATAGGTGTCATGGGAGAAGTGGAACCTCACTTGGATGCGTTGTAAAACCAAGATTCAAGATAGAAGCACGATTTGCTTCGAACCTAACAAAGGCATGAAAACTATTTGCTTTGCACTCCATGATACACATAGGTGTCATGGGAGAAATGGAACCTCGTTTGGATGAGTTTGGATGCGTTGTGAAACCAAGATGCAAGGCACGGTATGCTTCGAATCCCCATATGCTTGAAAACTATTTCATTTACACTCCATGAAACTCACAGCTGTCATGGGAGAAGTGGAACCTCATTTGGATGCGTTGTGAAGCCAAAATGCAAGATAGGAGCATGGTTTGCATCGAACCAAACATAGGCATGAAAACCATTGGCTTTGCACTCCCTGATACACATAGGTGTCATGTGAGAAGTGGAACCTCATTTGGATGCGTTTTTGAAGCCGAGATGCAAGATTGGTGCACGGTTTGCTTCGAACCAAACATAGGCATTAAAACTATTCGCTTTGCACTCCATGATACAGATAGGTGTCATGGGAGAAGTGGAACCTCATTTGGATGCGTTGTAAATTCAAGATGCAAGATAGGAGCACGATTTGCTTCGAACCACCATAAGAATGAAAACTATTTGCTTTGCACTCCATGATACAGATAGGTGTCATGGGAGAAATGGAACCTCGTTTGGATGCGTTGAAAATTCAAGATGCAAGATAGGAGCACGATTTGCTTCGAACCACCATAGGCATGAAAAGTATTTTCTTTGCACTCCATGAAAGTCATAATTGTCATGGGAGAAGTGAAAACTCCTTTGTATGCGTTGTGAAAACAATATTCAAGATGGGAGCACGGTTTGCTTCGAACCTAACATAGGCATGAAAACTATTTGCTTTCACTCCATGATACACAAAGGTGTCATGGGACAAGTGGAAACTCATTAGGATGAGTTGTCAAACCAAGATGCAAGATAGGAGCATAGTTTGCTTCGAACCACCATTGGCATGAAAAGTATTTGCTTTGCGCTCCATGATACACATAGGTGTCATAGGAGAAGTGGAACCTCGTTTGGATGAGTTTGGATGCGTTGTGAAAGCAAGATTCAAGATAGGAGCACGGATTGCTTCGATCCACCATAGGCATGAAAACTATTTGCTTTGCACTACATGATACACATAGCTGTCATGCCAGAAGTGGAACCTCGTTCGGATGAGTTTGGATGCGTTGTGAAACCAAGATTCAAGATGGGAGCACGGTTTTCTTCGAAACACCATAGGCATGAAAACTATTTGCTTTGCACTCCACGAAACTCATAGGTGTCATGGGAGAACTGGAACCTCATTTGGCTGCGCTGTGAAGCAAGGATGCAAGATAGGAGCACGGTTTGATTTGAACCAAATATAGGAATGAAAACTATTTGCTTTGCACTCCATGCTACAAATAGGTGTCATGGGAGAATTGGAAACTCATTTGGATGCGTAGTGAAACCAAGATGCAAGATTGGAGCACGGTTTGCTTCCAACCACCATAGGCATGAAAACTGTTTGCTTTGCACTCCATGAAACTCATAGGTGTCATGGGAGAAGTGGAACCTCATTTGGATGCGTTGTGAAACCAAGATGCCAGATAGAAGCACGATTTTCATCAAACCTAACGTAGGCATGAAAACATTTTGCTTTGCACTCCATGATACACATAGGTGTCATGGGAGAAGAGGAACCCTGTTGGGATGAGTTTGGATGCGTTGTGAATTCAAGATGCAAGATAGGAGCATGGTTTGTTTCAAACCACCGTAGGTATGAAAACTATTTGCTTCGCACTCCATAAAACTCATAGGTGTCATGGGACAAGTGGAACCCCATTTGGATGCGTTGTGAAGCCAAGATGCAAGATAGGAGAACGGTTTGCTTCGAACCTACCATTGGCATGAAAACTATTTGCTTTGCACTCCTTGATACACATAGGTGTCATGGGAGAAGTGGAACATCATTTGGATGCGTTGTGAAACCAAGATGCAAGATAGGAGCATGGTTTGCCACGAACCACCATAGGCATGAAAAGTATTTGGTTTGCACTCCATGAAACTCATAGGTGTCATGGGAGAGGTGGAAACTCATTTGGATGCGTTGTGAAACAAAGAGACAAGATAGGAGCATGGTTTGCTTCGAACCACCATAGGCATGAAAAGTATTTGCTGTGCACTCCATGATACACATAGGTGTTATGGGAGAACTGGAACCTCGTTTGGATGAGTTTGGATGCATTGTAAATTCAAGATGCAAGATAGGAGAATGGTTTGCTTCGAACCTATAATTGGCATGAAAACAATTTGCTTTGAACTCCTTAATACACATCTGTGTCACGGGAGAAGTGGAACATCATTTGGATGCGTTGTGAAATGAAGATGCAACATTGGAGCATGGTTTGGTTTGAACCACCATAGGCATGAAAAGTATTTGCTTTGCACACCATGCAACTCATAGGTGTCATGGGAGAGGTGGAAACTCATTTGGATGCGTTCTGAAACAAAGATACAAGATAGGAGCACGGTTTGCTTAGAACCACCATAGGCATGAAAAGTATTTTCTTTGCACTTCATGATACACATAGGTGTCATGGGAGAAATGGAACCTCGTTTGGATGAGTTTGGATGCGTTGTAAATTCAAGATGCAAGATAGGAGCACGATTTGCTTCGAACCACCATTGGCATGAAAACTATTTGCTTTGCACTCCATGAAACTCATAGGTGTCATGGGAGAAGTGGAACCTCATTTGGATGCGTTGTAAAACCAAGATTCAAGATAGAAGCACGATTTGCTTCGAACCTAACAAAGGCATGAAAACTATTTGCTTTGCACTCCATGAAACTCATAGGTGTCATGGGAGAGGTGGAAACTCATTTGGATGCGTTGTGAAACAAAGAGACAAGATAGGAGCATGGTTTGCTTCGAACCCCCATAGGCATGAAAAGTATTTGCTGTGCACTCCATGATACACATAGGTGTTATGGGAGAAGTGGAACCTCGTTTGGATGAGTTTGGATGCATTGTAAATTCAAGATGCAAGATAGGAGCACGATTTGCTTCAAACCACCATAGGCATGAAAACTATTTGCTTTGCACTCCATGAAACTCATAGGTGTCTTGGGAGAAGTGGAACCTCGTTTGGATGCGTTGTGAAACCAAGATGCAAGATAGAAGCACGATTTGCTTCAAACCTAACAAAGGCATGCAAACCATTTGCTTTGCACTCCATGCTACACATAGGTGTCATGGGAGAAATGGAACCTCGTTTGGATGAGTTTGGATGCGTTGTGAAACCAAGATTCAAGATTGGAGCACGGTTTGCTTCGAACCACCAATGGCCTGAAAACTATTTGCTTTGAACTCAATGAAACTCATAGGTGTCATAGGAGAAGTGGAACCTCATTTGGATGCGTTGTGAAGCAAGGATGCAAGATAGGAGCACGGTTTGCTCTGAACCAAACATTGGCATGAAAACTATTTGCTATGCACTCTATGATGCACATGTCTCATGGGAGAAGTGGAAACTCAATTGGATGCGTTGTGATACCAAGATGCAAGATAGGAGCACGGTTTGTTTCGAACCACCATAGGCATGAAAAGTATTTGCTTTGCACTCCATGATACACATAGCTGTCACGGGAGAAGTGGAATCTCGTTGGGATGAGTTTGGATGCGTTGTGAATTCAAGATGCAAGATAGGAGCACGGTTTGCTTCAAATCACCATAGGCATGAAAACTATTTGCTTTGCACTCCATGAAACTCATAGGTGTCATGGGAGATGTGGAACCTCATTTGGATGTGTTGTGAAGCCCGGATGCAAGATAGGAGAACGGTTTGCTTCGAACCTACCATTGGCATGAAAACAATTTGCTTTGCACTCCATGATACCCATAGGTGTCATGGGAGAAGTGGTACCTCATTTGGATGCGTTGTAAAACCAAGATGCAAGATAGGGGCATGGTTTGCTTAGAACCAGCATAGGCACGAAAAGTATTTGCTTTGCACTCCATGAAACTCATAGGTGTCACGGGAGAAGTGGAACCTCATTTGGATGCGTTGTGAAACCAAGAAGCAAGATTGGAGCACAGTTTGCTTCGAACCAACATAGGCAAGAAAAGTATTTGCTTTGCACTCCATGATACACAAAGGTGTCATGGGAGAAGTGGAACCTCATTTGGATGAGTTTGGATGCGTTGTGAAACCAAGATGCAAGATAGGAGCACGGTTTGCTTTGAACCAGCATAGGCATGAAAAGTATTTGCTTTGCACTCCATGAAACTCATAGGTGTCATGGGAGAAGTGGAATCTCATTTGGATGCGTTGTGAAGACAAGTTGCACGATAGGAGCACGGTTTGCTTCGAACCAAACATAGTCATGAAAACAATATGCTTTGCACTCCATTATACACTTAGGTGTCATGGGAGACGTGGAACCTCAGTTGGATGCGTTGTGAAACCAATATGCAACATATGAGCACGGTTTGCTTCGAACCAAACATAGGCATGAAAACTATTTGCTTTGCACTCCATGATACACATAGGTGTTATGGGAGAAGTGGAACCTCGTTTGGATGCATTGTGAAACCAACATGCAAGTTAGGAATACGGTTTGCTTCGAACCACCATAGGCGTGAAAACTATGTGATTTGCACTCCATGAAACTCATAGGTGTCATGGGAGAAGTGGAACCTCATTTGGATGCGTTGTGAAACCAAGATGCAAGATGGGAGCACGGTTGGCTTCGAACCTAACATAGGCATGAAAACTATTTGCTTTGCACTCCATGATACACATAGGTGTCATGGGAGAAGTGGAACCTCGTTTGGATGAGTTTGGATGGGTTGTGAAACCAGGATGCAAGATAGGAGCACGGTTTGCTTCTAACCACCATAGGCATGAAAACTATTTGCTTTGCTCTCCATGAAACTCATGCGTTGTGAAACCAAGATGCAAGATAGGAGAATGGTTTGTTTCGAACCAAACGTAGGCATGAAAACTATTTTTTTGCACTCCATGATACACATAGGTGTCATGGGAGAAGTGGAACCTCGTTTGGATGAGTTACGATGCGCTGTGAAACCAAGATGCAAGGCACGGTTTGCTTCGAACCACCATATGCTTGAAAACTATTTGATTTGCACTCCATGAAACTCATAGCTGTCATGCCAGAAGTGGAACCTCATTTGGATACGTTGGGAAGCCAAGATGCAAGATTGGAGCACGGTTTGCTTCGAACCAAACATATGCATGAAAACTATTTGCTTTGCACTCCATGATACAGATAGGTGTCATGGGAGAAGTGGAACCGCATTTCGATGCGTTGCGAAACCAAGATGCAAGGTAGGAGCACGGTTTGCTTCGAACCACCATAGGCATGAAAAGTATTTTCTTTGCACTCCACGAAACTCATAGGTGTTATAGGACAAGTGGAACCTCATTTGGATGCGTTGTGAAACCAAGATGCAATATGGGAGCACGGTTTGCTTCAAAACCACCATAGGCACGATAACTATTTGGTTTGCACTCCATCAAACTCATAGGTGCAATGGGAGAAGTTGAAGCTCATTTGGATGCATTGTGAAGCCAAGATGCAAGATAGGAGCACAGTTTGCTTAGAACCTACCATAGGCACGAAAACTCTTTCCTTTGCACTCCATGATACACATAGGTGTCATGGGAGAAGTGGAACCTCATTTGGATGCGTTGTGAAACCAAGATGCAAGGTAGGAGCACGGTTTGCTTCGAACCACCTTAGGCATGAAAAGTATTTGCTTTGCACTCCATGAAACTCATAGGTGTCATGGGAGAAGTGGAACCTCATTTGGATGCGTTGTGAAAGCAAGATGCCAGATGGGAGCACGGTTCGCTTCAAACCTAACATGGGCATGAAAACTATTTGCTTTGCACTCCGTGATACACACAGGTGTCATGGGAGAAGTGGAACCTCGTTTGGATGAGTTTGGATGCGTTGTGAAACCAAGATGCAAGATAGGAGCACGGTTTACTTCGAGCCAACATTGGCATGAAAACTATATGATTTGCACTCCATGAAACTCATAGGTGTCATGGGAGAAGTGGAACCTCATTTGCATGTGTTGTGAAGCCAAGATGCATGATAGGAGCACGGTTTGCTTCGAACCAAACATAGCCATGAAAACTATTTGCATTGGACTCCATGATGCACATAGGTGTCATGGGAGAAGTGGACCCTCATTTGGTTGCGTTGTGAAACCAAGATGCAACATAGGAGCACTGTTTGCTTCGAACCTAACATAGGCATGAAAACTATTTGCTTTGCACTCCATGATACACATAGGTGTCATGGGACACGTGGAACCTCGTTCGGATGAGTTTGGATGCATTGTGAGACCAAGATGCAAGATAGGAGCACGGTTTGCTTCGAACCACCATAGGCACGATAACTATTTGGTTTGCACTCCATCAAACTCATAGGTGCAATGGGAGAAGTTGAAGCTCATTTGGATGCATTGTGAAGCCAAGATGCAAGATAGGAGCACAGTTTGCTTAGAACCTACCATAGGCACGAAAACTCTTTCCTTTGCACTCCATGATACACATAGGTGTCTTGGGAGAAGTGGAACCTCATTTGGATGCGTTGTGAAACCAAGATGCAAGGTAGGAGCACGGTTTGCTTCGAACCACCATAGGCATGAAAAGTATTTGCTTTGCACTCCATGAAACTCATAGGTGTCATGGGAGAAGTGGAACCTCATTTGGATGCGTTGTGAAACCAAGATGCCAGATGGGAGCACGGTTCGCTTCAAACCTAACATGGGCATGAAAACTATTTGCTTTGCACTCCGTGATACACACAGGTGTCATGGGAGAAGTGGAACCTCGTTTGGATGAGTTTGGATGCGTTGTGAAACCAAGATGCAAGATAGGAGCACGGTTTACTTCGAGCCAACATTGGCATGAAAACTATATGATTTGCACTCCATGAAACTCATAGGTGTCATGGGAGAAGTGAAACCTCATTTGCATGCGTTGTGAAGCCAAGATACATGATAGGAGCACGGTTTGCTTCGAACCAAACATAGCCATGAAAACTATTTGCTTTGGACTCCATGATGCACATAGGTGTCATGGGAGAAGTGGACCCTCATTTGGATGCGTTGTGAAACCAAGATGCAACATAGGAGCACTGTTTGCTTCGAACCTAACATAGGCATGAAAACTATTTGCTTTGCACTCCATGATACACATAGGTGTCATGGGACAAGTGGAACCTCGTTTGGATGAGTTTGGATGCATTGTGAGACCAAGATGCAAGATAGGAGCACGGTTTGCTTCGAACCACCATAGGCACGATAACTATTTGGTTTGCACTCCATCAAACTCATAGGTGCAATGGGAGAAGTTGAAGCTCATTTGGATGCATTGTGAAGCCAAGATGCAAGATAGGAGCACAGTTTGCTTAGAACCTACCACAGGCACGAAAACTCTTTCCTTTGCACTCCATGATACACATAGGTGTCATGGGAGAAGTGGAACCTCATTTGGATGCGTTGTGAAACCAAGATGCAAGGTAGGAGCACGGTTTGCTTCGAACCACCATAGGCATGAAAAGTATTTGCTTTGCACTCCATGAAACTCATAAGTGTCATGGGAGAAGTGGAACCTCATTTGGATGCGTTGTGAAACGAAGATGCCAGATGGGGGCACAGTTCGCTTCAAACCTAACATGGGCATGAAAACAATTTGCTTTGCACTCCGTGATACACATAGGTGTCATGGGAGAAGTAGAACCTCGTTTGGATGAGTTTGGATGCGTTGTGAAACCAAGATGCAAGATAGGAGCACGGTTTACTTCGAGCCAACATAGGCATGAAAACTATATGATTTGCACTCCATGAAACTCATAGGTGTCATGGGAGAAGTGGAACCTCATTTGCATGCGTTGTGAAGCCAAGATGCATGATAGGAGCACGGTTTGCTTCGAACCAAACATAGCCATGAAAACTATTTGCATTGGACTCCATGATGCACATAGGTGTCATGGGAGAAGTGGACCCTCATTTGGATGCGTTGTGAAACCAAGATGCAACATAGGAGCACTGTTTGCTTCGAACCTAACATAGGCATGAAAACTATTTGCTTTGCACTCCACGATACACATAGGTGTCATGGGACACGTGGAACCTCGTTTGGATGAGTTTGGATGCATTGTGAGACCAAGATGCAAGATAGGAGCACGGTTTGCTTCGAACCACCATAGGCACGATAACTATTTGGTTTGCACTCCATCAAACTCATAGGTGCAATGGGAGAAGTTGAAGCTCATTTGGATGCATTGTGAAGCCAAGATGCAAGATAGGAGCACAGTTTGCTTAGAACCTACCATAGGCACGAAAACTCTTTCCTTTACACTCCATGATACACAAAGGTGTCATGGGAGAAGTGGAACCTCATTTGGATGCGTTGTGAAACCAAGATGCAAGGTAGGAGCACGGTTTGCTTCGAACCACCATAGGCATGAAAAGTATTTGCATTGCACTCCATGAAACTCATAGGTGTCATGGGAGAAGTGGAACCTCATTTGGATGCATTGTGAAACGAAGATGCCAGATGGGGGCACAGTTAGCTTCAAACCTAACATGGGCATGAAAACAATTTGCTTTGCACTCCGTGATACACATAGGTGTCATGGGAGAAGTGGAACCTCGTTTGGATGAGTTTGGATGCGTTGTGAAACCAAGATGCAAGATAGGAGCACGGTTTACTTCGAGCCAACATAGGCATGAAAACTATATGATTTGCACTCCATGAAACTCATAGGTGTCATGGGAGAAGTGGAACCTCATTTGCATGCGTTGTGAAGCCAAGATGCATGATAGGAGCACGGTTTGTTTCGAACCAAACATAGCCATGAAAACTATTTGCTTTGGACTCCATGATGCACATAGGTGTCATGGGAGAAGTGGACACTCATTTGGATGCGTTGTGAAACCAAGATGCAACATAGGAGCACTGTTTGCTTCGAACCTAACATAGGCATGAAAACTATTTGCTTTGCACTCCATGATACACATAGGTGTCATGGGACACGTGGAACCTCGTTTGGATGAGTTTGGATGCATTGTGAGACCAAGATGCAAGATAGGAGCACGGTTTGCTTCGAACCACCATAGGCACGATAACTATTTGGTTTGCACTCCATCAAACTCATAGGTGCAATGGGAGAAGTTGAAGCTCATTTGGATGCATTGTGAAGCCAAGATGCAAGATAGGAGCACAGTTTGCTTAGAACCTACCATAGGCACGAAAACTCTTTCCTTTGCACTCCATGATACACATAGGTGTCATGGGAGAATTGGAACCTCATTTGGATGCGTTGTGATGCCAAGATGCAAGGTAGGAGCACGGTTTGCTTCGAACCACCATAGGCATGAAAAGTATTTGCTTTGCACTCCATGAAACTCATAGGAGTCATGGGAGAAGTGGAACCTCATTTGGATGCGTTGTGAAACCAAGATGCCAGATGGGAGCACGGTTCGCTTCAAACCTAACATGGGCATGGAAACTATTTGCTTTGCACTCCGTGATACACATAGGTGTCATGGGAGAAGTGGAACCTCGTTTGGATGAGTTTGGATGCGTTGTGAAACCAAGATGCAAGATAGATGCACGGTTTACTTCGAGCCAACATAGGCATGAAAACTATATGATTTGCACTCCATGAAACTCATAGGTGTCATGGAAGAAGTGGAACCTCATTTGCATGCGTTGTGAAGCCAAGATGCATGATAGGAGCACGGTTTGCTTCGAACCAAACATAGCCATGAAAACTATTTGCTTTGGACTCCATGATGCACATAGGTGTCATGGGAGAAGTGGACCCTCATTTGGATGCGTTGTGAAACCAAGATGCAACATAGGAGCACTGTTTGCTTCGAACCTAACATAGGCATGAAAACTATTTGCTTTGCACTCCATGATACACATAGGTGTCATGGGACAAGGAACCTCGTTTGGATGCATTGTGAGACCAAGATGCAAGATAGGAGCACGGTTTGCTTCGAACCACCATAGGCACGATAACTATTTGATTTGCACTCCATCAAACTCATAGGTGCAATGGGAGAAGTTGATGCTCATTTGGATGCATTGTGAAGCCAAGATGCAAGATAGGAGCACAGTTTGCTTAGAACCTACCATAGGCACGAAAACTCTTTCCTTTGCACTCCATGATACACATAGGTGTCATGGGAGATGTGGAACCTCATTTGGATGCGTTGTGAAACCAAGATGCAAGGTAGGAGCACGGTTTGCTTCGAACCACCATAGGCATGAAAAGTATTTGCTTTGCACTCCATGAAAGTCATGGGTGTCATGGGAGAAGTGGAACCTCATTTGGATGCGTTGTGAAACCAAGATGCCAGATGGGAGTACGGTTTGCTTCAAACCTAACATGGGCATGAAAACTATTTGCTTTGCACTCCGTGATACACATAGGTGTCATGGGAGAGGTGGAACCTCGTTTCGATGAGTTTGGATGCGATGTGAACCCAAGATGCAAGATAGGAGCACGGTTTCCTTCGAACCAAACATAGCCATGAAAACTATTTGCTTTGGACTCCATGAGGCACATAGGTGTCATGGGAGAAGAGGACCCTCATTTGGATGCGTTGTGAAACCAAGATGCAACATAGGAGCACGGTTTGCCTCGAACTTAACATAGGCATGAAAACTATTTGCTTTGCACTCCATGATACACATAGTTGTCATGGGACAAGTGGAATCTCGTTTGGTTGAGTTTGGATGCATTGTGAAACCAAGATGCAAGATAGGAGCACGGTTTGCTTCGAACCACCATAGGCACGATAACTATTTGGTTTGCACTCCATCAAACTCATAGGTGTCATGGGAGAAGTTGAAGCTCATTTGGATGCATTGTGAAGCCAAGATGCAAGATAGGAGCACAGTTTGCTTAGAACCTACCATAGGCACGAAAACTCTTTCCTTTCCACTCCATGATACACATAGGTGTCATGGGAGAAGTGGAACCTCATTTGGATGCGTTGTGAAACCAAGAAGCAAAGTAGGAGCACGGTTTGCTTCGAACCACCATAGGCAAGAAAAAGTATTTGCTTTGCACTCCATGAAACTCATAGGTGTCATGGGAGAAGTGAAACCTCATTTGGATGCGTTGTGAAACCAAGATACAAGATGGGAGCACAGTTTGCTTCGAACTACCATAGGCGTGAAAATTGATTGCTTTGCACTCCATGATACACATAGTTGTCATGGGAGAAGTGGAACCTCGTTTGCATGAGTTTGGATGCGTTGTGAAACCAAGATGCAAGCCACAGTTTGCCTCGAACCACCATATGCACGATAACTATTTGATTTGCACTCCATGAAAGTCATAGGTGTCACGAGAGAAGTGGAACCTCATTTGGATGCGTTGTGTTTGCACTCCATCAAACTCATAGGTGTCATGGGAGAAGTCGAAGCTCATTTGGATGCGTTGTGAAACCAAAATGCAAGATAGGAGCACAGTTTGCTTAGAACCTACAATTGGCACGAAAAATCTTTCCTTTGCACTCCATGATACACATGGGTGTCATGGGAGAAGTGGAACCTCATTTGGATGCGTTGTGAAACCAAGATGCAAGGTAGGAGCACGGTTTGCTTCGAACCACCATAGGCATGAAAAAGTATTTGCTTTGCACTCCATGAAACTCATAGGTGTCGTGGGAGAAGTGGAACCTCATTTGGATGCATTGTGAAACCAAGATACAAGATGGGAGCACAGTTTGCATCGAACCACCATAGGCATGAAAACTATTTGCTTTGCACTCCATGATACACATAGGTGTCATGGGTGAAGTGGAACCTCGTTTGGATGAGTTTGGATGCGTTTTGAAACCAAGATGCAAGGCACGATTTGCTTCGAACCACCATATGCACGATAACAATTTGATTTGCACTCCATTAAACTCATAGGTGTCATGGGAGAAGTGGAACCTCATTTGGATGCGTTGTGTTTGCACTCGATCAAACTCATAGGTGTCATGGGAGAAGTTGAAGCTCATTCGGATGCGTTGTGAAGCCAAGATGCAAGATAGGAGCGAAGTTTGCTTAGAACCAACCATAGGCACGAAAAATCTTTCCATTGCACTCCATGATACACATAGGTGTCATGGGAGAAGTGGAACCTCATTTGGATGCGTTGTGCAACCAAGATTCAAGGTAGGAGCACGGTTTGCTTCGAACCACCATAGGCATGAAAAAGTATTTGCTTTGCACTCCATGAAACTCATAGGTGTCATGGGAGAAGTGAAACCTCATTTGGATGCGTTGTGAAACCAAGATGCAACATAGGAGCACGGTTTGCCTCGAACTTAACATAGGCACGAAAACTATTTGCTTTGCACTCCATGATACACATAGGTGTCATGGGACAAGTGGAATCTCGTTTGGATGAGTTTGGATGCGTTGTGAAACCAAGATGCAAGGCACGGTTTGCTTCGAACCACCATGAAACTCATAGGTGTCGTGGGAGAAGTGGAACCTCATTTGGATGCGTTGTGAAGCCAAGATGCAAGATTGGAGCACGGTTTGCTTCGAACCAATCATAGGCATGAAAACTGTTTGCTTTGCACTCCATGAGACAGATACGTGTCATGGGAGAAGTGGAACCTCAGTTGGATGCGTTGTGAAACCAAGATGCAAGGTAGGAGCACGGTTTGCTTCGAACCACCATAGGCATGAAAAGTATTTTCTTTGCACTCCATGAAACTCATAGGTGCCATGGGAGAAGTGGAACCTCATTTGGATGCGTTGTGAAACCAAGATGCAAGATGGGTGCACGGTTTGCTTCAAACCTAACATAGGCATGAAAAATATTTGCTTTGCACTCCATGATACACATAGTTGTCATGGGAGAGGTGGAACCTCATTTGGATGAGTTTGGATGCGTTGTGAACCCAAGATGCAAGATAGGAGCACGGTTTCCTTCGAACCACCATAGGCATGAAAACTATCTGATTTGCACTGCCATGAAACTCATAGGCGTCATGGGAGAACTGGAATCTCATTTGGATGCGTTGTGAAGCCAAGGTGCAAGATAGGGGCACGGTTTGCTTCGAACCAAACATAGGCATGAAAACTATTTGCTTTGCACTCCATGATACACATAGGTGTCATGGGAGAAGTGGAACCTCGTTTGGATGAGTTTGGATGCATTGTGAAACCAAGATGCAAGATAGGAGCACAGTTTGCTTAGAACCTGCCGTAGGCACGAAAATTCTTTGCTTTAAACTCCGTGATACAAATAGGTGTCATGGGAGAAGTGGAACCTCATTTGGATGCATTGTGAAACCAAGATGCAAGGTAGGAGCACGGTTTGCTTCGAACCACCATAGGCATGAAGAGTATTTTCTTTGACACTCCATGAAACTCATCGGTGTCATGGGAGAAGTGGAACCTCATTTGGATGCGTTGTGAAACCAAGATACAAGATGGGAGCACGGATTTCTTCGAACCTAAGATAGGCATGAAAACTATTTGGTTTGCACTTCATGATACACATGGGTTGATGAGGACATGATTGGGGACCAAGTCTAAGTATTCCAAACATCCTCCACCCGGACACCACGTCACTTGAGCCCAAGGATGGAAAGAGTCAAAGTCCCACACGTTTTGGACATCAAATTGGGACTGCAGAAGAGTCCAAACTTGCGACGGTCACCACGACTTCATACGAACTCCGATTGGGACATTCTAGGACTCTTTGGAAAGCATATCAAGTCTACTTTCTAATGGATCCATGCTTGTTCCCATATCTTATCAGATATGCTCGTAGTCATCGTTTTAACGTCAGGACCTTCTCCACTTATGGTGCTGCGTCACATAATTTTGGGCTGTATCAAGTTGGGTCCATTAGGGACACGTCCTAGGGTTGGAGGACGACCCTAACACCTCCTTGGTCATCCTCCCATCTACATATATGACTCTACTGCCGCCACAAACAGATTGGGTTTTGTTTTTGATGTAAGTTTGGCCGCTGCTACTTCCTTGTAGACGTGTGTGTCGACTAGACCATCCGTTCTACTCGATTCGGAACCCCACCTTCATGTGTATTAGATCTGAACTTTAATCTCATATTTGCAATTGAGTGCTTGTTCTTCATGTTCTTGCTGGTTCTTCGATTGCTTGCAGGAATAACCCTAGTGGTTTGGTTGGTCGTGCTCCGCAAGATCGCGTGCAACCGCTGGAGTTGGTGTATCGGTCGCTAAGGCGCAGCGTCCTTGGACGGTTGTAGTCGGATCATGAATGTCTCTCCAGTCCAAATCGAAGTTATCCATCTCCACCGAAAGATCGGGACAACCCCTCTCCAGTCCAAATCGAAGTTATCCATCTCCACCGAAAGATCGGGACAACCCTTACCCTTATCATAGGTGTCATGGGAGAAGTGGAACCTCGTTTGGATGAGTTTGGATGCGATGTGAAACCAAGATGCAAGATAGGAGCACGGTTTGCTTCGAACCACCATAGGCATGAAAACTATGTGATTTGCACTCCATGAAACTCATAGGTGTCATGGGAGAAGTGGAACCTCATTTGAATCCGTTGTGAAGCCCAGACGCAAGATAGGAGCACGGTTTGCTTCGAACCAAACATAGGCATGAAAACTATTTTCTTTGATACACTTAGGTGTCATGGGAGAAGTGGAACCTCATTTGGATGCGTTGTGAAACAAAAATGCAACATAGGAGCACGGTTTGCTTCGAACCTAACATAGGTATGAAAACTATTTGCTTTGCACTCCACGATACACATAGGTGTCATGGGAGAAGTAGAACCTCGATTGGATGAGTTTGGATGCATTGTGAAACCAAGATGCAAGATAGGAGCACGGTCTGCTTCGAATCACCAGAGGCACGAAAACTATCTGCTTTGCACTCCATGAAACTCATAGGTGTCATGGGAGAAGTGGAAGCTCATTTGGTTGCGTTGTGAAGCCAAGATGCAACATAGGACCACGGTTCGCTTCGAACCTACCATAGGCACGAAAACTCTTTGCTTTGCACTCCATGATACACATAGGTCTCATGGGAGAAGTGGAACCACGTTTGGATGAGTTTGGATGCGTTGTGAAACCAAGATGCAAGGCACGGCTTGCTTCGAACCACCATATGCTTGAAAACGATTTGATTTGCACTCCATGAAACTCATAGGTGTCATGGGAGAAGTGGAACCTCATTTGGAAGCATTGTGAAGACAAGATGCAAAATTGGAGCACGGTTTGCTTCGAACCAATCATAGGCATGAAAACTATTTGCTTTGCACTCCATGATACAGATACGTGTCATGGGAGAAGTGAAACCTCATTTGGATGCGTTGTGAAACCAAGATGTAAGGTAGGAGCACGGTTTGCTTCGAACCACCATAGGCATGAAAAGTATTTTCTTTGCACTCCATGAAACTCAAAGGTGTCATGGGAGAAGTGGAACCTCATTTGGATGCGTTGTGAAGCCAAAACGCAAGATAGGAGCACGGTTTGCTTCGAACCAAACATAGGCATGAAAACTATTTGCTTTGCACTCCATGATACACATAGGTGTCATGGGAGAGGTGGAACCCCGTTTGGATGAGTATGGATGCATTGTGAAACCAAGATGCAAGATAGGAGCACAGTTTGCTTAGAACCTACCATAGGCACGAGAATTCTTTGCTTTGCACTCCATGATACAAATAGGTGTCATGGGAGAAGTGGAACCTCATTTGGATGCGTTGTGAAACCAAGATGCAAGGTAGGAGCACGGTTTGCTTCGAACCACCATAGGCATGAAAAGTATTTGCTTTGCATTCCATGAAACTCATAGGTGTCATGGGAGAAGTGGAACCTCATTTGGATGCGTTGTGAAACCAAGATACAAGATGGGAGCACGGATATCTTCGAACCTATGATAGGCATGAAAACTATTTGCTTTGCACTTCACGATACACATAGGTTGATGAGGGCATGATTGGCTTAGATATGACCATGTTAACCCCTTCAAAGATAAAGGTGAAACCATTCTGTATGATGTTTATATTTGATATATTTTATGAATGGATGTTACACTTTGAAGTTTGTACGTTTTCCTTTTCAAAATTGCTTACATGGATCAAGAGAAGATTTGATTGCATATGGAAGGCATGAAAGGTCAATGAAGTTGATTGGGGACCAAGTCTAAGTATTTCAAACGTCCTCCACCAGGCCACCACGTCACTTGAGCCCAAGGATGGAAAGAGTCAAAGTCCCACACGTTTTGGACATCCAATTCTTACTGCAGAAGAGTCCAAACTTGCGACGGTCACCACGACTTCGTACGAACTCTGATTGGGATGTTATAGGACTCTTTGGATAGCATATCAAGTCTACTTTCCAATGGATCTATGCTTGTTCCCATATCTTATCAGATATGTTCGTATTCGTCATTTTAACGTCAGGACCTTCTCTGCTTATGGTGCTGCGTCACCTAATTTTGGGCCGTATCATGTTGGGTCCATTAGGGACACGTCCTAGGGTTGGAGGACGACCCTAACACCTCCTTGGTCGTCCTTTAATCTACATATATGCCTCTACAGCCGCCACAAACAGATTGGGTTTTATTTTTGATGTAAGTTTAGCCGCTGCTACTTCCTTGTAGACGCGTGTGACGACTAGACCATCCGTTCTACTCGATTCGGAACCCCACCTTCATGTGTATCAGATCTGAACTTTCATCTCAGAATTGTAACTGAGTGCTTGTTCTTCTTGTTCTTGCTGGTTCTTCGATTGCTTGCAGGAATAACCCTAGTGGTTTGGTTGGTCGTGCTCCGCAAGATCGCGTGCAACCGCTGGAGTTGGTGTATCGGTCGCTAAGGCGCAGCGTCCTTGGACGATTGTAGTCGGATCATGAATGTCTCTCCAGTCCAAATCGAAGTTATCCATCTCCACCAAAAGATTGGGACAACCCCTCTCCAGTCCAAATCGAAGTTATCCATCTCCACCGAAAGATCGGGACAACCCTTACCCTTATCATAGGTGTCATGGGAGAAGTGGAAGCTCGTTTGGATGAGTTTGGATGCGTTGTGAAACCAAGATGCAAGATAGGAGCACAGTTTGCTTCGAACCACCATAGGCATGAAAACTATGTGATTTGCAATCCATGGAACTCATAGGTGTCATGGGAGAAGTGGAACCTCATTGGGATGCGTTGTGAAGCCAAGAAGCAAGATAGGAGCATGTTTTGCTTCGAACTAAACTTAGGAATGAAAACTATTTTCTTTGATACACTTTGGTGTCATGGGAGAAGTGGAGCCTCATTTGGATGCGTTGTGAAACAAAAATGCAACATAGGAGCACGGTTTGCTTCGAACCTAACATAGGCATGAAAACTATTTGCTTTGCACTCCATGATACACATAGGTGTCATGGGAGAAGTGGAACCTCGATTGGATGAGTTTGGATGCATTGTGAAACCAAGATGCAAGATAGGAGCACGGTTTGCTTCGAACCACCAGAGGCACGAAAACTATTTGCTTTGCGCTTCATGAAACTCATAGGTGTCATGGGAGAAGTGGAAGCTCATTTGGATGCGTTGTGAACCCAAGATGCAAGATAGGAGCACGGTTTGCTTCGAACCTACCATAGGCACGAAAACTCTTTGCTTTGCACTCCATGATACACATAGGTGTCATGGGAGAAGTGGAACCTCATTTGGATGTGTCGTGAATCCAAGATGCAAGGTAGGAGCACGGTTTGCTTCGAACCACCTTTGGGATGAAAACTATTTGCTTTGCACTCCATGAATCTCATAGGTGTCATGGGAGAAGTGGAAGCTCATTTGGATGCCTTGTGAAGCCAGGATGCAAGATAGGAGCACGGTTTGGTTTGAGCCTACCATAGGCATGAAAACTATTTGCATTGCACTCCATGAAACTCATAGGTGTAATGGAAGAAGTGGAAGCTCATTTGGATGCATTTTGAAGACAAGATGCAAGTTAGGTGCACAGTTTGCTTCGAACCACCATAGGCATGAAAAGTATTTGCTTTGCACTCCATGAATGTCATAGGTGTCATGCGAGAAGTGGAACCTCATTTGGATGCGTTGTGAAGCCAAGATGCAAGATAGGAGCACGACTTGCTTCAAACCTAACATAGGCATGAAAACTATTTGCTTTGCACTCCATGATACACATAGGTGTCATGGTTCAAGTGGAACCTCATTTGGACGAGTTTGGTTGCGTTGTGAAACCAAGATGGAAGATAGGAGCACGGTTTGCTTCGAACCACAATATGCTTGAAAACTGTTTGCTTTGCACTCCATGAAACTCATAGGTGTCATGGGAGAAGTGGAACCTCATTTGGATGCGTTGTGAAGCCAAGATGCAAGATCGGAGCACGGTTTGCTTCGAACCAAACATAGGCTTGAAAACCATTTGCTTTGCACTCCTTGATACACATAGGTGTCATGGGAGAAGTGGAACCTCGTTTGGATGAGTATGGATGCATTGTGAAACCAAGATGCAAGATAGGAGCACAGTTTTCTTAGAACCTACCATAGGCACAAAAACTATTTGCTTTGCACTCCATGATACAAATAGGTGTCGTGGGAGAAGTGGAACCTCATTTGCATGCGTTGTGAAACCAAGATGCAAGGTAGGAGCACGGTTTGCTTCGAACCACCATAGGCATGAAAAGTATTTGCTTTCCACTCCATAAAACACATAGGTGTCAAGGGAGAAGTGGAACCACGTTTGGATGCGTTGTGAAACCAAGATGCAAGATGGGGGCACGGTTTGCTTCGAACCTAACATAGGCATGAAAACTATTTGCTTTGTAGTCCATGAGAGACATAGGTGTCATGGGAGAAGTGGAACCTCGTTTGGATGAGTTTGGATGCGTTGTGAAACCAAGAAGCAAGATAGGAGCACGGTTTGCTTTGAACCACCATAGGCAGGAAAACTATGTGATTTGCACTCCATGAAACTCATAGGTGTCATGGGAGAAGTGGAACCTCATTTGGATGCATTGTGAAGCAAGGATGCAAGATAGGAGAACGGTTTGCTTCGAACCGCCATTGGCTTGAAAACTATTTGCTTCGCACTCCATGAAACTGGTAGGTGTCATGGTTGATGAGGACATCATAGGCTTGGATATGACCATGTTAACCAATTCTAAACCAAAGGTGAAACCATTCTATATGAGTCTTAGTATTGATACATTTGATGAATTGGTGCTGCACCATAAAGTGTGTACATTCTCGTTTGCAGAATTACTTACATGGATCAAGGGAGTGTTTGATTGCGTATGGAAAGCATGGAAGGATAATAAATTTGATTGGGGACCAAATCTAAGTATTCCAAACGTCCTCCATCAGGCCACCACATCACTTATAGCCCAAGGAAGGAAAGAGTTCAAGTCCAACACGTTTTGGTGTGGAATTCGGACTGCAGCAGAGTCACAACTTGAGACGGTCACCACGACTTCATACGGAGTCCGATTGGGACATTCTAGGACTCTTTGGAAAGCATATCAAGTCTACATTCTAAAGAATCTAGCCTCATGTCCATATCTACTCCGAGGCGTCCGCAATCATCTATTTAATGATGAGAACTTTTTCTGTCTGCAGTGCTGCGTCACGTAATTATTGCCTAATGGGCCGTGTATCAAGTGGGGCCCAATAGGGGCGCATCCTAGGGTTGTAGGACGACCTCCACCACATCCAGGTCGTCCTCAACCATCTTATATACCTCCGTAGCCGCCACAAACAGATCGGGTTTTGATTTTGATGTAAGTTTAGCCGCTGCTACTTCCTTGTAGACGTGTGTGTCGACTAGACCATCCGTTCTACTCGATTCGGAACCCCACCTTCATGTGTATCAGACCTGAACCTTCATCTCATATTTGCAATTGAGTCCTTGTTCTTCTTGTTCTTGCTGGTTCTTCGATTGCTTGCAGGAGTAACCCTAGTGGTTTGGTTGGTTGTGCTCCACAAGATCGCGTGCAACCGCTAGAATTGGTGTATCGATTGCTAAGGCGCATCATCCCTGAATGTTGTAGTTGGGTCGTGAACGTCTCTCCAGTCCAAATCAAAGTTATCCATCTCCACCGAAAGATCGGGACAACCCTTATCCATATCAATTGGTATCAGAGCAAGGTTTGATCGGTGAGAGATTTCAGTTTATATTATTTTCCTATAGTCCAGGAAAAGCGAACAAAATAGAAGATTCAATTTTCTATAATCCCATAGACCTTTTGTGCCTTTTACTAGTTCTACTTAGTTCAGGCTTGTTGAGTTTGGATTACATCGGTTGAGTCGAGTTGCTGGTCTTAGGGTTAGTCTTTTAGAGTTTCGAGTTTTGCCACGTTTTGGTCATTGTCAATCATATACATCTTTGCTGCCATCAGCACCATAAACATCTCCACTACAGCATATAAATCTCCATTGCAATAGTTTCCATCATATCCATCTTTGCTATCCATGCTATTTTGTTTTAACACTGGCAAAATCTGATCTGTGCACACAAAGAAAACTCTACATTGCTAGTTCTATTCTTGTTACTCCCAGAAAAGAAAAGAGAAAAGAAAGAGAAACACATTATATGTTGCTTTTCTAAAATCTGATTTGCAAAGATTCAGTTTTGCTCTGGTTGTGCAAAGTGAAAGAAAGAAGAAAAAAAGAGAAAGAAAGAGAAAGAGAAAAGAAAGAAAAGAGGGGAGAAGGAAAAGGAGGAGTGAATTTCTTGCTGTTCTTGTGCCTTGTTTCTTGCTGTACCATGACTTCATTTGTGTCCAGGCTCGCGTCTCTAGCACGGTCTAGCCTAGGACCAGCACGGTACCACCGTTGAACGATTTCTCAGCTTGCTTTTGTGACTAATGTGGTGCTAGTACTTCCTTGTGTATTAATTTCAGCCCTCCTACAGCTCCACATATCCGATTACAGCTTGATAGGTGTTGTTGCAGCACCGATACGCTTTTTCCAGGTTTCCCGACTTGTTGGTTGCTGCCACCTCCTGTTTAGCTTTTGTAAGAGCTTGTTTGAATAAGTTGAAAGTGAGAGAATTATGATCACCACATCCTTGTAGTTGATAGGAGCATACATGTTATTGTGTTTGTTTCTTGTTTTCTACTAATCATGGCAGGTAATGCAGAGCATCATGAGTTCATGGCATTACACCCTCATATTCTAGATGTCATTCAACACTTGCCTTCATTTGCTGGTAAATTTGATCCTCATGCATACATTAATTGGGAGCTGAAGGTAGATAAGAAATTTGATGAGTATGATTTGTCTGAGAAGCAAATGGTTTTTGCTGCATCTAATGCTTTAACTAAGGATGCTTTGCATGAATGGAAACATCTTTGTAGGAATAACATTGTTCCGCAAACATAGAAAGAATTCAAAATGCATTTTAGAGGTGTATATATTCCTGCATATTATGTGGACCACTTGCTTGCTAAACTGGAGAAACTGAAACAGGGTAGTAGAACCGTGAAACAATACTACCATGATTTTAAAATTTGTGTCATGTTTAGTGGCTTGGATGAATCTATGGAAGATGTAATGAGTAGGTTCATGCAAGGGCTCAGTTCTGAAATTCAATGCTTGCTCACTGGTGAAACATATAACCATATATCTTGCTTATTTTGTCTTGCTTGTAAAGTTGAAAATCAGATTCTTTTATCTATGAATACTTGCAAGAATGATGTGACACATTGTAACCAGCAATTGTCTACTGTACATGTTAAAAAGGAGCAACAAATAGTGAAACTCAGTGCTGATTTGCCTTTGTCACAACCTGATTTGCTTGTTGTACCTTGTGACCAAGAAGAATTGTGTGATACTTCTCTAATTTCATCACCACAGATAGAGATAGAGCGTCCTGTTTTTCCCCTTGTTGTCCATAACATTTTACAGGAGGATGGGAACAAAACCATTGAGTGCATGGAGCAATTTGGGCAACTACACCCGCAGCTAAAGTGGAAAAGAATGATTGTCCACCACCCACCACATCGGAGGAGAGCAAGCAAACTAACACATTTGATGCTGCCATCACTCAATGATCACTCTCAAGAAGGGGAGCCAAGTTGGCTATTACCTAGAACATGTGCTCCAACATTGGTCAAACCGAGGACGGTTTGCTGTCAAGAAGGGAAGAATGATGAGGACAACATAGGCTTGGATATGACCATGTTAACCAATTCTAAACCAAAGGTGAAACCATTCTATATGAGTCTTATTATTGATACATTTGATGAATTGGTGCTGCACCATAAAGTGTGTACATTCTCGTTTGCAGAATTACTTACATGGATCAAGGGAGTGTTTGATTGCATATGGAAAGCATGGAAGGATAATGAAGTTGATTGGGGACCAAATCTAAGTATTCCAAACGTCCTCCATCAGGCCGCCACGTCACTTATAGCCCAAGGAAGGAAAGAGTTCAAGTCCAACACGTTTTGGTGTGGAATTCGGACTGCAGTAGAGTCCCAACTTGAGACGGTCACCATGACTTCATACGGAGTCCGATTGGGACATTCTAGGACTCTTTGAAAAGCATATCAAGCCTACATTCCAAAGAATCTAGCCGCATGTCCATATCTAGTCCGAGACGCCGCAATCATCTATTTGACGAGAACTTTTTCTGTCTGCAGTGCTGCGTCTCCTAATTATTGCCTAATGGGCCGTGTATCAAGTGGGGCCCAATAGGGGCGCATCCTAGGGTTGTGGGACGACCTCCACCACATCCAGGTCGTCCTCAACCATCTTGTATACCTCCGTAGCCGCCACAAACAGATCGGGTTTCGATTTTGATGTATGTTTGGCCGCTGCTACTTCCTTGTAGACGTGTGTGTCGACTAGACCATCTGTTCTACTCGATTTGGAACCCCACCTTCATGTGTATCAGACCTGAACCTTCATCTCATATTTGCAATTGAGTGCTTGTTCTTCTTGTTCTTGCTGGTTCTTCGATTGCTTGCAGGAATAACCCTGGTGGTTTGGTTGGTCGTGCTCCGCAAGATCGCGTGCAACCGCTGGAGTTGGTGTATCGGTCACTAAGGCGCAGCGTCCTTGGATGGTTGTAGTCGGATCATGAATGTCTCTCCACTCCAAATCGAAGTTATCCATCTCCACCGAAAGATCGGGACAACCCCTCTTCAGTCCAAATCGAAGTTATCCATCTTCACCGAAAGCTCGGGACAACCCTTACCCTTATCATAGGTGTCATGGGAGAAGTGGAACCTCGTTTGGATGAGTTTGGATGCGTTGTGAACCCAAGATGCAAGATAAGAGCACGGTTTCCTTCGAACCACCATAGGCATGAAAACTACCTGATTTGCACTCCATGAAACTCATAGGTGTCATGGGAGAAGTGGAACCTCATTTGGATGTATTGTGAAACCAAGATGCAAGGTAGGAGCACGGTTTGCTTCGAACCACCTTAGGCATGAAAAGTATTTGGTTTGCATTCCATAAAAATCATAGGTGTCATGGGAGAAGTGGAACCTCATTTGGATGCGTTGTGAAACCAAGATACAAGATGCGAGCACGGTTTTCTTCGAACCTATGATAGGCATGAAAACTATTTGCTTTGCACTTCATGATACACATAGGTTGATGAGGACATGATTGGCTTAGATATGAGCATGTTAACCCCTTCAGAGATAAAGGTGAAACCGTTTTGTATGAAGTTTATATTTGATATATTTTTTGAATGGATGTTGCACTTTGAAGTTTGTACGTTTTCCTTTTCAGAATTGCTTGCATGGATCAAGAGAAGATTTGATTGCATATGGAAGGCATGAAAGGTCAATGAAGTTGATTGGGGACCAAGTCTAAGTATTCGAAACGTCCTCCACCTGGCCACCACGTCACTTGAGGCCAAGGATCGAAAGAGTAAAAGTACAACACGTTTTGGACATCAAATTCGGACTGCAGAAGAGTCCAAACTTGCGACGGTCACCACGACTTCATACGAACTCCGATTGGGACGTTCTAGGATTCGTTGGAAAGCATATCAACTCTACTTTCCAGCGGATCTATGCTTGTACCCATATCTTAAAAGATATGTTTGTAGTCGTCGTTTTAACGTCAGGACCTTCTCTGCTTATGGTGCTGCGTCACCTAATTTTGGGCTGTATCAAGTTGGGTCCATTAGGGACACGTCCTAGGGTTGGAGGACAACCCTAACACCTCCTTGGTCGTCCTTCCATCTACATATATGCCTCTACCGCCGCCACAAACAGATTGGGTTTTGTTTTTGATGTAAGTTTAGCCGCTGCTACTTCCTTGTAGACGCAATTGTCGACTAGACCATCCGTTCTACTTGATTCGGAACCCCACCATCATGTGTATCAGATCTGAACTTTCATCTCATATTTGCAATTGAGTGCTTGTTCTTCTTGTTCTTGCTGGTTCTTCGATTGCTTGCAGGAATAACCCTAGTGGTTTGGTTGGTCGTGCTCCGCAAGATCGCATGCAACCGCTGAAGTTGGTGTATCGGTCGCCAAGGCGCAGCGTCCTTGGACGGTTGTAGTCGGATCATGAATGTCTCTCCAGTCCAAATCGAAGTTATCCATCTCCACCTAAAGATCAGGACAACCCCTCTCCAGTCCAAATCGAAGTTATCCATCTCCACCGAAAGATCGGGACAACCCTTAACCTTATCATAGGTGTCATGGGAGAAGTGGAACCTCGTTTGGATGAGTTTGGATGCGTTGTGAAACCAAAATGCAACATAGGAGCACGGTTTGCTTCGAACCACCATACGCATGAAAACTATGTGATTTGCACTCCATGAAAGTCATAGGTGTCATGGGAGAAGTGGAACCTCATTTGGATGCGTTGTGAAGCCAAGACGCAAGATAGGAGCACGGTTTTCTTCGAACCAAACATAGGCATGAAAACTATTTTCTTTGATACACTTAGGTGTCATGGGAGAAGTGGAACCTCATTTGGATGCGTTGTGAAACAAAAATGCAACATAGGAGCACGGTTTGCTTCGAACCTAACATAGGCATGAAAACTATTTGCTTTGCACTCCATGATACACATAGGTGTCATGGGAGAAGTGGAACCTCGATTGGATGAGTTGGGATGCATTGTTAAACCAAGATGCAAGATAGGAGCACGGTTTGCTTCGAATGACCAAAGGCACGAAAACTATTTGCTTTGCACTCCACGAATATCATAGGTGTCATGGGAGAAGTGGAAGGTCATTTGGATGCGTTGTGAAGCCAAGATACAAGATAGGAGCACGGTTTGCTTCGAACCTACCATAGGCACGAAAAGTCTTTGCTTTGAACTCCAAGATACACATAGGTGTCATTGGAGAAGTGGAACCTCGTTTGGATCAGTTTGGATGCGTTGTGAAACCAAGATGCAAGGCACGGTTTGCTTCGAACCACCATATGCTTGAAAACTATTTGATTTGCACTCCATGAAACTCATAGGTGTCATGGGAGAAGTGGAAGCTCATTTGGATGCGTTGTGAAGCCAAGATGCAAAATTGGACCACGGTTTGCTTCGAACCAAGCTTAGGCATGAAAACTATTTGCTTTGCAGTCCATGATACACTTAGGTGTCATGGGAGAAGTGGAACCTCATTTGGATGCGTTGTGAAACCAAGATGCAACATAGGAGCACGGTTTGCTTCGAACCTAACGTAGGCTTGAAAACTATTTGCTTTCCACTCTATGATACACAAAGGTGGCATGGGAGAAGTGGAACCTCGATTGGATGAGTTTGGATGCATTGTGAAAGCAAGATGCAAGATAGGAGCACGGTTTGTTTCGAACCACCATAGGCACGAAAACTATTTGCTTTACACTCCATGAAACTCATAGGCGTCATGGGAGAAGTGGAACCTCATTTGGATGCATTGTGAATCAAGGATGCAAGGTAGGAGCACGGTTTGCTTCGAACCACCGTAGGCACGAAAACTATTTGCTTTGCACTCCATGAAACTCATAGGTGTCATGGGACAAGTGGAATCTCATTTGGATGCGTTGTGAAACCAAGATGCAAGGTAGGAGCACGGTTTGCTTCGAACCACCGTAGGCATGAAAAGTATTTGCTTTGCACTCCATGAAACTCATAGTTGTCATGGGAGAAGTGGAACCTCATTTGCATGCGTTGTGAAACCAAGATGCAAGATGGGAGCACGGTTTGCTTCGAACCTAACAAATGCATGAAAACTAATTGCTTTGCACTCCATGATACACATAGGTGTCATTTGACAAGTGGAGCCTCGTTTGGATGAGTTTGGATGCGTCGTGAAACCAAGATGCAAGATAGGAGCACGGTTTGCTTCGAACCACCATAGGCATGAAAACTATGTGATTTGCACTCCATGAAACTCAAAGGTGTCATGGGAGAAGTGGAACCTCATTTGTATGCGTTGTGAAGCCAAGATGCAAGATAGGAGCATGGTTTGCTTCGAACCAAACATAGGCATGAAAACTATTTGCTTTGCACTCCATGATACACTTAGGTGTCATGGGAGAAGTGGAACCTTATTTGGATGCGTTGTGCAACCAAGATGCTACATAGGAGCACGGTTTGCTTCGAACCTAACATAGGCACGAAAACTATTTGCTTTGTACTCCATGAAATTCTTAGGTGTCATGGGAGAAGTGGAAGCCCATTTGGATGCATTGTGAAGCCAAGATGCAAGTTAGGAGGACAGTTTGCTTCGAACCACCATAGGCATGAAAAGTATTTGCTTTGCACTCCATGAATCTCATAAGTGTCATGCGAGAAGTGGAACCTCATTTGGAAGCGTTATGAAGCCAAGATGCAAGATAGGAGCACGATTTGCTTCAAACCTAACATAGGCATGAAAACTATTTGCTTTGCACTCCATGATACACATAGGTGTCATGGGACAAGTGGAACCTCATTTGGATGAGTTTGGTTGCGTTGTGAAACCAAGATGCAAGATAGGAGCACGGTTTGCTTCGAACCACCATAGGCATGAAAACTGTTTGCTTTGCACTCCATGAAACTCATATTTGTCATGGGAGAATTGGAACCTCATTTGTATGCGTTGTGAAGTCAAGATGCTAGATCGGAGCACGGTTTACTTCGAACCAAACATAGGCGTCAAAACCTTTTGCTTTGCACTCCCTGATACACATAGGTGTCATGGGAGAAGTCGAACCTCTTTTGGATGCGTTGTGAAACCAAAATGCAAGATAGGAGCACGGCTTGCTTCAAACCACCAATGGCATGAAAACTATTTGCCTTTCACTCCATGAAACTCATAGGTGTTTGGGAGAAGTGGAAGCTCATTTGGATGCGTTGTTTAGCCAAGATGCAAGATAGGATCACAGTTTGCTTTGAACCTACCATAGGCATGAAAACTATTTGCTTCGCACTCCATGAAACTCATAGGTGTCATGGGAGAAGTGGAACCTCATTTGGATGCGTTGTGGGGCCAAGATGCAAGATAGGAGCATGGTTTACTTCGAACCTACCACAGGCACAAAAACTACATGCTTTGCACTTGATGATACACATAGGTGTCATGGGAGAAGTTGAACCTCATTTGGATGCATTGTGAAACCAAGATTCAAGGTAGGAGCACAGTTTGCTTCGAACCACCATAGGCATGAAAAGTATTTGCTTTGCACTCTATGATACACATTGGTGTCATGGGAGAAATGGAACCTCATTTGGATGAGTTTGGATGCGTTGTGAAACCAAGATGCAAGATAGGAGCACGGTTTGCTTCGAACCACCATAGGCATGAAAACTATATGATTTGCACTCCATGAAACTCATTGGTGTCATGGGAGAAGTGGAAGCGCATTTGGATGTGTTGTGAAACTAAGATGTGAGATACGAGCACGGTTTGCTTCGAGCCAAACATAGGCATGAAAAGTATTTTCTTTGCACTCCATGAAACTCAAAGGTGTCATGGGAGAAGTTGATAAGGGTAAGGGTTGTCCCGATCTTTCGGTGGAGATGGATAACTTTGATTTGGACTGGACAGACATTCACGATCCGACTACAACCGTCCAAGGACGCTGCGCCTTAGGGACCGATACACCAACTCCAGCGGTTGCACGCGATCTTGCGGAGCACGACCAACTAAACCACTAGGGTTATTCCTGCAAGCAATCGAAGAACCAGCAAGAACAAGAAGAACAAGCACTCAATTGCAAATATGAGATGAAAGTTCAGATCTGATACACATGAAGGTGGGGTTCTGAATCGAGTAGAACGGATGGTCTAGTCGACACACGCGTCTACAAGGCAGTAGCAGCGGCTAAACTTACATCAAAAACAAAACCCAATCTGTTTGTGGCGGCTCTAGAGGCATATATGTAGATGGAAGGACGACCAAGGAGGTGTTGGGGTCGTCCTCCAACCCTAGGACGTGTCCCTAATGGACCCTACTTGATACATGGGACAACAGCCCAAAATTAGGTGACGCAGCACCATAAGCAGAGGAGGTCCTGACGTTAAAACGACGACTATGAACGTATTTTATAAGATATGGGAACAATCATAGATCCATTGGAAAGTAGACTTGATATGCTTTCCATGGAGTCCTAGAATGTCCCAATCGGAGTCCGTATGGAGTCGTGGTGACCGTCGCAAGTTTGGACTCTTCTGCAGTCCGAATTCCACATCCAAAACGTGTTGGACTTGGACTCTTTTCTTCCATGGGCTAAAGTGACGTGGTGACCTAGTGCAAAACGTTCAGGGCACATGGATTTGGACCCCAATCAACTTCATTGACCTTCAATGCTTCCGTTATGCAATCAAACCTTCCCTTGATCCATGTAAGTAATTCTGCAAATGAAAATACACATACTTTATGGTGCAACACCAATTCATCAAATGTATGAATAATAAGAAACATATAGAACGGTTGCACCTTTGGTTTAGAAATGTTTAATATGGTCATATCCAAGCCAATGATGTCCTCATCAGAAGTGGAACCTCATTTGGATGCGTTGTGAAACCAAGATACAAGATTGGAGCACGGTTTGCTTCCAACCTAACGTTGGCATGAAAACTATTTGCTTTACACTCCATGATACACATAGGTGTCATGGGAGAAATGGAACCTCGTTTGTGTGAGTTTGGAGGCGTTGTGATACCAAGATGCAAGGCACGGTTTCCTTCAAACCACCATATGCTTGAAAACTATATGATTTGCACTCCATGAAACTCATAGGTGTCATGAGAGATGTGGAACCTCATTTGGATGCATTGTGAAACCAAGATGCAAGATGGGAGCGTGGTTTGCTTCAAACCTAACATAGGCATGAAAACTATTTGCTTTGCACTCCACGATACACATAGGTGTTATGGGAGAAGTGGAACCTCGTTTGGATGCGTTGTCAAAAAGAGATGCAGGATAGGAGCACGGTTTGCTTCGAACCACCATAGGCATGAAAACAATGTGATTTGCACTCCATGAAACACATAGATGTCATGGGAGAAGTGGAACCTCATTTGGATGCGTTGTGAAGCCAAGAAGCAAGATAGGAGCACGGTTTGCTTCGAACCAAACATAGGCATGAAAACTATTTGCCTTGCACACTATGATACACTTAGGTGTCATGGGAGAAGTGGAACCTCATTTGGATGCGTTGTGAAACCAAGATGCAAGGTTGGAGCACGGTTTGCTTCGAACCACCATAGGCACGAAAACTATTTGCTTTGCACTCCATGAAACTCATAGGTGTCATAGGAGAAGTGGAAGCTCATTTGGATGCATTGTGAAGCCAAGTTGCAAGATAGGAGCACGGTTTGCTTCAAACCTACCATGGGCACGAAAACTCTTTGCTTTGCACTCCATGATACACATAGGTGTCATGGGAGAAGTGGAACCTCATTTGGATGTGTTGTGAAACCAAGATGCATGGTTGGAGCATGGTTTGCTTCGAACCAACATAGGCATGAAAAGTATTTGCTTTGCACTCCTTGCCTCATAGGTGTCATGGGAGAAGTGGAACCTCATTTGGATGCGTTGTGAAACCAAGATGCAAGATGGGAGCACGGTTTGCTTCGAACCTAACATAGGCATGAAAACTATTTGCTTTGCACTCCATGACACACATAGGTGTCTTGGGAGAAGTGGAACCTCCTTTGGATGAGTTTAGATGCGTTGCGAAACCAAGATGCAAGATAGGAGCACGGTTAGCTTCAAACCACCATTGGCATGAAAACTATATGATTTGCACTCCATGAAACTCATAGGTGTCATGGGAGATGTGGAACCTCATTTGGATGCGTTGTGATACCAAGATGCAAGATGGGAGCACGGTTTTCTTCAAACCTAACATAGGCATGAAAACTATTTGCTTTGCACTCCACGATACACATAGGTGTTATGGGAGAAGTGGAACCTCGTTTGGATGCGTTGTGAAACCAAGATGCAAGATAGGAACACGGTTTGCTTTGAACCACCATAGGCATGAAAACAATGTGATTTGCACTCCATGAAACACATAGGTGTCATGGGAGAAGTGGAACCTCATTTGGATGCGTTGTGAAGCCAAGATGCAAGATAGGAGCACGGTTTGCTTCGAACCAAACATAGGCATGGAAACTATTTGCTTTCCACACCATGATACACTTAGGTGTAATGCGAGAAGTGTAACCTCATTTGGATGCGATGTGAAACCAAGATGCAACATAGGAGCACGGTTTGCTTCGAACCTAACATAGGCACGAAAACTATTTGTTTGCACTCCATGATACACATAGGTGTCATGGGAGAAGTCGAACCTCGATTGGATAAGTTTGGATGCATTGTGAAACTAGGATGCAAGATAGGAGCACGGTTTGATGAGGACATCATAGGCTTGGATATGACCATGTTAACCAATTCTAAACCAAAGGTGAAACCATTCTATATGAGTCTTATTATTGATACATTTGATGAATTGGTGCTGCACCATAAAGTGTGTGTATTTTCATTTGCAGAATTACTTACATGGATCAAGGGAAGGTTTGATTGCATAACGGAAGCACGGAAGGTCAATGAAATTGATTGGGGACCAAATTTAAGTATTCCAAACGTCCTCCACCAGGCCACCACGTCACTTATAGCCCAAGGAAGGAAAGAGTCCAAGTCCAACACGTTTTGGTGTGGAATTCGGACTGCAGCAGAGTCCCAACTTGAGACGGTCACCACGACTTCATACGGAGTCCGATTGGAACGTTCTAGGACTCTTTGGAAAGCATATTAAGTCTACTTTCCAATGGATCTATGTTTGTTCCCATATCTTAACAGATACGTTTGTAGTCGTCGTTTTAACGTCAGGACCTACTATGCTTATGGTGCTGCGTCGCCTAATTTTGGGCTATTGGCCCATGTATCAAGTTCGGTCCATTAGGGACATGTCCTAGGGTTGGAGGACGACCCCAGCACCTCCTTGGTCGTCCTTCCATCTACATATATGCCTCTAGAGCCGCCACAAACAGATGGGGTTTTGTTTTTGATGTAAGTTTAGCCGCTGCTACTTCCTTGTAGACGCGTGTGTCGACTAGACCATCCGTTCTACTCGATTCAGAACCCCACCTTCATGTGTATCAGATCTGAACTTTCATCTCATATTTGCAATTGAGTGCTTGTTCTTCTTGTTCTTGCTGGTTCTTCGATTGCTTGCAGGAATAACCCTAGTGGTTTGGTTGGTCGTGCTCCGCAAGATCGCGTGCAACCGCTGGAGTTGGTGTATCGGTCGCTAAGGCGCGGTCTTGGAAGGCTGTAGTCGGGCCGTGAACGTCATCTCCTTCCACCAATCGAGTTATCTCACGCCTCTCATCGAAAGATCGACCACGAACCCTAGCGGGTTCATATCAATTGGTAATCAGAGCAAGGTTTATCGGTGAGAGATTTCAGTTTACATTATTTTCCTATAGTCCAGAAAAAGCCATAAAAATTGTAGATTTAATTTTCCATAATCCCATAGACCTTTTGTGCCTTTTACTAGTACTACTTAGTTCAGGCTTGTTGAGTTTGGCTTACATCGGTTGAGTCAAGTTGCTGGTCTTAGGGTTAGTCTTTTAGAGTTTCGAGTTCTTGTCACGTTTTGGTCACCGTCAATCATATACGTCTCTGCTGCCATCACCACCATAAACATCTCCATCCTACATCATATTCATCTCCATTGCAATAATTTCCATCATATGCATCTTTGCTGCCGCATACCCATCCCTGCTATTTTATTTTAACACCGGCAAAATCTGATTTGGGCACACAAAGAAAAATCTACATTGCTACTTCTATTCTTGTTACTCCCAGAAAAGAAAGAGAAACACATTGTAAGTTGCTTTTCTGAAATCTGATTTGCAAAGATTCTGATTTGCTCTGGTTGTGCAAAGTAAAAGAACGAAAAAATAGAAAGAAAGAGAAAGAGAAAAGAAAGAAAAGAAAAGAGAAGGAAAAGAAGGGGGAGTGAATTTCTTGCTATTCTTGTGCCTTGTTTCCTATTGTACCGTGGCTTCGTTTGTGTCCAGGCTCGCGTCTCTAGCACGGTCTAGCCTAGGACCAGCACGGTACCACCGTTGAACGATTTCTCAGCTTGCTTTTGTGATTAATGTGGTGCTAGTACTTCCTTGTGTATTAATTTCAGCCCTCCTACAACTCCACATATCCGATTACAGCTTGATAGGTGTTCTTGCTGCAGCACCGATACGCTTTTTCCAGGGTTCCCGACTTGTTGGTTGCTGCCACCTCCTGTTTGGCTTGGTAAGAACTTGTAAGAGCTTGTTTGAATAAGTTGAAAGTGAGAGATATGATCACCACATCCTTGTAGTTGATAGGAGCATACATGTTATTGCGTTTGTTTCTTGTTTTCTACTAATCATGGCAGGTAATGCAGAGTATCATGAGTTCATGGCATTACACCCTCATATTCTGGATGTCATTCAACACTTGCCTTCATTTGCTGGTAAATTTGATCCTCATGCATACATTAATTGGGAGCTGAAGGTAGATAAGAAATTTGATGAGTATGATTTGTCTGAGAAGCAAATGGTTTTTGTTGCATCTAATGCTTTAACTAAGGATGCTTTGCATGAATGGAAACATCTTTGTAGGAATAACATTGTTCCGAAAACATGGAAAGAATTCAAAATGCATTTTAGAGGTGTATATATTCCTGCATATTATGTGGACCACTTGCTTGCTAAACTGGAGAAACTGAAACAGGGTAGTAGAACCGTGAAACAATACTACCATGATTTTAAAATTTGTGTCATGTTTAGTGGCTTGGATGAATCTATGGAAGATGTAATGAGTAGGTTCATGCAAGGGCTCAGTTCTGAAATTCAATGCTTGCTCACTGGTGAAACATATAACCATATATCTTGCTTATTTTGTCTTGCTTGTAAAGTTGAAAATCAGATTCTTTTATCTATGAATACTTGCAAGAATGATGTGACACATTGTAACCAGCAATTGTCCACTGTACATGTTAAAAAGGAGCAACAAATAGTGAAACTCAGTGCTCATTTGCCTTTGTCACAACCTGATTTGCTTGTTGTACCTTGTGACCAAGAAGAATTGTGTGATACTTCTCTAATTTCATCACCACAGCTAGAGATAGAGCGTCCTGTTTTTCCCCTCGTTGTCCATAACATTTTGCAGGAGGATGGGAATAAAACCATTGAGTGCATGGAGCAATTTGAGCAACTACACCCGCAGCTAAAGTGGAAAAGAATGATTATCCAGCACCCACCACATCGGAGGAGAGGAAGCAAACTAACACATTTGATGCTGCCATCACTCAATGATCACTCTCAAGAAGGGGAGCCAAGTTGGCTATTACCTAGAACATGTGCTCCAACATTGGTCAAACCGAGGACGGTTTGCTGTCAAGAAGGGGAGAATGATGAGGACATCATAGGCTTGGATATGACCATGTTAACCAATTCTAAACCAAAGGTGAAACCATTCTATATGAGTCTTATTATTGATACATTTGATGAGAGGCGTGAGATAACTCGATTGGTGGAAGGAGATGACGTTCACGGCCCGACTACAGCCTTCCAAGACCGCGCCTTAGCGACCGATACACCAACTCCAGCGGTTGCACGCGATCTTGCGGAGCACGACCAACCAAACCACTAGGGTTATTCCTGCAAGCAATCGAAGAACCAGCAAGAACAAGAAGAACAAGCACTCAATTGCAAATATGAGATGAAAGTTCAGATCTGATACACATGAAGGTGGGGTTCTGAATCGAGTAGAACGGATGGTCTAGTCGACACACGCGTCTACAAGGAAGTAGCAGCGGCTAAACTTACATCAAAAACAAAACCCCATCTGTTTGTGGCGGCTCTAGAGGCATATATGTAGATGGAAGGACGACCAAGGAGGTGCTGGGGTCGTCCTCCAACCCTAGGACATGTCCCTAATGGACCGAACTTGATACATGGGCCAATAGCCCAAAATTAGGCGACGCAGCACCATAAGCATAGTAGGTCCTGACGTTAAAACGACGACTACAAACGTATCTGTTAAGATATGGGAACAAACATAGATCCATTGGAAAGTAGACTTAATATGCTTTCCAAAGAGTCCTAGAACGTTCCAATCGGACTCCGTATGAAGTCGTGGTGACCGTCTCAAGTTGGGACTCTGCTGCAGTCCGAATTCCACACCAAAACGTGTTGGACTTGGACTCTTTCCTTCCTTGGGCTATAAGTGACGTGGTGGCCTGGTGGAGGACGTTTGGAATACTTAAATTTGGTCCCCAATCAATTTCATTGACCTTCCGTGCTTCCGTTATGCAATCAAACCTTCCCTTGATCCATGTAAGTAATTCTGCAAATGAAAATACACACACTTTATGGTGCAGCACCAATTCATCAAATGTATCAATAATAAGACTCATATAGAATGGTTTCACCTTTGGTTTAGAATTGGTTAACATGGTCATATCCAAGCCTATGATGTCCTCATCATTGATGAGGACATCATAGGCTTGGATATGACCATGTTAACCAATTCTAAACCAAAGGTGAAACCATTCTATATGAGTCTTATTATTGATACATTTGATGAATTGGTGCTGCACCATAAAGTGTGTGTATTTTCATTTGCAGAATTACTTACATGGATCAAGGGAAGGTTTGATTGCATAACGGAAGCACGGAAGGTCAATGAAATTGATTGGGGACCAAATTTAAGTATTCCAAACGTCCTCCACCAGGCCACCACGTCACTTATAGCCCAAGGAAGGAAAGAGTCCAAGTCCAACACGTTTTGGTGTGGAATTCGGACTGCAGCAGAGTCCCAACTTGAGACGGTCACCACGACTTCATACGGAGTCCGATTGGAACGTTCTAGGACTCTTTGGAAAGCATATTAAGTCTACTTTCCAATGGATCTATGTTTGTTCCCATATCTTAACAGATACGTTTGTAGTCGTCGTTTTAACGTCAGGACCTACTATGCTTATGGTGCTGCGTCGCCTAATTTTGGGCTATTGGCCCATGTATCAAGTTCGGTCCATTAGGGACATGTCCTAGGGTTGGAGGACGACCCCAGCACCTCCTTGGTCGTCCTTCCATCTACATATATGCCTCTAGAGCCGCCACAAACAGATGGGGTTTTGTTTTTGATGTAAGTTTAGCCGCTGCTACTTCCTTGTAGACGCGTGTGTCGACTAGACCATCCGTTCTACTCGATTCAGAACCCCACCTTCATGTGTATCAGATCTGAACTTTCATCTCATATTTGCAATTGAGTGCTTGTTCTTCTTGTTCTTGCTGGTTCTTCGATTGCTTGCAGGAATAACCCTAGTGGTTTGGTTGGTCGTGCTCCGCAAGATCGCGTGCAACCGCTGGAGTTGGTGTATCGGTCGCTAAGGCGCGGTCTTGGAAGGCTGTAGTCGGGCCGTGAACGTCATCTCCTTCCACCAATCGAGTTATCTCACGCCTCTCATCGAAAGATCGACCACGAACCCTAGCGGGTTGAGGACATCATAGGCTTGGATATGACCATGTTAACCAATTCTAAACCAAAGGTGAAACCATTCTATATGAGTCTTATTATTGATACATTTGATGAATTGGTGCTGCACCATAAAGTGTGTGTATTTTCATTTGCAGAATTACTTACATGGATCAAGGGAAGGTTTGATTGCATAACGGAAGCACGGAAGGTCAATGAAATTGATTGGGGACCAAATTTAAGTATTCCAAACGTCCTCCACCAGGCCACCACGTCACTTATAGCCCAAGGAAGGAAAGAGTCCAAGTCCAACACGTTTTGGTGTGGAATTCGGACTGCAGCAGAGTCCCAACTTGAGACGGTCACCACGACTTCATACGGAGTCCGATTGGAACGTTCTAGGACTCTTTGGAAAGCATATTAAGTCTACTTTCCAATGGATCTATGTTTGTTCCCATATCTTAACAGATACGTTTGTAGTCGTCGTTTTAACGTCAGGACCTACTATGCTTATGGTGCTGCGTCGCCTAATTTTGGGCTATTGGCCCATGTATCAAGTTCGGTCCATTAGGGACATGTCCTAGGGTTGGAGGACGACCCCAGCACCTCCTTGGTCGTCCTTCCATCTACATATATGCCTCTAGAGCCGCCACAAACAGATGGGGTTTTGTTTTTGATGTAAGTTTAGCCGCTGCTACTTCCTTGTAGACGCGTGTGTCGACTAGACCATCCGTTCTACTCGATTCAGAACCCCACCTTCATGTGTATCAGATCTGAACTTTCATCTCATATTTGCAATTGAGTGCTTGTTCTTCTTGTTCTTGCTGGTTCTTCGATTGCTTGCAGGAATAACCCTAGTGGTTTGGTTGGTCGTGCTCCGCAAGATCGCGTGCAACCGCTGGAGTTGGTGTATCGGTCGCTAAGGCGCGGTCTTGGAAGGCTGTAGTCGGGCCGTGAACGTCATCTCCTTCCACCAATCGAGTTATCTCACGCCTCTCATCGAAAGATCGACCACGAACCCTAGCGGGTTCATATCACGGTTTGCTTCGAACCACCAAAGGCACGAAAACTATTTGCTTTGCACTCCTTGAAACTCATAGGTGTCTTGGGAGAAGTGGAAGCTCATTTGGATGCATTGTGAAGCCAAGTTGCAAGATAGGAGCACGGTTTGCTTCAAACCTACCATAGGCACGAAAACTCTTTGCTTTGCACTCCATGATACGCATAGCTGTCATGGGAGAAGTGGAACCTCATTTGGATGTGTTGTGAAACCAATATGCAACATAGGAGCATGGTTTGCTTCGAACCTAACATAGGCATGAAAACTATTTGCTTTGCACCCCATGATACACATAGGTGTCATGGGAGAAGTGGAACCTCGATTGGATGAGTTTGGATGCATTGTGAAACCAAGATGCAAGATAGGAGCACGGTTTGCTTCGAACCACCATAGGCACGAAAACTATGTGCTTTGCACTCCATGAAACTCATAGGTGTCATAGGAGAAGTGGAACCTCATTTGGATGCATTGTGAAGCCAAGTTGCAAGATAGGAGCACGGTTTGCTTCAAGCCTACCATAGGCACGAAAACTCTTTGCTTTGCACTCCATGATACACATAGGTGTCATGGGAGAAGTGGAACCTCATTTGGATGTGTTGTGAAACCAAGATGCATGGTTGGAGCACGGTTTGCTTCGAACCACCATAGGCATGAAAAGTATTTGCCTTGCACTCCATGAAACTCATAGGTGTCATGGGAGAAGTGGAACCTCATTTGGATGCGTTGTGAAACCAAGATGCAAGATGGGAGCACGGTTTGCTTCGAACCTAACATAGGCATGAAAACTATTTGCTTTGCACTCCATGAAACACATAGGTGTCATGGCAGAAGTGGAACCTCGTTTGGATGAGTTTGGATGCGTTGCGAAAACAAGATGCAAGATAGGAGCACGGTTAGCTTCAAACCACCATTGGCATGAAAATTATATGATTTGCACTCCATGAAACTTATAGGTGTCATGGGAGATGTGGAACCTCATTTGGATGCGTTGTGAAACCAAGATGCAAGATGGGAGCACGGTTTTCTTCAAACCTAACACAGGCATGAAAACTATTTGCTTTGCACTCCACGATACACATAGGTGTTATGGGAGAAGTGGAACCTCGTTTGGATGCGTTGTGAAACCAAGATGCAAGATAGGAGCACGGTTTGCTTTGAACGACCATAGGCATGAAAACAATGTGATTTGCACTCCATGAAACACATAGGTGTCATGGGAGAAGTGGAACCTCAGTTGGATGCGTTGTGAAGCCAAGATGCAAGATAGGAGCACGGTTTGCTTCGAACCAAACATAGGCATGAAAACTATTTGCTTTGCACACCATGATACACTTAGGTGTAATGCGAGAAGTGGAACATCATTTGGATGCGTTGTGAAACCAAGATGCAACATAGGAGCACGGTTTGCTTCGAACCTAACATAGGCATGAAAACTATTTGTTTTCACTCCATGATACAAATAGGTGTCATGGGAGAAGTCGAACCTCGATTGGATGAGTTTGGATGCATTGTGAAACCAGGATGCAAGATAGGAGCACGGTTTGCTTCGAACCACCATAGGCACGAAAACTATTTGCTTTGCACTCCTTGAAACTCATAGGTGTCGCGGGAGAAGTGGAAGCTCATTTGGATGCATTGTGAAGCCAAGTTGCAAGATAGGAGCACGGTTTGCTTCAAACCTACCATAGGCACGAAAACTCTTTGCTTTGCACTCCATGATACACATAGGTGTCATGGGAGAAGTGGAACCTCATTTGGATGCGTTGTGAAGCCAAGATGCAAGATTGGAGCACGGTTTGCTTCGAACCAATTATAGGCATGAAAACTGTTTGCGTTGCACTCCATGATACAGATACGTGTCATGGGAGAAGTGGAACCTCAGTTGGATGCGTTGTGAAACCAAGATGCAAGGTAGGAGCAAGGTTTGCTTCGAACCACCATAGGCATGAAAAGTATTTGCTTTGCACTCCATGAAACTCATAGGTGTCATGGGAGAAGTGGAACCTCATTTGAATGCGTTGTGAAACCAAGATGCAAGATGGGAGCACGGTTTCCTTCGAACCTAACATAGGCATGAAAACTATTTGCTTTTGCACTACATGATACACATAGGTGTCATGGCAGAAGTGGAACCTCGTTTGGATGAGTTTGGATGCATTGCGAAACCAAGATGCAAGATAGGAGCACGGTTTGCTTCAAACCTCCATTGGCATGAAAACTATATGATTTGCACTCCACCAAACTCATAGTTGTCTTGGGAGAAGTGGAACCCAATTTGGATGCGATGTGAAACCAAGATGCAAGATAAGAGCACGGTTTGCTTCGAGCCAAACATTGTCATGAAAAGTATTTTCTTTGCACTCCATGAAACTCAAAGGTGTCATGGGAGAAGTGGAACCTCAAATGATGCATTATGAAAACAAGATGCAAGATAGAAGCACGGTTTGCTTCGAACCTAACGTAGGCATGAAAACTCTTTGCTTTGCACTCCATGATACATGTAGGTGTCATGGGGGAAGTGGAACCTGGTTTGGATGAGTTTGGATGCATTGTGAAACCAAGATGCAAGATAGGAGCACGCTTTGCATCGAACCACCATATTCTTGAAAACTATTTGATTTGCACTCGATGATACACATAGGTTTCATGGGAGAAATGGAACCTTGTTTGGATGAGTTTGGATGCATTGTGAAACCATGATGCAAGATAGAAGGACAGTTTGCTTAGAACCTACCATAGGCACGAAAACTCTTTGCTTTGCACTCCATGATACACATAGGTGTCATGGGAGAAGTTGAACCTCATTTGGATGCGTTGTGAAACCAAGATGCAACATAGGAGCACGGTTTGCTTCGAACCTAACATAGGCACGAAAACTATTTGCTTCGCACTCCATGATACACACAGGTGTCATGGGAGAAGTGGAACCACGATTTGATGAGTTTGGATGCATTGTGAAACCAAGATGCAAGGCACGGTTTGCTTTGAACCACCATATGCTCGAAAACTATTTGATTTGCATTCCATGAAACTCATAGGTGTCATGGGAGAAGCGGAACCTCATTTTGATGCGTTGTGAAGCCAAGATGCAAGATTGGAGTACGGTTTGCTTCGAACCACACATAGGCATGAAAACTATTTGCTTTGCACTCCATGATACACATAGGTTTCATGGGAGAAATGGAACCTCGTTTGGTTGAGTTTGGATGCATTGTGAAACCAAGATGCAAGATAGGAGCACAGTTTGCTTAGAACCTACCATAGGCACGAAAACTATTTGCTTTGCACTCCATGATACAAATAGGTGTCATGGGAGAAGTGGTACCTCATTTGGATGCGTTGTGATACCAAGATGCAAGGTAGGAGCACGGTTTGCTTCGAACCACCATAGGCATGAAAAGTATTTTCTTTGCACTCCATGAAACTCATAGGTGTCAAGGGAGAAGTGGAACCTCATTTGGATGCGTTGTGAAACCAAGATGCAAGATGGGAACACGGTTTGCTTCGAACCTAACATAGGAATGAAAACTATTTGCTTTGCACTCCATGATAAACATAGGTGTCATGGGAGAAGTGGAACCTCGTTTGGATGAGTTTGGATGCGTTGTGAAACCAAGATTCAAGATAGGAGCACGGTTTGCTTCGAACCACAATAGGCATGAAAACTATGTGATTTGCACTACATGAAACGTATAGGTGTCATGGGAGAAGTGGAACCACGTTTGGATGCGTTGTGAAGCCAAGAGGCAAGATAGGAGCACGTTTTGCTTCGAACCAAACATAGGCATGAAAACTATTTTCTTTGCACTCCATGATACACTTCGGTGTCATGGGAGAAGTGGAACCTCATTTGGATGCGTTGTGAAACCAAGATGCAAGATGGGAGCACGGTTTGCTTCGAACCTAACATAGGCATGAAAACTATTTGCTTTGCGCTCCGTGATATACATAGGTGTCATGGGAGAAGTGGAACCTCGTTTGGATGAGTTTGGATGCGTTGTGAAACCAAGATGCAAGATAGGAGCACGGTTTGCTTCGAACCACCATTGGCATGAAAACTATATGATTTGCACTCCATGAAACTCATAGGTGTCATGGGAGAAGTGGAACCTCATTTGGATGCGTTTGGAAGCCAAGATACAAGATACGAGTACGGTTTGCTTCGAACCAAACACAGGCATGAAAACTATTTGCTTTGCACTCCATGATACACTTAGGTGTCATGGGAGAAATGGAACCTCATTTGGATGCGTTGTGAAACCAAGATGCAACATAGGAGCACGGTTTGCTTCGAACCTAACATAGGCACGAAAACTATTTGCTTTGCACTCCATGATACACATAGGTGTCATGGGTGAAGTGGAACCTCTATTGGATGAGTTTGGATGCATTGTGATACCAAGATGCAAGATAGGAGCACGGTCTAGGCTAGGACCAGCACCGTACCACTGGTTCAACGATTATTTAGCTTGCTTTTGTAACTAACGTGGTGCTAGTTCGTTCCTTGTTTCAACCCACCTATAGCTCCACATATTCTACAGCTTGACAGGTCTTGTGCTACGGCACCGATACACTTCATCCATTGCTGCAGACTTGTTGTAGAGGACCCCTCCTGTCGAGCAAGGCAAGAATTGGTAAGAACTTGAGTAACAGGTTGAGAGTGAGCGACTTGTTGTAGCTACATCCCAATAGTTGTAGGGCTTTTATTTCTTCACTTGGCTTCTAGTTGTCTTTGTCTTTGAACCATGCCAGGGTCCGACGAAGATAACCAAATGGCACATTCACCTCGCACAAAGGGTATCATACAACATTTTGAAAGGCAAGTGAAGCTGCACATGGAGGGACTGGATAACGACTTGCAGGTGGCAAATGAAAAGCTTGGGCAGTTGGAGGATACGCAAATTGCCACAAACAACAAGCTTACAAGTTTGGAGAAGTCTGTTGCTAGTGTGGACAAAAGCCTTGCTGCTCTTCTAAGGCGTTTTGATGACCTCCATAACGATGATAAAGACAAGCATAAAGAAGAAAAGAAGGACGAAGATCGAGAGGATGGTAGTTATGATGAGGAGTACACAGGAGATACTAAACATGATGATCGAGACACTCGTGATTGACGTCGCCTACGTCACAACCGTAGAGGTATGGGTGGCCGCCGCCGACGCGAGGTACACAATAATGGTGATGCTTTCAGTAAGATAAAATTTAAAATACCTCCTTTTGATGGTAAATATGATCCTGATGCATACATTACTTGGGAGATTGCTGTTGATCAAAAGTTTGCATGCCAAGAATTTCCTGACACTACACGTGTTAGGGCTGCTACTAGTGAGTTCACAGATTTTGCTTCTATTTGGTGGATAGAATATGGCAAGAAAAATCCTAATAACATACCTAAAACTTGGGATGCACTGAAATGAGCCATGAGAGCTAGATTTGTTCCATCTTACTATGCCCGTGATATGATAAACAAGTTGCAACAATTGAGACAGGGTGCTAAAAGTGTAGAAGAATACTATCAGGAATTACAAACGCGTATGTTGCGTTGTAAATTAGAGGAGGATGAGGAACCTCCTATGGCTAGATTTTTAGGCGGGTTAAATCGGGAAATTCAGGATATCCTCGCTTACAAAGAATACAATAACGTAACCAAACTGTTTCATCTTGCTTGTAAAGCTGAACGGGAAGTGCAGGGACGACGTGCTAGTGCAGGGACTAATGTTTCTGCAGGGAAAGCTAGTTCATGGCAGCAGCGCACAGCTACAATTCCGGCTACATGTACTCCTACACCGTCATCCATTGACAAGACTCGAGCCACCCCTACCAATTCAGTTGCGAAGACAATGCAAAAGCCTGCTGCGAGTACATCATCCGTGGCATCGACAGGTAGAACAAGCAACATCCAATGTCACCGGTGCAAGGGATATGGACATGTGTTGCGTGACTGTCCAAACAAGCGTGTTATGATTGTCAAGGATGATGGTGAGTGTTCATCTGCCAGTGATTTTGATGAAGATACACTTGCATTGCTTGCGGCTGACCATGCAGGTAGTGAGGAACACATAGAGGAATATATTAATGCAGGTGACACGGAGCACTAGGAGAGCTTGATCGTATAGCGAGTGCTTAGTGCACAAATGGAGAAGGCGGAGCAAAATCAGCGACACACTCTATTTCAAACAAAGTGTGTGATCAAGGACTGTTCGTGCCGCATGATCATTGATGGCGGCAGCTGCAACAACTTGGCAAGCAGCGATATGGTACAGAAGCTCGCCCTCACCACCAAACCACACCCCCATCCCTACTAAATCCAATGGTTGAACAACAGTGGTAAGGCAAAGGTAACTAGACTCGTGCGAATCAATTTTGCCATCGGATCATACAAAGATATTGTTGAATGTGATGTTGTGCCTATGCAAGCTTGCAACATTCTGCTAGGTAGACCATGGCAATTTGATAGGGATTCTATGCATCATGGTAGATCAAATCAATATTCTTTTCAATACCATGATCGAAAAATTGTGTTGCATCCTATGTCTCCTGAAGCTATTATGCAATCTGATGTTGCTAAGGCTGCAAAAGCAAAGAGCGAGACCAATAAAAATGACCAATCTGTTGTTCATGACAAAGATGAGATAAAATTGAAAGGACATTGTATGCTTGCTACAAAATCTGATATTAATGAGTTCAATGCATCCACCTCTGTTGCTTATGCTTTGGTATGCAAGGATGCTTTGATTTCAATTGAGGATATGCAACGTTCTTTGCCCCCTGCTGTTGCTAACATTTTGCAGGAGTATTCTGATGTGTTTCCAAGTGAGATACCAGCGGGGCTGCCACCAATACGTGGGATTGAGCACCAAATTGATCTTATTCCTGGTGCATCTTTGCCAAACCGAGCGCCAAACAGGACCAATCCGGAAGAAATGAAGGAAATTCAGTGACAAGTGCAAGAACTACTAGACAAAGGTTATGTCCGTGAGTCTCTTAGTCCTTGTGCTGTTCCGGTAATTTTAGTGCCTAAGAAGGATGGAACATGGCGTATGTGTGTTGATTGTAGGGCTATTAATAATATCACCATTCGATATCGACACCCTATTCCACGATTAGATGATATGCTTGATGAATTGAGTGGTGCTGTTGTGTTTTCAAAGGTTAATCTACGTAGTGGGTATCATCAGATTCGTATGAAATTGGGAGATGAATGGAAAACTGCTTTCAAAACTAAGTTCGGTCTATATGAGTGGTTAGTCATGCCTTTTGGGTTAACTAATGTGCCTAGTACTTTCATGAGATTAATGAACGAGGTTTTGCGTGCTTTCATTGGGAAATTTGTTGTCTTCTACTTTGATGATATACTGATTTATAGCAAATCCATGGATGAACACCTTGATCACTTACATGCTGTTTTTAATGCTCTACGTGATGCACGTTTGTTTGGTAACCTTGAGAAGTGCACTTTCTGCACCGATCGAGTATCGTTTCTTGGCTATGTTGTCACTCCACAGGGAATTGAGGTTGATGAAGCCAAGGTGGAAGCTATACAAGGATGGCCTATACCCACGACGGTCACACAAGTGCGGAGTTTCCTAGGACTTGCTTGTTTCTATCGCCGTTTTGTGAAGGACTTCAGCACCATTGCTGCACCATTGAATGAGCTTACAAAGAAGGGAGTGCCCTTTTCTTGGGGCAAAGCACAAGAGCACTCCTTCCACGTGCTGAAAGATAAGTTAACACATGCACCTCTGCTCCAACTCCCTGATTTTAATAAGACTTTTGAGCTCGAATGTGATGCGAGTGGAATTAGATTGGGTGGTGTTTTGTTACAAGAAGGCAAACCTGTTGCATACTTTAGTGAGAAATTGAGCGGGCCTATTCTGAATTATTCTACGTATGATAAGGAATTATATGCTCTAGTGCGGATATTAGAAACATGGCAGCATTATTTGTGGCCCAAAGAACTTGTTATACATTCTGATCATGAATCTTTGAAACATATTCGTAGTCAAGGAAAACTGAATCGTAGACATGCAAAATGGGTTGAATTTATTGAATCTTTTCCTTATGTTATCAAACACAAGAAAGGGAAGGATAATATCATTGCAGATGCATTGTCTAGGAGATATACTTTGCTGAATCAACTTGATTACAAGATCTTTGGGTTAGACACAATTAAAGACCAATATGCTCATGATGCTGATTTTAAAGATGTGTTGCTGCATTGTAGAGATGGGAAGTCATGGAACAAATTCATCGTCAATGATGGGTTTTGTGTTTAGTGCTAACAAGCTATGCATTTCAGCTATCTCCGTTCGCTTGTTATTGCTGCAGGAAGCGCATGGAGGTGGTTTGATGGGGCATTTTGGAGCAAAGAAGATGGAGGACATTCTTGCTGGTCATTTCTTTTGGCCGAAGATGCGACGAGACGTGGAGCGATTTGTTGCTCGCTGCACAACATGTCAAAAGGCTAAGTCACGGTTGAATCCACACGGTTTGTATATGCCTCTTCCTGTTCCTAGTGTCTCTTGGGAGATATTTCTATCGATTTTGTGTTGGGATTGCCACGGACTAGGAAAGGGCGAGATAGTGTTTTTGTGGTTGTGGATAGATTCTCTAAAATGGCACATTTCATACCATGTCATAAAACTGATGATGCTACACATATTGCTGATTTGTTCTTTCGAGAAGTTGTTCGCTTGCATGGTGTGCCGAATACAATTGTTTCTGATCGTGATGCTAAATTTCTTAGCCATTTTTGGAGAACTTTATGGGCTAAATTGGGGACTAAGCTTTTATTTTCCACCACTTGTCATCCCCAAACTGATGGTCAAACTGAAGTTGTGAATAGAACTTTATCTACTATGTTAAGGGCTGTTTTAAAGAAGAATATTAAGATGTGGGAAGATTGTTTGCCTCATATTAAGTTTCCTTATAATCGTTCGTTGCATTCTACTACAAAGATGTGTCCCTTTGAGATTGTTTATGCCTTGTTACCACGTGCTATTGATTTAATGCCTTTGCCAAGTTCTGAAAAGTTGAATTTTGATGCTAAGCAACGTGCTGAATTGATGCTGAAACTGCATGAAACCACTAAAGAAAACATAGAGCGTATGAATGCTAAGTACAAATTTGCTGGAGATAAAGGTAGAAGGGAATTGATTCTTGAACCTGGAGATTTGGTTTGGTTGCATTTGCGAAAGGATAGGTTTCCTGAATTGAGAAAATCGAAATTGATGCCTAGAGCTGATGGTCCTTTTAAAGTGCTGCAACGTGTTAATGAGAATGCATATAGGTTTGATCTTCCTGCAGATTTTGGGGTTAGTCCCACATTTGACATTGCAGATTTGAAGCCTTGTTTGGGTGAGGAAGATGAGCTTGAGTTGAGGACGACTCAAATGCAAGAAAGGGAGGATGATGAGGACATCAACGCCAACGTTCCATCCTCACCGACTCCAGTACCTATGGCTGGTCCTATTACTCGTGCTCGTGCTCAAAAACTTTATTATCAAGTGATTTCCTTCTTGAGCTCTTGTCCATCTTGTTTAGATCTTGGAGACACATGCACTCTTGTTTTGATTGGGAATCAAGGAGAAGAGCAAAAGGGAAAAGGACTCGCGTAGGCTGGATTCGGACTGCAGCACACCTCCAACTTGCGACGGTCGCCACGGTTACATACGGAGTCGGATTGGAGTGATTCAAGACTTGTTGGAAAGCTAATCAAGTCTACTTTCATATAGATCCGGCCTCATACTCATACCTGCTCAGAAGCGGCGTCAACAGTCAAAAAATCACCGAGAGGTCTATTCTGTCAAGGGTGCTGCGCCACCTTAAGTCAGCCCAATGGCCTTGTATCGTTTAGAGTCCAGTAGGGACGCGACCTAGGGTTGGAGCACGACCCAAACTCTCTTGTGGTCGTCCTACACACGTCATATACCCCTTAGCCGCCACCAGGAACACTTGGGTTTTGTTTAGATCAAGTTTAGCCATCGCTACTTGCTTGTAGGCGCGCGTGCTGATCCAGTCGCCCGTCTCCTTGTCTTCGGAACCCCACTCATAATAAGATTCAGTTTGAAACCTTCAATTTCATCTTGCAATTTCAGTGCTTGTTTCCTCGTTCTTGCTGGTTCTTCGATTGCTTGCAGGACGGGAGCCCCAGGGGCTGGTCGTCGCGCTCCACAAGATCCTGACGGCTTTTGGAAGTGGTGCATCGGTCGCTAAGTCACGGTATTGGAAGGCTGTAATCGGGCCGTGAACATCATCTCCATCCACCAATTGAGTTATATCACGCCTCTCATCGAAAGATCGACCACAAACCCGCGCGGGTTGCTATCAGATACACATAGGTGTCATGGGAGAAGTGGAACCGCATTTGCATGCGTTGTGAAACCAAAATGGAAGGTAGGAGCACGGTTTGCTTCAAACCACCATAGGCATGAAAAAGTATTTGCTTTGCACTTCATGAAACTCATAGGTGTCATGCGAGAAGTGGAACCTCGTTTGTATGCGTTGTGAAACCAAGATGCAAGATAGGAGCACTGATTGCTTCGAACCTAACATAGGCATGAAAACTATTTGCTTTGCACTCCACGACACATATAGGTGTCATGGGAGAAGTGGAACCTCGTCTGGATGAGTTTGGATGCGTTATGAAACCAAGATGCAAGATAGGAGCACGGTTTGCCTCGAACCACCATAGGCATGAGAACTACATGATTTGCACTCCATGAAACTCATAGGTGTCATGGGAGAAGTGGAACCTCATTTGGATGAGTTGTGAAGCCAGGATGCAAGATAGGAGCACGGTTTGCTTTGAACCAAACATAGGCATGAAAACTATTTGCCTTGCACTCAATGATACACATAGGTGTCAAGGGAGAAGTGGAACCTCATTTAGATGCGTTTTGAAACCAAGATGCAAGATAGGATCACGGTTTGCTTCGAACCTAACATAGGCATGAAAACTATTGGCTTGGCACTCCATGATACACATAGGTGTCTTGGGAGAAGTGTAACCTCGTTTGGATGAGTTTGGGTGCGATGTGAAACCAAGATGCAAGATAGGAGCACGGTTTGCTTCGAACCACCATTGGCATGAAAACTATTTGCTTTGCACTCCACGAAACTTATTGGTGCCATGGGAGAAGTGGAAGCTCATTTGTATGCGATGTGAAGCCAGGATGCAAGATAGGAGCACGGTTTGCTTCAAACCACCATAGGCTTGAAAAAGTATTTGCTTTCCACTTCATGAAACTCATAGGTGTCATGCGACAAGTGGAACCTCATTTGTATGCGTTGTGAAACCAAGATGCAAGATAGGAGCACGATTTGCTTCAAACCTAACATAGGCTGAAAACTATTTGCTTTGCACTCCATGATACACATAGGTGTCATGGGATAAGTGGAACCTCATTTGGATTAGTATGGATGCATTGTGAAACCAAGATGTAAGATAGGAGCACTGTTTGCTAGGAACCTACCATAGGCACGAAACTATTTGCTTTGCACTCCATGATGCACATAGGTGTCTTGGGAGAAGTGGAACCACATTTGGATGCGTTGTGAAACCAAGATGCAAGATAGGAGCATGGATTGCTTCGAACCTAACATAGGCATGAAAACTACCTGCTTTGCGCTCGCCGATACATTTAGGTGTCATGGGAGAAGTGGAACCTCGTTTGGATGAGTTTGGATGCGTTGTGAAACCAAGATGCAAGATATTAGCACGGTTTGCATCCAGCCACCATAGGCATGAGAACTAAATTATTTGCACTCCATGAAACTCATAGGTGTCTTGGGAGAAGTGGAACCTCGTTTGGATGAGTTGTGAAGCCGAGATGCAAGATAGGAGCACGGTTTGCTTTGAACCAAACAAAGGCATGAAAACTATTTGCTTTGCACTCCATGATACACATAGGTGTCATGGGAGAAGTGGAACCTCATTTAGATGCGTCGTGAAACCAAGATGCAAGATGGGATCACGGTTTGCTTCGAAGCTAACATAGGCATGAAAACTATTTGCTTTGCACTCCGCGAAACTATTAGGTGCCATGGGAGAAGTGGAAGCTCATTTGTATGCGATGTGAAGCCAAGATGCAAGATAGGAGCATGGTTTGCTTTCAACCTTCCATGGGCATGAAAACTATTTGATTTGCACTCCATGAAACTCATAGGTGTCATGGGAGAAGTGGAACCTCATTTGGATGCGTTGTGAAGCCATGATGCAAGATAGGAGCGTGGTTTGCTTCGAACCTACCATAGGCACGAAAACTACTTGCTTGGCACTCCATGATTCACATAGGTGTCGTGGGAGAAGTGGAACCACATTTGGATGCGTTGTGAAACAAAGATGCAAGGTAGGAGCACGGTTTCCTTCGAACCTCCATGGGCATGAAAAGTATTTGCTTTGCACTTCATGAAACTCATAGGTGTCACGGGAGAAGTCGAACCTCATTTGGATGCGTTGTGCAGCCAAGATGCAAGATAGTAGCACGGTTTGCTTTGAACCTGCCATAGGCATGATAACTATTTTCTTTGCACTCCATGAAACTCATAGGTGTCATGGGAGAAGTGGAACCTCATTTGGATGCGTTCTGAAGCCAAGATGCAAGAGAGGAGCACGGTTTGCTTTTAACCAACCACAAGCACGAAAACTACTTGCTTGGCACTCCATGATACACATAGGTGTCATGGGAGAAGTGGAACCGCATTTGCATACGTTGTGTAACCAGGATGCAAGGTAGGAGCACGGTTTGCTTCAAACCACCATAGGCATGAAAAAGTATTTGCTTTGCACTCCATGAAACTCATAGGTGTCATGCGAGAAGTGGAACCTCATTTGTATGCGTTGTGAAACCAAGATGCAAGATAGGAGCACGATTTGTTTCAAACCTAACATGGGCATGAAAACTATTTGCTTTGCACTCCATGATACACATAGGTGTCACGGGACAAGTGGAACCTCATTACGATGAGGTTGGATGCGTTGTGAACCCAAGATTCAAGATAGGAGCACGGTTTGCTTTGAACCACCATAGGCATGAAAACTGTTTGCTTTGCACTCCATGAAACTCACAGGTGTCATGGGAGAAGTGGAACCTCATTTGGATCCGTTGTGAAGCCAAGATGCAAGATAGGAGCACGGTTTGCTTCGAACCAAACATAGGCATGCAAACCATTTGCTTTGCACTTCCTGATACACATAGGTGTCATGGGAGATGTGGAACCTCATTTGGATGCATTGTGAAACCACGATGCAAGATAGGACATGGTTTGCTTCGAACCAAGCATAGGCATGAAGATTATTTGCTTTGCACTCCCTGATACACATAGGAGTCATGGGAGAAGTGGAAGCTCATTTGGATGCGTTGTGAAACCAAGATGCAAGGTAGGAGAACGGTTTGCTTCGAACCACCATAGGCATGAAAAATATTTGCTTTGCCCTCCCTGAAACTCATACGTGTCATGGGAGAAGTGGAACCTCATTTGGATGCGTTGTGAAACCAAGATACAAGATGGGAGCACAGTTTGCTTCGAACCCAACATAGGCATGAAAACTACTTGCTTTGCACTCGACGATACATATTGGTGTCATGGGAGAAGTGCAACCTCGTTTGGATGAGTTTGGATGCGTTGTGAAACCAAGTGCAAGATAGGAGCACGGTTTGCTTCGAACCACCATAGGCATGAGAACTACATGATTTGCACTCCACAAAACACATAGGTGTCATGGGAGAAGTGGAAGCTCATTTGGATGAGTTGTGAAGCCAAGATGCAAGATAGGACCACGGTTTGCTTCGAACCAAACATAGGCATGAAAACTATTTGCTTTGCACTCCCTGAAACTCATAGGTGTCATGGGAGAGGTGGAACCTCATTTGGATGCGTTGTGAAACTAAGATGCTAGATAGGAGCACGGATTGCTTCGAACCTAACATAGGCATGAAAACTACTTGCTTTGCACTCGACGATAGATATAGGTGTCATGGGAGAAGTGGAACCTCGTTTGGATGAGTTCTGATGCGTTGTGAAACCAAGATGCAAGATAGGAGCACGGTTTGCTTCGAACCGTAGGCATGAGAACTACATGATTTGCACGCCATTAAACTCATAGGTGTCATGGGAGAAGTGTAACCTCATTTGGATAAATTGTGAAACCAAGATGCAAGATAGGAGCACGGTTTGCTTCGATCCAAACATAGGCATGAAAATTATTTGCTTTGCACTCCATGATACACATAGGTGTCATGGGAGAAGTGGAACCTCATTTGGACGTGTTGTGAAACCCAGATGTAAGTTACGATCAAGGTTTGCTTCGAACCAAACATTGGCATGAAAACTATTTGCTTTGCACTCCATGATACACATAGGTGTCTTGGGAGAAGTGGAACCTCGTTTGGATGAGTTTGGATGCGTTGTGAAAGCAAGATGCAAGATAGGAGCATGGTTTGCTTCGAAGTACCATTGGCATGAAAACTGTTTGCTTTGCACTCCATGAAACTCATAGGTGATATGGGAGAAGTGGAAGCTCATTTGTATTAGTTGTGAAGCCAAGATACAGGTTAGGTGCATGGTTTGCTTCGAACCTACCACAGGCACGAAAACTAATTGCTTTGCACTCCATGACACACATAGGTGTCGTGGGAGAAATGGAACCTCATTTGCATGCGTTGTGAAACCAAGATGCAAGGTAGGAGCACGGTTTGCTTCGAACCACCATGGGCACGAAAAGTATTTGCTTTGCACTCCACGAAACTCATAGGTGTCATGGGAGAAGTGGAACCTCATTTGGATGCATTGTGAAAGCAAGATGCAAGATAGGAGCACGGTTTGCTTCGAACCTAACATAGGCATGAAAACTATTTTATTAGCACTCCATGATACACATAGGTGTATTGGGAGAACTAGAACCTCGTTTGGATGAGTTTGGATGCGTTGTGATACCAAGATGCAAGATAGGAGCACGGTTTGCTTCGAACCACCATTAGCATGGAAACTATTTGCTTTGCACTCCATGAAACTCATAGGTTTCATAGGTGAAGTGGAAGCTCATTTGGATGCCTTGTGAAGCCAAGATGCAAGATAGCAGCACGGTTTGCTTTGACCCAACCATAGGCATGATGACTATTTGCTTTGCACTCCATGAAACTCATAGGTGTCATGGGAGAAGTGGAACCTCATTTGGATGCGTTGTGAAGCCAGGATGCAATATAGGAGCGCGGTTTGCTTCGAACCCAGCACAGGCATGAAAACTACTTGCTTTGCAATCCATGATACATATTGGTGTCATGGGAGAAGTGGAACCTCAATTGGATGCGTTGTGAAACCAAGATGCAAGGTAGGAGCACGGTTTGCTTCTAACCACCATAGGCATGAAAAGTATTTGCTTTGCACTCCATGAAACTCATAGGTGTCATGGGAGAAGTGGAACCTCATTGGGATGCGTTGTGAAACCAAGATGCCAGATGGGAACACGGTTTGCTTCAAACCTAACATGGGCATGAAAACTATTTGCTTTGCACTCCGTGATACACATAGGTGTCATGGGAGAAGTGGAACCTCATTTAGATGCGTTGTGAAACCAAGATGCAAGATAGGATCACGGTTTGCTTCGAACCAAACATAGGCATAATAACTATTTGCATTGCACTCCATGATACACATTGGTGTCTTGGGAGAAGTGGAACCTCGTGTGGATGAGTTTGGATGCGTTGCGAAACCACGATGCAAGATAGGAGCACGGTTTGCTTCGAACCACCATTGGCATGCAAACTATTTGCTTTGCACTCCATGAAACTCATAGGTGTCATAGGAGATGTGGAAGCTCATTTGGATGCGTTTTGAATCCAAGATGCATGATAGGAGCACGGTTTGCTTTGACCCTACCATAGGCACGATAACTATTTGCTTTGCACTCCATGAAACTCATATGTGTCATGGGGGAAGTGGAACCTCATTTGGATGCATTGTGAAGCCAGGATGCAAGATAGGAGCACGGTTTGCTTCGAACCTACCACAGTCATGAAAACTACTTGCTTTGCACTCCATGATACATGTTGGTGTCATGGGAGATGTGGAACCTCATTTGGATGCGTTGTGAAACCAGGATGCAAGGCAGGAGCACGGTTTGCTTCGAACCACCATAAGCATGAAAATAATTTGGTTTGCACTCCATGAAACTCATAGGTGTCATGCGAGAAGTGGAAACGCATTTGTATGCGTTGTGAGACCAAGATGCAAGATAGGAGCACGGTTTGCTTCGAAACACCATGGGCATGAAAAGTATTTGCTTTGCACTCCACGAAACTCGTAGGTGTCGTGGGAGAAGTGGAACCACTTCTGGATGCGTTGTGAAACAAAGATGCAAGATAGGAGCACGGTTTGCTTCGAACCTAACATAGGCATGAAAACTATTTGCTTTGCACTCCATGAGACACATAGGTGTCTTGGGAGAAGTGGAACCTCGTTTGGATGAGTTTGGATGCGTTGTGAAACCAAGATGCAAGATAGGAGCCCGGTTTGCTTCGAACCACCATTGGCATTAAAACTATTTGCTTTGCACTCCATGAAACTCATAGGTGTCATAGGATAAGTGGAAGCTCATTTGGATGCGTTGTGAAACCAAGATGCAAGATAGGAGCACGGTTTGCTTCGAACCTAACATAGGCATGAAAACTATTTGCTTTGCACTCCATGATACACATAGGTTTCTTGGGAGAAGTGGAACCTCATTTGGATGCGTTGTGAAACCAAGATGCAAGGTAGGAGCACGGTTTGCTTCGAACCACCATAAGCATGAAAAGTATTTGCTTTGCACTCCACGAAACTCGTAGGTGTCGTGGGAGAAGTGGAACCACTTTTGGATGCGTTGTGAAACAAAGATGCAAGATAGGAGCACGGTTTGCTTCGAACCTAACATAGGTATGAAAACTATTTGCTTTGCACTCCATGAGACACATAGGTGTCTTGGGAGAAGTGGAACCTCGTTTGGATGAGTTTGGATGCGTTGTGAAACCAAGATGCAAGATAGGAGCCCGGTTTGCTTCGAACCACCATTGGCATTAAAACTATTTGCTTTGCACTCCATGAAACTCATAGGTGTCATAGGATAAGTGGAAGCTCATTTGGATGCGTTGTGAAACCAAGATGCAAGATAGGAGCACGGTTTGCTTCGAACCTAACATAGGCATGAAAACTATTTACTTTGCACTCCATGATACCCAAAGGTGTCTTGGGAGAAGTGGAACCTCGTTTGGATGAGTTTGGATGCGTTGTGAAACCAAGATGCAGGATAGGAGCCCGGTTTGCTTCGAACCACCATTGGCATGAAAACTATTTGCTTTGCACTCCATGATACTCATTGGTGTCTTGGGAGAAGTGGAACCTCGTTTGGATGAGTTTGGATGCGTTGTGAAACCAAGATGCAAGGTAGGAGCACGGTTTGCTTCGAACCACCATTGGCGTGAAAACTATTTGCTTTGCACTCCATGAAACTCATAGGTGTCATAGGAGAACAGGAAGCTCATTTGGATGCGTTGTGAAGCCAAGATGCAAGATAGGAGCACGGTTTGCTTTGAACCACCATTGGCAAGAAAACTATTTGCTTTGCACTCAATGAAACTCATAGGTGTCATAGGAGAAGTGGAAGCTCATTTGGATGCAATGTGAAGCCAAGATGCAAGATCGGAGCACGGTTTCCTTTGACCCAACCATAGGCATGATAACTATTTGCTTTGCACTCCATGAAACTCATAGGTGTCATGGGAGAAGTGGAACCTCATTTGGATGCGTTGTGAAGCCAGGATGCAAGATAGGAGCACGGTTTGCTTCGAACCCAGCACAGGCATGAAAACTACTTGCTTTGCAATCCATGATACATATTGGTGTCACGGGAGAAGTGGAACCTCATTTGGATGCAATGTGAAACCAAGATGCAACGTAGGAGCACGGTTTGCTTCGAACCAAACATAGGCATGAAAACTATTAGCTTTGCACTCCATGATACACATAGGTGTCATGGGAGAAATGGAACCTCATTTAGATGCGTTGTGAAACCAAGATGTAAGATAGGATCACAGTTTGCTTCGAACCAAACATAGGCATAAAAACTGTTTGCTTTGCACTCCATGATACACATTGGTGTCTTGGGAGAAGTGGAACCTCGTGTGGATGAGTTTGGATGCGTTGCGAAACCACGATGCAAGATAGGAGCACGGTTTGCTTCGAACCACCACTGGCATGAAAACCATTTGCTTTGCACTCCATGAAACTCATAGGTGTCATAGGAGATGTGGAAGCTCATTTGGATGCGTTGTGAAGCCAAGATGCATGATAGGAGCACCGTTTGCTTTGACCCTACCATAGGCATGATAACTATTTGCTTTGCATTCCATGAAACTCATAGGTGTCATGAGAGAAGTCGAACCTCATTTGGATGCGTTGTGCAGCCAAGATGCAAGATAGTAGCATGGTTTGCTTTGAACCTGCCATAGGCATGATAACTATTTGCTTTGCACTCCATGAAACTTATAGGTGTCATGGGAGAAGTGGAACCTCATTTGGATGCGTTCTGAAGCCAAGATGCAAGATAGGAGCACGGTTTGCTTTTAACCAACCACAAGCTTGGAAACTACTTGCTTGGCACTCCATGATACACATAGGTGTCATGGGAGAAGTGGAACCGCATTTGCATACGTTGTGAAACCAGGATGCAAGGTAGGAGCACGGTTTGCTTCAAACCACCATAGGCATGAAAAAGTATTCGCTTTGCACTCCATGAAACTCATAGGTGTCATGCGAGAAGTGGAACCTCATTTGTATGCGTTGTGAAACCAAGATGCAAGATAGGAGCACGATTTGTTTCAAACCTAACATGGGCATGAAAACTATTTGCTTTGCACTCCATGAGACACATAGGTGTCACGGGACAAGTGGAACCTCATTACGATGAGTTTGGATGCGTTGTGAAACCAAGATTCAAGATAGGAGCATGGTTTGCTTTGAACCACCATAGGCATGAAAACTGTTTGCTTTGCACTCCATGAAACTCACAGGTGTCATGGGAGAAGTGGAACCTCATTTGGATCCGTTGTGAAGCCAAGATGCAAGATAGGAGCACGGTTTGCTTCGAACCAAACGTAGGCATGAAAACCATTTGCTTTGCACTCCCTGATACACATAGGTGTCATGGGAGATGTGGAACCTCATTTGGATGCGTTGTGAAACCACGATGCAAGATAGGACATGGTTTGCTTCGAACCAAGCATAGGCATGAAGATTATTTGCTTTGCACTCCCTGATACACATAGGAGTCATGGGAGAAGTGGAAGCTCATTTGGATGCGTTGTGAAACCAAGATGCAAGGTAGGAGAACGGTTTGCTTCGAACCACCATAGGCACGAAAAATATTTGCTTTGCACTCCCTGAAACTCATACGTGTCATGGAAGAAGTGGAACCTCATTTGGATGCGTTGTGAAACCAAGATACAAGATGGGAGCACAGTTTGCTTCGAACCCAACATAGGCATGAAAACTACTTGCTTTGCACTCGACGATACATATTGGTGTTATGGGAGAAGTGCAACCTCGTTTGGATGAGTTTGGATGCGTTGTGAAACCAAGATGCAAGATAGGAGCACGGTTTGCTTCGAACCACCATAGGCATGAGAACTACATGATTTGCACTCCACAAAACACATAGGTGTCATGGGAGAAGTGGAAGCTCATTTGGATGAGTTGTGAAGCCGAGATGCAAGATAGGAGCACGGTTTGCTTCGAACCAAACATAGGCATGAAAACTATTTGCTTTGCACTCCCTGAAACTCATAGGTGTCATGGGAGAGGTGGAACCTCATTTCGATGCGTTGTGAAACTAAGATGCTAGATAGGAGCACGGATTGCTTCGAACCTAACATAGGCATGAAAACTACTTGCTTTGCACTCAACGATAGATATAGGTGTCATGGGAGAAGTGAAACCTCGTTTGGATGAGTTTGGATGCGTTGTGAAACCAAGATGCAAGATAGGAGCACGGTTTGCTTCGAACCACCGTAGGCATGAGAACTACATGATTTGCACTCCATTAAACTCATAGGTGTCATGGGAGAAGTGTAACCTCATTTGGATAAATTGTGAAACCGAGATGCAAGATAAGAGCACGGTTTGCTTCGATCCAAACATAGGCACGAAAATTATTTGCTTTGCACTCCATGATACACATAGGTGTCATGGGAGAAGTGGAACCTCATTTGGACGTGTTGTGAAACCCAGATGTAAGTTACGATCAAGGTTTGCTTCGAACCAAACATTGGCATGAAAACTATTTGCTTTGCACTCCATGATACACATAGGTGTCTTGGGAGAAGTGGAACCTCGTTTGGATGAGTTTGGATGCGTTGTGAAAGCAAGATGCAAGATAGGAGCATGGTTTGCTTCGAAGTACCATTGGCATGAAAACTGTTTGCTTTGCACTCCATGAAACTCATAGGTGATATGGGAGAAGTGGAAGCTCATTTGTATTAGTTGTGAAGCCAAGATACAGGTTAGGTGCATGGTTTGCTTCGAACCTACCACAGGCACGAAAACTAATTGCTTTGCACTCCATGACACACATAGGTGTCGTGGGAGAAATGGAACCTCATTTGCATGCGTTGTGAAACCAAGATGCAAGGTAGGAGCACGGTTTGCTTCGAACCACCATGGGCACGAAAAGTATTTGCTTTGCACTCCACGAAACTCATAGGTGTCATGGGAGAAGTGGAACCTCATTTGGATGCATTGTGAAAGCAAGATGCAAGATAGGAGCACGGTTTGCTTCGAACCTAACATAGGCATGAAAACTATTTTATTAGCACTCCATGATACACATAGGTGTCTTGGGAGAACTAGAACCTCGTTTGGATGAGTTTGGATGCGTTGTGATACCAAGATGCAAGATAGGAGCACGGTTTGCTTCGAACCACCATTAGCATGAAAACTATTTGCTCTGCACTCCATGAAACTCATAGGTTTCATAGGTGAAGTGGAAGCTCATTTGGATGCCTTGTGAAGCCAAGATGCAAGATAGGAGCACGGTTTGCTTTGACCCAACCATAGGCATGATGACTATTTGCTTTGCACTCCATGAAACTCATAGGTGTCATGGGAGAAGTGGAACCTCATTTGGATGCGTTGTGAAGCCAGGATGCAATATAGGAGCGCGGTTTGCTTCGAACCCAGCACAGGCATGAAAACTACTTGCTTTGCAATCCATGATACATATTGGTGTCATGGGAGAAGTGGAACCTCAATTGGATGCGTTGTGAAACCAAGATGCAAGGTAGGAGCACGGTTTGCTTCTAACCACCATAGGCATGAAAAGTATTTGCTTTGCACTCCATGAAACTCATAGGTGTCATGGGAGAAGTGGAACCTCATTTGGATGCGTTGTGAAACCAAGATGCCAGATGGGAACACGGTTTGCTTCAAACCTAACATGGGCATGAAAACTATTTGCTTTGCACTCCGTGATACACATAGGTGTCATGGGAGAAGTGGAACCTCATTTAGATGCGTTGTGAAACCAAGATGCAAGATAGGATCACGGTTTGCTTCGAACCAAACATAGGCATAATAACTATTTGCATTGCACTCCATGATACACATTGGTGTCTTGGGAGAAGTGGAACCTCGTGTGGATGAGTTTGGATGCGTTGCGAAACCACGATGCAAGATAGGAGCACGGTTTGCTTCGAACCACCATTGGCATGCAAACTATTTGCTTTGCACTCCATGAAACTCATAGGTGTCATAGGAGATGTGGAAGCTCATTTGGATGCGTTTTGAATCCAAGATGCATGATAGGAGCACGGTTTGCTTTGACCCTACCATAGGCACGATAACTATTTGCTTTGCACTCCATGAAACTCATATGTGTCATGGGGGAAGTGGAACCTCATTTGGATGCATTGTGAAGCCAGGATGCAAGATAGGAGCACGGTTTGCTTCGAACCTACCACAGTCATGAAAACTACTTGCTTTGCACTCCATGATACATGTTGGTGTCATGGGAGAAGTGGAACCTCATTTGGATGCGTTGTGAAACCAGGATGCAAGGCAGGAGCACGGTTTGCTTCGAACCACCATAAGCATGAAAATAATTTGGTTTGCACTCCATGAAACTCATAGGTGTCATGCGAGAAGTGGAAACGCATTTGTATGCGTTGTGAGACCAAGATGCAAGATAGGAGCACGGTTTGCTTCGAAACACCATGGGCATGAAAAGTATTTGCTTTGCACTCCACGAAACTCGTAGGTGTCGTGGGAGAAGTGGAACCACTTTTGGATGCGTTGTGAGACCAAGATGCAAGATAGGAGCACGGTTTGCTTCGAACCTAACATAGGCATGAAAACTATTTGCTTTGCACTCCATGATACACATAGGTGTCTTGGGAGAAGTGGAACCTCATTTGGATGCGTTGTGAAACCAAGATGCAAGGTAGGAGCACGGTTTGCTTCGAACCACCATAAGCATGAAAAGTATTTGCTTTGCACTCCACGAAACTCATAGGTGTCGTGGGAGAAGTGGAACCACTTTTGGATGCGTTGTGAAACAAAGATGCAAGATAGGAGCACGGTTTGCTTCGAACCTAACATAGGCATGAAAACTATTTGCTTTGCACTCCATGAGACACATAGGTGTCTTGGGAGAAGTGGAACCTCGTTTGGATGAGTTTGGATGCGTTGTGAAACCAAGATGCAAGATAGGAGCCCGGTTTGCTTCGAACCACCATTGGCATTAAAACTATTTGCTTTGCACTCCATGAAACTCATAGGTGTCATAGGATAAGTGGAAGCTCATTTGGATGCGTTGTGAAACCAAGATGCAAGATAGGAGCACGGTTTGCTTCGAACCTAACATAGGCATGAAAACTATTTGCTTTGCACTCCATGATACACATAGGTGTCTTGGGAGAAGTGGAACCTCATTTGGATGCGTTGTGAAACCAAGATGCAAGGTAGGAGCACGGTTTGCTTCGAACCACCATAAGCATGAAAAGTATTTGCTTTGCACTCCACGAAACTCGTAGGTGTCGTGGGAGAAGTGGAACCACTTTTGGATGCGTTGTGAAACAAAGATGCAAGATAGGAGCACGGTTTGCTTCGAACCTAACATAGGCATGAAAACTATTTGCTTTGCACTCCATGAGACACATAGGTGTCTTGGGAGAAGTGGAACCTCGTTTGGATGAGTTTGGATGCGTTGTGAAACCAAGATGCAAGATAGGAGCCCGGTTTGCTTCGAACCACCATTGGCATTAAAACTATTTGCTTTGCACTCCATGAAACTCATAGGTGTCATAGGATAAGTGGAAGCTCATTTGGATGCGTTGTGAAACCAAGATGCAAGATAGGAGCACGGTTTGCTTCGAACCTAACATAGGCATGAAAACTATTTACTTTGCACTCCATGATACCCAAAGGTGTCTTGGGAGAAGTGGAACCTCGTTTGCATGAGTTTGGATGCGTTGTGAAACCAAGATGCAGGATAGGAGCCCGGTTTGCTTCGAACCACCATTGGCATGAAAACTATTTGCTTTGCACTCCATGATACTCATTGGTGTCTTGGGAGAAGTGGAACCTCGTTTGGATGAGTTTGGATGCGTTGTGAAACCAAGATGCAAGGTAGGAGCACGGTTTGCTTCGAACCACCATTGGCGTGAAAACTATTTGCTTTGCACTCCATGAAACTCATAGGTGTCATAGGAGAACAGGAAGCTCATTTGGATGCGTTGTGAAGCAAAGATGCAAGATAGGAGCACGGTTTGCTTTGAACCACCATTGGCAAGAAAACTATTTGCTTTGCACTCAATGAAACTCATAGGTGTCATAGGAGAAGTGGAAGCTCATTTGGATGCATTGTGAAGCCAAGATGCAAGATCGGAGCACGGTTTCCTTTGACCCAACCATAGGCATGATAACTATTTGCTTTGCACTCCATGAAACTCATAGGTGTCATGGGAGAAGTGGAACCTCATTTGGATGCGTTGTGAAGCCAGGATGCAAGGTAGGAGCACGGTTTGCTTCGAACCCAGCACAGGCATGAAAACTACTTGCTTTGCAATCCATGATACATATTGGTGTCACGGGAGAAGTGGAACCTCATTTGGATGCAATGTGAAACGAAGATGCAACGTAGGAGCACGGTTTGCTTCGAACCAAACATAGGCATGAAAACTATTAGCTTTGCACTCCATGATACACATAGGTGTCATGGGAGAAGTGGAACCTCATTTAGATGCGTTGTGAAACCAAGATGTAAGATAGGATCACAGTTTGCTTCGAACCAAACATAGGCATAAAAACTGTTTGCTTTGCACTCCATGATACACATTGGTGTCTTGGGAGAAGTGGAACCTCGTGTGGATGAGTTTGGATGCGTTGCGAAACCACGATGCAAGATAGGAGCACGGTTTGCTTCGAACCACCACTGGCATGAAAACTATTTGCTTTGCACTCCATGAAACTCATAGGTGTCATAGGAGATGTGGAAGCTCATTTGGATGCGTTGTGAAGCCAAGATGCATGATAGGAGCACCGTTTGCTTTGACCCTACCATAGGCATGATAACTATTTGCTTTGCATTCCATGAAACTCATAGGTGTCATGAGAGAAGTCGAACCTCATTTGGATGCGTTGTGCAGCCAAGATGCAAGATAGTAGCATGGTTTGCTTTGAACCTGCCATAGGCATGATAACTATTTGCTTTGCACTCCATGAAACTTATAGGTGTCATGGGAGAAGTGGAACCTCATTTGGATGCGTTCTGAAGCCAAGATGCAAGATAGGAGCACGGTTTGCTTTTAACCAACCACAAGCATGAAAACTACTTGCTTGGCACTCCATGATACACATAGGTGTCATGGGAGAAGTGGAACCGCATTTGCATACGTTGTGAAACCAGGATGCAAGGTAGGAGCACGGTTTGCTTCAAACCACCATAGGCATGAAAAAGTATTAGCTTTGCACTCCATGAAACTCATAGGTGTCATGCGAGAAGTGGAACCTCATTTGTATGCGTTGTGAAACCAAGATGCAAGATAGGAGCACGATTTGTTTCAAACCTAACATGGGTATGAAAACTATTTGCTTTGCACTCCATGAGACACATAGGTGTCACGGGACAAGTGGAACCTCATTACGATGAGGTTGGATGCGTTGTGAAACCAAGATTCAAGATAGGAGCATGGTTTGCTTTGAACCACCATAGGCATGAAAACTGTTTGCTTTGCACTCCATGAAACTCACAGGTGTCATGGGAGAAGTGGAACCTCATTTGGATCCGTTGTGAAGCCAAGATGCAAGATAGGAGCATGGTTTGCTTCGAACCAAACGTAGGCATGAAAACCATTTGCTTTGCACTCCCTGATACACATAGGTGTCATGGGAGATGTGGAACCTCATTTGGATGCGTTGTGAAACCACGATGCAAGATAGGACATGGTTTGCTTCGAACCAAGCATAGGCATGAAGATTATTTGCTTTGCACTCCCTGATACACATAGGAGTCATGGGAGAAGTGGAAGCTCATTTGGATGCGTTGTGAAACCAAGATGCAAGGTAGGAGAACGGTTTGCTTCGAACCACCATAGGCACGAAAAATATTTGCTTTGCACTCCCTGAAACTCATACGTGTCATGGAAGAAGTGGAACCTCATTTGGATGCGTTGTGAAACCAAGATACAAGATGGGAGCACAGTTTGCTTCGAACCCAACATAGGCATGAAAACTACTTGCTTTGCACTCGACGATACATATTGGTGTTATGGGAGAAGTGCAACCTCGTTTGGATGAGTTTGGATGCGTTGTGAAACCAAGATGCAAGATAGGAGCACGGTTTGCTTCGAACCACCATAGGCATGAGAACTACATGATTTGCACTCCACAAAACACATAGGTGTCATGGGAGAAGTGTAAGCTCATTTGGATGAGTTGTGAAGCCGAGATGCAAGATAGGAGCACGGTTTGCTTCGAACCAAACATAGGCATGAAAACTATTTGGTTTGCACTCCCTGAAACTCATAGGTGTCATGGGAGAGGTGGAACCTCATTTGGATGCGTTGTGAAACTAAGATGCTAGATAGGAGCACGGATTGCTTCGAACCTAACATAGGCATGAAAACTACTTGCTTTGCACTCGACGATAGATATAGGTGTCATGGGAGAAGTGAAACCTCGTTTGGATGAGTTTGGATGCGTTGTGAAACCAAGATGCAAGATAGGAGCACGGTTTGTTTCGAACCACCGTAGGCATGAGAACTACATGATTTGCACTCCATTAAACTCATAGGTGTCATGGGAGAAGTGTAACCTCATTTGGATAAATTGTGAAACCGAGATGCAAGATAGGAGCACGGTTTGCTTCGATCCAAACATAGGCACGAAAATTATTTGCTTTGCACTCCATGATACACATAGGTGTCATGGGAGAAGTGGAACCTCATTTGGACGTGTTGTGAAACCCAGATGTAAGTTACGATCAAGGTTTGCTTCGAACCAAACATTGGCATGAAAACTATTTGCTTTGCACTCCATGATACACATAGGTGTCTTGGGAGAAGTGGAACCTCGTTTGGATGAGTTTGGATGCGTTGTGAAAGCAAGATGCAAGATAGGAGCATGGTTTGCTTCGAAGTACCATTGGCATGAAAACTGTTTGCTTTGCACTCCATGAAACTCATAGGTGATATGGGAGAAGTGGAAGCTCATTTGTATTAGTTGTGAAGCCAAGATACAGGTTAGGTGCATGGTTTGCTTCGAACCTACCACAGGCACGAAAACTAATTGCTTTGCACTCCATGACACACATAGGTGTCGTGGGAGAAATGGAACCTCATTTGCATGCGTTGTGAAACCAAGATGCAAGGTAGGAGCACGGTTTGCTTCGAACCACCATGGGCACGAAAAGTTTTTGCTTTCCACTCCACGAAACTCATAGGTGTCATGGGAGAGTGGAACCTCATTTGGATGCATTGTGAAAGCAAGATGCAAGATAGGAGCACGGTTTGCTTCGAACCTAACATAGGCATGAAAACTATTTTATTAGCACTCCATGATACACATAGGTGTCTTGGGAGAACTAGAACCTCGTTTGGATGAGTTTGGATGCGTTGTGATACCAAGATGCAAGATAGGAGCACGGTTTGCTTCGAACCACCATTGGCATGAAAACTATTTGCTTTGCACTCCATGAAACTCATAGGTTTCATAGGTGAAGTGGAAGCTCATTTGGATGCCTTGTGAAGCCAAGATGCAAGATAGGAGCACGGTTTGCTTTGACCCAACCATAGGCATGATGACTATTTGCTTTGCACTCCATGAAACTCATAGGTGTCATGGGAGAAGTGGAACCTCATTTGGATGCGTTGTGAAGCCAGGATGCAATATAGGAGCGCGGTTTGCTTCGAACCCAGCACAGGCTTGAAAACTACTTGCTTTGCAATCCATGATACATATTGGTGTCATGGGAGAAGTGGAACCTCAATTGGATGCGTTGTGAAACCAAGATGCAAGGTAGGAGCACGGTTTGCTTCTAACCACCATAGGCATGAAAAGTATTTGCTTTGCACTCCATGAAACTCATAGGTGTCATGGGAGAAGTGGAACCTCATTTGGATGCGTTGTGAAACCAAGATGCCAGATGGGAACACGGTTTGCTTCAAACCTAACATGGGCATGAAAACTATTTGCTTTGCACTCCGTGATATACATAGGTGTCATGGGAGAAGTGGAACCTCATTTAGATGCGTTGTGAAACCAAGATGCAAGATAGGATCACGGTTTGCTTCAAACCAAACATAGGCATAATAACTATTTGCATTGCACTCCATGATACACATTGGTGTCTTGGGAGAAGTGGAACCTCATGTGGATGAGTTTGGATGCGTTGCGAAACCACGATGCAAGATAGGAGCACGGTTTGCTTCGAACCACCATTGGCATGCAAACTATTTGCTTTGCACTCCATAAAACTCATAGGTGTCATAGGAGATGTGGAAGCTCATTTGGATGCGTTTTGAATCCAAGATGCATGATAGGAGCACGGTTTGCTTTGACCCTACCATAGGCACGATAACTATTTGCTTTGCACTCCATGAAACTCATATGTGTCATGGGGGAAGTGGAACCTCATTTGGATGCATTGTGAAGCCAGGATGCAAGATAGGAGCACGGTTTGCTTCGAACCTACCACAGTCATGAAAACTACTTGCTTTGCACTCCATGATACATGTTGGTGTCATGGGAGAAGTGGAACCTCATTTGGATGCGTTGTGAAACCAGGATGCAAGGCAGGAGCACGGTTTGCTTCGAACCACCATAAGCATGAAAATAATTTGGTTTGCACTCCATGAAACTCATAGGTGTCATGCGAGAAGTGGAAACGCATTTGTATGCGTTGTGAGACCAAGATGCAAGATAGGAGCACGGTTTGCTTCGAAACACCATGGGCATGAAAAGTATTTGCTTTGCACTCCACGAAACTCGTAGGTGTCGTGGGAGAAGTGGAACCACTTTTGGATGCGTTGTGAAACCAAGATGCAAGATAGGAGCACGGTTTGCTTCGAACCTAACATAGGCATGAAAACTATTTGCTTTGCACTCCATGATACACATAGGTGTCTTGGGAGAAGTGGAACCTCATTTGGATGCGTTGTGAAACCAAGATGCAAGGTAGGAGCACGGTTTGCTTCGAACCACCATAAGCATGAAAAGTATTTGCTTTGCACTCCACGAAACTCGTAGGTGTCGTGGGAGAAGTGGAACCACTTTTGGATGCGTTGTGAAACAAAGATGCAAGATAGGAGCACGGTTTGCTTCGAACCTAACATAGGCATGAAAACTATTTGCTTTGCACTCCATGAGACACATAGGTGTCTTGGGAGAAGTGGAACCTCGTTTGGATGAGTTTGGATGCGTTGTGAAACCAAGATGCAAGATAGGAGCACGGTTTGCTTCGAACCACCATTGGCATTAAAACTATTTGCTTTGCACTCCATGAAACTCGTAGGTGTCATAGGATAAGTGGAAGCTCATTTGGATGCATTGTGAAACCAAGATGCAAGATAGGAGCACGGTTTGCTTCGAACCTAACATAGGCATGAAAACTATTTACTTTGCACTCCATGATACCCAAAGGTGTCTTGGGAGAAGTGGAACCTCGTTTGGATGAGTTTGGATGCGTTGTGAAACCAAGATGCAGGATAGGAGCCCGGTTTGCTTCGAACCACCATTGGCATGAAAACTATTTGCTTTGCACTCCATGATACTCATTGGTGTCTTGGGAGAAGTGGAACCTCGTTTGGATGAGTTTGGATGCGTTGTGAAACCAAGATGCAAGATAGGAGCACGGTTTGCTTCGAACCACCATTGGCATGAAAACTATTTGCTTTGCACTCCATGAAACTCATAGGTGTCATAGGAGAACAGGAAGCTCATTTGGATGCGTTGTGAAGCCAAGATGCAAGATAGGAGCACGGTTTGCTTTGACCACCATTGGCAAGAAAACTATTTGCTTTGCACTCAATGAAACTCATAGGTGTCATAGGAGAAGTGGAAGCTCATTTGGATGCAATGTGAAGCCAAGATGCAAGATCGGAGCACGGTTTCCTTTGACCCAACCATAGGCATGATAACTATTTGCTTTGCACTCCATGAAACTCATAGGTGTCATGGGAGAAGTGGAACCTCATTTGGATGCGTTGTGAAGCCAGGATGCAAGATAGGAGCACGGTTTGCTTCGAACCCAGCACAGGCATGAAAACTACTTGCTTTGCAATCCATGATACATATTGGTGTCACGGGAGAAGTGGAACCTCATTTGGATGCAATGTGAAACCAAGATGCAACGTAGGAGCACGGTTTGCTTCGAACCAAACATAGGCATGAAAACTATTAGCTTTGCACTCCATGATACACATAGGTGTCATGGGAGAAGTGGAACCTCATTTAGATGCGTTGTGAAACCAAGATGTAAGATAGGATCACAGTTTGCTTCGAACCAAACATAGGCATAAAAACTGTTTGCTTTGCACTCCATGATACACATTGGTGTCTTGGGAGAAGTGGAACCTCGTGTGGATGAGTTTGGATGCGTTGCGAAACCACGATGCAAGATAGGAGCACGGTTTGCTTCGAACCACCACTGGCATGAAAACTATTTGCTTTGCACTCCATGAAACTCATAGGTGTCATAGGAGATGTGGAAGCTCATTTGGATGCGTTGTGAAGCCAAGATGCATGATAGGAGCACCGTTTGCTTTGACCCTACCATAGGCATGATAACTATTTGCTTTGCATTCGATGAAACTCATAGGTGTCATGAGAGAAGTCGAACCTGATTTGGATGCGTTATGCAGCCAAGATGCAAGATAGTAGCACGGTTTGCTTTGAACCTGCCATAGGCATGATAACTATTTGCTTTGCACTCCATGAAACTCATAGGTGTCATGGGAGAAGTGGAACCTCATTTGGATGCGTTCTGAAGCCAAGATGCAAGATAGGAGCACGGTTTGCTTTTAACCAACCACAAGCATGAAAACTACTTGCTTGGCACTCCATGATACACATAGGTGTCATGGGAGAAGTGGAACCGCATTTGCATACGTTGTGAAACCAGGATGCAAGGTAGGAGCACGGTTTGCTTCAAACCACCATAGGCATGAAAAAGTATTCGCTTTGCACTCCATGAAACTCATAGGTGTCATGCGAGAAGTGGAACCTCATTTGTATGCGTTGTGAAACCAAGATGCAAGATAGGAGCACGATTTGTTTCAAACCTAACATGGGCATGAAAACTATTTGCTTTGCACTCCATGAGACACATAGGTGTCACGGGACAAGTGGAACCTCATTACGATAAGGTTGGATGCGTTGTGAAACCAAGATTCAAGGTAGGAGCATGGTTTGCTTTGAACCACCATAGGCATGAAAACTGTTTGCTTTGCACTCCATGAAACTCCAGGTGTCATGGGAGAAGTGGAACCTCATTTGGATCCGTTGTGAAGCCAAGATGCAAGATAGGAGCACGGTTTGCTTCGAACCAAACGTAGGCATGAAAACCATTGCTTTGCACTCCCTGATACACATAGGTGTCATGGGAGATGTGGAACCTCATTTGGATGCGTTGTGAAACCACGATGCAAGATAGGACATGGTTTGCTTCGAACCAAGCATAGGCATGAAGATTATTTGCTTTGCACTCCCTGATACACATAGGAGTCATGGGAGAATTGGAAGCTCATTTGGATGCGTTGTGAAACCAAGATGCAAGGTAGGAGAACGGTTTGCTTCAAACCACCATAGGCATGAAAAAATATTTGCTTTGCACTTCCACTGAACTCATACGTGTCATGGAAGAAGTGGAACCTCATTTGGATGCGTTGTGACACCAAATACAAGTGGGACTAGTTTGCTTCGAACCCAACATAGGCATGAAAACTACTTTGCTTTGCACTCGACGATACATATTGGTGTTATGGAGAGAAGTGCAACCTCGTTTGGATGAGTTTGGATGCGTTGTGAAACCATGATGCAAGATAGGAGCACGGTTTACTTCGAACCAACCATAGGCATGAGAACTACATGATTTGCACTCCACAAAACACATAGGTGTCATGGGAGAAGTGGAAGCTCATTTGGATGAGTTGTGAAGCCGAGATGCAAGATAGGAGCACGGTTTGCTTCGAACCAAACATAGGCATGAAAACTATTTGCTTTGCACTCCCTGAAACTCATAGGTGTCATGGGAGAGGTGGAACCTCATTTGGATGCGTTGTGAAACTAAGATGCTAGATAGGAGCACGGATTGCTTCGAACCTAACATAGGCATGAAAACTACTTGCTTTGCACTCGACGATAGATATAGGTGTCATGGGAGAAGTGAAACCTCGTTTGGATGAGTTTGGATGCGTTGTGAAACCAAGATTCAAGATAGGAGCATGGTTTGCTTTGAACCACCATAGGCATGAAAACTGTTTGCTTTGCACTCCATGAAACTCACAGGTGTCATGGGAGAAGTGGAACCTCATTTGGATCCGTTGTGAAGCCAAGATGCAAGATAGGAGCACGGTTTGCTTCGAACCAAACGTAGGCATGAAAACCATTTGCTTTGCACTCCCTGATACACATAGGTGTCATGGGAGATGTGGAACCTCATTTGGATGCGTTGTGAAACCACGATGCAAGATAGGACATGGTTTGCTTCGAACCAAGCATAGGCATGAAGATTATTTGCTTTGCACTCCCTGATACACATAGGAGTCATGGGAGAAGTGGAAGCTCATTTGGATGCGTTGTGAAACCAAGATGCAAGGTAGGAGAACGGTTTGCTTCGAACCACCATAGGCATGAAAAATATTTGCTTTGCACTCCCTGAAACTCATACGTGTCATGGAAGAAGTGGAACCTCATTTGGATGCGTTGTGAAACCAAGATACAAGATGGGAGCACAGTTTGCTTCGAACCCAACATAGGCATGAAAACTACTTGCTTTGCACTCGACGATACATATTGGTGTTATGGGAGAAGTGCAACCTCGTTTGGATGAGTTTGGATGCGTTGTGAAACCAAGATGCAAGATAGGAGCACGGTTTACTTCGAACCACCATAGGCATGAGAACTACATGATTTGCACTCCACAAAACACATAGGTGTCATGGGAGAAGTGGAAGCTCATTTGGATGAGTTGTGAAGCCGAGATGCAAGATAGGAGCACGGTTTGCGTCGAACCAAACATAGGCATGAAAACTATTTGCTTTGCACTCCCTGAAACTCATAGGTGTCATGGGAGAGGTGGAACCTCATTTGGATGCGTTGTGAAACTAAGATGCTAGATAGGAGCACGGATTGCTTCGAACCTAACATAGGCATGAAAACTACTTGCTTTGCACTCGACGATAGATATAGGTGTCATGGGAGAAGTGAAACCTCGTTTGGATGAGTTTGGATGCGTTGTGAAACCAAGATGCAAGATAGGAGCACGGTTTGCTTCGAACCACCGTAGGCATGAGAGCTACATGATTTGCACTCCATTAAACTCATAGGTGTCATGGGAGAAGTGTAACCTCATTTGGATAAATTGTGAAACCGAGATGCAAGATAGGAGCACGGTTTGCTTCGATCCAAACATTGGCACGAAAATTATTTGCTTTGCACTCCATGATACACATAGGTGTCATGGGAGAAGTGGAACCTCATTTGGACGTGTTGTGAAACCCAGATCTAAGTTACGATCACGGTTTGCTTCGAACCAAACATTGGCATGAAAACTATTTGCTTTGCACTCCATGATACACATAGGTGTCTTGGGAGAAGTGGAACCTCGTTTGGATGAGTTTGGATGCGTTGTGAAAGCAAGATGCAAGATAGGAGCATGGTTTGCTTCGAAGCACCATTGGCATGAAAACTGTTTGCTTTGCACTCCATGAAACTCATAGCTGATATGGGAGAAGTGGAAGCTCATTTGTATTAGTTGTGAAGCCAAGATACAAGTTAGGTGCATGGTTTGCTTCGAACCTACCACAGGCACGAAAACTAATTGCTTTGCACTCCATGATACACATAGGTGTCGTGGGAGAAGTGGAACCTCATTTCCATGCGTTGTGAGACCAAGATGCAAGGTAGGAGCACGGTTTGCTTCGAACCACCATGGGCACGAAAAGTATTTGCTTTGCACTCCATGCAACTCATAGGTGTCATGGGAGAAGTGGAACCTCATTTGGATGCATTGTGAAAGCAAGATGCAAGATAGGAGCACGGTTTGCTTCGAACCTAACATAGGCATGAAAACTATTTTATTTGCACTCCATGATACACATAGGTGTCTTGGGAGAAGTAGAACCTCGTTTGCATGAGTTTGGTTGCATTGTGATACCAAGATGCAAGATAGGAGCACGGTTTGCTTCGAACCACCATTGGCATGAAAACTATTTGCTTTGCACTCCATGAAACTCATAGGTGTCATAGGTGAAGTGGAAGCTCATTTGGATGCCTTGTGAAGCCAAGATGCAAGATAGGAGCACGGTTTGCTTTGACCCAACCATAGGCATGATAACTATTTGCTTTGCACTCCATGAAACTCATAGGTGTCATGGGAGAAGTGGAACCTCATTTGGATGCGTTGTGAAGCCAGGATGCAAGATAGGAGCGCGGTTTGCTTCGAACCCAGCACAGGCATGAAAACTACTTGCTTTGCAATCCATGATACATATTGATGTCATGGGAGAAGTGGAACCTCATTTGGATGCGTTGTGAAACCAAGATGCAAGGTAGGAGCACGGTTTGCTTCGAACCACCATAGGCATGAAAAGTATTTGCTTTGCACTCCATGAAACTCATAGGTGTCATGGGAGAAGTGAAACCTCGTTTGGATGAGTTTGGATGCGTTGTGAAACCAAGATTCAAGATAGGAGCATGGTTTGCTTTGAACCACCATAGGCATGAAAACTGTTTGCTTTGCACTCCATGAAACTCACAGGTGTCATGGGAGAAGTGGAACCTCATTTGGATCCGTTGTGAAGCCAAGATGCAAGATAGGAGCACGGTTTGCTTCGAACCAAACGTAGGCATGAAAACCATTTGCTTTGCACTCCCTGATACACATAGGTGTCATGGGAGATGTGGAACCTCATTTGGATGCGTTGTGAAACCACGATGCAAGATAGGACATGGTTTGCTTCGAACCAAGCATAGGCATGAAGATTATTTGCTTTGCACTCCCTGATACACATAGGAGTCATGGGAGAAGTGGAAGCTCATTTGGATGCGTTGTGAAACCAAGATGCAAGGTAGGAGAACGGTTTGCTTCGAACCACCATAGGCATGAAAAATATTTGCTTTGCACTCCCTGAAACTCATACGTGTCATGGAAGAAGTGGAACCTCATTTGGATGCGTTGTGAAACCAAGATACAAGATGGGAGCACAGTTTGCTTCGAACCCAACATAGGCATGAAAACTACTTGCTTTGCACTCGACGATACATATTGGTGTTATGGGAGAAGTGCAACCTCGTTTGGATGAGTTTGGATGCGTTGTGAAACCAAGATGCAAGATAGGAGCACGGTTTACTTCGAACCACCATAGGCATGAGAACTACATGATTTGCACTCCACAAAACACATAGGTGTCATGGGAGAAGTGGAAGCTCATTTGGATGAGTTGTGAAGCCGAGATGCAAGATAGGAGCACGGTTTGCTTCGAACCAAACATAGGCATGAAAACTATTTGCTTTGCACTCCCTGAAACTCATAGGTGTCATGGGAGAGGTGGAACCTCATTTGGATGCGTTGTGAAACTAAGATGCTAGATAGGAGCACGGATTGCTTCGAACCTAACATAGGCATGAAAACTACTTGCTTTGCACTCGACGATAGATATAGGTGTCATGGGAGAAGTGAAACCTCGTTTGGATGAGTTTGGATGCGTTGTGAAACCAAGATGCAAGATAGGAGCACGGTTTGCTTCGAACCACCGTAGGCATGAGAACTACATGATTTGCACTCCATTAAACTCATAGGTGTCATGGGAGAAGTGTAACCTCATTTGGATAAATTGTGAAACCGAGATGCAAGATAGGAGCACGGTTTGCTTCGATCCAAACATTGGCACGAAAATTATTTGCTTTGCACTCCATAATACACATAGGTGTCATGGGAGAAGTGGAACCTCATTTGGACGTGTTGTGAAACCCAGATCTAAGTTACGATCACGGTTTGCTTCGAACCAAACATTGGCATGAAAACTATTTGCTTTGCACTCCATGATACACATAGGTGTCTTGGGAGAAGTGGAACCTCGTTTGGATGAGTTTGGATGCGTTGTGAAAGCAAGATGCAAGATAGGAGCATGGTTTGCTTCGAAGCACCATTGGCATGAAAACTGTTTGCTTTGCACTCCATGAAACTCATAGCTGATATTGGAGAAGTGGAAGCTCATTTGTATTAGTTGTGAAGCCAAGATACAAGTTAGGTGCATGGTTTGCTTCGAACCTACCACAGGCACGAAAACTAATTGCTTTGCACTCCATGATACACATAGGTGTCGTGGGAGAAGTGGAACCTCATTTCCATGCGTTGTGAAACCAAGATGCAAGGTAGGAGCACGGTTTGCTTCGAACCACCATGGGCACGAAAAGTATTTGCTTTGCACTCCATGAAACTCATAGGTGTCATGGGAGAAGTGGAACCTCATTTGGATGCATTGTGAAAGCAAGATGCAAGATAGGAGCACGGTTTGCTTCGAACCTAACATAGGCATGAAAACTATTTTATTTGCACTCCATGATACACATAGGTGTCTTGGGAGAAGTAGAACCTCGTTTGGATGAGTTTGGTTGCATTGTGATACCAAGATGCAAGATAGGAGCACGGTTTGCTTCGAACCACCATTGGCATGAAAACTATTTGCTTTGCACTCCATGAAACTCATAGGTGTCATATGTGAAGTGGAAGCTCATTTGGATGCCTTGTGAAGCCAAGATGCAAGATAGGAGCACGGTTTACTTTGACCCAACCATAGGCATGATAACTATTTGCTTTGCACTCCATGAAACTCATAGGTGTCATGGGAGAAGTGGAACCTCATTTGGATGCGTTGTGAAGCCAGGATGCAAGATAGGAGCGCGGTTTGCTTCGAACCCAGCACAGGCATGAAAACTACTTGCTTTGCAATCCATGATACATATTGATGTCATGGGAGAAGTGGAACCTCATTTGGATGCGTTGTGAAACCAAGATGCAAGGTAGGAGCACGGTTTGCTTCGAACCACCATAGGCATGAAAAGTATTTGCTTTGCACTCCATGAAACTCATAGGTGTCATGGGAGAAGTGGAACCTCATTTGGATCCGTTGTGAAACCAAGATGCCAGATGGGAGCACGGTTTGCTTCATACCCAACATGGGCATGAAAACTATTTGCTTTGCACTCCGTGATACACATAGGTGTCATGGGAGAAGTGGAACCTCATTTAGATGCGTTGTGAAACCAAGATGCAAGATAGGATCACGGTTTGCTTCGAACCAAACATAGGCATAAAAACTATTTGCATTGCACTCCATGATACACATTGGTGTCTTGGGGGAAGTGGAACCTCGTGTGGATGAGTTTGGATGCGTTGCGAAACCACGATGCAAGATAGGAGCGCGGTTTGCTTCGAACCACCATTGGCATGAAAACTATTTGGTTTGCACTCCATGAAACTCATAGGTGTCATAGGAGATGTGGAAGCTCATTTGGATGCATTTTGAATCCAAGATGCATGATAGGAGCACGGTTTGCTTTGACCCTACCATAGGCACGATAACTATTTGCTTTGCACTCCATGAAACTCATATGTGTCATGGGGGAAGTGGAACGTCATTTGGATGCATTGTGAAGCCTGGATGCAAGATAGGAGCACGGTTTGCTTCGATCCTACCACAGTCATGAAAACTACATGCTTTGCACTCCATGTTACAAGTTGGTGTCATGGGAGAAGTGGAACCTCATTTGGATGAGTTTGGATGCGTTGTGAAACCAAGATGCAAGATAGGAGCCCGGTTTGCTTCGAACCACCATTGGCATGAAAACTATTTGCTTTGCACTCCATGATACACATTGGTGTCTTGGGAGAAGTGGAACCTCGTTTGGATGAGTTTGGATGCGTTGTGAAACCAAGATGCAAGATAGGAGCACGGTTTGCTTCGAACCACCATTGGCATGAAAACAATTTGCTTTGCACTCCATGAAACTCATAGGTGTCATAGGAGAAGTGGAATCTCATTTGGATGCGTTGTCAAGCCAAGATGCAAGACAGGAGCACGGTTTGCTTTGAACCACCATTGGCAAGAAAACTATTTGCTTTGCACTCAATGAAACTCATAGGTGTCATAGGAGAAGTGGAAGCTCATTTGGATGCGTTGTGAAGCCAAGATGCAAGATAGGAGCACGGTTTCCTTTGACCCAACCATAGGCATGATAACTATTTGCTTTGCACTCCATGAAACTCCTAGGTGTCATGGGAGAAGTGGAACCTCATTTGGATGCGTTGTGAAGCCAGGATGCAAGATAGGAGCACGGTTTGCTTCGAACCCAGCACAGGCATGAAAACTACTTGCTTTGCAATCCATGATACATATTGGTGTCACGGGAGAAGTGGAACCTCATTTGGATGCATTGTGAAACCAAGATGTAAGGTAGGAGCACGGTTTGCTTCGAACCAAACATAGGCATGAAAACTATTAGCTTTGCACTCCAAGATACACATAGGTGTCATGGGAGAAGTGGAACCTCATTTAGATGCGTTGTGAAACCAAGATGTAAGATAGGATCACAGTTTGCTTCGAACAAAACATAGGCATAAAAACTGTTTGCTTTGCACTCCATGATACACATTGGTGTCTTGGGAGAAGTGGAACCTCGTGTGGATGAGTTTGGATGCGTTGCGAAATAACGATGCAAGATAGGAGCACGGTTTGCTTCGAACCACCATTGGCATGAAAACTATTTGCTTTGCACTCCATGAAACTCATAGGTGTCATAGGAGATGGGGAAGCTCATTTGGATGCGTTGTGAAGCCAAGATGCATGATAGGAGCACCGTTTGCTTTGACCATACCATAGGCATGATAACTATTTGCTTTGCACTCCATGAAACTCATATGTGTCATGGGAGAAGTGGAACCTCATTTGGATGCATTGTGAAGCCAGGATGCAAGATAGGAGCACGGTTTGCTTTGAACCTACCACAGTCAAGAAAACTACTTGCTTTGCACTCCATGATACATGTTGGTGTCATGGGAGAAGTGGAACCTCATTTGGATGCGTTGTGAAACCAAGATGCAAGATGGGAGCACGGTTTGCTTCGAACCTAACATAGGCATGAAAACTATTTGCTTTGCCACGAAACTCATAGGTGTCATGCGAGAAGTGGAACCTCATTTGTATGCGTTGTGAAACCAAGATGCAAGATAGGAGCACGATTTGCTTCAAACCTAACATAGGCTGAAAACTATTTGCTTTGCACTCGATGATACACATAGGTGTCATGGGACAAGTGGAACCTCATTTGGATGGGTTTGGATGCGATGTGAAACCAAGGTGCAAGATAGGAGCACAGTTTGCTGTGAACCTACCATAGGCACGAAACTATTTGGTTTGCACTCCTTGATGTACATAGGTGTCATGGGAGAAGTGGAACCTCATTTGGATGTGTTGTGAAACCAAGATGCAATGTTGGAGCACGGTTTGCTTCGAACCACCATAGCCACGAAAAGTTTTTGCTTTGCACTCCCTGAAACTCACAGGTGTCATGGGAGAAGTGGAACCTCATTTGGATGAGTTGTGAAGCAGAGATGCAAGATAGGAGCACGGTTTACTTCGAAGCAAACATAGGCATTAAAACGATTTGCTTTGCACTCCATGATACACATAGGTGTCATGGGAGAAGTGGAACCTCATTTGGATGCGTTGTGAAACCAAGATGCAAGGTTGGAGCACGGTTTGCTTCAAACCACCATAAGCTTGAAAAGTATTTGGTTTGCACTCCATGAAACTCATAGGTGTCATGCGTGAAGTGGAACCGCATTTGTATGCGTTGTGAAACCAAGATGCAAGATAGGAGCATGGTTTGCTTCGAAACACCGTGGGCATGAAAAGTATTTGCTTTGCACTCCACGAAACTCATAGGTGTCGTGGGAGAAGTGGAACCACTTTTGGATGCGTTGTGAAACCAAGATGCAAGATAGGAGCACGGTTTGCTTCGAACCTAACATAGGCATGAAAACTACTTGCTTTGCACTCCATGATACACATAGGTGTCATGGGAGGAGTGGAACCGCATTTAGATGCGTTGTGAAACCAAGAGGCATGGTAGGAGCACGGTTTGCTTCAAACGACCATAGGCATGAAAAAGTATTTGCTTTCCACTCCATGAAACTCATAGGTGTCATGCGAGAAGTGGAACCTCATTTGTATGCGTTGTGAAACCAAGATGCTGGATAGGAGCACGATTTGCTTCAAACCTAACATAGGCGCGAAAACTATTTGCTTTGCACTCCATGATACACATAGGTGTCATGGGACAAGTGGAACCTCATTTGGATGTGTTTGGATGCGTTGTGAAACCAAGATGCAAGTTAGGAGCATGGTTTGCTTTGAACCACCAAAGGCATGAAAACTATTTTCTTTGCACTCCATGAAACTCACAGGTGTCATGGGAGAAGTGGAACCTCATTTGGATGCGTTGTGAAGCCAAGATGCAAGATAGGAGCACGGTTTGCTTCGAACCAAACAAAGGCATGAAAACCATTTGCTTTGCACTCCCTGATACACATAGGTGTCATGGGAGAAGTGGAACCTCATTTCGATGCGTTGTGAAACCAGGATGCAAGGTAGGAGCACGGTTTGCTTCGAACCACCATAAGCATGAAAAGTATTTGCTTTGCACTCCCTAAAACTCATAGGTGTCATGGTAGAAGTGGAACCTCATTTGGATGCGTTGTGAAACCAAGATACAAGATGGGAGCACGGTTTGCTTCAAACCAAACATAGGCATGAAAACTACTTGCTTTGCACTCGACGATACATATAGGAGTCATGGGATAAGTGGAACCTCATTTGGATGAGTTTGGATGCGTTGTGAAACCAAGATGCAAGATAGGAGCATGGCTTGCTTCGAACCACCAAAGGCATGAGAACTACATGATTTGCACTCCACGAAACACATAGGTGTCATGGGAGAAGTGTAACCTCATTTGGATGAGTTGTGAAGCCGAGATGCAAGATAGGAGCACGGTTTGCTTCGAACCAAACATAGGCATGAAAACTATTTGCTTTGCACTCCACGACACACATAAGTGTCATGGGAGAACTGGAACCTCATTTAGATGCATTGTGAAACGAAGATGTAAGATAGGATCACGGTTTGCTTCGAACCTAACATAGGCATGAAAACTATTTGCTTTGCACTCCATGATACACATAGGTGTCTTGGGAGATGTGGAACCTCCTTTGGATGAGTTTGGATGCGTTGCGAAACCACGATGCAAGATAGGAGCACGGTTTGCTTCGAACCACTACTGGAATGAAAACTATTTGCTTTGCACTCCACGAAACTCATAGGTGTCATGGGAGAAGTGGAACCTCATTTAGATGGTTGTGAAACCAAGATGGAATATAGGATCAAGGTTTGCTTCGAACCTAACATAGGCATGAAAACTATTTGCTTGGCACTCCATGATATACATAGGTGTCTTGGGAGAAGTGAAACCTCGTTTGGATGAGTTTGGATGCGTTGTGAAGCCAAGATGCAAGATAGGAGCACGGTTTTGCTTCAAACCACCATTGGCATGAAAATTATTTGCTTTGCACTCCACGAAACTCATAGGTGCCATGAGAGAAGTGGAAGCTCATTTGTATGCGATGTGAAGCCAAGATACAGGATAGGAGCACGGTTTGCTTTGAACCTACCATTGGCATGAAAACTATTTGCTTTGCACTCCATGAAACTCATAGGTGTCATGGGAGAAGTGGAACCTCATTCGGATGCGTTGTGAAGCCATAATGCATGATAGGAGCATGGTTTGCTTTGAAACTACCACAGGCACGAAAACTTCTTGCTTTGCACTCCATGATACACATAGGTGTCGTTGGAGAAGTGGAACCACATTTGGATGCATTGTGAAACCAAGATGCAAGGTAGGAGCATGGTTTGATTCGAACCACCATGGGCATGAAAAGTATTTGCTTTGTACTCCATGAAACTCAAAGGTGTCATGGGAGAAGTGGAATCTCATTTGGATGCGTTGTGAAGCCAAGATGCAAGATAGGAGCACGGTTTGCTTTGAACCTACGATAGGCATGATAACTATTTGCTTTGCACTCCATGAAACTCATAGGTGTCCTGTGAGAAGTGGAACCTCATTTGGATGCATTATGAAGCCAAGATGCAAGATAGGAGCACGGTTTGCTTTTAACCTACCACAGGCATGAAAACTACTTGCTTTGCACTCCTTGATACACATAGGTGTCATATGAGAAGTGGAACCGCATTTAGATGCGTTGTGAAACCAAGAGGCAAGGTAGGAGCACGGTTTGCTTCAAACCACCATAGGCATGAAAAAGTATTTGCTTTGCACTCCATGAAACTCATAGGTGTCATGCGAGAAGTGGAACCTCATTTGTATGCGTTGTGAAACCAAGATGCAGGATAGGAGCACGATTTGCTTGAAACCTAACATAGGCATGAAAACTATTTGCTTTGCACTCCATGATACACATAGGTATCATGGGACAAGTGGAACCTCATTTGGATGAGTTTGGATGCGCTGTGAAACCAAGATGCAAGATAGGAGCACGGTTTGCTTTGAACCACCATAGGCCAAAAAACTGTTTGCTTTGCACTCCATGAAACTCACAGGTGTCATGGGAGAAGTGGAACCTCATTTGGATGCGTTGTGAAGCCAAGATGCAAGATAGGAGCACAGTTTGCTTCGAACCAAACATAGGCATGAAGACCATTTGCTTTGCACTCCCTGATACACATAGGTTTCATGGGAGAAGTGGAACCTCATTTGGATGCGTTGTGAAACCAAGATGCAAGGTCGGAGCACGGTTTGCTTCGAACCACCATAAGCATGAAAAGTATTTGCTTTTCACTCCCTAAAACTCATAGGTGTCATGGACGAAGTGGAACCTCATTTGGATGCGTTGTGAAACCAAGATACAAGATGGGAGAAACGGTTTGCTTCGAACCAAATATAGGCAGGAAAATTATTTGCTTTGCACTCCTTGATACACATAGGTGTCATGGGAATAGTGGAACCTTATTTAGATGCGTTGTGATATCAAGATGCAAGATAGGATCACGGTTTGCTTCGAACCTAACATAGGCATGAAAACTATTTGCTTTGCATTCCATGATACACATAGGTGTCTTGGGAGAGGTGGAACCTCCTTTGGATGAGTTTGGATGCGTTGCGAAACCACGATGCAAGATAGGAGCACGGTTTGCTTCGAACCACTACTGGAATGAAAACTATTTGCTTTGTACTCCACGAAACTCATAGGTGTCATGGGAGAAGTGGAACCTCATTTAGATGCGTTGTGAAACCAAGATGCAATATGGGATCAAGGTTTGCTTCGAACCTAACATAGGCATGAAAACTATTTGCTTGGCACTCCATGATATATACATAGGAGTCTTGGGAGAAGTGGAACCTCGTTTGGATGAGTTTGGATGCGTTGTGAAGCCAAGATGCAAGATAGGAGCACGGTTTTGCTTCGAACCACCATTGGCATGAAAATTATTTGCTTTGCACTTCATGAAACTCATAGGTGCCATGAGAGAAGTGGAAGCTCATTTGTATGCGATGTGAAGCCAAGATACAAGATAGGGGCACGGTTTGCTTTGAACCTACCATAGGCATGAAAACTATTTGCATTGCACTCCATGAAACTCATAGGTGTCATGGGAGAAGTGGAACCTCATTTGGATGCGTTGTGAAGCCATAATGCATGATAGGAGCATGGTTTGCTTTGAACCTACCACAGGCACGAAAACTTCTTGCTTTGCACTCCATGATACACATAGGTGTCGTTGGAGAAGTGGAACCACATTTGGATGCGTTGTGAAACCAAGATGCAAGGTAGGAGCACGGTTTGATTCGAACCACCATGGGCATGAAAAGTATTTGCTTTGTACTCCATGAAACTCAAAGGTGTCAAGGGAGAAGTGGAACCTCATTTGGATGCGTTGTGAAGCCAAGATGCAAGATAGGAGCACGGTTTGCTTTGAACCTACCATAGGCATGATAACTATTTGCTTTGCACTCCATGAGAAGTGGAATCTCATTTGGATGCATTGTGAAGCCAAGATGCAAGATAGGAGCACGGTTTGCTTTTAACCTACCACAGGCATGAAAACTACTTGCTTTGCACTCCATGATACACATAGGTGTCATGGGAGAAGTGGAACCGCATTTAGATGCGTTGTGAAACCAAGAGGCAAGGTAGGAGCACGGTTTGCATCAAACCACCATAGGCATGAAAAAGTATTTGCTTTGCACTCCATGAAACTCATAGGTGTCATGCGAGAAGTGGAACCTCATTTGTAAGCGTTGTGAAACCAAGATGCAGGATAGGAGCATGGTTTGCTTCAAACCTAACAAAGGCATGAAAACTATTTGCTTTGCACTCCATGATACACATAGGTGTCATGGGACGAGTAGAACCTCATTTGGATGAGTTTGGATGCGCTGTGAAACCAAGATGCAAGATAGGAGCACGGTTTGCTTTGAACCACCATAGGCCTAAAACCTGTTTGCTTTGCCCTCCATGAAACTCACAGGTGTCATGGGAGAAGTGGAACCTCATTTGGATGCGTTGTGAAGCCAAGATGCAAGATAGGAGCACGGTTTGCTTCGAACCAAATATAGGCATGAAGACCGTTTGCTTTGCACTCCCTGATACACATAGGTGTCATGGGAGAAGTGGAACCACATTTGGATGCGTTGTGAAACCAAGATGCAAGGTAGGAGCACGGTTTGCTTCGAACCACCATAAGCATGAAAAGTATTTGCTTTTCACTCCCTAAAAGTCATAGGTGTCATGGAAGAAGTGGAACCTCATTTGGATGCATTGTGAAACCAAGATACAAGATGGGAGCACGGTTTGCTTCGAACCAAACATAGGCAGGAAAACTATTTGCTTTGCACTCCTTGATACACATAGGTGTCATGGGAGAAGTGGAACCTCATTTAGATGCGTTGTGAAACCAAGATGCAAGATAGGATCACGGTTTGCTTCGAAACTAACATAGGCATGAAAACTATTTGCTTTGCACTCCATGATACACATAGGTGTCTGGGGAGAAGTGGAACCTCCTTTGGATGAGTTTGGATGTGTTGTGAAACGACGATGCAAGATAGGAGCACGGTTTGCTTCGAACCACTACTGGAATGAAAACTATTTGCTTTGCACTCCACGAAACTCATAGGTGTCATGGGAGAAGTGGAACCACATTCAGATGCGTTGTGAAACCAAGATGCAATATAGGATCAAGGTTTGCTTCGAACCTAACATAGGCATGAAAGCTATTTGCTTGGCACTCCATGATATACATAGGTGTCTTGGGAGAAGTGCAACCACGTTTGGATGAGTCTGGATGCGTTGTGAAGCCAAGATGCAAGGTAGGAGCACGGTTTGCTTCGAACCACCATTGGCATGAAAATTATTTGCTTTGCACTCCACGAAACTCATTGGTGCCATGGGAGAAGTGGAAGCTCATTTGTATGCGATGTGAAGCCAAGATACAAGATAGGAGCACGGTTTGCTTTGGACGTACCATAGGCACGAAAACTGTTTGCTTTGCACTCCATGAAACTCATAGGTGTCATGGGAGAAGTGGAACCTTATTTGGATGCGTTGTGAAGCCATGATGCAAGATAGGAGCATGGTTTGCTTCGAACCTACCATAGGCACAAAAACTACTTGCTTTAAACTCCATGATACACATAGGTGTCGTGGGAGAAGTGGAACCACATTTGGATGCGTTGTGAAACCAAGATGCAAGGTAGGAGCACGGTTTGATTCGAACCACCATGGGCATGAAAAGTATTTGCTTTGTACTCCATGAAACTGAAATGTGTCATGGGAGAAGTGGAACCTCATTTGGATGCGTTGTGAAGCCAATATGCAAGATAGGAGCATGGTTTGCTTTGAACCGACCATAGGCATGATAACAGTTTGCTTTGCACTCCATGAAACTCATAGGTCTCCTGTGAGAAGTGGAACCACATTTGGATGCATTGTGAAGCCAAGATGCAATATAGGAGCACGGTTTGCTTTTAACCTACCACAGGCACGAAAACTACTTGCTTTGCACTCCATGATACACATAGGTATCATGGGAGAAGTGGAACTGCATTTAGATGCGTTGTGAAACCAAGAGGCAAGGTAGGAGCACGGTTTGCTTCAAACTACCATAGGCATGAAAAAGTATTTGCTTTCCACTCCATGAAACTCATAGGTGTCATGCGAGAAGTGGAACCTCATTTGTATGCGTTGTGAAACCAAGATGCAGGATAGGAGCACGATTTGCTTCAAACCTAACATAGGCACGAAAACTATTTGCTTTGCACTCCATGATACACATAGGTGTCATGCGACAAGTGGAACCTCATTTGGATGAGTTTGGATGCATTGTGCAACCAAGATGCAAGTTAGGAGCACGGTTTGCTTTGAACCACCGTAGGCATGAAAACTATTTTCTTTGCACTCCATGAAACTCACAGGTGTCATGGGAGAAGTGGAACCTCATTTGGATGCGTTGTGAAGCCAAGATGCAAGATAGGAGCACGGTTTGCTTCGAACCAAACAAAGGCATGAAAACCATTTGCTTTGCACTCCCTGATACACATAGGTGTCATGGGAGAAGTGGAACCTCATTTGGATGCGTTGTGAGACCAAGATGCAAGGTAGGAGCACGGTTTGCTTCGAACCAAAATAAGCATGAAAAGTATTTGCTTTGGATCCCCTAAAACTCATAGGTGTCATGGGAGAAGCGGAACCTCATTTGGATGTGTTGTGAAACCAAGATGCAAGATGGGAGCACGGTTTGCTTCGAACCAAACATAGGCATGAAAACAACTCGCTTTGCACTCGACGATACATATAGGTGTCATGGGAGAAGTGGAACCTCATTTGGATGAGTTTGGATGCGTTGTGAAACCAAGATGCAAGATAGGCGCACGGCTTGCTTCGAACCACCAAAGGTATGAGAACTACATGATTTGCACTCCACGGAACACATAGGAGTCATGGGAGAAGTGTAACCTTATTTGGATGAGTTGTGAAGCCGAGATGCAAGATAGGAGCACGGTTTGCTTCGAACCAAACATAGGCATGAAAACTATTTGCTTTGCACTCCATGATACACATAGGTGTCATGGGAGAAGTGGAACCTCGATTGGATGAGTTTGGATGCATTGTGAAACCAAGATGCAAGATAGGAGGACGGTTTGCTTCGAACCACCATAGGCACGAAAACTATTTGCTTTGCACTCCATGAAACTCATAGGTGTCATAGGAGAAGTGGAAGCTCATTTGGATGCATTGTGAAGCCAAGTTGCAAGATAGGAGCACGGTTTGCTTCAAACCTACCATTGGCACGAAAACTCTTTGCTTTGCACTCTGTGATACACATAGGTGTCATGGGAGAAGTGGAACCTCATTTGGATGTGTTGTGAAACCAAGATGCAAGGTTGGAGCACGGTTTGCTTCGAACCACCATAGGCATGAAAAGTATTTGCTTTGCACTCCATGATACTCATAGGTGTCATGGGAGAAGTGGAACCACATTTGGATGCGTTGTGAAACCAAGATGCAAGATGGGAGCACGGTTTGCTTCGAACCTAACATAGGCATGAAAACTATTTGCTTTGCACACCATGAAACACATAGGTGTCATGGCAGAAGTGGAACCTCGTTTGGATGAGTTTGGATGCGTTGCGAAACCAAGATGCAAGATAGGAGCACGGTTAGCTTCAAACCGCCATTGGCATGAAAACTATATGATTTGCACTCCATGAAACTCATAGGTGTCATGGGAGATGTGGAACCTCATTTGGATGCGTTGTGAAACCAAGATGCAAGATGGGAGCACGGTTTTCTGCAAACCTAACATAGGCATGAAAACTATTTGCTTTGCACTCCACGATACACATAGGTGTTATGGGAGAAGTGGAATCTCGTTTGGATGCGTTGTGAAACCAAGATGCAAGATAGGAGCACGGTTTGCTTTGAACCACTATAGGCATGAAAACAATGTGATTTGCACTCCATGAAGCACATAGGTGTCATGGGAGAAGTGGAACCTCATTTGGATGCGTTGTGAAGCCATAATGCATGATAGGAGCATGGTTTGCTTCGAACCTACCACAGGCACGAAAACTTCTTGCTTTGCACTCCATGATACACATAGGTGTCGTTGGAGAAGTGGAACCACATTTGGATGCGTTGTGAAACCAAGATGCAAGGTAGGAGCACGGTTTGATTCGAACCACCATGGGATGAAAAGTATTTGCTTTGTACTCCATGAAACTCAAAGGTGTCATGGGAGAAGTGGAACCTCATTTGGATGCGTTGTGAAGCCAAGATGCAAGAGAGGAGCACGGTTTGCTTTGAACCTACCATAGGCATGATAACTATTTGCTTTGCACTCCACGAAACTCATAGGTGTCCTGTGAGAGTGGAACCTCATTTGAATGCATTGTGAAGCCAAGATGCAAGATAGGAGCACGGTTTGCTTTTAACCTACCAGAGGCATGAAAACTACTTGCTTTGCACTCCATGATACACATAGGTGTCATGGGAGAAGTGGAACCGCATTTAGATGCGTTGTGAAACCAAGAGGCAAGGTAGGAGCACGGTTTGCTTCAAACCAACATAGGCATGAAAAAGTATTTGCTTTGCACTCCATGAAACTCATAGGTGTCATGCGAGAAGTGAAACCTCATTTGTATGCGTTGTGAAACCAAGATGCAGGATAGGAGCACAATTTGCTTCAAACCTAACATAGGCATGAAAAGTATTTGCTTTGCACTCCATGATACACATAGGTGTCATGGGACGAGTGGAACCTCATTTGGATGAGTTTGGATGCGCTGTGAAACCAAGATGCAAGATAGGAGCACGGTTTGCTTTGAACCACCATAGGCTTGAAAACTGTTTGCTTTGCACTCCATGAAACTCACAGCTGTCATGGGAGAAGTGGAACCTCATTTGGATGCGTTGTGAAGCCAAAATGCAAGATAGGAGCATGGTTTGAATCGAACCAAACATAGGCATGAAAACCATTGGCTTTGCACTCCCTGATACACATAGGTGTCATGGGAGAAGTGGAACCTCATTTGGATGCGTTGTGAAACCAAGATGCAAGGTAGGAGCACGGTTTGCTTCGAACCACCATAAGCATGAAAAGTATTTGCTTTTCACTACCTAAAACTCATAGGTGTCATGGGAGAAGTGGAACCTCATTTGGATGCGTTGTGAAACCAAGATACAAGATGGGAGCACGGTTTGCTTCGAACCAAACATAGGCAGGAAAACTATTTGCTTTGCACTCCATGATACACTTAGGTGTCATGGGAGAAGTGGAACCTCATTTAGATGCGTTGTGAAACCAAGATGCAAGATAGGATCACGGTTTGCTTCGAACCTAACATAGGCATGAAAACTATTTGCTTTGCACTCCATGATACACATAGGTGTCTTGGGAGAAGTGGAACCTCTTTTGGATGAGTTTGGATGTGTTGCGAAACCACGATGCAACATAGGAGCACGGTTTGCTTCGAACCACTACTGGAATGAAAACTATTTGCTTTGCACTCCACGAAACTCATAGGTGTCATGGGAGAAGTGGAACCACATTTAGATGCGTTGTGAAACCAAGATGCAATATAGGATCAAGGTTTGCTTCGAACCTAATATAGGCATGAAAACTATTTGCTTGGCACTCCATGATATACATAGGTGTCTTGGGAGAGGTGGAACCTCGTTTGGATGAGTCTGGGTGCGATGTGAAGCCAAGATGCAAGGTAGGAGCACGGTTTGCTTCGAACCACCATTGGCATGAAAATTATTTGCTTTGCACTCCACGCAACTCATTGGTGCCATGGGAGAAGTGGAAGCTCATTTGTATGCGATGTGAAGCCAAGATACAAGATGGGAGCACGGTTTGCTTTGAACCTGCCGTAGGCACGAAAACTATTTGTTTTGCACTCCATGGAACTCATAGGTGTCGTGGGAGAAGTGGAACCTCATTTGGATGCGTTGTGAAGCCATGATGCAAGATAGGAGCATGGTTTGCTTTGAACCTACCACAGGCACGAAAACTACTTGCTTTGCACTCCATGATACACATAGGTGTCATGGGAGAAGTGGAACCACAGTTGGATGCGTTGTGAAGCCAAGATGCAAGATAGGAGCACGGTTTGCTTTGAACTGACCATATGCATGATAACTGTTTGCTTTGCACTCCATGAAACTCATAGGTGTCCTGTGAGAAGTGGAACCTCATTTGGATGCGTTGTGAAGCCAAGATGCAAGATAGGAGCACGGTTTGCTTTTAACCTACCACAGGCACGAAAACTACTTGCTTTGCACTCCATGATACACATAGGTGTCATGGGAGAAGTGGAACCGCATTTAGATGCGTTGTGAAACCAAGAGGCAAGGTAGGAGCACGGTTTGCTTCAAACTACCATAGGCATGAAAAAGTATTTGCTTTCCACTCCATGAAACTCATAGGTGTCATGCGAGAAGTGGAACCTCATTTTTATGCGTTGTGAAACCAAGATGCAGGATAGGAGCACGATTTGCTTCAAACCTAACATAGGCACGAAAACTATTTGCTTTGCACTCCATGATACACATAGGTGTCATGGGACAAGTGGAACCTCATTTGGATGAGTTTGGATGCGTTGTGCAACCAAGATGCAAGTTAGGAGCACGGTTTGCTTTGAACCACCATAGGCATGAAAACTATTTTCTTTGCACTCAATGAAACTCACAGGTGTCATGGGAGAAGTGGAACCTCATTTGGATGCGTTGTGAAGCCAAGATGCAAGATAGGAGCTCGGTTTGCTTCGAACCAAACAAAGGCATGAAAACCATTTGCTTTGCACTCCCTGATACACATAGGTGTCATGGGAGAAGTGGAACCTCATTTGGATGTGTTGTGAAACCAAGATATAAGATGGGAGCACGGTTTGCTTCGAACCAAACATAGGCATGAAAACTACTTGCTTTGCACTCGACGATACATATAGGTGTCATGGGAGAAGTAGAACCTCATTTGGATGAGTTTGGATGCGTTGTGAAACCAAGATGCAAGATAGGAGCACGGCTTGCTTCGAACCACCAAAGGCATGAGAACTACATGATTTGCACTCCACGAAACACATAGGTGTCATGGGAGAAGTGTAACCTCATTTGGATGAGTTGTGAAGCCGAGATGCAAGATAGGAGCGCGGTTTGCTTCGAACCAAACATAGGGATGAAAACTATTTGCTTTGCACTCCACGATACACATAGGTGTCATGGGAGAAGTGGAACCTCATTTAGATGCGTTGTGAAACCAAGATGCAAGATAGGATCACGGTTTGCTTCGAACCTAACATTGGCATGAAAACTAATTGCTTTGCACTCCATGATACACATAGGTGTCTTGGGAGAAGTGGAACCTCCTTTGGATGAGTTTGGATGCGTTGCGAAACCACGATGCAAGATAGGAGCACGGTTTGCTTCAAACCACTACTGGAATGAAAACTATTTGCTTTGCACTCCACGAAACTCATAGGTGTCATGGGAGAAGTGGAACCTCCTTTAGATGCGTTGTGAAAACAAGATGCAATATAGAATCAAGGTTTGCTTCGAACCTAACATAGGCATGAAAACTATTTGCTTGGTACTCCATGATATACATAGGTGTCTTGGGAGAAGTGGAACCTCGTTTGGATGAGTTTGGATGCGTTGTGAAGCCAAGATGAAAGATAGGAGCACGGTTTTTGATATGAACCCGCTAGGGTTCGTGGTCGATCTTTCGATGAGAGGCGTGAGATTACTCGATTGGTGGAAGGAGATGACGTTCACGGCCCGACTACAGCCTTCCAAGACCGCGCCTTAGCGACCGATACACCAACTCCAGCGGTTGCACGCGATCTTGCGGAGCACGACCAACCAAACCACTAGGGTTATTCCTGCAAGCAATCGAAGAACCAGCAAGAACAAGAAGAACAAGCACTCAATTGCAAATATGAGATGAAAGTTTAGATCTGATACACATGAAGGTGGGGTTCTGAATCGAGTAGAACGGATGGTCTAGTCGACACACGCGTCTACAAGGAAGTAGCAGCGGCTAAACTTACATCAAAAACAAAACCCAATCTATTTGTGGCGGCTCTAGAGGCATATATGTAGATGGAAGGACGACCAAGGAGGTGCTTGGGTCATCCTCCAACCTTAGGACGTGTCCCTAATGGACCGAACTTGATACATGGGCCAATAGCCCAAAATTAGGCGACGCAGCACCATAACCAGAGAAGGTCCTGACGTTAAAATGACGACTACAAACGTATATGATAAGATATGGGAACAAGCATAGATCCATTGGAAAGTAGACTTGATATGCTTTCCAAAGAGTCCTAGAACATCCCAATCGGAGTTCGTATGAAGTCGTGGTGACCGTCGCAAGTTTGGACTCTTCTGCAGTCCGAATTTGATGTCCAAAACGTGTGGGACTTGGACTCTTTCCATCCTTGGGCTCAAGTGACGTGGTGGCCTGGTGGAGGACGCTTGGAATACTTAGACTTGGTCCCCAATCAACTTCATTGACCTTCCATGCTTTCCATATGCAATCAAATCTTCTCTTGATCCATGTAAGCAATTCTGAAAAGGAAAACGTACAAACTTCAAAGTGCAACATCCATTCATAAAATATATCAAATATAAACCTCATATAGAATGGTTTCACCTTTGGTTTAGAATTGGTTAACATGGTCATATCCAAGCCTATGATGTTCTCATCATTCTCCCCTTCTTGACAGCAAACCGTCCTCGGTTTGACCAATGTTGGAGCACACGTTCTAGGTAATAGACAACTTGGCTCCCCTTCTTGAGAGTGATCATTGAGTGATGGCAGCATCAAATGTGTTAGTTTGCTTCCTCTCCTCCGATGTGGTGGGTGCTGGATAATCATTCTTTTCCACTTTAGCTGCGGGTGTAGTTGCTCAAATTGCTCCATGCACTCAATGGTTTTATTCCCATCCTCCTGCAAAATGTTATGGACAATGAGGGGAAAAACAGGACGCTCTATCTCTAGCTGTGGTGATGAAATTAGAGAAGTATCACACAATTCTTCTTGGTCACAAGGTACAACAAGCAAATCAGGTTGTGACAAAGGCAAATCAGCACTGAGTTTCACTATTTGTTGCTCCTTTTTAACATGTACAGTGGACAATTGCTGGTTACAATGTGTCACATCATTCTTGCAAGTATTCATAGATAAAAGAATCTGATTTTCAACTTTACAAGCAAGACAAAATAAGCAAGATATATGGTTATATGTTTCACCAGTGAGCAAGCATTGAATTTCAGAACTGAGCCCTTGCATGAACCTACTCATTACATCTTCCATAGATTCATCCAAGCCACTAAACATGACACAAATTTTAAAATCATGGTAGTATTGTTTCACGGTTCTACTACCCTGTTTCAGTTTCTCCAGTTTAGCAAGCAAGTGGTCCACATAATATGCAGGAATATATACACCTCTAAAATGCATTTTGAATTCTTTCCATGTTTGCGGAACAATGTTATTCCTACAAAGATGTTTCCATTCATGCAAAGCATCCTTAGTTAAAGCATTAGATGCAGCAAAAACCATTTGCTTCTCAGACAAATCATACTCATCAAATTTCTTATCTACCTTCAGCTCCCAATTAATGTATGCATGAGGATCAAATTTACCAGCAAATGAAGGCAAGTGTTGAATGACATCCAGAATATGAGGGTGTAATGCCATGAACTCATGATGCTCTGCATTACCTGCCATGATTAGTAGAAAACAAGAAACAAACACAATAACATGTATGCTCCTATCAACTACAAGGATGTGGTGATCATAATTCTCTCACTTTCAACTTATTCAAACAAGCTCTTACAAGTTCTTACCAAGCCAAACAGGAGGTGGCAGCAACCAACAAGTCGGGAACCCTGGAAAAAGCGTATCGGTGCTGCAGCAACAACACCTATCAAGCTGTAATCGGATATGTGGAGTTGTAGGAGGGCTGAAATCAGTACACAAGGAAGTACTAGCACCACATTAGTCACAACAGCAAGCTGAGAAATCGTTCAACGGTGGTACTGTGCTGGTCCTAGGCTAGACCGTGCTAGAGACGCGAGCCTGGACACAAACGAAGCCACGGTACAATAGGAAACAAGGCACAAGAATAGCAAGAAATTCACTCCCCCTTCTTTTCCTTCTCTTTTCTTTTCTTTCTTTTCTCTTTCTCTTTCTTTCTATTTTTTCGTTCTTTTACTTTGCACAACCAGAACAAATCAGAATCTTTGCAAATCAGATTTCAGAAAAGCAACTTACAATGTGTTTCTCTTTCTTTTCTGGGAGTAACAAGAATAGAAGTAGCAATGTAGATTTTTCTTTGTGTGCCCAAATCAGATTTTGCCGGTGTTAAAATAAAATAGCAGGGATGGGTATGCGGCAGCAAAGATGCATATGATGAAAATTATTGCAATGGAGATGAATATGATGTAGGATGGAGATGTTTATGGTGGTGATGGCAGCAGAGACGTATATGATTGACAGTGACCAAAACGTGACAAGAACTCGAAACTCTAAAAGACTAACCCTAAGACCAGCAACTTGACTCAACCGATGTAAGCCAAACTCAACAAGCCTGAACTAAGTAGTACTAGTAAAAGGCACAAAAGGTCTATGGGATTATGGAAAATTAAATCTATAATTTTTATGGCTTTTTCTGGACTATAGGAAAATAATGTAAACTGAAATCTCTCACCGATAAACCTTGCTCTGATACCAATTGATATGAACCCGCTAGGGTTCGTGGTCGATCCTTCGATGAGAGGCGTGAGATAACTCGATTGGTGGAAGGAGATGACGTTCACGGCCCGACTACAGCCTTCCAAGACCGCGCCTTAGCGACCGATACACCAACTCCAACGGTTGCACGCGATCTTGCGGAGCACGACCAACCAAACCACTAGGGTTATTCCTGCAAGCAATCGAAGAACCAGCAAGAACAAGAAGAACAAGCACTCAATTGCAAATATGAGATGAAAGTTTAGATCTGATACACATGAAGGTGGGGTTCTGAATCGAGTAGAACGGATGGTCTAGTCGACACACGCGTCTACAAGGAAGTAGCAGCGGCTAAACTTACATCAAAAACAAAACCCAATCTGTTTGTGGCGGCTCTAGAGGCATATATGTAGATGGAAGGACGACCAAGGAGGTGCTGGGGTCGTCCTCCAACCCTAGGACGTGTCCCTAATGGACCGAACTTGATACATGGGCCAATAGCCCAAAAATTAGGCGATGCAGCACCATAAGCAGAGAAGGTCCTGACGTTAAAACGACGACTACAAACGTATATGATAAGATATGGGAACAAGCATAGGTCCATTGAAAAGTAGACTTGATATGCTTTCCAAAGAGTCCTAGAACATCCCAATCGGAGTTCGTATGAAGTCGTGGTGACCGTCGCAAGTTTGGACTCTTCTGCAGTCCGAATTTGGTGTCCAAAACGTGTGGGACTTGGACTCTTTCCATCCTTGGGCTCAAGTGACGTGGTGGCCTGGTGGAGGACGCTTGGAATACTTAGACTTGGTCCCCAATCAAACTTCATTGACCTTCCATGCTTTCCATATGCAATCAAATCTTCTCTTGATCCATGTAAGCAATTCTGAAAAGGAAAACGTACAAACTTCAAAGTGCAACATCCATTCATAAAATATATCAAATATAAACCTCATATAGAATGGTTTCACCTTTGGTTTAGAATTGGTTAACATGGCCATATCCAAACCTATGATGTTCTCATCAGTTTTGCTTCGAACCACCATTGGCATGAAAATTATTTGCTTTGCACTCCACGAAACTCATAGGTGCCATGAGAGAAGTGGAAGCTCATTTGTATGCGATGTGAAGCCAAGACACAAGATAGGAGCACGGTTTGCTTTGAACCTACCATAGGCATGAAAACTATTTGCTTTGCACTCCATGAAACTCATAGGTGTCATGGGAGAAGTGGAACCTCATTTGGATGCGTTGTGAAGCCATAATGCATGAGAGGAGCATGGTTTGCTTCGAACCTACCACAGGCACGAAAACTTCTTGCTTTGCACTCCATGATACACATAGGTGTCGTTGGAGAAGTGGAACCAAATTTGGATGAGTTGTGAAACCAAGATGCAAGGTAGGAGCACGGTTTGATTCGAACCACCATGGGCATGAAAAGTATTTGCTTTGTACTCCATGAAACTCAAAGGTGTCATGGGAGAAGTGGAACCTCATTTGGATGCGTTGTGAAGCCAAGATGCAAGATAGGAGCACGATTTGCTTTGAACCTACCATAGGCATGATAACTATTTGCTTTGCACTCCATTAAACTCATAGGTGTCCTGTGAGAAGTGGAACCTCATTTGGATGCATTGTGAAGCCAACATGCAAGATAGGAGCACGGTTTGCTTTTAACCTACCACAGGCATGAAAACTACTTGCTTTGCACTCCATGATACACATAGGTGTCGTGGGAGAAGTGGAACCGCATTTAGATGCGTTGTGAAACCAAGAGGCAAGGTAGGAGCACGGTTTGCTTCAAACCACCATAGGCATGAAAAAGTATTTGCTTTGCACTGCATGAAACTCATAGGTGTCATGCGAGAAGTGGAACCTCATTTGTATGCGTTGTGAAACCAAGATGCAAGATAGGAGCACGATTTGCTTCAAACCTAACATAGGCATGAAAACTATTTGCTTTGCACTCCATGATACACATAGGTGTCATGGGACGAGTGGAACCTCATTTGGATGAGTTTGGATGCGCTGTGAAACCAAGATACAAGATAGGAGCACGGTTTGCTTTGAACCACCATAGGCCTAAACACTGTTTGCTTTGCACTCCAAGAAACTCACAGGTGTCATGGGAGAAGTGGAACCTCAGTTGGATGCGTTGTGAAGCCAAGATGCAAGATAGGAGCACGGTTTGCTTCGAACCAAACATAGGCATGAAGACCATTTGCTTTGCACTCCCTGATACACATAGGTGTCATGGGAGAAGTGGAACCTCATTTGGATGCGTTGTGAAACCAAGATGCAAGGTAGGAGCACGGTTTGCTTCGAACCACCATAAGCATGAAAAGTATTTGCTTTTCACTCCCTAAAACTCAAAGGTGTCATGGGAGAAGTGGAACCTCATTTGGATGCGTTGTGAAACCAAGATACAAGATGGGAGCACGGTTTGCTTCGAACCAAGCATAGGCAGGAAAACTATTTGCTTTGCACTCCTTGATACACATAGGTGTCATGGGAGAAGTGGAACCTCATTTAGATGCGTTGTGAAACCAAGATGCAAGATAGGATCACAGTTTGCTTCGAACCTAACATAGGCATGAAAACTATTTGCTTTGCACTCCATGATACACATAGGTGTCTCGGGAGAAGTGGAACCTCCTTTGGATGAGTTTGGATGTGTTGCGAAACGACGATGCAAGATAGGAGCACGGTTTGCATCGAACCACTACTGGAATGAAAACTATTTGCTTTACACTCCACGAAACTCATAGGTGTCATGGGAGAAGTGGAACCACATTCAGATGCGTTGTGAAACCAAGATGCAATATAGGATCAAGGTTTGCTTCGAACCTAACATAGGCATGAAAACAATTTGCTTGGCACTCCATGATATACATAGGTGTCTTGGGAGAAGTGGAACCTCGTTTGGATGAGTCTGGATGCGTTGTGAAGCCAAGATGCAAGGCAGGAGCACAGTTCGCTTCGAACCACCATTGGCATGAAAATTATTTGCTTTGCACTCCACGAAATTCATTGGTGCCATGGGAGAAGTGGAAGCTCATTTGTATGCGATGTGAAGCGAAGATACAAGATAGGAGCACGGTTTGCTTTGAACCTACCATAGGCACGAAAACTATTTGCTTTGCACTCCATGAAACTCATAGGTGTCATGGGAGAAGTGGAACCTCATTTGGATGCGTTGTGAAGCTAAGATGCAAGATGGGAGCATGGTTTGCGTCGAACCTACCACAGGCACGAAAACTACTTGCTTTGCACTTCATGATACACATAGGAGTCGTGGGAGAAGTGGAACCACATTTGGATGAGTTGTGAAACCAAGATGCAAGGTAGGAGCACGGTTTGATTCGAACCACCATGGGCATGAAAAGTATTTGCTTTGTACTCAATGAAACTCAAAGGTGTCATGGGAGAAGTGGAACCTCATTTGGATGCGTTGTGAAGCCAAGATGCAAGTTAGGAGCACGGTTTGCTTTGAACCGACAATAGGCATGATAACTGTTTGCTTTGCACTCCATGAAACTCATAGGTGTCCTGTGAGAAGTGGAACCTCATTTGGATGCGTTGTGAAGCCAAGATGCAATATAGGAGCACGGTTTGCTTTTATCCTACCACAGGCACGAAAACTACTTGCTTTGCACTCCACGATACACATAGGTGTCATGGGAGAAGTGGAACCGCATTTAGATGCGTTGTGAAACCAAGAGGCAAGGTAGGAGCACGGTTTGCTTCAAACTACCATAGGCATGAAAAAGTATTCGCTTTCCCCTCCATGAAACTCATAGGTGTCATGCGAGAAGTGGAACCTCATTTGTATGCGTTGTGAAACCAAGATGCAGGATAGGAGCACGATTTGCTTCAAACCTAACATAGGCACGAAAACTATTTGCTTTGCACTCCCTGATACACATAGGTGTCATGGGTGAAGTGGAACCTCATTTCGATGCGTTGTGAAACCAAGATGCAAGGTAGGAGCACGGTTTGCTTCGAACCACCATAAGCATGAAAAGTATTTGCTTTGCACTCCCTAAAACTCATAGGTGTCATGGGAGAAATGGAACCTCATTTGGATGCGTTGTGAAACCAAGATACAAGATGGGAGCATGGTTTGCTTCGAACCAAACATAGGCATGAAAACTACTCGCTTTCCACTCGACGATACATATAGGTGTCATGGGAGATGTGGAACCTCATTTGGATGAGTTTGGATGCGTTGTGAAAGCAAGATGCAAGATAGGAGCACGGCTTGCTTCGAACCACCAAAGGCATGAGAACTACATGATTTGCACTCCACGAAACACATAGGTGTCATGGGAGAAGTGTAACCTCATTTGGATGAGTTGTGAAGCCGAGATGCAAGATAGGAGCACGGTTTGCTTCGTACCTAACATAGGCATGAAAACTATTTGCTTTGCACTCCCTGAAACTCATAGGTGTCATGGGAGAAGTGGAACCTCATTTGGATGCGTTGTGAAACCAAGATGCAAGATAGGAGCACGGATTCCTTCGATCCTGACATTGGCATGAAAACTACTTGCTTTGCACTCGACGATACATATAGGTGTCATGGGAGAAGTGGAACCTCGTTTTGATGAGTTTGGATGCGTTGTGAAACCAAGATACAAGATAGGAGCACGGTTTGCTTCGAACCACCATAGGCATGAGAACTACATGATTTGCACTCCATTAAACTCATAGGTGTCATGGGAGCAGTGTAACCTCATTTGGATGAGTTGTGAAGCCGAGATGCAAGATAGGAGCACGGTTTGCTTCGAACCAAACATAGACACGAAAACTATTTGCTTGGCACTCCATGATACACATAATTGTCATGGGAGAAGTGGAACCTCATTTGGACGCGTTGTGAAACCATGATGTAAGATAGGAGCACGGTTTTCTTCGAACCTAACATTGGCATGAAAACTATTTGCTTTGCACTCCATGATACACATAGGTGTCTTGGCAGAAGTGGAACCTCGTTTTGATGAGTTTGGATGCGCTGTGAAACCAAGATGCAAGATAGGAGCATGGTTTGCTTCGAACCACCATTGGCATGAAAACTGTTTGCTTTGCACTCCATGAAACTCATAGGTGATATAGGAGAAGTGGAAGCTCATTTGTATGCGATGTGAAGCCAAGATGCAAGATAGGAGCACGGTTTGCTTTGAACCTACCATGGGCATGTAAATTATTTGCTTTGCACTCCATGAAACTCATATGTGTCATGGGAGAAGTGGAACCTCATTTGGATGCGTTGTGAAGCCAAGATGCAAGATAGGTGCACGGTTTGCTTCGAACCAAACATAGGCATGAAAACTATTTGCCTTGCACACTATGATACACTTAGGTGTCATGGGAGAAGTGGAACCTCATTTGGATGCGTTGTGAAACCAAGATGCAACATAGGAGCACGGTTTGGTTCGAACCTAACATAGGCATGAAAACTATTTGCTTTGCACTCCATGATACAGATAGGTGTCATGGGAAAAGTGGAACCTCGATTGGATGAGTTTGGATGCGTTGCGAAACCTAGATGTAAGATAGGAGCACGGTTAGCTTCAAACAACCATTGGCATGAAAACTATATGATTTGCACTCCATGAAACTCATAGGTGTCATGGGAGATGTGGAACCTAATTTGGATGCGTTGTGAAACCAAGATGTAAGGTTGGAGCACGATTTGCTTCGAACCACCATAGGCACGAAAACTATTTGCTTTGCACTCCATGAAACTCATAGGTGTCATAGGAGAAGTGGAAGCTCATTTGGATGCATTGTGAATCCAAGTTGCAAGATAGGAGCCGGTTTGCTTCAAACCTACCATAGGCACGAAAACTCTTTGCTTTGCACTCCATGATACACATAGGTGTCATGGGAGAAGTGGAACCTCATTTGGATGTGTTGTGAAACCAAGATGCAAGGTTGGAGCACGGTTTGCTTCGAACCACCATAGGCATGAAAAGTATTTGCTTTGCACTCCATGAAACTCATAGGTGTCATGGGAGAAGTGGAACCTCATTTGGATGCGTTGTGAAACCAAGATGCAAGATGGGAGCACGGTTTGCTTCGAACCTAATATAAGCATGAAAACTATTTGCTTTGCACTCCATGAAACACGTAGGTGTCATGGCAGAAGTGGAACCTCGTTTGGATGAGTTTGGATGCGTAGCGAAACCTAGATGCAAGATAGGAGCACAGTTAGCTTCAAACAACCATTGGCATGAAAACTATATGATTTGCACTCCATGAAACTCATAGGTGTCATGGGAGATGTGGAACCTCCTTTGGATGCGTTGTGAAACCAAGATGCAAGATGGGAGCACGGTTTTCTTCAAACCTAACATAGGCATGAAAACTATTTGCTTTGCACTCCACGATACACATAGGTGTTATGGGAGAAGTGGAACCTCGTTTGGATGCGTTGTGAAACCAAGATGCAAGATAGGAGCACGGTTTGCTTTGAACCACCATAGGCATGAAGACAATGTGATTTGCACTCCATGAAACACATAGGTGTCATGGGAGAAGTGGAACCACATTTGGATGCGTTGTGAAGCCATGATGCAAGATAGGAGCACGGTTTGCTTCGAACCAAACATAGGCATGAAAACTGTTTGCTTTGCACACCATGATACACTTAGGTGTAATGCGAGAAGTGGAACCTAATTTGGATGCGTTGTGAAACCAAGAAGCAACATAGGAGCACGGTTTGCTTCGAACCTAACATAGGCACGAAAACTATTTGTTTGCACTCCATGATACACATAGGTGTCATGGGAGAAGTCGAACCTCGATTGGATGAGTTTGGATGCATTGTGAAACCAGGATGCAAGATAGGAGCACGGTTTGCTTCGAACCACCATAGGCACGAAAACTATTTGCTTTGCACTCCTTGAAACTCATAGGTGTCATTGGAGAAGTGGAAGCTCATTTGGATGCATTGTGAAGCCAAGTTGCAAGATAGGAGCACGGTTTGCTTCAAACCTACCATAGGCACGAAAACTCTTTGCTTTGCACTCCATGATACACATAGGTGTCATGGGAGAAGTGGAACCTCCTTTGGATGCGTTGTGAAACCAAGATGCAACATAGGAGCACGGTTTGCTTCGAACCTAACATAGGCGTGAAAACTATTTGCTTTGCACTCCATGATACACATAGGTGTCATGGGAGAAGTGGAACCTCGATTGGATGTGTTTGGATGCATTGTGAAACCAAGATGCAAGATAGGAGCACGGTTTGCTTCGAACCACCATAAGCACGAAAACTATTTGCTTTGCACTCCATGAAACTCATAGATGTCATAGGAGAAGTGGAAGCTCATTTGGATGCATTGTGAAGCTAAGTTGCAAGATAGGAGCACGGTTTGCTTCAAACCTACCATAGGCACGAAAACTCTTTGCTTTGCACTCCATGATACACATAGGTGTCATGGGAGAAGTGGAACCTCATTTGGATGTGTTGTGAAACCAAGATGCAAGGTTGGAGCAGGGTTTGCTTCGAACCACCATAGGCATGAAAAGTATTTGCCTTGCACTCCATGAAACTAATAGGTGTCATGGGAGAAGTGGAACCTCATTTGGATGCGTTGTGAAACCAAGATGCAAGATGGGAGCACGGTTTGCTTCGAACCTAACATAGGCATGAAAACTATTTGCTTTGCCATGAAACACATAGGTGTCATGGCAGAAGTGGAACCTCGTTTGGATGAGTTTGGATGCGTTGCGAAACCTAGATGCAAGATAGGAGCATGGTTAGCTTCAAACAACCATTGGCATGAAAACTATATGATGAGGACATCAACACCGATCATACATCCACGCCGTCCACGCCGACACCTGCTGGTCCTATTACTCGTGCTCGTGCTCAAAAACTTAATCATCAAGTGAGTTCCTTCTTGAGCTCTTGTCCATCCTATTTAGATCTTGGAGACACGTGCACTCTTGTTTTGATTAGGAATCAAGGAGACGACCGAAAGGGAAAAGGACTCGCGTAGGCTGGAATTCGGACTGCAGAAGAGTCCAAACTTGCGACGGTCACCACGACTCCATACGGACTCCGATTGGGACGTTCTAGGACTCCATGGAAAGCATATCAAGTCTACTTTCCAATGGATCTATGCTTGTTCCCATATCCTATCAGATACGTTCGTAGTCGCCGTTTTAACGTCAAGACCTTCTCTGCTTATGGTGCTGCGTTACCTAATTTTGGGCTGTTGGCCCATGTATCAAGTTGGGTCCATTAGGGACACGTCCTAGGGTTGGAGGACGACCCCAACACCTCCTTGGTCGTCCTTCCATCTACATATATGCCTATAGAGCCGCCACAAACAGATTGGGTTTTGTTTTAGATCAAGTTTAGCCATCGCTACTTGCTTGTAGACGCGCGTGCTGATCCAGTCGCCCGTCTCCTTGTCTTCGGAACCCCACTCATAATAAGATTCAGTGTGAAACCTTCAATTTCATCTTGCAACTTCAGTGCTTGTCTCCTCGTTCTTGCTAGTTCTTCGATTGCTTGCAGGACGGGAGCCCTAGGGGCTGGTTGTCGTGCTCCACAAGATCGTGACGGCCTTTGGAAGTGGTGTATCGGTCGCTAAGGCGCGGTCTTGGAAGGCTGTAGTCGGGCCGTGAACGTCATCTCCATCCACCAATCGAGTTATCTCACGCCTCTCATCGAAAGATCGACCACAAACCCTTGCGGGTTCATATCAATTGGTAATCAGAGCAAGGTTTATCGGTGAGAGACTTCCAATCCTTCACTGTTTTATTTTTCCTATAGTCCGGAAAAGCCAAAAAAAATAGTAGATTAGTTTCCTGCAATCCTATAGACCTTTGAGCCGTGGCTAGTGCTACCTAGTTAGGGCTTGTTGAATATTTGGTTGCATCGGGTGTGTCGGATTGCTGGTCTTAGTTTATTCCCTTAGAGTTTCGAGTTCTTGTCACTTTCCTATCACAACACGCGCAATCATATAGTCTCTCTGTTGGCCGAATCCAAGTAGGGTTTGAAGTTTGAATCGGACAAGGAATCGGCTGTTCCTCTCTGTTGGCCGAATCCAAGTAGGTTTTCAAGTTTGAGTCGGATCAAGGAATCGGTTATTCCTCGCTGTTGGCCAAGTCCGAGTAGAATTAGAAGTTCCAATCGGACGAGGAATCAGTTCACCCTGTGCTACAAATATCAAACTAACCACGCAGCAAGTATGCATATCTAAACGAGTGGCTTACTCTAGAGAGAGAGAGAGAGAGTGTGTGTGCTGAGTTACTCTTTGAGAGTGTTCTTGTTCATATAATCAGTTTTGAGTGCCCCCTAAAAAAATATATATATTCAAAAAAAAGAAAAAAAAAGAAAAGAGAAAGAAGCAAAAGAAAAGAAGAGAAAGGGGCTGATCTTGGAGATTTTTTTCGTTCACTTCGGGTGGTGTGTTGTGCTCTCCTTTGTGTCTAGGCTCGCGTCTCTAGCACGGTCTAGGCTAGGACCAGCACAGTACTGCCGGTTGAACGATTATTCAGCTTGCTTTTTGTAACTAACGTGGTGCTAGTTCGTTCCTTGTTTCAGCCCTCCTATAGCTCCACATATTCTACAGCTTGACAGGTCTTGTGCTGCGGCACCGATACACTTCATCCATTGCTGCAGACTTGTTGGTAGACGACCCCTCCTGTCGAGCAAGGTAAGAACTGGTAAGAACTTGTGTAACAGGTGGAGAGTGAGCGACTTGCTGTAGCTACATCCTAGTAGTTGTAGGGCTTTTATTTCTTCACTTGTCTTCTTGTTGTCTTTGTCTTTGAACCATGCCAGGGTCCGACGAAGATAACCAAATTCCACATTCGCCTCGCACAAAGGGCATCATACAACATTTTGAAAGGAAAGTGAAGCTGCACACGGAGGGACTTGATAATGACTTGCAGGTGACAAATGACAAACTTGGGCAGTTGGAGGCTACGCAGATTGCCGCAAACAACAAGCTTGCAGGTTTGGAGAAGTCCATTGCTAGTGTGGACAAAAGCCTTACTGCTCTGCTGAGGCGTTTTGATGACCTCCACAACGATGATAAAGACAAACATAAAGAAGAAAAGAAGGAGGAAGATCGAGAGGATGGTAGTTATGAAGAAGAATACACAGGTGATACTGAACATGATGATCGAGACACTCGTGATCGACGTCGCCTACGTCACAACCGTAGAGGTATGGGTGGCCGCCGCCGACGCGAGGTACACAATAATGATGATGCTTTCAGTAAGATTAAATTTAAGATACCTCCTTTTGATGGTAAATATGACCCTGATGCATACATTACTTGGGAGATTGCTGTTGATCAAAAGTTTGCATGCCATGAATTTCCTGAGAACACACGTGTTAGGGCTGCTACTAGTGAGTTCACAGATTTTGCTTCTGTTTGGTGGATCGAATATGGTAAGAAAAATCCTAATAACATACCTAAAACTTGGGATGCGCTAAAACGAGCCATGAGAGCTAGATTTGTTCCATCTTACTATGTCCATGATATGATAAATAAGTTGCAGCAATTGAGACAAGGTTCTAATAGTGTAGAAGAATACTATCAGGAATTACAAATGGGTATGTTGCGTTGTAAATTAGAGGAGGATGAGGAACCTGCTATGGCTAGATTTTTAGGCGGGTTAAATCGGGAAATTCAGGATATCCTCGCTTACAAAGAATACAATAACGTAACCAAACTGTTTCATCTTGCTTGTAAAGCTGAACGGGAAGTGCAGGGACGACGTGCTAGTGCAAGGACTAATGTTTCTGCAGGGAAAGCTAGTTCATGGCAGCAGCGCACGTTTACAACTCCGTCTACACGTACTCCTACGCCATTATCTAGTGACAAGACTCGAGCTGCCCCCACCAATTCAGTAGCGAAGACAGCGCAAAAGCCGGCTGCGAGTACTTCATCCGTGGCATCGACAGGTAGAACAAGCAAAATACAATGTCATCGGTGCAAGGGATATGGCCATGTGATGCGTGACTGCCCAAACAAGCGTGTTATGATTGTCAAAGATGATGGTGAGTGTTCATCTGCTAGTGATTTTGATGAAGATACACTTGCATTGCTTGCGGCTGACTATGCAGGTAGTGAGGAACACATAGAAGAACACATTAATGCAGGTGACGCGGAGCACTATGAGAGCTTGATTGTACAGCGAGTGCTTAGTGCACAAATGGAGAAGGCGGAGCAAAATCAGCGACACACTTTATTCCAAACAAAGTGTGTCATCAAGGAGCGTTCGTGCCGCATGATCATTGATGGAGGTTGCTGCAACAACTTGGCAAGCAGCGACATGGTACAGAAGCTTGCCCTCACCACCAAACTACACCCCCATCCCTACTACATCCAATGGCTGAACAACAGTGGTAAGGCAAAGGTAACGAGACTTGTGCGAATCGATTTTGCCATCGGATCATACAAAGATATTGTTGAATGTGATGTTGTGCCTATGCAAGCTTGCAATATTCTGCTAGGTAGACCATGGCAATTTGATAGAGATTCGATGCATCATGGTAGATCAAATCAATATTCGTTTCTATACCATGATCGAAAAATTGTGTTGCATCCTATGTCTCCTGAAGCTATTATGCAATCTGATGTTACTAAGGCTGCAAAAGCAAAGAGCGAGAGCAATAAAAATGACAAATCTGTTGTTGATGACAAAGATGAGATAAAATTGAAAGGACGTTGTATGCTTGCTACAAAATCTGATATTAATGAGTTCAATGCTTCCACCTCTGTTGCTTATGCTTTGGTATGCAAGGATGCTTTGATTTCATTTGAGGATATGCAACGTTCTTTGCCCCCTGCTGTTGCTAACATTTTGCAGGAGTATTCTGATGTGTTCCCCAGTGAGATACCAGCGGGGCTGCCACCAATACGCGGGATTGAGCACCAAATTGATCTTATCCCTGGTGCTTCTTTGCCAAACCGTGCGCCATACAGGACCAATCCGGAAGAAACGAAGGAAATTCAGCGACAAGTGCAAGAACTACTAGACAAAGGTTATGTGCGTGAGTCTCTTAGTCCTTGTGCTGTTCCAATGATTTTAGTGCCTAAGAAAGATGGAACATGGCGCATGTGTGTTGATTGTAGGGCCATTAATAATATCACCATTCGATATCGACACCCTATTCCACGATTAGATGATATGCTTGATGAATTGAGTGGTGCTGTTGTGTTTTCAAAGGTGGATTTGCGTAGTGGGTACCACCAGATTCGTATGAAATTGGGAGATGAATGGAAAACTGCTTTCAAAACTAAGTTCGGTCTATATGAGTGGTTAGTCATGCCTTTTGGGTTAACTAATGCACCTAGTACTTTCATGAGATTAATGAACAAGGTTTTGCGTGCTTTTATTGGGAAATTTGTTGTCGTCTACTTTGATGATATACTGATTTATAGCAAATCCATGGATGAACACCTTGATCACTTACGTGCTGTTTTCAATGCTCTACGTGATGCACGCTTGTTTGGTAACCTTGAGAAGTGCACTTTCTGCACTGATCGAGTATCGTTTCTTGGCTATGTTGTCACTCCACAGGGAATTGAGGTTGATAAAGCCAAGGTGGAAGCTATACAAGGATGGCCTGTACCCACGACGGTCACACAAGTGCGGAGTTTCCTAGGACTTGCTGGTTTCTATCGCCGTTTTGTGAAGGACTTCAGCACCATTGCTGCACCATTGAATGAGCTTACAAACAAGGGAGTGCCCTTTTCTTGGGCCAAAGCACAAGAGCACTCCTTCCACGTGCTGAAAGATAAGTTAACACATGCACCTCTGCTCCAACTCCCTGATTTTAATAAGACATTCGAGCTTGAATGTGATGCGAGTGGAATTGGATTGGGTGGTGTTTTGTTACAAGAAGGCAAACCTGTTGCATACTTTAGTGAGAAATTGAGCGGGCCTATTCTGAATTATTCTACATATGACAAGGAATTATATGCTCTAGTGCGGACATTAGAAACATGGCAGCATTATTTGTGGCCCAAAGAATTTGTTATACATTCTGATCATGAATCTTTGAAGCATATTCGTAGTCAAGGAAAACTGAATCGTAGACATGCAAAATGGGTTGAATTTATTGAATCTTTTCCTTATGTTATCAAACACAAGAAAGGGAAGGATAATATCATTGCAGATGCATTGTCTAGGAGATATACTTTGCTGAATCAACTTGATTACAAGATCTTTGGGTTAGAAACAATTAAAGACCGCTATGCTCATGATGCTGATTTTAAAGAAGTGCTGCTGCATTGTAAAGATGGGAAAACGTGGAACAAATTCATCGTCAATGATGGGTTTGTGTTTAGAGCTAACAAGCTATGCATTCCAGCTAGCTCCGTTCGCTTGTTGTTGCTGCAGGAAGCGCATGGAGGTGGCTTGATGGGGCATTTTGGAGCGAAGAAGACGGAGGACATTCTTGCTGGTCATTTCTTTTGGCCAAAGATGCGACGAGACGTGGAGAGATTTGTTGCTCGCTGCACAACATGTCAAAAGGCTAAGTCCCGGTTGAATCCACACGGTTTGTATATGCCTCTTCCTGTTCCTAGTGCTCCTTGGGAGGATATTTCTATGGATTTTGTGTTGGGATTGCCACGCACTAGGAAAGGGCGAGATAGTGTTTTTGTGGTTGTGGATCGATTCTCTAAAATGGCGCATTTCATACCATGTCATAAAACTGATGATGCTACAAATATTGCTGATTTGTTCTTTCGAGAAGTTGTTCGCTTGCATGGTGTGCCAAATACAATTATCTCTGATCGTGATGCTAAATTTCTTAGCCATTTTTGGAGAACTTTATGGGCTAAATTGGGGACTAAGCTTTTATTTTCCACCACTTGTCACCCCCAAACTGATGGTCAAACTGAAGTTGTGAATAGAACTCTGTCTACTATGTTAAGGGCTGTTTTAAAGAAGAATATTAAGATGTGGGAAGATTGTTTGCCTCATATTGAGTTTGCTTATAATCGTTCGCTGCATTCTACTACGAAGATGTGTCCCTTTGAGATTGTTTATGGCTTGTTACCACGTGCTCCTATTGATTTAATGCCATTGCCAGGTTCTGAAAAGTTGAATTTTGATGCTAAGCAACGTGCTGAATTGATGCTAAAACTACATGAAACCACTAAAGAAAACATAGAGCGCATGAATGCTAAGTACAAATTTGCTGGAGATAAAGGTAGAAGGGAATTGATTCTTGAACCTGGAGATTTGGTTTGGTTGCATTTGCGAAAGGATAGGTTTCCTGAACTAAGAAAATCTAAATTGATGCCTAGAGCGGATGGTCCTTTTAAAGTGATGCAACGAATAAATGAGAATGCATATAAGCTTGATCTTCCTGCAGATTTTGGGGTTAGTCCCACATTTAACATTGCAGATTTGAAGCCTTATTTGGGTGAGGAAGATGTGGTTGAGTCGAGGACGACTCAAATTCACGAAAGGGAGGATGATGAGGACATCAACACCGATCATACATCCACGCCGTCCACGCCGACACCTGCTGGTCCTATTACTCGTGCTCGTGCTCAAAAACTTAATCATCAAGTGAGTTCCTTCTTGAGCTCTTGTCCATCCTATTTAGATCTTGGAGACACGTGCACTCTTGTTTTGATTAGGAATCAAGGAGACGACCGAAAGGGAAAAGGACTCGCGTAGGCTGGAATTAGGACTGCAGAAGAGTCCAAACTTGCGACGGTCACCATGACTCCATACGGACTCCGATTGGGACGTTCTAGGACTCCATGGAAAGCATATCAAGTCTACTTTCTAATGGATCTATGCTTGTTCCCATATCCTATCAGATACGTTCGTAGTCGCCGTTTTAACGTCAAGACCTTCTCTGCTTATGGTGCTGCGTTACCTAATTTTGGGCTGTTGGCCCATGTATCAAGTTGGGTCCATTAGGGACACGTCCTAGGGTTGGAGGACGACCCCAACACCTCCTTGGTCGTCCTTCCATCTACATATATGCCTATAGAGCCGCCACAAACAGATTGGGTTTTGTTTTAGATCAAGTTTAGCCATCGCTACTTGCTTGTAGACGCGCGTGCTGATCCAGTCGCCCGTCTCCTTGTCTTCGGAACCCCACTCATAATAAGATTCAGTGTGAAACCTTCAATTTCATCTTGCAACTTCAGTGCTTGTTTCCTCGTTCTTGCTAGTTCTTCGATTGCTTGCAGGATGGGAGCCCTAGGGGCTGGTTGTCGTGCTCCACAAGATCGTGACGGCCTTTGGAAGTGGTGTATCGGTCGCTAAGGCGTGGTCTTGGAAGGCTGTAGTCGGGCCGTGAACGTCATCTCCATCCACCAATCGAGTTATCTCACGCCTCTCATCGAAAGATCGACCACAAACCCTTGCGGGTTCATATCACTATATGATTTGCACTCCATGAAACTCATAGGTGTCATGGGAGATGTGGAACCTCATTTGGATGCGTTGTGAAACCAAGATGTAAGATGGGAGCACGGTTTTCTTCAAACCTAACATAGGCATGAAAACTATTTGCTTTGCACGCCACGATACATATAGGTGTTATGGGAGAAGTGGAACCTCGTTTGGATGCGTTGTGAAACCAAGATGCAAGATAGGAGCACGGTTTGCTTTGAACCACCATAGGCATGAAAACAATGTGATTTGCACTCCATGAAACACATAGGTGTCATTGGAGAAGTGGAACCTCATTTGGATGCATTGTGAAACCAAGATGCAAGATAGGAGCACGGTTTGCTTCGAACCAAACATAGGCATGAAAACTATTTGCTTTGCACACCATGATACACTTAGGTGTAATGCGAGAAGTGGAACCTCATTTGGATGCGCTGTGAAACCAAGATGCAACATAGGAGCACGGCTTTCTTCGAACCTAACATAGGCACGAAAACTATTTGTTTGCACTCCATGATACACATAGGTGTCATGGAAGAAGTCGAACCTCGATTGGATGAGTTTGGATGCATTGTGAAACCAGGATGCAAGATAGGAGCACGGTTTGCTTCGAACCACCATAGGCACGAAAACTATTTGCTTTGCACTCCTTGAAACTCATAGGTGTCATGGGACAAGTGGAAGCTCATTTGGATGCGTTGTGAAACCAAGATGCAAGATAGGAGCATGGTTTGCTTCGAACCACCATTGGCATGAAAACTGTTTGCTTTGTACTCCATGAAACTCATAGGTGATATGGGAGAAGTGGAACCTCGTTTGGATGCGTTGTGAAGCCAAGATGCAAGATAGTAGCACGGTTTGCTTTGAACCACCATAGGCATGAAAACAATGTGATTTGCACTCCATGAAACACATAGGTGTCATGGGAGAAGTGGAACCACATTTGGATGCGTTGTGAAGCCATGATGCAAGATAGGAGCACGGTTTGCTTCGAACCAAACATAGGCATGAAAACTATTTGCTTTGCACACCATGATACACTTAGGTGTAATGCGAGAAGTGGAACCTCATTTGGATGCGCTGTGAAACCAAGATGCAACATAGGAGCACGGTTTGCTTCGAACCTAACATAGGCACGAAAACTATTTGTTTGCACTCCATGATATACATAGGTGTCATGGGCGAAGTCGAACCTCGATTGGATGAGTTTGGATGCATTGTGAAACCAGGATGCAAGATAGGGGCACGGTTTGCTTCGAACCACCATAGGCACGAAAACTATTTGCTTTGCACTCCTTGAAACTCATAGGTGTCATGGGACAAGTGGAAGCTCATTTGGATGCGTTGTGAAACCAAGATGCAAGATAGGAGCATGGTTTGCTTCGAACCACCATTGGCATGAAAACTGTTTGCTTTGCACTCCATGAAACTCATAGGTGATATAGGAGAAGTGGAAGCTCATTTGTATGCGATGTGAAGCCAAGATGCAAGATAGGAGCACGGTTTGCTTTGAACCTACCATGGGCATGTAAATTATTTGCTTTGCACTCCATGAAACTCATATGTGTCATGGGAGAAGTGGAACCTCATTTGGATGCGTTGTGAAGCCAAGATGCAAGATAGGTGCACGGTTTGCTTCGAACCAAACATAGGCATGAAAACTATTTGCCTTGCACACTATGATACACTTAGGTGTCATGGGAGAAGTGGAACCTCATTTGGATGCGTTGTGAAACCAAGATGCAACATAGGAGCACGGTTTGGTTCGAACCTAACATAGGCATGAAAACTATTTGCTTTGCACTCCATGATACACATAGGTGTCATGGAAGAAGTGGAACCTCGATTGGATGAGTTTGGATGCGTTGCGAAACCTAGATGTAAGATAGGAGCACGGTTAGCTTCAAACAACCATTGGCATGAAAACTATATGATTTGCACTCCATGAAACTCATAGGTGTCATGGGAGATGTGGAACCTCATTTGGATGCGTTGTGAAACCAAGATGTAAGGTTGGAGCACGGTTTGCTTCGAACCACCATAGGCACGAAAACTATTTGCTTTGCACTCCATGAAACTCATAGGTGTCATAGGAGAAGTGGATGCTCATTTGGATGCATTGTGAAGACAAGTTGCAAGATAGGAGCACGGTTTGCTTCAAACCTACCATAGGCACGAAAACTCTTTGCTTTGCACTCCATGATACACATAGGTGTCATGGGAGAAGTGGAACCTCATTTGGATGTGTTGTGAAACCAAGATGCAAGGTAGGAGCACGGTTTGCTTCGAACCACCATAGGCATGAAAAGTATTTGCTTTGCACTCCATGAAACTCATAGGTGTCATGGGAGAAGTGGAACCTCATTTGGATGCGTTGTGAAACCAAGATGCAAGATGGGAGCACGGTTTGCTTCGAACCTAATATAGGCATGAAAACTATTTGATTTGCACTCCATGAAACACATAGGTGTCATGGCAGAAGTGGAACCTCGTTTGGATGAGTTTGGATGCATTGTGAAACCAGGATGCAAGGTAGGAGCACGGTTTGCTTCGAACCACCATAGGCACGAAAACTATTTGCTTTGCACTCCTTGAAACTCATAGGTGTCATGGGACAAGTGGAAGCTCATTTGGATGCGTTGTGAAACCAAGATGCAAGATAGGAGCATGGTTTTCTTCGAACCACCATTGGCATGAAAACTGTTTGCTTTGCACTCCATGAAACTCATAGGTGATATAGGAGAAGTGGAAGCTCATTTGTATGCGATGTGAAGCCAAGATGCAAGATAGGAGCACGGTTTACTTTGAACCTACCATGGGCATGTAAATTATTTGCTTTGCACTCCATGAAACTCATATGTGTCATGGGAGAAGTGGAACCTCATTTGGATGCGTTGTGAAGCCAAGATGCAAGATAGGTGCACGGTTTGCTTCGAACCAAACATAGGCATGAAAACTATTTGCCTTGCACACTATGATACACTTAGGTGTCATGGGAGAAGTGGAACCTCATTTGGATGCGTTGTGAAACCAAGATGCAACATAGGAGCACGGTTTGGTTCGAACCTAACATAGGCATGAAAACTATTTGCTTTGCACTCCATGATACACATAGGTGTCATGGAAGAAGTGGAACCTCGATTGGATGAGTTTGGATGCGTTGCGAAACCTAGATGTAAGATAGGAGCACGGTTAGCTTCAAACAACCATTGGCATGAAAACTATATGATTTGCACTCCATGAAACTCATAGGTGTCATGGGAGATGTGGAACCTCATTTGGATGCGTTGTGAAACCAAGATGTAAGGTTGGAGCACGGTTTGCTTCGAACCACCATTGGCATGAAAACTGTTTGCTTTGCACTCCATGAAACTCATAGGTGATATAGGAGAAGTGGAAGCTCATTTGTATGCGATGTGAAGCCAAGACGCAAGATAGGAGCACGGTTTGCTTTGAACCTACCATGGGCATGTAAATTATTTGCTTTGCACTCCATGAAACTCATATGTGTCATGGGAGAAGTGGAACCTCATTTGGATGTGTTGTGAAACCAAGATGCAAGGTTGGAGCAGGGTTTGCTTCGAACCACCATAGGCATGAAAAGTATTTGCCTTGCACTCCATGAAACTAATAGGTGTCATGGGAGAAGTGGAACCTCATTTGGATGCGTTGTGAAACCAAGATGCAACATAGGAGCACGGTTTGCTTCGAACCTAACATAGGCATGAAAACTATTTGCTTTGCACTCCATGATACACATAGGTGTCATGGCAGAAGTGGAACCTCGATTGGATGAGTTTGGATGCGTTGCGAAACCTAGATGCAAGATAGGAGCACGGTTAGCTTCAAACAACCATTGGCATGAAAACTATATGATTTGCACTCCATGAAACTCATAGGTGTCATGGGAGATGTGGAACCTCATTTGGATGCGTTGTGAAACCAAGATGTAAGGTTGGAGCACGGTTTGCTTCGATCCACCATAGGCACGAAAACTATTTGCTTTGCACTCCATGAAACTCATAGGTGTCATAGGAGAAGTGGATGCTCATTTGGATGCATTGTGAAGACAAGTTGCAAGATAGGAGCACGGTTTGCTTCAAACCTACCATAGGCACGAAAACTCTTTGCTTTGCACTCCATGATACACATAGGTGTCATGGGAGAAGTGGAACCTCATTTGGATGTGTTGTGAAACCAAGATGCAAGGTAGGAGCACGGTTTGCTTCGAACCACCATAGGCATGAAAAGTATTTGCTTTGCACTCCATGAAACTCATAGGTGTCATGGGAGAAGTGGAACCTCATTTGGATGCGTTGTGAAACCAAGATGCAAGATGGGAGCACGGTTTGCTTCGAACCTAATATAGGCATGAAAACTATTTGATTTGCACTCCATGAAACACATAGGTGTCATGGCAGAAGTGGAACCTCGTTTGGATGAGTTTGGATGCGTAGCGAAACCTAGATGCAAGATAGGAGCACGGTTAGCTTCAAACAACCATTGGCATGAAAACTATATGATTTGCACTCCATGAAACTCATAGGTGTCATGGGAGATGTGGAACCTCCTTTGGATGCGTTGTGAAACCAAGATGCAAGATGGGAGCACGGTTTTCTTCAAACCTAACATAGGCATGAAAACTATTTGCTTTGCACTCCACGATACACATAGGTGTTATGGGAGAAGTGGAACCTCGTTTGGATGCGTTGTGAAACCAAGATGCAAGATAGTAGCACGGTTTGCTTTGAACCACCATAGGCATGAAAACAATGTGATTTGCACTCCATGAAACACATAGGTGTCATGGGAGAAGTGGGACCTCATTTGGATGTGTTGTGAAACCAAGATGCAAGGTTGGAGCAGGGTTTGCTTCGAACCACCATAGGCATGAAAAGTATTTGCCTTGCACTCCATGAAACTAATAGGTGTCATGGGAGAAGTGGAACCTTATTTGGATGCGTTGTGAAACCAAGATGCAAGATGGTAGCACGGTTTGCTTCGAACCTAACATAGGCATGAAAACTATTTGCTTTGCCATGAAACACATAGGTGTCATGGCAGAAGTGGAACCTCGTTTGGATGAGTTTGGATGCGTTGCGAAACCTAGATGCAAGATAGGAGCATGGTTAGCTTCAAACAACCATTGGCATGAAAACTATATGATGAGGACATCAACACCGATCATACATCCACGCCGTCCACGCCGACACCTGCTGGTCCTATTACTCGTGCTCGTGCTCAAAAACTTAATCATCAAGTGAGTTCCTTCTTGAGCTCTTGTCCATCCTATTTAGATCTTGGAGACACGTGCACTCTTGTTTTGATTAGGAATCAAGGAGACGACCGAAAGGGAAAAGGACTCGCGTAGGCTGGAATTCGGACTGCAGAAGAGTCCAAACTTGCGACGGTCACCACGACTCCATACGGACTCCGATTGGGACGTTCTAGGACTCCATGGAAAGCATATCAAGTCTACTTTCCAATGGATCTATGCTTGTTCCCATATCCTATCAGATACGTTCGTAGTCGCCGTTTTAACGTCAAGACCTTCTCTGCTTATGGTGCTGCGTTACCTAATTTTGGGCTGTTGGCCCATGTATCAAGTTGGGTCCATTAGGGACACGTCCTAGGGTTGGAGGACGACCCCACCACGTCCTTGGCCGTCCTTCCATCTACATATATGCCTATAGAGCCGCCCCAAACAGATTGGGTTTTGTTTTAGATCAAGTTTAGCCATCGCTACTTGCTTGTAGACGCGCGTGCTGATCCAGTCGCCCGTCTCCTTGTCTTCGGAACCCCACTCATAATAAGATTCAGTGTGAAACCTTCAATTTCATCTTGCAACTTCAGTGCTTGTTTCCTCGTTCTTGCTAGTTCTTCGATTGCTTGCAGGACGGGAGCCCTAGGGGCTGGTTGTCGTGCTCCACAAGATCGTGACGGCCTTTGGAAGTGGTGTATCGGTCGCTAAGGCGCGGTCTTGGAAGGCTGTAGTCGGGCCGTGAACGTCATCTCCATCCACCAATCGAGTTATCTCACGCCTCTCATCGAAAGATCGACCACAAACCCTTGCGGGTTCATATCACTATATGATTTGCACTCCATGAAACTCATAGGTGTCATGGGAGATGTGGAACCTCATTTGGATGCGTTGTGAAACCAAGATGCAAGATGGGAGCACGGTTTTCTTCAAACCTAACATAGGCATGAAAACTATTTGCTTTGCACGCCACGATACATATAGGTGTTATGGGAGAAGTGGAACCTCGTATGGATGCGTTGTGAAACCAAGATGCAAGATAGGAGCACGGTTTGCTTTGAACCACCATAGGCATGAAAACAATGTGATTTGCACTCCATGAAACACATAGGTGTCATTGGAGAAGTGGAACCTCATTTGGATGCATTGTGAAACCAAGATGCAAGATAGGAGCACGGTTTGCTTCGAACCAAACATAGGCATGAAAACTATTTGCTTTGCACACCATGATACACTTAGGTGTAATGCGAGAAGTGGAACCTCATTTGGATGCGCTGTGAAACCAAGATGCAACATAGGAGCACGGCTTTCTTCGAACCTAACATAGGCACGAAAACTATTTGTTTGCACTCCATGATACACATAGGTGTCATGGAAGAAGTCGAACCTCGATTGGATGAGTTTGGATGAATTGTGAAACCAGGATGCAAGATAGGAGCACGGTTTGCTTCGAACCACCATAGGCACGAAAACTATTTGCTTTGCACTCCTTGAAACTCATAGGTGTCATGGGACAAGTGGAAGCTCATTTGGATGCGTTGTGAAACCAAGATGCAAGATAGGAGCATGGTTTGCTTCGAACCACCATTGGCATGAAAACTGTTTGCTTTGCACTCCATGAAACTCATAGGTGATATAGGAGAAGTGGAAGCTCATTTGTATGCGATGTGAAGCCAAGATGCAAGATAGGAGCACGGTTTGCTTTGAACCTACCATGGGCATGTAAATTATTTGCTTTGCACTCCATGAAACTCATATGTGTCATGGGAGAAGTGGAACCTCATGTGGATGCGTTGTGAAGCCAAGATGCAAGATAGGTGCACGGTTTGCTTCGAACCAAACATAGGCATGAAAACTATTTGCCTTGCACACTATGATACACTTAGGTGTCATGGGAGAAGTGGAACCTCATTTGGATGCGTTGTGAAACCAAGATGCAACATAGGAGCACGGTTTGGTTCGAACCTAACATAGGCATGAAAACTATTTGCTTTGCACTCCATGATACACATAGGTGTCATGGAAGAAGTGGAACCTCGATTGGATGAGTTAGGATGCGTTGCGAAACCTAGATGTAAGATAGGAGCACGGTTAGCTTCAAACAACCATTGGCATGAAAACTATATGATTTGCACTCCATGAAACTCATAGGTATCATGGGAGATGTGGAACCTCATTTGGATGCGTTGTGAAACCAAGATGTAAGGTTGGAGCACGGTTTGCTTCGAACCACCATTGGCATGAAAACTGTTTGCTTTGCACTCCATGAAACTCATAGGTGATATAGGAGAAGTGGAAGCTCATTTGTATGCGATGTGAAGCCAAGATGCAAGATAGGAGCACGGTTTGCTTTGAACCTACCATGGGCATGTAAATTATTTGCTTTGCACTCCATGAAACTCATATGTGTCATGGGAGAAGTGGAACCTCATTTGGATGCGTTGTGAAGCCAAGATGCAAGATAGGTGCACGGTTTGCTTCGAACCAAACATAGGCATGAAAACTATTTGCCTTGCACACTATGATACACTTAGGTGTCATGGGAGAAGTGGAACCTCATTTGGATGCGTTGTGAAACCAAGATGCAACATAGGAGCACGGTTTGGTTCGAACCTAACATAGGCATGAAAACTATTTGCTTTGCACTCCATGATACACATAGGTGTCATGGAAGAAGTGGAACCTCGATTGGATGAGTTTGGATGCGTTGCGAAACCTAGATGTAAGATAGGAGCACGGTTAGCTTCAAACAACCATTGGCATGAAAACTATATGATTTGCACTCCATGAAACTCATAGGTGTCATGGGAGATGTGGAACCTCATTTGGATGCGTTGTGAAACCAAGATGTAAGGTTGGAGCACGGTTTGCTTCGAACCACCATAGGCACGAAAACTATTTGCTTTGCACTCCATGAAACTCATAGGTGTCATAGGAGAAGTGGATGCTCATTTGGATGCATTGTGAAGACAAGTTGCAAGATAGGAGCACGGTTTGCTTCAAACCTACCATAGGCACGAAAACTCTTTGCTTTGCACTCCATGATACACATAGGTGTCATGGGAGAAGTGGAACCTCATTTGGATGTGTTGTGAAACCAAGATGCAAGGTAGGAGCACGGTTTGCTTCGAACCACCATAGGCATGAAAAGTATTTGCTTTGCACTCCATGAAACTCATAGGTGTCATGGGAGAAGTGGAACCTCATTTGGATGCGTTGTGAAACCAAGATGCAAGATGGGAGCACGGTTTGCTTCGAACCTAATATAGGCATGAAAACTATTTGATTTGCACTCCATGAAACACATAGGTGTCATGGCAGAAGTGGAACCTCGTTTGGATGAGTTTGGATGCATTGTGAAACCAGGATGCAAGATAGGAGCACGGTTTGCTTCGAACCACCATAGGCACGAAAACTATTTGCTTTGCACTCCTTGAAACTCATAGGTGTCATGGGACAAGTGGAAGCTCATTTGGATGCGTTGTGAAACCAAGATGCAAGATAGGAGCATGGTTTTCTTCGAACCACCATTGGCATGAAAACTGTTTGCTTTGCACTCCATGAAACTCATAGGTGATATAGGAGAAGTGGAAGCTCATTTGTATGCGATGTGAAGCCAAGATGCAAGATAGGAGCACGGTTTACTTTGAACCTACCATGGGCATGTAAATTATTTGCTTTGCACTCCATGAAACTCATATGTGTCATGGGAGAAGTGGAACCTCATTTGGATGCGTTGTGAAGCCAAGATGCAAGATAGGTGCACGGTTTGCTTCGAACCAAACATAGGCATGAAAACTATTTGCCTTGCACACTATGATACACTTAGGTGTCATGGGAGAAGTGGAACCTCATTTGGATGCATTGTGAAACCAAGATGCAACATAGGAGCACGGTTTGGTTCGAACCTAACATAGGCATGAAAACTATTTGCTTTGCACTCCATGATACACATAGGTGTCATGGAAGAAGTGGAACCTCGATTGGATGAGTTTGGATGCGTTGCGAAACCTAGATGTAAGATAGGAGCACGGTTAGCTTCAAACAACCATTGGCATGAAAACTATATGATTTGCACTCCATGAAACTCATAGGTGTCATGGGAGATGTGGAACCTCATTTGGATGCGTTGTGAAACCAAGATGTAAGGTTGGAGCACGGTTTGCTTCGAACCACCATTGGCATGAAAACTGTTTGCTTTGCACTCCATGAAACTCATAGGTGATATAGGAGAAGTGGAAGCTCATTTGTATGCGATGTGAAGCCAAGATGCAAGATAGGAGCACGGTTTGCTTTGAACCTACCATGGGCATGTAAATTATTTGCGTTGCACTCCATGAAACTCATATGTGTCATGGGAGAAGTGGAACCTCATTTGGATGCGTTGTGAAGCCAAGATGCAAGATAGGTGCACGGTTTGCTTCGAACCAAACATAGGCATGAAAACTATTTGCCTTGCACACTATGATACACTTAGGTGTCATGGGAGAAGTGGAACCTCATTTGGATGCGTTGTGAAACCAAGATGCAACATAGGAGCACGGTTTGGTTCGAACCTAACATAGGCATGAAAACTATTTGCTTTGCACTCCATGATACACATAGGTGTCATGGAAGAAGTGGAACCTCGATTGGATGAGTTTGGATGCGTTGCGAAACCTAGATGTAAGATAGGAGCACGGTTAGCTTCAAACAACCATTGGCATGAAAACTATATGATTTGCACTCCATGAAACTCATAGGTGTCATGGGAGATGTGGAACCTCATTTGGATGCGTTGTGAAACCAAGATGTAAGGTTGGAGCACGGTTTGCTTCGAACCACCATAGGCACGAAAACTATTTGCTTTGCACTCCATGAAACTCATAGGTGTCATAGGAGAAGTGGATGCTCATTTGGATGCATTGTGAAGACAAGTTGCAAGATAGGAGCACGGTTTGCTTCAAACCTACCATAGGCACGAAAACTCTTTGCTTTGCACTCCATGATACACATAGGTGTCATGGGAGAAGTGGAACCTCATTTGGATGTGTTGTGAAACCAAGATGCAAGGTAGGAGCACGGTTTGCTTCGAACCACCATAGGCATGAAAAGTATTTGCTTTGCACTCCATGAAACTCATAGGTGTCATGGGAGAAGTGGAACCTCATTTGGATGCGTTGTGAAACCAAGATGCAAGATGGGAGCACGGTTTGCTTCGAACCTAATATAGGCATGAAAACTATTTGATTTGCACTCCATGAAACACATAGGTGTCATGGCAGAAGTGGAACCTCGTTTGGATGAGTTTGGATGCATTGTGAAACCAGGATGCAAGGTAGGAGCACGGTTTGCTTCGAACCACCATAGGCACGAAAACTATTTGCTTTGCACTCCTTGAAACTCATAGGTGTCATGGGACAAGTGGAAGCTCATTTGGATGCGTTGTGAAACCAAGATGCAAGATAGGAGCATGGTTTTCTTCGAACCACCATTGGCATGAAAACTGTTTGCTTTGCACTCCATGAAACTCATAGGTGATATAGGAGAAGTGGAAGCTCATTTGTATGCGATGTGAAGCCAAGATGCAAGATAGGAGCACGGTTTACTTTGAACCTACCATGGGCATGTAAATTATTTGCTTTGCACTCCATGAAACTCATATGTGTCATGGGAGAAGTGGAACCTCATTTGGATGCGTTGTGAAGCCAAGATGCAAGATAGGTGCACGGTTTGCTTCGAACCAAACATAGGCATGAAAACTATTTGCCTTGCACACTATGATACACTTAGGTGTCATGGGAGAAGTGGAACCTCATTTGGATGCGTTGTGAAACCAAGATGCAACATAGGAGCACGGTTTGGTTCGAACCTAACATAGGCATGAAAACTATTTGATTTGCACTCCATGAAACACATAGGTGTCATGGCAGAAGTGGAACCTCGTTTGGATGAGTTTGGATGCGTAGCGAAACCTAGATGCAAGATAGGAGCACGGTTAGCTTCAAACAACCATTGGCATGAAAACTATATGATTTGCACTCCATTAAACTCATAGGTGTCATGGGAGATGTGGAACCTCCTTTGGATGCGTTGTGAAACCAAGATGCAAGATGGGAGCACGGTTTTCTTCAAACCTAACATAGGCATGAAAACTATTTGCTTTGCACTCCACGATACACATAGGTGTTATGGGAGAAGTGGAACCTCGTTTGGATGCGTTGTGAAACCAAGATGCAAGATAGTAGCACGGTTTGCTTTGAACCACCATAGGCATGAAAACAATGTGATTTGCACTCCATGAAACACATAGGTGTCATGGGAGAAGTGGAACCACATTTGGATGCGTTGTGAAGCCATGATGCAAGATAGGAGCACGGTTTGCTTCGAACCAAACATAGGCATGAAAACTATTTGCTTTGCACACCATGATACACTTAGGTGTAATGCGAGAAGTGGAACCTCATTTGGATGCGCTGTGAAACCAAGATGCAACATAGGAGCACGGTTTGCTTCGAACCTAACATAGGCACGAAAACTATTTGTTTGCACTCCATGATATACATAGGTGTCATGGGCGAAGTCGAACCTCGATTGGATGAGTTTGGATGCATTGTGAAACCAGGATGCAAGATAGGGGCACGGTTTGCTTCGAACCACCATAGGCACGAAAACTATTTGCTTTGCACTCCTTGAAACTCATAGGTGTCATGGGACAAGTGGAAGCTCATTTGGATGCGTTGTGAAACCAAGATGCAAGATAGGAGCATGGTTTGCTTCGAACCACCATTGGCATGAAAACTGTTTGCTTTGCACTCCATGAAACTCATAGGTGATATAGGAGAAGTGGAAGCTCATTTGTATGCGATGTGAAGCCAAGATGCAAGATAGGAGCACGGTTTGCTTTGAACCTACCATGGGCATGTAAATTATTTGCTTTGCACTCCATGAAACTCATATGTGTCATGGGAGAAGTGGAACCTCATTTGGATGCGTTGTGAAGCCAAGATGCAAGATAGGTGCACGGTTTGCTTCGAACCCAACATAGGCATGAAAACTATTTGCCTTGCACACTATGATACACTTAGGTGTCATGGGAGAAGTGGAACCTCATTTGGATGCGTTGTGAAACCAAGATGCAACATAGGAGCACGGTTTGGTTCGAACCTAACATAGGCATGAAAACTATTTGCTTTGCACTCCATGATACACATAGGTGTCATGGAAGAAGTGGAACCTCGATTGGATGAGTTTGGATGCGTTGCGAAACCTAGATGTAAGATAGGAGCACGGTTAGCTTCAAACAACCATTGGCATGAAAACTATATGATTTGCACTCCATGAAACTCATAGGTATCATGGGAGATGTGGAACCTCATTTGGATGCGTTGTGAAACCAAGATGTAAGGTTGGAGCACGGTTTGCTTCGAACCACCATTGGCATGAAAACTGTTTGCTTTGCACTCCATGAAACTCATAGGTGATATAGGAGAAGTGGAAGCTCATTTGTATGCGATGTGAAGCCAAGATGCAAGATAGGAGCACGGTTTGCTTTGAACCTACCATGGGCATGTAAATTATTTGCTTTGCACTCCATGAAACTCATATGTGTCATGGGAGAAGTGGAACCTCATTTGGATGCGTTGTGAAGCCAAGATGCAAGATAGGTGCACGGTTTGCTTCGAACCAAACATAGGCATGAAAACTATTTGCCTTGCACACTATGATACACTTAGGTGTCATGGGAGAAGTGGAACCTCATTTGGATGCGTTGTGAAACCAAGATGCAACATAGGAGCACGGTTTGGTTCGAACCTAACATAGGCATGAAAACTATTTGCTTTGCACTCCATGATACACATAGGTGTCATGGAAGAAGTGGAACCTCGATTGGATGAGTTTGGATGCGTTGCAAAACCTAGATGTAAGATAGGAGCACGGTTAGCTTCAAACAACCATTGGCATGAAAACTATATGATTTGCACTCCATGAAACTCATAGGTGTCATGGGAGATGTGGAACCTCATTTGGATGCGTTGTGAAACCAAGATGTAAGGTTGGAGCACGGTTTGGTTCGAACCACCATAGGCACGAAAACTATTTGCTTTGCACTCCATGAAACTCATAGGTGTCATAGGAGAAGTGGATGCTCATTTGGATGCATTGTGAAGACAAGTTGCAAGATAGGAGCACGGTTTGCATCAAACCTACCATAGGCACGAAAACTCTTTGCTTTGCACTCCATGATACACATAGGTGTCATGGGAGAAGTGGAACCTCATTTGGATGCGTTGTGAAACCAAGATGCAAGATGGGAGCACGGTTTGCTTCGAACCTAATATAGGCATGAAAACTATTTGATTTGCACTCCATGAAACACATAGGTGTCATGGCAGAAGTGGAACCTCGTTTGGATGAGTTTGGATGCATTGTGAAACCAGGATGCAAGATAGGAGCACGGTTTGCTTCGAACCACCATAGGCACGAAAACTATTTGCTTTGCACTCCTTGAAACTCATAGGTGTCATGGGACAAGTGGAAGCTCATTTGGATGCGTTGTGAAACCAAGATGCAAGATAGGAGCATGGTTTTCTTCGAACCACCATTGGCATGAAAACTGTTTGCTTTGCACTCCATGAAACTCATAGGTGATATAGGAGAAGTGGAAGCTCATTTGTATGCGATGTGAAGCCAAGATGCAAGATAGGAGCACGGTTTACTTTGAACCTACCATGGGCATGTAAATTATTTGCTTTGCACTCCATGAAACTCATATGTGTCATGGGAGAAGTGGAACCTCATTTGGATGCGTTGTGAAGCCAAGATGCAAGATAGGTGCACGGTTTGCTTCGAACCAAACATAGGCATGAAAACTATTTGCCTTGCACACTATGATACACTTAGGTGTCATGGGAGAAGTGGAACCTCATTTGGATGCGTTGTGAAACCAAGATGCAACATAGGAGCACGGTTTGGTTCGAACCTAACATAGGCATGAAAACTATTTGCTTTGCACTCCATGATACACATAGGTGTCATGGAAGAAGTGGAACCTCGATTGGATGAGTTTGGATGCGTTGCGAAACCTAGATGTAAGATAGGAGCACGGTTAGCTTCAAACAACCATTGGCATGAAAACTATATGATTTGCACTCCATGAAACTCATAGGTGTCATGGGAGATGTGGAACCTCATTTGGATGCGTTGTGAAACCAAGATGTAAGGTTGGAGCACGGTTTGCTTCGAACCACCATTGGCATGAAAACTGTTTGCTTTGCACTCCATGAAACTCATAGGTGATATAGGAGAAGTGGAAGCTCATTTGTATGCGATGTGAAGCCAAGATGCAAGATAGGAGCACGGTTTGCTTTGAACCTACCATGGGCATGTAAATTATTTGCTTTGCACTCCATGAAACTCATATGTGTCATGGGAGAAGTGGAACCTCATTTGGATGCGTTGTGAAGCCAAGATGCAAGATAGGTGCACGGTTTGCTTCGAACCAAACATAGGCATGAAAACTATTTGCCTTGCACACTATGATACACTTAGGTGTCATGGGAGAAGTGGAACCTCATTTGGATGCGTTGTGAAACCAAGATGCAACATAGGAGCACGGTTTGGTTCGAACCTAACATAGGCATGAAAACTATTTGCTTTGCACTCCATGATACACATAGGTGTCATGGAAGAAGTGGAACCTCGATTGGATGAGTTTGGATGCGTTGCGAAACCTAGATGTAAGATAGGAGCACGGTTAGCTTCAAACAACCATTGGCATGAAAACTATATGATTTGCACTCCATGAAACTCATAGGTGTCATGGGAGATGTGGAACCTCATTTGGATGCGTTGTGAAACCAAGATGTAAGGTTGGAGCACGGTTTGCTTCGAACCACCATAGGCACGAAAACTATTTGCTTTGCACTCCATGAAACTCATAGGTGTCATAGGAGAAGTGGATGCTCATTTGGATGCATTGTGAAGACAAGTTGCAAGATAGGAGCACGGTTTGCATCAAACCTACCATAGGCACGAAAACTCTTTGCTTTGCACTCCATGATACACATAGGTGTCATGGGAGAAGTGGAACCTCATTTGGATGTGTTGTGAAACCAAGATGCAAGGTAGGAGCACGGTTTGCTTCGAACCACCATAGGCATGAAAAGTATTTGCTTTGCACTCCATGAAACTCATAGGTGTCATGGGAGAAGTGGAACCTCATATGGATGCGTTGTGAAACCAAGATGCAAGATGGGAGCACGGTTTGCTTCGAACCTAATATAGGCATGAAAACAATTTGATTTGCACTCCATGAAACACATAGGTATCATGGCAGAAGTGGAACCTCGTTTGGATGAGTTTGGATGCGTAGCGAAACCTAGATGCAAGATAGGAGCACGGTTAGCTTCAAACAACCATTGGCATGAAAACTATATGATTTGCACTCCATTAAACTCATAGGTGTCATGGGAGATGTGGAACCTCCTTTGGATGCGTTGTGAAACCAAGATGCAAGATGGGAGCACGGTTTTCTTCAAACCTAACATAGGCATGAAAACTATTTGCTTTGCACTCCACGATACACATAGGTGTTATGGGAGAAGTGGAACCTCGTTTGGATGCGTTGTGAAACCAAGATGCAAGATAGTAGCACGGTTTGCTTTGAACCACCATAGGCATGAAAACAATGTGATTTGCACTCCATGAAACACATAGGTGTCATGGGAGAAGTGGAACCACATTTGGATGCGTTGTGAAGCCATGATGCAAGATAGGAGCACGGTTTGCTTCGAACCAAACATAGGCATGAAAACTATTTGCTTTGCACACCATGATACACTTAGGTGTAATGCGAGAAGTGGAACCTCATTTGGATGCGCTGTGAAACCAAGATGCAACATAGGAGCACGGTTTGCTTCGAACCTAACATAGGCACGAAAACTATTTGTTTGCACTCCATGATACACATAGGTGTCATGGGCGAAGTCGAACCTCGATTGGATGAGTTTGGATGCATTGTGAAACCAGGATGCAAGATAGGGGCACGGTTTGCTTCGAACCACCATAGGCACGAAAACTATTTGCTTTGCACTCCTTGAAACTCATAGGTGTCATGGGACAAGTGGAAGCTCATTTGGATGCGTTGTGAAACCAAGATGCAAGATAGGAGCATGGTTTGCTTCGAACCACCATTGGCATGAAAACTGTTTGCTTTGCACTCCATGAAACTCATAGGTGATATAGGAGAAGTGGAAGCTCATTTGTATGCGATGTGAAGCCAAGATGCAAGATAGGAGCACGGTTTGCTTTGAACCTACCATGGGCATGTAAATTATTTGCTTTGCACTCCATGAAACTCATATGTGTCATGGGAGAAGTGGAACCTCATTTGGATGCGTTGTGAAGCCAAGATGCAAGATAGGTGCACGGTTTGCTTCGAACCAAACATAGGCATGGAAACTATTTGCCTTGCACACTATGATACACTTAGGTGTCATGGGAGAAGTGGAACCTCATTTGGATGCGTTGTGAAACCAAGATGCAACATAGGAGCACGGTTTGGTTCGAACCTAACATAGGCATGAAAACTATTTGCTTTGCACTCCATGATACACATAGGTGTCATGGAAGAAGTGGAACCTCGATTGGATGAGTTTGGATGCGTTGCGAAACCTAGATGTAAGATAGGAGCACGGTTAGCTTCAAACAACCATTGGCATGAAAACTATATGATTTGCACTCCATGAAACTCATAGGTATCATGGGAGATGTGGAACCTCATTTGGATGCGTTGTGAAACCAAGATGTAAGGTTGGAGCACGGTTTGCTTCGAACCACCATTGGCATGAAAACTGTTTGCTTTGCACTCCATGAAACTCATAGGTGATATAGGAGAAGTGGAAGCTCATTTGTATGCGATGTGAAGCCAAGATGCAAGATAGGAGCACGGTTTGCTTTGAACCTACCATGGGCATGTAAATTATTTGCTTTGCACTCCATGAAACTCATATGTGTCATGGGAGAAGTGGAACCTCATTTGGATGCGTTGTGAAGCCAAGATGCAAGATAGGTGCACGGTTTGCTTCGAACCAAACATAGGCATGAAAACTATTTGCCTTGCACACTATGATACACTTAGGTGTCATGGGAGAAGTGGAACCTCATTTGGATGCGTTGTGAAACCAAGATGCAACATAGGAGCACGGTTTGGTTCGAACCTAACATAGGCATGAAAACTATTTGCTTTGCACTCCATGATACACATAGGTGTCATGGAAGAAGTGGAACCTCGATTGGATGAGTTTGGATGCGTTGCAAAACCTAGATGTAAGATAGGAGCACGGTTAGCTTCAAACAACCATTGGCATGAAAACTATATGATTTGCACTCCATGAAACTCATAGGTGTCATGGGAGATGTGGAACCTCATTTGGATGCGTTGTGAAACCAAGATGTAAGGTTGGAGCACGGTTTGGTTCGAACCACCATAGGCACGAAAACTATTTGCTTTGCACTCCATGAAACTCATAGGTGTCATAGGAGAAGTGGATGCTCATTTGGATGCATTGTGAAGACAAGTTGCAAGATAGGAGCACGGTTTGCATCAAACCTACCATAGGCACGAAAACTCTTTGCTTTGCACTCCATGATACACATAGGTGTCATGGGAGAAGTGGAACCTCATTTGGATGCGTTGTGAAACCAAGATGCAAGATGGGAGCACGGTTTGCTTCGAACCTAATATAGGCATGAAAACTATTTGATTTGCACTCCATGAAACACATAGGTGTCATGGCAGAAGTGGAACCTCGTTTGGATGAGTTTGGATGCATTGTGAAACCAGGATGCAAGATAGGAGCACGGTTTGCTTCGAACCACCATAGGCACGAAAACTATTTGCTTTGCACTCCTTGAAACTCATAGGTGTCATGGGACAAGTGGAAGCTCATTTGGATGCGTTGTGAAACCAAGATGCAAGATAGGAGCATGGTTTTCTTCGAACCACCATTGGCATGAAAACTGTTTGCTTTGCACTCCATGAAACTCATAGGTGATATAGGAGAAGTGGAAGCTCATTTGTATGCGATGTGAAGCCAAGATGCAAGATAGGAGCACGGTTTACTTTGAACCTACCATGGGCATGTAAATTATTTGCTTTGCACTCCATGAAACTCATATGTGTCATGGGAGAAGTGGAACCTCATTTGGATGCGTTGTGAAGCCAAGATGCAAGATAGGTGCACGGTTTGCTTCGAACCAAACATAGGCATGAAAACTATTTGCCTTGCACACTATGATACACTTAGGTGTCATGGGAGAAGTGGAACCTCATTTGGATGCGTTGTGAAACCAAGATGCAACATAGGAGCACGGTTTGGTTCGAACCTAACATAGGCATGAAAACTATTTGCTTTGCACTCCATGATACACATAGGTGTCATGGAAGAAGTGGAACCTCGATTGGATGAGTTTGGATGCGTTGCGAAACCTAGATGTAAGATAGGAGCACGGTTAGCTTCAAACAACCATTGGCATGAAAACTATATGATTTGCACTCCATGAAACTCATAGGTGTCATGGGAGATGTGGAACCTCATTTGGATGCGTTGTGAAACCAAGATGTAAGGTTGGAGCACGGTTTGCTTCGAACCACCATTGGCATGAAAACTGTTTGCTTTGCACTCCATGAAACTCATAGGTGATATAGGAGAAGTGGAAGCTCATTTGTATGCGATGTGAAGCCAAGATGCAAGATAGGAGCACGGTTTGCTTTGAACCTACCATGGGCATGTAAATTATTTGCTTTGCACTCCATGAAACTCATATGTGTCATGGGAGAAGTGGAACCTCATTTGGATGCGTTGTGAAGCCAAGATGCAAGATAGGTGCACGGTTTGCTTCGAACCAAACATAGGCATGAAAACTATTTGCCTTGCACACTATGATACACTTAGGTGTCATGGGAGAAGTGGAACCTCATTTGGATGCGTTGTGAAACCAAGATGCAACATAGGAGCACGGTTTGGTTCGAACCTAACATAGGCATGAAAACTATTTGCTTTGCACTCCATGATACACATAGGTGTCATGGAAGAAGTGGAACCTCGATTGGATGAGTTTGGATGCGTTGCGAAACCTAGATGTAAGATAGGAGCACGGTTAGCTTCAAACAACCATTGGCATGAAAACTATATGATTTGCACTCCATGAAACTCATAGGTGTCATGGGAGATGTGAAACCTCATTGGATGCGTTGGAACAAGATGTAGGTGGAGGCACGGTTTGCTTCGAACCTACCATAGGCACGAAAACTAGTTTGCTTTGCACTCCATTGAACTCATAGGTGTCATAGGAGAAGTGGAAGCTCATTTGGATGCATTGTGAAGCCAAGTTGCAAGATAGGAGCACGGTTTGCTTCAAACCTACCATAGGCACGAAAACTCTTTGCTTTGCACTCCATGATACACATAGGTGTCATGGGAGAAGTGGAACCTCATTTGGATGTGTTGTGAAACCAAGATGCAAGGTTGGAGCACGGTTTGCTTCGAACCACCATAGGCATGAAAAGTATTTGCTTGCACTCCATGAAACTCATAGGTGTCATGGGAGAAGTGGAACCTCATATTGGATGCGTTGTGAAACCAAGATGCAAGATGGGAGCACGGTTTGCTTCGAACCTAATATAGGCATGAAAACTATTTGATTTGCACTCCATGAAACACATAGGTGTCATGGCAGAAGTGGAACCTCGTTTGGATGAGTTTGGATGGTAGCGAAACTAGATGCAAGATAGGAGCACGGTTAGCTTCAAACAACCATTGGCATGAAACTATATGATTTGCACTCCATTAAACCTCATAGGTGTCATGGGAGATGTGGAACCTCCTTTGGATGCGTTGTTGTGAAACCAAGATGCAAGATGGGAGCACGGTTTTCTTCAAACCTAACATAGGCATGAAAACTATTTGCTTTGCACTCCACGATACACATAGGTGTTATGGGAGAAGTGGAACCTCGTTTGGATGCGTTGTGAAACCAAGATGCAAGATAGTAGCACGGTTTGCTTTGAACCACCATAGGCATGAAAACAATGTGATTTGCACTCCATGAAACACATAGGTGTCATGGGAGAAGTGGAACCACATTTGGATGCGTTGTGAAGCCATGATGCAAGTAGGAGCACGGTTTGCTTCGAACCAAACTAGGCATGAAAACTATTTGCTTTGCACACCATGATACACTTAGGTGTAATGCGAGAAGTGGAACCTCATTTGGATGCGCTGTGAAACCAAGATGCAACATAGGAGCACGGTTTGCTTCGAACCTAACATAGGCACGAAAACTATTTGTTTGCACTCCATGATATACATAGGTGTCATGGGCGAAGTCGAACCTCGATTGGATGAGTTTGGATGCATTGTGAAACCAGGATACATAGGCACGAAAACTATTTGCTTTGCACTCCTTGAAACTCATAGGTGTCATGGGACAAGTGGAAGCTCATTTGGATGCGTTGTGAAACCAAGATGCAAGATAGGGGCATGGTTTGCTTCGAACCACCATTGGCATGAAAACTGTTTGCTTTGCACTCCATGAAACTCATAGGTGATATAGGAGAAGTGGAAGCTCATTTGTATGCGATGTGAAGCCATGATGCAAGATAGGAGCACGGTTTACTTTGAACCTACCATGGGCATGTAAATTATTTGCTTTGCACTCCATGAAACTCATATGTGTCATGGGAGAAGTGGAACCTCATTTGGATGCGTTGTGAAGCCAAGATGCAAGATAGGTGCACGGTTTGCTTCGAACCAAACATAGGCATGAAAACTATTTGCCTTGCACACTATGATACACTTAGGTGTCATGGGAGAAGTGGAACCTCATTTGGATGCGTTGTGAAACCAAGATGCAACATAGGAGCACAGTTTGCTTCGAACCTAACATAGGCATGAAAACTATTTGCTTTGCACTCCATGATACACATAGGTGTCATGGGAGAAGTGGAACCTCGATTGGATGAGTTTGGATGCGTTGCGAAACCTAGATGTAGGATAGCAGCACGGTTAGCTTCAAACAACCATTGGCATGAAAACTATATGATTTGCACTCCATGAAACTCATAGGTGTCATGGGAGATGTGGAACCTCATTTGGATGCGCTGTGAAACCAAGATGTAAGGTTGGAGCACGGTTTGCTTCGAACCACCATAGGCACGAAAACTATTTGCTTTGCACTCCATGAAACTCATAGGTGTCATGATATGAACCCGCTAGGGTTCGTGGTCGATCTTTCGATGAGAGGCGTGAGATAACTCGATTGGTGGAAGGAGATGACGTTCACGGCCCGACTACAGCCTTCCAAGACCGCGCCTTAGCGACCGATACACCACTTCCAAAGGCCGTCACGATCTTGTGGAGCACGACAACCAGCCCCTAGGGCTCCCGTCCTGCAAGCAATCGAATAACTAGCAAGAACAAGGAAACAAGCACTGAAGTTGCAAGATGAAATTGAAGGTTTCACACTGAATCTTATTATGAGTGGGGTTCCGAAGACAAGGAGACGGGCGACTGGATCAGCACGCGCGTCTACAAGCAAGTAGCGATGGCTAAACTTGATCTAAAACAAAACCCCATCTGTTTGTGGCGGCTCTAGAGGCATATATGTAGATGGAAGGACGACCAAGGAGGTGTTGGGGTCGTCCTCCAACCCTAGGACGTGTCCCTAATGGACCCAACTTGATACATGGGCCAACAGCCCAAAATAGGTGCAGCACATACAAGAAGTACGTAAACGATGACTACGCGTATCTGTTGGATATGGAAAAGCATAGATCCATTGGAAATAGACTTGATATCTTTCCATGGAGTCTAGACGTCCCATCGGAGTCCATGGAGTCGTCGTGACCGTCGCAAGTTGGACTCTGCTGCAGTCCGATTCCAGCCTACGCGAGTCGGTGTCTCCTTGATCTAATCAACAGAGTGCACGGCTCACGATCTACAGGTGGACAAGACTCAAGAAGGAACATGATTAGTTTTCGAACGACACGAGTAATAGGACCCAGGGGTCCGGGACGGGTGGAAACGGTGTGAGTCCTCATAGTATAGAGAAGTGGAAGCTCATTTGAGGCATTGTGAAGCCAAGTTGCAAGATAGGAGCACGGTTTGCTTCAAACCTACCATAGGCACGAAAACTCTTTGCTTTGCACTCCATGATACACATAGGTGTCATGGGAGAAGTGGAACCTCATTTGGATGTGTTGTGAAATCAAGATGCATGGTTGGAGCACGGTTTGCTTCGAACTACCATAGGCATGAAAAGTATTTGCTTTGCACTCCACGAAACTCATAGGTGTCATGGGAGAAGTGGAACCTCATTTGGATGCGTAGTGAAACCAAGATGCAAGATGGGAGCACGGTTTGCTTCGAACCTAATATAGGCATGAAAACTATTTGCTTTGCACTCCATGAAACACATAGGTGTCATGGCAGAAGTGGAACCTCGTTTGGATGAGTTTGGATGCATTGTGAAACCAGGATGCAAGATAGGAGCACGGTTTGCTTCGAACCACCATAGGCACGAAAACTATTTGCTTTGCACTCCTTGAAACTCATAGGTGTCATGGGAGATGTGGAACCTCCTTTGGATGCGTTGTGAAACCAAGATGCAAGATGGGAGCACGGTTTTCTTCGAACCACCATTGGCATGAAAACTGTTTGCTTTGCACTCCATGAAACTCATAGGTGATATAGGAGAAGTGGAAGCTCATTTGTATGCGATGTGAAGCCAAGATGCAAGATAGGAGCACGGTTTACTTTGAACCTACCATGGGCATGTAAATTATTTGCATTGCACTCCATGAAACTCATATGTGTCATGGGAGAAGTGGAACCTCATTTGGATGCGTTGTGAAGCCAAGATGCAAGATAGGTGCACGGTTTGCTTCGAACCAAACATAGGCATGAAAACTATTTGCCTTGCACACTATGATACACTTAGGTGTCATGGGAGAAGTGGAACCTCATTTGGATGCGTTGTGAAACCAAGATGCAACATAGGAGCACGGTTTGGTTCGAACCTAACATAGGCATGAAAACTATTTGCTTTGCACTCCATGATACACATAGGTGTCATGGAAGAAGTGGAACCTCGATTGGATGAGTTTGGATGCGTTGCGAAACCTAGATGTAAGATAGGAGCACGGTTAGCTCCAAACAACCATTGGCATGAAAACTATATGATTTGCACTCCATAAAACTCATAGGTGTCATGGGAGATGTGGAACCTCATTTGGATGCGTTGTGAAACCAAGATGTAAGGTTGGAGCACGGTTTGCTTCGAACCACCATTGGCATGAAAACTGTTTGCTTTGCACTCCATGAAACTCATAGGTGATATAGGAGAAGTGGAAGCTCATTTGTATGCGATGTGAAGCCAAGATGCAAGATAGGAGCACGGTTTGCTTTGAACCTACCATGGGCATGTAAATTATTTGCTTTGCACTCCATGAAACTCATATGTGTCATGGGAGAAGTGGAACCTCATTTGGATGCGTTGTGAAGCCAAGATGCAAGATAGGTGCACGGTTTGCTTCGAACCAAACATAGGCATGAAAACTATTTGCCTTGCACACTATGATACACTTAGGTGTCATGGGAGAAGTGGAACCTCATTTGGATGCGTTGTGAAACCAAGATGCAGCATAGGAGCACGGTTTGGTTCGAACCTAACATAGGCATGAAAACTATTTGCTTTGCACTCCATGATACACATAGGTGTCATGGAAGAAGTGGAACCTCGATTGGATGAGTTTGGATGCGTTGCGAAACCTAGATGTAAGATAGGAGCACGGTTAGCTTCAAACAACCATTGGCATGAAAACTATATGATTTGCACTCCATGAAACTCATAGGTGTCATGGGAGATGTGGAACCTCATTTGGATGCGTTGTGAAACCAAGATGTAAGGTTGGAGCACGGTTTGCTTCGAACCACCATAGGCACGAAAACTATTTGCTTTGCACTCCATGAAACTCATAGGTGTCATAGGAGAAGTGGATGCTCATTTGGATGCATTGTGAAGACAAGTTGCAAGATAGGAGCATGGTTTGCTTCAAACCTACCATAGGCACGAAAACTCTTTGCTTTGCACTCCATGATACACATAGGTGTCATGGGAGAAGTGGAACCTCATTTGGATGTGTTGTGAAACCAAGATGCAAGGTAGGAGCACGGTTTGCTTCGAACCACCATAGGCATGAAAACTATTTGCTTTGCACTCCATGAAACTCATAGGTGTCATGGGAGAAGTGGAACCTCATTTGGATGCGTTGTGAAACCAAGATGCAAGATGGGAGCACGGTTTGCTTCGAACCTAATATAGGCATGAAAACTATTTGATTTGCACTCCATGAAACACATAGGTGTCATGGCAGAAGTGGAACCTCGTTTGGATGAGTTTGGATGCGTAGCGAAACCTAGATGCAAGATAGGAGCACGGTTAGCTTCAAACAACCATTGGCATGAAAACTATATGATTTGCACTCCATGAAACTCATAGGTGTCATGGGAGATGTGGAACCTCCTTTGGATGCGTTGTGAAACCAAGATGCAAGATGGGAGCACGGTTTTCTTCAAACCTAACATAGGCATGAAAACTATTTGCTTTGCACTCCACGATACACATAGGTGTTATGGGAGAAGTGGAACCACGTTTGGATGCGTTGTGAAACCAAGATGCAAGATAGTAGCACGGTTTGCTTTGAACCACCATAGGCATGAAAACAATGTGATTTGCACTCCATGAAACACATAGGTGTCATGGGAGAAGTGGAACCACATTTGGATGCGTTGTGAAGCCATGATGCAAGATAGGAGCACGGTTTGCTTCGAACCAAACATAGGCATGAAAACTATTTGCTTTGCACACCATGATACACTTAGGTGTAATGCGAGAAGTGGAACCTCATTTGGATGCGCTGTGAAACCAAGATGCAACATAGGAGCACGGTTTGCTTCGAACCTAACATAGGCACGAAACTATTTGTTTGCACTCCATGATATACATAGGTGTCATGGGCGAAGTCGAACCTCGATTGGATGAGTTTGGATGCATTGTGAAACCAGGATGCAAGATAGGAGCACGGTTTGCTTCGAACCACCATAGGCACGAAAACTATTTGCTTTGCACTCCTTGAAACTCATAGGTGTCATGGGACAAGTGGAAGCTCATTTGGATGCGTTGTGAAACCAAGATGCAAGATAGGAGCATGGTTTGCTTCGAACCACCATTGGCATGAAAACTGTTTGCTTTGCACTCCATGAAACTCATAGGTGATATAGGAGAAGTGGAAGCTCATTTGTATGCGATGTGAAGCCAAGATGCAAGATAGGAGCACGGTTTACTTTGAACCTACCATGGGCATGTAAATTATTTGCTTTGCACTCCATGAAACTCATATGTGTCATGGGAGAAGTGGAACCTCATTTGGATGCGTTGTGAAGCCAAGATGCAAGATAGGTGCACGGTTTGCTTCGAACCAAACATAGGCATGAAAACTATTTGCCTTGCACACTATGATACACTTAGGTGTCATGGGAGAAGTGGAACCTCATTTGGATGCGTTGTGAAACCAAGATGCAACATAGGAGCACAGTTTGCTTCGAACCTAACATAGGCATGAAAACTATTTGCTTCTCACTCCATGATACACATAGGTGTCATGGGAGAAGTGGAACCTCGATTGGATGAGTTTGGATGCGTTGCGAAACCTAGATGTAGGATAGGAGCACGGTTAGCTTCAAACAACCATTGGCATGAAAACTATATGATTTGCACTCCATGAAACTCATAGGTGTCATGGGAGATGTGGAACCTCATTTGGATGCGCTGTGAAACCAAGATGTAAGGTTGGAGCACGGTTTGCTTCGAACCACCATAGGCACGAAAACTATTTGCTTTGCACTCCATGAAACTCATAGGTGTCATAGGAGAAGTGGAAGCTCATTTGGATGCATTGTGAAGCCAAGTTGCAAGATAGGAGCACGGTTTGCTTCAAACCTACCATAGGCACGAAAACTCTTTGCTTTGCACTCCATGATACACATAGGTGTCATGGGAGAAGTGGAACCTCATTTGGATGTGTTGTGAAATCAAGATGCATGGTTGGAGCACGGTTTGCTTCGAACTACCATAGGCATGAAAAGTATTTGCTTTGCACTCCACGAAACTCATAGGTGTCATGGGAGAAGTGGAACCTCATTTGGATGCGTTGTGAAACCAAGATGCAAGATGGGAGCACGGTTTGCTTCGAACCTAATATAGGCATGAAAACTATTTGCTTTGCACTCCATGAAACACATAGGTGTCATGGCAGAAGTGGAACCTCGTTTGGATGAGTTTGGATGCGTAGCGAAACCTAGATGCAAGATAGGAGCACGGTTAGCTTCAAACAACCATTAGCATGAAAACTATATGATTTGTACTCCATGAAACTCATAGGTGTCATGGGAGATGTGGAACCTCCTTTGGATGCGTTGTGAAACCAAGATGCAAGATGGGAGCACGGTTTTCTTCAAACCTAACATAGGCATGAAAACTATTTGCTTTGCACTCCACGATACACATAGGTGTTATGGGAGAAGTGGAACCTCGTTTGGATACGTTGTGAAACCAAGATGCAAGATAGGAGCACGGTTTGCTTTGAACCACCATAGGCATGAAAACAATGTGATTTGCACTCCATGAAACACAAAGGTGTCATGGGAGAAGTGGAACCACATTTGGATGCGTTGTGAAGCCATGATGCAAGATAGGAGCATGGTTTGCTTCGAACCAAACATAGGCATGAAAACTATTTGCTTTGCACACCATGATACACTTAGGTGTAATGCGAGAAGTGGAACCTCATTTGGATGCGTTGTGAAACCAAGAAGCAACATAGGAGCACGGTTTGCTTCGAACCTAACATAGGCACGAAAACTATTTGTTTGCACTCCATGATATACATAGGTGTCATGGGAGAAGTCGAACCTCGATTGGATGAGTTTGGATACATTGTGAAACCAGGATGCAAGATAGGAGCACGGTTTGCTTCGAACCACAATAGGCACGAAAACTATTTGCTTTGCACTCCTTGAACTCATAGGTGTCATGGGAGAAGCGGAAGCTCATTTGGATGCATTGTGAAGCCAAGTTGCAAGATAGGAGCACGGTTTGCTTCAAACCTACCATAGGCACGAAAACTCTTTGCTTTGCACTCCATGATACACATAGGTGTCATGGGAGAAGTGGAACCTCCTTTGGATGAGTTGTGAAACCAAGATGCAAGGTTGGAGCACGGTTTGCTTCGAACCACCATAGGCATGAAAAGTATTTGCCTTGCACTCCATGAAACTCATTGGTGTCATGGGAGAAGTGGAAGCTCATTTGGATGCGTTGTGAAACCAAGATGCAAGATGGGAGCACGGTTTGCTTCGAACCTAACATAGGCATGAAAACTCTTTGCTTTGCACTCCATGAAACACATAGGTGTCATGGCAGAAGTGGAACCTCGTTTGGATGAGTTTGGACACGTTGCGAAACCTAGATGCAAGATAGGAGCACGGTTAGCTTCAAACCACCACTGGCATGAAAACTATATGATTTGCACTCCATGAAACTCATAGGTGTCATGGGAGATGTGGAACCTCATTTGGATGCGTTGTGAAACCAGGGTTTTTCTTTCACCCAAGGCTTTCCTTAGATGACTAACTTTACTTTTATTACTTAGACACTGGTGAAACTGCCTTTCCTAAACCTGCTTTCCTAAGCTTTTTTGAGAAACTCTAACTAGTCTTTTTTTTCAAGGTATCTCCGTAAGATGCAAGATGGGAGCACGGTTTTCTTCAAACCTAACATAGGCATGAAAACTATTTGCTTTGCACGCCACGATACACATAGGTGTGATGGGAGAAGTGGAACCTCGTTTGGATGCGTTGTGAAACCAAGATGCAAGATAGGAGCACGGTTTGCTTTGAACCACCATAGGCATGAAAACAATGTGATTTGCACTCCATGAAACACATAGGTGTCATGGGAGAAGTGGAACCTCATTTGGATGCGTTGTGAAGCCAAGATGCAAGATAGGAGCACGGTTTGCTTCGAACCAAACATAGGCATGAAAACTATTTGCTTTGCACACCATGATACACTTAGGTGTATTGCGAGAAGTGGAACCTCATTTGGATGCGCTGTGAAACCAAGATGCAACATAGGAGCACGGTTTGCTTCGAACCTAACATAGGCACGAAAACTATTTGTTTGCACTCCATGATACACATAGGTGTCATGGGAGAAGTCGAACCTCGATTGGATGAGTTTGGATGCATTGTGAAACCAGGATGCAAGATAGGAGCACGGTTTGCTTCGAACCACCATAGGCACGAAAACTATTTGCTTTGCACTCCTTGAAACTCATAGGTGTCATGGGACAAGTGGAAGCTCATTTGGATGCGTTGTGAAACCAAGATGCAAGATAGGAGCATGGTTTGCTTCGAACCACCATTGGCATGAAAACTGTTTGCTTTGCACTCCATGAAACTCATAGGTGATATAGGAGAAGTGGAAGCTCATTTGTATGTGATGTGAAGCCAAGATGCAAGATAGGAGCACGGTTTGCTTTGACCCTACCATGGGCATGTAAATTATTTGCTTTGCACTCCATGAAACTCATATGTGTCATGGGAGAAGTGGAACCTCATTTGGATGCGTTGTGAAGCCAAGATGCAAGATAGGTGCACGGTTTGCTTCGAACCAAACATAGGCATGAAAACTATTTGCCTTGCACACTATGATACACATAGGTGTTATGGGAGAAGTGGAACCTCATTTGGATGCGTTGTGAAACCAAGATGCAACATAGGAGCACGGTTTGCTTTGAACCTAACATAGGCATGAAAACTATTTGCTTTGCACTCCATGATACACATAGGTGTCATGGGAGAAGTGGAACCTCGATTGGATGAGTTTGGATGCGTTGCGAAACCTAGATGTAAGATAGGAGCACGGTTAGCTTCAAACAACCATTGGCATGAAAACTAGATGCTTTGCACTCCATGAAACTCATAGGTGTCACGGGAGATGTGGATCCTCATTTGGATGCGTTGTGAAACCAAGATGCAAGGTTGGAGGACGGTTTGCTTCGAACCACCATAGGCACGAAAACTATTTGCTTTGCACTCCATGAAACTCATAGGTGTCATTGGAGAAGTGGAAGCTCATTTGGATGCATTGTGAAGCCAAGTTGCAAGATAGGAGCACGGTTTGCTTCAAACCTACCATAGGCACGAAAACTCTTTGCTTTGCACACCATGATACACATAGGTGTCATGGGAGAAATGGAACCTCATTTGGATGTGTTGTGAAACCAAGATGCAAGGTTGGAGCACGGTTTGCTTCGAACCACCATAGGCATGAAAAGTATTTGCTTTGCACTCCATGAAACTCATAGGTGTCATGGGAGAAGTGGAACCTCATTTGGATGCGTTGTGAAACCAAGATGCAAGATGGGAGCACGGTTTGTTTCGAACCTAATATAGCCATGAAAAGTATTTGCATTGCACTCCATGAAACACATAGGTGTCATGGCAGAAGTGGAACTTCGTTTGGATGAGTTTGGATGCGTAGCGAAACCTAGATGCAAGATAGGAGCACGGTTAGCATCAAACAACCATTGGCATGAAAACTATATGATTTGCACTCCATGAAACTCATAGGTGTCATGGGAGATGTGGAACCTCCTTTGGATGCGTTGTGAAGCCAAGATGCAAGATGGGAGCAGGGTTTTCTTCAAACCTAACATAGGCATGAAAACTATTTGCTTTGCACTCCACGATACACATAGGTGTTATGGGAGAAGTGGAACCTCATTTGGATGCGTTGTGAAACCAAGATGCAAGATAGGAGCACGGTTTGCTTTGAACCACCATAGGCATGAAAACAATGTGATTTGCACTCCATGAAACACATAGGTGTCATGGGAGAAGTGGAACCTCATTTGGATGCGTTGTGAAGCCAAGATGCAAGATAGGAGCACGGTTTGCTTCGAACCAAACATAGGCATGAAAACTATTTGCTTTGCACACCATGATACACTTAGGTGTAATGCGAGAAGTGGAACCTCATTTGGATGCGCTGTGAAACCAAGATGCAACATAGGAGCACGGTTTGCTTCGAACCTAACATAGGCACGAAAACTATTTGTTTGCACTCCATGATACACATAGGTGTCATGGGAGAAGTCGAACCTCGATTGGATGAGTTTGGATGCATTGTGAAACCAGGATGCAAGATAGGAGCACGGTTTGCTTCGAACCACCATAGGCACGAAAACTATTTGCTTTGCACTCCTTGAAACTCATAGGTGTCATGGGAGAAGTGGAACCTCATTTGGATGCGTTGTGAAACCAAGATGCAACATAGGAGCACGGTTTGCTTCGAACCTAACATAGGCATGAAAACTATTTGCTTTGCACTCCATGATACACATAGGTGTCATGGGAGAAGTGGAACCTTGATTGGAAGAGTTTGGATGCATTGTGAAACCAAGATGCAAGATAGGAGCACGGTTTGCTTCGAACCACCATAGGCACGAAATCTATTTGCTTTGCACTCCATGAAACTCAAAGATGTCATAGGAGAAGTGGAAGCTCATTTGGATGCATTGTGAAGCCAAGTTGCAAGATAGGAGCACGGTTTGCTTCAAACCTACCATAGGCACGAAAACTCTTTGCTTTGCACTCCATGATACACATAGGTGTCATGGGAGAAGTGGAACCTCATTTGGATGTGTTGTGAAACCAAGATGCAAGGTTGGAGCATGGTTTGCTTCGAACCACCATAGGCATGAAAAGTATTTGCCTTGCACTCCATGAAACTCAAAGGTGTCATGGGAGAAGTGGAACCCCATTTGGATGCGTTGTGAAACCAAGATGCAAGATGGGAGCACGGTTTGCTTCGAACCTAACATAGGCATGAAAACTATTTGCTTTGCACTCCATGAAACACATAGGTGTCATGGCTGAAGTGTAACCTCGTTTGGATGAGTTTGGATGCGTTGCGAAACCTAGATGCAAGACAGGAGCACGGTTAGCTTCAAACAACCATTGGCATGAAAACTATATGATTTGCACTCCATGAAACTCATAGGTGTCATGGGAGATGTGGAACCTCATTTGGATGCGTTGTGAAACCAAGATGCAAGATGGGAGCACGGTTTTCTTCAAACCTAACATAGGCATGAAAACTATTTGCTTTGCACGCCACGATACACATAGGTGTTATGGGAGAAGTGGAACCTCGTTTGGATGCGTTGTGAAACCAAGATGCAAGATAGGAGCACGGTTTGCTTTGAACCACCATAGGCATGAAAACAATGTGATTTGCACTCCATGAAACACATAGGTGTCATGGGAGAAGTGGAACCTCATTTGGATGCGTTGTGAAGCCAAGATGCAAGATAGGAGCACGGTTTGCTTCGAACCAAACATAGGCATGAAAACTATTTGCTTTGCACACCATGATACACTTAGGTGTAATGCGAGAAGTGGAACCTCATTTGGATGTGCTGTGAAACCAAGATGCAACATAGGAGCACGGTTTGCTTCGAACCTAACATAGGCACGAAAACTATTTGTTTGCACTCCATGATACACATAGGTGTCATGGGAGAAGTCGAACCTCGATTGGATGAGTTTGGATGCATTGTGAAACCAGGATGCAAGATAGGAGCACGGTTTGCTTCAAACCACCATAGGCACGAAAACTATTTGCTTTGCACTCCTTGAAACTCATAGGTGTCATGGGACAAGTGGAAGCTCATTTGGATGCATTGTGAAGCCAAGTTGCAAGATAGGAGCACGGTTTGCTTCCAACCTACCGTAGGCACGAAAACTCTTTGCTTTGCACTCCATGATACACATAGGTGTCATGGGAGAAGTAGAACCTCATTTGGATGCGTTGTGAAACCAAGATGCAACATAGGAGCACGGTTTGCTTCGAACCTAACATAGGCGTGAAAACTATTTGCTTTGCACTCCATGATACACATAGGTGTCATGGGAGAAGTGGAACCTCGATTGGATGAGTTTGGATGCATTGTGAAACCAAGACGGAAGATAGGAGCACGGTTTGCTTCGAACCACCATAGGCACGAAAACTATTTGCTTTGCACTCCATGAAACTCATAGGTGTCATAGGAGAAGTGGAAGCTCATTTGGATGCATTGTGAAGCCAAGTTGCAAGATAGGAGCACGGTTTGCTTCAAACCTACCATAGGCACGAAAACTCTTTGCTTTGCACTCCATGATACACATAGGTGTCATGGGAGAAGTGGAACCTCATTTAGATGTGTTGTGAAACCAAGATGCAAGTTTGGAGCACGGTTTGCTTCGAACCACCATAGGCATGAAAAGTATTTGCTTTGCACTCCATGAAACTCATAGGTGTCATGGGAGAAGTGGAACCTCATTTGGATGCGTTGTGAAACCAAGATGCAAGATGGGAGCACGGTTTGCTTCGAACCTAACATAGGCATGAAAACTATTTGCCTTGCACTCCATGAAACACATAGGTGTCATGGCAGAAGTGGAACCTCGTTTGGATGAGTTTGGATGCGTTGCGAAACCAAGATGCAACATAGGAGCACGGTTAGCTTCAAACCACCATTGGCATGAAAACTAAATGATTTCCACTCCATGAAACTCATAGGTGTCATGGGAGATGTGGAACCTCATTTGGATGCGTTGTGAAACCAAGATGCAAGATGGGAGCACGGTTTTCTTCAAACCCAACATAGGCATGAAAACTATTTGCTTTGCACTCCACGATACACATAGGTGTTATGGGAGAAGTGGAACCCCGTTTGGATGCGTTGTGAAACCAAGATGCAAGATAGGAGCACGGTTTGCTTTGAACCGCCATAGGCATGAAAACAATGTGATTTGCACTCCATGAAACACATAGGTGTCATGGGAGAAGTGGAACCTCATTTGGATGCGTTGTGAAGCCAAGATGCAAGATAGGAGCACGGTTTGCTTCGAACCAAATATAGGCAATAAAACTATTTGCTTTGCACACCATGATACACTTAGGTGTAATGCGAGAAGTGGAACCTCATTTGGATGCGTTGTGAAACCAAGATGCAACATAGGAGCACGGTTTGCTTCGAACCTAACATAGGCATGAAAACTATTTGTTTGCACTCCATGATACACATAGGTGTCATGGGAGAAGTCGAACCTCGATTGGATGAGTTTGGATGCATTGTGAAACCAGGATGCAAGATAGGAGCACGGTTTGCTTCGAATCACCATAGGCACGAAAACTATTTGCTTTGCACTCCTTGAAACTCATAGGTGTCATGGGAGAAGTGGAAGCTCATTTGGATGCATTGTGAAGCCAAGTTGCAAGATAGGAGCACGGTTTGCTTCGAACCTACCATAGGCACGAAAACTCTTTGCTTTGCACTCCATGATACACATAGGTGTCATGGGAGAAGAGGAACCTCATTTGGATGTGTTGTGAAACCAAGATGCGAGGTTGGAGCACAGTTTGCTTCGAACCACCATAGGCATGAAAAGTATTTGCTTTGCACTCCATGAAACTCATAGGTGTCATGGGAGAAGTGGAACCTCATTTGGATGCGTTGTGAAACCAAGATGCAAGATGGGAGCACGGTTTCCTTCGAACCTCACATAGGCATGAAAACTATTTTCTTTGCACTCCATGATACACATAGGTGTCATGGCAGAAGTGGAACCTCGTTTGGATGAGTTTGGATGCGTTGTGAAACCAAGATGCAAGATAGGAGCACAGTTTGCTTAGAACCTACCATAGGCACGAAAACTCTTTGCTTTGCACTCCATGGTGCAAATAGGTGTCATGGGAGAAGTGGAACCTCATTTGGATGCGTCGTGGACCCAAGACGCAAGGTAGGAGCACGGTGTGCTTCGAACCAACATAGGCATGAAAAGTATTTTCTTTGCACTCCATGAAACTCATAGGTGTCAAGTGAGAAGTGGAACCTCATTTGGATGCGTTGTGAAACCAAGAAGCAAGATGGGAGCACGGTTTGCTTCGAACCTAACATAGGCATGAAAACTATTTGCTTTGCACTCCATGATACACATAGGTGTCATGGGAGAAGTGGAACGTCATTTGGATGAGTTTGGATGTGTTGTGAAACCAAGATGCTAGATGGGAGCACGGTTTGCTTCGAACCACCCTAGGCACGAAAACTATGTGATTTGCACTCCATGAAACGCATAGGTGTCATGGGAGAAGTGGAACCTCATTTGGATGCGTTGTGAAGCCAAGATGCAAGATAGGAGCATGGTTTGCTTCGAACCAAACATAGGCATGAAAACTATTTGCTTTGCACTCCATGATACACTTAGGTGTCATGGGAGAAGTGGAACCTCATTTGGATGCGTTGTGAAACCAAGATGCAACATAGGAGCACGGTTTGCTTCGAACCTAACATAGGCATCAAAACTATTTGCTTTGCACTCCATGATACACATAGGTGTCATGGGAGAAGTGGAACCTCGATTAGATGAGTTTCGATGCATTGTGAAACTAAGGTGCAAGATAGGAGCACAGTTTGCTTCGAACCATCATTTGCTTTACACTCCATGAAACTCATAGGTGTCATGGGAGAAGTGGAAGCTCATTTGGATGCGATGTGAAGCCAAGATGCAAGATAGGAGCACGGTTTTTTCGAACCTACAATAGGAACGAAAACTCTTTGCTTTGCACTCCATGATACACATAGGTGTCATGGGAGAAGTGGAACCTCATTCGGATGTGTTGTGAAACCAACATGCAAGGTAGGAACACGGTTTGCTTCGAACCACCATAGGCATGAAATGTATTTGCTTTGCACTCCATGAATTTCATAGGTGTCATGGGAGAAGTGGAACCTCATTTGGATGCGTTGTGAAACCAAGATGCAAGATGGGAGCACGGTTTGCTTCGAAGCTAACATAGGCATGAAAACTATTTGCTTTGCACTCCATGATACGCATAGGTGTCGTGGAAGAAGTGCAACCTCGTTTGGATGAGTTTGGATGCGTTGTGAAACCATGATGCAACATAGGAGCACGGTTTGGTACGAACCAAAATTGGCACGAAAACTATATGATTTGCACTCCGCGAAACTCATAGGTGTCATGGGAGATGTGGAACCTCATTTGGATGCGTTGTGAAGCCAAGATGCAAGGTAGGAGCATGGTTTGCTTCGAACCACAATTGGCATGAAAACTATATGATTTGCACTCCACGAAACTCACAGGTGTCGTGGGAGAAGTGGAACCTCATTTGGATGCGTTGTGAAGCCAAGATGCAAGATAGGAGCATGGTTTTCTTCGAACCGACCATAGGCACGAAAACTCTTTGCTTTGCACTCCATGATACACTTAGGTGTCATGGGAGAAGTTGAACCTCATTTGGATGCGTTGTGAAACCAAGATGCAACATAGGAGCACGGTTTGCTTCGAACCTAACATAGGCACGAAAACTATTTGCTTCGCACTCCATGATACACACAGGTGTGATGGGACAAGTGGAACCTCGATTTGTTGAGTTTGGATGCATTGTGAAACCAAGATGCAAGGTACGGTTTGCTTCGAACCACCATATGCTCGAAAACTATTTGATTTGCACTCCATGAAACTCATAGGTGTCATGGGAGAAGCGGAACCTCATTTTGATGCGTTGTGAAGCCAAGATGCAAGATTGGAGCACGGTTTGCTTCGAACCAAACATAGGCATGAAAACTATTTGCTTTGCACTCCATGATACACATAGGTTTCATGGGAGGATTGGAACCTCGTTTGGTTGAGTATGGATGCGATGTGAAGCCAAGATACATGATAGGAGCACGGTTTGCTTTGAACCTACCATAGGCACGAAAACTATTTGTTTTGCACTCCATGAAACTCATAGGTGTCAAGGGAGAAGTGGAACCTCATTTGGATGCGTTGTGAAACCAAGATGCAAGATGGGAGCACGGTTTGCTTCGAACCTAACATAAGAATGAAAACTATTTGCTTTGCACTCCATGATACACATTGGTGTCATGGGAGAAGTGGAACCTCGTTTGGATGAGTTTGGATGCGTTGTGAACCCAAGATGCAAGATAGGGGCACGGTTTGCTTCGAACCACCATAGGCATGAAAACTATGTGATTTGCACTACATGAAACGTATAGGTCTCATGGGAGAAGTGGAACCACATTTGGATGCGTTGTGAAGCCAAGATGCAAGATAGGAGCACGGTTTGCTTCGAACCAAACATAGGCATGAAAACTATTTGCTTTGCACTCCATGATACACTTAGGTGTCATGGGAGAAGTGGAACCTCATTTGGATGCGTTGTGAAACCAAGATGCAAGATGGGAGCACGGTTTGCTTCGAACCTAACATAGGCATGAAAACTATTTGCTTTGCTCTCCGTGATACACATAGGTGTCATGGGAGAAGTGGAACCTCGTTTGGATGAGTTTGGATGCGTTGTGAAACCAAGATGCAAGATAGGAGCACGGTTTGCTTCGAACCACCATTGGCATGAAAACTATATGATTTGCACTCCATGAAACTCATAGGTGTCATGGGATAAGTGGAACCTCATTTGGATGCGTTTGGAAGCCAAGATGCAAGAGACGAGTACGGTTTGCTTCGAACCAAACATAGGCATGAAAACTATTTGGTTTTTACTCCATGATACACTTAGGTGTCATGGGAGAAGTGGAACCTCATTTGGATGTGTTGTGAAACCAAGATGCAAGATGGGAGCACGGTTTGCTTCGAACCTAACATAGGCATGAAAACTATTTGCTTTGCACTCCATGATACACATAGGTGTCATGGAAGAAGTGGAACCTCGTTTGGATGAGTTTGGATGCGTTGTGAAACCAAGATGCAACATAGGAGCATGGTTTGCTTCGAACCACAATTGGCACGAAAACTATATGATTTGCACTCCACGAAACTCACAGGTGTCGTGGGAGAAGTGGAACCTCATTTGGATGCGTTGTGAAGCCAAGATGCAAGATAGGAGCATGGTTTTCTTCGAACCTACCATAGGCACGAAAACTCTTTGCTTTGCACTCCATGATACACATAGGTGTCATGGGAGAAGTGGAACCTCATTTGGATGTGTTGTGAAACCAAGATGCAACATAGGAGCACGGTTTGCTTCGAACCTAACATAGGTGTGAAAACTATTTGCTTTGCACTCCATGATACACATAGGTGTCATGGGAGAAGTGGAACCTCGATTGGATGAGTTTGGATGCATTGTGAAACCAAGATGCAAGATAGGAGCACGGTTTGCTCCGAACCACCATAGGCACGAAAACTATTTGCTTTGCACTGCATGAAACTCATAGGTGTCATAGGAGAAGTGGAAGCTCATTTGGATGCATTGTGAAGCCAAGTTGCAAGATAGGAGCACGGTTTGCTTGAAACCTACCATAGGCACGAAAACTCATTGCTTTGCACTCCATGATACACATAGGTGTCATGGGAGAAGTGGAACTTTATTTGGATGTGTTGTGAAACCAAGATGCAAGGTTGGAGCACGGTATGCTTCGAACCACCATAGGCATGAAAAGTATTTGCTTTGCACTCCATGAAACTCATAGGTGTCATGGGAGAAGTGGAACCTCATTTGGATGCGTTGTGAAACCAAGATGCAAGATGGGAGCACGGTTTGCTTCGAACCTAACATAGGCATGAAAACTATTTGCTTTGCACTCCATCAAACACATAGGTGTCATGGCAGAAGTGGAACCTCGCTTGGATGAGTTTGGATGCTTGCGAAACCAAGATGCAAGATAGGAGCACGGTTAGCTTCAAACCACCATTGGCATGAAAACTATATGATTTGCACTCCATGAAACTCATAGGTGTCATGGGAGATGTGGAACCTCATTTGGATGCGTTGTGAAACCAAGATGCAAGATGGGAGCACGGTTTGCTTCGAACCATTGTAGGCATGGAAACTATATGATTTGCACTCCATGAAACTCATAGGTGTCATGGGAGAAGTGGAACCTCATTTGGATGCGTTGTGAAGCCAAGATGCAAGATAGGAGCATGGTTTTCTTCGAACCTAACATAGGCACGAAAACTATTTGCTTCGCACTCCATGATACACACAGGTGTCATGGGAGAAGTGGAACCTCGATTTGATGAGTTTGGATGCATTGTGAAACCAAGATGCAAGGTACGGTTTGCTTTGAACCACCATATGCTCGAAAACTATTTGATTTGCACTCCATGAAACTCATAGGTGTCATGGTAGAAGCGGAACCTCATTTTGATGCGTTGTGAAGCAAAGATGCAAGATTGGAGCATGGTTTGCTTCGAACCAAACATAGGCATGAAAACTATTTGCGTTGTACTCCATGATACACATAGGTTTCATGGGAGAAATGGAACCTCGTTTGGTTGAGTTTGGATGCATTGTGATACCAAGATGCAAGATAGGAGCACAGTTTGCTTAGAACCTACAATAGGCATGAAAACTCTTTGCTTTGCACTCCATGATACAAATAGGTGTCATGGGAGAAGTGGTACCTCATTTGGATGCGTTGTGATACCAAGATGCAAGGTAGGAGCACGGTTTGCTTCGAACCGCCATAGGCATGAAAAGTATTTTCTTTGCACTCCATGAAACTCATAGGTGTCAAGGGCGAAGTGAAACCTCATTTGGATGCGTTGTGAAACCAAGATGCAAGATGGGAGCACGGTTTGCTTCGAACCTAACATAGGAATGAAAACTATTTGCTTTGCACTCCCTGATACACATAGGTGTCATGGGAGAAGTGGAACCTCGTTTGGATGAGTTTGGATGCGTTGTGAAACCAAGATGCAAGATAGGAGCACGGTTTGCTTCGAACCACCATAGGCATGAAAACTATGTGATTCGCACTACATGAAACGTATAGGTGTCATAGGAGAAGTGGAACCACATTTGGATGCGTTGTGAAGCCAAGATGCAAGATAGGAGCACGGTTTGCTTCGAACCAAACATAGGCATGAAAACTATTTGCTTTCCACTCCATGATACACTTAGGTGTCATGGGAGAAGTGGAACCTCATTTGGATGTGTTGTGAAACCAAGATGCAAAATGGGAGCACAGTTTGCTTCGAACCTAAGATAGGCATGAAAACTATTTGCTTTGCTCTCCGTGATACGCATAGGTGTCATGGGAGAAGTGGAACCTCGTTTGGATGAGTTTGGATGCGTTGTGAAACCAAGATGCAAGATAGGAGCACGGTTTGCTACGAACCACCATTGGTATGAAAACTATAGGATTTGCACTCCATGAAACTCATAGGTGTCATGGGAGAAGTGGAACCTCATTTGGATGCGTTTGGAAGCCAAGATGCAAGATACGAGTACGGTTTGCTTCGAACCAAACATAGCATGAAAACTATTTGCTTTTTACTCCATGATACACTTAGGTGTCATGGGAGAAGTGGAACCTCATTTGGATGCGTTGTGAAACCAAGATGCAAGATGGGAGCACGGTTTGCTTCGAACCTAACATAGGCATGAAAACTATTTGCTTTGCACTCCATGATACACATAGGTGTCATGGAAGAAGTGGAACCTCGTTTGGATGAGTTTGGATGCGTTGTGAAACCAAGATGCAACTTAGGAGCACGGTTTGCTTCGAACCACAATTGGCACGAAAACTATATGATTTGCACTCCGCGAAACTCATAGGTGTCATGGGAGAAGTGGAACCTCATTTGGATGCGTTGTGAAGCCAAGATGCAAGGTAGGAGCATGGTCTCCTTCGAACCACAATTGGCATGAAAACTATATGATTTGCACTCCACGAAACTCACAGGTGTCGTGGGAGAAGTGGAACCTCATTTGGATGCGTTGTGAAGCCAAGATGCAAGATAGGAGCATGGTTTTCTTCGAACCTACCATAGGCACGAAAACTCTTTGCTTTGCACTCCATGATACACATAGGTGTCATGGGAGAAGTGGATCCTCATTTGGATGCGTTGTGAAACCAAGATGCAACATAGGAGCACGGTTTGCTTCGAACCTAACATAGGCGTGAAAACTATTTGCTTTGCACTCCATGATACACATAGGTGCCATGGGAGAAGTGGAACCTCGATTGGATGAGTTTGGATGCATTGTGAAACCAAGATGCAAGATAGGAGCACGATTTACTTCGAACCACCATAGGCACGAAAACTATTTGCTTTGCACTCCATGAAACTCACAGGTGTCATAGGAGAAGTGGAAGCTCATTTGGATGCATTGTGAAACCAAGATGCAAGATAGGAGCACAGTTTGCTTCGAACCTACCATAGGCATGAAAACTCTTTGCCTTGCACTCCATGATACACATAGGTGTCATGGGAGAAGTGGAACCTCATTTCGATGTGTTGTGAAACCAAGATGCAAGGTTGGAGCATGGTTTGCTTCGAACCACCATAGGCATGAAAAGTATTTGCTTTGCACTCCATGAAACTCGTAGGTGTCATGGGAGAAGTGGAACCTCATTTGGATGCGTTGTGAAACCAAGATGCAAGATAGGAGCACGGTTTGCTTGGAACCTAACATAGGCATGAAAACTATTTGCTTTGCTCTCCATGAAACACATAGGTGTCATGGCAGAAGTGGAACCTCGTTTGGATGAGTTTGGATGCGTTGCGAAACCAAGATGCATGATAGGAGCACGGTTAGCATCAAACCACCATTGGCATGAAAACTATATGATTTGCACTCCATGAAACTCATAGGTGTCATGGGAGATGTGGAACCTCATTTGGATGCGTTGTGAAACCAAGATGAAAGATGGGAGCACGGTTTGCTTCGAACCATTGTAGGCATGAAAACTATATGATTTGCACTCCATGAAACTCATAGGTGTCATGGGAGAAGTGGAACCTCATTTGGATGCGTTGTGAAGCCAAGATGCAAGATAGGAGCATGGTTTTCTTCGAACCTAACATAGGCACGAAAACTATTTGCTTCGCACTCCATGATACACACAGGTGTCATGGGAGAAGTGGAACCTCGATTTGATGAGTTTGGATGCATTGTGAAACCAAGATGCAAGGTACGGTTTGCTTCGAACCACCATATGCTCGAAAACTCTTTGATATGCACTCCATGAAACTCATAGGTGTCATGGGAGAAGCGGAACCTCATTTTGATGTGTTGTGAAGCCAAGATGCAAGATTGGAGCACGGTTTGCTTCGAACCAAACATAGGCATGAAAACTATTTGCTTTGCACTCCATGTTACACATAGGTTTCATGGGAGAAATGGAACCTCGTTTGGTTGAGTTTGGATGCATTGTGATACCAAGATGCAAGATAGGAGCACAGTTTGCTTAGAACCTACCATGGGCACGAAAACTCTTTGCTTTGCACTCCATGATACAAATAGGTGTCATGGGAGAAGTGGTACCTCATTTGGATGCGTTGTGATACCAAGATGCAAGGTAGGAGCACGGTTTGCTTCGAACCACTATAGGCATGAAAAGTATTTTCTTTGCACTCCATGAAACTCATAGGTGTCAAGGGAGAAGTGGAACCTCATTTGGATGCGTTGTGAAACCAAGATGCAAGATGGGAGCACGGTTTGCTTCGAACCTAACATAGGAATGAAAACTATTTGCTTTGCACTCCATGATACACATAGGTGTCATGGGAGAAGTGGAACCTCGTTTGGATGAGTTTGGATGCGTTGTGAAACCAAGATGCAAGAAAGGAGCACGGTTTGCTTCGAACCACCATAGGCATGAAAACTATGTGATTTGCACTACATGAAACGTATAGGTGTCATGGGAGAAGTGGAACCACATTTGGATGCGTTGTGAAGACAAGATGCAAGATAGGAGCACGGTTTGCTTCGAACCAAACATAGGCATGAAATCTATTTGCTTTGCACTCCATGATACACTTAGGTATCATGGGAGAAGTGGAACCTCATTTGGATGCGTTGTGAAACCAAGAAGCACGATGGGAGCACGGTTTGCTTCGAACCTAACATAGGCATGAAAACTATTTGCTTTGCACTCCATGATACACATAGGTGTCATGGGAGAAGTGGAACATTTTGCAGGAGTATTCTGATGTGTTTCCAAGTGAGATACCAGCGGGGCTGCCACCAATACGTGGGATTGAGCACCAAATTGATCTTATTCCTGGTGCATCTTTGCCGAACCGAGCGCCAAACAGGACCAATCCGGAAGAAATGAAGGAAATTCAGTGACAAGTGAAAGAACTACTAGACAAAGGTTATGTCTGTGAGTCTCTTAGTCCTTGTGCTGTTCCGGTAATTTTAGTGCCTAAGAAAGATGGAACATGGCGTATGTGTGTTGATTGTAGGGCTATTAATAATATCACCATTCGATATTGACACCCTATTCCACGATTAGATGATATGCTTGATGAATTGAGTGGTGCTGTTGTGTTTTCAAAGGTTGATCTACGTAGTGGGTATCATCAGATTCGTATGAAATTGGGAGATGAATGGAAAACTGCTTTCAAAACTAAGTTCAGTCTATATGAGTGGTTAGTCATGCCTTTTGGGTTAACTAATGCGCCTACTACTTTCATGAGATTAATGAACGAGGTTTTGCGTGCTTTCATTGGGAAATTTGTTGTCTTCTACTTTGATGATATACTGATTTATAGCAAATCCATGGATGAACACCTTGATCACTTACATGCTGTTTTTAATGCTCTACGTGATGCACGTTTGTTTGGTAACCTTGAGAAGTGCACTTTCTGCACCGATCGAGTATCGTTTCTTGGCTATGTTGTCACTCCACAGGGAATTGAGGTTGATGAAGCCAAGGTGGAAGCTATACAAGGATGGCTTGTACCCACGATGGTCACACAAGTGCGGAGTTTCCTAGGACTTGCTGGTTTCTATCGCCGTTTTGTGAAGGACTTCAGCACCATTGCTGCACCATTGAATGAGCTTACAAAGAAGGGAGTGCCCTTTTCTTGGGGCAAAGCGCAAGAGCACTCCTTCCACGTGCTGAAAGATAAGTTAACACATGCACCTCTGCTCCAACTCCCTGATTTTAATAAGACTTTTGAGCTCGAATGTGATGCGAGTGGAATTAGATTGGGTGGTGTTTTGTTACAAGAAGGCAAACCTGTTGCATACTTTAGTGAGAAATTGAGCGGGCCTATTCTGAATTATTCTACGTATGATAAGGAATTATATGCTCTAGTGCGGATATTAGAAACATGGCAGCATTATTTGTGGCCCAAAGAACTTGTTATACATTCTGATCATGAATCTTTGAAACATATTCATAGTCAAGGAAAACTGAATCGTAGACATGCAAAATGGGTTGAATTTATTGAATCTTTTCCTTATGTTATCAAACACAAGAAAGGGAAGGATAATATCATTGCAGATGCATTGTCTAGGAGATATACTTTGCTGAATCAACTTGATTACAAGATCTTTGGGTTAGACACAATTAAAGACCAATATGCTCATGATGCTGATTTTAAAGATGTGTTGCTGCATTGTAGAGATGGGAAGTCATGGAACAAATTCATCGTCAATGATGGGTTTTGTGTTTAGTGCTAACAAGCTATGCATTTCAGCTATCTCCGTTCGCTTGTTATTGCTGCAGGAAGCGCATGGAGGTGGTTTGATGGGGCATTTTGGAGCAAAGAAGATGGAGGACATTCTTGCTGGTCATTTCTTTTGGCCGAAGATGCGACGAGACGTGGAGCGATTTGTTGCTCACTGCACAACATGTCAAAAGGCTAAGTCACGGTTGAATCCACACGGTTTGTATATGCCTCTTCCTGTTCCTAGTGTCTCTTGGGAGATATTTCTATCGATTTTGTGTTGGGATTGCCACGGACTAGGAAAGGGCGAGATAGTGTTTTTGTGGTTGTGGATAGATTCTCTAAAATGGCACATTTCATACCATGTCATAAAACTGATGATGCTACACATATTGCTGATTTGTTCTTTCGAGAAGTTGTTCGCTTGCATGGTGTGCCGAATACAATTGTTTCTGATCGTGATGCTAAATTTCTTAGCCATTTTTGGAGAACTTTATGGGCTAAATTGGGGACTAAGCTTTTATTTTCCACCACTTGTCATCCCCAAACTGATGGTCAAACTGAAGTTGTGAATAGAACTTTATCTACTATGTTAAGGGCTGTTTTAAAGAAGAATATTAAGATGTGGGAAGTTTGTTTGCCTCATATTGAGTGATTCAGGACTTGTTGGAAAGCTAATCAAGTCTACTTTCATATGGATCCAGCCTCATACTCATACCTGCTCAGAAGCGGCGTCAACAGTCTAAAAATCACCGAGAGGTCTATTCTGTCCAGGGTGCTGCGCCACCTTAAGTCAGCCCAATGGGCTTGTATCGTTTAGTGTCCAGTAGGGGCGCGACCTAGGGTTGGAGCACGACCCAAACTCTCTTGTGGTCGTCCTCCACACGTCATATACCCCTTAGCCGCCACCAGGAACACTTGGGTTTTGTTTAGATCAAGTTTAGCCGTCGCTACTTGCTTGTAGGCGCGCGTGCTGATCCAGTCGCCCGTCTCCTTGTCTTCGGAAACCCACTCATAATAAGATTCAGTTTGAAACCTTCAATTTCATCTTGCAATTTCAGTGCTTGTTTCCTCGTTCTTGCTGGTTCTTCGATTGCTCGCAGGACGGGAGCCCCAGGGGCTGGTCGTCGCGCTCCACAAGATCGTGACGGCTTTTGGAAGTGGTGCATCGGTCGCTAAGTCACGGTCTAGGAAGGCTGTAATCGGGCCGTGAACGTCATCTCCATCCACCAATTGAGTTATATCACGCATCTCATCGAAAGATCGACCACAAACCCGCGCGGGTTGCTATCAGATACACATAGGTGTCATGGGAGAAGTGGAACCGCATTTGGATGCGTTGTGAAACCAAGATGCAAGGTAGGAGCACGGTTTGCTTCAAACCACCATAGGCATGAAAAAGTATACGCTTTGCACTTCATGAAACTCATAGGTGTCATGCGAGAAGTGGAACCTCGTTTGTATGCGTTGTGAAACCAAGATGCAAGATAGGAGCACCGATTGCTTCGAACCTAACATAGGCATGAAAACTATTTGCTTTGCACTCCACGACACATATAGGTGTCATGGGAGAAGTGGAACCTCGTCTGGATGAGTTTGGATGCGTTGTGAAACCAAGATGCAAGATAGGAGCACGGTTTGCCTCGAACCACCATAGGCATGAGAACTATATGATTTGCACTCCATGAAACTCATAGGTGTTATGGGAGAAGTGGAACCTCATTTGGATGAGTTGTGAAGCCGGGATGCAAGATAGGAGCACGGTTTGCTTCAAACCAAACATAGGCATGAAAACTATTTGCCTTGCACTCCAGGATACACATAGGTGTCATGGGAGAAGTGGAACCACATTTAGATGCGTTTTGAAACCAAGATGCAAGATAGGATCACGGTTTGCTTCGATCCTAACATAGGCATGAAAACTATTGACTTGGCACTCCATGATACACAAAGGTGTCTTGGGAGAAGTGTAACCTCGTTTGGATGAGTTTGGGTGCGTTGTGAAACCAAGATGCAAGATAGGAGCACGGTTTGCTTCGAACCACCATTGGCATGAAAACTATTTGCTTTGCACTCCATTAAACTTATAGGTGCCATGGGAGAAGTGGAAGCTCATTTGTATGCGATGTGAAGCCAAGATGCAAGATAGGAGCACGGTTTGCTTTGAACCTACCATAGGCATGAAAACTATTTGCTTTGCACTCCATGAAACTCATAGGTGTCATGGGAGAAGTGGTTCAATTGATATGAACCCGCTAGGGTTCGTGGTCGATCTTTCGATGAGAGGCGTGAGATAACTCGATTGGTGGAAGGAGATGACGTTCACGGCCCGACTACAGCCTTCCAAGACCGCGCCTTAGCGACCGATACACCAACTCCAGCGGTTGCACGCGATCTTGCGGAGCACGACCAACCAAACCACTAGGGTTATTCCTGCAAGCAATCGAAGAACCAGCAAGAACAAGAAGAACAAGCACTCAATTGCAAATATGAGATGAAAGTTCAGATCTGATACACATGAAGGTGGGGTTCTGAATCGAGTAGAACGGATGGTCTAGTCGACACACGCGTCTACAAGGAAGTAGCAGCGGCTAAACTTACATCAAAAACAAAACCCAATCTGTTTGTGGCGGCTCTAGAGGCATATATGTAGATGGAAGGACGACCAAGGAGGTGCTGGGGTCGTCCTCCAACCCTAGGACATGTCCCTAATGGACCGAACTTGATACATGGGCCAATAGCCCAAAATTAGGCGACGCAGCACCATAAGCAGAGAAGGTCCTGACGTTAAAATGATGACTACAAACGTATCTGATAAGATATGGGAACAAACATAGATCCATTGGAAAGTAGACTTAATATGCTTTCCAAAGAGTCCTAGAACGTTCCAATCGGACTCCGTATGAAGTCGTGGTGACCGTCTCAAGTTGGGACTCTGCTGCAGTCCGAATTCCACACCAAAACGTGTTGGACTTGGACTCTTTCCTTCCTTGGGCTATAAGTGACGTGGTGGCCTGGTGGAGGACGTTTGGAATACTTAGATTTGGTCCCCAATCAATTTCATTGACCTTCCGTGCTTCCGTTATGCAATCAAACCTTCCCTTGATCCATGTAAGTAATTCTGCAAATGAAAATACACACACTTTATGGTGCAGCACCAATTCATCAAATGTATCAATAATAAGACTCATATAGAATAGTTTCACCTTTGGTTTAGAATTGGTTAACATGGTCATATCCAAGCCTATGATGTCCTCATCACAATTGATATGAACCCGCTAGGGTTCGTGGTCGATCTTTCGATGAGAGGCGTGAGATAACTCGATTGGTGGAAGGAGATGACGTTCACGGCCCGACTACAGCCTTCCAAGACCGCGCCTTAGCGACCGATACACCAACTCCAGCGGTTGCACGCGATCTTGCGGAGCACGACCAACCAAACCACTAGGGTTATTCCTGCAAGCAATCGAAGAACCAGCAAGAACAAGAAGAACAAGCACTCAATTGCAAATATGAGATGAAAGTTCAGATCTGATACACATGAAGGTGGGGTTCTGAATCGAGTAGAACGGATGGTCTAGTCGACACACGCGTCTACAAGGAAGTAGCAGCGGCTAAACTTACATCAAAAACAAAACCCAATCTGTTTGTGGCGGCTCTAGAGGCATATATGTAGATGGAAGGACGACCAAGGAGGTGCTGGGGTCGTCCTCCAACCCTAGGACATGTCCCTAATGGACCGAACTTGATACATGGGCCAATAGCCCAAAATTAGGCGACGCAGCACCATAAGCAGAGAAGGTCCTGACGTTAAAATGATGACTACAAACGTATCTGATAAGATATGGGAACAAACATAGATCCATTGGAAAGTAGACTTAATATGCTTTCCAAAGAGTCCTAGAACGTTCCAATCGGACTCCGTATGAAGTCGTGGTGACCGTCTCAAGTTGGGACTCTGCTGCAGTCCGAATTCCACACCAAAACGTGTTGGACTTGGACTCTTTCCTTCCTTGGGCTATAAGTGACGTGGTGGCCTGGTGGAGGACGTTTGGAATACTTAGATTTGGTCCCCAATCAATTTCATTGACCTTCCGTGCTTCCGTTATGCAATCAAACCTTCCCTTGATCCATGTAAGTAATTCTGCAAATGAAAATACACACACTTTATGGTGCAGCACCAATTCATCAAATGTATCAATAATAAGACTCATATAGAATAGTTTCACCTTTGGTTTAGAATTGGTTAACATGGTCATATCCAAGCCTATGATGTCCTCATCATTCTCCCCTTCTTGACAGCAAACCGTCCTCGGTTTGACCAATGTTGGAGCACATGTTCTAGGTAATAGCCAACTTGGCTCCCCTTCTTGAGAGTGATCATTGAGTGATGGCAGCATCAAATGTGTTAGTTTGCTTCCTCTCCTCCGATGTGGTGGGTGCTGGATAATCATTCTTTTCCACTTTAGCTGCGGGTGTAGTTGCTCAAATTGCTCCATGCACTCAATGGTTTTATTCCCATCCTCCTGCAAAATGTTATGGACAACGAGGGGAAAAACAGGACGCTCTATCTCTAGCTGTGGTGATGAAATTAGAGAAGTATCACACAATTCTTCTTGGTCACAAGGTACAACAAGCAAATTAGGTTGTGACAAAGGCAAATGAGCACTGAGTTTCACTATTTGTTGCTCCTTTTTAACATGTACAGTGGACAATTGCTGGTTACAATGTGTCACATCATTCTTGCAAGTATTCATAGATAAAAGAATCTGATTTTCAACTTTACAAGCAAGACAAAATAAGCAAGATATATGGTTATATGTTTCACCAGCGAGCAAGCATTGAATTTCAGAACTGAGCCCTTGCATGAACCTACTCATTACATCTTCCATAGATTCATCCAAGCCACTAAACATGACACAAATTTTAAAATCATGGTAGTATTGTTTCACGGTTCTACTACCCTGTTTCAGTTTCTCCAGTTTAGCAAGCAAGTGGTCCACATAATATGCAGGAATATATACACCTCTAAAATGCATTTTGAATTCTTTCCATGTTTGCGGAACAATGTTATTCCTACAAAGATGTTTCCATTCATGCAAAGCATCCTTAGTTAAAGCATTAGATGCAGCAAAAACCATTTGCTTCTCAGACAAATCATACTCATCAAATTTCTTATCTACCTTCAGCTCCCAATTAATGTATGCATGAGGATCAAATTTACCAGCAAATGAAGGCAAGTGTTGAATGACATCCAGAATATGAGGGTGTAATGCCATGAACTCATGATGCTCTGCATTACCTGCCATGATTAGTAGAAAACAAGAAACAAACACAATAACATGTATGCTCCTATCAACTACAAGGATGTGGTGATCATAATTCTCTCACTTTCAACTTATTCAAACAAGCTCTTACAAGTTCTTACCAAGCCAAACAGGAGGTGGCAGCAACCAACAAGTCGGGAACCCTGGAAAAAGCGTATCGGTGCTGCAGCAAGAACACCTATCAAGCTGTAATCGGATATGTGGAGTTGTAGGAGGGCTGAAATTAATACACAAGGAAGTACCAGCACCACATTAGTCACAAAAGCAAGCTGAGAAATCGTTCAACGGTGGTACCGTGCTGGTCCTAGGCTAGACCGTGCTAGAGACGCGAGCCTGGACACAAACGAAGCCACGGTACAATAGGAAACAAGGCACAAAAATAGCAAGAAATTCACTCCCCCTTCTTTTCCTTCTCTTTTCTTTTCTTTCTTTTCTCTTTCTCTTTCTTTCTATTTTTTCGTTCTTTTACTTTGCACAACCAGAACAAATCAGAATCTTTGCAAATCAGATTTCAGAAAAGCAACTTACAATGTGTTTCTCTTTCTTTTCTGGGAGTAACAAGAATAGAAGTAGCAATGTAGATTTTTCTTTGTGTGCCCAAATCAGATTTTGCCGGTGTTAAAATAAAATAGCAGGGATGGGTATGCGGCAGCAAAGATGCATATGATGGAAATTATTGCAATGGAGATGAATATGATGTAGGATGGAGATGTTTATGGTGGTGATGGCAGCAGAGACGTATATGATTGACAGTGACCAAAACGTGACAAGAACTCGAAATTCTAAAAGACTAACCCTAAGACCAGCAACTTGACTCAACCGATGTAAGCCAAACTCAACAAGCCTGAACTAAGTAGTACTAGTAAAAGGCACAAAAGGTCTATGGGATTATGGAAAATTAAATCTACAATTTTTATGGCTTTTTCTGGACTATAGGAAAATAATGTAAACTGAAATCTCTCACCGATAAACCTTGCTCTGATACCAATTGATATGAACCCGCTAGGGTTCGTGGTCGATCTTTCGATGAGAGGCGTGAGATAACTCGATTGGTGGAAGGAGATGACGTTCACGGCCCGACTACAGCCTTCCAAGACCGCGCCTTAGCGACCGATACACCAACTCCAGCGGTTGCACGCGATTTTGCGGAGCACGACCAACCAAACCACTAGGGTTATTCCTGCAAGCAATCGAAGAACCAGCAAGAACAAGAAGAACAAGCACTCAATTGCAAATATGAGATGAAAGTTCAGATCTGATACACATGAAGGTGGGGTTCTGAATCGAGTAGAACGGATGGTCTAGTCGACACACGCGTCTACAAGGAAGTAGCAGCGGCTAAACTTACATCAAAAACAAAACCCAATCTGTTTGTGGCGGCTCTAGAGGCATATATGTAGATGGAAGGACGACCAAGGAGGTGCTGGGGTCGTCCTCCAACCCTAGGACATGTCCCTAATGGACCGAACTTGATACATGGGCCAATAGCCCAAAATTAGGCGACGCAGCACCATAAGCAGAGAAGGTCCTGACGTTAAAATGATGACTACAAACGTATCTGATAAGATATGGGAACAAACATAGATCCATTGGAAAGTAGACTTAATATGCTTTCCAAAGAGTCCTAGAACGTTCCAATCGGACTCCGTATGAAGTCGTGGTGACCGTCTCAAGTTGGGACTCTGCTGCAGTCCGAATTCCACACCAAAACGTGTTGGACTTGGACTCTTTCCTTCCTTGGGCTATAAGTGACGTGGTGGCCTGGTGGAGGACGTTTGGAATACTTAGATTTGGTCCCCAATCAATTTCATTGACCTTCCGTGCTTCCGTTATGCAATCAAACCTTCCCTTGATCCATGTAAGTAATTCTGCAAATGAAAATACACACACTTTATGGTGCAGCACCAATTCATCAAATGTATCAATAATAAGACTCATATAGAATAGTTTCACCTTTGGTTTAGAATTGGTTAACATGGTCATATCCAAGCCTATGATGTCCTCATCAAGTGGAACCTCCTTTGGATGCGTTGTGTTGCCATGATGCAAGATAGGAGCATGGTTGGCTTCGAACCTACCACAGGCACGAAAAGTACTTGCTTTGCACTCCATGATACACATAGGTGTCGTGGGAGAAGTGGAACCACATTTGGATGCGTTGTGAAACCAAGATGCATGGTAGGAGCACAGTTTGGTTCGAACCACCATGGGCATGAAAAGTATTTGCTTTGCACTCAATGAAACTCATAGGTGTCATGGGAGAAGTGGAACCTCATTTGGATGCGTTGTGAAGCCAAGATGCAAGATAGGAGCACGGTTTGCATTGAACCTACCAAAGGCATGATAACTATTTGCTTTGCATTCCATGAAACTCATAGGTGTCATGGGAGAAGTGGAACCTCATTTGGATGCGTTGTGAAGCCAAGATGCAAGATAGGAGCACGGTTTGCTTTTAACCTACCACAGGCACGAAAACTACTTGCTTTGCACTCCATGATACACATAGGTGTCATGGGAGAAGTGGAACCGCATTTGGATGCGTTGTGAAACCAAGATGCAAGGTAGGAGCACGGTTTGCTTCAAACCACCATAGGCATGAAAAAGTATTTGCTTTCCACTTCACGAAACTCATTGGTGTCATGCGACAAGTGGAACCTCATTTGTATGCGTTGTGAAACCAAGATGCGAGATAGGAGCACGATTTGCTTCAAACCTAACATAGGCTGAAAACTATTTGCTTTGCACTCCATGATACACATAGGTGTCATGGGATAAGTGGAACCTCATTTGGATGACTTTGGATGCGTTGTGAAACCAAGATGCAAGATAGGAGCACAGTTTGCTAGGAACCTACCATAGGCACGAAACTATTTGCTTTGCACTCCATGATGCACATAGGCGTCATGGGAGAAGTGGAACCACATTTGGATGCGTTGTGAAACCAAGATGCAAGATAGGAGCATGGATTGCTTCGAACCTAACATAGGCATGAAAACTACCTGCTTTGCGCTCGACGATACATTTAGGTGTCATGGGAGAAGTGGAACCTCGTTTGGATGAGTTTGGATGCGTTGTGAAACCAAGATGCAAGATATTAGCACGGTTTGCTTCGAACCACCATAGGCATGAGAACTAAATGATTTGCACTCCATGAAACTCATAGATGTCATGGGAGAAGTGGAACCACATTTAGATGCATCGTGAAACCAAGATGCAAGATGGGATCACGGTTTGCTTCGAACCTAACATAGGCATGAAAACTATTTGCCTTGGCACTCCATGATACACATAGGTGTCTTGGAAGAAGTGGAACCTCGTTTGGATGAGTTTGGTTGTGTTGTGAAACCAAGATGCAAGATAGGAGCACGGTTTGCTTCGAACCACCATTGGCATGAAAACTATTTGCTTTGCACTCCGCGAAACTCTTAGGTGCCATGGGAGAAGTGGAAGCTCATTTGTATGCGATGTGAAGCCAAGATGCAAGATTGGAGCACGGTTTGCTTTGAACCTACCATAGGCATGAAAACTATTTGCTTTGCACTCCATGAAACTCATAGGTGTCATGGGAGAAGTGGAACCTCATTTGGATGCGTTGTGAAGCCATGATGCAAGATAGGAGCGTGGCTTGCTTCGAACTTACCATAGGCACGAAAACTACTTGCTTTGCACTCCATGATGCACATAGGGGTCGTGGGAGAAGTGGAACCACATTTGGATGCGTTGTGAAACAAAAATGCAAGGTAGGAGCACGGTTTCCTTCGAACCTCCATGGGCATGAAAAGTATTAGCTTTGCACTTCATGAAACTCATAGGTGTCATGGGAGAAGTCGAACCTCATTTGGATGCGTTGTGAAGCCAAGATGCAAGATAGTAGCACGGTTTGCTTTGAACCTGCCATAGGCATGATAACTATTTGCTTTGCACTCCATGAAACTCATAGGTGTCTTGGGAGAAGTGGAACCTCATTTGGATGCGTTCTGAAGCCAAGATGCAAGATAGGAGCACGGTTTGCTTTTAACCTACCACAAGCATGAAAACTACTTGCTTGGCACTCCATGATACACATAGGTGTCATGGGAGAAGTGGAACCGCATTTGCATAAGTTGTGAAACCAGGATGCATGGTAGGAGCATGGTTTGCTTCAAACCACCATAGGCATGAAAAAGTATTCGCTTTGCACTCCATGAAACTCATATGTGTCATGCGAGAAGTGGAACCTCATTTGTATGCGTTGTGAAACCAAGATGCAAGATAGGAGCACGATTTGTTTCAAACCTAACATGGGCATGAAAACTATTTGCTTTGCACTCCATGATACACATAGGTGTCATGGGACAAGTGGAACCTCATTACGATGAGGTTGGATGCGTTGTGATACCAAGATTCAAGATAGGAGCACGGTTTGCTTTGAACCACCATAGGCATGAAAACTGTTTGCTTTGCACTCCATGAAACTCACAGGTGTCATGGGAGAAGTGGAACCTCATTTGGATCTGTTGTGAAGCCAAGATGCAAGATAGGAGCACGGTTTGCTTCGAACCAAACATAGGCATGAAAACCATTTGCTTTGCACTCCCTGATACACATAGGTGTCATGGGAGATGTGGAACCTCATTTGGATGCGTTGTGAAACCACGATGCAAGATAGGACATGGTTTGCTTCGAACCAAATATAGGCATGAAGACTATTTGCTTTGCACTCCCTGATACACATAGGAGTCATGGGAGAAGTGGAAGCTGATTTGGATGCGTTGTGAAACCAAGATGCAAGGTAGGAGAACGGTTTGCTTCGAGCCACCATAGGCATGAAAAATATTTGCTTTGCACTCCCAGAAACTCGTACGTGTCACGGGAGAAGTGGAACCTCATTTGCATGCGTTGTGAAACCAAGATACAAGATGGGAGCACGGTTTGCTTCGAACCCAACATAGGGATGAAAACTACTTGCTTTGCACACGACGATACATATTGGTGTCATGGGACAAGTGCAACCTCGTTTGGATGAGTTTGGATGCGTTGTGAAACCAAGATGCAAGATAGGAGCACGGTTTGCTTCGAACCACCATAGGCATGAGAACTACGTGATTTGCACTCCACAAAACATGTAGGTGTCATGGGAGAAGTGGAAGCTCATTTGGATGAGTTGTGAAGCCGAGATGCAAGATAGGAGCACGGTTTGCTTCGAACCAAACATAGGCATGAAAACTATTTGCATTGCACTCCCTGAAACTCATAGGTGTCATGGGAGAGGTGGAACCTCATTTGGATGCGTTGTGAAACTAAGATGCTAGATAGGAGCACGGATTGCTTCGAACTAACATAGGCATGAAAACTACTTGCTTTGCACTCGACGATAGACATAGGTGTCATGGGAGAAGTGGAACCTCGTTTGGATGAGTTTGGATGCGTTGTGAAACCAAGATGCAAGATAGGAGCACGGTTTACTTCGAACCACCGTAGGCATGAGAACTACATGATTTGCACTCCATGAAACTCAGAGGTGTCATGGTAGAAGTGTAACCTCATTTGGATAAGTTGTGAAACCGAGATGCATGATAGGAGCACGGTTTGCTTCGACCCAAACATAGGCACGAAAATTATTTGCCTTGCACTCCATGATACACATAGGTGTCATGGGAGAAGTGGAACCTCATTTGGACGTGTTGTGAAACCCAGATGTAAGTTAGGATCACGGTTTGCTTCGAACCAAACATTGGCATGAAAACCATTTGCTTTGCACTCCATGATACACATAGGTGTCTTGGGAGAAGTGGAACCTTGTTTGGACGAGTTTGGATGCGTTGTGAAACCAAGATGCAAGATAGGAGCATGGTTTGCTTCGAACCACCATTGGCATGAAAACTGTTTGCTTTGCACTCCATGAAACTCATAGGTGATATGGGAGAAGTGCAAGCTCATTTGTATGCGTTGTGAAGCCAAGATACAAGTAAGGTGCATGGTTTGCTTCGAACCTACCACAGCCACGAAATCTACTTGCTTTGCACTCCATGATACACATAGGTGTCGTGGGAGAAGTGGAACCTCATTTGCATGCGTTGTGAAACCAAGATGCAAGGTAGGAGCACGGTTTGCTTCGAACCACCATGGGCACGAAAAGTATTTGCTTTGCACTCCACGACACGCATAGGTGTCATGGGAGAAGTGGAACATCATTTGGATGCATTGTGAAAGCAAGATGCAAGATAGGAGCACGGTTTGCTTCGAACCTAACATAGGCATGAAAACTATTTTATTTGGACTCCATGATACACATAGGTGTCTTGGGAGAAGTAGAACCTCGTTTGGATGAGTTTGGATGCGTTGTGATACCAAGATGCAAGATAGGAGCACGGTTTGCTTGGAACCACCATTGGCATGAAAACTATTTGCTTTGCACTCCATGAAACTCATAGGCGTCAAAGGAGAAGTGGAAGCTCATTTGGATGCGTTGTGAAGCCAAGATGTAAGATAGGAGCACGGTTTGCTTTGACCCAACCATAGGCATGATAACTATTTGCTTTGCACTCCATGAAACTCATAGGTGTCATGTGAGAAGTGTGGAACCTCATTTGGATGCGTTGTGAAGCCAGGATGCAAGATAGGAGCACGGTTTGCTTCGAACCCAGCACAGGCATGAAAACTACTTGCTTTGCAATCCATGATACATATTGGTGTCATGGGAGAAGTGGAACCTCATTTGGACGCGTTGTGAAACCAAGATGCAAGGTAGGAGCATGGTTTGCTTCGAACCAAACACAGGCATGAAAACTATTTGCTTAGCACTCCATGATACACATAGGTATCATGGGAGAAGTGGAACCTCATTTAGATGCGTTGTGAAACCAAGATGCAAGATAGGATCATGGTTTGCTTCGAACCAAACATAGGCATAAAAACAATTTGCTTTGCACTCCATGATACACATTGGTGTCTTGGGAGAAGTGGAACCTCGTGTGGATGAGTTTGGATGCGTTGCGAAACCACAATGCAAGACAGGAGCACGGTTTGCTTCGAACCACCATTGGCACGAAAACTATTTGCTTTGCACTCCATGAAACTCATAGGTGTCATAGGAGATGTGGAAGCTCATTTGGATGCGTTGTGAATCCAAGATGCATGATAGGAGGACGGTTTGCTTTGACCCTACCATAGGCATGATAACTATTTGCTTTGCACTCCATGAAACTCATATGTGTCATGGGAGAAGTGGAACCTCATTTGGATGCATTGTGAAGTCAGGATGCAAGATAGGAGCACGGTTTGCTTTGACCCAACCATAGGCATGATAACTATTTGCTTTGCACTCCATGAAACTCATAGGTGTCATGTGAGAAGTGTGGAACCTCATTTGGATGCGTTGTGAAGCCAGGATGCAAGATAGGAGCACGGTTTGCTTCGAACCCAGCACAGGCATGAAAACTACTTGCTTTGCAATCCATGATACATATTGGTGTCATGGGAGAAGTGGAACCTCATTTGGACGCGTTGTGAAACCAAGATGCAAGGTAGGAGCATGGTTTGCTTCGAACCAAACACAGGCATGAAAACTATTTGCTTAGCACTCCATGATACACATAGGTATCATGGGAGAAGTGGAACCTCATTTAGATGCGTTGTGAAACCAAGATGCAAGATAGGATCATGGTTTGCTTCGAACCAAACATAGGCATAAAAACAATTTGCTTTGCACTCCATGATACACATTGGTGTCTTGGGAGAAGTGGAACCTCGTGTGGATGAGTTTGGATGCGTTGCGAAACCACAATGCAAGACTGGAGCACGGTTTGCTTCGAACCACCATTGGCACGAAAACTATTTGCTTTGCACTCCATGAAACTCATAGGTGTCATAGGAGATGTGGAAGCTCATTTGGATGCGTTGTGAATCCAAGATGCATGATAGGAGGACGGTTTGCTTTGACCCTACCATAGGCATGATAACTATTTGCTTTGCACTCCATGAAACTCATATGTGTCATGGGAGAAGTGGAACCTCATTTGGATGCATTGTGAAGTCAGGATGCAAGATAGGAGCACGGTTTGCTTCGAACCTACCACAGTCATGAAAACTACTTGCTTTGCACTCCATGATACATATTGGTGTCATGGGAGAAGTGGAACCTCATTTAGATGCGTTGTGAAACCAAGATGCATGGTAGGAGCTCGGTTTGCTTCGAACCACCATAAGCATGAAAAGTATTTGGTTTGCACTCCATGAAACTCATAGGTGTCATGCGAGAAGTGGAATCTCATTTGTATGCGTTGTGAAACCAAGATGCAAGATAGGAGCACGGTTCGCTTCGAAACACCATGGGCATGAAAAGTGTTTGCTTTGCACTCCACAAAACTCATAGGTGTCGTGGGAGAAGTGGAACCACTTTTGCATGCGTTGTGAAACCAAGATGCAAGATAGGAGCACGGTTTGCCTCGAACCTAACATAGGCATGGAAACTATTTGCTTTGCACTCCATGATACACCTAGGTGTCTTGGGAGAAGTGGAACCTCGTTTGGATGACTTTGGATGCGTTGTGAAACCAAGATGCAAGATAGGAGCACGGTTTGCTTCGAACCACCATTGGCATGAAAACTATTTGCTTTGCACTCCATGAAACTCATAGGTGTCATAGGAGAAGTGGAAGCTCATTCGGATGCGTTGTGAAGCCAAGATGCAAGATAGGAGCACGGTTTGCTTTGACCCAACCATAGGCATGATAACTATTTGCTTTGCACTCCATGAAACTCATAGGTGTCATGGGAGAAGTGGAACTTCATTTGGATGTGTTGTGAAGCCAGGATGCAAGATAGGAGCACAGTTTGCTTCGAACCCAACACAGGCATGAAAACTACTTGCTTTCCAATCCATGATACATATTGGTGTCATGGGAGATGTGGAACCTCATTTGGATGCGTTGTGAAACCAAGATGCAAGGTAGGAGAACGGTTTGCTTCGAACCAAACATAGGCGTGAAAACTATTTGCTTTGCACTCCATGATACACATAGGTGTCATGGGAGAAGTGGAACCTCATTTAGATGAGTTGTGAAACCAAGATGCAAGATAGGAGCACGGTTTGCCTCGAACCTAACATAGGCATGAAAACTATTTGCTTTGTACTCCATGATACACATAGGTGTCTTGGGAGAAGTGGAACCTCGTTTTGATGACTTTGGATGCGTTGTGAAACCAAGATGCAAGATAGGAGCACGGTTTGCTTCGAACCACCATTGGCATGAAAACTATATGCTTTGCACTCCATGAAACTCATAGGTGTCATAGGAGAAGTGGAAGCTCATTTGGATGCATTGTGAAGCCAAGATGCAACATAGGAGCACGGTTTGCATCGAACCACCATTGGCATGAAAACTATTTGCTTTGCACTCCATGAAACTCATAGGTGTCATAGGAGAAGTGGAAGCTCATTCGGATGCGTTGTGAAGCCAAGATGCAAGATAGGAGCACGGTTTGCTTTGACCCAACCATAGGCATGATAACTATTTGCTTTGCACTCCATGAAACTCATAGGTGTCATGGGAGAAGTGGAACTTCATTTGGATGTGTTGTGAAGCCAGGATGCAAGATAGGAGCACGGTTTGCTTTGAACCCAACACAGGCATGAAAACTACTTGCTTTCCAATCCATGATACATATTGGTGTCATGGGAGAAGTGGAACCTCATTTGGATGCGTTGTGAAACCAAGATGCACGGCAGGAGAACGGTTTGCTTCGAACCAAACATAGGCATGAAAACTATTTGCTTTGCACTCCATGATACACATAGGTGTCATGGGAGAAGTGGAACCTCATTTAGATGCGTTGTGAAACCAAGATGGAAGATAGGATCACGGTTTGCTTCGAACCAAACATAGGCATAAAAACTATTTGATTTGCACTCCATGATACACATTGGTGTCTTGGGAGAAGTGGAACCTCGTGTGGATGAGTTTGGATGCGTTGCGAAACCACGATGCAAGATAGGAGCACGGTTTGCTTCGAACCACCATTGGCATGAAAACTATTTGCTTTGCACTCCATAAAACTCATAGGTGTCATAGGAGATGTGGAAGCTCATTTGGATGCGTTGTGAATCCAAGATGCATGATAGGAGCACGGTTTGCTTTGACCCTACCATAGGCATGATAACTATTTGCTTTGCACTCCATGAAACTCATATGTGTCATGGGAAAAGTGGAACCTCATTTGGATGCATTGTGAAGCCAGGATGCAAGATAGGTGCACGGTTTGCTTCGAACCTACCACAGTCATGAAAACTACTTGCTTTGCACTCCATGATACATATTGGTGTCATGGGAGAAGTGGAACCTCATTTGGATGCGTTGTGAAACCAAGATGCAAGGTAGGAGCACGGTTTGCTTCGAACCACCATAAGCATGAAAAGTATTTGGTTTGCACTCCATGAAACTCATAGGTGTCATGTGAGAAGTGGAACCTCATTTGTATGCGTTGTGAAACCAAGATGCAAGATAGGAGCACGGTTCGCTTCGAAACACCATGGGCATGAAAAGTGTTTGCTTTGCACTCCACGAAACTCAAAGGTGTCGTGGGAGAAGTGGAACCACTTTTGGATGCGTTGTGAAACCAAGATGCAAGATAGGAGCACGGTTTGCCTCGAACCTAACATAGGCATGAAAACTATTTGCTTTGCACTCCATGATACACATAGGTGTCTAGGGAGAAGTGGAACCTCGTTTGGATGAGTTTGGATGCGTTGTGAAACCAAGATGCAAGATGGGAGCACGGTTTGCTTCGAACCACCATTGGCATGAAAACTATTTGCTTTGCACTCCATGAAACTCATAGGTGTCATAGGAGAAGTGGAAGCTCATTTGGATGCGTTGTGAAGCCAAGATGCAACATAGGAGCACGGTTTGCATCGAACTACCATTGGCATGAAAACTATTTGCTTTGCACTCCATGAAACTCATAGGTGTCATAGGAGACGTGGAAGCTCATTCGGATGCGTTGTGATGCCAAGATGCAAGATAGGAGCACGGTTTGCTTTGACCCAACCATAGGCATGATAACTATTTGCTTTGCACTCCATGAAACTCATAGGTGTCATGGGAGAAGTGGAACTTCATTTGGATGTGTTGTGAAGCCAGGATGCAAGATAGGAGCACGGTTTGCTTCGAACCCAGCACAGGCATGAAAACTACTTGCTTTCTAATCCATGATACATATTGGTGTCATGGGAGAAGTGGAACCTCATTTGGATGCGTTGTGAAACCAAGATGCAAGGTAGGAGAACGGTTTGCTTCGAACCAAACATAGGCATGAAAACTATTTGCTTTGCACTCCATGATACACATAGGTGTCATGGGAGAAGTGGAACCTCATTTAGATGCGTTGTGAAACCAAGATGCAAGATAGGATCACGGTTTGCTTCGAACCAAACATAGGCATGAAAACTATTTGCTTTGCACTCCATGATACACATTGGTGTATTGGGAGAAGTGGAACCTCGTGTGGATGAGTTTGGATGCGTTGCGAAACCACGATGCAAGATAGGGGCACGGTTTGCTTCAAACCACCATTGGCATGAAAACTATTTGCTTTGCACTCCATGAAACTCATAGGTGTCATAGGACATGTGGAAGCTCATTTGGATGCGTTGTGAAGCCAAGATCCATGATAGGAGCGCCGTTTGCTTTGACCCTACCATAGGCATGATAACTATTTGCTTTGCACTCCATGAAACTCATATGTGTCATGGGAGAAGTGGAACCTCATTTGGATGCATTGTGAAGCCAGGATACAAGATAGGAGCACGGTTTGCTTCGAACCTATCATAGTCATGAAAACTACTTGCTTTGCACTCCATGATACATGTTGGTGTCATGGGAGAAGTGGAACCTCATTTGGATGCGTTGTGAAACCAAGATGCAAGGCAGGAGCACGGTTTGCTTCGAACCACCATAAGCATGAAAAGTATTTGGTTTGCACTCCATGAAACTCATAGGTGTCATGCGAGAAGTGGAACTGCATTTGTATGCGTTGTGAAACCAAGATGCAAGATAGGAGCACGGTTTGCTTCGAAACACCATGGGCATGAAAAGTATTTGCTTTGCACTCCACGAAACTCATAGGTGTCGTTGGAGAAGTCGAACCACTTTTGGATGCGTTGTGAAACCAAGATGCAAGATAGGAGCACGGTTTGCTTCGAATTTAACATAGGCATGAAAACTATTTGCTTTGCACTCCATGATACACATAGGTGTCTTGCGAGAAGTGGAACCACGTTTGGATGAGTTTGGATGCGTTGTGAAACCAAGATGCAAGATAGGAGCCCGGTTTGCTTCGAACCACCATTGGCATGAAAACTATTTGCTTTGCACTCCATGAAACTCATAGGTGTCATAGGAGAAGTGGAAGCTCATTTGGATGCGTTGTGATGCCAAGATGCAAGATAGGAGCACGGTTTGCTTTGACCCTACCATAGGCATGATAACTATTTGCTTTTCACTCCATGAAACTCATAGGTGTCATGGGAGAAGTGGAACCTCATTTGGATGCGTTGTGAAGCCAAGATGCAAGATAAGAGCACGGTTTGCTTCGAACCTACCACAGGCACGAAAACTACTTGCTTTGCACTCCATGATACATATTGGTGTCATGGGAGAAGTAGAACCTCATTTGGATGCGTTGTGAAACCAAGACGCAAGGTAGGCGCACGGTTTGCTTCGAACCACCATAAGCATGAAAAGTATTTGCTTTGCACTCCATGAAACTCATAGGTGTCATGCGAGAAGTGGAATCTCATTTGTATGCGTTGTGAAACCATGATGCAAGATAGGAGCACGATTTGCTTCAAACCTAACATAGGCTAAAAACTATTTGCGTTGCACTCGATGATACAGATAGGTGTCATGGGACAAGTGGAACCTCATTTGGATGAGTTTGGATGCGATGTGAAACCAAGGTGCAAGATAGGAGCACAGTTTGCTGTGAACCTACCATAGGCACGAAACTATTTGCTTTCACTCCTTGATGCACATAGGTGTCATGGGAGAAGTGGAACCTCATTTGGATGTGTTGTGAAACCAAGATGCAATGTAGGAGCACGGTTTGCTTCGAACCAACATAGCCATGAAAAGTTTTTGCTTTGCACTCCCAGAAACTCACAGGTGTCATGGGAGAAGTGGAACCTCATTTGGATGCGTTGTGAAACCAAGATGCAAGATAGGAGCACAGATTGCTTTGAACCTAACATAGGCATGAAAACTATTTGCTTTGCACTCCACGATACATATAGGTGTCATGGGAGAAGTGGAACCTCATTTGGATGAGTTTGGATGCGTTGTGAAACTAAGATGCAAGATAGGAGCACGGTTTGCTTCGAACCACCATAGGCATGAGAACTACATGATCTGCACTCCATGAAACTCATAGGTGTCATGGGAGAAGTGGAACCTCATTTGGATGAGTTGTGAAGCAGAGATGCAAGATAGGAGCACGGTTTAGTTCGAACGAAACATAGGCATTAAAACTATTTGCTTTGCACTCCATGATACACATAGGTGTCATGGGACAAGTGGAACCTCATTTAGATGAGTTGTGAAACCGAGATGCAAGATAGGGTCACGGTTTGCTTGGAACCTAACATAGGCAGGAAAACTATTTGCTTTGCACTCTATGATACACATAGGTGTCTTGGGAGAAGTGGAACCTTGTTTGGATGAGTTTGGATGCGTTGCGAAACCACGATGCAAGATAGAAGCACGGTTTGCTTCGAACACTATTACTCGTGCTCGTGATCGAAAACTTAATCATCAAGTGAGTTCCTTCTTGAGCTCTTGTCCATCCTGTTTAGATCTTGGAGACACGTGCACTCTTGTTTTGATTAGGAATCAAGGAGAAGACCGAAAGGGAAAAGGACTCGCGTAGGCTGGATTCGGACTGCAGCACACCTCCAACTTGCGACGGTCGCCACGGTTACATACGTAGTAGGATGGGGGTGATTCTAGACTTGTTGGAAAGCTAATCAAGTCTACTTTCGTACGGATCTGACCTTGTACTCATACCTACTCAGAAGCGGCGTCAACAGTCCAAAAATCACCGAAAGGTCTATTCTGTCCAGGGTGCTGCGCCACCTTAAGTTAGCCCAATGGGCTTGTATCACTTAGAGTCCAGTAGGGATGCGTCCTAGGGTTGGAGCACGACCTAAACTCTCTTGTTGTCGTCCTCCACACGTCATATACCCCTTAGCCGCCACCAGGAACACTTGGGTTTTGTTTAGATCAAGTTTAGCCATCGCTACTTGCTTGTAGGCGCGCGTGCTGATCCAATCGCCCATCTCCTTGTCTTCGGAACCCCACTCATAATAAGATTCAGTGTGAAACCTTCAATTTCATCTTGCAATTTCAGTGCTTGTTTCCTCGTTCTTGCTAGTTCTTCGATTGCTTGCAGGACGGGAGCCCTAGGGGCTGGTTGTCGTGCTCCACAAGATCGGGACGGCCAATGGAAGTGGTGTATCGGTCGCTAAGGCGCGGTCTTCGAAGGCTGTAGTCGGGCCGTGAACGTCATCTCCATCCATCAATCGAGTTATCTCACGCCTCTCATCGAAAGATCGACCACAAACCCGTGCGGGTTCATATCACCATAAGCATGAAAAGTATTTGCTTTGCACTCCCTAAAACTCATAGGTGTCATGGGAGAAGTGGAACCTCATTTGGATGCGTTGTGAAACCAAGATACAAGATGGGAGCACGGTTTGCTTCGAAACAAACAAAGGCAGGAAAACTATTGGCTTTGCACTCCACGATACACATAGGTGTCATGGGAGAAGTGGAACCTCATTTAGATGCGTTGTGAAACCAAGATGCAAGATAGGATCACGGTTTGCTTCGAACCTAACATAGGCATGAAAACTATATGCTTTGCACTCCATGATACACATAGGTGTCTTGGGAGAAGTGGAACCTCCTTTGGATGAGTTTGGATGCGTTGCGAAACCACGATGCCAGATAGGAGCACGGTTTGCTTCGAACCACTACTGGAATGAAAACTATTTGCTTTGCACTCCACGAAACTATAGGTGTCATGGGAGAAGTGGAACCTCATTTAGACGCGTTGTGAAACCAAGATGCAGTATAGGATCAAGGTTTGCTTCGAACCTAACATAGGCATGAAAACTATTTGCTTGGCACTCCATGATATACATAGGTGTCTTGGGAGAAGTGGAACCTCGTTTGGATGAGTTTGGATGCGTTGTGAAGCCAAGATGCAAGATAGGAGCACGGTTTTGCTTCGAACCACCATTGGCATGAAAATTATTTGCTTTGCACTCCACGAAACTCATAGGTGCCATGAGAGAAGTGGAAGCTCATTTGTATGCGATGTCAAGCCAAGATACAAGATAGGAGCACGGTTTGCTTTGAACCTACCATAGGCATGAATACTATTTGCTTTGCACTCCATGAAACTCATAGGTGTCATGGGAGAAGTGGAACCTCATTTGGATGCGTTGTGAAGCCATAATGCATGATAGGAGCATGGTTTGCTTCGAACCTACCACAGGAACGGAAACTTCTTGCTTTGCACTCAATGATAGACATAGGTGTCGTTGGAGAAGTGGAACAACATTTGGATGCGTTGTGAAACCAAGATGCAAGGTAGGAGCACGGTTTGATTAGAACCACCATGGGCATGAAAAGTATTTGCTTTGTACTCCATGAATCTGAAAGGTGTCATGGGAGAAGTGGAACCTCATTTGGATGCGTTGTGAAGCCAAGATGCAAGATAGGAGCACGGTTTGCTTCGAACCAAACATAGGCATGATAACTATTTGCTTTGCACTCCACGAAACTCATAGGTGTCCTGTGAGAAGTGGAACCTCATTTGGATGCATTGTGAAGCCAAGATGCAAGATAGGAGCACGGTTTGCTTTTAACCTACCACAGGCATGAAAACTACTTGCTTTGCACTCCATGATACGCATAGCTGTTATGGGAGAAGTGGAACCGCATTTAGATGCGTTGTGAAACCACGAGGCAAGGTAGGAGCACGGTTTGCTTCAAACCACCATAGGCATGAAAAAGTATTTGCTTTGCACTCCATGAAACTCATAGGTGTCATGCGAGAAGTGGAACCTCATTTGTATGCGTTGTGAAACCAAGATGCAGGATAGGAGCAGGATTTGCTTCAAACCTAACATAGGCATGAAAACTATTTGCTTTGCACTCCATGATACACATAGGTGTCATGGGACGAGTGGAGCCTCATTTGGATGAGTTTGGATGCGCAGTGAAACCAAGATGCAAGATAGAAGCACGGTTTGCTTTGAACCACCATAGGCTTGAAAACTGTTTGCTTTGCACTCCATGAAACTCACAGGTGTCATGGGAGAAGTGGAACCTCATTTGGATGCGTTGTGAAGCCAAGATGCAAGATAGGAGCACGGTTTATTTCGAACCAAACATAGGCATCAAAACCATTTGCTTTGCACTCCCTGATACACGTAGGTGTCATGGGAGAAGTGGAACCTCATTTGGATGCGTTGTGAAACCAAGATGCAATGTAGGAGCACGGTTTGCTTCGAACCACCATAAGCATGAAAAGTATTTGCTTTTCACTGCCTAAAACTCATAGGTGTCATGGGAGAAGTAGAACCTCATTTGGATGCATTGTGAAACCAAAATACAAGATTGGAGCACGGTTTGCTTCGAACCACTACTGGAATGAAAACTATTTGCTTCGCACTCCACGAAACTCATAGGTGTCATGGGAGAAGTGTAACCTCATTTGGATGAGTTGTGAAGCCGAGATGCAAGATAGGAGCACGGTTTGCTTCGAACCAAACATAGGCATGAAAACTATTTGCTTTGCACTCCACGATACACAAAGGTGTCATGGGAGAAGTGGAACCTCATTTAGATGCGTTGTGAAACCAAGATGCAAGATAGGATCACGGTTTGCTTCGAACCTAACATAGGCATGAAAACTATTTGCTTTGCACTCCTTGATACACATAGGTGACTTGGGAGAAGTGAAACCTCCTTTGGATGAGTATGGATGCGTTGTGAAACCACGATGCAAGATAGGAGCACGGTTTGCTTCGAACCACTACTGGAATGAAAACTATTTGCTTTGCACCCCACGAAACTCATCGGTGTCATGGGAGAAGTGGAACCTCATTTAGATGCGTTGTGAAACCAAGATGCAATATAGGATCAAGGTTTGCTTCGAACCTAACATAGGCATGAAAACTATTTGCTTGGCACTCCATGATATACATAGGTGTCTTGGGAGAAGTGGAACCTCGTTTGGATGAGTCTGGATGCGTTGTGAAGCCAAGATGCAAGGTAGGAGCACGGTTTGCTTCGAACCACCATTGGCATGAAAATTATTTGCTTTGCACTCCACGAAACTCATTGGTGCCGTGGGACAAGTGGAAGCTCATTTGTATGCGATGTGAAGCCAAGATACAAGATAGGAGCACGGTTTGCTTTGAACCTACTGTAGGCACGAAAACTATTTATTTTCCACTCCATGAAACTCATAGGTGTCATGGGAGAAGTGGAACCTCATTTGGATGCGTTGTGAAGCCCTGATGCAAGATAGGAGCATGGTTTGCTTCGAACCTACCACAGGCACGAAAACTACCTGCTTTGCACTCCATGATACACATAGGTGTCGTGGGAGAAGTGGAACCACATTTGGATGCGTTGTGATACCAAGATGCAAGGTAGGAGCACGGTTTGATTCGAACCACCATGGGCATGAAAAGTATTTGCTTTGTACTCCATGAAACTCAAAGTTGTCATGGGAGAAGTGGAACCTCATTTGGATGCGTTGTGAAGCCAAGATGCAAGATAGGAGCACGGTTTGCTTTGAACCGACCATAGGCATGATAACTGTTTGCTTTGCACTCCATGAAACTAATAGGTGTCTTGTGAGAAGTGGAACCTAATTTGGATGCGTTGTGAAGCCAAGATGCAAGATAGGAGCACGGTTTGCTTTTAACCTACCACAGGCACGAAAACTACTTGCTTTGCACTCCATGATACACATAGGTGTCATGGGAGAAGTGGAACCACATTTAGATGCGTTGTGAAACCAAGAGGCAAGGTAGGAGCACGGCTTGCTTCAAACTACCATAGGCATGAAAAAGTAGTTGCTTTCCACTCCAGGAAACTCATAGGTGTCATGCGAGAAGTGGAACCTCATTTGTATGCGTTGTGAAACCAAGATGCAATATAGGATCAAGGTTTGCTTCGAACCTAACATAGGCATGAAAACTATTTGCTTGGCACTCCATGATATACATAGGTGTCTTGGGAGAAGTGCAACCTCGTTTGGATGAGTCTGGATGCGTTGTGAAGCCAAGATGCAAGGTAGGAGCACGGTTTGCTTCGAACCACCATTGGCATGAAAATTATTTGCTTTGCACTCCACGAAACTCAATGGTGCCATGGTAGAAGTGGAAGCTCATTTCTATGCGATGTGAAGCCAAGATACAAGATAGGAGCACGGTTTGCTTTGAACCTACCATAGGCACGAAAACTATTTGCTTTGCACTCCATGAAACTCAGAGGTGTCATGGGAGAAGTGGAACCTCATTTGGATGCGTTGTGAAGCCATGATGCAAGATAGGAGCATGGTTTGCTTCAAACCTACCACAGGCACGAAAACTACTTGCTTTGCACTCCATGATACACATAGGTGTCGTGGGAGAAGTGGAACCACATTTGGATGCGTTGTGAAACCAAGATGCAAGGTAGGAGCACGGTTTGATTCGAACCACCATGGCCATGAAAAGTATTTGCATTGTACTCCATGAAACTCAAAGGTGTCATGGGAGAAGTGGAACCTCATTTGGATGCGATGTGAAGCCAAGATGCAAGATAGGAGAACTGTTTGCTTTGAACCGACCATAGGCATGATAATTGTTTGCTTTGCGCTCCATGAAACTCATAGGTGTCCTGTGAGAAGTGGAACCTCATTTGGATGCGTTGTGAAGCCAAGATGCAATATAGGAGCACGGTTTGCTTTTAAACTACCACAGGCACGAAAACTACTTGCTTTGCACTCCACGATACACAGAGGTGTCATGGGAGAAGTGGAACCGCATTTAGTTGCGTTGTGAAACCAAGAGGCAAGGTAGGAGGACGGTTTGCTTCAAACTACCATAGGCATGAAAAAGTATTTGCTTTCCACTCCAGGAAACTCATAGGTGTCATGCGAGAAGTGGAACCTATTTGTATGCGTTGTGAAACCAAGATGCAGGATAGGAGCACGATTTGCTTCAAACCTAACATAGGCACGAAAACTCTTTGCTTTGCACTCCATGATACACATAGGTGTCATGGGACAAGTGGAACCTCATTTGGATGAGTTTGGATGCGTTGTGCAACCAAGATGCAAGTTAGGAGCATGGTTTGCTTTGAACCACCATAGGCATGAAAACTATTTTCTTTGCACTCCATGAAACTCACAGGTGTCATGGGAGAAGTGGAACCTCATTTGTATGCGTTGTGAAACCAAGATGCAGGATAGGAGCAGGATTTGCTTCAAACCTAACATAGGCATGAAAACTATTTGCTTTGCACTCCATGATACACATAGGTGTCATGGGACGAGTGGAGCCTCATTTGGATGAGTTTGGATGCGCAGTGAAACCAAGATGCAAGATAGAAGCACGGTTTGCTTTGAACCACCATAGGCTTGAAAAATGTTTGCTTTGCACTCCATGAAACTCACAGGTGTCATGGGAGAAGTGGAACCTCATTTGGATGCGTTGTGAAGCCAAGATGCAAGATAGGAGCACGGTTTATTTCGAACCAAACATAGGCATCAAAACCATTTGCTTTGCACTCCCTGATACACGTAGGTGTCATGGGAGAAGTGGAACCTCATTTGGATGCGTTGTGAAACCAAGATGCAAGGTAGGAGCACGGTTTGCTTCGAACCACCATAAGCATGAAAAGTATTTGCTTTTCACTGCCTAAAACTCATAGGTGTCATGGGAGAAGTAGAACCTCATTTGGATGCATTGTGAAACCAAAATACAAGATTGGAGCACGGTTTGCTTCGAACCACTACTGGAATGAAAACTATTTGCTTCACACTCCACGAAACTCATAGGTGTCATGGGAGAAGTGTAACCTCATTTGGATGAGTTGTGAAGCCGAGATGCAAGATAGGAGCACGGTTTGCTTCGAACCAAACATAGGCATGAAAACTATTTGCTTTGCACTCCACGATACACAAAGGTGTCATGGGAGAAGTGGAACCTCATTTAGATGCGTTGTGAAACCAAGATGCAAGATAGGATCACGGTTTGCTTCGAACCTAACATAGGCATGAAAACTATTTGCTTTGCACTCCTTGATACACATAGGTGACTTGGGAGAAGTGAAACCTCCTTTGGATGAGTATGGATGCGTTGTGAAACCACGATGCAAGATAGGAGCACGGTTTGCTTCGAACCACTACTGGAATGAAAACTATTTGCTTTGCACCCCACGAAACTCATCGGTGTCATGGGAGAAGTGGAACCTCATTTAGATGCGTTGTGAAACCAAGATGCAATATAGGATCAAGGTTTGCTTCGAACCTAACATAGGCATGAAAACTATTTGCTTGGCACTCCATGATATACATAGGTGTCTTGGGAGAAGTGGAACCTCATTTGGATGAGTCTGGATGCGTTGTGAAGCCAAGATGCAAGGTAGGAGCACGGTTTGCTTCGAACCACCATTGGCATGAAAATTTTTTGCTTTGCACTCCACGAAACTCATTGGTGCCGTGGGAGAAGTGGAAGCTCATTTGTATGCGATGTGAAGCCAAGATACAAGATAGGAGCACGGTTTGCTTTGAACCTACTGTAGGCACGAAAACTATTTACTTTCCACTCCATGAAACTCATAGGTGTCATGGGAGAAGTGGAACCTCATTTGGATGCGTTGTGAAGCCCTCATGCAAGATAGGAGCATGGTTTGCTTCGAACCTTCCACAGGCACGAAAACTACTTGCTTTGCACTCCATGATACACATAGGTGTCGTGGGAGAAGTGGAACCACATTTGGATGCGTTGTGAAACCAAGATGCAAGGTAGGAGCACGGTTTGATTCGAACCACCATGGGCATGAAAAGTATTTGCTTTGTACTCCATGAAACTCAAAGTTGTCATGGGAGAAGTGGAACCTCATTTGGATGCGTTGTGAAGCCAAGATGCAAGATAGGAGCACGGTTTGCTTTGAACCGACCATAGGCATGATAACTGTTTGCTTTGCACTCCATGAAACTAATAGGTGTCCTGTGAGAAGTGGAACCTAATTTGGATGCGTTGTGAAGCCAAGATGCAAGATAGGAGCACGGTTTGCTTTTAACCTACCACAGGCACGAAAACTACTTGCTTTGCACTCCATGATACACATAGGTGTCATGGGAGAAGTGGAACCGCATTTAGATGCGTTGTGAAACCAAGAGGCAAGGTAGGAGCACGGCTTGCTTCAAACTACCATAGGCATGAAAAAGTAGTTGCTTTCCACTCCAGGAAACTCATAGGTGTCATGCGAGAAGTGGAACCTCATTTGTATGCGTTGTGAAACCAAGATGCAATATAGGATCAAGGTTTGCTTCGAACCTAACATAGGCATGAAAACTATTTGCTTGGCACTCCATGATATACATAGTTGTCTTGGGAGAAGTGCAACCTCGTTTGGATGAGTCTGGACGCGTTGTGAAGCCAAGATGCAAGGTAGGAGCACGGTTTGCTTCGAACCACCATTGGCATGAAAATTATTTGCTTTGCACTCCACGAAACTCAATGGTGCCATGGTAGAAGTGGAAGCTCATTTCTATGCGATGTGAAGCCAAGATACAAGATAGGAGCACGGTTTGCTTTGAACCTACCATAGGCACGAAAACTATTTGCTTTGCACTCCATGAAACTCAGAGGTGTCATGGGAGAAGTGGAACCTCATTTGGATGCGTTGTGAAGCCATGATGCAAGATAGGAGCATGGTTTGCTTCGAACCTACCACAGGCACGAAAACTACTTGCTTTGCACTCCATGATACACATAGGTGTCGTGGGAGAAGTGGAACCACATTTGGATGCGTTGTGAAACCAAGATGCAAGGTAGGAGCACGGTTTGATTCGAACCACCGTGGCCATGAAAAGTATTTGCATTGTACTCCATGAAACTCAAAGGTGTCATGGGAGAAGTGGAACCTCATTTGGATGCGTTGTGAAGCCAAGATACAAGATAGGAGCACTGTTTGCTTTGAACCGACCATAGGCATGATAACTGTTTGCTTTGCACTCCATGAAACTCATAGGTGTCCTGTGAGAAGTGGAACCTCATTTGGATGCGTTGTGAAGCCAAGATGCAATATAGGAGCACGGTTTGCTTTTAAACTACCACAGGCACGAAAACTACTTGCTTTGCACTCCACGATACACAGAGGTGTCATGGGAGAAGTGGAACCGCATTTAGTTGCGTTGTGAAACCAAGAGGCAAGGTAGGGGGACGGTTTGCTTCAAACTACCATAGGCATGAAAAAGTATTTGCTTTCCACTCCAGGAAACTCATAGGTGTCATGCGAGAAGTGGAACCTATTTGTATGCGTTGTGAAACCAAGATGCAGGATAGGAGCACGATTTGCTTCAAACCTAACATAGGCACGAAAACTCTTTGCTTTGCACTCCATGATACACATAGGTGTCATGGGACAAGTGGAACCTCATTTGGATGAGTTTGGATGCGTTGTGCAACCAAGATGCAAGTTAGGAGCATGGTTTGCTTTGAACCACCATAGGCATGAAAACTATTTTCTTTGCACTCAATGAAACTCACAGGTGTCATGGGAGAAGTGGAACCTCATTTGGATGCGTTGTGAAGCAAAGATGCAAGATAGGAGCACGGTTTGCTTCGAACCAAACAAAGGATTGAAAACCATATGCTTTGCACTCCCTGATACACATAGGTGTCATGGGAGAAGTGGAACCTCATTTGGATGCGTTGTGAAACCAAGATGCAAGGTAGGAGCACGGTTTGCTTCGAACCACCATAAGCTTGAAAAGTATTTGCTTTGCACTCCCTAAAACTCATAGGTGTCATGGGAGAAGTGGAACCTCATTTGGATGCGTTGTGAAACCAAGATACAAGATGGGAGCACGGTTTGTTTCGAACCAAACATAGGCATGAAAACTACTTGCTTTGCACTCGACGATACATATAGGTGTCATGGGAGAGGTGGAACCTCATTTGGATGAGTTTGGATGCGTTGTGAAACCAAGATGCAAGATAGGAGCGAGGCTTGCTTCGAACCACCAAAGGCATGAGAACTACATGATTTGCACTCCACGAAACACATAGGTGTCATGGGAGAAGTGTAACCTCATTTGGATGAGTTGTGAAGCCGAGATACAAGATAGGAGCACGGTTTGCTTCGAACCAAACATAGGCATGAAAACTATTTGCTTTGCACTCCACGATACACAAAGGTGTCATGGGAGAAGTGGAACCTCATTTAGATGCGTTGTGAAACCAAGATGCAAGATAGGATCACGGTTCGCTTCGAACCTAACATAGGCATGAAAACTATTTGCTTTGCACTCCTTGATACACATAGGTGACTTGGGAGAAGTGAAACCTCCTTTGGATGAGTATGGATGCGTTGTGAAACCACGATGCAAGATAGGAGCACGGTTTGCTTCGAACCACTACTGGAATGAAAACTATTTGCTTTGCACCCCACGAAACTCATCGGTGTCATGGGAGAAGTGGAACCTCATTTAGATGCGTTGTGAAACCAAGATGCAATATAGGATCAAGGTTTGCTTCGAACCTAACATAGGCATGAAAACTATTTGCTTGGCACTCCATGATATACTTAGGTGTCTCGGGAGAAGTGGAACCTCGTTTGGATGAGTTTGGATGCGTTGTAAAGCCAAGATGCAGGATAGGAGCAAGGTTTTGCTTCGAACCACCATTGGCATGAAAATTATTTGCTTTGCACTCCACGAAACTCATAGGTGCCATGAGAGAAGTGGAAGCTCATTTGTATGCGATGTGAAGCCAAGATACAAGATAGGAGCACGGTTTACTTTGAACCTACCATAGGCATGAAAACTATTTGCTTTGCACTCCATGAAACTCATACGTGTCATGGGAGAAGTGGAACCTCATTTGGATTCGTTGTGAAGCCATAATGCAAGATAGGAGCATGGTTTGCTTCGAACCTACCACAGGCACGAAAACTTCTTGCTTTGCACTCCATGATACACATAGGTGTCGTTGGAGAAGTGGAACCACATTTGGAGGCGTTGTGAAACCAAGATGCAAGGTAGGAGCACGGTTTGATTCGAACCACCATGGGCATGAAAAGTATTTGCTTTGTACTCCATGAAACTCAAAGGTGTCATGGGAGAAGTGGAATCTCATTTGGATGCGTTGTGAAGCCAAGATGCAAGATAGGAGCACGGTTTGCTTTGAACCTACCATAGGCATGATAACTATTTGCTTTGCACTCCATGAAACTCACATGTGTCCTGTGAGAAGTGGAACCTCATTTGGATGCATTGTGAAGCCATCTTGCAAGATAGGAGCACGGTTTGCTTTTAACCTACCACAGGCATGAAAACTACTTGCTTTGCACTCCATGATACACATAGGTGTCATGGGAGAAGTGGAACCGCATTTAGATGCGTTGTGAAACCAAGAGGCAAGGTAGGAGCATGGTTTGCTTCAAACCACCATAGGCACGAAAAAGTATTTGCTTTGCACTCCATGAAACTCATAGGTGTCATGCGAGAAGTGGAACCTCATTTGTATGCGTTGTGAAACCAAGATACAGGATAGGAGCACGATTTGCTTCAAACCTAACATAGGCATGAATACTATTTGCTTTACACTCCACGAAACTCATAGGTGACATGGGAGAAGTGGAACCACATTCAGATGCGTTGTGAAAGTAAGATGCAATATAGGATCAAGGTTTGCTTCGAACCTAACATAGGCATGAAAACTATTTGCTTGGCACTCCATGATATACATAGGTGTCTTGGGAGAAGTGGAACCTCGTTTGGATGAGTCTGGATGCGTTGTGAAGCCAAGATGCAAGGTAGGAGCACGGTTTGCTTCGAACCACCATTGGCATGAAAATTATTTGCTTTGCACTCCACGAAACTCATTGGTGCCATGGGAGAAGTGGAAGCTCATTTGTATGCGATGTGAAGCCAAGATACATGATAGGAGCACGGTTTGCTTTGAACCTACCATAGGCACGAAAACTATTTGTTTTGCACTCCATGAAACTCATAGGTGTCATGGGAGAAGAGGAACCTCATTTGGATGGGTTGTGAAGCCATGATGCAAGATAGGAGCATGGTTTTCTTCGAACCTACCACAGGCACGAAAACTACTTGCTTTGCACTCCATGATACACATAGGTGTCGTGGGAGAAGTGGAACCACATTTGGATGCTAGGTAGGAGCACGGTTTGATTCGAACCACCATGGGCATGAAAAGTATTTGCATTGTACTCCATGAAACTCAAAGGTGTCATGGGAGAAGTGGAACCTCATTTGGATGCGTTGTGAAGCCAAGATGCAAGATAGGAGCACTGTTTGCTTTGAACCGACCATAGGCATGATAACTGTTTGCTTTGCACTCCATGAAACTCATAGGTGTCCTGTGAGAAGTGGAACCTCATTTGGATGAGTTGTGAAGCAGAGATGCAAGATAGGAGCACGGTTTACTTCAAACCACCATAAGCTTGAAAAGTATTTGCTTTGCACTCCCTAAAACACATAGGTGTCATGGGAGAAGTGGAACCTCATTTGGATGCGTTGTGAAACCAAGATACAAGATGGGAGCACGGTTTGCTTCGAACCAGACACAGGCATGAAAACTACTTGCTTTGCACTCGACGATACATATAGGTGTCATGGGAGAGGTGGAACCTCATTTGGATGAGTTTGGATGCGTTGTGAAACCAAGATGCAAGATAGGGGGCTTGTTTCAAACCACCAAAGGCATCAGAACTACATGATTTGCACTCCACGAAACACATAGGTGTCATGGGAGTAGTGTAACCTCATTTGGATGAGTTGTGAAGCCGAGATGCAAGATAGGAGCACGGTTTGCTTCGAACCAAACATAGGCATGAAAACTATTTGCTTTGCACTCCACGATACACATAGGTGTCATGGGAGAAGTGGAACCTCATTTAGATGCGTTGTGAAACCAAGATGCAAGATAGGATCACGGTTTGCTTCGAACCTAACATAGGCATGAAAACTATTTGCTTTGCACTCCAAGATGCACATAGGTGACTTGGGAGAAGTGGAACCTCCTTTGGATGAGTTTGGATGCGTTGCAAAACCACGATGCAAGGTAGGAGCACGGTTTGCTTCGAACCACTACTGCAATGAAAACTATTTGCTTTGCACTCCACGAAACTCATAGGTGTCATGGTAGAAGTGGAACCTCATTTAGATGCGTTGTGAAACCAAGATGCAATATAGGATCAAGGTTTGCTTCGAACCGAACATAGGCATGAAAACCTTTTGCTTGGCACTCCATGATATACATAGGTGTCTTGGGAGAAGTGGAACCTCGTTTGGATGAGTTTGGATGCGTTGTGAAGCCAAGATGCAGGATAGGAGCACGGTTTTGCTTCGAACCACCATTGGCATGAAAATTATTTGCTTTCCACTCCACGAAACTTATAGGTGCCATGAGAGAAGTGGAAGCTCATTTATATCCGATGTGAAGCCAAGATACAAGATAGAAGCACGGTTTGCTTTGAACCTACCATAGGCATGAAAACTATTTGCTTTGCACTACATGAAACTCATAGGTGTCATGGGAGAAGTGGAACTTCATTTGGATGCGTTGTGAAGCCGTAATGCATGATAGGAGCATGGTTTGCTTCGAACCTACCACAGGCATGAAAACTTCTTGCTTTGCACTCCATGATACACATTGGTGTCGTGGGAGAAGTGGAACCACATTTGGATGTGTTGTGACACCAAGATGCAAGGTAGGAGCACGGTTTGCTTCGAACCACCATGGGCATGAAAAGTATTTGCTTTGTACTCCATGAAACTCATAGGTGTCATGGGGGAAGTGGAACCTCATTTGGATGCGTTGTTAAGCCAAGATGCAAGATAGGGGCACGGTTTGCTTTGAACCTACCATAGGCATGATAACGATTTGCTTTGCACTCCATGAAACTCATAGGTGTCCTGTGAGAAGTGGAACCTCATTTGGATGCATTGTGAAGCCAAGATGCAAGATAGGAGCACGGTTTGCTTTTAACCTACCACAGGCATGAAAACTACTTGCTTTGCACTCCATGATACACATAGGTGTCATGGGAGAAGTGGAACCGCATTTAGATGCGTTGTGAAACCAAGAGGCAAGGTAGGAGCACGGTTTGCTTCAAACCACCATAGGAGCACGGTTTGCTTTGAACCCGCCATAGGCATGAAAACTATTTGCATTGCCCTCCATGAAACTCATAGGTGTCATGGGAGAAGTGGAAGCTCATTTGGATGTGTTGTGAAGCCAAGATGCAAGATAGGAGCACGGTTTGCTTCGAACCAAACATAGCCACGAAAACTATTTGCTTGGCACTGCATGATACACATAGGTGTCATGGGAGAAGTGGAAGCTCATTTGGACGCGTTGTGAAACCATGATGTAAGATAGGATCACGGTTTGCTTCGAACCTAACATTGGCATGAAAACTATTTGCTTTGCACTCCATGATACACATAGGTGTCTTGGCAGAAGTGGAACCTCGTTTGGATGAGTTTGGATGCGTGGTGAAACCAAGATGCAAGATAGGAGAATGGTTTGCTTCGAACCACCATTGGCATGAAAACTATTTGCTTTGCACTCCACGAAACTCATAGGTGACATGGGAGAAGTGGAAGCTCATTTGTATGCGATGTGAAGCCAAGATGCAAGATAGGAGCACGGTTTGCTTTGAACCTACCATGGGCATGTAAATTATTTGCTTTGCGCACCATGAAACTCATATGTGTCGTGGGAGAAGTGGAACCTCATTTGGATGCGTTGTGAGCCAAGATGCAAGATAGGTGCATGGCATGCTTCGAACCTACCACAGGCACGAAAACTACATGCTTTGCACTCCATGATACACATAGGTGTCATGGGAGAAGTGGAACCTCATTTGGATGCGTTGTGAAACCAAGATACGAGGTAGGAGCACGGTTTGCTTCGAAACACCATGGGCATGAAAAGTATTTGCTTTGCACTCCACAAAACTCATAGGTGTCGTGGGAGAAGTGGAACCTCTTTTGGATGCGTTGTGAAACCAAGATGCAAGATAGGAGCACGGTTTGCTTCGAACTTAACATAGGCATGAAAACTATTTGCTTTGCACTCCACGAAACTCATAGGAGCCATGGGAGAGGTGGAAGCTCATTTGCATGCGATGTGAAGGCAAGATGCAAGATAGGAGCACGGTTTGGTTTGAACCTACCATAGGCATGAAAACTATTTGCTTTGCACTCCATGAAACTCATAGGTGTCATGGGAGAAGTGGAACCTCATTTGGATGTGTTGTGAAGCCATGATGCAAGATAGAAGCATGGTTTGCTTCGAACCTACCACAGGCACGAAAACTACTTGCTTTGCACTCCATGATACACATAGGTGTCGTGGGAGAAGTGGAACCACATTTGGATGCGTTGTGAAATCAAGATGCAAGGTAGGAGCACGGTTTGATTCGAAGCACCATGGGCATGAAAAGTTTTTGCTTTGTACTCCATGAAACTCAAAGGTGTCATGGGAGAAGTGGAACCTCATTTGGATGCGTTGTGAAGCCAAGATGCAAGATAGGAGCACGGTTTGCTTTGAACCTACCATAGGCATGATAACTATTTGCTTTGCACTCCATGAAACTCATAGGTGTCCTCTGAGAAGTGGAACCTCATTTGGATGCCTTGTGAAGCCAAGATGCAAGATAGGAGCACAGTTTGCTTTTAACCTACCACAGGCATGAAAACTACTTGCTTTGCACTCCATGATACACATAGGTGTCATGGAAGAAGTGCAACCGCATTTAGATGCGTTGTGAAACAAAGAGGCAAGGTAGGAGCTCGGTTTGCTTCAAACCACCATAGGCATGAAAAAGTATTTGCTTTGCACTCCATGAAACTCATAGGTGTCATGGGAGGAGTGGAACCTCATTTGGATGCGTTGTGAAGCCATGATGCAAGATAGGAGCATGGTTTGCCTCGAACCTACCACAGGCACGAAAACTACTTGCTTTGCACTACATGATACACATAGGTGTCGTGGGAGAAGTGGAACCACATTTGGATGCGTTGTGAAACCAAGATGCAAGGTAGGAGCACGGTTTGATTCGAACCACCATGGGCATGAAAAGTATTTGCATTGTACTCCATGAAACTCAAAGGTGTCATGGGAGAAGTGGAACCTCATTTGGATGCGTTGTGAAGCCAAGATGCAAGATAGGAGCACTATTTGCTTTGAACCGACCATAGGCATGATAACTGTTTGCTTTGCACTCCATGAAACTCATAGGTGTCCTGTGAGAAGTGGAACCTCATTTGGATGCGTTGTGAAGCCAAGATGCAATATAGGAGCACGGTTTGCTTTTAAACTACCACAGGCACGAAAACTACTTGCTTTGCACTCCACGATACACATAGGTGTCATGGGAGAAGTGGAACCGCATTTAGTTGCGTTGTGAAACCAAGAGGCAAGGTAGGAGGATGGTTTGCTTCAAACTACCATAGGCATGAAAAAGTATTTGCTTTCCACTCCAGGAAATTCATAGGTGTCATGCAAGAAGTGGAACCTCATTTGTATGCGTTGTGAAACCAAGATGCAGGATAGGAGCAAGATTTGCTTCAAACCTAACATAGGAACGAAAACTCTTTGCTTTGCACGCCATGATACACATAGGTGTCATGGGACAAGTGGAACCTCATTTGGATGAGTTTGGATGTGTTGTGCAACCAAGATGCAAGTTAGGAGCATGGTTTGCTTTGAACCACGATAGGCATGAAAACTATTTTCTTTGCACTCCATGAAACTCACAAGTGTCATGGGAGAAGAGGAACCTCATTTGGATGCGTTGTGAAGCCAAGATGCAAGATAGGAGCACGGTTTGCTTCGAACCAAACAAAGGCATGAAAACCATTTGCTTTGCACTCCCTGATACACATAGGTGTCATTGGAGAAGTGGAACCTCATTTGGATGCGTTGTGAAACCAAGATGCAAGGTAGGAGCACGGTTTGCTTCGAACCACCATAAGCATGAAAAGTATTTGCTTTGCACTCCCTAGAACTCATAGGTGTCATGGGAGAAGTGGAACCTCATTTGGATGCGTTGTGAAACCAAGATACAAGATGGGAGCACGGTTTGCTTCGAACCAAACATAGGCATGAAAACTACTCGCTTTGCACTCGATGATACATATAGGTGTCATGGGAGAAGTGGAACCACATTTGGATGAGTTTGGATGCGTTGTGAAACCAAGATGCAAGATAGGAGCACGGCTTGCTTCGAACCACCAAACGCATGAGAACTACATGATTTGCACTCCACGAAACACATAGGGGTCATGGGAGAAGTGTAACCTCGTTTGGATGAGTTGTGAAGCCGGGATGCAAGATAGGAGCACGGTTTGCTTCGAACTTAACATAGGCATGAAAACTATTTGCTTTGCACTCCACGAAACTCATAGGAGCCATGGGAGAGGTGGAAGCTCATTTGCATGCGATGTGAAGCCAAGATGCAAGATAGGAGCACGGTTTGCTTTGCACTCCATGAAACTCAAAGGTGTCATGGGAGAAGTGGAACCTCATTTGGATGTGTTGCGAAGCCATGATGCAAGATAGAAGCATGGTTTGCTTCGAACCTACCACAGGCAGGAAAGCTACTTGCTTTGCACTCCATGATACACATAGGTGTCGTGGGAGAAGTGGAACCACATTTGGATGCAGTTGTGAAATCAAGATGCATGGTAGGAGCACAGTTTGATTCGAAGCACCATGGGTATGAAAAGTATTTGTTTTGTACTCCATGAAACTCAAAGGTGTCATGGGAGAAGTGGAACCTCATTTGGATGCATTGTGAAGCCAAGATGCAAGATAGGAGCACGGTTTGCTTTGAACCTACCATAGGCATGATAACTATTTGCTTTGCACTCCATGAAACTCATAGGTGTCCTGTGAGAAGTGGAACCTCATTTGGATGCCTTGTGAAGCCAAGATGCAAGATAGGAGCACGGTTTGCTTTTAACCTACCACAGGCATGAAAACTACTTGCTTTGCACTCCATGATACACATAGGTGTCATGGAAGAAGTGGAACCGCATTTAGATGCGTTGTGAAACCAAGAGGCAAGGTAGGAGCACGGTTTGCTTCAAACCACCATAGGCATGAAAAAGTATTTGCTTTGCACTCCATGAAACTCATAGGTGTCATCCGAGAAGTGGAACCTCATTTGTGTGCGTTGTGAAACCAAGATGCAGGATAGGAGCACGAATTGCTTCAAACCTAACATAGGCATGAAAACTATTTGCTTTGCACTCCATGATACCTCGTTTGGATGAGTTTGGATGCGCTGTGAAACCTAGATGCAAGATAGGAGCACGGTTTGCTTTGAACCACCATAGGCCTGAAAACTGTTTGCTTTGCACTCCATGAAACTCACAGGTGTCATGGGAGAAGTGGAACCTCATTTGGATGCGTTGTGAAGCCAAGATGCAAGATAGGAGCACGGTTTGCTTCGAACCAAACATAGGCATGAAGACCATTTGCTTTGCACCCCCTGATACACATAGGTGTCATGGGAGAAGTGGAACCTCATTTGGATGCGTTGTGAAACCAAGATGCAAGGTAGGAGCACGGTTTGTTTCGAACCACCATAAGCATGAAAAGTATTTGCTTTTCACTCCCTAAAACTCGTAGGTGTCATGGGAGAAGTGGAACCTCTATTTGGATGCGTTGTGAAACCAAGATACAAGATGGGAGCACAGTTTGCTTCGAACCAAACATAGGCAGGAGAACTATTTGCTTTGCACTCCTTGATACACATAGGTGTCATGGGAGAAGTGGAACCTCATTTAGATGCGTTGTGAAACCAAGATGCAAGATAGGATCACGGTTTGCTTCGAACCTAACATAGGCATGAAAACTATTTGCTTTGCACTCCATGATACACATAGGTGTCTTGGGAGAAGTGGAACCTCCTTTGGATGAGCTTGGATGTGTTGCGAAACGACGATGCAAGATAGGAGCACGGTTTGCTTCGAACCACTACTGGAATGAAAACTATATGATTTGCACTCCACGAAACTCATAGTTGTCATGGGAGAAGTAGAACCACATTTAGATGCGTTGTGAAGCCAAGATGCAAGGTAGGAGCACGGTTTGCTTCGAACCACCATTGGCATGAAAATTATTTGCTTTGCACTCCACGAAACTCAGAGGTGCCATGGCAGAAGTGGAAGCTCATTTAATGTGATGTGAAGCCAAGGTACAAGATAGGAGTACGGTTTGCTTTGAACCTACCATAGGCACGAAAACTAGTGCCTCGGCACTCCATGAAACTCATAGGTGTCATAGGAGAAGTGGAACCTCATTTGGATGCGTTGTGAAGCCATGATGCAAGATAGGAGCATGGTTTGCTTCGAACCTACCACAGGCACGAAAACTACTTGCTTTGCGCACCATGATACACATAGGTGTCGTGGGAGAAGTGGAACCACATTTTGATGCGTTGTGAAACCAAGATGCAAGCTAGGAGCACGGTTTGATTCGAACCACCATGGGCATGAAAAGTATTTGCTTTGTACTCCATGAAACTCAATGATATGGCAGGGGCTGATTCCGATCTTTCGATGAGAGGAGGGGTAACTTCAATTTGGGGTTGGAATCGACGTTGGCTGTCCGACTACAACAATCACAGGATGCTGCGCCTTAGCAACAGGTACACCGATTCCGACGTTGGCGGTTCTTGCCATGCCAAGAACAACCTGCTAGCAATCGAGAACAAGCAAGAACAAGATGAACAAGCAAATAAACTCACGGATCTGAACCAAATGAAACCTAAATCACGAGTTGGGGTCTTGAATCAAGCAAAACAGGTGGTCTAGTCGACACACGCGTTCACTAGGAAGTAGCAGTAGCTAAACTTGCATCTAAACAAAACCCAGGTTCATCCTGGCGGCTGCTACATGTATTTATACATGGGCAACAGCAAGGAGGCGTGGGAGGGTGTAAACCCTAAGCTAGAAAGGGCCCCTAGTGGGCTGCACGAGATACAAGGGTTTCAGCCCAAGACTGGAAGGCCGAACGTCTCTTTGTCAATTCTACTCAGCTCCAGTGGAATTTCGCCATGAGGTAGGATCCATCTGAAAGTAGACTTCAAGATCTTTCCAATGAGTACTCATATGCCTCAAACAACATCCGGAGTTGAGAAATATTGTCACGTCAATTTGATATTGCCTGGCTGTACGAATTTGAAATCTGAACTTGATGTCCGATCTTGTGCTTCCTTGTTGTGTGATCTTGATGCCCAAACTGATAGGTTGATCCATTAGCCTCCTCTCCATCATTCCTAATAATAATAAAATCATCACAATGATTTAGTAGCATCCAATTCTGAGACGAGGGTTTATGGACAGCAAGGAACGAGTTTACCTGATAATTTAGCTCTCGTGCACGAGCTCTTGTCATTGGTCCTTGTTGCGTAGTAGGCATTGTTGTATCGTTGGAAGGGAAGTGGAACCGCATTTAGATGCGTTGTGAAACCAAGAGGCAAGGTAGGAGCACGGTTTGCTTCAAACTACCATAGGCATGACAAAGTATTTGCTTTGCACTCCATGAAACTCATAGGTGTCATGCGAGAAGTGGAACCTCATTTGTATGCGTTGTGAAACCAAGATGCAGGATAGGAGCACGATTTGCTTCAAACCTAACATAGGCATGAAAACTAGTTGCTTTGCACTCCATGATACACATAGGTGTCATGGGACAAGTGGAACCTCATTTGGATGAGTTTGGATGCGTTGCGAAACCAAGATACAAGTTAGGAGCACGGTTTGCTTTGAACCACCATAGGCATGAAAACTATTTTCTTTGCCCTCCATGAAACTCACAGGTGTCATGGGAGAAGTGGAACATCATTTGGATGCGTTGTGAAGCCAAGATGCAAGATAGGAGCACGGTTTGCTTCGAACCAAACAAAGGCATGAAAACCATTTGCTTTGCACTCCCTGATACACATAGGTGTCATGGGAGAAGTGGAACCTCATTTGGATGCGTTGTGAAACCAAGACGCAAGGCAGGAGCACGGTTTGCTTCGAACCACCATAAGCATGAAAAGTATTTGCTTTGCACACCATAAAACTCATAGGTGTCATGGGAGAAGTGGAACCTCATTTGGATGCATTGTGAAACCAAGATACAAGATGGGAGCACGGTTTGCTTCGAACCAAACATAGGCATGAAAACTACTTGCTTTGCACTCGACGATACATATAAGTGTCATGGGAGCAGTGGAACCTTATTTGGATGAGTTTGGATGCGTTGTGAAACCAAGATGCAAGATAGGAGCACGGTTTGCTTCGAACCACCATAGGCATGAGAACTACATGATTTGCACTCCACGAAACACATAGGTGTCATGGGAGAAGTGTAACCTCATTTGGATGAGTTGTGAAGCCGAGATGCAAGATAGGAGCACGGTTTGCTTTTAACCTACCACAGGCACGAAAACTACTTGCTCTGCACTCCATGATACACATAGGTGTCAAGGGAGAAGTGGAACCGCATTTGGATGCGTTGTGAAACAAAGATGCAAGGTCGGAGCACGGTTTGCTTCAAACCAACATAGGCATGAAAAAGTATTTGTGGTCGATCTTTCGATGAGAGCCGTGAGATAACTCGATTGGTGGATGGAGATGACGTTCACGGCCCGACTACAGCCTTCGAAGACCGCTCCTTAGCGACCGATATACCACTTCCAAAGGCCGTCCCGATCTTGTGGAGCACGACAACCAGCCCCTAGGGCTCCCGTCCTGCAAGCAATCAAAGAAATAGCAAGAACGAGGAAACAAGCACTAAAATTGCAAGATGAAATTGAAGGTTTCACACTGAATCTTATTATGAGTGGGGTTCCGAAGACAAGGAGACCGGCGACTGGATCAGCACGCGCGCCTACAAGCAAGTAGCGATGGCTAAACTTGATCTAAACAAAACCCAAGTGTTCCTGGTGGCGGCTAAGGGGTATATGACGTGGGGAGGATGACCACAAGAGAGTTTGGGTTGTGCTCCAACCCTAGGACGCGTCCCTATTGGACTCTAAACGATACAAGCCCATTGGGCTAACTTAAGGTGGCGCAGCACCCTGGACAGAAAAATCTCTCGGTGGTATTTGGACGATTGCCGATACTTCTTAGATGATATGAGCATGAGATCAGATCCATATGAAAGTAGACTTCACAAGCTTTCCAACAAGTCCAGAATCACCCCAATCTGACTCTGTATGTAACCGTGGCGACCGTGACAAGTTGGGGGTGTGCTGCAGTCCGAATCCAGCCTACGCGAGTCCTTTTCCCTTCGGTCTTCTCCTTGATTCCTAATCAAAACAAGAGTGCACGTGTCTCCAAGATCTAAACAGGATGGACAAGAGTTCAAGAAGGAACTCACTTGATGATTAAGTTTTCGAGCATGAGCACGAGTAATAGGACCAGCAGGTGTCGGCGTGGACGGCGTGGATGTATGATTGGTGTTGATGTCCTCATCAAGGAGCACGGTTTGCTTCGAACCACCATAAGCATGAAAAGTATTTGCTTTGCACTCCATGAAATTAATAGGTGTCATGCGAGAAGTGGAACCTCATTTGTATGCGTTGTGAAACCAATATGCAAGATAGGAGCACGATTTGCTTCAAACCTAACATAGGCTAAAAACTATTTGCTTTGCACTCCATGATACACATAGGTGTCATGGGATAAGTGGAACCTCATTTGGATGAGTTTGGATGCGTTGTGAAACCAAGGTGCAAGATAGGAGCACAGTTTGCTATGAACCTACCATAGGCACGAAACTATTTCCTTTGCACTCCATGATGCACATAGTTGTCATGGGAGAAGTGGAACCTCATTTGGATGCGTTGTGAAACCAAGATGCAATGTAGGTGCATGGTTTGCTTCGAAACCCCATAGCCATGAAAAGTATTTGCTTTGCACTCCCTGAAACTCATAGGTGTCATAGGATAAGTGGAACCTCATTTGGATGCGTTTTGAAACTGAGATGCTAGATAGGAGCACGGATTGCTTCGAACCTAACATAGGCATGAAAACTACTTGCTTTGCACTCGACGATACATATAGGTGTCATGGGAGAAGTGGAACCTCGTTTAGATGAGTTTGAATGCGTTGTGAAACAAAGATGCAAGATAGGAGCTCGCTTTGCTTCCAACCACCATGGGCATGAGAACTACATGATTTGCACTCCATGAAACTCATGTGTGTCATGGGAGAAGTGGAACCTCATTTGGATGAGTTGTGAAGCCGAGATGCAAGATAGGAGCACGGTTTGCTTTTAACCTACCACACACGAAAACTACTTGCTCTGCACTCCATGATACACATAGGTGTCATGGGAGAAGTGAAACCGCATTTGGATGCGTTGTGAAACCAAGATGCAAGGCAGGAGCACGGTTTGCTTCAAACCAACATAGGCATGAAAATGTATTTGCATTGCACTCCTTGAAACTCATAGGTGTCATGCGAGAAGTGGAACCTCATTTGGATGCGTTGTGAAACCAAGATGCAGGATAGGAGCACGATTTGCTTCAAACCTAACATAGGCATGAAAACTATTTGCTTTGCACTGCATGATACACATAGGTCTCATCGGACAAGTGGAACCTCATTTGGATGAGTTTGGATGCGTTGTGAAACCAAAATGCAAGATAGGAGCACGGTTTGCTTTGAACCACCATAGGCATGAAAACTGTTTGCTTTGCACTCCATGAAACTCACAGGTGTCATGGGAGAAGTGGAACCTCATTTGGATGCGTTGTGAAGCCAAGATGCAAGATAGGAGCAGGGTTTGCTTCGAACCGAACATAGGAATGAAAACCATTTGCTTTGCACTCCCTGCTACACATAGGTGTCACGGAAGAAGTGGAACCTCATTTGGATGCGTTGTGAAACCAAGATGCAAGATAGGAGCACGGTTTGCTTCGAACCAAACATAGGCATGAAGACTTTTTGCTTTGCACTCCCTGATACACATAGGAGTCATGGGAGAATTGGAACCTCATTTGGATGCGTTGTGAAACCAAGATGCAAGGTAGGAGAATGGTTTGCTTCGAACCACCATAGGCATGAAAAGTATTTGCTCTGCACTCCCTGAAACTCATAGGTGTCATGGGAGAAGTGGAACCTCATTTGGATGCGTTGTGAAGCCTGGATGCAAGATAGGAGCACGGTTTGCTTCGAACCTAACATAGGCATGAAAGCTATGTGCTTTGCACTCCACGATACACATAGGTGTCATGGGAGAAGTGGAACCTCGTTTGGATGAGTTTGGATGCGTTGTGAAACCAAGATGCAAGATAGGATCACGGTTTGCTTCGAACCACCATAGGCATGAGAACTACATGATTTGCACTCCATGAAACTCATAGGTGTCGTGGGAGAAGTGGAATCTCATGATGCGGACATCCCTTCCAATGATACAACCATGCCTACTACGCAACAAGGACCAATGACAAGAGCCCGTGCATGAGAGCTAAATTATCAGGTAAACTCATTCCTTGATGTCCATAAACCCTCGTCGCAGAATTGGATGCTATTAAATTATTGTGATGATTTTATTATTAGGAATGATGGAAAGGAGGCTAATGGATCAACCAATCAGTTTGGGCATCAAGATCACACAACAAGGAAGCACAAGATCGGACAGCAAGTTCAGATTTCAAGTTCGTACAGCCAGGCAACATCAAATTGACGTGACAATATTTCTCAACTCCGAATGTTGTTTGAGGCATATGAGTACTCATTGGAAAGACCTTGAAGTCTACTTTCAGATGGATCCAAGCTTATGACGAAATTCCACTGGAGCTGAGTAGAATTGTCAAAGAGACGTTCGGCCTTCCAGTCTTGGGCTGAAACCCTTGTATCTCGTGCAGCCCACTAGGGGCCCCTTTCTAGCTTAGGGTTTACACCCTCCCACGCCTCCTTGCTGTTGCCCATGTATAAATACATGTAGCAGCCGCTAGGATGAACTTGGGTTTTGTTTAGATGCAAGTTTAGCTACTGCTACTTCCTAGTGAACGCGTGTGTCGACTAGACCACTTGTTTTGCTTGATTCAAGACCCCAAATCTTGATTCAGGTTTCATTGGGATCAGATCCGTGAGTTTATTTGCTTGTTCATCTTGTTCTTGCTTGTTCTCGATTGCTAGCAGGTTCAAGGGTGTTCTTGGCATGGCAAAAACAGCTAACGTCGGAATCGGTGTACCTGTTGCTAAGGCGCAGCATCCTGTGATTGTTGTAGTCGGACAGCCAACGTCGATTCCAACCCCAAATCGAAGTTACCCCTCCTCTCATCGAAGGATCGGGATCAGTCCCTGCCATATCATGTGGTAATCAGAGCAAGGTTAATCGGTGAGAGTATCTACCCATTCTTTACTTTACCTACAGTCCAAAAATACCCAAAAATATAGGCTACATCTGAAATCCCAAAAGCTAGTTTGAGCCCTTGCTGTTCTACCTAGTTCTTGGCTTGTTGAGTTTGTGGTTGCATCGTGGTGTCAAGTGCTGGTTCTTAGGATCTAATCCATTAAAGTTTTGAGTTCTTGTCACGTTTTTATCACCATTAGATTCGCTGCCACTTCCCCCCTTTCACGCTGCTGCATTTTCCCACTATTTTTCGCAATCCCCACTTCTAGATCTCCACGAGAAGAAATCTGCTCTATTTCTTGCATCCGATCTCCAATTCAAGTGTTTAGATACATTCTGGAAAGGTTACTTTGTGTTCTTTCAAAGAAAGTTAACCTTGCCACCAAATTCTTTCTGAGCGCTTTGCAATCGCTATGGAGATTTCCGCATATCTGCTGTGTAATATGTGCATCTAAAAGCAAGGAGGGCTATGTGAAGTAATTGTTTTGTTTGATTGTGCCAAACATAACTTTTGAGGTCCCTGAAAGGAATAAAAAAAAGAAGAAAAAAACAAAGGAAGAAACAAGAAGGAAAAGAAAAAAGGAAGAAAAAGAGTTCTTGTTGCTGCACTGCTCTCTTTGTATACCTTGTTTGCTGTTGTTGGGTGACTACGTTTGTGTCTAGGCTCACGTCTCTAATATGGTTTAGCCTACAACCAGCACAGTACCATTGTGAACATTTATTCAACTTGCTTTGACTAACGTGGTTCTAGCTGTTCCTTGATTTTTCTTGCAGCCACCTATAGCTCCACAAATTATCTACTACGTCACAGGGCTGTGTTTATGTAACATTTTGTGCTGTTCTTGCCGGCTGCCAACAGCAACTTCCTAGCATGGTAAGAACATGTAAGAACTTGATGGCACAAGATTGAGAGAATGGAGTTTGCTGCCACCTAGTTCCACTAGTTGATTTTTGCTGCAAGCTAACCATGGCAGGAAATGAGGATGATGGCCGAGCTCATTCACCTCGAACAAGGGGCATCATTCAACACTTTGAACGCCAAGTGAGGGTGCATGCTGAACACCTTGATGAGGATGTTCGAGTCACCAACGAATGCCTTGGCCAATTGGAGGCCACGCAGATCGACACCAACACCAAGCTGACCTCAATGGAGAACATGCTTGGGGCTCTTAACATCTCTCTTGTAGGTATTTTGGAGCGTTTGGATAGGATGGACCAGGAGGGTCATGATGGTACGGGATGGCGCAACAACAACCACACCGAGGGTAGCATTGCTGGGCAAGATGAGGAAGAATATTCAGCTGACATGGAGCTTGATGGGGAGGTAAATGGCCAACATAATCAGCAGCAGCGCCGCCGTCGACATGGTGGACGTACTCGTCAACCACGACGTGAGGTACGTGAAAATGATGATTCTTTAGGGAAGATTAAATTTAGCATGCCCTCTTTTGATGGAAAATATGACCCCAATGCATATCTTACTTGAGAGCTAGCTGTTGATCAAAAATTTGCATGTCATGATTTTCCTGAAAACAAACGTGTTAGGCTGCTACTAGTGAGTTTACTGATTTTGCTTCTATTTGGTGGAGCGAATATGTGCGCAGCCACCCAAACAACACTCCACAAACTTGGGCTGCTATGAAAAGAGTTATGCAAGCTAGATTTGTTCCCTCTTATCATGCACGTGATCTTTTTCATAAGCTTCAGCTTTTGAGACAGGGAAACAAATCTGTAGAAGAGTACTATCAAGAGTTGCAAACAGGGATGCTTCATTGTGGTTTGGTAGAAAATGAGGATGCAGCTATAGCTAGGTTCATGGGTGGGCTGAATCGGGAAATTCAGGATATTTTGGCTTACAAAGAATACAATTCGATCAATCGTTTGTTTCATCTTGCTTGTAAAGCTGAACGGGAAGTACAGGGACGGAGAGCTAGCACGAGAACTAACATTTCTGCAGGTCGTGCTACCTCTTGGATGCCATCCAACCCTGCTGCCCAACTGTACCGAGCCGCTACCCCATCTTCATCAAGCAGCAAACCACGACCTTCGACAACGAACTTCTCACCATGCCCTCCCGAAACAACAAAGGAGGCAGCTGCTGCACCAACCAAGAGTTCATCCTCAATTGCATCTTTGGGGCGAACGAGAGACATTCAATGCCTCCGCTGCAAAGGTTACGGTCATGTGCGCAAGGACTGCCCAAGCGCACGTGTGCTAGTTGTGCGTCCTGATGGTGAGTATTCCTCTGCTAGTGATTTAGATGAAGAAACATATGCTTTGCTTGCAGCTAACAATATAGGGGAAGATGAGGAGCACATTGGAATGGAACATGCTGAACACTATGAGAGCCTCGTGGTGCAGCGAGTGTTGAGTGCACAAATGGAGAAGGCTGAACAAAATCTGCGCCACACTTTGTTTCAAACCAAGTGTGTGATCAAGGAGCGTTCTTGCCAAGTCATCATTGATGGAGGGAGCTGCAACAACTTGGCAAGTGCTGAAATGGTGGAGAAGCTTGCATTGTGCACCCAGCCACATCCGCAACCTTACTACATTCAATGGCTGAACAGTAGCGGTAAGGTGAAGGTAACACTGTTGGTGAGAGTTAATTTTGCTATTGGTTCTTATCATGATTCTATTGACTGCGATGTTGTACCCATGCAAGCATGCTCTATGTTGTTAGGTAGACCATGGCAGTTTGACATTGATTCTTTGCATCATGGTAAAACAAATCAATACTCTTTTATGCATAATGACAAGAAACTTGTTTTGCACCCAATGTCTCCTGAAGCTATTTTGAAAGATGAACTTGCTAGAGCTAGTAAAGTAAAGAATCAGGAGCATGCCAAGAGTGAAAATCAGATTGTGGCAAATGAACTTGAAAAGCACAATAAGAAGAACACCAAATCTGCCCACAATAATAAAAATGAGATCAAGCTGAAAGGGTCATGTTTCATTGCAACCAAATCTGATTTGGATGAGATTGATGCTAATACTGCTGTTTGCAATGCTTTGATTTGCAAACAAACTTTGTTTTCACTTGAGGAGATACCTTCTTCTTTGCCTCCTGCAGTCACTAACCTTTTGCAGGAGTATGCGGACATTTTTCCAAAGGAGGTGCCACCGGGGCTACCACCCACCCGTGGGATTGAGCACCAGATTGACCTGATTCCTGGAGCCTCATTACCCAACCGTGCGCCATACAGGACCAACCCTGAAGAAACTAAAGAGATTCAACGCCAAGTGCAAGAATTGCTCGATAAAGGTTATGTGCATGAGTCTCTTAGCCCCTGCGCTGTTCCTGTTCTTTTGGTTCCTAAGAAAGATGGATCTTGGCGCATGTGTGTAGATTGCCGAGCGATTAATAACATTACAATCAGATATCGTCATCCTATTCCTAGGCTAGATGATATGCTTGATGAATTAAGTGGCTCAATTGTGTTCTCAAAAATTGATTTGCGTAGTGGTTACCACCAGATTCGCATGAAGCTTGGAGATGAATGGAAAACAGCGTTTAAAACTAAATTTGGTCTATACGAGTGGTTAGTTATGCCTTTTGGTCTCACTAATGCACCCAGCACTTTCATGAGATTAATGAATGAAGTTTTACGCGCTTTCATTGGCAGATTTGTTGTGGTATATTTTGATGACATCTTGATATACAGCAGATCACTTGAGGAACATCTTGATCATTTGCGTGATGTTTTTAACGATATACGTGATGCATGTTTGTTTGGTAACCTTGAGAAGTGCACCTTTTGCACGGATCGAGTCTCTTTTCTTGGCTATGTTGTGACCGCACAGGGAATTGAAGTTGATCAAGCCAAGGTTGAAGCAATACATAGCTGGCCGGTTCCCACAACGGTCACACAAGTGAGAAGCTTTCTCGGGCTTGCTGGATTCTATCGCCGTTTTGTGAAGGATTTCAGCACCATTGCAGCCCCATTGCACGAACTCACAAAGAAGGGCGTTACATTCACTTGGGCTTCAGCACACAAGAGTGCTTTTGACACATTGAAAGATAAGTTAACCCATGCCCCTTTGCTCCAACTCCCTGATTTCAGTAAAACTTTTGAACTTGAATGTGATGCTAGTGGAATTGGTTTGGGAGGTGTTTTGTTACAGGAGGGAAAGCCTGTAGCATATTTCAGTGAGAAGTTGAGTGGGCCTAGTTTGAACTATTCTACTTATGATAAAGAATTGCTTGCTCTAGTTCGGGCTTTGGAAACATGGCAGCATTATTTATGGCCCAAATAGTTTGTTATACATTCTGATCATGAATCTTTGAAACATATTCGAAGTCAAGCAAAACTGAACCGTAGGCATGCTCGCTGGGTTGAATTCATTGAGTCTTTTCCTTATGTCATCAAACACAAGAAAGGAAAGGAAAATGTAATTGCTGATGCTTTGTCTAGACGTTATACCATGCTTTCACAACTTGATTTCAAAATTTTTGGCTTGGAAACAATAAAAGAGCAATATGCCCATGATGGTGATTTTAATGATGTGTTGCTGAATTGCAAGGAGGGAAAAACATGGAACAAATTCGTCCTCAACGACAGGTTTGTATTTCGAGCTAACAAGCTATTCATTCCAGCTAGCTCTGTGCGTATGTTATTGTTGCAGGAAGTGCATGGAGGAGGGCTGATGGGACACTTTGGTGTGAAGAAGACGGAAGACATCCTCGCTGATCATTTCTTTTGGCCCAAGATACGGAGGGACGTGGAGAGATTCATTGCTCACTGCACAACATGCCAAAAAGCTAAGTCACGTCTTAATCCTCACAGTTTGTACATGCCTCTACCTGTTCCTAATGCACCATGGGAGGATATTTCTATGGACTTTGTTTTAGGACTGCCTCGAACAAAGAAGGGGAGGGATAGTGTCTTTGTGGTTGTGGATAGATTTTCTAAGATGGCGCATTTTATACCATGCCATAAGACCCTTGATGCTACTCATGTTGCTAATTTGTTCTTTCGTGAGATTGTTCATTTCCATGGCGTGCCAAACACAATTGTTCAGATCGTGATGCAAAATTTCTTAGTCATTTTTGGAGAACTTTGTGGGCTAAATTGGGTACTAAGTTGCTATTTTCCACTACTTGTCGTCCCCAAACTGATGGACAAACTGAGGTTGTGAATAGAACTTTATCTACCATGCTTAGAGCAGTTTTGAAAAAGAACATAAAAATGTGGGAAGAATGTTTGCCTCATATTGAGTTTGCTTACAATCGTTCACAACACTCTACTACTAAAAAGAGCCCTTTTGAGATTGTTTATGGTTTTGTGCCTCGTGCCCCTATTGATTTGCTGCCTTTACCAACTTCTGAGAGATTGAATTTTGATGCTAAACAACGTGCTGAGTTGATGTTAAAAATGCTTGAGACCACAAAAGAGAACATAGAGAACATGAATGCTAAATATAAACTTGCTGGTAGCTTATGAAAGAAGCATGTTACTTTCACACCGGGTGATTTGGTTTGGCTGCACTTGAGAAAGGATCGGTTTCCTGACTTGAGAAAGTCAAAGTTGCTTTCGAGAGCTGATGGCCCTTTTAAAGTTGTAGCTAAGATCAATGATAATGCATACAAACTTGAGTTGCCAGCAGATTTTGGGGTTAGCCCCACATTTAACATTGCAGATTTGAAACCATATTTGGGCGAGGAAGATGAACTTGAGTCGAGGACGACTCAAGTGCAAGAAGGGGAGGATGATGTGGACATCCCTTCCAACGATACAACCATGCCTACTACGCAACAAGGACCAATGACAAGAGCCCGTGCACGAGAGCTAAATTATCAGGTAAATGCGTTCCTTGCTGTCCATAAACCCTCGTCTCAGAATTGGATGCTACTAAATCATTGTGATGATTTTATTATTATTAGGAATGATGGAGAGGAGACTAGTGGATCAACCAATCAGTTTGGGCATCAAAATCACACAACAAGGAAGCACAAGATCGGACAGCAAGTTCAGATTTCAAGTTCGTACAGCCAGGCAACATCAAATTGACGTGGCAATATTTCTCAACTCCGGATGTTGTTTGAGGCATATGAGTACTCATTGGAAAGATCTTGAAGTCTACTTTCAGATGGATCCAAGTTCATGACGAAATTCCACTGGAGCTGAGTAGAATTGTCAAAGAGACGTTCGGCCTTCCAGTCTTGGGCTGAAACCCTTGTATCTCGTGCAGCCCACTAGGGGCCCCTTTCTAGCTTAGGGTTTACACCCTCCCACGCCTCCCTGCTGTTGCCCATGTATAAATACATGGAGCAGCCGCTAGGATGAACTTGGGTTATGTTTAGATGCAAGTTTAGCTACTGCTACTTCCTAGTGAACGCGTGTGTCGACTAGACCACCTGTTTTGCTTGATTCAAGACCCCAACTCTTGATTCAGGTTTCATTTGGATCAGATCTGTGAGTTTATTTGCTTGTTCATCTTGTTCTTTCTTGTTCTCGTTTGCTAGCAGGTTGAAGGGTGTTCTTGGCACGGCAAGAAAAGCCAACGTCGGAATCGGTGTACCTGTTGCTAAGGCGCAGCATCCTGTGATTGTTGTAGTCGGACAGCCAACGTCGATTCCAACCCCAAATCGAAGTTACCCCTCCTCTCATCGAAAGATCGGGATCAGTCCCTGCCATATCACCTCATTTGGATGAGTTGTGAAACAGAGATGCAAGATAGGAGCACGGTTTGCTTCGAACCAAACATAGGCATGAAAACTATTTGCTATTCACTCCATGATACACATAGGTGTCATGGGAGAAGTAGAACCTCATTTAGATGCGTTGTGAAACCAAGATGCAAGATAGGATCACGGTTTGCTTCAAACCTAACATAGGCATGAAAACTATTTGCTTTGCACTCCATGATACACATAGGTGTCTTGGGAGAAGTGGAACCTCGTTTGGTTGAGTTTGGATGCGTTGCGAAACCAAGATGCAAGACAGGAGCACGGCTTGCTTCGAAGCACCGCTGGCATGAAAACTATTTGCTTTGCACTCCACGAAACTCATAGGTGCCATGGGAGAACTGGAAGGTCATTTGTATTCGATGTGAAGCGAAGATGCAAGATAGCTGCACGGTTTGCTTTGAACCAACCATAGGCATGAAAACTATTTGCTTTGTACTCCATGAAACTCATAGGTGTCATGGGAGAAGTGGAACCTCATTTGGATGCGTTGTGAAGCCATGATGCCAGATAGGAGCATAGTTTGCTTCGAACCTACCACTGGCACGAAAACTACTTGCTTTGCACTCCATGATACACATAGATGTCGTGGGAGCAGTGGAACCACATTTGGATGCGTTGTGAAACCAAGATGCAACGTAGGAGCACAGTTTGCTTCGAACCACCACGGGCATGAAAAGTATTTGCTTTGCTCTCCATGATACACATAGGTGTCATGGGAGAAGTGGAACCTCATTTGGATGCGTTGTGAAGCCAGGATGCAAGATAGGAGCACGGTTTGCTTCGAACCTAACATAGGCATGAAAGCTATTTGCTTTGCACTCCACGATACACATAGGTGTCATGGGAGAAGTGGAACCTCGTTTGGATGAGTTTGGATGCGTTTTGAAACTAAGATGCAAGAAAGGAGCACGGTTTGCTTCGAACAACCATAGGCATGAGAACTACAAGATTTGCACTCCATGAAACTCATAGGTGTCGTGGGAGAAGTGGAACCTCATTTGGATGCGTTGTGAAACAAAGATGCAAGGTAGGAGCCCGGTTTGCTTCAAACCACGATGGGCATGAAAAGTATTTGCTTTGCACTCCATGAAACTCATAGGTGTCATAGGAGAGGTGGAACCTCATTTGGATGCGTTGTGAAACCAAGATGCAAGATAGGAGCACGGTTTGCTTCGAACCTAACATAGCCATAAAACTATTTGCTTTGCCCTCCATGATACACATAGTGTCTTGGGAGAAGTTGATCCTCGTTTGGATGTGTTTGGATGCGTTGTGAAACCAATATGCAACATAGGAGCACGGTTTGCTTCGAACCACCATTGGGATGAGAACTATTTGCTTTGCACTCCATGAAACTCATACGTGTCATAGGAGAAGTGGATGCTCATTTGGATGCGTTGTGATGGCAAGATGCAAGATAGGAGTACGGTTTGCTTTGAACCTACCATAGGCATGATTACTAAATGATTTGCACTCCATGAAACTCATTGGTGTCATGGGAGAAGTGGAACCTCATTTGGATGCGTTGTGAAGCCATGATGCAAGATAGGAGCATGGTTTGCTTCGAACGTACCACAGGCACAAAAACTACTTGCTTTGCACTCCATGATACACATAGGTGTCGTGGGAGAAGTGGAACCACATTTGGATGCGTTGTGAAACCAAAATGCAAGGTAGGAGCACGGTTTGCTTCGAACCACCAGGGGCATGAAAAGTATTTGCTTTGCACTCCAGGAAACACATAGGTGTCATGGGAGAAGTGGAACCTCATTTGGATGCATTGTGAAGCCAAGATGCAAGATAGAGCACGGTTTGCTTCGAACCTAACATAGGCATGAAAGCTATTTGCTTTGCACTCCACGATACACATAGGTGTCATGGGAGAAGTGGAACCTCGTTTGGATGAGTTTGGATGCGTTGTGAAACCAAGATGCAAGATAGGAGCACGGTTTGCTTCGAACCACCATAGGCATGAGAACTACATGATTTGCACTCCATGAAACTCATAGGTGTCGTGGGAGAAGTGGAACCTCATTTAGATGCGTTGTGAAACCAAGATGCAAGGTAGGAGCCCGGTTTGCTTTGAACCACCATGGGCATGAAATGTATTTGCTTTCCACTCCATGAAATTCATAGGTGTCATGGGAGAAGTGGAACCACATTTGGATGCGTTGTGAAACCAAGATGCAAGATAGGAGCACGGTTTGCTTCGAACCTAACATAGGCATGAAAACTATTTGCTTTGCACTCCATGATACACATAGGTGTCTTGGGAGAAGTGGAACTTCGTTGGGATGAGTTTGGATGCATTGTGAAACCAAGATGCAAGATAGGAGCACGGTTTGCTTCGAACCACCATTGGCATGAAAACTATTTGCTTTGCACTCCATGAAACTCATAGGTGTCATGGGAGAAGTGGAATCTCATTTGGATGCATTGTGAAGCCAAGATGCAAGATAGGAGCACGGTTTGCTTTGAACCTACCATATGCATGATAACTATATGCTTTGCACTGCATGAAACTCATAGGTGTCATTGGACAACTGGAACCTCATTTGGATGCGTTGTGAAGCCAAGATGCATGATAGGAGCACGGTTTGCTTCGAACCTACCACAGGCACGAAAACTACTTGCTTTGCACTCCATGATACACATAGGTGTCATGGGAGAAGTGGAACCGCATTTGGATGCGTTGTGAAACCAAGATGCAAGATAGGAGCACAGTTTGCTTCGAACCTACCATAGGATGGAAATGTATTTGCTTTGCACTCCATGATACACATAGATGTTCTGGGAGATGTGGAACCTCGTTTGGATGAGTTTGGATGCGTTGTGAAACCAAGATGCAAGATAGGAGCACGGTTTGGTTCGAACCACCATTGGCATGAAAATTATTTGCTTTGCACTCCATGAAACTCATAGGTGTCATAGGAGAAGTGGAAGCACATTTGGATGCATTGTGAAGCCAAGATGCAAGAAAGGAGCACGATTTGCTTTGAACCAACCATAGGCATGAAAACTATTTGCTTTGCACTCCATGAAACTCATAGTTGTCTTGGGAGAAGTGGAATGCGTTGTGAAGCAGAGATGCAAGATAGGAGCACGGTTTGCTTTAAATCTACCATAGGCATGAAAACTATTTGCTTTGCACTCTATGAAACTCATAGGTGTCATGGGAGAAGTGGAAGCTCATTTGGATGCGTTGTGAAGCGAAGATGCAAGATAGGAGCACGGTTTGCTTTGAACCCGCCATAGGCATGAAAACTATTTGCATTGCCCTCCATGAAACTCATAGGTGTCATGGGAGAAGTGGAAGCTCATTTGGATGTGTTGTGAAGCCAAGATGCAAGATAGGAGCACGGTTTGCTTCGAACCTACCACAGGCACGAAAACTACTTGCTTTGCACTCCATGATACACATAGGTGTCGTGGGAGATGTGGAACCTCATTTGGCTGCGTTGTGAAACCAAGATGCAAGGTAGGAGCACGGTTTGCTTCGAACCACCATAGGCATGAAAAGTATTTGCTTTGCACTCCATGAAACTCATAGGTGTCATGCGACAAGTGGAACCTCATTTGTATGCGTTGTAAAACCAAGATGCACGATAGGAGCACGAATTTCTTCAAACCTAACATAGGCATGAAAACTATTTGCTTTGCACTCCATGATACACATAGGTGTCATGGGACAAGTGGAACCTCATTTGCATGAGTTTGGATGCGTTGTGAAACCAAGATGCAAGATAGGAGCACGGTTTGCTTCGAGCAGCCATAGGCATGAAAACTGTTTGCTTTGCACTCCATGAAACTCATAGGTGTCATGGGAGAAGTGGAACCTCATTTGGATGCTTTGTGAAGCCAAGATGCAAGATAGGAGCACGGTTTGCTTCGAACCAAACATAGGCATGAAAACCATTTGCTTTGCACTCCCTGATACACATAGGTGTCATGCGAGAAGTGGAACCTCATTTGGATGCGTTGTGAAGCCAAGATGCAAGATAGGAGCATGGTTTGCTTCGAACCTACCACAGGCACGAAAACTACTAGCTTTGCACTCCATGATGCACATAGGTGTCGTTTGAGAAGTGGAACCTCATTTGGATGCGTTGTGAAACCAAGATGCAAGGTTCGAGCACGGTTTGCTTCAAACCACCATAGGCATGAAAAAGTATTTGCTTTGCACTCCATGAAACTCATAGGTGTCATGCGAGAAGTGGAACCTCATTTGTATGCGTTGTGAAGCCAAGATGCAAGATAGGAGCACGGTTTGCTTCGAACCAAACATAGGCATGAAAACTATTTGCTTTGCACTCCATGATACACATAGGTATCATGACAGAAGTGGAACCTCATTTGGATGCGTTGTGAAGCCAAGATGCAAGACAGGAGCACTGATATGAACCCGCTAGGGTTTGTGGTCGATCTTTCGATGAGAGGCATGAGATAACTCGATTGGTGGATGGAGATGATGTTCACGGCCCGACTACACCCTTCCAAGACCACGCCTTAGCGACCGATACACCACTTCCAAAGGCCGTCACGATCTTGTGGAGCGCGACAGCCAGCCCCTGGGGCTCCCGTCCTACAAGCGATCGAAGAACTAGCAAGAACGAGGAAACAAGCACTGAATTTGCAAGATGAAATTGAAGGTTTCACACTGAATCTTATTATGAGTGGGGTTCCGAAGACAAGGAGACGGGCGACTGGATCAGCACGCGCGCCTACAAGCATGTAGTGATGGGTAAATTTGATCTAAACAAAACCCAAGTGTTCCTGGTGGCGGCTAAGGGTTATATGACGTGTGGAGGACGACCACAAGAGAGTTTGGGTCATGCTCCAACCCTAGGACACGTCCCTACTGCACTCTAAACGATACAAGCCCATTGGGCTAACATAAGGTGGCGCAGCACCCTGGACAGAATAGACCTCTCGGTGATTTTTGGACTGTTGACGCCTCTTCTAAGAAGGTATGAGTTCGAGGCCAGATCCATATGAAAGTAGACTTGATTAGCTTTCCAACAAGTCCTGAATAACCCCAATCCGACTCTGTATGTAACGGTGACGACCGTTGCAAGTTGGAGGTGTGCTGCAGTCCGAATCCAGCCTACGCGAGTACTTTCCCTTTTGCTCTTCTCCTTGATTCCTAATCAAAACAAGAGTGCACGTGTCTCCAAGATCTGAACAAGATGGACAAGAGCTCAAGAAGGAACTCACTTGATAATTAAGTTTTCGAGCATGAGCACGAGTAATAGGACCAGCCATAGGTACTGGTGTCGGCGAGGATGGAACGTTGGTGTTGATGTCCTCATCATCCTCCCTTTCTTGCATTTGAGTCGTCCTCGACTCAAGCTCATCTTCCTCACCCAAATAAGGCTTCAAATCTGCAATGTTAAATGTGGGACTAACCCCAAAATATGCAGGAAGATCAAGCTTATATGCATTCTCATTAACACGTTGCAGCACTTTAAAAGGACCATCTGCTCTAGGCATCAATTTCGATTTTCTCAATTCAGGAAACCTATCCTTTCGCAAATGCAACCAAACCAAATCTCCAGGTTCAAGAATCAATTCCCTTCTACCTTTATCTCCAGCAAATTTGTACTTAGCATTTATACGCTCTATGTTTTCTTTAGTGGTTTCATGCAGTTTCAGCATCAATTCAGCACGTTGCTTAGCATCAAAATTCAACTTTTCAGAACTTGGCAAAGGCATTAAATCAATAGGAGCACGTGGTAACAAGCCATAAACAATGTCAAAGGGACACATCTTTGTAGTAGAATGTAGCGAACGATTATAAGCAAATTCAATATGAGGCAAACAATCTTCCCATATCTTAATATTCTTCTTTAAAACAGCCCTTAACATAGTAGATAAAGTTCTATTCACAACTTTAGTTTGACCATCTGTTTGGGGATAACAAGTGGTGGAAAATAAAAGCTTAGTCCCCAATTTAGCCCATAAAGTTCTCCAAAAATGGCTAAGAAATTTAGCATCACGATCAGAAACAATTGTATTCGGCACACCATGCAAGCGAACAACTTCTCGAAAGAACAAATCAGCAATATGTGTAGCATCATCAGTTTTATGACATGGTATGAAATGTGCCATTTTAGAGAATCTATCCACAACCACAAAAACACTATCTCGCCCTTTCCTAGTCCGTGGCAATGCCAACACAAAATCCATAGAAATATCCTCCCAAGGAGCACTAGGAACACGAAGAGGCATATACAAACCGTGTGGATTCAACCGTGACTTAGCCTTTTGACATGTTGTGCAGCGAGCAACAAATCTCTCCACGTCTCGTCGCATCTTCGGCCAAAAGAAATGACCAGCAAGAATGTCCTCCATCTTCTTCGCTCCAAAATGCCCCATCAAACCACCTCCATGCGCTTCCTGCAGCAATAACAAGCGAACGGAGCTAGCTGGAATGCATAGCTTGTTAGCTCTAAACACAAACCCATCATTGACGATGAATTTGTTCCATGACTTCCCATCTTTACAATGCAGCAACACATCTTTAAAATCAGCATCATGAGCATATTGGTCTTTAATTGTGTCTAACCCAAAGATCTTATAATCAAGTTGATTCAGCAAAGTATATCTCCTAGACAATGCATCTGCAATGATATTATCCTTCCCTTTCTTGTGCTTGATAACATAAGGAAAAGATTCAATAAATTCAACCCATTTTGCATGTCTACGATTCAGTTTTCCTTGACTACGAATATGTTTCAAAGATTTATGATCAGAATGTATAACAAATTCTTTCGGCCACAAATAATGCTGCCATGTTTCTAATGTCCGCACTAGAGCATATAATTCCTTATCATATATAGAATAATTCAGAATAGGCCCGCTCAATTTCTCACTAAAGTATGCGACAGGTTTGCCTTCTTGTAACTAAACACCACCTAATCCAATTCCACTCGCATCACATTCAAGCTCAAAAGTCTTATTAAAATCAGGGAATTGGAGCAGAGGTGCATGTGTTAACTTATCTTTCAGCACGTGGAAGGAGTGCTCTTGTGCTTTGCCCCAAGAAAAGTGATGAGGACATCAACACCGATCATACATCCACGCCGTCCACGCCGACACCTGCTGGTCCTATTACTCGTGCTCGTGCTCGAAAACTTAATCATCAAGTGAGTTCCTTCTTGAGCTCTTGTTCATCCTGTTTAGATCTTGGAGACACGTGCACTCTTGTTTTGATTAGGAATCAAGGAGAAGACCGAAAGGGAAAAGGACTCGCGTAGGCTGGATTCGGACTGCAGCACACCTCCAACTTGCGATGGTCGCCACGGTTACATACGGAGTCGGATTGGGGTGATTCTGGACTTGTTGGAAATTTAATCAAGTCTACTTTCATACAGATCTGACCTCGTACTCATACCTGCTCAGAAGCGGCGTCAACAGTCCAAAAATCACCGAGAGGTCTATTCTGTCCAGGGTGCTGCGCCACCTTAAGTTAGCCCAATGGGCTTGTATCGTTTAGAGTCTAGTAGGGACGCGTCCTAGGGTTGGAGCACGACCCAAACTCTCTTGTGGTCGTCCTCCACACGTCATATACCCCTTAGCAGCCACCAGGAACACTTGGGTTTTGTTTAGATCAAGTTTAGCCATCGCTACTTGCTTGTAGGCGCGCGTGCTGATCCAGTCGCCCGTCTCCTTGTCTTCGGAACCCCACTAATAATAAGATTCAGTGTGAAACCTTCAATTTCATCTTACAATTTCAGTGCTTGTTTCCTCGTTCTTGCTAGTTCTTCGATTGCTTGCAGGACGGGAGCCCTAGGGGCTGGTTGTCGTGCTCCACAAGATCGTGACGGCCTTTGGAAGTGGTGTATCGGTCGCCAAGGCGCGGTCTTGGAAGGCTGTAGTCGGGCCGTGAACGTCATTTCCATCCACCAATCGAGTTATCTCACGCCTCTCATCGAAAGATCGACCACAAACCCTTGCGGGTTCATATCAAAAAGGGCACTCCCTTCTTTGTAAGATCATTCAATGGTGCAGCAATGGTGCTGAAGTCCTTCACAAAATGGCGATAGAAACTTGCAAGTCCTAGGAAACTCCGCACTTGTGTGACCGTCGTGGGTACACGCCATCCTTGTATAGCTTCCACCTTGGCTTTATCAACCTCAATTCCCTGTGGAGTGACAACATAGCCAAGAAACGATACTCGATCGGTGCAGAAAGTGCACTTCTCAAGGTTACCAAACAAACGTGCGTCACGTAGAGCATTAAAAACAGCACGTAAGTGATCAAGGTGTTCATCCATGGATTTGCTATAAATCAATATATCATCAAAGTAGACGACAACAAATTTCCCAATGAAAGCACGCAAAACCTCGTTCATTAATCTCATGAAAGTACTAGGCGAATTAGTTAACCCAAAAGGCATGACTAACCGCTCATATAGACCGAACTTACTTTTGAAAGCATTTTTCCATTCATCACCCAATTTCATACGAATCTGATGGTACCCACTACGCAGATCAACCTTTGAAAACACAACAGCACCACTCAATTCATCAAGCATATCATCTAATCGTGGAATAGGGTGTCGATATCGAATGGTGATATTATTAGTAGCCCTACAATCAACACACATACGCCATGTTCCATCTTTCTTAGGCACTAAAATTACTGGAACAGCACAAGGACTAAGAGACTCACGCACATAACCTTTGTCTAGTAGTTCTTGCACTTGTCGCTGAATTTCCTTCGTTTCTTCCGGATTTGTCCTGTATGGCACTCGGTTTGGCAAAGATACACCAGGAATAAGATCAATTTGGTGCTCAATCCCGCGTATTGGTCGCAGCCCCGCTGGTATCTCACTTCAAAACACATCAGAATACTCTTGCAAAATGTTAGCAACAGCAAGGGGCAAAGAACGTTGCATATCCTCAATTGAAATCAAAGCATCCTTGCATACCAAAGCATAAGCAACAGAGGTGGATGCATTGAACTCATTAATATCAGATTTTGTAGCAAGCATACAATGTCCTTTCAATTTTATCTCATCTTTGTCATGAACAACAGATTGGTCATTTTTATTGGTCTCGCTCTTTGCTTTTGCAGCCTTAGCAACATCAGATTGCATAATAGCTTCAGGAGACATAGGATGCAACACAATTTTTTGATCATGGTATGGAAAGGAATATTGATTTGATCTACCATGATGCATAGAATCCCTATCAAATTGCCATTGTCTACCTAGCAGAATGTTGCAATCTTGCATAGGCACAACATCACATTCAACAATATCTTTGTATGATCCGATGACAAAATTGATTCGCACGAGTCTAGTTACCTTTGCCTTACCACTGTTGTTCAACCATTGGATGTAGTAGGGATGGGGGTGTGGTTTGGTGGTGAGGGCGAGCTTCTGTACCATATCGCTGCTTGCCAAGTTGTTGCAGCTGCCGCCATCAATGATCATGCGGCACGAACGCTCCTTGATCACACACTTTGTTTGAAATAGAGTGTGTCGCTGATTTTGCTCCGCCTTCTCCATTTGTGCACAAAGCACTCGCGTACGATCAAGCTCTCGTAGTGCTCCGCGTCACCTGCATTAATATGTTCCTCTATGTGTTCCTCACTACCTGCATGGTCAGCCGCAAGCAATGCAAGTGTATCTTCATCAAAATCACTGGCAGATTAACACTCACCATCATCTTTGACAATCATAACACGCTTGTTTGGACAATCACGCAACACATGTCCATATCCCTTGCACCGGTGACATTGGATGTTGCTTGTTCTACCTGTCGATGCCACGGATGATGTACTCGCAGCAGGCTTTTGCAGTGTCTTCGCAATTGAATTGGTAGGGGTGGCTCGAGTCTTGTCAATGGATGACGGTGTAGGAGTACGTGTAGATAGAGTTGTAGCCGTGCGCTGCTGCCATGAACTAGCTTTCCCTACAGAAACATTAGTCCTTGCGCTAGCACGTCGTCCCTGCACTTCCCGTTCAGCTTTACAAGCAAGATGAAACAGTTTGGTTACGTTATTGCATTCTTTGTAAGCGAGGATATCATGAATTTCCCGATTTAACCCGCCTAAGAAATCTAGCCATAGCAGGTTCCTCATCCTCCTCTAATTTACAACGCAACATACCCGTTTGTAATTCCTGATAGTATTCTTCTACACTTTTAGCACCCTGTCTCAATTGTTGCAACTTATTTATCATATCACGGGCATAGTAAGATGGAACAAATCTAGCTCTCATGGCTCGTTTCAGTGCATCCCAAGTTTTAGGTACGTTATTAGGTTTTTTCTTGCCATATTCTATCCACCAAATAGAAGCAAAATCTGTGAACTCACTAGTAGCAGCCCTAACACGTGTAGTGTCAGGAAATTCATGGCATGCAAACTTTTGATCAACAGCAATCTCCCAAGTAATGTATGCATCAGGATCATATTTACCATCAAAAGGAGGTATTTTAAATTTTATCTTACTGAAAGCATCATCATTATTGTGTACCTCGCGTCGGCGGCGGCCACCCATACCTCTACGGTTGTGACGTAGGCGACGTTGATCACGAGTGTCTTGATCATCATGTTCTGTATCTCCTATGTATTCCTCATCATAACTACCATCCTCTCGATCTTCGTCCTTCTTTTCTTCTTTATGCTTGTCTTTATCATCGTTATGGAGGTCATCAAAACGCCTTAGAAGAGCAGCAAGGCTTTTGTCCACAATAGCAACAGACTTCTCCAAACTTGTAAGCATGTTGTTTGTGGCAATTTGCGTATCCTCCAACTGCCCAAGCTTTTCATTTGCCACCTGCAAGTCGTTATCCAGTCCCTCCGTGTGCAGCTTCACTTGCCTTTCAAAATGTTGTATGATGCCCTTTGTGCGAGGTGAATGTGCCATTTGGTTATCGTCGTCGGACCCTGGCATGGTTCAAAGACAAAGACAACAAGAAGCCAAGTGAAGAAATAAAAGCCCTACAACTACTGGGATGTAGCTACAGCAAGTCGCTCACTATCAACCTGTTACTCAAGTTCATACCAATTCTTACCTTGCTCGACAGGAGGGGTCGTCTACCAACAAGTCTGTAGCAATGGATGAAGTGTATCGGTGCCGTAGCACAAGACCTGTCAAGCTATAGAATATGTGGAGCTATAGGTGGGTTGAAACAAGGAACGAACTAGCACCATGTTAGTTACAAAAGCAAGCTGAATAATCGTTCAACCAGTGGTACGGTGCTGGTCCTAGCCTAGACCGTGCTAGAGATGCGAGCCTGGACACAAAGGACAGCACAACACACCAACTGAAGCCAACAAAAATCACAAAGAACAGCCCCTTTTCCTTTGATTCTTTCTCTTTCTCTTTCTTTTTTTTTTTCTTTTTTTTCAGGGGACACTCAAAACTGATTATATGAACAAGAAGACTACCAGAGACCAATTCACCACACACACTTTTCCAGAAAGGACAGGGTTAACTGATTCCATGTCGGACTCGAACTTCTAATTCTACTCGGACTCAGCCAACAGAGAGGAACACCGATTCCTGGTCTGATTGGAACTTCTAATTCTACTCGAAGTCGGCCAACAGAGAGGGATAACCGATTCCTTATCGGACTAGAACTTTGAACTCGACTCAGATTCGGATAGGGCAGTGCGTGTTGTGATAAAATCGTGACAAGAACTCGAAACTCTAAGGGAAAAAAAACTAGTACCAGCAGCTCGACCAAACTGATGCAACCGAAAACTCAACAAGCCCTAACCAACAAGTACTAGCTACGGCTCAAAGGTTTTAGGATTGCAGGAAATGAATCTACTATTTTTTTGGCTTTTCTGGACTATAGGAAAAATAAAAACAGCGATGGATTGGAAGTCTCTCACCGATAAACCTTGCTCCGATTACCAATTGATATGAACCCGCTAGGGTTTGTGGTCGATCATTCGATGAGAGGCGTGAGATAACTCGATTGGTGGATGGAGATGACATTCACAGCCCGACTATAGCCTTCCAAGACCACGCCTTAGCGACCGATACACCACTTCCAAAGGCTGTCACGATCTTGTGGAGCGCGACAACCAGCCCCTAGGGCTCCCGTCCTGCAAGCAATCGAAGAACTAGCAAGAACGAGGAAACAAGCACTGAATTTGCAAGATGAAATTGAAGGTTTCACACTGAATCTTATTATGAGTGGGGTTCCGAAGACAGGGAGACGGGCGACTGGATCAGCACGCGCGCCTACAAGCAAGTAGCGATGGCTAAACTTGATCTAAACAAAACCCATGTGTTCCTGGTGGCGGCTAAGGGGTATATGACGTGTGGAGGACGACCGCAAGAGAGTTTGGGTCATGCTCCAACCCTAGGACGCGTCCCTACTGGACTCTAAACGATACAAGCCCATTGGGCTAACTTAAGGTGGCGCAGCACCCTGGACAGAATAGACCTCTCGGTGATTTTTGGACTGTTGACGCCGCTTCTAAGAAGGTATGAGTACGAAGCCACATCCATATGAAAGTAGACTTGATTATCTTTCCATCAAGTCCTTAATCACCCCAATCCGACTCCGTATGTAACTGTGACGACCGTCGCACGTTAGAGGTGTGCTGCAGTCCGAATCCAGCCCATGCGAGTCCTTTTCCCTTTTCCTCTTCTCCTTGATTCCTACTCAAAACAAGAGTGCACGTGTCTCCAAGATCTAAACAAGATGGACAAGAGCTCAAGAAGGAACTCACTTGATAATTAAGTCTTCGAGCACGAGCACGAGTAATAGGACCAGCCATAGGTACTGGTGTCGGCGAGGATGGAACGTTGGTGTTGATGTCATCATCAACTTCTCCCATGACACCTATGAGTTTCATGTAGTGCAAAGCAAATAGTTTTCATGCCTATGGTGGTTTGAAGCAAACCATGCTCCAATCTTGCATCTTGGTTTCACAACGCATCCAAACGAGGTTCCACTTCTCCAAGGACACCTATGTGTATCATGGAGTGCAAAGTAAATTGTTTTCATGCCTATGTTAGGTTCGAAGCAAACCGTGCTCCTATCTTGCATCTTGGTTTCACAATGCATCCAAATGAGGTTCCACTTCTCCCATGACACCTTTGAGTTTCATGGAGTGCAAAGCAAATACTTTTCATGCCTATCGTGGTTCGAAGCAAACCGTGCTTCTATCTTGCATCTTGGTTTCACAACGCATCCAAATGAGGTTTCACTTCTCCCATGACACCTATGTGTATCATGCAGTGCAAAGGAAATAGTTTTCGTGCCTATGGTATGTTCGAAGCAAACCGTGCTCCTATCTTGCATCCTAGTTTCACAACGCATCCAAATGAGGTTCCACTTCTCCCATGACACCTATGAGTTTCATGGAGTGCAAAGCAAATACTTTTCATGCCTATGGTGGTTTGAAGCAAACCGTACTCCTACCTTGCATCTTGATTTCACAACGCATCCAAATGAGGTTCCACTTCTTCCATGACACCAATGTGTATCATGGTGTGCAAAGCAAATAGTTTTCATGCCTATGGTGGTTCGAAGCAAGCCGTGCTCCTATCTTGCATCTTGGTTTCACAACACATCCAAACTCTTCCAAATGAGGTTCCACTTCTACCAACATATGTGTATCATGGAGTGCAAAGCAAATATTTTTCATATCTATGTTCGGTTTGAAGCAAATCGTGCTCCTATCTTGCATCTTGGTTTCACAATGCATCCAAATCAGGTTCCACTTCTCCCATGATAGCTATGAGTTTCATGGAGTGCAAAGCAAATACTTTTCATGCCTTTGGTGGTTCGAATCAAACCGTGCTCCTATCTTGCATCTTGGCTTCACAACGCATCCAAACGAGATTCCACTTCTCCCATGACACATATGAGTTTCGTGGAGTGCAAAGCAAATAGTTTTCATGCCGATGGTGGTTCGAAGCAAACCATGCTCCTATCTATCTTGGTTTCGCAACGCATCTAAACTCATCCAAATGAGGTTCCACTTCTCCCATGACACCTATGTGTATCGTGTATTGCAAAGCAAATAGTTTTCATGCCTATGTTAGGTTCGAAGCAATCCGTGCTCCTATCTTGCATCTTGGTTACACAACGCATCCAAATGAGGTTCCACTTCTCCTATGACATCTATGTGTATCAGGGAGTGCAAAGCAAATGCCTATGTTTGGTTCGAAGCAAACAGTGTTCCTATCTTGTGTCTTGGCTTCACAATGCATCCAAATGTGGTTCCACTTCTCCCATGACACCTATGAGTTTCATGGAGTGCAAAGCAAACAGTTTTCATGCCTATGGTGGCTTGAAGCAAACCGTGCTCCTATCTTGCATCTTGGTTTCACAGCGCATCCAAACTCATCCAAATGTGGTTCCACTTGTCCCATGACACCTATATGTATCATGGAGTGCAAAGCAAATAGTTTTCATGCCTATGTTAGGTTTGAAGCAAATCGTGCTCCTATCTTGCATCTTGGTTTCACAACGCATATAAAAGAGGTTCCACTTCTCGCATGACACCTATGAGTTTCATGGAGTGCAAAGCAAATACTTTTCATGCCTATGGTGGTTCGAAGCAAACCGTGCTCATACCTTGCATCTTGGTTTCACAATGCATCCAAATAAGGTTCCACTTCTCCAATGACACCTATGTGTATAATGGAGTGCAAAGCAAGTAGTTTTCGTGCCTATGGTAGGTTCGAAGCAAACCGTGCTTGATGAGCACATCAACACCAACGTTCCATCCTCGCCGACACCAGTTCCTATGGCTGGTCCTATTACTTGTGCTCGTGCTCAAAAACTTAATTATCAAGTGAGTTCCTTCTTGAGCTCTTGTCCATCTTGTTTAGATCTTGGAGACACGTGCACTCTTGTTTTGATTAGGAATCAAGGAGAAGAGCAAAAGGGAAAAGGACTCGCATAGGCTGGATTTGGACTGCAGCACACCTCCAACTTGCGACGGTCGTCATGGTTACATACGGATCGGATTGGGGTGATTCAGCACTCGTTGGAAAGCTAATCAAGTCTACTTTCATATGGATCTTGATATGAACCCGTAAGGGTTTGTGGTCAATCTTTCGATGAGAGGCGTGAGATAACTCGATTGGTGGATGGAGATGACGTTCACGGCCTGACTACAGCCTTCCAAGACCGCGCCTTAGCGACCGATACACCACTTCCAAAGGCCGTCACGATTTTGTGGAGCACGACAACCAGCCCCTAGGGCTCCCGTCCTGCAAGCAATCGAAGAACTAGCAAGAACGCGGAAACAAGCACTGAAATTGCAAGATGAAATTAAAGGTTTCACACTGAATCTTATTATGAGTGGGGTTCCGAAGACAAGGAGACGGGTGACTGGATCAGCACGCGCGCCTACAAGCAAGTAGCGATGGCTAAACTTGATCTAAACAAAACCTGAGTGTTCCTGGTGGCGGCTAAGGGGTATATGACGTGGGGAGGATGACCACAAGAGAGTTTGGGTCATGCTCCAACCCTAGGACGCGTCCCTATTGGACGCTAAATGATACAAGCCCATTGGGCTAACTTATGGTGGCGCAGCACCCTGGACAGAAAAATCTCTCGGTGGTATTTGGACGATTGCCGACGCTTCTGAGATGATATGAGCATGAGACCAGATCCATATGAAAGTAGACTTCACAACCTTTCCAACAAGTCCTGAATCACCCCAATCCGACTCCGTATGTAACCGTGGCGACCGTCACAAGTTGGAGGTGTGCTGTAGTCCGAATCCAGCCTACGCGAGTCCTTTTCCCTTTCGGTCTTCTCCTTGATTCCTAATCAAAACAAGAGTGCACGTGTCTCCAAGATCTAAACAGGATGGATAAGAGCTCAAGAAGGAACTCACTTGATGATTAAGTTTTCGAGCATGAGCACGAGTAATAGGACCAGCAGGTGTCGACGTGGACGGCGTGGATGTATGATCGGTGTTGATGTCCTCATCATCCTCCCTTTCTTGAATTTGAGTCGTCCTCGACTCAAGCTCATCTTCCTCACCCAAATAAGGCTTCAAATCTGCAATGTTAAATGTGGGACCAACCCCAAAATCTACAGGAAGATCAAGCTTATATGCATTCTCATTTATTCGTTGCATCACTTTAAAAGGACCATCCGCTCTAGGCATCAATTTAGATTTTCTTAATTCAGGAAACCTATCCTTTCGCAAATGCAACCAAACCAAATCTCCAGGTTCAAGAATCAATTCCCTTCTACCTTTATCTCCAGCAAATTTGTACTTAGCATTCTTGCGCTCTATGTTTTCTTTAGTGGTTTCAAGTAGTTTTAGCATCAATTCAGCACGTTGCTTAGCATCAAAATTCAACTGTTCAGAACTTGGCAATGGCATTAAATCAATAGGAGCACGTGGTAACAAGCCATAAACAATCTCAAAGGGACACATCTTCGTAGTAGAATGCAGCGAACGATTATAAGCAAACTCAATATCAGGCAAACAATCTTCCCACATCTTAATATTCTTCTTTAAAACAGCCATTAACATAGTAGACAAAGTTCTATTCACAACTTCAGTTTGACCATCAGTTTGGGGGTGACAAGTGGTGGAAAATAAATGCTTAGTCCCCAATTTAGCCCATAAAGTTCTCCAAAAATGGCTAAGAAATTTAGCATCACGATCATAAACAATTGTATTTGGCACACCATGCAAGCGAACAACTTCTTGAAAGAACAAATCAGCAATATTTGTAGCATCATCAGTTTTATGACATGGTATGAAATGTGCCATTTTAGAGAATCGACCCACAACCACAAAAACACTATCTTGCCCTTTCCTAGTCTGTGGCAATCCCAACACAAAATCCATAGAAATATCCTCCCAAGGAGCACTAGGAACAGGAAGAGGCATATACAAACCATGTGGATTCAACCGGGACTTAGCCTTTTGACATGTTGTGCAGAGAGCAACAAATCTCTCCACGTCTTGTCGCATCTTTGGCCAAAAGAAATGACCAGCAAGAATGTCCTCTGTCTTCTTCGCTCCAAAATGCCCCATCAAGCCACCTGCATGCGCTTCCTGCAGCAACAACAAGCGAACGGAGCTAGCTGGAATGCATAGCTTGTTAGCTCTAAACACAAACCCATCATTGACGATGAATTTGTTCCACGTTTTCCCATCTTTACAATGCAGCAGCACTTCTTTAAAATCAGCATCATGAGCATATCGGTCTTTAATTGTTTCTAACCCAAAGATCTTGTAATATAGTTGATTCAGCAAAGTATATCTCCTAGACAATGCATCTGCAATGATATTATCCTTCCTTTTCTTGTGTTTGATAACATAAGGAAAAGATTCAATAAAGTCAACCCATTTTGCATGTCTACGATTCAGTTTTCCTTGACTACGAATATGTTTCAAAGATTCATGATCAGAATGTATAACAAATTCTTTCGGCCACAAATAATGCTGCCATGTTTCTAATGTCCGCACTAGAGCATATAATTCCTTATCATATGTAGAATAATTCAGAATAGGCCCGCTCAATTTCTCACTAAAGTATGCAACAGGTTTGCCTTCTTGTAACAAAACACCACCCAATCCAATTCCACTCGCATCACATTCAAGCTCGAATGTCTTATTAAAATCAGGGAGTTGGAGCAGAGGTGCATGTGTTAACTTATCTTTCAGCACGTGGAAGGAGTGCTCTTGTGCTTTGCCCCAAGAAAAGGGCACTCCCTTCTTTGTAAGCTCATTCAATGGTGTAGCAATGGTGCTGAAGTCCTTCACAAAACGGCGATAGAAACCAGCAAGTCCTAGGAAACTCCGCACTTGTGTGACCGTCGTGGGTACAGGCCATCCTTGTATAGCTTCCACCTTGGCTTTATCAACCTCAATTCCCTGTGGAGTGACAACATAGCCAAGAAACGATACTCGATCGGTGCAAAAAGTGCACTTCTCAAGGTTACCAAACAAACGTGCATCACGTAGAGCATTGAAAACTGCACGTAAGTGATCATGGTGTTCATCCATGGATTTGCTATAAATCAGTATATCATCAAAGTAGACGACAACAAATTTCCCAATGAAAGCACACAAAACCTCGTTCATTAATCTCACGAAAGTATTAGGTGCATTAGTTAACCCAAAAGGCATGACTAACCACTCATATAGACCGAACTTAGTTTTGAAAGCAGTTTTCCACTCATCTCCCAATTTCATACGAATCTGGTGGTACCCACTACGCAAGTCAACCTTTGAAAACACAACAGCACCACTCAATTCATCAAGCATATCATCTAATCGTGGAATAGGGTGTCGATATCGAATGGTGATATTATTAATAGCCCTACAATCAACACACATACGCCATGTTCCATCTTTCTTAGGCACTAAAATCACTGGAACAGGACAAGGACTAAGAGACTCATGCACATAACCTTTGTCTAGTAGTTCTTGCACTTGTCGCTGAATTTCCTTCGTTTCTTCCGGATTGGTCCTGTATGGCGCACGGTTTGGCAAAGATGCACCAGGAATAAGATCAATTTGGTGCTCAATCCCGCGTATTGGTGGCAGCCCCGCTGGTATCTCACTGGGGAACACATCAGAATACTCCTGCAAAATGTTAGCAACAGCAGGGGGCAAAGAACATTGCATATCCTCAAATGAAATCAAAGCATCCTTGCATACCAAAGCATAAGCAACAGAGGTGGATGCATTGAACTCATTAATATCAGATTTTTTAGCAAGCATACAACGTCCTTTCAATTTTATCTCATCTTTGTCATCAACAACAGATTTGTCATTTTTATTGCTCTCGCTCTTTGCTTTTGCAGCCTTAGTAACATCAGATTGCATAATAGCAACACAATTTTTCGATCATGGTATAGAAACGAATATTGATTTGATCTACCATGATGCATCGAATCTCTATCAAATTGCCATGGTCTACCTAGCAGAATATTGCAAGCTTGCATAGGCACAACATCACATTCAACAATATCTTTGTATGATCCGATGGCAAAATTGATTCGCACAAGTCTCGTTACCTTTGCCTTGCCACTGTTGTTCAGCCATTGGATGTAGTAGGGATGGGGGTGTGGTTTGGTGGTGAGAGCGACCTTCTGTACCATGTCGCTGCTTGCCAAGTTGTTGCAGCTACCTCCATCAATGATCATGCGGCACGAACGCTCCTTGATGACACACTTTGTTTGGAATAAAGTGTGTCGCTGATTTTGCTCCGCCTTCTCCATTTGTGCACTAAGCACTCGCTGTACAATCAAGCTCTCATAGTGCTCCACATCACCTGCATTAATGTGTTCTTCTATGTGTTCCTCACTACCTGCATAGTCAGCCGCAAGCAATGCAAGTGTATGTTCATCAAAATCACTAGCAGATGAACACTCACCATCATCTTTGACAATCATAACATGCTTGTTTGGGCAGTCACGCATCACATGGCCATATCCCTTGCACCGATGACATTGTATGTTGCTTGTTCTACCTGTCGATGCCACGGATGAAGTACTCGCAGCCGGCTTTTACGCTGTCTTCGCAACTGAATTGGTGGGGCCAGCTCGAGTCTTGTCACTAGATGATGGCGTAGGAGTACGTGTAGATGGAGTTGTAGACATGCGCTGCTGCCATGAACAAGCTTTCCCTGCAGAAACATTAGTCCTTGCGCTAGCACGTCGTCCCTGCACTTCCCGTTCAGCTATACAAGCAAGATGAAACAGTTTGGTTACGTTATTATATTCTTTGTAAGCGAGGATATCATGAATTTCCCGATTTAACCTGCCTAAAAATCTAGCCATAGCAGCTTCCTCATCCTCCTCTAATTTACAACGCAACATACCCGTTTGTAATTCCTGATAGTATTCTTCTACACTTTTAGCACCCTATCTCAATTGTTGCAACTTATTTATCATATCACGGGCATAGTAAGATGGAACAAATCTAGCTCTCATGGCTCGTTTCAGCGCATCCCAAGTTTTAGGTATGTTATTAGGATTTTTCTTGCCATATTCGATCCACCAAACAGAAGCAAAATCTGTGAACTCACTAGTAGCAGCCCTAACACGTGTAGTGTCAGGAAAAAATTACGTGTTAGGGCTGCTACTAGTGAGTTCACAGATTTTGCTTCTATTTGGTGGATAGAATATGGCAAGAAAAATCCTAATAACATACCAAAAACTTGGGATGCACTGAAACGAGCCATGAGAGCTAGATTTGTTCCATCTTACTATGCCCGTGATATGATAAATAAGTTGCAACAATTGAGACAGGGTGCTAAAAGTGTAGAAGAATACTATCAGGAATTACAAACGGGTATGTTGCGTTGTAAATTAGAGGAGGATGAGGAAGCTGCTATGGCTAGATTTTTAGGCAGGTTAAATCGGGAAATTCATGATATCCTCGCTTACAAAGAATATAATAACGTAACCAAACTGTTTCATCTTGCTTGTAACGCCGAACGGGAAGTGCAGGGACGACGTGCTAGCGCAAGGACTAATGTTTCTGCAGGGAAAGCTAGTTCATGGCAGCAGCGCACGGCTACAACTCCATCTACACGTACTCCTACACCGTCATCCATTGACAAGACTCGAGCCACCCCTACCAATTCAGTTGCGAAGACAATGCAAAAGCCTGCTGCGAGTACGTCATCCGTGGCATCGACAGGTAGAACAAGCAACATCCAATGTCACCGGTGCAAGGGATATGGACATGTGTTGCGTGACTGTCCAAACAAGCGTGTTATGAATGTCAAAGATGATGGTGAGTGTTCATCTGCCAGTGATTTTGATGAAGATACACTTGCATTGCTTGCGGCTGACCATGCAGGTAGTGAGGAACACATAGAGGAACATATTAATGCAGGTGACGCGGAGCACTACGAGAGCTTGATCGTACAACGAGTGCTTAGTGCACAAATGGAGAAGGCGGAGCAAAATCAGCGACACACTCTATTTCAAACAAAGTGTGTGATCAAGGAGCGTTCGTGCCGCATGATCATTGATGGTGGCTGCTGCAACAACTTGGCAAGCATCGATATGGTACAGAAGCTCGCCCTCACCACCAAACCACACCCCCATCCCTACTACATCCAATGGTTGAACAACAGTGGTAAGGCAAAGGTAACTAGACTCGTGCGAATCAATTTTGCCATCGGATCATACAAAGATATTGTTGAATGTGATGTTGTGCCTATGCAAGCTTGCAACATTCTGCTAGGTAGACCATGGCAATTTGATAGGGATTCTATGCATCATGGTAGATCAAATCAATATTCTTTTCCATACCATGATCGAAAAATTGTGTTGCATCCTATGTCTCCTGAAGCTATTATGCAATCTGATGTTGCTAAGGCTGCAAAAGCAAAGAGCGAGACCAATAAAAATGACCAAGCTGTTGTTCATGACAAAGATGAGATAAAATTGAAAGGACATTGTATGCTTGCTACAAAATCTGATATTAATGAGTTCAATGCATCCACCTCTGTTGCTTATGCTTTGGTATGCAAGGATGCTTTGATTTCAATTGAGGATATGCAACGTTCTTTGCCCCTTGCTGTTGCTAACATTTTGCAGGAGTATTCTGATGTGTTTCCAAGTGAGATACCAGCGGGGCTGCCACCAACACGCAGGATTGAGCACCAAATTGATCTTATTCCTGGTGCATCTTTGCCAAACCGAGCGCCATACAGAACCAATCCAGAAGAAACGAAGGAAATTCAGCGACAAGTGCAAGAACTACTAGACAAAGGTTATGTGCGTGAGTCTCTTTGTCCTTGTGCTGTTCCGGTAATTCACGGCTCTTGGAAGTGGTGTATCGGTCGCTAAGGCACGGTCTTGGAAAGCTGTAGTCGGGCTGTGAACATCATCTCCATCCACCAATCGAGTTATATCACGCCTCTCATCGAAAGATTGACCACAAACCCTCGCAGGTTCCTATCAGAAACTCATAGGTGTCATGGGAGAAGTGGAAGCTCATTTGGATGAGTAGTGAAGCTAGGATGCAAGATAGGAGCATGGTTTGCTTCGAACCTACCACAGGCACAGAAACTACTTGCTTTGCACTCCATGATACACATAGGTGTCATGGGAGAAGTGAAACCTGAGTTGGATGCGTAGTGAAACCAAGATGCAAGGTAGGAGCACGGTTTGCTTCGAACCACCATGGGCATGAAAAGTATTTGCGTTGCACTCTATGAAACTCATAGGTATCATGGGAGAAGTGGAACCTCATTTGGATGCGTTGTGAAACTAAGATGCAAGATAGGATCACGATTTGCTTCACTCCTAACATAGGCATGAAAACTATTTGCTTTTCACTGCATGATACACATAGGTGTCATGGGACAAGTGGAACCTCATTTGGATGTGTTTGGATGCGTTGTGAAACCAAGATGCAAGATAGGAGCACGGTTTGCTTCGAACCACCATAGGCATGAAAACTATTTGCTTTGCAATCCATGAAACTCATAGGTGTCAAGGGAGAAATTTGGATGTGTTGTGAAGCCGAGATGCAAGATATGAGCACGGTTTGCTTCGAACCAAACATAGGCATGAAAACATTTTTTCTTTGCAGTCCATGATACACATAGGTGTCATGGGAGAAGTGGAACCTCATTTGGATGCGTTGTGAAACCATGATGCAAGATAGGAGCACGGTTTGCTTCGAACCTAACATAGGCATGAAAACTATTTGCTTTGCACTCCATGATACACAGGTGTCTTGGGAGAAGTGGAATCTAATTTGGATGAGTTTGGATACGTTGTGAAACCAAGATGCAAGATAGGAGCACGGTTTGCTTCGAACCACCATTGGCATGAAAACTATTTGCTTTGCACTCCATGAAACTCATAGGTGTCATGGGAGAAGTGGAAGCTCATTTGAAAGCATTGTGAAACCAAGATGCAAGATAGGAGCACGGTTTGCTTCGAACCTACCATAGGCATGATAGCTATTTGCTTTGCACTCCATGAAACTCATAGGTGTCTTGAGAGAAGTGGAACCTCGTTTGGATGAGTTGTGAAGCCAAGATGCAAGGTTGGAGCACGGTTTGCTTCGAACCACCATAGGCATGAAAGCTATTTGCTTTGCACTCCGTGAAACTCATAGTTGTCATGGGAGAAGTGGAACCTCGTTTGGATGCGTTTTGAAGCCAAGATTCAAGATAGGAGCACGGTTTGCTTCGAACCACCATAGGCATGAAAAGTATTTGCTTTGCACTCCATGAAACCCAAAGGTGTCATGGGAGAAGAGAAACCTCATTTGGATGCGTTGTGAAACCAAGATGCAAGATAAGAACACGGTTTGCTTCGAACCTAACATAGGCATGAAAACTATTTGCTTTGCACTCCATGATACACATAGGTGTCATGGGAGAAGTAGAACCTCGTTTGGGTGAGTTTGGATGTGTTGTGAAAGCAAGATGCAAGATAGGAGCACAGTTTGCTTCAAACCACCATAGGCATGAAAACTATTTGCTTTGCACTCCATGATACACATAGGTGTCATGGGAGAAGTGGAACCTCATTTGGATGCGTTGTGAAACCAAGATGCAAGGTAGGAGCACGGTTTGCTTCGAACCTACCATAGGCATGAAAACTATTTGCTTTGCACTCCATGAAATTCATAGGTATCATGGGAGAAGTGGAACCTCATTTGGATGCGTTGTGAAGCCAAGATGCAAGATAGGAGCACGATTTGCTTCGAACCTACCGCAGGTATGAAAAGTATTTGCTTTGCACTCCATGATACACATAGGTGTCATGGGGAAGTGGAACCTCCTTTGGGTGAGTTTGGATGCATTGTGAAACCAAGATGCAGGATAGGAGCACGGTTTGCTTCGAACCTACCATAGGCAAGAAAACTATTTGCTTTGCACTCCATGAAACTTATAGGTGTCTTGGGAGAAGTGGAACCTCATTTCGATGCGTTGCGAAACCAAGATGCAAGATAGGAGCACGGTTTGCTCTTCGAACCTACCATAGGCATGAAAACTACTTGCTTTGCACTCCACGAAACTCATAGGTGTCATGAGAGAAGTGGAACCTCATTTGGATGAGTTGTGAAGCCTGGATGCAAGATAGTGAAAGCTCTAGTTTGGTTTTGGTTAATTGATGACACCTAGCATCTAACCTTGTGGTTAAGTCTTTGATTACAAGTAAGGTTAGAAGATCAAGTGTGGAAGCAAAGGAGGCATCCAAAGACTTGGAGTAAGCCCATCAAATGAGGATTTGAGGTTCCAACACTTGGTGTTGTGGATTGAGCTCGAGGCAAAGGTATATCAATAGGGCTCTTTCCATTTTGGTGATCAAGACACTATCGAGAGTGTGATCACATTTAGGATAGATAGCCGTACTATAAAAAGGGGAGATATTCCACGGTTAACACGGTTATCAAGTGTCGTTAGATATTTGGATCATGCATTGCATTTAGATCTAGTGGCTAACTTAAAACCTTTGCTAAACTCTTTGAAATATGGCTAACACACTTCAAGAAATGTTTCTTAATTAACATGTGCTAGCCAACATAAGCAAAGGACTTGGCACGGGCTAATTCTAACTCAAAACAGAGCGTCGGACGCTATGTAACCCGAGCGTCGGACTAATACTCTCAGTCCGACGGCTGACTGCCCTGTGCGCGAGTAACGAGCGTCGGACTGGAGTTTTCCGAGTGTCGGACTATATGTCTCCAGTGTCCGACGGTCGATCGTTCGGCAGTTCGACACGTGGCATCTGCAGAGGGCATCGGACGATCGCCGTTGGTCCGAGGCCGAGCGTCGGACCGACGTCCGACGATTTTTGGAGCTCGTGGACCTCTTTGGAAACGTCGGACTCCTCAGCGTTTTGGTCCGACGGCTTCTGCCGACAAGTGTCAGACTATTTCGCTCAGTCCGACGATCTGCAGTTCGTGGCGCCAACGGTCGATTTCAAACGAACGAGCTGACGTGGCACGCACCGATTCGCCGAGGAAGAAAGCGTCAGATCGAAATCGTTAGTCCGACGCCCCACACGCGAGCGTCCGACGCCTAGCGTCCGACGGTACACAGAAAGTGAGTAACGGCTATGTTTGTGTGTGCTTGTCTATTTAGGCCACTTAGCCGGTTCTAACTCACTCTCTTGGCTCTCTAACTTGTTGATACACCTCTTGAGCACCTCTCTAATGCTCTCACTCACATAGATTGCATAATTCTCATCCATTGTGAGCTAGAGACTTGATCCAAGTGCATTGTCTTGATCTTTGCATCCATTGGCACTTGTTGATCGTGTTTGCTGCGGAGTTCTCTCATTTCTCTTGGTGATTGCCGTCACCTAGACGGCTTGGAGCAGTGGAGGAGCTTGGCGGAGTTGGAGATTGTCTCCGGCCACTCCCAGTGATCTTGTGAGGGGTTTTGGTAACCTTAGTGGATTGCTCGTGTCATTGAGTTACCCTTCTCGTGGTAGGTTCTTGTGGCGCTCATTTGTTGAGCTTGATCTTGGTGATCGATTAGCCACCGAACCACCGAGTCGTGGTCAACACAATGGGGACGTAGCGTGCCGGCAAGCACGTGAACCCCGGGATAAATTGGTGTTCATATTGTGTTGTTCATTGGGTTTCTTTGGATCATCACCTTCGAGTGATTGATATATATTCTTCGGTGATTGGATCACACTTCTCTACTCGGTGGTATTGTATTCTACACTCATTCTTGTTTTACCTTGTGCACTTTACTTAAGTAGAGGTAGTTGTTGTAGTGTGCTTGTTCACATAGGAGTAAGTAGCTCAATCTAGTCTAGTTGTTGTGTGCTTCTAGTGCTTCTAGTTAGAACGGTTAGTAAGGCTTGCAACCCCCTTGTAGGCTAGCGCATAATTCGCTTCGCCTTAATTATTTCTAACCAGTTGTTCAAGTGTTGTTTGTAGATTTTAATTAGGCTATTCACCCCCCCTCTAGCCTACTTGGACCTATCAATTGGTATCGGAGCCGTGGTCACCGTTGTTGTAAGGCTTAACATCCTTCGGTGTTCAAAATGGCTCACAACAACTAGATCAACCACATGGGCAAGCCACCTCGGTTTGATGGTTCTAGCTATGGATATTGGAAGAAGCAAATGAAAGCTCATTTGAAATCAATGAACCGGAAGATGTGGGAGATTGTTGAGAAGGACTTTGTTGTGATTGACATGAATGATCCCACACCAAGAGAGGAGGAGAAGCTGCAATTCAATGACATAGCTCTCAATGCTTGGTATAGTGCTCTTGATGAGAAGGTCTTTGAGCAAATCAAGGACTTGGAGTATGCACATGAGGTGTGGAAGAAGCTAGAAGACACATATGAGGGCACCACCGCCGTCAAGGGTGCCAAGCTCTATATTCTCAAGGATAGATATGCAAGTTTCAAGATGAAGGAAGATGAGAGCATACCGGAGATGTTTCACCGGTTGAGTGTGATTGTGAGTAAACTCAAGGCTCTCGGTGAGAAGATTGATGACAAGGACTTCTCATACCGCTTCTTGAGATGTCTACCCTCTCGGTATGAGACATTGCACTTCATCCTCATGAGAGAGGATATCTCCAAGATGACACCTACACAAGTGCTTGGTGAGGTTATGACACATGAGACCTACCGGGATGATGTTGATGCTAAGGTCAAGGAAGAAAAGGATGAAGAGAAGAAGGACAAGAATGAGAAGAAGAGCATTGCATTCAAGGCAACTTCATCAAGACACAAGGGCAAAGCAAAGAAGCAAATCTCAAGTGACGATGAAGAAAGCTCAAGCGATGATGATGAGGAAATGGCACTTCTAGTGAGAAGATTTGGAAGATTCATGAGGAAGAAGGGCTATGGTGCATGGAAGAGAACGGACTTCACCAAAGGCAAGGGTCCAACCATGAGATGCCATGAGTGCAAGAGCATGAAAACTATTTGCTTTTCACTGCATGATACACATATGTGTCATGGGACAAGTGGAACCTCATTTAGATGTGTTTGGATGCATTGTGAAACCAAGATGCAAGATAGGAGCACGGTTTGCTTCGAACCACCATAGGCATGAAAACTATTTGCTTTGCAATCCATGAAACTCATAGGTGTCATAGGAGAAGTGGAACCTCATTTGGATGCGTTGTGAAGCCAAGATGCAAGATAGGAGCACGGTTTGCTACAAACCAAACATAGGCATGAAGACTATTTGCTTTGCACTCCCTGATACACAGCCTCATTTGGATGCGTTGTGAAACCAAAATGAAAGATAGGAGCACGGTTTGCTTCAAACCGAACATAGGCATGAAAACTATTTGATTTGCACTCCATGATACACATAGGTGTCATCGGAGAAGTGGAACCTCGTTTGGATGAGTTTGGATGGCTTGCGACACCAAGATGCAAGATAGGAGCACGATTTGCCTCGAACCACCATAGGCATGAAAACTATATGATTTGCACTCCATGAAACTTATAGGTGTCATGGGAGAAGTGGAACCTCATTTGGATGCATTGTGAAGCCGAGATGCAAGATAGGAGCACGGTTTCCTTCGAACCAAACATAGATGAAAACATTTTTGCTTTGTAGTCCATGATACACATAGGTGTCATGGGAGAAGTGGAACCTCATTTGGATGCGTTGTGAAACCAAGATGCAAGATAGGAGCACAGTTTGCTTCCAACCTAACATAGGCATGAAAACTATTTGCTTTGCACTCCATGATACACGTGTCTTGGGAGAAGTGGAACCTCGTTTGGACGAGTTTGGATACGTTGTGAAGCCAAGATGCAAGATAGGAGCACGGTTTGCTTCGAACCTACCATAGGCACGAAAACTATTTGCTTTGCACTCCATGATACACATAGGTGTCATGGGAGAAGTGGAGCCTCATTTGGATGCATTGTGAAACCAAGATGCAAGGTTGGAGCACGGTTTGCTTCGAACCACCATAGGCATGAGAGCTATTTGCTTTGGACTCTGTGAAACTCATAGGTGTCATGAGAGAAGTGGAACCTCATTTGGATGCGTTGTGAATCCAACATGCAAGATAGGAGCACGGTTTGCTTCGAACCAAACATAGGCATGAAAACTATTTGCTTTGCACTCCATGATACACATAGGTGTCATGGGAGAAGTGGAACCTAGTTTGTATGAGTTTGGATGCATTGTGGAACCAAGATGCAAGATAGGAGCACGGTTTGCTTCGAACCACCATAGGCTTGAAAAGTATTTGCTTAGCACCCCATGAAACTCATAGCTGTCATGGGAGAAGTGGAACCTGATTTGGATGCATTGTGAAACCAAGATGCAAGATAGGAGCACTATTTGCTTCAAACAGAACATAGGCATGAAAACTATTTGCTTTGCACTCCATGATACACATAGGTGTTATGGGAGAAGTGGAACCTCGTTTGGATGAGTTTGGATGTGTTTTGAAACCAAGATGCAAGATAGGAGCACGGTTTGCTTCGAACCACCATAGGCATGAAAAGTATTTTCTTTGCACTCAATGAAACTCATAGGTGTCATGGGAGAAGTGGAACCTCATTTGGATGCGTTTTGAAACCAAGATGCAAGATAGGAGCACGGTTTGCTTCTAACCTTCGATAGGATGGAAAAGTATTTGCTTTGCACTCCATGAAACTCAAAGGTGTCATGAGAGAAGTGGAACCTCATTTGGATGCGTTGTGAAACCAAGATGCAAGATAGGAGCACGGTTTGCTTCAAACCTACCATAGGCATGAAAACTATTTTCTTTCAACACCATGAAACTCATAGGTGTCACGGGAGAAGAGGAACCTCATTTGGATGCATTGTGAAGCCAAGATGCAAGATAGGAGCACGGTTTGCTTCGAACCAAACATAGGCATAAAAACTATTTGCTTTGCACTCCATGATACACATAGGTGTCATGGGAGAAGTGGAACCTCGTTTGTATGTGTTTGGATGCATTGTGAAACCAAGATGCAAGATAGGAGCACGGTTTGCTTCGAACCACCATAGGCTTGAAAAGTATTTGCTTAGCACCCCATGAAACTCATAGCTGTCATGGGAGAAGTGGAACCTGATTTGGATGCATTGTGAAACCAAGATGCAAGATAGGAGCACTATTTGCTTCAAACAGAACATAGGCATGAAAACTATTTGCTTTGCACTCCATGATACACATAGTTGTTATGGGAGAAGTGGAACCTCGTTTGGATGAGTTTGGATGTGTTTTGAAACCAAGATGCAAGATAGGAGCACGGTTTGCTTCGAACCACCATAGGCATGAAAACTATTTTCTTTGCACTCAATGAAACTCATAGGTGTCATGGGAGAAGGGGAACCTCATTTGGATGCGTTTTGAAACCAAGATGCAAGATAGGTGCACGGTTTGTTTTCAACCTACCATAGGATGGAAAAGTATTTTCTTTGCACTCCATGAAACTCAAAGGTGTCATGGGAGAAGTGGAAACTCATTTGGATGCGTTGTGAAACCAAGATGCAAGATAGGAGCACGGTTTGCTTCAAACCTACCATAGGCATGAAAACTAATTTCTTTCAACTCCATGAAACTCATAGGTGTCATGGGAGAAGAGGAACCTCGTTTGGATGTGTTGTGAAGCCAAGATGCAAGATAGGAGCACGGTTTGCTTCGAACCAAACATAGGCATGAAAACTATTTGCTTTGCACTCCATGATACACATAGGTGTCATGGGAGAAGTGGAACCTCCTTTGGGTGAGTTTGGATGCATTGTGAAACCAAGATGCAAGATAGGAGCACGGTTTGGTTCGAACCACCATAGGCATGAAAACTATATGCTTTGCACTCCATGAAACTCATAGGTGTCATGGGAGAAGTGGAGCCTCATTTGGATGCATAGTGAAGCCAAGATGCAAGATAGGAGCACAGTTTGCTTCAAAAATACCATAGGCATGAAAACTATTTGCTTTGCACTCCATGATACACATAGGTGTCATGGGAGAGGTGAAACCTCGTTTGGATGAGTTTGGATGTGTTTTGAAACCAAGATGCAAGATAGGAGCACGGTTTGCTTTGAACCACCATAGGCATGAAAACTATTTTCTTTGCACTCAATGAAACTCATAGGTGTCATGGGAGAAGTGGAACCTCATTTGGATGCGTTTTGAAACCAAGATGCAAGATAGGAGCACGGTTTGTTTCCAACCTACCATAGGATGGAAAAGTATTTTCTTTGCACTCCATGAAACTCAAAGGTGTCATGGGAGAAGTGGAAACTCATTTGGATGCGTTGTGAAACCAAGATGCAAGATAGGAGCACGGTTTGCTTCAAACCTACCATAGGCATGAAAACTAATTTCTTTCAACTCCATGAAACTCATAGGTGTCATGGGAGAAGTGGAACCTCATTTGGATGTGTTGTGAAGCCAAGATGCAAGATAGGAGCACGGTTTGCTTCGAACCACACATAGGCATGAAAACTATTTGCTTTGCACTCCATGATACACATAGGTGTCATGGGAGAAGTGGAACCTCCTTTGGGTGAGTTTGGATGCATTGTGAAACCAAGATGCAAGATAGGAGCACGGTTTGCTTCGAACCACCATAGGCATGAAAACTATATGCTTTGCCCTCCATGAAACTCATAGAAGTGGAGCCTCATTTGGATGCGTTTTGAAACCGAGATGCAAGATAGGAGCACAGTTTGCTTCAAAAATACCATAGGCATGAAAACTATTTGCTTTGCACTCCATGATACACATAGGAGTCATGGGAGAGGTGAAACCTCATATGGATGTGTTGTGAAACCAAGATGCAAGATATGAGCACGGTTTACTTCAAATCACCATAGGCATGAAATGTATTTGCTTTGCACTCCATGAAACTCAAAGGTGTCATGGGAGAAGTGGACCCTCATTTGGATGCATTGTGAAACCAAGATGACAGATAGGAGCACGGTTTGCTTCGAACCTAACATAGGCAGGAAAACAATTTGCTTTGCACTCCATGATACACATAGGTGTCATGGGAGAAGTGGAACCTCGTTTGGATGCGTTGTGAAACCAATACGCAAGATAGGAGCACGGTTTGCTTCGAACCACCATAGGCATGAAAACTATTTGCTTTGCACTGCACGAAACTCATAGGTGTCATGGGAGAAGTGGAACCTCATTTGGATGCATTGTGAAGCCATGATGCAAGATAGGAGCACGGTTTGCTTCGTACCTACCATAGGCTTGAAAACTATTAGCTTTGCACTCAATGATACACATAGGTGTCATGGGAGAAGTGGAACCTCGTATGGATGAGTTTGGATGCGTTGTGAAACCAAGATGCAAGATAGGAGCACAGTTTGCATTGAACCAAGATAGACATGAAAACTATTTGCTTTGCACTCCACGAAACATATAGGTTTCATGGGAGAAGTGGAACCTCATTTGGATGCGTTCTGAAACCAAGTTGCAAGGTAGGAGCACGGTTTGCTTCGAACCAACATAGGCGTGAGAAGTACTTGCTTTGAACTCCATGAAACTCATAGGTGTCATGGGAGAAGAGGAACCTCATTTGGATGGGTCGTGAAACCAAGATGCAAGATAGGAGCACGATTTCCTTCAAACCTGACATAGGCATAAAAACTATTTGCCTTGCACTCCATGATACACATAGGTGTCATGGGAGAAGTGGAACCTCGTTTGGATGAGTTTGGATGTGTTGTGAAACCAAGATGCGAGATAGGAGCACGGTTTGCTTCGAACTACCATAGGCATGAAAACTATTTTCTTTGCACTCCATGAAACTCATAGGTGTCATGGGAGATGTGGAACCTCACTTGGATGCGTTGTGAAACCAAGATGCAACATAGGAGCACGGTTTGCTTCGAACCTACCATAGGCATGAAAACTATTTTCTTTGCACTCCATGAAACTCATAGGTGTCATGGGAGAAGAGGATCCTCATTTGGATGCGTTGTGAAGCCAAGATGCAAGATAGGAGCATGGTTTGCTTCGAACCTACCACAGGCGCGAAAACTATTTGCTTTGCACTCCATGATACACATACGTGTCATGGGGACGTGGAGCCTCGTTTGGAGGAGTTTGGTTGCGTTGTGAAACCAAGATGCAAGATAGGAGCACAGTTTGCTTTGAACCTACCATAGGCATGAAAATTATTTGGTTTGCACTCCATGATACACATAGGTGTCATGGGAGAAGTGGAACCTCATTTGGATGCGTTGTGAAACCCAGATGCAAGGTAGGAGTTACGGTTTGCTTCGAACCACTATGGGCATGAGAAGTATTTTCTTGGCACTCCATGAAACTCATAGGTGTCATGGGAGAAGTGGAACCTCATTTGGATGCGTTGTGAAACCAAGATGCAAGATAGGAGCACGGTTTGCTTCGAACCTACCATAGGCATGAAAACTATTTTCTTTGCACTCCATGAATCTCATAGGTGTCATGGGAGAAGAGGATCCTCATACGGATGCATTGTGAAACCAAGATGCAAGATAGGAGCACGGTTTGCTTCGAACCAAACATAGGCATGAAAACTATTTTCTTTGCACTCCATGAAACTCATAGGTGTCATGGGTGAAGAGGATCCCCATTTGGATGCGTTGTAAAGACAAGATGCAAGATAGGAGCACGGTTTGCTTCGAACCAAACATAGGCATGAAAACTATTTTCTACGCACTCCATGATACACATTGGTGTCATGGAAGAAGTGGAACCTCCTTTGGGTGAGTTTGGATGCGTTGTGAAACCATTATGCAAGATAGGAGCATGGTTTGCCTCGAACCTACCATAGGCATGAAAACTATTTGCTTTGCACTCCATGAAACTCATAGGTGTCATGGGAGAAGTGGAACCTCATTTGGATGCGTTGTGAAGCCAAGATGCAAGATAGGAGCACGGTTTGCTTCGAACCTACCATGGGCATGAAAACTATTTGCTTTGCACTCCATGAAACTCATAGGTGTCATGGGAGAAGTGGAACCTCATTTGGATGCATGTGTGAAACCAAGATGCAAAGTAGGAGCACGGTTTGCTTCGAACCACCATAGGCATGAGAAGTATTTGCTTTGCACACCATGAGACTCATAGGTGTCAAGGGAGAAGTGGAACGTCATTTGGATGCGCTGTGAAACCAGGATGCAAGATAGGAGCACGGTTTGCTTCGAACCACAATTAGCATGAAAAGTATTTGCTTTGGACTCCATGAAACTCATAGGTGCCATGGGAGAAGTGGAACCTCATTTGGATGCATTGCGAAGCCAAGATGCAGGATAGGAGCACGGTTTGCTTCGAACCAAATATAGGCATGAAAACAGTTTGCTTTGCACTCCATGATACACATAGGTGTCATGGGAGAAGTGGAAGCTCCTTTGGGTGAGTTTGGATGCGTTCTGAAACCAATATGCAGGATAGGAGCACGGTTTGCTTCGAACCTACCATAGGCATGAAAACTATTTGCTTTGCACTCCATGAAACTCAAAGGTGTCATGGGAGAAGTGGAAACTCATTTGGATGCGTTGTGAAACCATGATGCAAGATAGGAGCACGGTTTGCTTTGAACCACCATAGGCATGAAAACTATTTTCTTTGCACTCAATGAAACTCATAGGTGTCATGGGAGAAGTGGAACCTCATTTGGATGCGTTTTGAAACCAAGATGCAAGATAGGAGCACGGTTTGTTTCCAACCTACCATAGGATGGAAAAGTATTTTCTTTGCACTCCATGAAAATCAAAGGTGTCATGGGAGAAGTGGAAACTCATTTGGATGCGTTGTGAAACCAAGATGCAAGATAGGAGCACGGTTTGCTTCAAACCTACCATAGGCATGAAAACTAATTTCTTTCAACTCCATGAAACTCATAGGTGTCATGGGAGAAGAGGAACCTCATTTGGATGTGTTGTGAAGCCAAGATGCAAGATAGGAGCACGGTTTGCTTCGAACCACACATAGGCATGAAAACTATTTGCTTTGCACTCCATGATACACATAGGTGTCATGGGAGAAGTGGAACCTCCTTTGGGTGAGTTTGGATGCATTGTGAAACCAAGATGCAAGATAGGAGCACGGTTTGCTTCGAACCACCATAGGCATGAAAACTATATGCTTTGCACTCCATGAAACTCATAGAAGTGGAGCCTCATTTGGATGCGTAGTGAAGCCAAGATGCAAGATAGGAGCACAGTTTGCTTCAAAAATACCATAGGCATGAAAACTATTTGCTTTGCACTCCATGATACACATAGGAGTCATGGGAGAGGTGAAACCTCATATGGATGTGTTGTGAAACCAAGATGCAAGATATGAGCACGGTTTACTTCGAATCACCATAGGCATGAAATGTATTTGCTTTGCACTCCATGAAACTCAAAGGTGTCATGGGAGAAGTGGCCCCTCATTTGGATGCATTGTGAAACCAAGATGACAGATAGGAGCACGGTTTGCTTCGAACCTAACATAGGCAGGAAAACAATTTGCTCTGCACTCCATGATACACATAGGTGTCATGGGAGAAGTGGAACCTCGTTTGGATGCGTTGTGAAACCAATACGCAAGATAGGAGCACGGTTTGCTTCGAACCACCATAGGCATGAAAACTATTTGCTTTGCACTGCACGAAACTCATAGGTGTCATGGGAGAAGTGGAACCTCATTTGGATGCGTTGTGAAGCCATGATGCAAGATAGGAGCACGGTTTGCTTCGAACCTACCATAGGCTTGAAAACTATTAGCTTTGCACTCAATGATACACATAGGTGTCATGGGAGAAGTGGAACCTCGTATGGATGAGTTTGGATGCGTTGCGAAACCAAGATGCAAGATAGGAGCACAGTTTGCATTGAACCAAGATAGGCATGAAAACTATTTGCTTTGCACTCCACGAAACATATAGGTTTCATGGGAGAAGTGGAACCTCATTTGGATGCGTTCTGAAACCAAGTTGCAAGGTAGGAGCGCGGTTTGCTTCGAACCACCATAGGCGTGAGAAGTACATTGCTTTGAACTCCATGAAACTCATAGGTGTCATGGGAGAAGTGGAACCTCGTTTGGATGCGTTGTGAAACCAATACGCAAGATAGGAGCACGGTTTGCATTGAACCAAGATAGGCATGAAAACTATTTGCTTTGCACTCCACGAAACTCATAGGTTTCATGGGAGAAGTGGAACCTCATTTGGATGCGTTCTGAAACCAAGATGCAAGGTAGGAGCACGGTTTGCTTCGAACCTACCATAGGCATGAAAACTATTTTCTTTGAACTCCATGAAACTCATAGGTGTCATGGGAGAAGAGGATCCTCATTTGGATGGGTCGTGAAGCCAAGATGCAAGATAGGAGCACGGTTTGCTTCGAACCTACCACAGGCGCGAAAACTATTTGCCTTGCACTCCATGATACACATAGGTGTCATGGGGACGTGGAGCCTCGTTTGGATGAGTTTGGTTGCGTTGTGAAACCAAGATGCAAGATAGGAGCACGGTTTGCTTCGAACTACCATAGGCATGAAAACTATTTGCTTTGCACTCCATGAAACTCATAGGTGTCATGGGAGATGTGGAACCTCATTTGGATGCGTTGTGAAACCAAGATGCAACATAGGAGCACGGTTTGCTTCGAACCTACCATAGGCATGAAAACTATTTTCTTTGCACTCCATGAAACTCATAGGTGTCATGGGAGAAGAGGATCCTCATTTGGATGCGTTGTGAAGCCAAGATGCAAGATAGGAGCATGGTTTGCTTCGAACCTACCACAGGCGCGAAAACTATTTGCTTTGCACTCCATGATACACATACGTGTCATGGGGACGTGGAGCCTCGTTTGGATGAGTTTGGTTGCGTTGTGAAACCGAGATGCAAGATAGGAGCACAGTTTGCTTTGAACCTACCATAGGCATGAAAATTATTTGGTTTGCACTCCATGATACACATAGGTGTCATGGGAGAAGTGGAACCTCATTTGGATGCGTTGTGAAACCCAGATGCAAGGTTGGAGTACGGTTTGCTTCGAACCACTATGGGCATGAGAAGTATTTTCTTGGCACTCCATGAAACTCATAGGTGTCATGGGAGAAGTGGAACCTCATTTGGATGCGTTGTGAAACCAAGATGCAAGATAGGAGCACGGTTTGCTTCGAACCTACCATAGGCATGAAGACTATTTTCTTTGCACTCCATGAATCTCATAAGTGTCATGGGAGAAGAGGATCCTCATACGGATGCATTGTGAAACCAAGATGCAAGATAGGAGCACAGTTTGCTTCGAACCAAACATAGGCATGAAAACTATTTTCTTTGCACTCCATGAAACTCATAGGTGTCATGGGTGAAGAGGATCCTCATTTGGATGCGTTGTAAAGACAAGATGCAAGATAGGAGCACGGTTTGCTTCGAACCAAACATAGGCATGAAAACTATTTTCTACGCACTCCATGATACACATTGGTGTCATGGAAGAAGTGGAACGTCCTTTGGGTGAGTTTGGATGCGTTGTGAAACCATTATGCAAGATAGGAGCATGGTTTGCCTCGAACCTACCATAGGCATGAAAACTATTTGCTTTGCACTCCATGAAACTCATAGGTGTCATGGGAGAAGTGGAACCTCATTTGGATGCGTTGTGAAGCCAAGATGCAAGATAGGAGCACGGTTTGCTTCGAACCTACCATAGGCATGAAAACTATTTGCTTTGCACTCCATGAAACTCATAGGTGTCATGGGAGAAGTGGAACCTCATTTGGATGCATGTGTGACACCAAGATGCAAAGTAGGAGCACGGTTTGCTTCGAACCACCATAGGCATGAGAAGTATTTGCTTTGCACTCCATGAGACTCATAGGTGTCATGGGAGAAGGGAACCTCATTTGGATGCGTTGTGAAACCAGGATGCAAGATAGGAGCACGGTTTGCTTCGAACCACAATGAGCATGAAAAGTATTTGCTTTGGACTCCATGAAACTCATAGGTGCCATGGGAGAAGTGGAACCTCATTTGGATGCATTGTGAAGCCAAGATGCAGGATAGGAGCACGGTTTGCTTCGAACCAAATATAGGCATGAAAACCATTTGCTTTGCACTCCATGATACACATAGGTGTCATGGGAGAAGTGGAAGCTCCTTTGGGTGAGTTTGGATGCGTTCTGAAACCAATATGCAGGATAGGAGCACGGTTTGCTTCGAACCTACCATAGGCATGAAAACTATTTGCTTTGCACTCCATGAAACTCATAGGTGTCATGGCAGAAGTGGAACCTCATTTGGATGCGTTGTGAAACCAAGATGCAAGATAGGAGCACGTGATGAGGACATCAACACCGATCATACATCCACGCCGTCCACGCCGACACCTGCTGGTCCTATTACTCGTGCTCGTGCTCGAAAACTTAATCATCAAGTGAGTTCCTTCTTGAGCTCTTGTCCATCCTGTTTAGATCTTGGAGACACGTGCACTCTTGTTTTGATTAGGAATCAAGGAGACGACCGAAAGGGAAAAGGACTCGCGTAGGCTGGAATTCGGACTGCAGCAGAGTCCAAACTTGCGACGGTCACGACGACTCCATACGGACTCCGATTGGGACGTTCTAGGACTCCATGGAAAGCATATCAAGTCTACTTTCCAATGGATCTATGCTTGTTCCCATATCCTATCAGATACGTTCGTAGTCATCGTTTTAACGTCAAGACCTTCTCTGCTTATGGTGCTGCGTTACCTAATTTTGGGCTGTTGGCCCATGTATCAAGTTGGGTCCATTAGGGACACGTCCTAGGGTTGGAGGACGACCCCAACACCTCCTTGGTCGTCCTTCCATCTACATATATGCCTCTAGAGCCGCCACAAACAGATTGGGTTTTGTTTTAGATCAAGTTTAGCCATCGCTACTTGCTTGTAGACGCGCGTGCTGATCCAGTCGCCCGTCTCCTTGTCTTCGGAACCCCACTCATAATAAGATTCAGTGTGAAACCTTCAATTTCATCTTGCAACTTCAGTGCTTGTTTCCTTGTTCTTGCTAGTTATTCGATTGCTTGCAGGACGGGAGCCCTAGGGGCTGGTTGTCGTGCTCCACAAGATCGTGACGGCCTTTGGAAGTGGTGTATCGGTCGCTAAGGCGCGGTCTTGGAAGGCTGTAGTCGGGCCGTGAACGTCATCTCCATCCACCAATCGAGTTATCTCATGCCTCTCATCGAAAGATCGACCACAAACCATAGCTGGTTCATATCAATTGGTATCAGAGCAAGGTTTATCGGTGAGAGATTTCAGTTTACATTATTTTCCTATAGTCCAGAAAAAGCCATAAAAATTGTAGATTTAATTTTCCATAATCCCATAGACCTTTTGTGCCTTTTACTAGTACTACTTAGTTCAGGCTTGTTGAGTTTGGCTTACATCGGTTGAGTCAAGTTGCTGGTCTTAGGGTTAGTCTTTTAGAGTTTTGAGTTCTTGCCACGTTTTGGTCACTATCAATCATATACATCTCTGCTGCCATCACCACCACCATAAACATCTCCACTACATCATATTCATCTCCATTGCAATAATTTCCATCATATGCATCTTTGCTGCCGCATACCCATCCCTGCTATTTTATTTTAACACCGGCAAAATCTGATTTGGGCACACAAAGAAAAATCTACATTGCTACTTCTATTCTTGTTACTCCCAGAAAAGAAAGAGAAACACATTGTAAGTTGCTTTTCTGAAATCTGATTTGCAAAGATTCTGATTTGTTCTGGTTGTGCAAAGTAAAAGAACAAAAAAAAATAGAAAGAAAGAGAAAGAGAAAAGAAAGAAAAGAAAAGAGAAGGAAAAGAAGGGGGAGTGAATTTCTTGCTATTCTTGTGCTTTGTTTCTTGCTGTACCGTGACTTCATTTGTGTCCAGGCTCACGTCTCTAGCACGGTCTAGCCTAGGACCAGCACGGTACCACCGTTGAACGATTTCTCAGCTTGCTTTTGTGATTAATGTGGTGCTAGTACTTCCTTGTGTATTAATTTCAGCCCTCCTATAGCTCCACATATTCTACAGCTTGACAGGTCTTGTGCTGCGGCACCGATACACTTCATCCATTGCTGCAGACTTGTTGGTAGACGACCCCTCCTGTCAAGCAAGGTAAGAACTGGTAAGAACTTGTATAACAGGTGGAGAGTGAGCGACTTGCTGTAGCTACATCCTAGTAGTTGTAGGGCTTTTATTTCTTCACTTGTCTTCTTGTTGTCTTTGTCTTTGAACCATGCCAGGGTCCGACGAAGATAACCAAATTCCACATTCGCCTCGCACAAAGGGCATCATACAACATTTTGAAAGGAAAGTGAAGCTGCACACGGAGGGACTTGATAATGACTTGCAGGTGACAAATGACAAACTTGGGCAGTTGGAGGCTACACAGATTGCCGCAAACAACAAGCTTGCAGGTTTGGAGAAGTCCATTGCTAGTGTGGACAAAAGCCTTACTGCTCTGCTGAGGCGTTTTGATGACCTCCACAACGATGATAAAGACAAGCATAAAGAAGAAAAGAAGGAGGAAGATCGAGAGGATGGTAGTTATGATGAAGAATACACAGGTGATACTGAACATGATGATCGAGACACTCGTGATCGACGTCGCCTACGTCACAACCGTAGAGGTATGGGTGGCCGCCGCCGACGCGAGGCACACAATAATGATGATGCTTTCAGTAAGATTAAATTTAAGATACCTCCTTTTGATGGTAAATATGACCCTGATGCATACATTACTTGGGAGATTGCTGTTGATCAAAAGTTTGCATGCCATGAATTTCCTGAGAACACACGTGTTAGGGCTGCTACTAGTGAGTTCACAGATTTTGCTTCTGTTTGGTGGATCGAATATGGTAAGAAAAATCCTAATAACATACCTAAAACTTGGGATGCGCTGAAACGAGCCATGAGAGCTAGATTTGTTCCATCTTACTATGCCCGTGATATGATAAATAAGTTGCAGCAATTGAGACAAGGTTCTAATAGTGTAGAAGAATACTATCAGGAATTACAAATGGGTATGTTGCGTTGTAAATTAGAGGAGGATGAGGAACCTGCTATGGCTAGATTTTTAGGCGGGTTAAATCGGGAAATTCAGGATATCCTCGCTTACAAAGAATACAATAACGTAACCAAACTGTTTCATCTTGCTTGTAAAGCTGAACGGGAAGTGCAGGGACGACGTGCTAGCGCAAGGACTAATGTTTCTGCAGGGAAAGCTAGTTCATGGCAGCAGCGCACGTCTACAACTCCGTCTACACGTACTCCTACGCCATTATCTAGTGACAAGACTCGAGCTGCCCCCACCAATTCAGTAGCGAAGACAGCGCAAAAGCTGGCTGCGAGTACTTCATCCGTGGCATCGACAGGTAGATCAAGCAACATACAATGTCATCGGTGCAAGGGATATGGCCATGTGATGCGTGACTGCCCAAACAAGCGTGTTATGATTGTCAAAGATGATGGTGAGTGTTCATCTGCTAGTGATTTTGATGAAGATACACTTGCATTGCTTGCGGCTGACTATGCAGGTAGTGAGGAACACATAGAAGAACACATTAATGCAGGTGACGCGGGGCACTATGAGAGCTTGATTGTACAGCGAGTGCTTAGTGCACAAATGGAGAAGGCGGAGCAAAATCAGCGACACACTTTATTCCAAACAAAGTGTGTCATCAAGGAGCGTTCGTGCCGCATGATCATCGATGGAGGTAGCTGCAACAACTTGGCAAGCAGCGACATGGTACAGAAGCTCGCCCTCACCACCAAACCACACCCCCATCCCTACTACATCCAATGGCTGAACAACAGTGGTAAGGCAAAGGTAACGAGACTTGTGCGAATCGATTTTGCCATCGGATCATACAAAGATATTGTTGAATGTGATGTTGTGCCTATGCAAGCTTGCAATATTCTGCTAGGTAGACCATGGCAATTTGATAGAGATTCGATGCATCATGGTAGATCAAATCAATATTCGTTTCTATACCATGATCGAAAAATTGTGTTGCATCCTATGTCTCCTGAAGCTATTATGCAATCTGATGTTACTAAGGCTGCAAAAGCAAAGAGCGAGAGCAATAAAAATGACAAATCTGTTGTTGATGACAAAGATGAGATAAAATTGAAAGGACGTTGTATGCTTGCTACAAAATCTGATATTAATGAGTTCAATGCTTCCACCTCTGTTGCTTATGCTTTGGTATGCAAGGATGCTTTGATTTCATTTGAGGATATGCAACGTTCTTTGCCCCCTGCTGTTGCTAACATTTTGCAGGAGTATTCTGATGTGTTCCCCAGTGAGATACCAGCGGGGCTGCCACCAATACGCGGGATTGAGCACCAAATTGATCTTATCCCTGGTGCTTCTTTGCCAAACCGTGCGCCATACAGGACCAATCCGGAAGAAACGAAGGAAATTCAGCGGCAAGTGCAAGAACTACTAGACAAAGGTTATGTGCGTGAGTCTCTTAGTCCTTGTGCTGTTCCAGTGATTTTAGTGCCTAAGAAAGATGGAACATGGCGCATGTGTGTTGATTGTAGGGCCATTAATAATATCACCATTCGATATCGACACCCTATTCCACGATTAGATGATATGCTTGATGAATTGAGTGGTGCTGTTGTGTTTTCAAAGGTGGATTTGCGTAGTGGGTACCACCAGATTCGTATGAAATTGGGAGATGAATGGAAAACTGCTTTCAAAACTAAGTTCGGTCTATATGAGTGGTTAGTCATGCCTTTTGGGTTAACTAATGCACCTAGTACTTTCATGAGATTAATGAACGAGGTTTTGCGTGCTTTCATTGGGAAATTTGTTGTCGTCTACTTTGATGATATACTGATTTATAGCAAATCCATGGATGAACACCTTGATCACTTACGTGCTGTTTTCAATGCTCTACGTGATGCACGCTTGTTTGGTAACCTTGAGAAGTGCACTTTCTGCACCGATCGAGTATCGTTTCTTGGCTATGTTGTCACTCCACAGGGAATTGAGGTTGATAAAGCCAAGGTGGAAGCTATACAAGGATGGCCTGTACCCACGACGGTCACACAAGTGCGGAGTTTCCTAGGACTTGCTGGTTTCTATCGCCGTTTTGTGAAGGACTTCAGCACCATTGCTGCACCATTGAATGAGCTTACAAAGAAGGGAGTGCCCTTTTCTTGGGGCAAAGCACAAGAGCACTCCTTCCACGTGCTGAAAGATAAGTTAACACATGCACCTCTGCTCCAACTCCCTGATTTTAATAAGACATTCGAGCTTGAATGTGATGCGAGTGGAATTGGATTGGGTGGTGTTTTGTTACAAGAAGGCAAACCTGTTGCATACTTTAGTGAGAAATTGAGCGGGCCTATTCTGAATTATTCTACATATGACAAGGAATTATATGCTCTAGTGCGCACATTAGAAACATGGCAGCATTATTTGTGGCCCAAAGAATTTGTTATACATTCTGATCATGAATCTTTGAAGCATATTCGTAGTCAAGGAAAACTGAATCGTAGACATGCAAAATGGGTTGAATTTATTGAATCTTTTCCTTATGTTATCAAACACAAGAAAGGGAAGGATAATATCATTGCAGATGCATTGTCTAGGAGATATACTTTGCTGAATCAACTTGATTACAAGATCTTTGGGTTAGAAACAATTAAGGACCGATATGCTCATGATGCTGATTTTAAAGAAGTGCTGCTGCATTGTAAAGATGGGAAAACGTGGAACAAATTCATCGTCAATGATGGGTTTGTGTTTAGAGCTAACAAGCTATGCATTCCAGCTAGCTCCGTTCGCTTGTTGTTGCTGCAGGAAGCGCATGGAGGTGGCTTGATGGGGCATTTTGGAGCGAAGAAGACGGAGGACATTCTTGCTGGTCATTTCTTTTGGCCAAAGATGCGACGAGACGTGGAGAGATTTGTTGCTCGCTGCACAACATGTCAAAAGGCTAAGTCCCGGTTGAATCCACACGGTTTGTATATGCCTCTTCCTGTTCCTAGTGCTCCTTGGGAGGATATTTCTATGGATTTTGTGTTGGGATTGCCACGCACTAGGAAAGGGCGAGATAGTGTTTTTGTGGTTGTGGATCGATTCTCTAAAATGGCACATTTCATACCATGTCATAAAACTGATGATGCTACAAATATTGCTGATTTGTTCTTTCGAGAAGTTGTTCGCTTGCATGGTGTGCCAAATACAATTGTCTCTGATCGTGATGCTAAATTTCTTAGCCATTTTTGGAGAACTTTATGGGCTAAATTGGGGACTAAGCTTTTATTTTCCACCACTTGTCACCCCCAAACTGATGGTCAAACTGAAGTTGTGAATAGAACTCTGTCTACTATGTTAAGGGCTGTTTTAAAGAAGAATATTAAGATGTGGGAAGATTGTTTGCCTCATATTGAGTTTGCTTATAATCGTTCGCTGCATTCTACTACGAAGATGTGTCCCTTTGAGATTGTTTATGGCTTGTTACCACGTGCTCCTATTGATTTAATGCCATTGCCAGGTTCTGAAATGTTGAATTTTGATGCTAAGCAACGTGTTGAATTGATGCTAAAACTACATGAAACCACTAAAGAAAACATAGAGCGCATGAATGCTAAGTACAAATTTGCTGGAGACAAAGGTAGAAGGGAATTGATTCTTGAACCTGGAGATTTGGTTTGGTTGCATTTGCGAAAGGATAGGTTTCCTGAACTAAGAAAATCTAAATTGATGCCTAGAGCGGATGGTCCTTTTAAAGTGATGCAACGAATAAATGAGAATGCATATAAGCTTGATCTTCCTGCAGATTTTGGGGTTAGTCCCACATTTAACATTGCAGATTTGAAGCCTTATTTGGGTGAGGAAGATGTGGTTGAGTCGAGGACGACTCAAATTCAAGAAAGGGAGGATGATGAGGACATCAACACCGATCATACATCCACGCCGTCCACGCCGACACCTGCTGGTCCTATTACTCGTGCTCGTGCTCGAAAACTTAATCATCAAGTGAGTTCCTTCTTGAGCTCTTGTCCATCCTGTTTAGATCTTGGAGACACGTGCACTCTTGTTTTGATTAGGAATCAAGGAGACGACCGAAAGGGAAAAGGACTCGCGTAGGCTGGAATTCGGACTGCAGCAGAGTCCAAACTTGCGACGGTCACGACGACTCCATACGGACTCCGATTGGGACGTTCTAGGACTCCATGGAAAGCATATCAAGTCTACTTTCCAATGGATCTATGCTTGTTCCCATATCCTATCAGATACGTTCGTAGTCATCGTTTTAACGTCAAGACCTTCTCTGCTTATGGTGCTGCGTTACCTAATTTTGGGCTGTTGGCCCATGTATCAAGTTGGGTCCATTAGGGACACGTCCTAGGGTTGGAGGACGACCCCAACACCTCCTTGGTCGTCCTTCCATCTACATATATGCCTCTAGAGCCGCCACAAACAGATTGGGTTTTGTTTTAGATCAAGTTTAGCCATCGCTACTTGCTTGTAGACGCGCGTGCTGATCCAGTCGCCCGTCTCCTTGTCTTCGGAACCCCACTCATAATAAGATTCAGTGTGAAACCTTCAATTTCATCTTGCAACTTCAGTGCTTGTTTCCTTGTTCTTGCTAGTTATTCGATTGCTTGCAGGACGGGAGCCCTAGGGGCTGGTTGTCGTGCTCCACAAGATCGTGACGGCCTTTGGAAGTGGTGTATCGGTCGCTAAGGCGCGGTCTTGGAAGGCTGTAGTCGGGCCGTGAACGTCATCTCCATCCACCAATCGAGTTATCTCACGCCTCTCATCGAAAGATCGACCACAAACCCTAGCGGGTTCATATCAGCACGATTTCGTTCAAACGTGACATAGGCATGAAAACTATTTGGCTTGCACTCCATGATACACATAGGTGTCATGGGAGAAGTGGAACCTCGTTTGGATGAGTTTGGATGTGTTGTGAAACCAAGATGCGAGATGGGAGCACGGTTTGCTTCCAACCAAACATAGGCATGAAAACCATTTGCTTTGCACTCCATGATACACATAGGTGTCATGGGAGAAGTGGAACCTCATTTGGATTTGTTGTGAAACCAAGATACAAGATAGGAGCACGATTTCCTTCAAACCTGACATAGGCATGAAAACAATTTGCCTTGCACTCCATGATACACGTAGGTGTCATGGGAGAAGTGGAACCTCGTTTGGATGAGTTTGGATGTGTTGTGAAACCAAGATGCGAGATAGGAGCACGGTTTGCTTCGAACTACCATAGGCATGAAAACTATTTTCTGTGCACTCCATGAAACTCATAGGTGTCATGGGAGATGTGGAACCTCATTTGGATGCGTTGTGAAACCAAGATGCAACATAGGAGGACGGTTTGCTTCGAACCTACCATAGGCATGAAAACTATTTTCTTTGCACTCCATGAAACTCATAGGTGTCATGGGAGAAGAGGATCCTCATTTGGATGCGTTGTGAAGCCAAGATGCAAGATAGGAGCATGGTTTGCTTCGAACCTACCACAGACGTGAAAACTATTTGCTTTGCACTCCATGATACACATACGTGTCATGGGGACGTGGAGCCTCGTTGGGATGAGTTTGGATGCGTTGTGAAACCAAGATGCAAGATAGGAGCACGGTTTGCTTCGAACCTACCATAGGCATGAAAACTATTTTCCTTGCACTCCATGAATCTCATAGGTATCATGGGAGAAGAGGATCCTCATACGGATGCGTTGTGAAACCAAGATGCAAGATAGGAGCACGGTTTGCTTCGAACCAAACATAGGCATGAAAACTATTTTCTTTGCACTCCATGAAACTCATAGGTGGCATGGGAGAAGAGGATCCTCATTTGGATGCGTTGTAAAGACAAGATGCAAGATAGGAGCACGGTTTGCTTCGAACCAAACATAGGCATGAAAACTATTTTCTATGCACTCCATGATACACATAGGTGTCATGGGAGAAGTGGAACCTCCTTTGGGTGAGTTTGGATGCGTTATGAAACCAATATGCAAGATAGGAGCACGGTTTGCTTCGAACCTACCATAGGCATGAAAACTATTTGCTTTGCACTCCATGAAATTCATAGGTGTCATGGCAGAAGTGGAACCTCATTTGGATGCGTTGTGAAGCCAAGATGCAAGATAGGAGCACGGTTTGCTTCGAACCTACCATAAGCATGAAAACTATTTGCTTTGCACTCCATGAAACTCATAGGTGTCATGGGAGAAGTGGAACCTCATTTGGATGCGTTGTGAAGCCAAGATGCAAGATAGGAGCACGGTTTGCTTCGAACCTACCATAGGCATGAAAACTATTTGCTTTGTACTCCATGAAACACATAGGTGTCATGGGAGAAGTGGAACCTCATTTGGATGTGTTGTGAAACCAAGATGCAAAGTAGGAGCACGGTTTGCTTCGAACCACCATAGGCATGAGAAGTATTTGCTTTGCACTCCATGAAACTCATAGGTGTCATGGGAGAAGTGGAACCTCATTTGGATGCGTTGTGAAACCAAGATGCAAGATAGGAGCACGATTTCCTTCAAACCAGATATAGGCATGAAAACTATTTGCCTTGCAATCCATGATACACATAGGTGTCATGGGAGAAGTGGAACATCGTTTGGATGTGTTGTGAAACCAAAATGCGAGATAGGAGCACGGTTTGCTTCGAACCACCATAGGCATGAAAACTATTTTCTTTGCACTCAATGAAACTCATAGGTGTCATGGGTGAAGTGGAACCTCATTTGGATGCGTTGTGAAACCAAGATGCAACAATGGAGCACGTTTTGCTTCGAACCTACCATAGGCATGAAAACTCCTTTCTTTGCACTCCATGAAACTCATAGGTGCCATGGGTGGAGAGGATCCTCATTTGGATGCGTTATGAAGGCAAGATGCAAGATAGGAGCACGGTTTGCTTCGAACCTACCATAGGCATGAAAACTATTTGCTTTGCACTCCATGATACACATAGGTGTCATGGGGGAAGTGGAACCTCGTTTGGATGAGTTTGGATGCGTTGTGAAACCAAGATGCAAGATAGGAGCACAGTTTGCGTTGAACCTACCATAGGCATGAAAACTATTTACTTTGCACTCCATGAAACACATAGGTGTCATGGGAGAAGTGGAACCTCATTTGGATGTGTTGTGAAACCAAGATGGAAGGTAGGAGCATGGTTTGCTTCGAACCACCATAGGCATGAGAAGTATTTGCTTTGCACTCCATGAAACTCATCGGTGTCATGGGAGAAGTGGAAGCTCATTTGGATGCGTTGTGAAACCAAGATGCAAGATAGGAGCACGATTTCCTTCAAACCTGACATAGGCATGAATACTATTTGCCTTGCACTCCATGATACACATAGGTGTCATGGGAGAAGTGGAACCTCGTTTGGATGTGTTGTGAAACCAAGATGCGAGATAGGAGCACAGTTTGCTTCGAACCACCATAGGCATGAAAACTATTTTCTTTGCACTCCATGAAACTCATAGGTGTCATGGGAGAAGTGGAACCTCATTTGGATGCGTTGTGAAACCAAGATGCAACAATGGAGCACATTTTGCTTCGAACCTACCATAGGTATGAAAACTATTTTCTTTGCACTCCATGAAACTCATTGGTGTTATGGGAGAAGTGGATCCTCATTTGAATGCGTTATGAAGGCAAGATGCAAGATAGGAGCACGGTTTGCTTCGAACCTACCATAGGCATGAAAACTATTTGCTTTGCACTCCATGATACACATAGGTGTCATGGGAGAAGTGGAACCTCGTTTGGATGAGTTTAGATGCGTTGTGAAACCAAGATGCAAGATAGGAGCACAGTTTGCGTTGAAACTACCATAGGCATGAAAACTATTTGCTTTGCACTCCCTGAAACACATAGGTGTCATGGGTGCAGTGGAACCTCATTTGGATGCGTTGTGAAACCAAGATGCAAGGTAGGAGCACGGTTTGCTTCAAACCACCATAGGCATGAGAAATATTTGCTTTGCACTCCATGAAACTCATAGGTGTCATGGGAGAAGTTGATATGGATAAGGGTTGTCCCGATCTTTCGGTGGAGATGGATAACTTCGATTTGGACTGGAGAGACATTCACGACCCGACTACAGCCATCCAGGGATGATGTGCCTTAGCAATCTATACACTAATTCCAGCGGTTGCACGCGATCTTGTGGAGCACGACCAACCAAACCACTAGGGTTATTCCTGCAAGCAATCGAAGAACCAGCAAGAACAAGAAGAACAAGCAGTCAATTGCAAATATGAGATGAAGGTTCAGATCTGATACACATGAAGGTGGGGTTCCAAATCGAATAGAACGGATGGTCTAGCCGACACACACGTCTACAAGGAAGTAGCAGCGGCTAAACTTACATCAAAATCAAAACCCAATCTGTTTGTGGCGGCTACGGAGGTATATAGGATGGTTGAGGACGACCTGGATGTGGTGGATGTCGTCCGACAACCCTAGGACGCGCCCCTATTGGGCCCCACTTGATCACAACCCATTAGGCAATAATTAGGTGATGCAGCACCGCAGACAGAAAAAGTTCTCGTCATTAAATAGATGATTGCGGACGCCTCGGAGTAGACATGGACATGACGCTAGATTCTTTGGAAAGTAGACTTGATATGCTGTCCAAAGAGTCCTATAATGTCCCAATCGGACTCCATATGAAGTCGTGGTGACTGTCTCAAGTTGGGACTCTGCTGCAGTCCGAATTCCACACCAAAACAGTGTTAGACTTGAACTCTTTTCTTCCTTAGGCTATAAGTGACGTGGTGGCCTGATGGAGGACGTTTGGAATAGTTAGATTTAGTCCCTAATCAACTTCATTGACCTTCCATGCCTCCCTAATGCAATGAAATCTTCTCTTGATCCATGTAAGCAATTCTGAAAAGGAAAACCCACAAACTTCAAAGCGCAACATCCATTCATAAAATGTATCAAATATAAACCTCATATAGAATGATTTCACCTTAATCTTTCATGGGGCTAACATGGTCATATCCAACCCAATGATATCCTCATCAGAAGTGGAACCTCATTTGGATGCGTTGTGAAACCAAGATGCAAGATAGGAGCACGATTTCCATCAAACCTGACATAGGCATGAAAACAATTTGCCTTGCACTCCATGATACACATAGGTGTCATGGGAGAAGTGGAACCTCGTTTGGATGAGTTTGGATGTGTTGTGAAACCAAGATGCGAGATAGGAGCTTGGTTTGCTTCGAACCACCATAGGCATGAAAACTATTTTCTTTGCACTCCATGAAACTCATAGGTGTCATGGGAGAAGTGGAACCTCATTTGGATGCGTTGTGAAACCAAGATGCAACATAGGAGCACGTTTTGCTTCGAACCTACCATAGGCATGCAAACTATTTTCTTTGCACTCCATGAAACTCATAGGTGTCATGGGAGAAGAGGATCCTCATTTGTATGCGTTGTGAAGCCAAGATGCAAGGTAGGAGCACGATTTGGTTCGAACCACCATAGGAATAAGAAGTATTTGCTTTGCACTCCATTAAACTCACAAGTGTCATGGGACAAGTGGAACCTCATTTGGATGTGTTGTGAAACCAAGATGCAATATAGGAGCACGGTTTGCTTTGAACATACCATAGGCATGATAATTACACGATTTGCACTCCATGAAACTCATTGGTGTCATGGGAGAAGTGGATCCTCATTTGGATGCGTTGTGAAGCCATGATGCAAGATAGGAGCATGGTTTGCTTCGAACCTTCCACAGGCACGCAAACTACTTGCTTTGCACTCCATGATAAACATAGGTGTCGTGGGAGAAGTGGAACACATTTGGATGCTTTGTGAAACCAAGATGCAAGGTAGGAGCACGGATTGCTTCGAACCACCATGAGCATGAAAAGTATTTGCTTTGGACTCCATGAAACTCATAGGTGCCATGGGAGAAGTGGAACCTCATTTGGATGCATTGTGAAGCCAAGATGCAGGATAGGAGCATGGTTTGCTTCGAACCAAATATAGGCATGAAAACCATTTGCTTTGCACTCCATGATACACATAGGTGTCATGGCAGAAGTGGAATCTCCTTTGCGTGAGTTTGGATGCGTTGTGAAACCAATATGCAGGATAGGAGCACGGTTTGCTTCGAACCTACCATAGGCATGAAAACTATTTGCATTGCACTCCATGAAACTCATAGGTGTCATGGCAGAAGTGGAACCTTATTTGGATGCGTTGTGAAACCAAGATGCAAGATAGGAGCACGATTTCGTTCAAACCTGACATAGGCATGAAAACTATTTGGCTTGCACTCGATGACACACATAGGTGTCATGGGAGAAGTGGAACCTCGTTTGGATGAGTTTGGATGTGTTGTGTAACCAAGATGCGAGATGGGAGCACGGTTTGCTTCCAACCAAACATAGGCATGAAAACCATTTGCTTTGCACTCCATGATACACATAGGTGTCATGGGAGAAGTGGAACCTCATTTGGATGCGTTGTGAAACTAAGATGCAAGATAGGAGCACGATTTCCTTCAAACCTGACATAGGCATGAAAACAATTTGCCTTGCACTCCATGATACACATAGGTGTCATGGGAGAAGTGGAACCTCGTTTGGATGAGTTTGGATGTGTTCTGAAACCAAGATGCGAGATAGGAGCTTGGTTTGCTTCGAACCACCATAGGCATGAAAACTATTTCCTTTGCACTCCATGAAACTCATAGTTTAATGGGAGAAGTGGAACCTCATTTGGATGCGTTGTGAAACCAAGATGCAATATAGGAGCACGTTTTGCTTCAAACCTACCATAGGCATACAAACTATTTTCTTTGCACTCCATGAAACGCATAGGTGTCATGGGAGAAGAGGATCCTCATTTGGATATGTTGTGAAGCCAAGATGCAAGGTAGGAGCACGGTTTGGTCCGAACCACCATAGGAATAAGAAGTATTTGCTTTGCACTGCATTAAACTCACAGGTGTCATGGGTGAAGTGGAACACCATTTGGATGTGTTGTGAAGCCAAGATGTAAGATAGGAGCACGGTTTGCTTTGAACCTACCTTAGGCCTGATAACTACATCATTTGCACTCCATGAAACTCATAGGTGTCATGGGAGAAGAGGATCCTCATTTGGATGCGTTGTGAAGCCAAGATGCAAGGTAGGAGCACGATTTGGTTCGAACCAGCATAGGAATAAGAAGTATTTGCTTTGCACTCCATTAAACTCACAGGTGTCATGGGACAAGTGGAACCTCATTTGGATGTGTTGTGAAACCAAGATGCAATATAGGAGCACGGTTTGCTTTGAACCTACCATAGGCATGATAATTACACGATTTCCACTCCATGAAACTCATTGGTGTCATGGGAGAAGTGGATCCTCATTTCGATGCGTTGTGAAGCCATGATGCAAGATAGGAGCATGGTTTGCTTCGAACCTACCACAGACACGAAAACTACTTGCTTTGCACTCCATGATAAACATAGGTGTCGTGGGAGAAGTGGAACACATTTGGATGCGTTGTGAAACCAAGATGCAAGGTAGGAGCACGGTTTGCTTCGAACCACCATGAGCATGAAAAGTATTTGCTTTGGACTCCATGAAACTCATAGGTGCCATGGGAGAAGTGGAACCTCATTTGGATGCATTGTGAAGCCAAGATGCAGGATAGGAGCACGGTTTGCTTCGAACCAAATATAGGCATGAAAACCATTTGCTTTGCACTCCATGATACACATAGGTGTCATGGGAGAAGTGGAAGGTCCTTTGGGTGAGTTTGGATGCGTTGTGAAACCAATATGCAGGATAGGAGCACGGTTTGCTTCGAACCTACCATAGGCATGAAAACTATTTGCTTTGCACTCCATGAAACTCATAGGTGTCATGGCAGAAGTGGAACCTTATTTGGATGCGTTGTGAAACCAAGATGCAAGATAGGAGCACGATTTCGTTCAAACCTGACATAGGCATGTAAACTATTTGGCTTGCACTCCATGATACACATAGGTGTCATGGGAGAAGTGGAACCTCGTTTGGACGAGTTTGGATGTGTTGTGTAACCAAGATGCGAGATGGGAGCGCGGTTTGCTTCCAACCAAACATAGGCATGAAAACCATTTGCTTTGCACTCCATGATACACATAGGTGTCATGGGAGAAGTGGAACCTCATTTGGATGCGTTGTGAAACCAGGATGCAAGATAGGAGCACGATTTCCTTCAAACCTGACATAGGCATGAAAACAATTTGCCTTGCACTCCATGATACACATAGGTGTCATGGGAGAAGTGGAACCTCGTTTGGATGAGTTTGGATGTGTTCTGAAACCAAGATGCGAGATAGGAGCTTGGTTTGCTTCGAACCACCATAGGCATGAAAACTATTTCCTTTGCACTCCATGAAACTCATAGGTTTCATGGGAGAAGTGGAACCTCATTTGGCTGCGTTGTGAAACCAAGATGCAATATAGGAGCACGTTTTGCTTCGAACCTACCATAGGCATGCAAACTATTTTCTTTGCACTCCATGAAACGCATAGGTGTCATGGGAGAAGAGCATCCTCATTTGGATATGTTGTGAAGCCAAGATGCAAGGTTGGAGCACGGTTTGGTTCGAACCACCATAGGAATAAGAAGTATTTGCTTTGCACTGCATTAAACTCACAGGTGTCATGGGTGAAGTGGAACATCATTTGGATGTGTTGTGAAGCCCAGATGTAAGATAGGAGCACGGTTTGCTTTGAACCTACCTTAGGCTTGATAACTACATCATTTGCACTCCATGAGACTCATAGGTGTCATGGGAGAAGAGGATCCTCATTTGGATGCGTTGTGAAGCCAAGATGCAAGGTAGGAGCACGATTTGGTTCGAACCACCATAGGAATAAGAAGTATTTGCTTTGCACTCCATTAAACTCACAGGTGTCATGGGACAAGTGGAACCTCATTTGGATGTGTTGTGAAACCAAGATGCAATATAGGAGCACGGTTTGCTTTGAACCTACCATAGGCATGATAATTACACGATTTGCACTCCATGAAACTCATTGGTGTCATGGGAGAAGTGGATCCTCATTTGGATGCGTTGTGAAGCCATGATGCAAGATAGGAGCATGGTTTGCTTCGAACCTACCACAGGCACGAAAACTACTTGCTTTGCACTCCATGATAAACATAGGTGTCGTGGGAGAAGTGGAACACATTTGGATGCGTTGTGAAACCAAGATGCAAGGTAGGAGCACGGTTTGCTTCGAACCACCAGGAGCATGAAAAGTATTTGCTTTGGACTCCATGAAACTCATAGGTGCCATGGGAGAAGTGGAACCTCATTTGGATGCATTGTGAAGCCAAGATGCAGGATAGGAGCACGGTTTGCTTCGAACCAAATATAGGCATGAAAACCATTTGCTTTGCACTCCATGATACACATAGGTGTCATGGGAGAAGTGGAAGCTCCTTTGGGTGAGTTTGGATGCGTTGTGAAACCAATATGCAGGATAGGAGCACGGTTTGCTTCGAACCTACCATAGGCATGAAAACTATTTGCTTTGCACTCCATGAAACTCATGGGTGTCAAGGCAGAAGTGGAACCTTATTTGGATGCGTTGTGAAACCAAGATGCAAGATAGGAGCACGATTTCGTTCAAACCTGACATAGGCATGTAAACTATTTGGCTTGCACTCCATGATACACATAGGTGTCATGGGAGAAGTGGAACCTCGTTTGGATGAGTTTGGATGTGTTGTGTAACCAAGATGCGAGACGGGAGCGCGGTTTGCTTCCAACCAAACATAGGCATGAAAACCATTTGCTGTGCACTCCATGATACACATAGGTGTCATGGGAGAAGTGGAACCTCATTTGGATGCGTTGTGAAACCAGGATGCAAGATAGGAGCACGATTTCCTTCAAACCTGACATAGGCATGAAAACAATTTGCCTTGCACTCCATGATACACATAGGTTTCATGGGAGAAGTGGAACCTCGTTTGGATGAGTTTGGATGTGTTCTAAACCCAAGATGCGAGATAGGAGCTTGGTTTGCTTCGAACCACCATAGGCATGAAAACTATTTCCTTTGCACTCCATGAAACTCATAGGTTTCATGGGAGAAGTGGAACCTTATTTGGATGCGTTGTGTAACCAAGATGCAATATAGGAGCACGTTTTGCTTCGAACCTACCATTGGCATGCAAACTATTTTCTTTGCACTCCATGAAACTCATAGGTGTCATGGGAGAAGAGGATCCTCATTTGGATATGTTGTGAAGCCAAGATGCAAGGTAGGAGCACGGTTTGGTTCGAACCACCATAGGAATAAGAAGTATTTGCTTTGCACTCCATTAAACTCACAGGTGTCATGGGTGAAGTGGAACATCATTTGGATGTGTTGTGAAGCCAAGATGCAAGATAGGAGCACGGTTTGCTTTGAACCTACCTTAGGCTTGATAACTACATCATTTGCACTCCATGAAACTCATAGGTGTCATGGGAGAAGAGGATCCTCATTTGGATGCGTTGTGAAGCCAAGATGCAAGGTAGGAGCACGATTTGGTTCGAACCACCATAGGAATAAGAAGTATTTGCTTTGCACTCCATTAAACTCACAGGTGTCATGGGACAAGTGGAACCTCATTTGGATGTGTTGTGAAACCAAGATGCAATATAGGAGCACGGTTTGCTTTGAACCTACCATAGGCATGATAATTACACGATTTGCACTCCATGAAACTCATTGGTGTCATGGGAGAAGTGGATCCTCATTTGGATGCGTTGTGAAGCCAAGATGCAAGATATGAGCATGGTTTGCTTCGAACCTACCACAGGCACGAAAACTACTTGCTTTGCACTCCATGATAAACATAGGTGTCGTGGGAGAAGTGGAACACATTTGGATGCGTTGTGAAACCAAGATGCAAGGTAGGAGCACGGTTTGCTTCGAACCACCATGAGCATGAAAGGTATTTGCTTTGGACTCCATGAAACTCATAGGTGCCATGGTAGAAGTGGAACCTCATTTGGATGCATTGTGAAGCCAAGATGCAGGATAGGAGCATGGTTTGCTACGAACCAAATATAGGCATGAAAACCATTTGCTTTGCACTCCATGATACACATAGGTGTCATGGGAGAAGTGGAAGCTCCTTTCGGTGACTTTGGATGCGTTGTGAAACCAATATGCAGGATTGGAGCACGGTTTGCTTCGAACCTACCATAGGCATGAAAACTATTTGCTTTGCACTCCATGAAACTCATTGGTGTCATGGCAGAAGTGGAACCTCATTTGGATGCGTTGTGAAACCAAGATGCAAGATAGGAGCACGATTTCGTTCAAACCTGACATAGGCATGAAAACTATTTGGCTTGCACTCCATGATACACATAGGTGTCATGGGAGAAGAGGAACCTTGTTTGGATGAGTTTGGATTTGTTGTGAAACCAAGATGCGAGATGGGAGCACGGTTTGCTTCCAACCAAACATAGGCATGAAAACTATTTGCTTTGCACTCCATGATACACATAGGTGTCATGGGAGAAGTGGAACCTCATTTGGATTTGTTGTGAAACCAAGATGCAAGATAGGAGCACGATTTCCTTCAAACCTGACATAGGCATGAAAACAATTTGCCTTGCACTCCATGATACACATAGGTGTCATGGGAGAAGTGGAACCTCGTTTGGATGAGTTTGGATGTGTTCTGAAACCAAGATGCGAGATAGGAGCTTGGTTTGCTTCGAACCACCATAGGCATGAAAACTATTTCCTTTCCACTCCATGAAAGTCATAGGTTTCATGGGAGAAGTGGAACCTCATTTGGATGCGTTGTGAAACCAAGATGCAATATAGGAGCACGTTTTGCTTCGAACCTACCATAGGCATGCAAACTATTTTCTTTGCACTCCATGAAACTCATAGGTGTCATGGGAGAAGAGGATCCTCATTTGGATATGTTGTGAAGCCAAGATGCAAGGTAGGAGCACGGTTTGGTTCGAACCACCATAGGAATAAGAAGTATTTGCTTTGCACTCCATTAAACTCACAGGTGTCATGGGTGAAGTGGAACCTCATTTGGATGTGTTGTCAAGCCAAGATGCAAGATAGGAGCACGGTTTGCTTTGAACCTACCTTAGGCTTGATAATTACATCATTTGCACTCCATGAACTCATAGGTGCCATGGGAGAAGTGGATCCTCATTTGGTGCGTTGTTAAGCCATGATGCAAGATAGGAGCATGGTTTGCTTCGAACCTACCATAGGCATGAAAAATATTTGCTTTGCACTCCATGAAACTCATAGGTGTCATGGCAAAATTGGAACCTTATTTGGATGCGTTGTGAAACCAAGATGCAAGATAGGAGCACGATTTCGTTCAAACCTGACATAGGCATGAAAACAATTTGGCTTGCACTCCATGATACACATAGGTGTCATGGGAGAAGTGGAACCTCGTTTGGATGAGTTTGGGTGTGTTGAGTAACCAAGATGCGAGATGGGAGCACGGTTTGCTTCCAACCAAACATAGGCATGAAAACCATTTGATTTGCACTCCATGATACACATAGGTGTCATGGGAGAAGTGGAACCTCATTTGGATGCGTTGTGAAACCAAGATGCAAGATAGGAGCACGATTTCCTTCAAACCAGACATAGGCATGAAAACAATTTGCCTTGCACTCCATGATACACATAGGTGTCATGGGAGAAGTGGAACCTCTTTTGGATGAGTTTGGATGTGTTCTGAAACCAAGATGCGAGATAGGAGCTTGGTTTGCTTCGAACCACCATAGCCATGAAAACTATTTCCTTTGCACTCCATGAAACTCATAGGTTTCATGGGAGAAAGAACCTCATTTGGATGCGTTGTGAAACCAAGATGCAATATAGGAGCACGTTTTGCTTCGAACCTACCATAGGCATGCAAACTATTTTCTTTGCACTCCATTAAACTCATAGGTGTCATGGGAGAAGAGGATCCTCATTTGGATATGTTGTGAAGCCAAGATGCAAGGTAGGAGCACGGTTTGGTTCGAACCACCATAGGAATAAGAAGTATTTGCTTTGCACTCCATTAAACTCACAGGTGTCATGGGTGAAGTGGAACCTCATTTGGATGTGTTGTGAAGCCAAGATGCAAAATAGGAGCACGGTTTGCTTTGAACCTACCTTAGGCTTGATAGCTACATCATTTGCACTCCATGAAACTCATAGGTGTCATGGGAGAAGAGGATCCTCATTTGGATGCGTTGTGAAGCCAAGATGCAAGGTAGGAGCACGATTTGGTTCGAACCACCATAGGAATAAGAAGTATTTGCTTTGCACTCCATCAAACTCACAGGTGTCATGGGACAAGTGGAACCTCATTTGGATGTGTTGTGAAACCAAGATGCAATATAGGAGCACGGTTTGCTTTGAACCTACCATAGGCATGATAATTACACGATTTGCACTCCATGAAACTCATTGGTGTCATGGGAGAAGTGGATCCTCATTTGGATGCGTTGTGAACCCATGATGCAAGATAGGAGCATGGTTTGCTTCGAACCTACCACAGGCACGAAAACTACTTGCTTTGCACTCCATGATAAACATAGGTGTCGTGGGAGAAGTGGAACACATTTGGATGTGTTGTGAAACCAAGATGCAAGGTAGGAGCACGGTTTGCTTCGAACCACCATGAGCATGAAAAGTATTTGCTTTGGACTCCATGAAACTCATAGGTGCCATGCGAGAAGTGGAACCTCATTTGGATGCATTGTGAAGCCAAGATGCAGGATAGGAGCACGGTTTGCTTCGAACCAAATATAGGCATGAAAACCATTTGCTTTGCACTCCATGATACACATAGGTGTCATGGGAGAAGTGGAAGCTCCTTTGGGTGAGTTTGGATGCGTTGTGAAACCAATATGCAGGATAGGAGCACGGTTTGCTTCGAACCTACCATATGCATGAAAACTATTTGCTTTGCACTCCATGAAACTCATAGGTGTCATGGCAGAAGTGGAACCTTATTTGGAAGCGTTGTGAAACCAAGATGCAAGATAGGAGCACGATTTCGTTCAAACCTGACATAGGCATGAAAACTATTTGGCTTGCACTCCATGATACACAGGGGTGTCATGGGAGAAGTGGAACCTCGTTTGGATGAGTTTGGATGTGTTGTGTAACCAAGATGCGAGATAGGAGCACGGTTTGCTTCCTACCAAACATAGGCATGAAAACCATTTGCTTTGCACTCCATGATACACATAGCTGTCATGGGAGAAGTGGAACCTCATTTGGATGCGTTGTGAAACCAAGATGCAAGATAGGAGCACAATTTCCTTCAAACCTGACATAGGCATGAAAACAATTTGCCTTGCACTCCATGATACACATAGGTGTCATGGGAGAAGTGGAACCTCGTTTGGATGAGTTTGGATGTGTTCTGAAACCAAGATGCGAGATAGGAGCTTTGTTTGCTTCGAACCACCATAGGCATGAAAACTATTTCCTTTGCACTCCATGAAACTCATAGGTTTCATGGGAGAAGTGGAACCTCATTTGGATGCGTTGTGAAACCAAGATGCAATAAAGGAGCACGTTTTGCTTCGAACCTACCATAGGCATGCAAACTATTTTCTTTGCACTCCATGAAACTCATAGGTGTCATGGGAGAAGAGGATCCTCATTTGGATATGTTGTGAAGCTAAGATGCAAGGTAGGAGCACGGTTTGGTTCGAACCACCATAGGAATAAGAAGTATTTGGTTTGCACTCCATTAAACTCACAGGTGTCATGGGTGAAGTGGAACCTCATTTGGATGTGTTGTGAAGCCAAGATGCAAGATAGGAGCACGGTTTGCTTTGAACCTACCTTAGGCTTGATAACTACATCATTTGCACTCCATTAAACTCATAGGTGTCATGGGAGAAGAGGATCCTCATTTGGATGCGTTGTGAAGCCAAGATGCACGGTAGGAGCACGATTTGGTTCGAACCACCATAGGAATAAGAAGTATTTGCTTTGCACTCCATTAAACTCACAGGTGTCATGGGACAAGTGGAACCTCATTTGGATGTGTTGTGAAACCAAGATGCAATATAGGAGCACGGTTTGCTTTGAACCTACCATAGGCATGATAATTACACGATTTGCACTCCATGAAACTCATTGGTGTCATGGGAGAAGTGGATCCTCATTTGGATGCGTTGTGAAGCCATGATGCAAGATAGGAGCACGGTTTCCTTCGAACCTACCACAGGCACGAAAACTACTTGCTTCGCACTCCATGATAAACATAGGTGTCGTGGGAGAAGTGGAACACATTTGGATGCGTTGTGAAACCAAGATGCAAGGTAGGAGCACGTTTGGCTTCGAACCTACCATAGGCATGCAAACTATTTTCTTTGCACTCCATGAAACTCATAGGTGTCATGGGAGAAGAGGATCCTCATTTGGATATGTTGTGAAGCTAAGATGCAAGGTAGGAGCACGGTTTGGTTCGAACCACCATAGGAATAAGAAGTATTTGGTTTGCACTCCATTAAACTCACAGGTGTCATGGGTGAAGTGGAACCTCATTTGGATGTGTTGTGAAGCCAAGATGCAAGATCGGAGCACGGTTTGCTTTGAACCTACCTTAGGCTTGATAACTACATCATTTGCACTCCATGAAACTCATAGGTGCCATGGGAGAAGTGGATCCTCATTTGGTGCGTTGTTAAGCCATGATGCAAGATAGGAGCATGGTTTGCTTCGAACCTACCACAGGCACGAAAACTACTTGCTTTGCACTCCATGATACACATAGGTGTCGTGGGAGCAGTGGAACCACGTTTGGATGCGTTGTGAAACCAAGATGCAAGGTAGGAGCACGGTTTGCTTCGAACCACCATGGGCATGAAAAGTATTTGCTTTGGACTAAATAAAACCCATAGGTGTCATGGGAGAAGTGGAACCTCATTTGGATGCGTTGTGAAGCCAAGATGCAAGATAGGACCACGGTTTGCTTCGAACCAAACATAGGCATGAAAACCATTTGCTTTGCACTCCTTGATACACATAGGTGTCATGGGAGAAGTGGAACCTCCTTTGGGTGAGTTTGGATGCGTTGTGAAACCAATATGCAAGATAGGAGCACGGTTTGCGTCGAACCTACCATAGGCATGAAAACTATTTGCTTTGCACTCCATGAAACTCATAGGTGTCATGGCAGAAGTGGAACCTCATTTGGCTGCGTTGTGAAACCAAGATGCAAGATAGGAGCACAATTTCGTTCAAACCTGACATAGGCATGAAAACTATTTGCCTTGCACTCCATGATACACATAGGAGTCATGGGAGAAGTGGAACCTCGTTTGGATGAGTTTGGATGTGTTGTGAAACCAAGATGCGAGATAGGAGCACGGCTTGCTTGCAACCGAACATAGGCATGAAAACCATTTGCTTTGCACTCCATGATACACATATGTGTCATGGGAGAAGTGGAACCTCCTTTGGGTGAGTTTGGATGCGTTGTGAATCCAATATGCAAGATAGGAGCACGGTTTGCTTCGAACGTACCATAGGCATGAAAACTATTTGCTTTGCACTCCATGAAACTCATAGGTGTCATGGCAGAAGTGGAACTTCATTTGGATGCGTTGTGAAGCCCAGATGCAAGATAGGAGCACGATTTACTTCGAACCTACTATAGGCATGAAAACTATTTGCTTTGCACACCGTGAAACTCATAAGTGTCATGCGAGAAGTGGAACCTCATTTGTATGCGTTGTGAAGCCAAGATGTAAGATAGGAGCACGGTTTGCTTCAAACTGGACATAGGCATGAAAACAATTTGCCTTGCACTCCATGATACACATAGGTGTCATGGGAGAAGCGGAACCTCGTTTGGATGAGTTTGGATGTGTTGTGAAACCAAGATGCGAGATAGGAGCGCGGTTTTCTTCGAACCACCATAGGCATGAAAACTATTTTCTTTGCACTCCATGAAACTAATAGGTGTCATGGGAGAAGTGGAACCTCATTTGGATGCGTTGTGAAACCAAGATGCAACATAGGAGCACGTTTTGCTTCGAACGTACCATAGGCATGCAAACTATTTTCTTTGCACTCTATGAAACTCATAGGTGCCATGGGAGAAGAGGATCCTCATTTGGATGCGTTGTGAAGGCAAGATGCAAGGTAGGAGCACGGTTTGGTTTGAACCACCACAGGAATCAGAAGTATTTGCTTTGCACTCAATTAAACTCACAGGTGTCATGGGAGAAGTGGAACCTCATTTGGATGCGTTGTGAAGCCAAGATGCAATATAGGAGCACGGTTTGCTTTGAACCTACCATAGGCATGATAATTACACGATTTGCACTCCATGAAACTCATAGGTGTCATGGGAGAAGTGGAACCTCATTTGGATGCATTGTGAAGCCAAGATGCAGGATAGGAGCACGGTTTGCTTCGAACCAAACAAAGGCATGAAAACCATTTGCTTTGCACTCCATGATACACAAAGGTCTCATGGGAGAAGTGGAACCTCCTTTGGGTGAGTTAGGATGCGTTGTGAAACCTATATGCAAGATAGGAGCATGGTTTGCTTCGAACCTACCATAGGCATGAAAACTATTTGCTTATCACTCCATGAAACTCATAGGTGTCATGGCAGAAGTGGAACCTCATTTGGACGCGTTGTGAAACCAAGATGCAAGATAGGAGCACGATTTCGTTCAAACCTGACATAGGCATGAAAACTATTTGCCTTGCACTCCATGATACACATAGGTGTCAGGGGAGAAGTGGAACCTCGTTTGGATGAGTTTGGATGTGTTGTGAAACCAAGATGCGAGATAGGAGCACGGTTTGCTTCCAACCAAACATAGGCATGAAAACCATTTGCTTTGCACTCCATGATACACATAGGTGTCATGGGAGAAGTGAAACCTCCTTTCGGTGAGTTTGGATGCGTTGTGAAACCAATATGCAAGATAGGAGCACGGTTTGCTTCGAACCTACCATAGGCATGAAAACTATTTGCTTTGCACTCCATGAAACTCATTGGTGTCATGGGAGAAGTGGAACCTTATTTGGATGCGTTGTTAGGCCAAGATGTAAGATAGGAGGACGATTTGCTTCAAACCTAACATAGGCATGAAAACTATTTCCTTTGCACTCCATGATACACATAGGTGTCATGGGAGAAGTGGAACCTCGTTTGGATGAGTTTGGATGTGTTGTGAAACCAAGATGCGAGATAGGAGCACGGTTTGCTTCCAACCAAACATAGGCATGAAAACCATTTGCTTTGCACTCCATGATACACATAGGTGTAATGGGAGAAGGGGAACCTCCTTTGGGTGAGTTTGGATGCGTTGTGAAACCAATATGCAAGATAGGAGCACGGTTTGCTTCGAACCTACCATAGGCATGAAAACTATTTGCTTTGAACTCCATGGAACTCATAGGTGTCATGGGAGAAGTGGAACCTCATTTGGATGCGTTTTGAAACCAAGATGCAAGATAGGAGCACGGTTTGTTTCCAACCTACCAAAGGGTGGAATAGTATTTTCTTTGCACTCCATGAAACTCAAAGGTGTCATGGGAGAAGTGGAAACTCATTTGGATGCGTTGTGAAACCAAGATGCAAGATAGGAGCACGGTTTGCTTCAAACCTACCATAGGCATGAAAACTATTTTCTTTCAACTCCATGAAACTCATAGGTGTCATGGGAGAAGAGGAACCTCATTTGGATGTGTTGTGAAGCCAAGATGCAAGATAGGAGCACGGTTTGCTACGAACCAAACATAGGCATGAAAACTATTTGATTTGCACTCCATGATACACATAGGTGTCATGGGAGAAGTGGAACCTCCTTTGGGTGAGCTTGGATGCATTGTGAAACCAAGATGCAAGATAGGAGCACGGTTTGCTTCAAACCACCATAGGCATGAAAACTATATGCTTTGCAATCCATGAAACTCATAGGTGTCATGGGAGAAGTGGAGCCTCATTTGGATGCGTAGTGAAGCCAAGATGCAAGATAGGAGCACAGTTTGCTTCAAAAATACCATAGGCACGAAAACTATTTGCTTTGCACTCCATGATACACATAGGTGTCATGGGGGAGGTGAAACCTCATATGGATGCGTTGTGAAACCAAGATGCAAGATACGAGCATGGTTTAGCTCGAATCACCATAGGCATGAAAAGTATTTACTTTGCACTCCATGAAACTCATAGGTGTCATGGGAGAAGTGGAACCTCATTTGGATGCATTGTGAAACCAAGATGACAGATAGGAGCACGGTTTGCTTCGAACCTAACATAGGCATGAAAACAATTTGCTTTGCACTCCATGATACACATAGGTGTCATGGGAGAAGTGGAACCTCGTTTCGATGCGTTGTGAAACCAAGATGCATGATAGGAGCACGGTTTGCTTTGAACCACCATAGGCATGAAAACTATTTACTTTGCACTCCATGAAACTCATAGGTGTCATGGAAGAAGTGGAACCTCATTTGGATGCGCTGTGAAGCCAAGATGCAAGATAGGAGCACGGTTTGCTTCGAACCTACCATAGGCTTGAAAACTATTAGCTTTGCAGTCAATGATACACATAGGTGTCATGGGAGAAGTGGAACCTCGTATGGATGAGTTTGGATGCGTTGTGAAACCAAGTTGCAAGATAGGAGCACAGTTTGCGTTGAACCTAGATAGGCATGAAAACTATTTGTTTGCACTCCTTGAAACACATAGGTGTCATGGGAGAAGTGGAACCTCATTTGGATGCGTTCTGAAACCAAGTTGCAAGGTAGGAGCACGGTTTGCTTCGAACCACCATAGGCGTGAGAAGTACTTGCTTTGCACTCCATGAAACTCATTGGTGTCACGGGAGAAGTGGAACCTCATTTGGATGGGTCGTGAAACCAAGATGCAAGATAGGAGCACGATTTCCTTCAAACTTGACATAGGCATAAAAACTATTTGCCTTGCACTTCATGATACACATAGGTGTCATGGGAGAAGTGGAACCTCGTTTGGATGAGTTTGGATGTGTTGTGAAACCAAGATGCGAGATAGGAGCACGGTTTTCTTCGAACTACCATAGGCATGAAAACAATTTTCTTTGGACTCCATGAAACTCATAGGTGTAATGGGAGATATGGAACCTCATTTGGATGCGTTGTGAAACCAAGATGCAACATAGGAGCATGGTTTGCTTCGAACCTACCATAGGCATGAAAACTATTTTCTTTGCACTCCATGAAACTCATAGGTGTCATGGGAGAAGAGGATCCTCATTTGGATGCGTTGTGAAGCCAAGATGCAAGATAGGAGCATGGTTTGCTTCGAACCTACCACAGGCGCGAAAACTATTTACTTTGCACTCCATGATACACATACGTGTCATGGGGACGTGGAGCCTCGTTTGGATGAGTTTGGTTGCGTTGTGAAACCAAGATGTAACATAGGAGCACAGTTTGCTTTGAACCTACCATAGGCATGAAAATTATTTGCTTTGCACTCCATGATACACATAGGTGTCATGGGAGAAGTGGAACCTCATTTGGATGCGTTGTGAAACCCAGATGCAAGGTAGGAGTACGGTTTGCTTCGAACCACTATGGGCATGAGAAGTATTTTCTTTGCACTCCATGAAACTCATAGGTGTCATGGGAGAAATGGAACCTCATTTGGATGCGTTGTGAAACCAAGATGCAAGATAGGAGCACGGTTTGCTTCGAACCTACCATAGGCCGGGAAACTATTTTCTTTGCACTCCATGAATCTCATAGGTGTCATGGGAGAAGTGGATCCTCATACGGATGCGTTGTGAAACCAAGATGCAAGATAGGAGCACGGTTTGCTTCGAACCAAACATAGGCATGAAAACTATTTTTTTTGCACTCTATGAAACTCATAGGTGGCATGGGAGAAGAGGATCCTCATTTGGATGCGTTGTAAAGACAAGATGCAAGATAGGAGCATGGTTTGCTTCGAACCAAACATAGGCATGAAAACTATTTGCTTTGCACTCCATGATACACATAGGTGTCATGGGAGAAGTGGAACCTCCTTTGGGTGAGTTTGGATGCGTTGTGAAACCAAGATAGGAGCACGGTTTGCTTCGAACCTACCATAGGCATGAAAACTATTTGCTTTGCACTCCATGAAAGTCATAGGTGTCATGGCAGAAGTGGAACCTCATTTGGATGCGTTGTGAAGCCAAGATGCAAGATAGGAGCACGGTTTGCTTCGAACCTACCATAGGCATGAAAACTATTTGCTTTGCACTCCATGAAACTCATAAGTGTCATGGGAGAAGTGGAACATCATTTGGATGCGTTGTGAAGCCAAGATGCAAGATAGGAGCACGGTTTGCTTCGAACCTACCATAGGCATGAAAACTATTTGCTTTGCACTCCATGAAACACATAGGTGTCATGGGAGAAGTGGAACCTCATTTGGATGCGTTGTGAAACCAAGATGCAACAATGGAGCACGTTTTGCTTCGAACCTACCATAGGCATGAAAACTCTTTTCCTTGCACTCCATGAAACTCATAGGTGCCATGGGTGAAGAGGATCCTCATTTGGATGCGTTACGAAGGCAAGATGCAAGATAGGAGCACGGATTGCTTCGAACCTACCATAGGCATGAAAACTATTTGCTTTGCACTCCATGATACACATACGTGTCATGGGGACGTGAAGCCTCATTTGGATGAGTTTGGTTGCGTTGTGAAACCAAGATGTAACATAGGAGCACAGTTTGCTTTGAACCTACCATAGGCAGGAAAATTATTTGCTTTGCACTCCATGATACACATAGGTGTCATGGGAGAAGTGGAACCTCATTTGGATGCGTTGTGAAACCCAGATGCAAGGTTGGAGTACGGTTTGCTTCGAACCACTATGGGCATGAGAAGTATTTTCTTTGCACTCCATGAAACTCATAGGTGTCATGGGAGAAGTGGAACCTCATTTGGATGCGTTGTGAAACCAAGATGCAAGATAGGAGCACGGTTTGCTTCGAACCTACCATAGGCATGAAAACTATTTTCTTTGCACTCCATGAATCTCATAGGTGTCATGGGAGAAGTGGATCCTCATACGGATGCGTTGTGAAACCAAGATGCAAGAGAGGAGCACGGTTTGCTTCGAACCAAACATAGGCATGAAAACTATTTTTTTTGCACTCCATGAAACTCATAGGTGGCATGGGAGAAGAGGATCCTCATTTGGATGCGTTGTAAAGACAAGATGCAAGATAGGAGCATGGTTTGCTTCGAACCAAACATAGGCATGAAAACTATTTGCTTTGCACTCCATGATACACATAGGTGTCATGGGAGAAGTGGAACCTCCTTTGGGTGAGTTTGGATGCATTGTGAAACCAAGATAGGAGCACAGTTTGCTTCGAACCTACCATAGACATGAAAACTATTTGCTTTGCACTCCATGAAACTCATAGGTGTCATGGCAGAAGTGCAACCTCATTTGGATGCGTTGTGAAGCCAAGATGCAAGATAGGAGCACGGTTTGCTTCGAACCTACCATAGGCATGAAAACTATTTGCTTTGCACTCCATGAAACTCATAGGTGTCATGGGAGAAGTGGAACCACATTTGGATGCGTTGTGAAGCCAAGATGCAAGATAGGAGCACGGTTTGCTTCGAACCTACCATAGGCATGAAAACTATTTGCTTTGCACTCCATGAAACACATAGGTGTCATGGGAGAAGTGGAACCTCATTTGGATGCGTTGTGAAACCAAGATGCAACAATGGAGCACGTTTTGCTTCGAACCTACCATAGGCATGAAAACTCTTTTCATTGCACTCCATGAAACTCATAGGTGCCATGGGTGAAGAGGATCCTCATTTGGATGCGTTATGAAGGCAAGATGCAAGATAGGAGCACGGATTGCTTCGAACCTACCATAGGCATGAAAACTATTTGCTTTACACTCCATGATACACATAGGTGTCATGGGAGAAGTGGAACCTCGTTTGGATGCGTTGTGAAGCCAAGATGCAAGATAGGAGCACAGTTTGCGTTGAACCTACCATAGGCATGAAAACTATTTACATTGCACTCCATGAAACACATAGGTGTCATGGGAGAAGTGGAACCTCATTTGGAGGTGTAGTGAAACCAAGATGCAAGGTAGGAGCACGGTTTGCTTTGAACCACCATAGGCATGAGAAGTATTTGCTTTGCACTCCATGAAACTCATCGGTGTCATGGGAGAAGTGGAACCTCATTTGGATGCGTTGTGAAACCAAGATGCAAGATAGGAGCACGATTTCCTTCAAACCTGACATTGCATTAATACTATTTGCCTTGCACTTCATGATACACATAGGTGTCTTGGGAGAAGTGGAACCTCATTTGGATGCGTTATGAAACCAAGATGCAACAATGGAGCACGTTTTGCTTCGAACCTACCATAGGCATGAAAACTATTTTCTTTGCACTCCATGAAACTCATAGGTGTCATGGGAGAAGTGGATCCTCATTTGGATGCGTTATGAAGGCAAGATGCAAGATAGGAGCACGGTTTGCTTCGAACCTACCATAGGCATGAAAACTATTTGCTTTGCACTCCATGATACACATAGGTGTCATGGGAGAAGTGAAACTTCGTTTGGATGAGTTTGGATGCGTTGTGAAACCAAGATGCAAGATAGGAGCACAGTTTGCGTTGAAACTACCATAGGCATGAAAACTATTTGCTTTGCACTCCCTGAAACACATGGGTGTCATGGGTGAAGTGGAACCTCATTTGGATGCGTTGTGAAACTAAGATGCAAGGTAGGAGCACGGTTTGCTTCAAACCACCATAGGCATGAGAAATATTTGTTTTGCACTCCATGAAACTCATAGGTGTCATGGGAGAAGTTGATATGGATAAGGGTTGTCCCGATCTTTCGGTGGAGATGGATAACTTCGATTTGGACTGGAGAGACGTTCACGACCCGACTACAGCCATCCAGGGATGATGTGCCTTAGCAATCGATACATTAATTCCAGCGGTTGCACACGATCTTGTGGAGCACGACCAACCAAACCACTAGGGTTATTCCTGCAAGCAATCGAAGAACTAGCAAGAACAAGAAGAACAAGTAGTCAATTGCAAATATGAGATGAAGGTTCAGATCTGATACACATGAAGGTGGGGTTCCGAATCGAGTAGAACGGATGGTCTAGCCGACACACACGTCTACAAGCAAGTAGCAGCGGCTAAACTTACATCAAAATCAAAACCCAATCTGTTTGTGGCGGCTACGGAGGTATATAAGATGGTTGAGGATGACCTGGATGTGGTGGATGTCGTCCCACAACCCTAGGACGCGCCCCTATTGGGCCCCACTTGATACACAGCCCATTAGGCAATAATTAGGTGATGCAGCACCGCAGACAGAAAAAGTTCTCGTCATTAAATAGATGATTGCGGACGCCTCGGAGTAGACAAGGACATGAGGCTAGATTCTTTAGAAAGTAGACTTGATATGCTTTCCAAAGAGTCCTATAATGTCCAAATCGGACTCCATATGAAGTCGTGGTGACTGTCTCAAGTTGGGACTCTGCTGCAATCCGAATTCCACACCAAAACGTGTTGGACTTGAACTCTTTTCTTCCTTAGGCTATAAGTGACGTGGTGGCCTGATGGAGGACGTTTGGAATACTTAGATTTGGTCCCCAATCAACTTCATTGCCCTTCCATGCTTCCCGAATGCAATGAAGTCTTCTCTTGATCCATGTAAGCAATTCTGAAAAGGAAAACGTACAAACTTCAAAGCGCAACATGCATTCATAAAATGTATCAAATATAAACCCCATATAGAATGATTTCACCTTAATCTTTCAAGGGGCCAACATGGTCATATCCAAGCCAATGATATCCTCATCAGATGTGGAACCTCATTTGGATGCGTTGTGAAACCAAGATGCAAGATAGGAGCACGATTTCCTTCAAACCTGACATAGGCATGAAAACAATTTGCCTTGCACTCCATGATACACATAGGTGTCATGGGATAAGTGGAACCTCATTTGGATGAGTTTGGATGTGTTGTGAAACCAAGATGCGAGATAGGAGCATGGTTTGCTTCGAACCACCATAGGGATGAAAAATATTTTCTTTACACTCCATGAAACTCATAGGTGTCATGGGAGAAGTGGAACCTCATTTGGATGCGTTGTGAAACCAAGATGCAACATAGGAGCACGTTTTGCTTCGAACCTACCATAGGCATGCAAACTATTTTTTTGCACTCCATGAAACTCATAGGTGTCATGGGAGAAGAAGATCCTCATTTGGATGCATTGTGAAGCCAAGATGCAAGGTAGGAGCACGGTTTGGTTCGAACCACCATAGGAATAAGAAGTATTTGCTTTGCACTCCATTAAACTCACAGGTGTCATGGGTGAAGTGGAACATCATTTGGATGTGTTGTGAAGCCAAGATGCAAGATAGCAGCACGGTTTGCTTTGAACCTACCTTAGGCTTGATAACTACATGATTTGCACTCCGTGAAACTCATAGGTGCCATGGGAGAAGTGGATCCTCATTTGGATGCGTTGTGAAGCCGTGATGCAAGATAGGAGCATGGTTTCCTTCGAACCTACACAGGCACGAAAACTACTTGCTTTCCACTCCATGATACACATAGGTGTCGTGGGAGAAGTGGAACTACGTTTGGATGCGCTGCGAAACCAAGATGCAAGGTAGGAGCACGGTTTGCTTCGAACCACCATGGGCATGAAAAGTATTTGCTTTGGACTCCATGAAACCCATAGGTGTCATGGGAGAAGTGGAACCTCATTTGGATGTATTGTGAAGCCAAGATGCAGGATAGGACCACGGTTTGCTTCGAACCAAACATAGGCATGAAAACCATTTGCTTTGCACCCCATGATACACATAGGTGTCATGGGAGAAGTGGAACCTCCTTTGGGTGAGTTTGGAAGCGTTCTGAAACCAATATGCAAGATAGGAGCATGGTTTGCTTCGAACCTACCATAGGCATGAAAACTATTTGCTTTGCACTCCATGAAACTCATAGGTGTCATGGCAGAAGTGGAACCTCATTTGGATACGTTGTGAAACCAAGATGCAAGATAGGAGCACGATTTCGTTCAAACCTGACATAGGCATGAAAACTATTTGCCTTGCACTCCATGATACACATAGGTGTCATGGGAGAAGTGGAACCTCGTTTGGATGAGTTTGGATGTGTTGTGAAACCAAGATGCGAGATAGGAGCACGGTTTGCTTCCAACCAAACATAGGCATGAAAATCATTTGCTTTGCACTCCATGATAGACATAGGTGTCATGGGAGAAGTGGAACCTCCTTTGGGTGAGTTTGGATGCGTTGTGAAACCAATATGCAAGATAGGAGCACGGTTTGCTTCGAACGTACCATAGGCATGAAAACTATTTGCTTTGCACTCCATGAAACTCATAGGTGTCATGGCAGAAGTGGAACCTCATTTGGATGCGTTGTGAAGCCCAGATGCAAGATAGGAGCACGGTTTGCTTCGAACCTTCCATAGGCATGAAAACTATTTGCTTTGCACTCCATGAAACTCATAAGTGTCATGCGAGAAGTGGAACCTCATTTGTATGCGTTGTGAAGCCAAGATGTAAGATAGGAGCACGGTTTGCTTCAAACTGGACATAGGCATCAAAACAATTTGCCTTGCACTCCATGATACACATAGGTGGCATGGGAGAAGTGGAACCTCGTTTGGATGAGTTTGGATGTGTTGTGAAACCAAGATGCGAGATAGGAGCACGGTTTGCTTCGAACCACCATAGGCATGAAAACTATTTTTTTTGCACTCCATGAAACTCATAGGTGTCTTGGGAGAAGTGGAACCTCATTTGGATGCGTTGTGAAACCAAGATGCAACATAGGAGCACGTTTTGCTTTGAACCTACTATAGGCATGCAACTATTTTCTTTGCACTCCATGAAACTCATAGGTGCCATCGGAGAAGAGGATCCTCATTTGAATGCGTTGTGAAGCCAAGATGCAAGGTAGGAGCACGGTTTGGTTTGAACCACCAAAGGAATCAGAAGTATTTGCTTTGCACTCAATTAAACTCACAGGTGTCATGGGAGAAGTGGAACCTCATTTGGATGCGTTGTGAAGCCAAGATGCAAGATAGGAGCACGGTTTGCTTTGAACCTACCAAAGGCATGATAACTACATGATTTGCACTCCATGAAACTCATAGGTGTCATGGGAGAAGTGGAACCTCATTTGGATGCGTTGTGAAGCCATGATGCAAGATAGGAGCATGGTTTGCTTCGAACCTATCACAGGCACCAAAACTACTTTCTTTGAACTCCATGATACACATAGGTGTCGTGGGAGAAGTGGAACCAGATTTGGATGCGTTGTGAAACCGAGATGCAAGGTAGGAGCATGGTTTGCTTCGAACCACCATGGGCATGAAAAGTATTTGCTTTGGACTCCATGAAACTCATAGGTGTCATGGGAGAAGTGGAACCTCATTTGGATGCATTGTGAAGCCAAGATGCAGGATAGGAGCACGCTTTGCTTCGAACCAAACAAAGGCATGAAAACCATTTGCTTTGCACTCCATGATACACAAAGGTGTCATGGGAGAAGTGGAACCTCCTTTGGGTGAGTTTGGATGCGTTGTGAAACCAATATGCAAGATAGGAGCACGGTTTGCTTCGAACCTACCATAGGCATGAAAACTATTTGTTTATCACTCCATGAAACTCATAGGTGTCATGGCAGAAGTGGAACCTCATTTGGATGCGTTGTGAAACCAAGATGCAAGATAGGAGCACGATTTCGTTCAAACCTGACATAGGCATGAAAACTATTTGCCTTGCACTCCATGATAAACATAGGTGTCATGGGAGAAGTGGAACCTCGTTTGGATGAGTTTGGATGTGTTGTGAAACCAAGATGTGAGATAGGAGCACGGTTTGCTTCCATCCAAACATAGGCATGAAAACCATTTGCTTTGCACTCCATGATACACATAGGTGTCATGGGAGAAGTGGAACCTCCTTTGGGTGAGTTTGGATGCGTTGTGAAACCAATATGCAAGATAGGAGCACGGTTTGCTTCGAACCTACCATAGGCATGAAAACTATTTGCTTTGCACTCCATGAAACTCATAGGTGTCATGGCAGAAGTGGAACCTCATTTGGATGCGTTGTGAAGCCCAGATGCAAGATAGGAGCACGATTTACTTCGAACCTACCATAGGCATGAAAACTATTTGCTTTGCACTCCACGAAACACATAAGTGTCATGCGAGAAGTGAAACCTCATTTGTATGCCTTGTGAAGCCAAGATGTAAGATAGGAGCACGGTTTGCTTCAAACCAGACATAGGCATGAAAACAATTTGCCTTCCACTCCATGATACACATAGGTGTCATGGGAGAAGTGGAACCTCGTTTGGATGAGTTTGGATGTGTTGTGAAACCAAGATGCGAGATAGGAGCGCGGTTTGCTTCGAACCGCCATAGGCATGAAAACTATTTTCTTTGCACTCCATGAAACTCAAAGGTGTCACGGGAGAAGTGGAACCTCATATGGATGCGTTATGGAACCAAGATGCAACATAGGAGCACGTTTTGCTTCGAACCTACCATAGGCATGCAAACAATTTTCTTTGCACTCCATGAAACTCATAGGTGCCATGGGAGAAGAGGATCCTCATTTGGATGCGTTGTGAAGCCAAGATGAAAAGGTAGGAGCAAGGTTTGGTTCGAACCACCATGGGAATAAGAAGTATTTGCTTTGCACTCAATTAAACTCAGAGGTGTCATGGGAGAAGTGGAACCTCATTTGGATGCGTTGTGAAGCCAAGATGCAAGATAGGAGCACGGTTTGCTTTGAACCTACCATAGGCATGATAACTACATGATTTGCACTCCATGAAACTCATAGGTGTCATGGGAGAAGTGAAACCTCATTTGGATGCGTTATGAAGCCATGATGCAAGATCGGAGCATGGTTTGCTTCGAACCTACCACAGGCACGAAAACTACTTGCTTTGGACTCCATGATACACATAGGTGTCGTTGGAGAAGTGGAACCACATTTGGATGTATTGTGAAACCGAGATGCAAGGTAGGAGCACGGTTTGCTTTGAACCACCATGGGCATGAAAAGTATTTGCTTTGGACTCCATGAAACTCATAGGTGCCATGGGAGAAGTGGAACCTCATTTGGATGCATTGTGAAGCCAAGATGCCGGATAGGAACACGGTTTGCTTCGAACCAAACATAGGCATGAAAACCATTTGCTTTGCACTCCATGATACACATAGGTGCCATGGGAGAAGTGGAACCTCCTTTGGGTGAGTTTGGATGCGTTGTGAAACCAATATGCAAGATAGGAGCATGGTTTGCTTCGAACCTACCATAGGCATGAAAACTATTTGCTTTGCACTCCATGAAACTCATAGGTGTCATGGCAGAAGTGGAACCTCATTTGGATACGTTGTGAAGCCCAGATGCAAGATAGGAGCACGATTTCGTTCAAACCTGACATAGGCATGAAAACTATATGCCTTGCACTCCATGATACACATAGGTGTCATGGGAGAAGTGGAACCTCGTTTGGATGCGTTGTGAAGACAAGATGTAAGATAGGAGCACGGTTTGCTTTGAACCTACCACAGGCCCGAAAATCTTTGGTTTGCACTCCATAATACACATAGGTGTCATGGGGACGTGGAACATCGTTTGGATCAGTTTGGATGCATTGTGACACCAAGATGCAAGATAGGAGCACAGTTTGCTTTGAACCTACCATAGACATGAAAATTATTTGCTTTGCACTCCATGATACACATAGGTGTCATGGGAGAAGTGGAACCTCATTTGGATGCGTTGTGAAACCCAGATGCAAGGTAGGAGTACGGTTTGCTTCGAACCACCATAGGCATGAGAAGTATTTTCTTTGCACTCCATGAAACTCATAGGTGTCAAGGGAGAAGTGGAACCTCATTTGGATGCATTGTGAAACCAAGATGCAAGATAGGAGCACGGTTTGCTTCGAACCTAGCATAGGCATGAAAACTATTTTCTTTGCACTCCATGAAACTCATAGGTGTCATGGGAGAAGAGGATCCTCATTTGGATGCATTGTAAAGCCAAGATGCAAGATAGGAGCACGGTTTTCTTCGAACCAAACATAGGCATGATAACTATTTTCTTTGCACTCCATGATACACATAGGTGTCATGGGAGAAGTGGAACCTCCTTTGGGTGAGTTTGGATGCGTTGTGAAACCAATATGCAAGATAGGAGCACGGTTTGCTTCGAACCTACCATATGCATGAAAAATATTTGCTTTGCACTCCATGAAACTCATAGGTGTCATGGGAGAAGTGGAGCCCCATTTGGATGTGTTGTGAAGCCAAGATGCAAGATAGGAGCACAGTTTGTGATGAGGACATCAACACCGATCATACATCCACGCCGTCCACGCCGACACCTGCTGGTCCTATTACTCGTGCTCATGTTCGAAAACTTAATCATCAAGTGAGTTCCTTCTTGAGCTCTTGTCCATCCTATTTAGATCTTGGAGACACGTGCACTCTTGTTTTGATTAGGAATCAAGGAGAAGACCGAAAGGGAAAAGGACTCGCGTAGGCTGGATTCGGACTACCGCACACCTCCAACTTGTGACGGTCGCCACGTTTACATACGGAGTCGGATTGGGGTGATTCAGGACTTGTTGGAAAGCTTGTGAAGTCTACTTTCATACGGATCTGGTCTCATGCTCATATCATCTCAGAAGCGTCAGTAATCATCCAAATACCACCGAGAGCTTTTTCTGTGCAGGGTGCTGCGCCACCTTAAGTTAGCCCAATGGGCTTGTATCATTTAGCGTCCAATAGGGATGCGTCCTAGGGTTGGAGCACGACCCAAACTCTCTTGTGGTCATCCTCCCCACGTCATATACCCCTTAGCCGCCACCAGGAACACTCGGGTTTTGTTTAGATCAAGTTTAGCCATCGCTACTTGCTTGTAGGCGCGCGTGCTGATCCAGTCGCCCGTCTCCTTGTCTTCGGAACCCCACTCATAGTAAGATTCAGTGTAAAACCTTCAATTTCATCTTTCAATTTCAGTGCTTGTTTCCTATTTCTTGTTAGTTCTTCGATTGCTTGCAGGACGGGAGCCCTAGGGGCTGGTTGTCGTGCTCCACAAGATCGTGACGGCCTTTGGAAGTGGTGTATCAGTCGCTAAGGCGGGGTCTTGGAAGGCTGTAGTCGGGCCGTGAACGTCATCTCCATCCACCAATCGAGTTATCTCACGCCTCTCATCGAACGATCGACCACAAACCCTTGCGGGTTCATGTCAATTGGTAATCAGAGCAAGGTTTATCGGTGGGAGACTCCCAATCCTTCACTGTTTTATTTTTTCCTATAGTCCAGGAAAGCCAAAAAAATAGTAGATTAGTTTCCTGCAATCCTATAGACCTTTGAGCCGTGGCTAGTGCTACCTAGTTAGGGCTTGTTGAATATTCGGTTGCATCGGGTGTGTCGGATTGCTGGTCTTGGTTTATTCCCTTAGAGTTTCGAGTTCTTGTCACTTTCCTGTCACAACACGTGCTATCATATAGTCTCTCTGTTGGCCGAATCCAAGTAGGGTTTGAAGTTTGAATCGGACAAGGAATCGGCTGTTCCTCTCTGTTGGCCGAATCCATGTAGGTTTTCAAGTTTGAGTCGGATCAAGGAATCGGTTATTCCTCGCTGTTGGCCAAGTCCGAGTAGAATTGGAAGTTCCAATCGAACGAGGAATCAGTTCACCCTTATCAAAGTAAGCACGCAGCAAGTATTCATATCTAAATGAGTGGCTTACTCTAGAGAGAGAGAGAGAGGAATAACCGGAATACCCCTGCCCTTTCGGAAAAAGTGTGTGTGCTGAGTTACACTTTGGGAGTGTTCTTGTTCATATAATCAGTTTTGAGTGCCCCCTGAAAAAAAAATATTCAAAAAAAAGAAAAAGAAAAGAAAAGAGAAAGAAGCATAAGAAAAGAAGAGAAAGGGGCTGATCTTGGAGATTTTTCGTTCACTTCGGGTGGTGTGTTGTGCTCTCCTTTGTGTCCAGGCTCGCGTCTCTAGCACGGTCTAGGCTAGGACCAGCACAGTACCACCGGTTGAACGATTATTCAGCTTGCTTTTTGTAACTAACATGGTGCTAATTCGTTCCTTGTTTCAGCCCACCTATAGCTCCACATATTCTACAGCTTGACAGGTCTTGTGCTGCGGCACCGATACACTTCATCCATTGCTGCAGACTTGTTGGTAGATGACCCCTCCTGTCGAGCAAGGTAAGAACTGGTAAGAACTTATGTGACAGGTGGAGAGTGAGCGACTTGCTGTAGCTACATCCTAGTAGTTGTAGGGCTTTTATTTCTTCACTTGTCTTCTTGTTGTCTTTGTCTTTGAACCATGCCAGGGTCCAATGAAGATAACCAAATTCCACATTCGCCTCGCACAAAGGGCCTCATGCAACATTTTGAAAGGAAAGTGAAGCTGCACACGGAGGGACTTGATAATGACTTGCAGGTGACAAATGACAAACTTGGGCAGTTGGAGGCTACGCAGATTGCCGCAAACAACAAGCTTGCAGGTTTGGAGAAGTCCATTGCTAGTGTGGACAAAAGCCTTGCTGCTCTGCTGAGGCGTTTTGATGACCTCCACAACGATGATAAAGACAAGCATAAAGAAGAAAAGAAGGAGGAAGATCGAGAGGATGGTAATTATGATGAAGAATACGCAGGTGATACTGAACATGATGATCGAGACACTCGTGATCGACGTCGCCTACGTCACAACCGTAGAGGTATGCTTGGCCGCTGCCGACGCGAGGTACACAATAATGATGATGCTTTCAGTAAGATTAAATTTAAAATACCTCCTTTTGATGGTAAATATGACCCTGTTGCATACATTACTTGGGAGATTGTTGTTGATCAAAAGTTTGCATGCCATGAATTTCCTGAGAACACACGTGTTAGGGCTGCTACTAGTGAGTTCACAGATTTTGCTTCAGTTTGGTGGATCGAATATGGCAAGAAAAATCCTAATAACATACCTAAAACTTGGGATGCGCTGAAACGAGCCATGAGAGCTAGATTTGTTCCATCTTACTATGCCCGTGATATGATAAATAAGTTGCAGCAATTGAGACAAGGTTCTAAAAGTGTAGAAGAATACTATCAGGAATTACAAACGGGTATGTTGCGTTGTAAATTAGAGGAGGATGAGGAACCTGCTATGGCTAGATTTTTAGGCGGGTTAAATCGGGAAATTCAGGATATCCTTGCTTACAAAGAATACAATAACGTAACCAAAGTGTTTCATCTTGCTTGTAAAGCTGAACGGGAAGTACAGGGACGACGTGCTATCGCAAGGACTAATGTTTCTGCAGGGAAAGCTAGTTCATGGCAGCAGCGCACGTCTACAACTCTGTCTACACGTACTCCTACACCATCATCTGGTCACAAGACTCGAGCTGCCCCCACCAATTCAGTTGCGAAGACAGCGCAAAAGCCGGCTGCGAGTACTTCATCCGTGGCATCGATAGGTAGAACAAGCAACATACAATGTCATCGGTGCAAGGGATATGGCCATGTGATGCGTGACTACACAAACAAGCGTGTTATGATTGTCAAAGATGATGGTGAGTGTTCATCTGCTAGTGATTTTGATGAAGATACACTTGCATTGCTTGCGGCTGACTATGCAGGTAGTGAGGAACACATAGAAGAACACATTAATGCAGGTGACGCGGAGCACTATGAGAGCTTGATTGTACAGCGAGTGCTTAGTGCACAAATGGAGAAGGCGGAGCAAAATCAGCGACACACTTTATTCCAAACAAAGCGTGTCATCAAGGAGCGTTCGTGCCGCATGATCATTGATGGAGGTAGCTGCAACAACTTGGCAAGCAGTGACATGGTACAGAAGCTTGCCCTCACCACCAAACCACACCCCCATCCCTACTACATCCAATGGCTGAACAACAGTGGTAAGGCAAAGGTAACGAGACTTGTGCGAATCGATTTTGCCATCGGATCATACAAAGATATTGTTGAATGTGATGTTGCAAGCTTGCAATATTCTGCTAGGTAGACCATGGCAATTTGATAGAGATTCGATGCATCATGGTAGATCAAATCAATATTCGTTTCTATACCATGATCGAAAAATTGTGTTGCATCCTATGTCTCCTGAAGCTATTATGCAATCTGATGTTACTAAGGCTGCAAAAGCAAAGAGCGAGAGCAATAAAAATGACAAATCTGTTGTTGATGACAAAGATGAGATAAAATTGAAAGGACGTTGTATGCTTGCTACAAAATCTGATATTAATGAGTTCAATGCATCCACCTCTGTTGCTTATGCTTTGGTATGCAAGGATGCTTTGATTTCATTTGAGGATATGCAACGTTCTTTGCCCCCTGCTGTTGCTAACATTTTGCAGGAGTATTCTGATGTGTTCCCCAGTGAGATACCAGCGGGGCTGCCACCAATACGCGGGATTGAGCACCAAATTGATCTTATTCCTGGTGCATCTTTGCCAAACCGTGCGCCATACAGGACCAATCCGGAAGAAACGAAGGAAATTCAGCGACAAGTGCAAGAACTACTAGACAAAGGTTATGTGCGTGAGTCTCTTAGTCCTTGTGCTGTTGCAGTGATTTTAGTGCCTAAGAAAGATGGAACATGGCGTATGTGTGTTGATTGTAGGGCTATTAATAATATCACCATTCGATATCGACACCCTATTCCACGATTAGATGATATGCTTGATGAATTGAGTGGTGCTGTTGTGTTTTCAAAGGTTGATTTGCGTAGTGGGTACCACCAGATTCATATGAAATTGGGAGATGAATGGAAAACTGCTTTCAAAACTAAGTTCGGTCTATATGAGTGGTTAGTCATGCCTTTTGGGTTAACTAATGCACCTAGTACTTTCATGAGATTAATGAACGAGGTTTTGCGTGCTTTCATTGGGAAATTTGTTGTTGTCTACTTTGATGATATACTGATTTATAGCAAATCCATGGATGAACACCTTGATCATTTACGTGCTGTTTTCAATGCTCTACGTGATGCACGTTTGTTTGGTAACCTTGAGAAGTGCACTTTCTGCACCGATCTAGTATCGTTTCTCAGTTATGTTGTCACTCCACAGGGAATTGAGGTTGATAAAGCCAAGGTGGAAGCTATACAAGGATGGCCTGTACCCACGACGGTCACACAAGTGCGGAGTTTCCTAGGACTTGCTGGTTTCTATCGCCGTTTTGTGAAGGACTTCAGCACCATTGCTGCACCATTGAATGAGCTTACAAAGAAGGGAGTGCCCTTTTCTTGGGGCAAAGCACAAGAGCACTCCTTCCATGTGCTGAAAGATAAGTTAACACATGCACCTCTACTCCAACTCCCTGATTTTAATAAGACTTTCGAGCTTGAATGTGATGCGAGTGGAATTGGATTGGGTGGTGTTTTGTTACAAAAAGGCAAACCTATTGCATACTTTAGTGAGAAATTGAGCGGGCCTATTCTGAATTATTCAACATATGATAAGGAATTATATGCTCTAGTGCGGACATTAGAAACATGGCAGCATTATTTGTGGCCCAAAGAATTTGTTATACATTCTGATCATGAATCTTTGAAACATATTCGTAGTCAAGGAAAACTGAATCGTAGACATGCAAAATGGGTTGAATTTATTGAATCTTTTCCTTATGTTATCAAACACAAGAAAGGGAAGGATAATATCATTGCAGATGCATTGTCTAGGAGATATACTTTGCTGAATCAACTTGATTACAAGATCTTTGGGTTAGAAACAATTAAAGACCGATATGCTCATGATGCTGATTTTAAAGAAGTGCTGCTTTATTGTAAAGATGGGAAAACGTGGAACAAATTCATCGTCAATGATGGGTTTGTGTTTAGAGCTAACAAGCTATGCATTCCAGCTAGCTCCGTTCGCTTGTTGTTGCTGCAGGAAGCGCATGGAGGTGGCTTGATGGGGCATTTTGGAGCGAAGAAGACAGAGGACATTCTTGCTGGTCATTTCTTTTGGCCAAAGATGCGACAAGACGTGGAGAGATTTGTTGCTCGCTGCACAACATGTCAAAAGGCTAAGTCCCGGTTGAATCCACACGGTTTGCATATGCCTCTTCCTGTTTCTAGTGCTCCTTGGGAGGATATTTCTATGGATTTTGTGTTGGGATTGCCACGGACTAGGAAAGGGCGCGATAGTATTTTTGTGGTTGTGGATAGATTCTCTAAAATGGCATATTTCATACCATGTCATAAAACTGATGATGCTACAAATATTACTGATTTGTTCTTTCAAGAAGTTGTTCGCTTGCATGGTGTGCCAAATACAATTGTTTCTAATCGTAATGCTAAATTTCTTAGCCATTTTTGGAGAACTTTATGGGCTAAATTGGGGACTAAGCTTTTATTTTCCACCACTTGTCACCCCCAAACTGATGGTCAAACTGAAGTTGTGAATAAAACTTTGTCTACTATGTTAAGGGCTGTTTTAAAGAAGAATATTAAGATGTGGGAAGATTGTTTGCCTCATATTGAGTTTGCTTATAATCGTTCGCTGCATTCTACTACGAAGATGTGTCTCTTTGAGATTGTTTATGGCTTGTTACCACATGCTCCTATTGATTTAATGCCATTGCCAAGTTCTGAAAAGCTGAATTTTGATGCTAAGCAACGTGCTGAATTGATGCTAAAACTACATGAAACCACTAAAGAAAACATAGAGCGCATGAATGCTAAGTACAAATTTGCTGGAGATAAAGGTAGAAGGGAATTGATTCTTGAACCTGTAGATTTGGTTTGGTTGCACTTGCGAAAGGATAGGTTTCCTGAATTAAGAAAATCTAAATTGATGCCTAGAGCAGATGGTCCTTTTAAAGTGATGCAACGAATAAACGAGAATGCATATAAGCTTGATCTTCCTGCAGATTTTGGGGTTAGTCCCACATTTAACATTGCAGATTTGAAGCCTTATTTGGGTGAGGAAGATGAGCATGAGTCGAGGACGACTCAAATTCAAGAAAGGGAGGATGATGAGGACATCAACACCGATCATACATCCACGCCGTCCACGCAGACACCAGCTGGTCCTATTACTCGTGCTCATGCTCGAAAACTTAATCATCAAGTGAGTTCCTTCTTGAGCTCTTGTCCATCCTGTTTAGATCTTGGAGACACGTGCACTCTTGTTTTGGTTAGGAATCAAGGAGAAGACCGAAAGGGAAAAGGACTTGCGTAGGCTGGATTCGGACTATAGCACACCTCCAACTTGTGACGGTCGCCACGGTTACATACGGAGTCGGATTGGGATGATTCAGGACTTGTTGGAAAGCTTGTGAAGTCTACTTTCATACGGATCTGGTCTCATACTCATGTGATCTCAGAAGAGTCAGCAATCGTCCAAATACCACCGGATGCTTTTTCTGTCCAGGGTGCTGCGCCACCGTAAGTTAGCCCAATGGGCTTGTATCATTTAGCGTCCAATAGGGATGCATCCTAGGGTTGGAGCACGACCCAAACTCTCTTGCGGTCATCCTCCCCACGTCATATACCCCTTAGCCGCCACCAGGAACACTAGGGTTTTGTTTAGATCAAGTTTAGCCATCGCTACTTGCTTGTAGGCGCGCGTGCTGATCCAGTCGCTCGTCTCCTTGTCTTCGGAACCCCATTCATAATAAGATTCAGTGTGAAACCATCAATTTCATCTTGATTTTAGTGCTTGTTTCCTCGTTCTTGCTAGTTCTTCGATTGCTTGCAGGACGGGAGCCCTAGGGGCTGGTTGTCGTGCTCCACAAGATCATGACGGCCTTTGGAAGTGGTGTATCGGTCGCTAAGGCGCGGTCTTGGAAGGCTGTAGTCGGGCCGTGAACGTCATCTCCATCCACCAATCGAGTTATCTCACGCCTCTCATCGAAAGATCGACCACAAACCTTTGCGGGTTCATATCACATGGAGTGCAAAGCAAATAGTTTTTATGCCTATGGTGGTTCGAAGCTAACTGTGCTCCTATCTTGCATCTTGATTTCACAACACATCCAAACTCAGCCAAACCAGGTTCCACTTCTCCCATGACAAGATGCAAGATAGGTGTCATGGGAGAAGAGGATCCTCATTTGGATGCGTTGTAAAGCCAAGATGCAAGATAGCAGCACGGTTTGCTTCGAACCAAACATAGGCATGAAAACCATTTGCTTTGCACTCCATGATACACATAGGTGTCATGGAAGAAGTGGAACCTCCTTTGGGTGAGTTTGGATGCGTTGTGAAACCAAGATGCAAGACAGGAGCACGGTTTGCTTCGAACCTACCATACGCATGAAAACTATTTGCTTTCCACTCCATGAAACTTATAGGTGTCATGGCAGAAGTGGAACCTCATTTCGATGCGTTGTGAAGCCAAGATGCAAGATAGGAGCACGGTTTGCTTCGAACCCACCATACGCATGAAAACTATTTGCTTTGCACTCCATGAAACTCATAGGTGTCATGGGAGAAGTGGAACCTCATTTGGATGCGTTGTGAAGCCAAGATGCAAGATAGGAGCACGATTTGCTTCGAACCTACCACAGGCCCGAAAACTATTTGCTTTGCACTTCATGATACACAATGGTGTCATGGGGACGTGGAACCTCTTTTGGATGAGTTTGGATACGTTGTGAAACCAAGATGCAAGATAGGAGAACAGTTTGCTTTGAACCTACCATAGGCGTGAAAACTATTAGCTTTGCACTCCATGATACACATAGGTGTCATGGGAGAAGTGGAACATCATTTGGATGAGTTGTGAAACCAAGATGCAAGGTCGGAGCACGGTTTGGTTCGAACCACCATGGGCATGAGAAGTATTTGCTTTGCACTCCATGAAACTCATAGCTGTCATGGGAGAAGTGGAACCTGATTTGGATGCATTGTGAAACCAAGATGCAAGATTGGAGCACGATTTGCTTCAAACAGAACATAGGCATGAAAACTATTTGCTTTGCACTCCATGATACACGTAGGTCTTATGGGAGAAATGGAACCTCGTTTGGATGAGTTTGGATGTGTTGTGAAACCAAAATAGGAGCACAGTTTGCTTCGAACCACCATAGGCATGAAAACTATTTTCTTTGAACTCCCTGAAAGTCATAGGTGTCATGAGAGATATGGAACCTCATTTAGATGCGTTGTGAAACCAAGATGCAAGATAGGAGCACGGTTTGCTTCGAACCTACCATAGGATGGAAAAGTATTTGCTTTGCACTACGTGAAACTCAAAGGTGTCATGGGAGAATTGGAACCTCATTTGGATGCGTTATGAAACCAAGATGCAAGATAGGAGCATGGTTTGCTTCGAACCTACCATAGGCATGAAAACTATTTTCTTTGCATTCCATGAAACTCATAGGTGTCATGGGAGAAGTGGAACCTCATTTGGATGCGTTGTGAAGCCAAGATGCAAGATAGGAGCACGGTTTGCTTCGAACCTACCATTGGCATGAAAACTATTTGCTTTGCACTCCATGATACACATAGGTGTCATGGGACAAGTGGAACCACGTTTGGATGAGGTTGCTTGCGTTGTGAAACCAAGATGCAAGATAGGAGCACAGTTTGCGTTGAGCCTACCATAGGCATGAAAACTATTTGCTTTGCACTCCATGATACACATAGGTGTCATGGGAGAAGTGGAACCTCATTTGGATGCGCTGTGAAACCAAGATGCAAGGTAGGAGCACGGCTTGCTTCGAACCACCATAGGCATGAGAAGTATTTGCTTTGCACTCCATGAAACCCATAGGTGTCGTGGGAGAAGTGGAACCTCATTTAGATGCGTTGTGAAACCAAGATGCAAGATAGGAGCACGATTTCCTTCAAACCTAACATAGGCATGAAAACTATTTGCCTTGCACTCCATGATACACATAGGTGTCATGGGTGAAGTGGAACCTCGTTTGGATTAGTTTGGATGTGTTGTGAAACCAAGATGCTAGATAGGAGCACGGTTTGCTTCGAACAACCATAGGCTTGAAAACTATTTTCTTTGCGCTCCATGAAACTCATAGGTGTCATGGGAGAAGTGGAACCTCATTTGGACACGTTGTGAAACCAAGATGCAAGATAGGATCATGGTTTGCTTCGAACCTACTGTAGGATGTAAAAGTATTTGCTTTGCACTCCATGAAACTCAAAGGTGCCATGGGAGAAGTGGAACCTCATTTGGATGCGTTGTGAAATCAAGATTCAAGATAGGAGCACGGTTTGCTTCGAACCTACCATAGGCATGAAAACTATTTTCTTTGCACTCCATGTGACTCATAGGTATCATGGGAGAAGAGGATCCTCATTTGGATGCGTTGTGAAGCCAAGATGTAAGATAGGAGCACAATTTGCTTCGATCCAAACATAGGCATGAAAACTATTTGTTTTGCACTCCATGATTCACATAGGTGTCATCGGAGAAGTGGAACCTCATTTGGGTGAGTTTGGACGCGTTGTGAAACCAAGATGTAAGATAGGAGCATGGTTTGCTTCGAACCTACCATAGGATGGAAATGTATTTGCTTTGCACTCCATGAAACTCAAAGGTGTCATGGGAGAATTGGAACCTCATTTGGATGCGTTATGAAACCAAGATGCAAGATAGGAGCACGGTTTGCTTCGAACCTACCATAGGCATGAAAACTATTTTCTTTGCACTCCATGAAACTCATAGGTGTCATGGGAGAAGTGGAACCTCATTTGGATGCGTTGTGAAGCCAAGATGCAAGATAGGAGAACGGTTTTTCAATGTCAGGCTGAGCTAAGACTGGTGCTGTGGTCAACAATTTCTTCAAAGTCTTAAATGGTTTCTCACACTCAGGAGACCAGACAAACTTGACCTGATTTTTCAACAACCCGGTAATAGGCTTGGCTATCCTGGAGAAATCCGGAATAAAGCGACGGTAGTATCCCGCTAATCCCATGAAACTACGGACTTGATGTACTGTGGTAGGTGGCTTCCAATTCAAGATTTCTTCCACCTTGCTGGGATCAACTGATATGCCTTCAGCCGACAAAATATGTCCAAGGAAAGGGACTCGGTCCAACCAAAACTCACACTTGCTGACTTGACATGTTCTCTCAAGCGGGTTAGGATAACACGAAGGTGATTGGCATGTTCATCAGGGGTTTCGGAATAAACAAGGATGTCGTCGATGAACACAACTACAAATTTGTCAAGCTCAGGCATAAAGACAGAGTTCATGAGGTATATGAAATAGGCGGGAGCAATTGTTAGGGCAAAAGACATAACTAGATATTCATATAGGCCATATCTGGTGATGAAGGCTATTTTTGGGATGTCTTCGGGACGAATCTTTGTTTGGTGGTAGCCAAACCTAAGGTCGATTTTGGAAAACACTTTGGCTCCAGCTAATTGGTCAAAGAGTAGGTCAATACGAGGCAAAGGATACTTGTTTTTGATGGTGACCTCATTGAGTGGACGGTAGTCAACACAGAGTCTGAGGGATTTGTCTTTCTTTTTAACAAAGATGGCAGGACAACCCCAAGGAGATGAACTAGGTCTGATAAAACCCTTATCTAACAAATCTTGCAACTGAACCTTCAACTCTGCTAGTTCCTTGGGAGGCATCAGGCTCTACGAGATATAGGTGCAGTTCCAGGTTTCAACTCAATGACAAACTCCACATCACGGTCAGGTGGCAACCCAAGCAGATCATCGGGGAACACGTCCGGAAATTCACAGACTACTGGAATGTCTTGCACTTCTTTAACTGTGGCTGCACATATCCTACCAACTGCCCTTTGAGGTATTGGAAGTTGGATGAGGAGTTGAGTCTGACTATTAGGCAAGTTTACCCTAATGGTTCTATTCAGCACGTCAATGAGAGCCTTGTGCTGATACATCCAATTCATGCCTAATATCACATCTATGTCTTGATCCTTCAACACTATCATTGATGTCGAGAATATATGCCCGCCTAGTTCTATAGGCACCTGATGTACTACTTCCTTAGTACTCATACCCCCCCGGGCGATTGTATCAGGAAATCTTCCTTTATTTCCCCAATTGGTATTTCATGCTTGACGACAAAGGTACGACTGATGAATGAATGCGATGCACCAGAATCGAAAAGCAGAATTGCAGGATGACTTGCGACAGGGAACCTACCCAACATGACGGGTTCTCTTGCAGGAATGGCGTCAACATGGGTGTAGTAGACCTGGCCTGCTTTCGTCACAACCTTCCCCTTCGGAGCATGCTACTGGTGACCCCGGTGTTGCACTTGCGGCTGCTGCTGCTGCCGCTGACCACCAGGAGCCTTTATTGCATTTTGGTTGTATCGCTTGGTGAATGGGCAGTTACGGGACCAGTGTCCCATCTTGCCACAGTTGTAGCAAGGGTGGTTGTAGTTGAATTGTGGGGTAATGACACGAATGCCAGGGGCAATCGGCTGAGTGGTATTTTGTTGATTGGAGGTGTGAGAGGTAGCGGCAGTACGAACAACGACCTGCTGCTGAGGGTATGACCGATGATTATGATGGGTGAAGTGGTAAATGATTTTCTGACGCTTCTGACTGCCAGAGGAACCAGCTTTCTTCTTCTTTTTCTCATCCTGGTGCTTACGGTCACTTTCTTCAAAAGCAATGGCACTGTTGACAGCCTCATGATAGGTGCAGTTGAGGTTGTTGGACAAGCTTCGCTGAATCTTGAAGTTCGAACCCCTGACAAAGCAGTCCTTCTTTTTCTGATCGGTGTTGGTATGCTCAGGGGCGTACTGTGCCAGATGATTGAACTGACTGACATATTGCATGACAGTGGACTCCTTCTGTTGTAGTGCCAGAAACTGATCCAGCTCACCTTCATAACACCCGCCGGAATATGATGGGCACGGAAAGCCTCACGAAATTCTGCCCAAGTAAGCTGGTGGCCATCGGGCTGTGCGGCTAGAAGGTTTGCATACCATGCACTTGCTGGCCCTCGCAGTTGCTGCACTGCGAATAATGGCTTCTGCACCTCGGTGCAGTGAATAAGACTAAACTTTTGCTCCATGGTGCGGAGCCAGTCGTCAGCTTCAAGGGGTTCATCGGCCTTGGTGAAAACAGGTGGACGTGTGTCAGTGAAGTCCACATAAGTGGTCTCATCTTCATCGCGATGGCCACGACGCCCACCACAGTTGTCTCGGTTCTGCGCAAGCACTATGGCGGCATTGGCCAAAGCTGCAATAGCATCTGCCAAGGTTGGTGGAACCGGTGGTGGGTTGGGAGCAGCTCCATCCTCAGAAGTTCCAGCGCCGGACGAACGGGTATTGACCGGCGTCTGTTATGAGCAGACTAAATTTAGGACTTGCATTACTTAGATAAAACATAGAGGCAATCACACCTATCATTACGCTAACCTAAGCAACACTCCCAACACTTAGAGAAAGTTCCCTGACCAAAACTAATGTTTCATGGCAGACAGGAAAGAAAAGTTTGGATTAGAGAGGACATTATAGGCTAGCAGAATAGGTTGCTAAATCCTAACCCATACCACCTTTAAGGAGGAAGCTATTAACATGTGAGATTATCACAATGCAAGAATCGTACTTACGAATTTTAAATCCATGCAAGGTAATAAAATAAATAAAATTTAACATAGGGCTAGTAGTAATATTGTTCCACATGATACCATACTATTCTATTAGATACGGTAAAATTATGGAGGAAGGTAAGAACTAACGAACAAGATAAGGATAGAAGCAATTTGGACCAAAATAGCAATTTAAATTTTTACAATCCAAAATATTTTGAAGTTTTCGAAAGCAATACCGTAATGATTTAGCAATGGAACACTCTGATACCAGCTGTAACAGAACCGCCTAAATCACGTGGCCCACAAGCACCTGTCATCGTTACTAATGACCTCTGACAACCAGGCCCGTGTTCCAGATAACCTAGGCGGCCCTACCGGGCTACATAAGCACCCGTTTCTCCGACAGGATCCCATTGCGAAGCCATTACAGAATTACAACGTTTCATAATAAATACATCAGAGTAAAGTGTGGAAGATTAGTAGTACTTATATTACGAAATAGTCATTCAGATAGATTTCAAATACAGTTATTACAGACCATACTTAAATAGGGTAGCAGTACAGTGGAACCATAATACAACATACATAGATAGGGAGTAACTCGGACCCGGCCCACGGGTCCACTTCACTCGTCCTCGCTTCCTTCTTGAACAAGGGTCACATAGCAGGGAGCGAGACAGACCTCTGGTTGCCGACTTCCTGCAACATGGGTTAACAAACCCTGAGTACTGGGGTACTCCGCAAGACTTACCCGACTAAAGTGAAAGATTAGACTCAGGAATGCAGGCTGAGGGGGGTCAAGGTAAGGCTTGAGCAAGAATCAAGAATTTTGCAGAAAAGCATTACTATCCTAACTCAATGTTTTATCTCAATATTATATTAATTATATCCAGTTCTCACATTCATTCTCATATATCACATGCTTTTCATTTCTTAAACATTCTCATATTCAACCTAGTTTCGAACCACTTTTCGGGGTAGGGCAGTGGATCAAGTCTCCATTAATCGAGGAGCAACGTCGATTCGAATCCAGAAGTACCCAGCTAGGGATCCCTATCCACACTGCATATGTAGCACTTAAGCTTGCATATGCCAACCCCGTCTACCACGGCTTTTCTATCCCTGAACCGGTCCTGCGCCACCCGAGATCATAGTACTCCTCTCATCTCCAGGCACGCCGGCCACAAGGGTACACCCTACTCTTGCCATCTCTCCACTCCCAGTGCATGATCGTCGGTTCAAACAATAGAGCCACCATAGATAGGTCTTTCCGTAGTATGTGGCTAGTTGCAAAGTCTCGATCCAGCAAGCCTACAACGAACGGTCCCTAATTCCTTCCCGTCGGCAACCATGCATTGGGACTCTAACCCAAGTACAAGGTTACCCAACGGTTTTTAATTACATGCCTGCCAGATGATAAGACATGGGAAACGCCGCCCCATGTGCACAGCACCCGAGCGAAACATTTCTTTTTATCAACCGGTTCCAAACTATTCCGAAGGCGACAATACATTGGGACTCTAACCCAAGTGCAAGTCGACCAGTGGATAACAAGTTCTTCACCAATTCTCATATTTAATTCATATCATATCATCATAGCACATAAAGTATCATTTTATGCAAAGCTAGTTAAATATTTAGCGGGGCTAAGCATTTTGCAAACATTTTCTTTTAAATCAGATTCGGGGATAATATCCAAGGTAGGTCATACAGCAATTTAGGTGACAATCAACTCCTATCAACCTAATGCAATAATTTAACTCAAGGTGATAAAAATTTTTAAACACAAGGAGGGGCTAATGCACCGGGGCTTGCCTTGGATTGTGAAGAGTGTCGGGTTAGGGTCAGTCCCGCCAATGTCGAACCCTTGAACAACCTTGGGAATCACTTTCTTAGTAGTAGCCTCAACTTTTACTCCTTCGTTACCCGGCACTACATGCATGCAATGATGTATGCTTAACATAATGCAAACATAAAATGCCACATGAAATGACAAAAATTCAACAATAATAAATACCTAACTTGAGCACAACTAAAATTCATAACCTAGTCAGAACAATTCTAGATAAGGTGCTCTAGGCCATTAGGGTTTTTTTTGACCTAGACCCACATTCGATCCAAATATTCACATCAAAACCTAGTCACCATGTTTCCTATTTATTTTGTTAACCAATTAATCAAGCAATTACTAAATAAATAATTAAATTATTTCCATTTGATGCCAAATTTTACCAACAGTTAGCCCTGGACCTAAGACAGTGCCACATAAAATTTTATTATTTTTGGAGCAACATATATTTAATTAAAATTGTTCAAATTTACATTTCTTAATTATTATACTGAATTTTAGTACCTTCAGAAGGTGCCCAAAATCAGTATTTAATATTTTTACTAAATACTATAAACTTCATAGAGCACTCACATTTATTTTCATAATTTTTCAATCACCAGATTAATTCACATGAAAATAACAATGTTGAGCACTATTCATGAAAAATAGAAATGGAAAACCCTTTTGAAATTCCAGGGAAAATTAAAAGCGCACACGCGCCCGAGTCGGCCCAGCGACGCTCGGTCGGCCCAACACGGCCCACGAGCACGCCCGCACTCTCTCTTTCCCGCTGTGACACTGACAGGTTGCCCCCACTTGTCAGTTCTCTCTCCCTCCTCTGCTCTTCTTCCCGCCGCGCCCCTTGCGTGCTCGTGACGCGACGGCTCGCCGCCAGCGGCTCCTCTGTTGAGGGAGATGCCTCCGACGGTGGACCAGACCCCCCAACCGCAACCCTAGGGAACTATCTGAAGGAATGAAGGATGACGGCGAGCTCTACACTACCTATGGCGGCTCGGCCGTGGCGGCGCGGCACGTTCCGAGCGCTACGACCCGGTAGGGCTCCAAACAAAGGTGTAGGACGGGCCAAGGACTCACCGCGAAGCGATTGGACAGGTTAGTTTGACCGAAGGTGGAGTGAAAGAATGGGCGTGACGACGGCGACGAGTGCGGCGATGACCACCGGCGCCGAGCCCAACGTTCCGATGACCCTAGGGCATCAACCGACAAACCACCTAGCCCGGGAGCACAAGTGGGACATGACAAACCAGGAATACCCGACGTAAAGGAAATAACCTCACCCCAGAAGGCTTGCCTCGACGATCCGACGCGCGGCGGTGATGCACCGGCCGCGGAGACGACAAAGTGCTCCGGCGCACCCAGACCACTACAGCTCTCGCAAGTGATGGCAATCGACGCGCAATGAAGCTAACAACCTATCTGGAAGATGGAGAGGGTCGAGACGATTCAACCACGGCGAATTTTGCCGGCCAGTAGGGAGAGGTCGCCGATGAGCCATAGGCGCAAGGAGGGAAAAGGAGTGGGTCTCCGTCGTTTTAAGGCTCGGGTGAGGGGAGGGTAAGAATGAGCGGTCGTACGGGGCCCCCGAGCAGCCCTGGCGTGACGGCGACAACGCCCTGCCTGGCCGGACAGCGCCGGCGCTGGCCGCGTGATAAGGGTAAGGGTTGTCCCGATGTTTCGGTGGAGATGGATAACTTCGATTTGGTCTGGAGAGACGTTCACGACCCGACTACAACCGTCCAAGGACGCTGCGCCTTAGCGACCGATACACCAACTCCAGCGGTCGCACGCGATCTTGTGGAGCACGACCAACCAAACCACTAGGGTTACTCCTGCAAGCAATCGAAGAACCAGCAAGAACAAGAAGAACAAGCACTCAATTGCAAATATGAGATTAAGGTTCAGATCCGGTACACATAAAGGTGGGGTTCCAATGGTGAGCAGACAGATGGTCTAGTCGACACACACGCTGCAGGCCAAGTAGCAATGGCTAAAACTTCAATCTATCAAAACCCAATCTGTTTGTGGCGGCTCTAGAGGCATATATGTAGATGGAAGGACGACCAAGGAGGTGTTGGGGTCATCCTCCAACCCTAGGACGTGTCTCTAATGGACCCAACTTGATACATGGGCCAAAAGCCCAAAATTAGGTGACGCAGCACCATAAGCAGAGAAGGTCCTGACGTTAAAACGATGACTACGAATGTATCTGATAAGATATGGGAACAAGCGTAGATCCATTGGAAAGCAGACTTGATATGCTTTCTAAAAAGTCCTAGAACGTCCCAATCGGAGTTCGTATGGAGTCGTGGTGACCGTCACAAGTTTGGACTCTTCTGCAGTGTGAATTCCACATCCAAAACGTGTTGGACGTGGACTCTTTCCTTCCATGGGCTAAAGTGACGTGGTGACCTGGTGCAAAATATTCAGGGCACATGGATTTGGTCCCCAATCAACTTCACTGACCTTCCATGCTTCTGTTATGCAATCAAACCTGCTTCTGTTATGCAATCAAACCTTCCCTTGATCCATGTAACTAATTCTGCAAATTCAGCACCAATTCATCAAATGTATGAATAATAAGAAACATATAGAACAATTGCACGTTTGGTTTAGAAATGTTTAATATGGTCATATCCAAGCCAATGATGTCCTCATCATTCTCCCCTTCTTGACAACAAACCATCCTCGGTTTGTCCATTGTTCGAGTGCATGTTGTAGGTATTAGCCAACCTTGCTTCCTTGATGTAGGGATTGCATCATCAAATGTGTCGTCACTGTCCTCCGATGTAGTGTGTTCTGGACAATCATTCTTTTCCCACTTTAGCAACAGTTGTAGTTGCTCAAATTGCTCAATGCATTCAATGGAGTTGTTCTCATCCTCCTGCAAAATGTTATGGACAGCAAGGGGAAAAATAGGGTGTTCTATATCTAGCCGTGATGATGAAATCAGAAAAGAAGTATCACACAATTCTTCTTTATCACAAGGTACAACAAGCAAATCATGTTGTGACAAAGGCAAATCAGCAATGTATTTTACTGTTTGTTGCTCTATTTCAGCATCTAAAGTGGACAATTGCTGGTTACATTGCGTCGCATCATTCTTGCAAGTATTCATCGATAAAAGAATCTGATTTTCATCTTTACAAGCAAGACAAAACAAGCAAGATATATGGTTATATGTTTCACCAATGAGCAAGCATTGAATTTCAGAATTGAGCCCTTTCATGAACCTACTCATTACATCTTCCATGGATTCATCCAAGCCACCAAATATGATACAGATTTTAAAATCATGGTAGTATTGTTTCACAGTCCTGCTACCCTGTTTCAATTTCTCTAGTTTGGTAAGCAAGTAATCAACATAATATGCAGGAATATATACACCTCTAAAATGCATTTTAAAGTCTTTCCAAGTTTGTGGAGCAATGTTGTGCCTACAAAGATGTTTCCATTCGTACAAAGCATCCTTAGTTAAAACATTAGAAGCAGCTAAAACCATTTGTTTCTCAGACAAATCATACTCATCAAATTCTTTATCTACCTTCAACTCCCAATTAATGTAGGTATGAGGGTCAAATTTACCAGCAAATGAAGGCAAGTGTTGAATGACATCCAGAATATGAGGGTCTAATGCCATGCTCTCATGAATCTCTTTATTACCTGCCATGATTAGTAGAAAACAAGAAACAAACACAATAACATGTATGCTCCTATCAACTACAAGGATGTGGTGATCATAATTCTCTCACTTTCAACTTATTCAAACAAGCTCTTACAAGTTCTTACCAAGCCAAATAGGAGGTGGCAGCAACCAACAAGTCGGGAACCCTGGAAAAAGCGTATCGGTGCTGCAGCAACAACACCTATCAAGCTGTAATCAGATATGTGGAGTTGTAGGAGGGCTGAAATCAATACACAAGGAAGTACTAGCACCACATTAGTCACAACAGCAAGCTGAGAAATCGTTCAACGGTGATACCGTGCTGGTCCTAGGCTAGACCGTGCTAGAGACGTGAGCCTGGACACAAATGAACTCACGGTACAGCAAGAAACAAGGCACAAGAATAGCAAGAAATTCACTCCTTCTTTTCCTTCTCTCTTCTTTTCTTTCTTTTCTCTTTCTCTTTCTTTCTCTTTTTTCTTCTTCTTTCTTTTACTTTGCACAACCAAAGAAAAACTGAATCTTTGCAAATCATATTTTAGAAAAGCAACTTATAATGTGTTTCTCTTTCTTTTCTCTTTTCTTTTCTGGGAGTAACAAGAATAGAATTAGCAATGTAGAGTTTTCTTTGTGTGCACAGATCAGATTTTGCCAGTGTTAAGACAAAATATCATGGATAGCAAAGATGCATATGATGGAAACTATTGCAATGGAGATTTATATGCTGTAGTGGAGATGTTTATGGTGGTGATGGCAGCAAAGATGTATATGATTGAAAATGACCAAAACGTGCCCAGAACTCGAAACTCTAAAGGACTAACCCTAAGACCAGCAACTCGACTCAACCGATGTAATCCAAACTCAACAAGCATGAACTAAGTAGTACTAGTAAAAGGCACAAAAGGTCTATGGGATTATCGAAAATTGAATCTACTATTTTGTTGGCTTTTTATGGACTATAGGAAAATAATATAAACTGAAATCTCTCACCGATCAAACCTTGATATGATACCAATTGATAAGGGTAAGGGTTGTCCCGATGTTTAGGTGGAGATGGATAACTTCGATTTGGACTGGAGAGACATTCACGACCCGACTACAACAGTCCAAGGACGCTGCGCCTTAGCGACCGATACACCAACTCCAGCGGTTGCACGCGATCTTGCGGAGCACGACCAACCAAACCACTAGGGTTACTCCTGCAAGCAATCGAAGAACCAGCAAGAACAAGAAGAACAAGCACCCAATTGCAAATATGAGATGAATGTTCAGATCTGATACACATAACGGTGGGGTTCCAATGGCGAGCAGACGGATGGTCTAGTCGACACTCACGCTGCAGGCGAAGTAGCAATGGCTAAAACTTCAATCTATCAAAACCCAATCTGTTTGTGGCAGCTCTAGAGGCATATATGTAGATGGAAGGATGACCAAGGAGGTGTTGGGGTCGTCCTCCAACCCTAGGACGTGTCCCTAATGGATCCAACTTGATACATGGGCCAACAGCCCAAAATTAGGTGACGCAGCACCATAAGCAGGGAAGGTCCTGACGTTAAAATGACGACTACGAACGTATCTGATAAGATATGGGAACAAACGTAGATCCATTGGAAAGCAGACTTGATATGCTTTCCAAAGAGTCCTAGAACATCCCAATCGGAGTTCGTATGGAGTCGTGGTGACCGTGACAAGTTTGGACTCTTCTGTAGTCCGAATTCCACATCCAAAACGTGTTGGACTTGGACTCTTTCCTTCCATGGGCTAAAGTGACGTGGTGACCTGGTGCAAAATGTTCAGGGCACATGGATTTGGTCCCCAATCAACTTCATTGACCTTCCATGCTTCCGTTATGCAATCAAACCTTTCCTTGATCCATGTAAGTAATTCTGCAAATGAAAATACACACACTTTATGGTGCAGCACCAATGCATCAAATGTATGAATAATAAGAAACATATAGAACGGTTGCACCTTTGGTTTAGAAATGTTTAACATGGTCATATCCAAGCCAATGATGTCCTCATCAATGCGCACGCGCGTATGGCGGCGATGCCGCTGTAGGGGACCCCCCCGTTACTGTAGATGCAGCCCTAGGAGTCAAAAGCTAAATCGATTCAATTGAGTGCCTATCTGTTTGAATCAGCAGAAATGCCAAAAATCAAAGTTGTGACAATTTTTGTATAGATCATTTTTGGTTTCTGAAGTATTTTCAAATTCTGCTCAGATTTGAAAATAATAAAAAGGGGGTAAATCTTAGGTTTTAAATTTAAACTGTATTTTCAAAATTACTTTTAATTTTTCTCAACAAGTTGAAAATTGGTCAAAATAAAAGTTGTTCTAATCAATGAGATCTACAACTCCTATTAAGGAAGTTTGATCAGATTCCTAATATTTTTGAAATTGAAGTTTCAAATTTAAATTCCAACAAAGTAATTAGGGTTTAATTCAAATTTCTATTTAAGAACTTCAAAATCTCCCAAAATAAAAGTTGTTCCATTTTAAAATATCTACAACTTTTGTTTAGACACTTTCACCAGATTCCAGGTAATTTTTGAATTAGGGTTTTGGTGGCCAATTTAGGGTTTAATTCATTATTTTCTTTTTAAATTTTCATTTAGATTTAATTTTACAATCAATCCACACTAACAACTCAAATCACTCTACCAATCCCTAAGCACATTCATTTGCATGAATAACTCACTTTATTTAATGCCTGGTAATTAGGGTTGATACGGAATGCTTTGCAACTACTGATGATGACATGTTTAATTAACAGTAACACCAGAGGTGTTACATGTCATGAGAGAAGTGAAACCTTATTTGGATGCGTTGTGAAACCAAGATGCAAGATAGGAGCACAGTTTGCTTCGAACCTACCATAGGCACGAAAATTATTTACTTTACACTCCATGATACACATCGGTGTCATGGGGATGTGGATCCTCGTTATGATGACTTTGGATGCGTTGTGAAACCAAGATGGAAGATAGGACCACAGTTTGTTTGGAACCTACCATAGGCACAAAAACCATTTGCTTTACACTCCACGAAACTCATAGGTGCCATAAGAGAAGTGGAGCCTCATTTGGATGCGTTGTGAAACCAGGATGCAAGATAGGAGCACGGTTTGCTTCGAACCTACCATAGGCATAAAAACTATTCGCTTTGCACTCCATGAAACTCATAGGTATCATGGGAGAAGTGGAACCTTATTTGGATGCGTTGTGAAACCAAGATGCAAGATAGGAGCACGATTTGCTTCGAACCTAACATAGGCATAAAAACTATTTGCTTTGCACTCTATGATACACATAGGTGTCATGGGAGAAGTTGGATGAGTTTGGATGCGTTGTGAAACCAAGATGCAAGATAGGGGCACGGTATGCTTCGAACCAACATGGGCATGAAAACTATTTGCTTTGCACTCCATAAAACTCATAGGTGTCATGGCAGAAAGGGAACCTCATTTGTATGTGCTGTGAAACCAAGATGCAAGATAGGAGCACGGTTTGCTTCGAACCACCATAGGCATGAAAACAATTTGCTTTGCTCTCCATGAAACTCATAGGTGTCATGGGAGAGGTTGAACCTCATTTGGATACGTTGTGAAACCAAGATGCAAGATAGGAGCACGGTTTGCTTCGAACCACCATAGGCATGAAAACTATTTGCTTTGCACTCCACGAAACTCATTAGTGTCATGGGAGAAGTGGAACCTCATTTGGATTCGTTGTGAAACCAAGACGCAAGATAGGAGCACAGTTTGCTTCGAACATACCATAGCACGAAACCTATTTGCTTTGTACTCCATGATACACAGAGGTGTCGTGGGGACGTGGAACCTCGTTTCGATGAGCTTGGATGCGTTGTGAAACCATGATGCAAGATAGGAGCATGGTTTGCTTCGAACCACCATAGGCGTGAAAACTATTTGCTTTGCTCTCCATGAAACTCAACGGTGTCATGGGAGAAGTTGAACCTCATTTGGATGCGTTCAGAAACCAAGATGCAAGATAGGAGCACGGTTTGCTTCGAACCTACCATAGACATGAAAACCATTCGCTTTGCACTCCATGAAATTCGTAGGTATTATGGGAGAAGTGGAACCTCATTGGGATACGTTGTGAAACCAAGATGTAAGATTGGGGCACGGTTTGCTTCGAACCACCAAAGGCATGAAAACTATTTGCATTGCACTCCACGAAACTCATAGGTGTCATGGGAGAAGTGGAACCTCATTTGGATGCGTTGTGAAACCAAGATGCAAGATAGGAGTACAGTTTGCTTCGAGCCTACCATAGGCACGAAAATTATTTGCTTTGCACTCCATGATAGACATAGGTGTCATAGGGATGTGGAACCTCGTTTCGATGAGTTTGGATGCGTTGTGAAACCAAGATGCAAGATAGGAGCGCAGTTTGCTTTGAACCTACCATAGGCACGAAAACTATTTGCTTTGCACTCCATGAAACTCATAGGTGTCATCAAATGAACCCGCTAGGGTTCGTGGTCGATCTATCGATGAGAGGCGTGAAATAACTCGATTGATGGATGGAGATGACGTTCATGGCCCGACTACAGCCTTCCAAGACTGCTGCGCCTTAGCGACCGATAGACCAACTCCAGCGGTTACACGCGATCTTGCGGAGCATGACCAACTAAACCACTAGGGTTGTTCCTGCAAGCAATCGAAGAACTAGCAAGAACAAGAAGAACAAGCACTCAATTGCAAATATGAGATGAAAGTTCAGATCTGATACACATGAAGGTGGGGTTCCGAATCGAGTAGAATGGATGGTCTAGTCGACACACGCGTCTACAAGGAAGTAGCAGCGGCTAAACTTACATCAAAAACAAAACCCAATCTGTTTTTGGCGGCTCTAGAGCCATATATGTAGATGGAAGGACGACCAAGGAAGTGTTGGGGTCATCCTCCAACCCTAGGACATGTCCCTAATGGACCCAACTTGATACATGGGCCAACAGACCAAAATTAGGTGACGCAGCACCATAAGCAGAGAAGGTCCTGACGTTAAAATGATGACTACGAATGTATCTGATAAGATATGGGAACAGACATAGATCCATTGGAAATTAGACTTGATATGCTTTCCAAAGAGTCCTAGAACGTCCCAATCAGAGTTCGCATGAAGTCGTGGTGACCGTCGCAAGTTTGGACTCTTCTGCAGTCCGAATTTGATGTCCAAAACGTGTGGGACTTGGACTCTTTCCATCCTTGGGCTCAAGTGACGTGGTGGCCTGGTGGAGGACGTTTGGAATACTTAGACTTTGTCCCCAATCAACTTCATTGACCTTCCATGCTTTCCATATGCAATCAAATCTTCTCTTGATCCATGTAAGCAATTCTGAAAAGGAAAACGTACAAACTTCAAAGTGCAACATCCATTCATAAAATATATCAAATATAAACCTCATACAGAATGGTTTCACCTTTATCTTTGAAAGGGTTAACATGGTCATATCTAAGCCAATCATTTCCTCATCATGTCATGGGAGAAGTGGAACCTCATTTGGATGCGTTGTGAAACCAAGATGCAAGATAGGAGCACGGATCGCTTCAAACCACCAAATCGTAGTTATCCTCCACTCACCGAAAGATCAGGCACTCCAGCTCTATCAAGTGGTATCAAAATTCAGGTTGATCGGTGAGTTTTATCGAGTGATCCTTTAGTTTCCAGATTGTTCATCGTCCTATCGTCCACAAAACCAAAGCAACACTCAGGTTCGACCTTTGTCCTAGCACCTTTTGAGCCTTGCACATTTCATTCAGTAATTTGCGTTGTTGAATTTGTGTGCTTTCGCATCAATAGTTGCTGGTCACTTTGTGTTCATCGCCGTTATTTTCACCGTCGTTTCTGTCCACCACCACCACGCTGCTCTTTTCACCATCTTCCCCTCCCTGTTGCGCTTCCCCCCTGCCACGTTTTGGAAAGTTTGCCTCGGTTCGGTTACGGCAAGTTTTGTTTGATTGTCAAAGGGAATGTATCCAAAAAAAAGCCAAGGTGCCAATCTATTCAAAAAAAAAGGCAAGGTGCCAATATATTAAAAAAAAGAAAAAGAAGAAAAGGAAAAGCCGCACCATACATGGCAACAGAATTACATTTGTGAGGCAGGCCTTTTCCCTGTTGGGCGCCACCCCCCTTCCCTGTTTTGGGATTTGGTGCAATATTCTTCCTTATTTCAGATCGTCAAGTTTTGGAAAGAAGATTTCTGGCTGTTGTGCGCCCCCCTGATTTGGGCGCTGGTCTTCCTCTCTGGACGGGAACACACCAGGGCGCCCAAGGCGCCCACCTTTGCTTCCTTTGCACGTTTACACTTGTTTCCAGCAGCATAGCGACATGTTTAGAACTATTATTCAACCTTGCATTGCTGTTTGATTGTGCTGACCCTTGAAATTGAGTGCAGCCTTCCTAGACCTTCACAAATTTTCTACAGCGATCAAGCTCTGTGTCCTCTGGCAATCGCTCCATTCAATCTTTGGAAGGTTGTATCGCTGGTTGCAAGTCACCCCTGCGAGCTTGGAAAGAACGAGTAAGAGTTTGATAACAGCTTTAGTTTGAGTGCCTTGATCAGCACCACATCCTATAAGCTTTAGGGCACATACTTGTTTTCGTGTTCGTTGTTTTCCACTAACAATGACAGGGGAGCCAGCTGATCAGGACGCCATGCCTCAGTCCCCACACACTAAAGGCATCATTCACCACTTCAATCGCAAGATGAACGAGCACGTGGAGGGCTTGGCAGAGGAGATTAGGATTGCCAACGAGCAAGTGGGTCAATTTCAGGACGCTCAAATGGCCACAAATGCTACGCTCGCGGAGATGCAGCAAGCACAATCTGTCCACGCCACCAGCCTTGCCACGCTCACTACACGCCTTGATGAGTTGGTACAACAACTTGCTGATCAACGTGCGGAATTTGATTATGGTGGCGATACCGAGATCGACGACCAGGACCGCCATGGAGGGCGCCACCGCAACCACCGTGGTGAGCGCATGGTACGTAATCGAAATGACTCATTTACTAAGACTAAGTTAACGATTCCTTCTTTTAATGGCAAATATGATCCGGGTGCGTATCTTGATTGGGAACTTGCGGTAGATCAGAAATTTCATTGTCATGATGTTCCTGCACAATATCAAGTTAGGGCTGCTACTAGTGAGTCTACATATTTCGCAGCAAACACCCTAATAACATTCCCACAATTTGGGAGCAATTAAAAACTGTCATGCGACACCGATTTGTTCCTTCCTATTATGCACGAGACTTGCTTAATAACATGCAGCATTTTCAGCAAGGAACCAAATCTGTAGAAGAGTATTATGAGGAGTTGCAAACCGGCATGATTCGTTGTGGTTTAGTTGAGACTAATGATGCTGCGATGGCACAATTTCGTGGTGGTTTGAACCGTGAAATTCAGGATATTCTTGATTATAAGCGATATGATGATATTACTACTTTGTTTGCATTTGCTTGCAAAGCTGAACGTGAAGTGCAGGGACGACGAGCAAGGACGCATTCTAACTCTTTTGCAGGTCACACTACTTTGACCCATTCAGCCCCTATGGCACCATTCCCACCTAGCAGTATGTCACGTGACAAGGCAGTAGCTCCACCTCCAGCGCCCCCTTCAGCTAATAAGGGCGCCTCCTCTTCCACTAGCCGCACAAAGGACATTCAATGCCATCGTTGCAAAGGTTATGGGCATGTGATACGGGACTGCCCCAACAAGCGTACGTTGATTATACGTGACGATGGTGAGTATTCTTCCGCTAGTGATTCTGATGACACTATATATGCTATGCTTGCTGCTGACGTTTCAGGACATGCGGAAGAACACGTGGCTGCCACTGACGCTGATAAGTATGAGAGTCTTGTTGTGCAGCGAGTCCTCAATACACAGGTTGCACAGCCTGAGCAGAACCAGCGCCACACTTTGTTCCACACCAAAGGCGTTGTGCAAGAACGATCCATTCGCATCATCATTGACAGCGGTAGTTGCAACAATTTGGCAAGTTCGGATATGGTGGAGAAGTTGTCTCTCCAAACGCGTCCACATCCACATCCACATCCCTACCACATTCAATGGCTCAACCAGGGTGGCAAACTCAAGGTAACACGCTCGGTACGTGTTCACTTCTCCATGGGTTCTTATTCTGATTATACTGATTGCGATGTTGTTCCTATGGAGGCGTGTTCGTTGTTGCTTGGTAGGCCCTGGCAATATGATACTGATTGTTTACATCATGGTCCCTCAAATCATTATTCATTACTGTTTAAGGGCAAGAAAATTATTCTTCATCCAATGACCCCTGAACAGATTGTGAAAGATGACATTGCTCGGGCTACTAAAGCATTAAAACAATGCCCACAACAACCAGCCGCGTCTAAAGAGATTAAGCTACATGCTCCTGTTTTAGTTGCTACGCGTGCTGATTTTGATGAACTACATGTTGATAATATGCCTTGCTATGCGCTTGTATGTTCTCATGTGCTGGTTTCACTCGATGATGCACCATCTTTGGATATACCCCCTGCTATTACTAAGTGTAATACCTCTGGTATTACAATTTAATTAATCTGCCATGTCATCATATTTAAATTTAAGCATTTGCATGTGATTGTGCTTAGGGCCTAGGGTGATTTGATTTCAACTAAAGTATTGATTGTGTAATTAAGTCCTTAATCAAAAATCAAAAATGAAATTAAATAAAAATCAAATTAAACCCTAAAGTTGACCTAAAAACACAATTCAAAATCTATATGAAATATGGGAAAAGTGTCTTAACAAAAGTTGTAGAGTTTTTGAAATGGAACAACTTTTATTTTTGGAGATTTTGAAGTTATATTATAAAAATTCAAATTTAACTCAAATTACTATGTTGAAATTTATATTTGGAACTTCAATTTCAAAAATATTAAGAATCTTCAAAAACTTCCTACATAGGAGTTGTCAATCTCTCTGAGAAGAACAACTTTCATGTTTACCAATTTTCAAGTTGTTGAGAAGAATCAAAAGTAATTTTAAAATTTCAGTTTGAAATTCAAACCCTACTTTTACCCCCTTTTCTGTAATTTGAAATTTTGGCCGAATTTGAAATTGGTGTCAAAAGCAAAAATGATCTACACGAAATTCTCTACAACTTTTGTATTCACCACTTCCTCGGATTCGGGCTGGACCAGCTCCAATTTGCATCACATAGCTTGTGACCTACTCAAACTAGCACTGTAGCTACAGGGGGGACCCCCCTGTTCATCTTCCTCGACGCGACGCGCGTACCGCGCGGCGCCGGGCGCCGTCCGGCCGGCATGGGCAACCGGTGCCGCTGTCGAGCAGCCGAGAGGGGGCCCCGGACCCAGCCGAGCTTATCCCCTCCCTTTCCCGAGGTTATAAGCCACCACAGCACCTTCCCGACCTCATTTCTGCTCTCGCGGCCGCCGTCGAGCTCCACCGGAATACGGTGAAATTCACCGTGACCAAGCCACCATTGCCTTGTCCGTCTCCAAGCAAGCTCGCTAGCTTCCTTGCGCGTCGATTGGTGCCATCGGTGTGCGCTGTGGTGCCTCGTGCGTCCGGGAACGCGGGTCGCCGTCTCCGCGTCCGGCCAGAGCCGAGCAGAGCACCGCCGCACGTCGGGAAACCGAGGCCGGTCTCGTAGGGTGAGGTTCTACCGGAACTTGTGTGCGTTTTAGGGTCCTTGTGTTTCTCAGATTCTCATGTGCTAGATGGTTCTCCATTTGGTGTTCTAGGATCACCGGAACGGGAAAGGTCGTCGCCGGTGTTTTTCGTCGCAGGTCGGCACGTCGTCAAGCCACCCCTCCGTCCTGTCTCCGTCCCAACCGGCTAGTGGTTTAAGGTCGTGGTGAGTTCCCGAATCGTTTCCTGCCTTGAGTTGGTCGCGTTTCGTTTCGTGTTCGACGGCGCGTGGTCCGCCGCCGCCGCCGAGCCGCCGGAGTGACCGACAAGCTCGTTGCCGGTCGGGTCTAGCCGTTTTAGGGCTCTAGGGTGGTGCCTCTAGGTTCTGCTTGTTGCCCGGTAGGCTTCCCTTGCCGAAGGAAGGCTGCCGGCGGCAAGCTGCCGCGTCACTCGCGCGCGGGAGCCGGGAAGGGCAGAGAGCGAGAGGTGGGAGATGAATCTGACAGGTGGGGTCGGCCTGTCAGCGACCCGGCGTGGGCGAGCGCGCGAGCGCGCGGGAGGCTGACGGCTGGGCCCGGCCTGTCAGCGTCCCGGCGCGGAGGCGAGCGCGCGCGGTCGCGGCTGGGCCGTGCTGGGCCGGTGCGGGGTGTGGGCCGGTTCGGTGGCGCGCGCGCGCGCGGCCGCGGCCTGCGCTGTTGGGCTGTAGTGGGCCGAATGGCCGTTTCCTTTTTCCAGCGAATTTCCAATTGCTTTTTCATTTTAATTTAAATGAATAGTGTTAAGTTTTGATATTTTTGTATGGATTAATATACTGCACCAAAAAGTATGAAAATATTTATAGATACTCTCTGTGATGTGTAGAATTTGATAAAAATATTAAATACAGGATTTGGGTGTTTTCTGTATTAATTAAAAATCAGCACATTAAATGTTAAAAGGAACTTTAATGATTTTTAATAATTTCTGTGATATTCCAAAAATCATGAAATTTATTGTGTCACTGTTTGGTATTAAAACCTATCTGTTGGTGCATTTTGACATCAAATGGAGATAGTTAAATATTTATTAAATTATATGTTAGGTTAAATGATAATATTAGGAATAATAAATGGAATAACTATTGATTGGTGTGATTTTTGGATTGATTGAAATTCTAGGTCAATCACCTTTATGACCTAGGGCAGTATGAATTAGATTATTCATGTCTAGCTAAGATAGGGTCATATACTCATGTGTGGTTTATTTATTTGTTATTAAATTTCGTCTGTCATTTCATGTGCATCACATTCATACATTCATTCATTGCAAACGTGTAGTGACCGAGAATCCAGAGGTTAAGTCTGAGGGTCCAACTGAGGAGACTACTCAGGAAGTTATACAAGGATTTGACATTTGTGGAACTGACCCGGATCCGACACTCTACGTAATTCAAGGCAAGCCCCGGTGCATTCAGCCCCTCCTTGTTATTTAAAATATTTATCACTTGAGTTAATCTATTGCATTAGGTTATTAGGAGTTGAGTGATAACCTATTGATGCATTACCTTTCCTTGACCACATATTATACCTAAGACCCTGATTTATTTAAAGGTATTGAAAAATGCTTAGTCATGCTTAATGATAGAATTGCAAAAATGCTATTTTGAAAACTGTGATAATATGAAACAAACGAATCACTTTATGGGATTGGTTATGTCCTTGTTGGTTGGCAGTGTGCCTAGCTAGTTCATTGTCAACCACATGGATGGGTTGTTCCGTTTGGTCGACCATCTGTTGGGTTAGAGTCCCAGCGATCCTCGCCATCGGAAAGGGATGTGAAAACCGGGTAGTTACCAGTGTACTTGGGTTAGAGTCCCAATGCATGGTTTCTAACAGAAAAATATTAGGGACCGTTCGTTGTCAGGCCTGTTGTGATCAAGACTTTGCAACTAGCCACATACTACGGAAAGCCTCTGACTCCGGTGGCTCTACTGCTGGAACCGACAACCACGCACTGGGAGTGGAGAGATGGCGAGAGTAGCGTGTACCCTCGTGGCCGTCGTGCCTGGAGACGAGAGGAGTACTGTGCTCTCGGGTGGCGCAGGACCGGTTCCGGGGTATGAAAAGCCGTGGTAGGCGGGGTTGGTGTATGCAAGCTTAAGTGCTACATACGCAGTGTGGATAGGGATCCCCAGCTGGGTATTAATCGATTCGAATCGTCGTTGCTCCTCGGATAAGGAGACTTGATCCTCACCCCTACATCGGAAAGTGGTTCGGAACTAGGATTGTTTTGAATGGATTAAGCAAATGAAAGAATGTTGATATATGAGAAAGAACTTGGAGAAATGGATAATGATGAATAATATTATTGAAATAAAATATTGAGTTAGGAATAGTAATGCTTTTCTGCAAAATTCTTGAACTCTTGCTAAAGCCTTACCTTGACTCCCCTCAGCCTGCATTCCTAAGTCTAATCTTACACTTTTAGTCGGGTAAGTCTTGCGGAGTACCCCATGTACTCAGGGTTTGTTAACCCCGTTGCAGGAGGGCAGCAGGAGACTGACGTTTGTCTCGCTCCGTGCTGCGTCACCATCATCCAGGAGAGTGAAGAAGATTAAGGTTAAACCCTTGGGCAGGGTTCGTGTAATATTTGACTATCTGTCGTACTGTTGTTCCAAACTCTACTGCTACTCTTTTATATTTATGGTCTGTAATAACTGCACTTAATTTTATTCGAACACTGGTCTGTAATATTAAGTACTATTTATTCTTCCGCAACTTCTACTCTGATGTATTTTGTTATGAAATGTTGTAACTCTGTAATGACTTCGCAATGGGATCCTGTCGGAGATGACGGGTGCTTATGTAGCCCGGCAGAGCCCGCTTAGGTCATATGGAACATGGGCCCGGCTGTCAGATGTCATTAGTGACTTTGACTGGTGCCTGTGGGCCACGTGATTTAGGCGGTTCTGTTACACTAAGCTTTTGCAGGACTTTGCTGATGTGTTTCCAAAGGAATTACCACCAGGTCTTCCTCCCATTCGTGGCATTGAGCACCAGATCGACCTCATCCCGGGCGCCCAGCTTCCCAACCGCACCCCGTACCGTACCAATCCCGATGAGACAAAGGAGATTCAGCGCCAAGTCCAAGCGCTACTTGATAAGGGCTACATTCGTGAGTCTCATAGCCCTTGCTCTGTTCCTGTACTACTTGTCCCAAAGAAAGATGGTACCTGGCGCATGTGTGTAGATTGTCGAGCGATTAACAATATCACAATTCGTTATCGTTGTCCTATAACTCGCCTTGATGATATGCTTGACGAGCTTAGCGGTGCTGTTATATTCTCCAAGGTAGATTTGCGTAGCGGGTACCATCAGATTCAAATGAAACTTGGGGATGAATGGAAAACGGCTTTTAAAACAAAATTTGGCTTATATGAATGGTTAGTTATGGCGTTTGGATTGACTAATGCTCCCAGCACATTTATGCGCTTAATGAATGAAGTTTTGAGGCCTTTCATCGGATTGTTTGTGGTTGTTTATTTTGATGATATTCTAATTTACAGCAAGTCTATGAAAGAGCATTTGGAACATTTGCATGCTATTTTTGATGTTTTGCGCGCTGCCCGCTTGTTTGGTAACTTGGACAAGTGTGACTTCTGCACACAACGTGTTTCGTTTCTTGGCTATGTTGTTACTCCGCAGGGCATTGAAGTGGACAGCAGCAAGATTGACGCCATCCAGAGTTGGCCCACGCCGACGACGGTTACGCAGATTCAGAGTTTTCTTGGGTTTGCAGGTTTCTACCGATGGTTCGTGCGTGACTTCAGCTCCATTGCCGCCCCGTTGCATGAGCTCACCAAGAAGGGCGTTCCTTTCTCCTGGGGTGCGGCACAGGATGAGTCATTCACCATTCTAAAAGATAAGTTGACACATGCCCCCTTACTACAGCTACCTGATTTCAATAAGATGTTTGAACTTGAATGTGATGCTAGTGGTATTGGCTTAGGCGGTGTTTTGCTGCAAGAGGGCAAGCCAGTTGCTTACTTTAGCGAAAAATTAAGCAGTGCTAGTCTGAATTATTCAACTTATGATAAGGAGCTTTTCTCTTTGGTTCGCACACTTCAAACATGGCAGCACTATCTTTGGCCTCGCGAGTTTATAATTCATTCTGATCATGAGGCATTAAAACATATTCTTAGCCAAACTAATCTGAACCGTCGGCATGCTAAGTGGGTCGAATTCATAGAGTCTTTACCTTACATCATCAAACACAAGAACGGGAAAGACAACATTATTGCTGATGCTTTATCGCGTAGATACACCATGCTGTCCCAGTTAGACTTTAAAATTTTTGGTTTACAAACTGTGAAAGAACAATACACCGATGATCCTGGCTTTAAGGACATCATGATGCATTGCAAGGATGGTAAACCATGGGTTAAATTCCATGTAACCGATGGGTTCTTGTTCCGTGCTAACAAGCTATGTATTCCTGCAAGCTCGGTTCGTCTTTTGCTGTTGCAGGAAGCGCATGGTGGCGGCCTCATGGGACACTTTGGCGTTTACAAGACACAGGAGATTTTGGCCGCACACTTCTTTTGGCCCCAGATGCGCCGTGACGTGGAGCGTTTTGTTGCACGCTGCACCACGTGCCAGAAAGCTAAGTCACACCTGAACAACCACAGTTTGTATATGCCGTTACCTGTCCCTACTTCTCCTTGCCTAGATATTTCTATGAATTTTGTTTTGGCCTTACCTCGAACTAAGAAGGGGAGGGATAGTATCTTTGTGGTTGTTGATCGATTCTCTAAAATGGCTCACTACATACCATGTCATAAAACTGATGATGCTAGCAGCGTTGCTGAGTTGTTCTTTCGCGAGATTATTCGTTTACATGGTGTTCCAACTACAATAGTCTCAGATCGCGACGCTAAGTTCCTAAGTCATTTTTGGAGATCTCTTTGGAATAAACTAGGAACTAAATTGCTTTTTAGCACCACTTGTCACCCACAAACAGATGGGCAAACTGAGGTTGTGAACAGAACCTTATCTACCATGCTTAGGGCTGTGTTAGACAAGAATCTGAAACTTTGGGAGGATTGTTTGCCCCATGTCGAGTTTGCTTACAATCGTGCTACACATTCCTCCACGAAAATGTGCCCTTTTCAGGTTGTCTATGGTTACATTCCACGGGCGCCAATTGACTTGCTGTCCTTTGATCCTTCGGACGCCCCACATGTAGATGCTGTTGCACGTGTTAAACAAATGTTGGACATCCATGAGCAAACACAGCAGAACATTGCGCACACTAATGCTAAAAATCAGGCTGTTGGTAGTAAAGGACGTAAACTTGTTACTTTTGAAACTGGTGACTTGGTTTGGTTGCATTTGCGCAAGGATCGCTTTCCTAGTTTGCGCAGATCTAAGCTGATGCCCCGTGCTGCTGGTCCCTTCAAGGTGTTAACGAAAATTAATGATAATGCTCATATACTTGACCTGCCGGCAGAATATGGTGTTTCCTCTAGTTTTAATGTTGCAGATTTGAAACCATATGCGGGCGAGGATGGGGAGCTGCCTCGAGGACGACTTCGATTCAAGAAGGGGAGGATGATGAGGACATCAACCCCGACACTGGAATGGCTACTCCAACTGAACCAGCACAGGAGCCACCAGGACCACTCACTCGAGCTCGTGCACGTGAATTAAATTTCATCATGATTTTGAAGAATGAAGGACCAGAAGTTTCCTAAGTGCATGCACCATCTATGCTCATGATGAACCTGCCCAGAATAATGTCTAGGTGCTGTGCCACCTATGTGTTTTTAGTTTTGTCAAGAAATAACCAAGAAGGTGCTGTGCCACCTAAATCAGGAAAGGGGATCAAGGAGATGGTGTGTGGCTGTTTGGGCGCCTATTCCCTGCCTTGTGGGTAGGCTGGGCGTCCTCCTTCCTCCCTCCTCCCCCTATTTAGCCAGGGGCTACGCCCCCTCTTTGGTTTGGGTTTTGTTTTGCGTTACTTCCGAAGCTTCGTCTTCGTGTAATTCAGAACCGCACATTCGAGTAATAATCAGGGTTGCTCGCCTCATATTCTTGCTTGTTCTTCGATTGCCTGGAGGAATTGATCTTCGTGATCAGGTTGATCTTGCACCAGCAAGGTCAATAACCATCGGGAGTTGGTTCAGCGATTGCTAAGGCGCCACGGACTTGTTCGTCGTAGTCGGATCGCGAGGGTCGACACCCACCAAATCGTAGTTATCCTCCACTCACCGAAAGATCAGGCACTCCAGCTCTATCAGAACCACCATAAGCATGAAAACTATTTGCTTGCACTCCACGAAACTCATTGGTGTCATGGGAGAAGTGGAACCTCATTTGGATGCGTTGTGAAAGCAAGACGCAAGATAGGAGCACGGTTTGCTTCGAACCACCATAGGCATGAAAACTATTTGCATTGCACTCCACGAAACTCATAGGTGTCATGAGAGAAGTGGAACCTCATTTGGATGCGTTGTGAAACCAAGATGCAAGATAGGCGCACAGTTTGCTTCGAACCTACTATAGGCACGAAAATTATTTGCTTTGCACGCCATGATACACATAGGTGTCTTGGGGATGTGGAACCTTGTTTTGATGAGTTTGTATGCGTTGTGAAAATAAGATGTAAGATAGGAGCACAGTATGTTTTGAACCTTCCATAGACACGAAAACCATTTGCTTCGCACTCCACGGAACTCATAGGTGCCATGGGACAAGTGGAACCTCATTTGGATGCGTTGTGAAACCAAGATGCAAGATAGGAGCACGGATTGCTTCGAACCACCATCGGCATGAAAACATTTGCTTTACACTCCACGAAACTCATAGGTGCCATAGGAGAAGTGGAACCACATTTGGATGCGTTGCGAAACCAAGACGCAAGATAGGAGCATGGTTTGCTTCGAACCTACCATAGGCATAAAAACTATTCGTTTTGTACTCCATGAAAATCATAGGTATCATGGGAGAAGTGGAACCTCATTTGGATGCGTTGTGAAACTAAGATGCAAGATAGGAGCACGGTTTGCTTCGAACCTAACATAGGCATAAAAACTATTTGCTTTGCACTCCATGATACACATTGGTGTCATGGGAGAAGTTGGATGAGTTTGGATGCGTTGTGAAACTATGATGCAAGATAGGGGCACGGTATGCTTCGAACCATCATGGCTTGAAAACTATTTGCTTTGCCCTCCATATAACTCATAGGTGTCATGGAAGAAGGGGAACGTCATTTGGATGCGTTATGAAACCAAGATGCAAGATAGGAGCACGGTTTGCTTCGAACAACCATAGGCATGAAAACTATTCGCTTTGCACTCCACGAAACTCATAGGTGTCATGGGAGAATAGGAACATCATTTGGATGCATTGTGAAACCAAGATGCAAGATAGGAGCACGGTGTCCTTCGAACCTACCATAGGCATGAAAACTATTCGCTTTGCACTCCATGAAATACATAGGTGTCATGGGAGAAGTGGAACCTCATTTGGATGCGTTGTGAAACCAAGATGCATAATAGGAGCATGGTTTGCTTCGAGCCTAAAATTGAACCTCATTTGGATGCGTTGTGAAACAAAGATGCAAGACAGGAGCACGGTTTGCTTTGGACCACCATAGGCATGAAAAGTATTTGCTTTGTACTCCAAGAATCTCATAGGTGTCATGGGAGAAGTGGAACCTCATTTGGATGCGTTGTGAAACCAAGACGCAAGATAGCAGCACGGTTTGCTTCGAACCTACCATAGGCACGAAAAATATTTTCTTTGCACTCCATGATACACATAGGTGTCATGGGGATGTGGAACCTCGTTTTTGACGAGTTTGCATGCGTTGTGAAACCAAGATGCAAGATAGGAGCACGGTTTGCTTTGAACCACCATAGGCATGAAAACCGTTCACTTTGCACTCCATGAAACTCATAGTTGTCATGGGAGAAGAGGAACATCATTTCGATGCGTTGTGAAACCAAGATGCAAGATAGGAGCGCGGTTTGCTTCGGACCTACCATAGGCATGAAAACTATTCGCTTTGCACTCCATGAAACTCATAGGTGTCATGGGAGAAGTGGAACCTCATTTGGATGCGTTGTGAAACCAAGATGCATAATAGGAGCGCGATTTGCTTCGAACCTAACATAGGCATGAAAACTATTTGCTTTGCACTCCATGATACACATAGGTGTCATGGCGATGTGGAACCTCGTTTCGATGAGTTTGGATGCATTGTGAAACCAAGATGCAAGATAGGAGGACGGTTTGCTTCGAACCACCATAGGCGAGAAAACAATTTGCTTTGCTCTCCATCAAACTCATAGGTGTCATGGGAAATGTTGAACCACATTTGGATGCGTTCTGAAACCAAGATGCAAGATAGGAGCACGGTTTGCTTCGAACCTACAATAGGCATGAAAACCATTCGCTTTGCGCTCCATGAAACTCGTAGGTATTATGGGAGAAGTGGAACCGCATTTGGATACGTTGTGAAACCAAGATGGAAGATTGGAGCACGGTTTTCTTTCAACCTACCATAGGCATGAAAATTATTTGTTGTGCACTCCATGAAACTCATAGGTGTCATGGGAGAAGTGGAACCTGGTTTCGATGAGTTTGAACGTGTTGTAAACCAAGATGCAAGATAGGAGCACGGTTTGCTTCGAACCACCATAGGTGGGAAAATTATTTGCTTTGCTCTCCATGAAACTGATAGGTGTCATGGAAGAAGTTGAACCTTATTTGGATGCATTCTGAAACCAAGATGCAAGATAGGAGCACGGTTTGCTTAGAACCAACCATGGGCATGAAAACCATTCGCTTTGCACTCCATGAAACTCGTAGGTGTTATGGGAGAAGTGGAACCTCATTTGGATACGTTGTGAAACCAAGATGCAAGATTGGAGCACTGTTTGCTTTGAACCTACCATAGACACAAAAATTATTTGCCGTGCACTCCATGAAACTCATAGGTGTCACGGGAGAAGTGGAACCTCATTTGGACGCGTTGTGAAACCAAGATGTAAGTTAGGAGCACGGATTGCTTCAAACCACCACAGGCATGAAAACATTTTCTCTACACTCCACGAAACACACAGGTACCATAGGAGAAGTGGAACCTCATTTGGATGCCTTGTGAAACCAAGATGCAAGATAGGAGCACGGTTTGCTTCGAACCACCACAAGCATGAAAACTATTTGCATTGCACTCCATGATACAAATAGGTGTCATGGGGATGTAGAACCTGATTTGGATGCGTTGTGAAAGATGCAAGATAGGAGCACAGTTTGCTTCAAATCTACCGTAGGCACGAAATCTATTTGCTTTGCACTCCATGATACAAATAGGTGTCATGGGGATGTGGAGCCTGGTTTCGATGATTTTGGATGCGTTGTGAAACCGTGAAGCTAGATAGAAGCCCAGTTTGCTTCGAACCTACCATTGGCATGAAAACTATTCGCTTTGCATTCCATGAAACTCATTGATATCATGGGAGAAGTGGAACCTCATTTTGATGCGTTGTGAAACCAAGATGCAAGATAGGAGCACGGTTTGCTTCGAACCTAACATTGGCATTAAAACTATTTGCTTTGCACTCCATGATACACGTAGGTGTTATGGGAGAACTTGGATGAGTTTGGATGCGTTGTGAAACCAAGATGCAAGATAGGGGCACTGTATGCATCGAACCATCATAGGCATGAAAACTATTTGCTTTGCACTCCATAAAACTCATTGCTGTCATGGGAGAAGGGGAATCTCATTTGGATGCGTTGTGAAACCAAGATGCAAGATAGGAGCACGGTTTGCTTTGAACCACCATAGGCATGAAAGCTATTCACTTTGCACTCCATGAAACTCATAGGTGTCATGGGAGAAGAGGAACATCATTTGGATGCGTTGTGAAACCAAGATGCAAGATAGGAGCACGGTTTGCTTCGGACCTACCATAGGCATGAAAACTATTCACTTTGCACTCCACGAAACTCATAGGTGTCATGGGAGAAGTGGAACCTCATTTGGATGCGTTGTGAAACCAAGATGCATAATAGGAGCACGATTTGCTTCGAACCTAACATAGGCATGAAAACTATTTTCTTTGCACTCCATGATACACATAGGTGTCATGGGATGTGAAACCTCGTTTCGATGAGTTTGGATGCTTTGTGAAACCAAGATGCAAGATAGGAGGACGGTTTGCTTCGAACCACCATAGGTGTGAAAACTATTTGCTTTGCTCTCCATCAAACTCATAGGTGTCATGGGAAATGTTGAACCATATTTGGATGCGTTCTGAAACCAAGATGCAAGATAGGAGCACGGCTTGCTTCGAACCTACCATAGGCATGAAAACCATTCGCTTTGCCCTCCATGAAACTCGTAGGTATTATCGGAGAAGTGGAACCTCATTTGGATTCGTTGTGAAACCAAGATGCAAGATTGGAGCATGGTTTGCTTTGAACCTACCATAGACACACAAATTATTTGCCGTGCAGTCCATGAAACTCATAGGTGTCATGGGAGAAGTGGAACCTCATTTGGATGCGTTGTGAAACCAAGATGTAAGTTAGGAGCACGGATTGCTTCGAACCACCACAGGCATGAAAACATTTTCTCTACACTCCACGAAACTCACAGGTGCTATAGGAGAAGTGGAACCTCATTTGGATGCCTTGTGAAACCAAGATGCAAGATAGGAGCACGGTTTGCTTCGAACCACCACAAGCATGAAAACTATTTGCATTGCACTCCATGATACAAATAGGTGTCATGGGGATGTGGAACCTCATTTGGATGCGTTGTGAAAGATGCAAGATAGGAGCACAGTTTGCTTCGAACTTACCGTAGGCACGAAATCTGTTTGCTTTGCACTCCATGATACAAATAGGTGTCATGGGGATGTGGAGCCTGGTTTCGATGATTTTGGAGGCGTTGTGAAACCGAGAAGCAAGATAGGAGCCCGGTTTGCTTCGAACCTACCATAGGCATGAAAACTATTCGCTTTGCATTCCATGAAACTCATTGATATCATGGGAGAAGTGGAACCTCATTTTGATGCGTTGTGAAACCAAGATGCAAGATAGGAGCACGGTTTGCTTCGAACCTAACATTGGCATTAAAAATATTTGCTTTGCACTCCATGATACACATAGGTGTTATGGGAGAACTTGGATGAGTTTGGATGCGTTGTGAAACCAAGATGCAAGATAGGGGCACTGTATGCATCGAACCATCATAGGCATGAAAACAATTTGCTTTGCACTCCAGAAAACTCATTGCTGTCATATGAGAAGGGGAACCTCATTTGGATGCGTTGTGAAACCAAGATGCAAGATAGGAGCACGGTTTGCTTTGAACCACCATAGGCATGAAAACTATTCACTTTGCACTCCACGAAACTCATAGGTGTCATGGGAGAAGAGGAACATCATTTGGATGCGTTGTGAAACCAAGATGCAAGATAGGAGCGCGGTTTGCTTCGGACCTATCATAGGCATGAAAACTATTCGCTTTGCACTCCATGATACAAATAGGTGTCATGGGGATGTGGAGCCTGGTTTCGATGATTTTGGATACGTTGTGAAACCGAGAAGCAAGATAGGTGCCCGGTTTGCTTCGAACCTAACATTGCCACAAAAACTATTTGCTTTGCACTCCATGATACACATAGGTGTTATGGGAGAACTTGGATGAGTTTGGATGCGTTGTGAAACCAAGATGCAAGATAGGGGCACTGTATGCATCGAACCATCATAGGCATGAAAACAATTTGCTTTGCACTCCATAAAACTCATTGCTGTCATGGGAGAAGGGGAACCTCATTTGGATGCGTTGTGAAACCAAGATGCAAGATAGGAGCACAGTTTACTTTGAACCACCATAGGCACGAAAACTATTCACTTTGCACTCCATGAAACTCATAGGTGTCATGGGAGAAGAGGAACATCATTTGGATGCGTTGTCAAACCAAGATGCAAGATAGGAGCGCGGTTTGCTTCGGACCTACCATAGGCATGAAAACTATTCGCTTTGCACTCCATGAAACTCATAGGTGTCATGGGAGAAGTGGAACCTCATTTGGATGCGTTGTGAAACCAAGATGCAAGATAGTAGCGCAGTTTGCTTCGGACCTACCATAGGCATGAAAACTATTCGCTTTGCACTCCATGATACAAATAGGTGTCATGGGGATGTGGAGCCTGGTTTCGATGATTTTGGATGCGTTGTGAAACCGAGAAGCAAGATAGGAGCCCGGTTTGCTTCGAACCTACCATAGGCAAGAAAACTATTCGCTTTGCATTCCATGAAACTCATTGATATCATGGGAGAAGTGGAACCTCATTTTGATGCGTTGTGAAACCAAGATGCAAAATAGGAGCACGGTTTGCTTCGAACCTAACATTGGCATAAAAACTATTTGCTTTGCACTCCATGATACACATAGGTGTTATGGGACAACTTGGATGAGTTTGGATGCGTTGTGAAACCAAGATGCAAGATAGGGGCACTGTATGCATCGAACCATCATAGGTATGAAAACTATTTGCTTTGCACTCCATAAAACTCATTGCTGTCATGGGAGAAGGGGAACCTCATTTGGAGGCGTTGTGAAACCAAGATGCAAGATAGGAGCACGGTTTGCTTTGAACCACCATAGGCATGAAAACTATTCACTTTGCACTCCACGAAACTCATAGGTGTCATGGGAGAAGAGGAACATCATTTGGATGCGTTGTGAAACCAAGATGCAAGATAGGAGCGCGGTTTGCTTCGGACCTACCATAGGCATGAAAACTATTCGCTTTGCACTCCATGATACAAATAGGTGTCATGGGGATGTGGAGCCTGGTTTCGATGATTTTGGATACGTTGTGAAACCGAGAAGCAAGATAGGAGCCCGGTTTGCTTCGAACCTACCATAGGCATGAAAACTATTCACTTTGCATTCCATGAAACTCATTGATATCATGGGAGAAGTGGAACCCCATTTTGATGCGTTGTGAAACCAAGATGCATGATAGGAGCACGGTTTGCTTCGAACCTAACATTGGCATAAAAACTATTTGGTTTGCACTCCATGATACACATAGGTGTTATGGGAGAACTTGGATGAGTTTGGATGCGTTGTGAAACCAAGATGCAAGATAGGGGCACTATATGCATCGAACCATCATAGGCATGAAAACTATTTGCTTTGCACTCCATAAAACTCATTGCTGTCATGGGAGAAGGGGAACCTCATTTGGATGCGTTGTGAAACGAAGACGCAAGATAGGAGCACGGTTTGCTTTGAACCACCATAGGCATGAAAACCATTCACTTTGCACTCCATGAAACTCATAGGTGTCATGGGAGAAGAGGAACATCTTTTGGATGCGTTGTGAAACCAAGATGCAAGATAGGAGCGCGGTTTGCTTCGGACCTACAATAGGAATGAAAACTATTCGCTTTGCACTCCATGAAACTCAAAGGTCTCATGGGAGAAGTGGAACCTCATTTGCATGCGTTGTGAAACCAAGATGCAAAATAGGAGCACGATTTGCTTCGAACCTAACATTGGCATGAAAACTATTTTCTTTGCAATCCATGATACACATAGGTGTCATGGGGATGTGGAACCTCGTTTCGATGAGTTTGGATGCGTTGTGAAACCAAGATGCAAGATAGGAGGACGGTTTGCTTTGAACCACCATAGGCGTGAAAACTATTAGCTTTGCCCTCCATCAAACTCATAGGTGTCATGGGAAATGTTGAACCACATTTGGATGCGTTCTGAAACCAAGATGCAAGATAGGAGCACGGTTTGCTTCGAACCTACCATAGGCATGAAAACCATTCGCTTTGCACTCCATGAAACTGGTAGGTATTATGGCAGAAGTGGAACCGCATTTGGATACGTTGTGAAACCAAGATGGAAGATTGGAGCACGGTTTTCTTTGAACCTACCATAGGCAAGAAAATTATTTGTTGTGCACTCCATGAATCTCATAGGTGTCATGGGAGAAGTGGAACCTGGTTTCGATGAGTTTGGACGTGTTGTAAACTAAGATGCAAGATAGGAGCACGGTTTGCTTTGAACCACCACAGGTCGGAAAATTATTTGCTTTGCTCTCCATGAAACTGATAGGTGTCATGGAAGAAGTTGAACCTTATTTGGATGCGTTCTGAAACCAAGATGCAAGATTGGAGCACGGTTTGCTTAGAACCAACCATAGGCATGAAAACCATTCGCTTTTTACTCCATGAAACTCGTAGGTATTATGGGAGAAGTGGAACTTCATTTGGATACGTTGTGAAACCAAGATGCAAGATTGGAGCACGGTTTGCTTTGAACCTACCATAGACACAAAAATTATTTGCCGTGCACTCCATGAAACTCATAGGTGTCATGGGAGAAGTGGAACCTCATTTGGATGCGTTGTGAAACCAAGATGTAAGTTAGGAGTACGGATTGCTTCGAACCACCACAGGCATGAAAACATTTTCTCTACACTCCATGAAACTCACAGGTGCTATAGGAGAAGTGGAACCTCATTTGGATGCCTTGTGAAACCAAGATGCAAGATAGGAGCACGGTTTGCTTCGAACCACCACAGGCATGAAAACATTTTCTCTACACTCCACGAAACTCACAGGTGCTATAGGAGAAGTGGAACCTCATTTGGATGCCTTGTGAAACCAAGATGCAAGATAGGAGCACGGTTTGCTTCGAACCACCACAAGCATGAAAACTATTTGCATTGCACTCCATGATACAAATAGGTGTCATGGGGATGTGGAACCTCATTTGGATACGTTGTGAAAGATGCAAGATAGGAGCACAGTTTGCTTCCAACCTACCGTAGGCACGAAATCTATTTGCTTTGCACTCCATGATACAAATAGGTGTCATGGGGATGTGGAGCCTGGTTTCGATGATTTTGGATGCATTGTGAAACCGAGAAGCAAGATAGGAGCCCTGTTTGCTTCGAACATTCCATGGGCATGAAAACTATTCGCTTTGCATTCCATGAAACTCATTGATATCATGGGAGAAGTGGAACCTCATTTTGATGCGTTGTGAAACCAAGATGCAAGATAGGAGCACGGTTTGTTTCGAACCTAACATTGGCATTAAAACTAATTGCTTTGCACTCCATGATACACATAGGTGTTATGGGAGAACTTGGATGAGTTTGGATGCGTTGTGAAACAAAGATGCAAGATAGGGGCACTGTATGCATCGAACCATCATAGGCATGAAAACTATTTGCTTTGCACTCCATAAAACTCATTGCTGTCATGGGAGAAGGGGAACCTCATTTGGATGCGTTGTGAAACCAAGATGCAAGATAGGAGCACGGTTTGCTCTGAACCACCATAGGCATGAAAACTATTCACTTTGCACTCCATGAAACTCATAGGTGTCATGGGAGAAGAGGAACATCATTTGGATGCGTTGTGAAACCAAGATGCAAGATAGGAGCGTGGTTTGCTTCGGACCTACCATAGGCATGAAAACTATTCGCTTTGCACTCCATGAAACTCATAGGTGTCATGGGAGAAGTGGAACCTCATTTGGATGCGTTGTGAAACCAAGATGCATAATAGGAGCACGATTTGCTTCGAACCTAACATAGGCATGAAAACTATTTTCTTTGCACTCCATGATACACATAGGTGTCATGGGGATGTGGAACCTCGTTTCGATGAGTTTGGATGCGTTGTGAAACCAAGATGCAAGATAGGAGGATGGTTTGCTTCGAACCACCATGGGTGTGAAAACTATTTGCTTTGCTCTCCATCAAACTCATAGGTGTCATGGGAAATGTTGAACCACATTTGGTTGCGTTCTGAAACCAAGATGCAAGTTAGGAGGACGGTTTGCTTAGAACCAACCATAGGCATGAAAACCATTCGCTTTTTACTCCATGAAACTCGTAGGCATTATGGGAGAAGTGGAACCTCATTTGGATACATTGTGAAACCAAGATGCAAGATTGGAGCACGGTTTTCTCTGAGCCTACCATAGACACAAAAATTATTTGCCGTGCACTCCATGAAACTCATAGGTGTCATGCGAGAAGTGGAACCTCATTTGGATGCCTTGTGAAACCAAGATGCAAGATAGGAGCACGGTTTGCTTCGAACCACCACAAGCATGAAAACTATTTGCATTGCACTCCATGATACAAATAGGTGTCATGGGGATGTGGAACATCATTTGGATACGTTGTGAAAGATGCAAGATAGGAGCACAGTTTGCTTCAAACCTACCGTAGGCACGAAATCTATTTGCTTTGCACTCCATGATACAAATAGGTGTCATGGGGATGTGGAGCCCGGTTTCGATGATTTTGGATGCGTTGTGAAACCGAGAAGCAAGATAGGAGCCATGTTTGCTTCGAACCTTCCATGGGCATGAAAACTATTCGCTTTGCATTCCATGAAACTCATTGATATCATGGGAGAAGTGGAACCTCATTTTGATGCGTTGTGAAACCAAGATGCAAGATAGGAGCACGGTTTGCTTCGAACCTAACATTGGCATTAAAACTATTTGCTTTGCACTCCATGATACACATAGGTGTTATGGGAGAACTTGGATGAGTTTGGATGCGTTGTGAAACCAAGATGCAAGATAGGGGCACTGTATGCATCGAACCATCATAGGCATGAAAACTATTTGCTTTGCACTCCATAAAACTCATTGCTGTCATGGGAGAAGGGGAACCTCATTTGGATGCGTTGTGAAACCAAGATGCAAGATAGGAGCACGGTTTGCTTTGAACCACCATATGCATGAAAACTATTCACTTTGCACTCCATGAAACTCATAGGTGTCATGGGAGAAGAGGAACATCATTTGGATGCGTTGTGAAACCAAGATGCAAGATAGGAGCGCGGTTTGCTTCGGACCTACCATAGGCATGAAAACTATTCGCTTTGCACTCCATGAAACTCATAGGTGTCATGGGAGAAGTGGAACCTCATTTGGATGCGTTGTGAAACCAAGATGCATAATAGGAGCACGATTTGCTTCGAACCTAGCATAGGCATGAAAACTATTTTCTTTGCACTCCATGATACACATAGGTGTCATGGGGATGTGGAACCTCGTTTCGATGAGTTTGGATGCGTTGTGAAACGAAGATGCAAGATAGGAGGATGGTTTGCTTCGAACCACCATAGGTGTGAAAACTATTTGCTTTGCTCTCCATCAAACTCATAGGTGTCATGGGAAATGTTGAACCACATTTGGTTGCGTTCTGAAACCAAGATGCAAGTTAGGAGGACGGTTTGCTTAGAACCAATCATAGGCATGAAAACCATTCGCTTTTTACTCCATGAAACTCATAGGTATTATGGGAGAAGTGGAACCTCCTTTGGATACATTGTGAAACCAAGATGCAAGATTGGAGCACGGTTTTCTCTGAGCCTACCAGAGACACAAAAATTATTTGCCGTGCACTCCATGAAACTCATAGGTGTCATGCGAGAAGTGGAACCTCATTTGGATGCGTTGTGAAACCAAGATGTAAGTTAGGAGCACGGATTGCTTCAAACCACCACAGGCATCAAAACATTTTCTCTACACTCCATGAAACTCACAGGTGCTATAGGAGAAGGGGAACCTCATTTGGATGCCTTGTGAAACCAAGATGCAAGATAGGAGCACGGTTTGCTTCGAACCACCACAAGCATGAAAACTATTTGCATTGCACTCCATGATACAAATAGGTGTCATGGGGATGTGGAACCTCATTTGGATGCGTTGTGAAAGATGCAGGATAGGAGCACAGTTTGCTTCGTACCTACCGTAGGCACGAAATCTATTTGCTTTGCACTCCATGATAGAAATAGGTGTCTTGGGGATGTGGAGCCTGGTTTCGATGATTTTGGATGCGTTGTGAAACCGAGAAGCAAGATAGGAGCCCGGTTTGCTTCGAACCTACCATAGGCATGAAAACTATTCGCTTTCCATTCCACGAAACTCATTGATATCATGGGAGAAGTGGAACCTCATTTTGATGCGTTGTGAAACTAAGATGCAAGACAGGAGCACGGTTTGCTTCGAACCTAACATTGGCATTAAAACTATTTGCTTTGCACTCCATGATACACATAGGTGTTATGGGAGAACTTGGATGAGTTTGGATGCGTTGTGAAACCAAGATGCAAGATAGGGGCACTGTATGCATCGAACCATCATAGGTATGAAAACTATTTGCTTTGCACTCCATAAAACTCATTGTGTCATGGGAGAAGGGGAACCTCATTTGGATGCGTTGTGAAACCAAGATGCAAGATAGGAGCACGGTTTGCTTTGAACAACCATAGGCATGAAAACTATTCACTTTGCACTCCATGAAACTCATAGGTGTCATGGGAGAAGAGGAACATCATTTGGATGCGTTGTGAAACCAAGATGCAAGATAGGAGCGCGGTTTGGTTCGGACCTACCATAGGCATGAAAACTATTCGCTTTGCACTCCATGAAACTCATAGGTGTCAAGGGAGAAGTGGAACCTCATTTGGAAGCGTTGTGAAACCAAGATGCATAATAGGAGCACGATTTGCTTCGAACCTAACATAGGCATGAAAACTATTTTCTTTGCACTCCATGATACACATAGGTGTCTTGGGGATGTGGAACCTCATTTCGATGAGTTTGGATGCGTTGTGAATCCAAGATGCAAGATAGGAGGACGGTTTGCTTCGACCCACCATAGGTGTGAAAACTATTTGCTTTGCTCTCCATCAAACTCATAGGTGTCATGGGAAATGTTGAACCACATTTGGATGCGTTCTAAAACAAAGATGCAAGATAGGAGCACGGTTTGCTTCGAACCTACCATAGGCATGAAAACAATTCGCTTTGCACTCCATGAAACTCGTAGGTATTATGGGAGAAGTGGAACTTCATTTGGATACGTTGTGAGACCAAGATGCAAGATTGGAGCACGGTTTGCTTTGAACCGACCATAGACACAAAAATTATTTGCCGTGCACTCCATGAAACTCATAGGTGTCATGGGAGAAGTGGAACCTCATTTGGATGCGTTGTGAAACCAAGATGTAAGTTAGGAGCACGGATTGCTTCGAACCACCACAGGCATGAAAACATTTTCCCTACACTCCACGAAACTCACAGGTGCTATAGGAGAAGTGGAACCTCATTTGGATGCCTTGTGAAACCAAGATGCAAGATAGGAGCACGGTTTGCTTCGAACCACCACAAGCATGAAAACTATTTGCATTGCACCCCATGATACAAATAGGTGTCATGGGGATGTGGAACCTCATTTGGATGCGTTGTGAAAGATGCAAGATAGGAGCACAGTTTGCTTCGAACCTACCGTAGGCACGAAATCTATTTGCTTTGCACTCCATGATACAAATAGGTGTCATGGGGATGTGGAGCCTGGTTTCGATGATTTTGGATGCGTTGTGAAACCGAGAAGCAAGATAGGAGCCCGGTTTGCTTCGAACCTACCATAGGCATGAAAACTATTCGCTTTGCATTCCATGAAACTCATTGATATCATGGGAGAAGTGGAACCTCATTTTGATGCGTTGTGAAACCAAGATGCAAGATAGGAGCACGGTTTGCTTCGAACCTAACATTGGCATTAAAACTATTTGCTTTGCACTCCATGATACACGTAGGTGTTATGGGAGAACTTGGATGAGTTTGGATGCGTTGAGAAACCAAGATGCAAGATAGGGGCACTGTATGCATCGAACCATCAAAGGCATGAAAACTATTTGCTTTGCACTCCATAAAACTCATTGCTGTCATGGGAGAAGGGGAACCTCATTTGGATGCGTTGTGAAACCAAGATGCAAGATAGGAGCACGGTTTGCTTTGAACCACCATAGGCATGAAAACTATTCACTTTGCACTCCATGAAACTCATAGGTGTCATGGGAGAAGAGGAACATCATTTGGATGCGTTGTGAAACCAAGATGCAAGATAGGAGCGCGGTTTGCTTCGGACCTACCATAGGCATGAAAACTATTCGCTTTGCACTCCATGATACAAATAGGTGTCATGGGGATGTGGAGCCTGGTTTCGATGATTTTGGGTGTGTTGTGAAACCGAGAAGCAAGATAGGAGCCCGGTTTGCTTCGAACCTACCATAGGCATGAAAACTATTCGCTTTGCATTCCATGAAACTCATTGATATCATGGGAGAAGTGGAACCCCATTTTGATGCGTTGTGAAACCAAGATGCATGATAGGAGCACGGTTTGCTTCGAACCCAACATTGGCATAAAAACTATTTGCTTTGCACTCCATGATACACATAGGTGTTATGGGAGAACTTGGATGAGTTTGGATGCGTTGTGAAACCAAGATGCAAGATAGGGGCACTGTATGCATCGAACCATCATAGGCATGAAAACTATTTGCTTTGCACTCCATAAAACTCATTGCTGTCATGGGAGAAGGGGAACCTCATTTGGATGCGTTGTGAAACCAAGATGCAAGATAGTAGCACGGTTTGCTTTGAACCACCATAGGCATGAAAACCATTCACTTTGCACTCCATGAAACTCATAGGTGTCATGGGAGAAGAGGAACATCATTTGGATGCGTTGTGAAACCAAGATGCTAGATAGGAGCGCGGTTTGCTTCGGACCTACCATAGGCATGAAAACTATTCGCTTTGCACTCCATGAAACTCATAGGTGTCATGGGAGAAGTGGAACCTCATTTGGATGCATTGTGAAACCAAGATGCATAATAGGAGCACGATTTGCTTCGAATCTAACATAGGCATGAAAACTATTTTCTTTGCACTCCATGATACACATAGGTGTCATGGGGATGTGGAACCTCGTTTCGATGAGTTAGGATGCGTTGTGAAACTAAGATGCACGATAGGAGGACGGTTTGCTTCGAGCCACCATAGGTGTGAAAACTATTTGCTTTGCTCTCCATCAAACTCATAGGTGTCATGGGAAATGTTGAACCACATTTGGATGCGTTCTGAAACCAAGATGCAAGATAGGAGCACGGTTTGCATAGAACCAACCATAGGCATGAAAACCATTCGCTTTTTACTCCATGAAACTCGTAGGTATTATGGGAGAAGTGGAACCTCATTTGGATACGTTGTGAAACCAAGATGCAAGATTGGAGCACTGGTTTGCTTTGAACCTACCATAGACACAAAAATTATTTGCCGTGCACTCCATGAAACTCATAGGTGTCATGGAAGAAGTGGAACCTCATTTGGATGCGTTGTGAAACCAAGATGTAAGTTAGGAGCACGGATTGCTTCGAACCACCACAGGCATGAAAACATTTTCTCTACACTCCACGAAACTCACAGGTGCTATAGGAGAAGGGGAACCTCATTTGGATGCCTTGTGAAACCAAGATGCAAGATAGGAGCACAGTTTGCTTCGAACCACCACAAGCATGAAAACTATTTGCATTGCACTCCATGATACAAATAGGTGTCATGGGGATGTGGAACCTCATTTGGATGCGTTGTGAAAGATGCAAGATAGGAGCACAGTTTGCTTCGAACCTACCGTAGGCACGAAATCTATTTGCTTTGCACTCCATGATACAAATAGGTGTCATGGGGATGTGGAGCCTGGTTTCGATGATTTTGGATGCGTTGTGAAACCGAGAAGCAAGATAGGAGCCCGGTTTGCTTCGAACCTACCATAGGCATGAAAACTATTCGCTTTGCATTCCATGAAACTCATTGATATCATGGGAGAAGTGGAACCTCATTTTGATGCGTTGTGAAACCAAGATGCAAGATAGGAGCACGGTTTGCTTCGAACCTAACATTGGCATTAAAACTATCTGCTTTGCACTCCATGATACACGTAGGTGTTATGGGAGAACTTGGATGAGTTTGGATGCGTTGAGAAACCAAGATGCAAGATAGGGGCACTGTATGCATCGAACCATCAAAGGCATGAAAACTATTTGCTTTGCACTCCATAAAACTCATTGCTGTCATGGGAGAAGGGGAACCCCATTTGGATGCGTTGTGAAACCAAGATGCAAGATAGGAGCACGATTTGCTTTGAGCCACCATAGGCATGAAAACTATTCACTTTGCACTCCATGAAACTCATAGGTGTCATGGGAGAAGAGGAGCATCATTTGGATGCGTTGTGAAACCAAGATGCAAGATAGGAGCGCGGTTTGCTTCGGACCTACCATAGGCATGAAAACTATTCGCTTTGCACTCCATGATACAAATAGGTGTCATGGGGATGTGGAGCCTGGTTTCGATGATTTTAGATGCGTTGTGAAACCGAGAAGCAAGATAGGAGCCCGGTTTGCTTCGAACCTACCATAGGCATGAAAACTATTCGCTTTGCATTCCATGAAACTCATTGATATCATGGGAGAAGTGGAACCTCATTTTGATGCGTTGTGAAACCAAGATACAAGATAGGAGCACGGTTTGCTTCGAACCTAACATTGGCATAAAAACTATTTGCTTTGCACTCTATGATACACATAGGTGTTATGGGAGAACTTGGAGGAGTTTGGATGTGTTGTGAAACCAAGATGCAAGATAGGGGCACTGTATGCATCGAACCATCATAGGCATGAAAACTATTTGCTTTGCACTCCATAAAACTCATTGCTGTCATGGGAGAAGGGGAACCTCATTTGGATGCGTTGTGAAACCAAGATGCAAGATAGGAGCACGGTTTGCTTTGAACCACCATAGGCATGAAAACTATTCACTTTGCACTCCATGAAACTCATAGGTGTCATGGGAGAAGTGGAACCTCATTTGGATGCGTTGTGAAACCAAGATGCATAATAGGAGCACGATTTGCTTCGAACCTAACGTAGGCATGAAAACTATTTTCTTTGCACTCCATGATACACATAGGTGTCATGGGGATGTGGAACCTCGTTTCGATGAGTTTGGATGCATTGTGAAACAAAGATGCAAGATAGGAGGACGGTTTGCTTCGAGCCACCATAGGTGTGAAAACTATTTGCTTTGCTCTCCATCAAACTCATAGGTGTCATGGGAAATGTTGAACCACGTTTGGATGCGTTCTGAAACCAAGATGCAAGATAGGAGCACGGTTTGCTTAGAACCAACGATAGGCATGAAAACCATTCGCTTTTTACTCCATGAAACTCGTAGGTATTATGGGAAACGTGGAACCTCATTTGGATACGTTGTGAAACCAAGATGCAAGATTGGAGCACGGTTTGCTTTGAACCTACCATAGACACAAAAATTTTTTGCCGTGCACTCCATGAAACTCATAGGTGTCATGGGAGAAGTGGAACCTCATTTGGATGCGTTGTGAAACCAAGATGTAAGTTAGGAGCACGGATTGCTTCGAACCACCACAGGCATGAAAACATTTTCTCTACACTCCACGAAACTCACAGGTGTTATAGGAGAAGTGGAACCTCATTTGGATGCCTTGTGAGACCAAGATGCAAGATAGGAGCACGGTTTGCTTCGAACCACCACAAGCATGAAAACTATATGCATTGCACTCCATGATACAAATAGGTGTCATGGGGATGTGGAACCTCATTTGGATGCGTTGTGAAAGATGCAAGATAGGAGCACAGTTTGCTTCGAACCTATCGTAGGCACGAAATCTATTTGCTTTGCACTCCATGATACAAATAGGTGTCATGGGGATGTGGAGCCTGGTTTCGATGATTTTGGATGCGTTGTGAAACCGAGAAGCAAGATAGGAGCCCGGTTTGCTTCGAACCTACCATAGGCATGAAAACTATTCGCTTTGCATTCCATGAAACTCATTGATATCATGGGAGAAGTGGAACCTCATTTTGATGCGTTGTGAAACCAAGATGCAAGATAGGAGCACGGTTTGCTTCGAACCTAACATTGGCATTAAAACTATTTGCTTTGCACTCCATGACACACGTAGGTGTTATGGGAGATCTTGGATGAGTTTGGATGCGTTGAGAAACCAAGATGCAAGATAGGGGCACTGTATGCATCGAACCATCAAAGGCATGAAAACTATTTGCTTTGCACTCCATAAAACTCATTGCTGTCATGGGAGAAGGGGAACCCCATTTGGATGCGTTGTGAAACCAAGATGCAAGATAGGAGCACGGTTTACTTTGAACCACCATGGGCATGAAAACTATTCACTTTGCACTCCATGAAACTCATAGGTGTCATGGGAGAAGAGGAACATCATTTGGATGCGTTGTGAAACCAAGATGCAAGATAGGAGCGCGGTTTGCTTCGGACCTACCATAGGCATGAAAACTATTCGCTTTGCACTCCATGATACAAATAGGTGTCATGGGGATGTGGAGCCTGGTTTCGATGATTTTGGATGCGTTGTGAAACCGAGAAGCAAGATAGGAGCCCAGTTTGCTTCGAACCTACCATAGGCATGAAAACTATTCGCTTTGCATTCCATGAAACTCATTGATATCATGGGAGAAGTGGAACCTCATTTTGATGCGTTGTGAAACCAAGATGCAAGATAGGAGCACGGTTTGCTTCGAACCTAACATTGGCATTAAAACTATTTGCTTTGCACTCCATGATACACGTAGGTGTTATGGGAGAACTTGGATGAGTTTGGATGCGTTGAGAAACCAAGATGCAAGATAGGGGCACTGTATGCATCGAACCATCAAAGGCATGAAAACAATTTGCTTTGCACTCCATAAAACTCAGTGCTGTCATGGGAGAAGGGGAACCCCATTTGGATGCGTTGTGAAACCAAGATGCAAGATAGGAGCACGATTTGCTTTGAGCCACCATAGGCATGAAAACTATTCACTTTGCACTCCATGAAACTCATAGGGGTCTTGGGAGAAGAGGAGCATCATTTGGATGCGTTGTGAAACCAAGATGCAAGATAGGAGCGCGTTTTGCTTCGGACCTACCATAGGCATGAAAACTATTCGCTTTGCACTCCATGATACAAATAGGTGTCATGGGGATGTGGAGCCCGGTTTCGATGATTTTAGATGCGTTGTGAAACCGAGAAGCAAGATAGGAGCCCGGTTTGCTTCGAACCTACCATAGGCATGAAAACTATACGCTTTGCATTCCATGAAACTCATTGATATCATGGGAGAAGTGGAACCTCATTTTGATGCGTTGTGAAACCAAGATACAAGATAGGAGCACGGTTTGCTTCAACCTAACATTGGCATAAAAACTATTTGCTTTGCACTCCATGATACACATAGGTGTTATGGGACAACTTGGATGTGTTTGGATGTGTTGTGAAACCAAGATGCAAGATAGGGGCACTGTATGCATCGAACCATCATAGGCATGAAAACTATTTGCTTTGCACTCCATAAAACTCATTGCTGTCATGGGAGAAGGGGAACCTCATTTGGATGCGTTGTGAAACCAAGATGCAAGATAGGAGCACGGTTTGCTTTGAACCACCATAGGCATGAAAACTATTCACTTTGCACTCCATGAAACTCATAGGTGTCATGGGAGAAGAGGAACATCATTTGGATGCGTTGTGAAACCAGGATGCAAGATAGGAGCGCTGTTTGCTTCGGACCTACCATAGGCATGAAAACTATTCGCTTTGCACTCCATGAAACTCATAGGTGTCATGGGAGAAGTGGAACCTCATTTGGATGCGTTGTGAAACCAAGATGCATAATAGGAGCACGATTTGCTTTGAACCTAACGTAGGCATGAAAACTATTTTCTTTGCACTCCATGATACACATAGGTGTCATGGGGATGTGGAACCTCGTTTCGATGAGTTTGGATGCGTTGTGAAACAAAGATGCAAGATAGGAGGACGGTTTGCTTCGAGCCACCGTAGGTGTGAAAACTATTTGCTTTGCTCTCCATCAAACTCATAGGTGTCATGGGAAATGTTGAACCACGTTTGGATGCGTTCTGAAACCAAGATGCAAGACAGGAGCACGGTTCGCTTAGAACCAACGATAGGCATGAAAACCATTCGCTTTTTACTCCATGAAACTCGTAGGTATTATGGGAGACGTGGAACCTCATTTGGATACGTTGTGAAACCAAGATGCAAGATTGGAGCACGGTTTGTTTTGAACCTACCATAGACACAAAAATTATTTGCCGTGCACTGCATGAAACTCATAGGTGTCATGGGAGAAGTGGAACCTCATTTGGATGCGTTGTGAAACCAAGATGTAAGTTAGGAGCACGGATTGCTTCGAACCACCACAGGCATGAAAACATTTTCTCTACACTCCACGAAACTCACAGGTGCTATAGGAGAAGTGGAACCTCATTTGGATGCCTTGTGAAACCAAGATGCAAGATAGGAGCACGGTTTGCTTCGAACCACCACAAGCATGAAAACTATTTGCATTGCACTCCATGATACAAATAGGTGTCATGGGGATGTGGAACCTCATTTGGATGCGTTGTGAAAGATGCAAGATAGGAGCACAGTTTGCTTCGAACCAACCATAGGCACGAAATCTATTTGCTTTGCACTCCATGATACAAATAGGTGTCATGGGGATGTGGAGCCTGGTTTCGATGATTTTAGATGCGTTGTGAAACCGATAAGCAAGATAGGAGCCCGGTTTGCTTCGAACCTACCATAGGCATGAAAACTATTCGCTTTACATTCCATGAAACTCATTGATATCATGGGAGAAGTGGAACCTCATTTTGATGCGTTGTGAAACCAAGATACAAGATAGGAGCATGGTTTGCTTCGAACCTAACATTGGCATAAAAACTATTTGCTTTGCACTCCATGATACACATAGGTTTTATGGGAGAACTTGGATGAGTTTGGATGCGTTGTGAAACCAAGATGCAAGATAGGGGCACTGTATGCATCGAACCATCATAGGCATGAAAACTATTTGCTTTGCACTCCATAAAACTCATTGCTGTCATGGGAGAAGGGGAACCTCATTTGGATGCGTTGTGAAACCAAGATGCAAGATAGGAGCACGGTTTGCTTTGAACCACCATAGGCATGAAAACTATTCACTTTGCACTCCATGAAACTCATAGGTGTCATGGGAGAAGAGGAACATCTTTTGGATGCGTTGTGAAACCAAGATGAAAGATAGGAGCGCGGTTTGCTTCGGACCTACCATAGGCATGAAACTATTCGCTTTGCACTCCATGAAACTCATACGTGTCATGGGAGAAGTGGAACCTAATTTGGATGCGTTGTGAAACCAAGATGCATAATAGGAGCACGATTTGCTTCGAACCTAACATAGGCATGAAAACTATTTTCTTTGCACTCCATGATACACATAGGTGTCATGGGGATGTGGAACCTCGTTTCGATGAGTTTGGATGCGTTGTGAAACAAAGATGCAAGATAGGAGGACGGTTTGCTTCGAACCACCATAGGTGTGAAAACTATTTGCTTTGCTCTCCATCAAACTCATAGGTGTCATGGGAAATGTTCAACCACATTTGGATGCGTTCTGAAACCAAGATGCAAGATAGGAGCACGGTTTGCTTCGAACCTACCATAGGCATGAAAACCATTCGCTTTGCACTCCATGAAACTCGTAGGTATTATGGGAGAAGTGGAACCGCATTTGGATACGTTGTGAAACCAAGATGGAAGATTGGAGCACGGTTTTCTTTGAACCTACCATAGGCATGAAAATTATTTGTTGTGCACTCCATGAAACTCATAGGTGTCATGGGAGAAGTGGAACCTGGTTTCGATGAGTTTGGACGTGTTGTAACACCCAGATGCAAGATAGGAGTATGGTTTGCTTCGAACCACCATAGGTGGGAAAATTATTTGCTTTGCTCTCCATGAAACTGATAGGTGTCATGGAAGAACTTGAACCTTACTTGGATGCGTTCTGAAACCAAGATGCAAGATAGGAGCACGGTTTGCTTAGAACCAACCATAGGCATGAAAACCATTCGCCTTTTACTCCATGAAACTCGTAGGTATTATTGGAGAAGTGGAACCTCATTTGGATACGTTGTGAAACCAAGATGCAAGATTGGAGAATGGTTGGCTTTGAACCTACCATAGACAAAAAAATTATTTTCCGTGCACTCCATGAAACTCATAGGTGTCATGGGACATGTGGAACCTCATTTGGATGCATTGTGAAACCAAGATGTAAGTTAGGAGCACGGATTGCTTCGAACCACCACAGGCATGAAAACATTTTCGCTACACTCCACGATACTCAGAGGTGCTATAGGAGAAGTGGAACCTCATTTGGATGCCTTGTGAAACCGAGATGCAAGATAGGAGCACGGTTTCCATCGAACCTACCATAGGCATAAAAACTATTCGCTTTGCACTCCATGAAACTCATAGGTATCATGAGAGAAGTGGAACCTCCTTTGGATGCGTTGTGAAACCAAGATGCAAGATAGGAGCACGGTTTGCTTCGAACCTAATATAGGCATAAAAACTATTTGCTTTGCACTCCATAATACACATAGGTGTCACGGGAGAAGTTGGACGAGTTTGGATGCGCTGTGAAACCAAGATGCCACATAGGGGCACGGTATGCTTCGAACCAACATAGGCGTGAAAACTATTTGCCTTGCTCTCGATGAAACACATAGGTGTCATCGGAGGAGTTGAACCTCATTTGGATGCGTTCTGAAACCAAGATGCAAGATAGGAGCACAGTTTGCTTTGAACCTACCATGGGCACGAAAATTATTTGCTGTGCACTCCATGAAACTCGTAGGTGTCATGGGAGAAGTGGAACCTGGTTTGGATGAGTTTGGATGTGTTGTGAAATCAAGATGCAAGATAGGAGCACGGTTTGCTTCGAACCACCATAGGCATGAAAACTATTTACTTTGCACTCCATGAAACTCATAGGTGTTATGGGAGAAGTGGAACCTCGTTTGGACGAGTTTGGATGCATTGTGAGACCAAGAAGCAAGATAGGAGCATGGTTTGCTTTGAACCACCATAGGCATGAAAACTATTTGCTTTGCTCTCCAGGAAACTCATAGGTGTCATGGGAGAAGTTGAACCTCATTTGGATGCGTTGTGAAGCCAAGATGCAAGACAGGAGCACGGTTTACGTCGAACCACCATAGGCCTGAAAACTATTTGCTTTGCTCTCCATGAAACTCATAGGTGTCATGGGAGAAGTTGAACCTCATCTGGATGCGTTGTGAAACCAAGATTCAAGATAGGAGCACGGCCTGCATCGAACCACCATAGTCATGAAAACTATATGCTTTGCACTCCACAAAACTCATAGGTGTCATGGGAGAAGTGAAACCTCAATTGGATGGGTTGTGAAACCAAGATGCAAGATAGGAGCACGGCATGCATCGAACTACCATAGGCATGAAAACTATTTGCTTTGCACTCCATGATACACATAGGTGTCATGGGAGAAGTTGGACGAGTTTGGATGCGCCGTGAAACCAAGATGCAACATAGGGGCACGGTATGCTTCGAACCATCATAGGCATGAAAACTATTTGCTTTACACTCCATAAAAATCATAGGTGTCATGGGAGAAGGGGAACCTCATTTGGATGCATTGTGAAACCAAGATGCAAGATAGGAGCACGGTTTGCTTCGAACCACCATAGGCATGAATACTATTTACTTTGCACACCATGAAACGCATTGGTGTTATGGGAGAAGTGGAACCTCGTTTGGAAGAGTTTGGATGCATTGTGAAACCAATCTGCAAGATAGGAGCATGGTTTGCTTCGAACCACCATAGGCATGAAAACTATTTGCTTTGCCCTCTATGAAACTCATAGCTGTCTTGGGAGAATTTGAACCTCATTTGGATGCGTTGTGAAACAAAGCTGCAAGATAGGAGCACGGTTTGCCTCGGACGAACCATAGGCATGAAAACTATTTGTTTGCACTCCATGATACATAAAGGTGTCAACACTCCATGAAACTCATAGGTGCCATAGGAGAAGTGGAACCTCATTTGGAAGCGTTGTGAAACCAGGATGCAAGATAGGAGCACGGTTTGCTTCGAACCGACCATCGGCATGAAAACTATTCGCTTTGCACTCCATGAAACTCATAGATATCATGGGAGAAGTGGAACCTCATTTGGATGCGTTGTGAAACCAAGATACAAGATAGGAGCACGGTTTGCTTCGAACCTGACATAGGCATGAAAACTATTTGCCTTGCACTCCATGATACACATAGGTTTCATGGGAGATGTGGAACCTCGTTTGGATGAATTTGGACGCGTTGTGAAACCAAGATGCAAGATAGGGGCACGGTATGCTTCGAACCATCATAGGCATGAAAAGTATTTGCTTTGCACTACATGAAACTCATAGGTGTCATGGGTGAAGTGGAATCTCATTTGGATGCGTTGTGAAACCAAGATGCAAGATAGGAGCATGGTTTGCTTCGAACCACCCTAGCTATGAAAACTATTTGCTTTGCACTCCACGAAACTCATAGGTGTCATGGGAGAAGTGGAACCACATTTGGATGCGTTGTGAAACCAAGAAGCAAGATAGGTGCATGGTTTGTTTTGATCCTAGCATAGGCACGAAAAATATATGCTTTGCACTCCATGATACACATAGGTGTCATGGGGATGTGGAACCTCGTTTCATTGAGTTTGGATGCGTTGTGAAACAAAGATGTAAGATAGGAGCACAGTTTGCTTTGAACCTACCATAGGCACGAAAACTATTTGCTTTGCACTCTATGAAACTCATAGGTGTCATGGGAGAAGTGGAAGCTCATTTGGATGCGTTATGAAACCAAGATGAAAGATAGGAGCACGGTTTGCTTTGAACCACCATAGGCATGAAAATTATTTGCTTTGCACTCCATGCAACTCATAGGTGCCATAGGAGAAGTGGAACCTCATTGGGAAGCGTTGTGAAACCAGGATGCAAGATAGGAGCACTGTTTGCTTTGATCCGACCATAGGCATGAAAACTATTCGCTTTGCACTCCAAGAAAGTCATAGGTATCATGGGAGAAGTGAAACCTCATTTGGATGGGTTGTGAAACCAAGATGCAAGATAGGAGCATGGTTTGCTTCAAACCACCATAGGCACGAAAACTATTTGCTTTGCTCTCCTGAAAACTCATAGGTATCATGGGAGAAGTTGAACCTCATTTGGATGCGTTGTGAAACCAAGATGCAAGATAGGAGCACGGTTTGCTTCGAACCACCATAGGCATGAAAACAATTTCCTTTGCTTTCCACGAAACTCATAGGTGTCACGGGAGAATTCGAACCTCATTTGGATGCGTTGTGAAGCCAAGATGCAAGACAGGAGCACGGTTTACGTCGAACCACCATAGGCATGAAAACTATTTGCTTTGCTCTCCATGAAACTCATAGGTGTCATGGGAGAAGTTGAACCTCATTTGGATGCGTTGTGAAACCAAGATGCAAGATAGGAGCACGGCTTGCATCGAACCACCATAGGCATGAAAACTTTATGCTTTGCACTCCACGAAACTCATAGGTGTCATGGGAGAAGTGAAACGTCATTTGGATGGGTTGTGAAACCAAGATGCAAGATAGGAGCACGGTTTGCTTTGAACCTACCATAGGCATGAAAACGTTTTGCTTCGCACTCCATGATACACATAGGTGTCATGGAGATGTGGAACCTCGTTTCGATGAGTTTGGATGCGTTGTGAAAGCAAGATGCTAGATAGAAGCACAGTTTGCTTTGAACCTACCATAGGCACGAAAACTATTTACTTTGCACTCCATGAAACTCGTAGGTGTCATGGGAGAAGTGGAACCTCATTTGAATGCGTTGTGAAACCAAGATCAAAGATAGGAGCACGGTTTGCTTAGAACCACCATAGGCATGAAAACTATTTCCTTTACACTCCATGAAACTCATTTGGAAGCGTTGTGAAGCCAGGATGCAAGATAGGAGCATGGTTTGCTACGAACCGACCATAGGCATGAAAACTATTCGCTTTGCACTCCATGAAACTCATAGGTATCATGGGAGAAGTGAAACCTCATTTGGATGCGCTGTGAAACCAAGATACAAGATAGGAGCAAGGTTTGCTTCGAACCTAACATAGGCGTGAAAACTATTTGCTTTGCACTCCATGATACACATAGGTGTCATGGGAGAAGTGGAACCTCGTTTGGATGAATTTGGACGCGTTGTGAAACCAAGATGCAAGATAGGGGCACGGTATGCTTCGAACCATCATAGACATGAAAACTATTTGCTATGCAGTACATGAAACTCATAGGTGTCATGGGAGAAGTGGAATCTCATTTGGATGTGTTGGGAAACCAAGATGCAAGATATGAGCATGGTGTGCTTCGAACCACCATAGGCACGAAAACTATTTGCTTTGCTCTCCAGAAAACTCATAGGTATCATGGGAGAAGTTGAACCTCATTTGGATGCGTTGTGAAACCAAGATGCAAGATAGGAGCACGGTATGCTTCGAACCACCATAGGAATGAAAACAATTTGCTTTGCACTCCACGAAACTCATAGGTGTCACGGGAGAAGTCGAACCTCATTTGGATGCGTTGTGAAGCCAAGATGCAAGACAGGAGCACGGTTTACGTCGAACCACCATAGGCATGAAAACTATTTGCTTTGCTCTCCATGAAACTCATATGTGTCATGGGAAAAGTTGAACCCCATTTGGATGCATTGTGAAACCAAGATGCAAGATAGGAGCACGGCTTGCATCGAACCACCATAGGCATGAAAAATATATGCTTTGCACTCCACGAAACTCATAGGTGTCATGGGAGAAGTGAAACCTCATTTGGATGGGTTGTGAAACCAAGATGCAAGATAGGAGCACGGTTTGCTTTGAACCAACCATAGGCATGAAAACTTTTTGCTTTGCACTCCATGATACACATAGGTGTCATGGAGAAGTGGAACCTCGTTTGGATGAATTTGGACGCGTTGTGAAACCAAGATGCAAGAAAAGGGCACGGTATGCTTCGAACCATCATAGACATGAAAACTATTTGCTTTGCAGTACATGAAACTCATAGGTGTCATGGGAGGAGGGGAATCTCATTTGGGTGCATTGTGAAACCAAGATGCAAGATAGGAGCATGGTTTGCTTCGAACCACCATAGGCATGAAAACTATTTGCTTTGCTCTCCATGAAACTCATAGGTGTCATGGGAGAAGTTGAACCTCATTTGAATGCATTGTGAAACCAAGATGAAAGATAGATGCACGGTTTGTTTCGAACCACCATAGGCATGAAAACAATTTGCTTTGCACTCCACGAAACTCATAGGTGTCATGTGAGAAGTCGAACCTCATTTGGATGCGTTGTGAAGCCAAGATGCAAGACAGGAGCACGGTTTACGTCGAACCACCATAGGCAAGAAAACTATTTGCTTTGCTCTCCATGAAACTCATAGGTGTCATGGTAGAAGTTGAACCTCATTTGGATGTGTTCTGAAAGCAAGATACGAGATAGGAGCACGGCATGCATCGAACCACCATAGGCATGAAAACTATTTGCTTTGCACTCCACGAAACTCATAGGTGTCACGGGAGAAGTGAAACCTCATTTGGATGGGTTGTGAAACCAAGATGCAAGATAGGAGCACGGTTTGCTTTGAACCTACCATAGGCATGAAAACTTTTTGCTTTGCACTCCATGATACACATAGGTGTCATGGAGATGTGGAACCTCATTTCGATGAGTTTGGATGCGTTGTGAAACCAAGATGCAAGATAGGAGCACAGTTTGCTTTGAACCTACCTTAGGCACGAAAACTATTTGCTTTGCACTCCATGATACGCACAGGTGTCATGGGGATGTGGAACCTCGGTTGGATGAATTCGGACGCGTTGTGAAACAAAGACGCAAGATAGGAGCAAAGTTTGCTTTGAACCTACCATAGGCACGAAAGCTATTTGCTTTGCACTCCATGAAACTCATAGGTGTCATGGGAGAAGTGGAACCTCATTTGGATGCGTTGTGAAACCAAGATGCAAGATAGGAGCCCGGTTTGCTTCGAACCACCATAAGCATGAAAACAATTTGCTTTGCACTCCACGAAACTCATAGGTGTCACGGGAGAAGTCGAACCTCATTTGGATGCGTTGTGAAGCCATGATGCAAGACAAGAGCACGGTTTACGTCGAACCACCATAGGAATGAAATCTATTTGTTTTGCTCTCCATGAAACTCATAGGTGTCATGGGAGAAGTTAAACCACATTTGGATGCGTTGTGAAACCAAGATGCAAGATAGGAGCACGGCTTGCATCGAACCACCATAGGCATGAAAACTATATGCTTTGCACTCCACGAAACTCATAGGTGTCATAGGAGAAGTGAAACCTCATTTGGATGGGTTGTGAATCCAAGATGCAAGATAGGAGCACGGTTTGCTTTGAACCTACCATAGGCATGAAAACTTTTTCCTTTGCATTCCGCGATACACATAGGTGTCATGGAGATGTGGAACCTCATTTCGATGAGTTTGGATGCGTTGTGAAACCAAGATGCAAGATAGGAGCACTGTTTGCTGTGAACCTACCTTAGGCACGAAAACTATTGGCTTTGCACTCCATGATACACATAGGTGTCATGGGGATGTGGAACCTCGTTTCAATGAGTTTGGATGCGTTGTGAAACAAAGACGCAAGATAGGAGCACAGTTTGCGTTGAACCTACCATAGGCACGAAAGCTATTTGCTTTGCACTCCATGAAACTCATAGGTGTCATGGGAGAAGTTAAACCTCATTTGGATGCGTTGTGAACCAACATGAAAGATAGGAGCACGGTTTGCTTTGAACCACCATAGGCATGAAAACTATTTGCTCTACACTCCATGAAACTCATTGGTGCCATAGGAGAAGTAGAACCTCATTTGGAAGCGTTGTGAAACCAGGATGCAAGATAGGAGCACGGTTTGCTTCGAACCGACCATAGGCATGAAAACTATTCGCTTTGCACTCCATGAAACTCGTAGGTATCATGGGAAAAGTGGAACCTCATTTGGATGCGCTGTGAAACCAAGATACAAGATAGGAGCACGGTTTGCTTCGAACCTAACATAGGCATGAAAACTATTTGCTTTGCACTCCATGATACACATAGGTGTCATGGGAGAAGTGGAACCTCGTTTGGATGAATTTGGACGCGTTGTGAAACCAAGATGCAAGATAGGGGCACGGTATGCTTCGAACCATCATAGGCATGAAATCTATTTGCTTTCCACTACATGAAACTCATAGGTGTCATGGGAGAAGTGGAATCGAATTTGGATGCGTTGGGAAACCAAGATGCAAGATAGGAGCATGGTTTGCTTCGAACCACCATAGGCACGAAAACTATTTGTTTTGCTCTCCAGAAAACTCATAGGTATCATGGGAGAAGTTGAACCTCATTTGGATGCGTTGTGAAACCAAGATGCAAGATAGGAGCACGGTTTGCTTCGAACCACCATAGGGATGAAAACAATTTGCTTTGCACTCCACGAAACTCATAGGTGTCACGGGAGAAGTTGAACCTCATTTGGATGCGTTGTGAAGCCCAGACGCAAGACAGGAGCACGGTTTACGTCGAACCACCATAGGCATGAAAACTATTTGCTTTGCTCTCCATGAAACTCATAGGTGTCATGGGAGAAGTTGAACCTCATTTGGATGCGTTGTGAAACGAAGATGCAAGATGGGAGCACGGCTTGCATCGAACCACCATAGGCATGAAAACTATATGCTTTGCACTCCACGAAACTCATAGGTGTCAAGGGAGAAGTGAAACCTCATTTGGATGGGTTGTGAAACCAAGATGCAAGATAGGAGCACGGTTTGCTTTGAACCTACCATAGGCATGAAAACTTTTTGCTTTGCACTCCATGATACACATAGGTGTCATGGAGATGTGGAACCTCGTTTCGATGAGTTTGGATGCATTGTGAAAGCAAGATGCAAGATAGGAGCACAGTTTGCTTTAAACCTACCTTAGGCACGAAAACTATTTACTTTGCACTCCATGATACATATAGGTGTCATGGGAAAGTGGAACCTCGTTTCAATGAGTTTGGATGCGTTGTGAAACAAAGACGCAAGATAGGAGCACAGTTTGCTTTGAACCTACCATAGGCACGAAAACTATTTACTTTGCACTCCACGAAACTCATAGGTGTCATGGGAGAAGTGGAACCTCATTTGAATGCGTTGTGAAACCAAGATGAAAGATAGGAGCACGGTTTGCTTTGAACCACCATAGGCATGAAAACTATTTCCTTTACACTCCATGAATCTCATTGGTGCCATAGGAGAAGTGGAATCTCATTTGGAAGCGTTGTGAAACCAGGATGCAAGATAGGAGCATGGTTTGCTACGAACTGACAATAGGCATCAAAACTATTCGCTTTGCACTCCATGAAACTCATAGGTATCATGGGAGAAGTGAAACCTCATTTGGATGCGTTGTGAAACCAAGATACAAGATAGGAGCACGGTTTGCTTCGAACCTAACATAGGCGTGAAAACTATTTGCTTTGCACTCCATGATACACATAGGTGTCATGGGAGAAGTGGAACCTCGTTTGGATGAATTTGGATGCGTTGTGAAACCAAGATGCAAGATAGGGGCACGGTATGCTTCGAACCATCATAGACATGAAAACTATTTGCTTTGCAGTACAAGAAACTCATAGGTGTCATGGGAGAAGGGGAATCTCATTTGGATGCGTTGTGAAACCAAGATACAAGATAGGAGCTTGGTTTGCTTTGAACCACCATAGGCATGAAAACTATTTGCTTTGCACTCCATGAAACTCATAGGTATCATGGGAGAAGTTGAACCTCATTTGGATGCATTGTGAAACCAAGATGCAAGATAGGAGCACGGTTTGCTTCGAACCACCAAAGGCATGAAAACAATTTGCTTTGCACTCCACGAAACTCATAGGTGTCATGAGAGAAGTCGAACCACATTTAGATGCGTTGTGAAGCCAAGATGCAAGACAGGAGCACGGTTTACGTCGAAACACCATAGGCATAAAAACTATTTGCTTTGCTCTCCATGAAACTCATAGGTGTCATGCTAGAAGTTTAACCTCATTTGGATGCGTTGTGAAACCAAGATGCAAGATAGGAGCACGGCATGCATCGAACCACCATAGGCATGAAAACTATTTGCTTTGCACTCCACAAAACTGATAGGTGTCATGGGAGAAGTGAAACCTCAGTTGGATGGGTTGTGAAACCAAAATGCAAGATAGGAGCATTGTTTGCTTTGAACCTACCATAGGCATGAAAACTTTTTCCTTTGCAGTCCATGATACACATAGGTGTCATGGAGATGTGGATCCTCATTTCGATGAGTTTGGAGGCATTGTGAAACCAAGATGCAAGATAGGAGCACTAGTTTGCTGTGAACCTACCTTAGGCACGAAAACTATGTGCTTTGCACTCCATGATACACATAGGTGTCATGGGGATGTGGAACCTCGTTTCAATGAGTTTGGATGCGCTGTGAAACAAAGACGCAAGATAGGAGCACAGTTTGCTTTGAACCTACCATAGGCACGAAAGCTATTTGCTTTGCACTCCATGAAACTCATAGGTGTCATGGGAGATGTGGAACCTCATTTGGATGCGTTGTGAAACCAACATGAAAGATAGGAGCACGGTTTGCTTTGAACCACCATAGGCATGAAAACTATTTGCTTTACACTCCGTGAAACTCATTGGTGCCATAGGAGAAGTAGAACCTCATTTGGAAGCGTTGTGAAACCAGGATGCAAGATTGGAGCACGGTTTGCTTCGAGCCGACCATAGGCATGAAAACTATTCGCTTTGCTCTCCATGAAACTCATAGGTATCATGGGAGAAGTGGAACCTCATATGGATGCGCTGTGAAACCAAGATACAAGATAGGAGCACGGTTTGCTTCGAACCTAACATAGGCATGAAAACTATTTGCTTTGCACTCAATGATACACATAGGTGTCATGGGAGAAGTGGAACCTCATTTCGATGAATTTGGACGCGTTGCGAAACCAAGAAGCTAGATAGGGGCACGGTATGCTTCGAACCATCATAGGCATGAAAACTATTTGCTTTGCACTACATGAAACTCATAGGTGTCATGGGAGAAGTGGAATCTCATTTGGATGCGTTGTTAAACCAAGATGCAAGATAGGAGCATGGTTTGCTTCGAACCACCATAGGCACGAAAACTATTTGCTTTGCTCTCCAGAAAACTAATAGGTATCATGGGAGAAGTTGAACCTCATTTGGATGCGTTGTGAAACCAAGATGCAAGATAGGAGCACGGTTTGCTTCGAACACCATAGGCATGAAAACAATTTGCTTTGCACTCCATGAAACTCATAGGTGTCATGGGAGAAGTCGAACCTTATTTGGATGCGTTGTGAAGCCAAGATGCAAGACAGGAGCACGGTTTACGTCGAACCACCATAGGCATGAAAACTATTTGCTTTGCACTACATGAAACTCATAGGTGTCATGGGAGAAGTGGAATCTCATTTGGATGCGTTGTGAAACCAAGATGCAAGATAGGAACATGGTTTGCTTCGAACCACCATATGCATGAAAACTATTTGCTTTGCTCTCTAGGAAACTCATAGGTGTCATGGGACAAGTTGAACCTCATTTGGATGCGTTGTGAAACCAAGATGCAAGATAGGAGCACGGTTTGCTTCGAACCACCATTGGCATGAAAACAATTTGCTTTGCACTCCACGAAACTCATAGGTGTCATGGGAGAAGTCGAACCTCATTTGGATGCGTTGTGAAGCCAAGATGCAAGACAGGAGCACAGTTTACGTCGAACCACCATAGGCATGAAAACTATTTGCTTTGCTCTCCATGAAACTCGTTGGTGTCACGGGAGAAGTTGAACCTCAGTTTGGATACGTTGTGAAACCAAGATGCAAGATAGGCGCAAGGCTTGCATCGAACCACCATAGGCATGAAAACTATTTGCTTTGCACTCCACGAAACTCATAGGTGCCATAGGAGAAGTGGAACCTTATTTGGAAGCGTTGTGAAACCAGGATGCAAGATAGGAGCACGGTTTGCTTCGAATCGACCATAGGCATGAAAACTATTCGCTTTGCACTCCATGAAACTCATAGGTATCATGGGAGAAGTGGAACCTCATTTGGATGCGGTGTGAAACCAAGATACGAGATAGGAGCACGGTTTGCTTCGAACCTAACATAGGCATGAAAACTATTTGCATTGCACTCCATGATACACATAGGTGTCATGGGAGAAGTGGAACCTCGTTTGGATGAATTTGGACGCATTGTGAAACCAAGATGCAAGATAGGGGCACGGTATGCTTCGAACCATCATAGGCATGAAAACTATTTGCTTTGCACTACATGAAACTCATAGGTGTCATGGGAGAAGTGGAATCTCAATTGGATGCGTTGTGAAACCAAGATGGAAGATAGGAGCACGGTTTGCTTCGAACCACCATAGGAATGAAAACTATTTGCTTTGCACTCCACGAAACTCATAGGTGTCATGGGAGAAGTTGAACATCATTTGGATGCGTTGTGAAACCAAGATGCAAGATAGGAGCATGTTTTGCTTCGAGCCACCATTGGCATGAAAACTATTTGCTTTGCTCTCCAGGAAACTCATAGGTGTCATGGGAGAAGTTGAACCTCGTTTGGATGCGTTATGAGACCAAGATGCAAGATAGGAGCATGGTTTGCTTCGAACCACCATAGGCATGAAAACAATTTGCTTTGCACTCCACGAAACTCATAGGTGTCATGGGAGAAGTCGAACCTCATTTGGATGCGTTGTGAAGCCAAGATGCAAGACAGGAGCACGGTTTACGTCTAACCACCATAGGCATGAAAACTCTTTGCTTTGCTGTCCATGAAACTCATAGGTGTCATGGGAGAAGTTGAACCTCATTTGGATGCATTGTGAAACTAAGATGCAAGATAGGAGCACGGCATGCATCAAACCACCATAGGCATGAAAACTATTTGCTTTGCACTCCATGAAACTCATAGGTGTCATGGGAGAAGTGAAACCTCATTTGGATGGGTTGTGAAACCAAGATGCAGGATTGGAGCACGGTTTACTTTCAACCTACCATAGGCATGAAAACTTTTTGCTTTGCACTCCATGATACACATAGGTGTCATGGAGATGTGGAACCTCGTTTTGATGAGTTTGGATGCGTTGTGTAACCAAGATGCAAGATCGGAGCAGAGTTTGCTTTGAACCTACATTTGGCACGAAAACTATTTGCTTTGCACTCCATGATACACATAGGTGTCTTGGGGATGTGTAACCTCGTTTCAATGAGTTTGGATGCGTTGTGAAACAAAGACGCAAGATAGGAGCACAGTTTGCTTTTAACCTACCATAGGCACGAAAACTATTTGCTTTGCACTCCATGATACACATAGGTGTCATGGGTATGTGGAACGTCATTTCGATAATTTTGGATGCGTTGTGAAGCCAAGAGGCAAGATTGGAGCACTGTTTGCTTGAACCTACCATAGGCACGAAAACTATTTGCTTTGCACTCCATGAAACTCATAGGTGTCATGGGAGATGTGGAACCTCATTTGGATGCGTTGTGAAACCAAGATGAAAGATAGGAGCACAGTTTGCTTTGAACCACCAGAGTCATGAAAACTATTTGCTTTACACTCCATGAAACTCATAGGTGCCATAGGAGAAGTGGAACCTCATTTGGAAGCATTGTGAAACCAGGATGCAAGATAGGAGCACGGTTTGTTTCGAACCTACCATAGGCATGAATACTATTCAATTTGCCAGCCATGAAACTCATCGGTATCATGAGAGAAGTGGAACCTCATTTCGATGCGTTGTGAAACCAAGATGCAAGATAGGAGCACGGTTTGCTTCTTACCTAACATAGACATGAAAACTATTTGCTTTGTACTCCACGATACACATAGGTGTCATGGGAGAAGTGGAACCTCGTTTAGATGATTTTCGATGAGTTGTGAAACCAAGATGCAAGGTCGGAGCATAGTTTGCTTCGAACCACCATTGGCATGAAAACTATTTGCTTTGCTCTCCATGAAACTCGTAGGTGTCACAGGAGAAGTTGAACCTGATTTGCATGCGTTGTGAAACCAAGATGCATAATAGGAGCACAGTTTGCTACGAAGCTAACATAGGCATGAAAACTATTTTCTTTGCACTCCATGATACACATAGGTGTCATAGGAGAAGTGGAACCTCCTTTGGATGAGTTTGGATGCGTTTGAAACAAAGATGCAAGATAGGAGCATGGTTTGCTTTGAACCACCATAGGCATGAAAACTATTTGCTTTGCTCTCCATTATACTCATAGTTGTCATGGGAGAAGTTCAACGTCATTTGGATGAGTTGTGAAACCATGAGGCAAGACAGGAGCCCAATTTGCTTCAAACCCCCATAGGCATGAAAACTATTTTCTTTGCACTCCACGAAACTCATAGGTGTCATGGGAGAAGTGGAACCTCATTTGGATGCGTTGTGAATCCAAGATGCAAGATAGGAGCACGGTTTGCTTCGAACCGACAATAGGCATGAAAACTATTTGCTTTGCACTCCATGATACACATCAGTGTCCTGGGGATGTGGAACCTAGTTTCGATGAGTTTGGATGCGTTGTAAAATAAAGATGCAAGATAGGAGCACAGTTTGCTTTGAACCTACCATAGACACGAAAACTATTTGCTTCGTACTCCATGAAACTCATAGGTGCCATGGGAGAAGTGGAACCTGGTTTGAATGAGTTTGGATGTGTTGTGAAATCATGATGCAAGATAGGAACACGTTTTGCTTCGAACCACCAAAAGCATGAAAACTATTTGCTTTGCACTCCATGAAACTCATATGTGTCATGAGAGAAGTGGAACCTCATTTGGATGCGTTGTGAAACCAAGATGCAAGATAGGAGCACGGTTTGCTTCGAACAACCATTGGCATGAAAACTACTAGCTTTGCACTCCACGAAACTCATAGGTGTCATGGGAGAAGAGGAATATCATTTGGGTGTGTTGTGAAACCTAGATGCAAAATAGGAGCACGGTTTGATTCGAACCTACCATAGGCATGAAAACTATTCGCTGTGCACACCATGAAACTCGTCGGTGTCATGGGAAAAGTGGAACCTCATTTGGATGCATTGTGAAACCAAGATGCATAATAGGAGCACGGTTTGCTTCGAACCTAACATAGGCATGAAAACTATTTTCTTTGCAGTCCATGATACACATAGGTGTCATGGGAGAAGTGGAACCTCGTTTGGATGACTTTGGATGCGTTGTGAACCCAAGATGCAAGGTAGGAGCATGGTTTGCTTCGAACCACCATAGGCATGAAAACTATTTGCTTTGCTCTCCATGAAACTCATAGGTGTCATGGGAGAAGTTTAACCTCATTTGGATGCGTTGTGAAACTGAGATGTAAGATTGGAGCACGGTTTGCTTCGAACCACCATAGGCACGAAAACTATTTGCTTTGCACTCCATGAAACTCGTAGGTGTCATGGGAGATGTGAAACCTCATTTGGATGCGTTGTCAAACCAAGATGCAAGATAGGAGCACGGTTTTCTTCAAACCTACCAGAAGCACGAAAACTATTTGCTCTGCACTCCATGATACACAAAGGTGTCATGGGGATGTGGAACCTCGTTTCGATGAGTGCGGATGCGTTGTGATACCAAGATGCAAGATTGGAGCACAGTTTGCTTTGAACCTACCATAGGCACGAAAACTATTTGGTTTGCACTCCATGAAACACATAGGTGTCATGGGAGAAGTTGAACCTCATTTGGATGCGTTGTGAAACCAAGATGCAAGATAGGAGCACGTTTTGCTCCGAACAACCATAGGCATGAAAACTATTTGCTTTGCACTCCACGAAACTCATAGGTGCCATAGGAGAAGTGGAACCTCATTTGGATGCGTTGTGAAACCAAGAAGCAAGATAGGAGCACGGTTTGCTTCGAACCTACCATAGGCATGAAAACTATTCGCTTTGCCATCCATGAAGCTCATACGTATCATGGGAGACGTGAAACATCATTTGGATGTGTTGTCAAACCAAGATGCAAGATATGATTACGGTTTGCTTCGAACCTAACATAGGCATGAAAACTATTTGCTTTGCACTCCACGATAAACATAGGTGTCATGGGAGAAGTGGAACCTCGTTTAGATGAGCTTTGATGCATTGTGAAACCAAGATGCAAGATAGGAGCATGGTTCGCTTCGAACCACCATAGGCATGAAAACTATTTGCTTTGCTCTCCATGAAACTCGTAGGTGTCATGGGAGAAGTTGAACCTCATTTGGATGCGTTGTGAAACTGTGGACACCAGAAGTGGCAAACGGATATATCGCAAGCGTACGGTAGTCAATGTTGATGAGAACATCATAGGCTTGGATATGACCATGTTAACCAATTCTAAACCAAAGGTGAAACAATTCTATATGAGTCTTACTATTGATACATTTGATGAATTGGTGCTGCACCATAAAGTGTGTACATTCTCGTTTGCAGAATTACTTACATGGATCAAGGGAGTGTTTGATTGCATATGGAAAGCATGGAAGGATAATGAAGTTGATTGGGGACCAAATCTAAGTATTCCAAACGTCCTCCATCGGGCCACCACGTCACTTATAGCCCAAGGAAGGAAAGAGTTCAAGTCCAACACGTTTTGGTGTGAAATTCGGACTGCAGCAGAGTCACAACTTGAGACGGTCACCACGACTTCATACGGAGTCCGATTGGGACATTCTAGGACTCTTTGGAAAGCATATCAAGTCTACGTTCCAAACAATCTAGCCCCATGTCCATATCTACTCTGAGGCGTCCGCAATCATCTATTTAATGACGAGAACTTTTTCTGTCTGCAGTGCTGCGTCACCTAATTATTGCCTAATGGGCTGTGTATCAAGTGGGGCCCAATAGGGGCGCGTCCTAGGGTTGTGGGACGACCTCCACGACATCCAGGTCGTCCTCAACCATCTTATATACCTCCGTAGCCGCCACAAATAGATCGGGTTTTGTTTTTGATGTAAGTTTAGCCGCTACTACTTCCTTGTAGACGCGTGTGTCGACTAGACCATCCGTTCTACTCGATTCAGAACCCCACCTTCATGTGTATCAGATCTGAACTTTCATCTCATATTTGCAAGTGAGTGCTTGTTCTTCTTGTTCTTGCTGGTTCTTCGATTGCTTGCAGGAATAACCCTAGTGGTTTGGTTGGTCGTGCTCCGCAAGATCGCGTGCAACCGCTGGAGTTGGTGTATCGGTCGCTAAGGCGCGGTCTTGGAAGGCTGTAGTCGGGTCGTGAACGTCATCTCCTTCCACCAATCGAGTTATCTCACGCCTCTCATCGAAAGATCGACCACGAACCCTAGCGGGTTCTTATCAATTGGTAATCAGAGCAAGGTTTATCGATGAGAGATTTCAGTTTACATTATTTTCCTATAGTCCAGAAAAAGCCATAAAAATTGTAGATTTAATTTTCCATAATCCCATAGACCTTTTGTGCCTTTTACTAGTACTACTTAGTTCAGGCTTGTTGAGTTTGGCTTACATCGGTTGAGTCAAGTTGCTGGTCTTAGGGTTAGTCTTTTAGAGTTTCGAGTTCTTGTCACGTTTTGGTCACTGTCAATCATATACGTCTCTGCTGCCATCACCACCATAAACATCTCCATCCTACATCATATTCATCTCCATTGCAATAATTTCCATCATATGCATCTTTGCTGCCGCATACCCATCCCTGCTATTTTATTTTAACACCGGCAAAATCTGATTTGGGCACACAAAGAAAAATCTACATTGCTACTTCTATTCTTGTTACTCCCAGAAAAGAAAGAGAAACACATTGTAAGTTGCTTTTCTGAAATCTGATTTGCAAAGATTCTGATTTGTTCTGGTTGTGCAAAGTAAAAGAACGAAAAAATAGAAAGAAAGAGAAAGAGAAAAGAAAGAAAAGAAAAGAGAAGGAAAAGAAGGGGGAGTGAATTTCTTGCTATTCTTATGCCTTGTTTCCTATTGTACCGTGGCTTCGTTTGTGTCCAGGCTCGCGTCTCTAGCACGGTCTAGCCTAGGACCAGCACGGTACCACCGTTGAACGATTTCTCAGCTTGCTTTTGTGACTAATGTGGTGCTGGTACTTCCTTGTGTATTGATTTCAGCCCTCCTACAACTCCACATATCCAATTACAGCTTGATAGGTGTTCTTGCTGCAGCACCGATACGCTTTTTCCAGGGTTCCCGACTTGTTGGTTGCTGCCACCTCCTGTTTGGCTTGGTAAGAACTTGTAAGAGCTTGTTTGAATAAGTTGAAAGTGAGAGAATTATGATCACCACATCCTTGTAGTTGATAGGAGCATACATGTTATTGTGTTTGTTTCTTGTTTTCTACTAATCATGGCAGGTAATGCAGAGCATCATGAGTTCATGGCATTACACCCTCATATTCTGGATGTCATTCAACACTTGCCTTCATTTGCTGGTAAATTTGATCCTCATGCATACATTAATTGGGAGCTGAAGGTAGATAAGAAATTTGATGAGTATGATTTGTCTGAGAAGCAAATGGTTTTTGCTGCATCTAATGCTTTAACTAAGGATGCTTTGCATGAATGGAAACATCTTTGTAGGAATAACATTGTTCCGCAAACATAGAAAGAATTCAAAATGCATTTTAGAGGTGTATATATTCCTGCATATTATGTGGACCACTTGCTTGCTAAACTGGAGAAACTGAAACAGGGTAGTAGAACCGTGAAACAATACTACCATGATTTTAAAATTTGTGTCATGTTTAGTGGCTTGGATGAATCTATGGAAGATGTAATGAGTAGGTTCATGCAAGGGCTCAGTTCTGAAATTCAATGCTTGCTCACTGGTGAAACATATAACCATATATCTTGCTTATTTTGTCTTGCTTGTAAAGTTGAAAATCAGCTTCTTTTATCTATGAATACTTGCAAGAATGATGTGACACATTGTAACCAGCAATTGTCCACTGTACATGTTAAAAAGGAGCAACAAATAGTGAAACTCAGTGCTGATTTGCCTTTGTCACAACCTGATTTGCTTGTTGTACCTTGTGACCAAGAAGAATTGTGTGATACTTCTCTAATTTCATCACCACAGCTAGAGATAGAGCGTCCTGTTTTTCCCCTCGTTGTCCATAACATTTTGCAGGAGGATGGGAATAAAACCATTGAGTGCATGGAGCAATTTGAGCAACTACACCCGCAGCTAAAGTGGAAAAGAATGATTATCCAGCACCCACCACATCGGAGGAGAGGAAGCAAACTAACACATTTGATGCTGCCATCACTCAATGATCACTCTCAAGAAGGGGAGCCAAGTTGTCTATTACCTAGAACGTGTGCTCCAACATTGGTCAAACCGAGGACGGTTTGCTGTCAAGAAGGGGAGAATGATGAGAACATCATAGGCTTGGATATGACCACGTTAACCAATTCTAAACCAAAGGTGAAACCATTCTATATGAGTCTTACTATTGATACATTTGATGAATTGGTGCTACACCATAAAGTGTGTACATTCTCGTTTGCAGAATTACTTACATGGATCAAGGGAGTGTTTGATTGCATATGGAAAGCATGGAAGGATAATGAAGTTGATTGGGAACCAAATCTAAGTATTCCAAACGTCCTCCATCAGGCCACCACGTCACTTATAGCCCAAGGAAGGAAAGAGTTCAAGTCCAACACGTTTTGGTGTGGAATTCGGACTGCAGCAGAGTCACAACTTGAGACGGTCACCACGACTTCATACGGAGTCCGATTGGGACATTCTAGGACTCTTTAGAAAGCATATCAAGTCTACGTTCCAAACAATCTAGCCCCATGTCCATATCTACTCTGAGGCGTCCGCAATCATCTATTTAATGACGAGAACTTTTTCTGTCTGCAGTGCTGCGTCACCTAATTATTGCCTAATGGGCTGTGTATCAAGTGGGGCCCAATAGGGGCGCGTCCTAGGGTTGTGGGACGACCTCCATGACATCCAGGTCATCCTCAACCATCTTATATACCTCCGTAGCCGCCACAAACAGATCGGGTTTTGTTTTTGATGTAAGTTTAGCCGCTGCTACTTCCTTGTAGACGCGTGTGTCGACTAGACCATCCGTTCTACTCGATTCAGAACCCCACCTTCATGTGTATCAGATCTGAACTTTCATCTCATATTTGTAATTGAGTGCTTGTTCTTCTTGTTCTTGCTGGTTCTTCGATTGCTTGCAGGAATAACCCTAGTGGTTTGGTTGGTCGTGCTCCGCAAGATCGCGTGCAACCGCTGGAGTTGGTGTATCGGTCGCTAAGGCGCGGTCTTGGAAGGCTGTAGTCGGGTCGTGAACGTCATCTCCTTCCACCAATCGAGTTATCTCACGCCTCTCATCGAAAGATCGACCACGAACCCGCTATATCATGATAAGAACCCGCTAGGGTTCGTGGTCGATCTTTCGATGAGAGGCGTGAGATAACTCGATTGGTGGAAGGAGATGACGTTCACGACCCAACTACAGCCTTCCAAGACCGCGCCTTAGCGACCGATACACCAACTCCAGCGGTTGCACGCGATCTTGCGGAGCACGACCAACCAAACCACTAGGGTTATTCCTGCAAGCAATCGAAGAACCAGCAAGAACAAGAAGAACAAACACTCAATTGCAAATATGAGATGAAAGTTCAGATCTGATACACATGAAGGTGGGGTTCTGAATCGAGTAGAACGGATGGTCTAGTCGACACACGCGTCTACAAGGAAGTAGCAGCGGCTAAACTTACATCAAAAACAAAACCCGATCTGTTTGTGGCGGCTACGGAGGTATATAAGATGGTTGAGGACGACCTGGATGTCGTGGAGGTCGTCCCACAACCCTAGGACTCGCCCCTATTGGGCCCCACTTGATACACAGCCCATTAGGCAATAATTAGGTGACGCAGCACTGCAGACAGAAAAAGTTCTCGTCATTAAATAGATGATTGCGGACGCCTCATAGTAGATATGGGCATGGGGCAAGATTGTTTGGAACGTAGACTTGATATGCTTTCCAAAGAGTCCTAGAATGTCCCAATCGGACTCCGTATGAAGTCGTGGTGACCGTCTCAAGTTGTGACTCTGCTGCAGTCCGAATTCCACACCAAAACGTGTTGGACTTGAACTCTTTCCTTCCTTGGGCTATAAGTGACGTGGTGGCCTGATGGAGGACGTTTGGAATACTTAGATTTGGTCCCCAATCAACTTCATTATCCTTCCATGCTTTCCATATGCAATCAAACACTCCCTTGATCCATGTAAGTAATTCTGCAAACGAGAATGTACACACTTTATGGTGCAGCACCAATTCATCAAATGTATCAATAGTAAGACTCATATAGAATGGTTTCACCTTTGGTTTAGAATTGGTTAACATGGTCATATTCAAGCCTATGATGTTCTCATCAAATGTAGCCTTCACCGGTAGTATTCCAGGTATCGTATTTTCTACGGGGAACGTGAAGCGTTCTAACTAGGCTCACGGCCGTCCAGTGATGAGACAAAGGAGCTATGATAACTAGGTAGAGAGGTTCTTATGTAGCAAAAGATATATGGTCTTGGATTTCTAAGTATAAAGAGGTATACACCTCCTCCCTTTACAAGAGGCGGCAGGCGAAACAGTAGGAGACATAACTCCTACCCGAGGCGGCTGTACTATTGTATTGATGCCCTGCCATTTTAATAACTTGTCTTACACACGTGGTGGGATACTAAGACCAGACAAGGCTGTCACCACTTGCTGGCACCCACAAACAATCCGTGCGACAAGCGGCCTACACTGGCAAGATATAGCCTAGACACCACGTCTACACTACACTTACTACTCTAACCTTCATGAGAGACTAGAGCACTTCACTAAGTAAAGCAATGTACAGGTAAAGCAAGTATATACTTAAAGTACCAGAACCAGAATATCAAATACTAGAAAGACTCAGATGGAAAACTTACTTGAAGATTCGCATCCGCTGAGGTACACCTTGGAGAAGATTCCCGACAGGCCCAGGGCTTTCTCCTGAAGACTTCCCTCACTCTCTCCCAACTAGCACAGCACTATAGCAGAGCTAAGCTACTACATAGTGTTTTCTCCTTTGAATCATGCTCTAAAGTGAAGGCCTATGGGGGGTATTTATAGGAGGAGGTGGAGTAGAGGCTACTCCACTGCCACGTCATCAATTCGCGTGACCTCCATCATGCACCGTTGGATTAAACCGCCATATAACCGCCTTAGGATCAAGGGTGGAGGATTTCCAGTACATATTAAACATGAGGGCGGTTCAACCGACCTGGCTGGGCCCAAGGAGGGGTTCGGCCGACCCCCCTATGGCAGGTGGGCCTAGCCAGGGTCTTCTAGAAGGCCTCCCTAGCTCGCTGGTGTGTAGCTGAGCTTTGGGGCCCACAAAGGTGGGTTCGGCCGAACCATCTTTGGTGGAATCAAAGGTCTATCTTCTGCAGGTGGCTTCTTCATGCAATTCTACGCACAATGGTGGTGCTAACTTGCCTATGGGTGGTTCGGCCGACTCATTGTGCCCATCTTTTGCACATCGTCTCCAGAAGCTATGATATTAATGATTGTGAAGTTGGTTTGTCATTTGGCCATACTTGGTTGGTTGCCCAACCTTCATATCGAGCTTCCGGACACTGAAAACTGCCTATTCTGAGTGCCTGCAACCAAATAATGACAAGTACATGTGGAACCAAGTTATTTGTACCTAAGTCACTATGTGTTTGGTGGTTTCCTTTCAGAAAGAATGTCTTGTTGACGGTTTTGATGGGGTAAAAACATGGTATAACTACCGTCAACAAGATCCCCCACACTTAAGTCTTTGCTTGTCCTCGAGCAAAGGTTAGAGAGAATGATAAAATATGATTATGACATTTTCAAGGTATTAGCAAACACAAAGCTTTACTCAAGACATATCTCATACAAGTGGGTTATGTGGTATTGTCTAGCATATATCCTTCAGGTGTTGAAAAATCGAACAGTTCTCAAAGCAAAGTCATCTTCCCATTTTCATATCCTTAGCACTTTGAGTTTTTGATAATGGTTTTAAAAGAAAGCACATAGTTCATTTTTACTCGTCAAATAGTACTCTCAAGTCACTCAGTAAGTATATGATTCCTCACCAAGGCATAGCATAAGATTTCCTTCTTTTGTTTTATCCTACATCTATCAGGCTTATGTGGAGCTCAGGTACGGATAAGATAGCATACTTGCATTGCATATATTGTAAAGTCAAAACAAGGATCCAAGGAGAAGACTGTCATAATCCTAGATCAAGATGTGCAGGTGTGTGGAAAATGATGGAATGTATTGCTCCTTGATAAGATCTCTCTCTACTTTATTTTATTTGAGACATGGCTAGCATTTTTTTTCTCTTCTCTTTTTTTCAATGTAATGGACCTTCATGTGTCCACTTTTTTTTAATAGCCTTTATGTCTCATCTACTAAGTCATACTTAGAGAGATATTCTAAACTTTAAAGCATGGAGCATATTTATGATGAAGATAGATGGCATGTTTTTGCGTACTTCCAGTGTAGAAGCAGCATGTGTATATGTTGGCCGTATGTGATCTTGATCTTGGAACTATGACATAATTCTCAACTAGGGTCAACAAGGTTTGACCAAACTCAACACAACTACAAGTAGCATATATAGAAGGTGTTTTGAATCATGGTATGGACATATATGGCTTTGGTACGAAATTCGTTACTATTGAGGAGTAAGTGACACTATGGTTTTATGACATTTTCAAAAATAAATCTCTAAGCACTTTGAATAGAAAAGGTATGAATCATGAGCTAAGAACTATATCACAGTTGTCAACAACTAAGTCAATATGATATTCCTATCAAAATATGTGACCCACAAGTATAAGCATATGCAAGAATTAAACTTTGTGACGCTTCTACCCTTTAAATGTCATAAATCATGTCACTTTTTATTTTCAGATGCAAGTCTTCTTCTTTTTATTTTATTTCATTTAAGTAAAACAAATAAAAGATAAAAGTAAAAGTGGAAGAACAGAGGGGGAGCAGGAGTGGCGAACCAGTCAGGAAGCAAGTAGACGCAGGGTGGATGCTGACTGGTAGGTCCAGAGGTCCCAGGTGGGGTCGGCCGACCCCACCATGGAGCTTCTGGCCACTCCGGTGATCACCATTCGAATCCTCTCCTTTGAAGGTACTCCTGCACTTGTGTTTTTTTCTGTTTTGTGCTCATTGCCCGACCATGGTACGTTCAGAATTGCTCCTGAGTGTGTTGGGAAGGTCACCAACCTTCCCCCACACTTGGCTTGCTGCATACTGGATTAGAGAGACGAAGGAACTGTCAAGTGTAGGGGCCCTGCTGGTGGCAACACACCAGCAGAACCAAAATTTTGTTGAACATAGGCATAGGTTACTAGGAAATAAACCTAGCTAAGTGTCTTCCTTATTTGAGAAGAGGTTTGAGATATCTAAGGAAAGAGGTCAAAGGAGGATGTCCTTGTGCCCCATTACTGTTTCTAAGTGCAAACCATACTAAGGTGCTTCTTCAAGACTTTCTTCTCAAACAGTAATCCTCGAAGAGCCTTGACGGTTCCTTTGACATGGAGGATTAACCTTCCGCCAGGTGGTCTTTGGAGAGCTAGTGGTGTTTCTTTACTCATGCAACTACTTCTTCTCCTCGTATGTGAGTTGGGGAACAACATCTTCCCTTGTCCCAGCCCACCGCCAATGACCACGTGGTTCTTCATGAAAGGTGGGCGTCGAAGGCGTGTAGGGGCTGGTATACTCCGTAAGGCTCAACCTCAAGCACCTTGACCTCCATGATGACCTCTAGGGTCTCGAAAAGTGATCTCTAGGATGGATTGAGGTCGAAGGAGGGTGCTAGAATGGTGAAGAATGGAGGTGGAAGGAAGATGAAGGAGAGGAAGGGGTTAAGAAGACGAGTGCTAACATTCTCCTTTTCGAAATCGGGAGAAAACGTCAGGGGAACGTTGGCACAACGTTCTGGAGCCGATGGGTGGCACCAGGTTGCCATTGGTGGTTCGACTGACCCCAATAATGGGTCATATGGCCGTGGCCACTTCCTCACTCATTTGCCAAGTGATTACCTAAACGTGATGAGTTAGGGGGATGAAAAGTATGGGTCGGCCGACCCATATATTTGCCCTAAACTTTGTCACGTGGCCTACAAGAGCTCCTGAACCTTGTTCTATTTTCCAAAATTTCAAATTGTGCCAAGTGGGGGTCACCCAACCTGGGTTTTAATGGCCCAGTGCGATCAGATTATGCATTTCTAAAAATTATATAGCTTGGCCTAATTTTTGTCCTAAGTGGTCACCGAATTTTGGCTATCCACTTCTAATTGGGGGTTTTGGGGACCCAAGGTAAAGAAAGGAAGGATTGCAAGTTAATTGAGAACCTATCTAGTGATCAAGCTATACAAACAATTGAAAAAGAAAGTAAGACATGTAGATTTTAATTATGTTAATTCATTATCAGAGATGAATTCTAGCATGTCAACTTCTTCAAAGGTTCATGTAAATGGAAAACTTTTAAAAGGTGGCCACTTACCTTAAAGATGATGAGTTGTAGCAGTGGTCTTTCTCAGTTGCATCAAAGTTCTCCTTAGCCGAATAACTTGACTTTTGACCATGAGGATCTCAATCTATCTCCCTGAATGATCTTATGACTTACCCATAGAGATGTCGAGGCTCTTGCTACAGGGTTAGTCAAAAGTGCAACCAAGTTCCATGCAAGTATGTTTGATTCAATAATCAAGCTTAACACCATGTCTTACTTGATTAAGGTAGTCTATTTAACCTAAGCACCATGCTTAATTTAAAAAGACTATGGAGGTATGACCGATCTATACACCCAAACCAAAGCATGCTAACATAGAAAAGGAAGTATAATGGAATAAACAAGATTCATTCTACTAGAGACAAGAGCACAAGTAGTGAAGACAAGAAGCATTTTTTTAGAGGGTTGAAGACAAAAGTAAGAGGAGTGCACTAAAGAAGAGGAAGGGAAAGTGTCAAACCAGTCAAGAAGTATGTCTCAACGTAGTGGAGGTAGAGTGGTGGGCTGAGGGGTCCATGGTGGGGTCGGCCGACCCCACCTTGGAAGCCCCATCAACACCCAAATATGTTCGAGGGGGTCAAATGACCCCCTCACACTTGGTGTAAGGTGTGTCCTGAGTCATGGAAATAGAGAAAACATCAAGTGCAGGGGTTCTGCTGGTGGCAACACACCAATAGAACCAAAAGTCTTACTACCTTACTCAAGTTAGGCACACAAGCTCAATGATGTTAATTTGAAGCCAACTTGTGGGGGGCTAATTGCAAGAATTCATACCACTATGAGATTTGGAGAACTTATGATAAACAAAAGCATCTACAACCTCTACTGCAAAGATTTTGGACACAAGAAGGTTGTAGATCTCTTGTTGGGTAGTGGTAGAAAGAAAGATTGAGTCAGGAGATTTCTCAAACGAGCAAAGACATGATGAGAGGATTGAAGGATAACTTCCATGCCCTTTGATGAAATTCTCCATCTCAAGGAGTGGGTGAGCGATTTTCTTCTCATGACATTCCAAATCCTGCTCAAGACTTGGATATGTCATGGTTGTTTGTGAAATCATCTTAAGCTCACCGCTTGGATCAAGAACAGGATTAGATTCTACCCTTCTGCTAAGAGGTTGGAAAGACCAAACAGGTAGATATTCCTTGCTTATTCTATGACCAAGCTTCTTATTTCGAATGTCCTCCAAGATTCGCATGATTGGCCTTCCAATGAATGTGAGATGAAAGGAAAGTCCAGGAAGGTCAAAGATGTGGAAATCTAGGGAGATCTTTAGATCATCAACCACTAAAGGTATGTCTTGAAGGACTCCTAAACAATCAAGGACTTGACCATTTGGGAGCCCAAGGTGTTTTTGGGACTGTAGCAGGTGATTCTTTGATGAACTTTGAACATGGAAATGAGGAATGATGTTTATCCTAAGGCTCCTCTAACCATTCTTGACTTACAACAGTGGATGGATTCTCCAACTATTGTTGTTTCTCTTCTTGGTTAGATTTATGGGCCTGATGACTCTCATGCCTTGGGTGTCTTAATGAATCCCCAGAGTCAATGACCGGATCATCATAAGACTTTGAAGGAAGGGCACAATTGGATTTATCGGGATCAAGGATGAGTTTAGATATGGGTTCAAAGGACATGACGGATGTGGGCATAGAAGGGGAGAGGATAGATTTTTCTTCTAAGCATTTTGGTTCTCCTTCTATGGGCACAGTCAGCATTCCTTTTAGAGGTTCATCCAAGATCCTAGATGTTTTCCTATGTGCCACATGGGAATTTGAGGCGTCAGATGATGCTAATTTGGGAAGTTTTGAAGAGATCCTTTCTTGAGAGGTTTTGAATGATGTTTCTTAGAAGGTCTCTTTTGGATGGGATAATTGTAGGCATTCCCAAAACTAGCAAGGTCAGATAAGAGATTAGCCTCGAAATCGAAGAAGCAATTTATAGGACAATTTTCTTTCTCTTCCGATGTTTGTGGTATTTGTGGTTCAGGATCGATGGCGGAATCTTTGGATGGGACTGATTTTGATTCGGCTATCGGGATTTCTTTTTGCTCAGAGATTAATTCCTTTTCTTTCTTAGGAGGTTCATTATACCCTTGGGTGTGGGGAGTGTTTTCAAGGATTTTTAGCAAGAAGTTTCTTCCCTTCACCAACGGTACAACGAAGGAATGCTCCTCCAGAAGATATATCAAGGAATTGTACGAAATCTTTGCTAAGACCAAGGTAAAAATGTTGTATCAATGCTGGCTCGGTTATAGCAAGATCAGGACCAAGGGATACTAGATCTTTGAAACGGGCCCATGCCGCACCTAGAGTCTCCTTTTCCTTTTGTTTGAAGTTTAGGATCTCTAGTCGAAGATGAGCAACACAAGAGATAGGGAAGAAAGCTAAGCAGAATTTAGATTGAAGGCTTTCCCACTCTCCATGTGCACTCTCTATGTGTCATGCATACCAATGTTTAGCTGCTCCCATCAAAGAGAATGGGAATTGCTTCCATTTCAAGGTATCTCGTGTCATGCCTTCAATTTGAATACATGAACACAATTGCTCAAGATCACGTAAGTGAGTGTAGGGGTTTTTGATGAGGACATCAACACCGATCATACATCCACGCCGTCCACGCCGACACCTGCTGGTCCTATTACTCGTGCTCGTGCTCGAAAACTTAATCATCAAGTGAGTTCCTTCTTGAGCTCTTGTCCATCCTGTTTAGATCTTGGAGACACGTGCACTCTTGTTTTGATTAGGAATCAAGGAGAAGACCGAAAGGGAAAAGGACTCGCGTAGGCTGGATTCGGACTGCAGCACACCTCCAACTTGCGACGGTCGCCACGGTTACATACGGAGTCGGATTGGGGTGATTTTGGACTTGTTGGAAAGCTAATCAAGTCTACTTTCATAAGGATCAGACCTCGTACTCATACCTGCTAAGAAGCGGCGTCAACAGTCCAAAAATCACGGAGAGGTCTATTCTGTTCAGGGTGCTGCGCCACCTTAAGTTAGCCCAATGGGCTTGTATCGTTTAGAGTCCAGTAGGGACGCGTCCTAGGGTTGGAGCACGACCCAAACTCTCTCGTGGTCGTCCTCCACATGTCATATACCCCTTAGCCGCCACCAGGAACACTTGGGTTTTGTTTAGATCAAGTTTAGCCATCGCTACTTGCTTGTAGGCGCGCGTGCTGATCCAGTCGCCCGTCTCCTTGTCTTCGGAACCCCACTCATAATAAAATTCAGTGTGAAACCTTCAATTTCATCTTGCAATTTCAGTGCTTGTTTCCTCGTTCTTGCTAGTTCTTCGATTGCTTGCAGGACGGGAGCCCTAGGGGCTGGTTGTCGTGCTCCACAAGATCGTGACGGCCTTTGGAAGTGGTGTATCGGTCGCTAAGGCACGGTCTTGGAAGGCTGTAGTCGGGCCGTGAACGTCATCTCCATCCACCAATCGAGTTATCTCACGCCTCTCATCGAAAGATCGACCACAAACCCTTGCGGGTTCATATCAATTGGTAATCATAGCAAGGTTTATCGGTGAGAGACTTCCAATCCTTCACTGTTTCATTTTTCCTATAGTCCAGAAAAGCCAAAAAAAAATTAGATTAGTTTCCTGCAATCCTATGGACCTTTGAGCCGTGGCTAGTGCTACCAAGTTAGGGCTTGTTGAATATTCGGTTGCTTCGGGTGTGTCGGATTGCTGGTCTTAGTTTATTCCCTTAGAGTTTCGAGTTCTTGTCACTTTCCTATCACAACACGCGCTATCATATAGTCTCTCTGTTGGCCGAATCCAAGTAGGGTTTGAAGTTTGAAACGGACAAGGAATCGGCTGTTCCTCTCTGTTGGCCGAATCCAACTAGGTTTTCAAGTTTGAGTCGGATCAAGGAATCGGTTAGTCCTCGCTGTTGGCCAAGTCCGTGTAGATTTGGAAGTTCCAATTGGACGAGGAATCAGTTCACCCTGTGCTACAAATATCAAAGTAACCACGCAGCAAGTATTCATATCTAAACGAGTGGCTTACTCTAGAGAGAGAGAGAGAGTATCCTTTTTTTACCGGAATACCCCTGCCCTTTCGGAAAAAGTGTGTGCTGAGTTACTCTTTGGGAGTGTTCTTGTTCATATAATCAGTTTTGAGTGCTCCCTAAAAAAAATATATTCAAAAAAAAAAAGAAAAAGAAAAAAAAGAAAAGAGAAAGAAGCAAAAGAAAAGAAGAGAAAGGGGCTGATCTTGGAGATTTTTCGTTCACTTCGGGTGGTGTGTTGTGCTCTCCTTTGTGTCCAGGCTCGCGTCTCTAGCACGGTCTAGGCTAGGACCAGCACAGTACCGCCGGTTGAACGATTATTCAGCTTGCTTTTTGTAACTAACGTGGTGCTAGTTCGTTCCTTGTTTCAGCCCACCTATAGCTCCACATATTCTACAGCTTGACAGGTCTCGTGCTGCGGCACCGATACACTTCATCCATTGCTGCAGACTTGTTGGTAGACAACCCCTCCTGTCGAGCAAGGTAAGAACTGGTAAGAACTTGTGTAACAGGTGGAGAGTGAGCGACTTGCTGTAGCTACATCCTAGTAGTTGTAGGGCTTTTATTTCTTCACTTGTCTTCTTGTTGTCTTTGTCTTTGAACCATGCCAGGGTCCGACGAAGATAACCAAATTCCACATTCGCCTCGCACAAAGGGCGTCATACAACATTTTGAAAGGAAAGTGAAGCTGCACACGGAGGGACTTGATAATGACTTGCAGGTGACAAATGACAAACTTGGGCTGTTGGAGGCTACGCAGATTGCCGCAAACAACAAGCTTGCAGGTTTGGAGAAGTCCATTGCTAGTGTGGACAAAAGCCTTGCTGCTCTGCTAAGGCGTTTTGATGACCTCCACAACGATGATAAAGACAAGCATAAAGAAGAAAAGAAGGAGGAAGATCGAGAGGAGGGTAGTTATGATGAAGAATACACAGGTGATACTGAACATGATGATCGAGACACTCGTGATCGACGTCGCCTACGTCACAACCGTAGAGGTATGGGTGGCCGCCGCCGACGCGAGATACACAATAATGATGATGCTTTCAGTAAGATTAAATTTAAAATACCTCCTTTTGATGGTAAATATGACCCTGATGCATACATTACTTGGGAGATTGCTGTTGATCAAAAGTTTGCATGCCATGAATTTCCTGAGAACACACGTGTTAGGGCTGCTACTAGTGAGTTCACAGATTTTGCTTCTGTTTGGTGGATCGAATATGGCAAGAAAAATCCTAATAACATACCTAAAACTTGGGATGCGCTGAAACGAGCCATGAGAGCTAGATTTGTTCCATCTTACTATGCCCGTGATATGATAAATAAGTTACAGCAATTGAGACAAGGTTCTAAAAGTGTAGAAGAATACTATTAGGAATTACAAACGGGTATGTTCGTTGTAAATTAGAGGAGGATGAGGAACCTGCTATGGCTAGATTTTTAGGTGGGTTAAATCGGGAAATTCAGGATATCCTCGCTTACAAAGAATACAATAACGTAACCAAACTGTTTCATCTTGCTTGTAAAGCTGAACGGGAAGTGCAGGGACGATGTGCTAGCGCAAGGACTAATGTTTCTGCAGGGAAAGCTAGTTCATGGCAGCAGCGCACGTCTACAACTCCGTCTACACGTACTCCTACGCCATCATCTAGTGACAAGACTCGAGCTGCCCCCACCAATTCAGTAGCGAAGACAGCACAAAAGCCGGCTGCGAGTACTTCATCCGTGGCATCGACAGGTAGAACAAGCAACATACAATGTCATCGGTGCAAGGGATATGGCCATGTGATGCGTGACTGCCCAAACAAGCGTGTTATGATTGTCAAAGATGATGGTGAGTGTTCATCTGCTAGTGATTTTGATGAAGATACACTTGCATTGCTTGCGGCTGACTATGCAGGTAGTGAGGAACACATAGAAGAACACATTAATGCAGGTGACGCGGAGCACTATGAGAGCTTGATTGTACAGCGAGTGCTTAGTGCACAAATGGAGAAGGCGGAGCAAAATCAGCGACACACTTTATTCCAAACAAAGTGTGTCATCAAGGAGCGTTCGTGCCGCATGATCATTGATGGAGGTAGCTGCAACAACTTGGCAAGCAGCGACATGGTACAGAAGCTCGCCCTCACCACCAAACCACACCCCCATCCCTACTACATCCAATGGCTGAACAACAGTGGTAAGGCAAAGGTAACGAGACTTGTGCGAATCGATTTTGCCATCGGATCATACAAAGATATTGTTGAATGTGATGTTGTGCCTATGCAAGCTTGCAATATTCTGCTAGGTAGACCATGGCAATTTGATAGAGATTCGATGCATCATGGTAGATCAAATCAATATTCGTTTCTATACCATGATCGAAAAATTGTGTTGCATCCTATGTCTCCTGAAGCTATTACACAATCTGATGTTACTAAGGCTGCAAAAGCAAAGAGCGAGAGCAATAAAAATGACAAATCTGTTGTTGATGACAAAGATGAGATAAAATTGAAAGGGCATTGTATGCTTGCTACAAAATCTGATATTAATGAGTTCAATGCATCCACCTCTGTTGCTTATGCTTTGGTATGCAAGGATGCTTTGATTTCATTTGAGGATATGCAACGTTCTTTGCCCCCTGCTGTTGCTAACATTTTGCAGGAGTATTCTGATGTGTTCCCCAGTGAGATACCAGCGGGGCTGCCACCAATACGCGGGATTGAGCACCAAATTGATCTTATCCCTGGTGCATCTTTGCCAAACCGTGCGCCATACAGGACCAATCCGGAAGAAACGAAGGAAATTCAGCGACAAGTGCAAGAACTACTAGACAAAGGTTATGTGCGTGAGTCTCTTAGTCCTTGTGTTGTTCCAGTGATTTTAGTGCCTAAGAAAGATGGAACATGGCGCATGTGTGTTGATTGTAGGGCTATTAATAATATCACCATTCGATATCGACACCCTATTCCACGATTAGATGATATGCTTGATGAATTGAGTGGTGCTGTTGTGTTTTCAAAGGTTGATTTGCGTAGTGGGTACCACCAGATTCGTATGAAATTGGGAGATGAATGGAAAACTGCTTTCAAAACTAAGTTCGGTCTATATGAGTGGTTAGTCATGCCTTTTGGGTTAACTAATGCACCTAGTACTTTCATGAGATTAATGAACGAGGTTTTGCGTGCTTTCATTGGGAAATTTGTTGTCGTCTACTTTGATGATATACTGATTTATAGCAAATCCATGGATGAACACCTTGATCACTTACGTGCTGTTTTCAATGCTCTACGTGATGCACGTTTGTTTGGTAACCTTGAGAAGTGCACTTTCTACACCGATCGAGTATCGTTTCTTGGCTATGTTGTCACTCCACAGGGAATTGAGGTTGATAAAGCCAACGTGGAAGCTATACAAGAATGGCCTATACCCACGACGGTCACACAAGCGCGGAGTTTCCTAGGACTTTCTGGTTTCTATCGCCGTTTTGTGAAGGTCTTCAGCACCATTGCTGCACCATTGAATGAGCTTACAAAGAAGGGAGTGCCCTTTTCTTGGGGCAAAGCACAAGAGCACACCTTCCATGTGTTGAAAGATAAGTTAACACATGCACCTCTACTCCAACTCCCTGATTTTAATAAGACTTTCGAGCTTGAATGAGATGCGAGTGGAATTGGATTGGGTGGTGTTTTGTTACAAGAAGGCAAACCTGTTGCATACTTTAGTGAGAAATTGAGCGGGCCTATTCTTAATTATTCTACATATGATAAGGAATTATATGCTCTAGTGTGGACATTAGAAACATGGCAGCATTATTTGTGGCCCAAAGAATTTGTTATACATTCTGATCATGAATCTTTGAAGCATATTCGTAGTCAAGGAAAACTGAATCGTAGACATGCAAAATGGGTTGAATTTATTAAATCTTTTCCTTATGTTATCAAACACAAGAAAGGGAAGGATAATATCATTGCAGATGCATTGTCTAGGAGATATACTTTGCTGAATCAACTTGATTACAAGATCTTTGGGTTAGAAACAATTAAGGACCGATATGCTCATGATGCTGATTTTAAAGAAGTGCTATGCTCTCCATTAAACTCATAGGTATCAAGGGTGAAGTTGAACATCATTTGGATACGTTGTGAAACCAAGATGCATAATAGGAACACGGTTTGCTTTGAACCTAACATAGGCATAAAAACTATTTTCTTTGCGCTCCATGATACTCATAGGTGTCATGGGAGAAGTGGAACCTCGTTTAGATAAGTTTGGATAAGTTGTGAAACCAAGATACAAGATAGGAGCATGGTTTGGTTTGAACCACCATAGCCATGAAAACTATTTGCTTTGCTCTCCATTAAACTCATAGGTGTCATGGGAGAAGTGGAACCTCATTTGGATGGGTTGTGAAACCAAGATGCAAGATAGGAGCATGGTTTGGGTTGAACCACCATAGCCATGAAAACTATTTGCTTTGCTCTCCATTAAACTCATAGGTGTCATGGGAGAAGTGGAACCTCATTTGGATGCGTTGTGAAACCAAGATGCAAGATAGGAGCACGTTTTACTTCGAACCACCACAGGCATGAAAACTATTTGCTTTGCACTCCACGAAACTCATAGGTGCCAGAGGAGAAGTGGAACCACATTTGGATGCGTTGTGAAACCAAGATGCAAGATAGGAGCACGGTTTGCTTCGAACCTACCGTAGGCATGAAAACTATTCGCTTTGCCATCCATGAAACTCATAGGTATCATGAGAGAAGTGGGACCTCATTTGGATGCGTTGTGAAACCAAGATGAAAGATAGGAGCAC